>CM032781.1:2564565-3846847 GCA_019155195.1 Avicennia marina | reverse complement strand
ATGTGTAATTAAAGATGTGTTTGGCTAAGCTTATTTTTAAGAACTTATAAGATTATATAACTTATAAATATTTTTAGAGCTTATAAGATCATATATCTTATTTTAAAAATAAGTTAAAATTGTTTGGTAATAAGATTTTATTGAACCTTATAATTATAATTGATTTTTTTTTTTGATATAAGAATAATGAAAATAAGTCAAACACTATTAATAAAATGTAATTTAAGGATATTTATGTTATTTTTAATATATATAAAATGAAATAATTTATAAAGTTTTTGAAAATAAGAGGGTATTTGGGTGAGTTTATAAAATCTTTGAAAGCTTATAATCTTTGGTAATTCTATTGATAAAAAAAAAGCTTATAACTTCTAAAAATAAGATGTTTGGAGCTCATAAGCTCTTTAAAAATAAATTAACTATTTCCAATTTATTTTCAAATATCTTATAAGTTACTTCATTATATATTAAAAATAAAATAAATATCTTTAAATTATATTTTATTAATAGTCTTTAAGTTATTTTCATTATATTTACATCAAAAAAGTCAAAATTCATTATCATTATAAATTTCAATAAAATCTTATAACATAATTTTAACAAACTCTTTTTAACTTATCTTTAAAAAAATTCTATGATCTTATAAGATGTAAAAATATTCTTATAATTACTTAAAAATAAGTTTAGCCAAACACCTTCTAAGATAAGAAATGGAGGATCTTGGTTTCTGCTGTCATCTTAGACCAGGCATGCGGCATTCATGTTGCGTGCCATCATGAGCTGATGAACAGCTTTCGATATTATTAATGGACAGTATTTGGGGACAACCGTTAAAGCAACAAAATTACCTCCTATTCTACGAAGCCATGATTCCATTGGCAGTCCAATTCTTGCATTCTTTCAGGTGGTGCGTTTTCATGTTAGTGCACCGTTCAAGTCAATCAGATAATTTGATTGCATTAATTACGCAGCCAGAATCCTGCTAGGTTAGGACCGCTTTTGAGATAATTTTGGAATGAATTTTTGACCATCTCAAAAATATTCGTTCCAAATTGATTTGGAACGATTTTTAGAAGCAATCTTAATGGGCGTCCTGCCTACACACATGGGGGCGAATTGGGACTGATTTAGAATAGTTTTGAAATGATTTTAGAATGACTTTTTTTTTATGGTTTTGCGACGATTTTTTAGTGTGTATATATATATATATATTTAATAATTATATATTTCTTAATTTATCAAAATTCTAAATTGTGAAATAAAAAGTAATTGTATGCAAAATACCAAATATTTACTACAAATAATTAAATTACAAATTAATGGTACTAGTCCTAAATGTTTTTAAAGAAGTACTATTTAAAAATACATATCAAATGTATTTTGGGCATTAACAGAGCTATATCAATCATCAATGTCTAGCGTGTTCTCATCGCCCTCCGCCTTATTCTCTGTAGGACGTAATGTGCCAGCTGAACTTAAGCTGAAGTTACATTTGATTAACAAACCTCATAAATTCATTCAATATTACATTCATGTGCTCCTATCTACACGTGTCTTCCAATTCTGATCTTGTGTGTTGTAACTCTTTCTGATTTTTATTTAACTCTTCCCACAACAAGTTGAATTTGAATTGTATGGATGATGAGGAGGAAGTAGATTCTAATCCTTAATAATATTTAAAAGATTTTGCTTCAAACCTTATATCTAGCAGCCTTCCTTTCTTGAAGCCTCCAAAAATTGACACCATGAAATTGTTGTGGCTAGAGTTAGATTAACTCATGCTCCCAGATCTAGATGACTCTTAGCAAAAAGGTCTTGTTGAATTTTTTGTTTCAACTCCAGGAACATTTAAATAAAGTTGACAATTAATATTTATAGAGCTTATTTGATATACAACAATTAATGTAAAACTTTAATTTACACCCTAGGATTACGCACGTGGACCTACCTATTCTCCAACTACATTTTTTCAATCCTTTAACTATAACACCTAATGAATGGGAAATTTGTCCAAAGTTATCTCCGGTTGTATTTTGAAGTATGCGATATTAATGTATGTATATATCATGTAAATGAAATAAAATATGAAAAAATATAGATGCAGGGTTTACCTAATGATCCCCATGAGCTCAGATTGATATAGATCGGCCTTGATATATTGTTTAAGTTGAGGTAGAGTTAGCAACACAGTTGACTTTAGTTTTTTTCACATACTACCTTGTATGTGTCTTCTCTCTATTGTTCTGACATCTTCTCTCATTTGTTCATGGAAATCCAACCAGTCCTAATGTTAGAAGTCCTTGGTTAGTGCAAGTGCTTCCTCAACAATTTACTAGCTTTTTTTTTGAAAATTTTCTCCATTATTGTGACATCAGCAGCATTCTAAAGGAATTGTTCCTAAAAAACAAAATTAAACAACGAGGTATACATAATGGTAAAAAGTAATAGACTCCAATTTATCCACATATTTAAAGTAACTTATTAGTCACATATCAACTATTACCAAAAAAATTCTTCCAAGGCACACAATATGAAATCTCAAAATTTTATAAGTTTGTGACATACTTAGAAGCAATAAAAGTGGAAATACTTTCACATGGCAATGCAACAATAGAGATATACCTTAAACTTTTTAAACCAAAATTCTCGCATGTCATGCGGCACGTCAAAGTACCAAATCCAAGCCTTATTGTAATTTTTGGTTATAATGTATCTAATTGAATCAGTCACCTCACGTAAAGCAGTATACATAAATAACATTGCATTTTCACATACATTTTACAATAGCTCAAAATCATGAAGCAATTTTACTTAATGTTATTGTAGAATGGTTCATCTTACTTAAATGAACATGGAGTCAAGTGGATTGGACCTCCAGTTCGCTATTGTAACTCTTGTGACATGGGCACATCTGAAGAGGCAAGCACCAATGGATTATCATAGCCCCTTGATGAAAAAGGAGTTTGTATGGGTTGTTTTGTAGGTTGTTGTGGGACTGATGGTTAATGTGTATAGTGTTCAGGTTATTCCTTAGTGTTGTATTGGGGTGACGTGCATATGTGATTCCTACTCATATGCCCCCGTTGGACTATTTTATCTTTTGATGTCTTACCTCTCATAAATGCTCCCCTTATTGTTCTCAACAAGCATAAATCACACGTTAGGTTTTATCAATTAATAGCAATTGAAAACATGTGATTTAGCAAGACTAACCTATGAGTGCTTTGTAAATAATTCAACATCTCTTCTGTAAATGAAAGTAAGCTTTGGAACAATTTACAACATAATTAAACACAATTTATGTAATTCAACAATTTACAACAATTTATAAATAATTTTAAGCTTCCCATGCGTGCTTCATTTAGAATATTTCAAACCAGCATAACCTATGTGTACTCCAATTACAATATACAAACCAACATATCCTATGTGTGCTCCATTCACAACATTCAAACCAACATAATCCATGTGTACTCCATTTATAACATTCAAATCAATATAACCCATGTGTGCTCTATTTACAACATTCAAACCAACATTGCAAGATTGACAAAAAGGGAACAACATGATTATACCAAAAAACAATTACAACAATCTAAGCTTTCCATGTGCTCCCACCATGTCAAAGAATAGCCCAAAGCTCCAAAACTTGCATAAATTCTAGTTTAATAACAAAGGAACAGGCACAACAAGAAATCAAAATATAAATATACACAAATCCCTAACCTAAACAAAAGTCAACAACACATTTAATCAACAATAATATTGAAGTAGAATACACAATAAGAAATAAGAATGATGTTAGTTGGATAGAAAATGAAGAATATTGTGTACCTCATAAATAGTGACGAAATGAGGCCTCTTTCATCAAAATAATCCGATTAAATTAAAACCTTCTGTGAAATAAAAGGAATGGAGGTCAAATTTTGATGTTATGGAGTGGAGATGACTTAGAGATTGAGATTGGGAAGAGATTGAATGTTGAAGTTTATGTGTGAAGTGTTGGGAAGAAACGAGAAGGGTGAAAGGTTTATGTATATAAATAGAGATTTAGGACGGCTCTTAGAATAAAAATTTTTTTAAAAAAAGCCATCCAATTTAAAAATTTTCCATTTTGCAGGTTCGCCATCGAGCGTGATCATCTAAACGAGCTTGACAACTCAAAATTTGCCTATAGGAGTGGCTATCGAGCACGACCAGCTCAATAGTCACTCCAGAGTCCACTGAAGTCGTCGTTGAGCATCCTCATCTCAACGACAAGCTTGATATCAGCTCCAAAACTTCTTGTCCAGTCATTTTGTCTCAACAACAAGCTCAATGACTGCTCTAGAAGGTTTTGAGGCAGCCGCCGGACCACTTTGTCTCAATTATCGGGTCGACAGCTGCTCTAAGAGGTTTGGTCATGGTCGTAAAGCTTTACCATCTAAACGTAGAGCTTCATAATTGCTCTAACATTCTTAGAGTGGCTGTCGACTTGGTCGTCTAGATGGAATGGCACGACATCGCCCTAGAATGTTTTGAGTCGTTGAGCTGGTTGTTGAGATCTAAAGGCTTGACACCTATTCCAAGAGGATCTAGAGCAGTCGTCGAGCTTTTCATCAGGACTAGGATGCTCAACGGCTACTCTAGAGGACTCTGGACTAGTTGTCAAGACGATCAAGTGAGGCAGCTAATTAGATGCATGGATTTAATGGATGCACATATGCAAAGCCTAAATATACAAATGGAGCGTATGAAGACTTAGCTATCTAATATGGCAGCCACACAAGGTCATTTCTATGCCAGCAAGACAAGTATAAGTGATATGCCTTCAAGACGAGGCCACATATGACTATTATGATATGATGGCCCAACACCAGGGTGTTGGCCCCATGTATGTATGGCCTCGACGATTCCATCTTCAACTATTTCAACAGGAACCACTCTCACTACCAGTGGAGGATGCATAGGACGAGGAGTTGCGGGGATAGGATGAGGCCTTACATCTAGTTGGTGCATGATTAGATTATCATTGTACTTTTGCTTATGTCATTTGTAAATATGTAACTATGAACTATGTAGCATAAAACTTATATCTGTTGACAAAGTATTCAATTAATACCATAATGCAATTACTTAGACCTAAAGCCAAACATCACATTAGTAGATCACCCACATTGTTAATTGGATTCTTAATCTACAAGTAAATGAGATAATTGAGTTTAAAAAGCAAAACACATATACTCATTTACATGTTACAGGAATCATTTATTCACTTGCATACGATTGAAACCACAATAGGAAGTTTGGGCTACAATCTTATCCATAAGGGGGTCTTCCTCATCGTACTGACTCACGAATATCCTACATGGTATTTTATCTAATTATGTAGGTAAATGAGAAATAAAAAAATGTTGTAAGTATACTATGTGATAGCTACCTATAAAAAGGTTCAACTTTAGGACAGTTAAATAAAACATGTCTTTGTTGCATGTCGCTTGAAAATGGTGATAACATCTGATTTTATAGCATATTTGTACCCCTTTTATACATAATTTTTGTATGCTTGATGAGCTAAAAGGGTTGTGTTGTGGTTTCATGCATGATAATATGTTAATGTGAGGAGTAGGACTATTTAAGTATGATTTTGGTGAGAATTTGGTGAAAGTGACCATAGTCTACATTTAAAATATTATTTTATTTGAATGGCAGGTGTTGCAGCCATAGGGAAGAATTTGCAGCCGTGAAAGGTTGTTTTGCGCTTACACAGAAGAAGAGTATAGCATTCTAGACATGTTTACAGTTGTTAATTGTGGCCGCAAAAGGAAACATCACAGTCACGAGGGCCTTTGTTGTGAGTGCAAGGTGGAATGCAAGGTGTTCCAGAATTCTCACAACTAAAGCTTGCAAGCTCAAATGAAAGGATTGCGGTTGCAAGAGCTAGCATTGCAAGTGCAAATTAGGTCGTGAGAAATATTGGATTGCAAGGTAGAATCTGTTGCGATCGAGTTGTGGCCGCGGTGATGCAAGGCGCAATTGCAAGGATAAACGGTGCAAGTGCAGAAATTGAAACATGAGGCTTTGTAAAACCTATGCTTAGGTTCATGGGTGTGGTGGAAGATGGTGCAATTGCGAGACATATTGCAAAAATTTGCGAGACACGATTTTTAAGGGCTTTTTCATTTTTTCTTCTATGTACACGAACCCTAACCCCCATGCACCTATTTATACACCTTCTACTCTTCATGGAGAGGATGTTAGCCTAGTTTTTACATTACAAACACTTAGAAACCCTTATAAAACAAGATTGAAGAGATGGAAATAGAGTAATCTACACTGCTATTGAAGAGCGTTTCTTGTTCCAGACAACGTGCAAAACTTTAAACTAAGTTTCCTTTACTTTTTCTATTGTTTTTTTTCATGATGTTTGGGATTATGAATAATTTAGTGTTGGCTTTTATTGAATTTATAATGCTTTGCTAAATTATTCTCTAATCTCTTGTGATTATGTTTGGTGGAAATGTGTAGACATGATTTTATGATTAATTATCTTTACTTTAGTTATTTGCAAGTGGTGAATTGAATAGTAATTATAGAATTTGATCAACTTTATAATTAATTTGTGGCTATGCAAGGAATAACAGGAGCGAAACCTACACACTAAACATGCAATTGTAAATATTAATCTTGTGAGCCTAATGAGGGTGAAACTATAAGATTAGTTTGAGCAATACATTGTTAATCATGGAACTTGATAACTTTGCTCGATTTAGTTTAAGAATACCTATTATAATCTATTTTTAAAGCTATAGAAAAACTCGAAAGAATATCCTATAAAATTTAAGATTAATAATCCATAATAAGACAATTAAACTGATAATTAACTTAAATTGACATACATTAGAAACCAACACGTCATAGGAGGCTAGGTTCTTCAACAATTAGTTTCCAGCACTTGATCCTGTTCCTTTGGCTTTCAAGGTGTTCGTTTTTGTTATTTAATTTTAGTTTTGCTACATTCCAACGGCTTCAAAATTGTCAGTCAAGATTTTACACCAAACTTTTACACCACCAAGGATTGTTAGTCAAACTTTTACACCACCAAACTTTGAGAGAGCTTTTTTTTTCGGTCTGAGTCCTAAAGCCATCCAAATCCAACTGTTTTCTAGTTGTGTTGGTTCCAGTATTCTTATCTGATCAGTTCTGTTATGAGCCTTATTCATTGATGTCTGTCCAATCAAACCTCTCTATTTTGCTTCAGAATGTTTGCCAGAACTAATTTACTAAACACAAGTTGATACTAATCATATCTTTGGACCACTTAACTTAAATTCGTTATTTAAATTAAGAACATCTCTTCAGGATGAAGCTGGAAGCAGCGAAGTGCCTAGAAGGAGCTCTTCCACTAAGGAGTGTCGGATGCACGAGACTCAGGATGGTGATCATGAAAATGACCGACTAGGAATCTTCTCTGTCTCCATTGAAAGATATGTGGAGCATATTTCGACAGGTTATGCTTGTTTTTATCTTCTCTATGGTTCAATTAGTTTGTGGGGATCACCCGACTCGAACTTTATTCGGTGATGGTGGATCCCAGGCTGCAGTCATGGGACCCCTTTTCCCTATATGGTGCATTCTAAAAGGAATGTTAATGGAGGTTGTCACTCCCATGAACGTGGATGTCAAAAATGGGTAACAAATAAAAGAAGAGAGAGAAGGTCTGTCAAGATTTTACCGATGAGTTTAGTGGTGGCCCTACCCACAAATGGCTTCTTGAAAGATTCCTTGTCTTGAGGTAATACGTGATTATGATTATGGCTCTGTTAATTTCCACATCATTTTTGTTAACTATAGCCGGTCACTCCTTGTATCCGTCAGTTCTTTGTTGCTGGACTGGTTTTTTCAGCTGATATTTTGGTTGATCTGTCTTCAGTATTTTTATCTTCTTCGTTTCGGTTGATGCATATGGGATTTTCTTAACATTTTCTGGTAGAAAATTTTTTCCCCATTCAAAATGAACCAATAATCAAAAGGAAAAATGGGAAATTAAATGAAGAGCCCTGTATAATAGTGGTTTAGTCAACCTTACATCAACTTCCTGATGCTGTGATCATCAAGAATGCTAATCTTGCCGTGTAGAGACATGATTGATTTTGTAGCAGGATAGCGATGGCGATGATGTTGATCAAATTATCGTTTTCGTAAAAACAAGATGAGCTTGAGCTGCATAAAGTCAAGAGTGGAAGACTGTTAAAAGGTTATTGTGGTTATCTTTATGGCAAACCGCACCGAGACATGATCAATACTGAACTGAAGTAAAGTTCTCCAGAGACTATTTTTACAGGGGATAGAAATGAAAATCGTTTTTTGCTTTACTTTGGTTTACAGTCGATGGAATCACTTTGTGGATCAAAAGTTCCAAAGATAAGCAACAAAGAAGGGTTTTTGTATCTATCCTCTTAGCAGGTTTGTTCCAGAAAGTGATCAAACAGCATGAAGTCAAGCAGATGATCCCAGAAAGAGGGATCCGATAATCTCTGCCATCAGAAATTATGTTTGAATACCGCCCTTTTTCGTGAAGTGCTTTGAATAGGGAAAGTTTTGAGTGTTGATGAGGTGGATAGCATGTCTGACCTAAATTTGGTAGTCGATGGCCTACTGGTTTTTCCCAGTGTCGTGTAGGTTTACATATTACTGAAAGATTATGACAAGAGGAGATGTATTTTGGTACGCGATATTAAAAATGTGGAAGCATGAAATTGAGGGAGACCAATGTGGTAACGTGACAACAAAGTTGCCCTTTGGAGCACTTCGAAGGATGGAAACTGTGGGTGGAATGTAAAGTTGACTTGAAGTCTATGGAAGAAAACTAGGGGCGAAAATCTATGATAATTTGTTGTTACGTACCGGGCAAAGTTGATATTCTAAAATGATGTTTTTTTTTTTTTTTTTCAGGTTTATCATTCAATTTTTACATTGGGTGACTACGGGTAATTTTTGCTTCTAATTATTGCATACGTTTTGGGTGATAAACAGAAAGTTTGGGTGAAGGGCTAGAGAATTGAAATTGATTTGTGGAGGAAAACTTACAAGATAAGAAAGCTGTACCAAAATATAAATTGAAGACAAAGGATCAACATTTGCTCGAATGATTTGGTTATAACAAAAATAAATAAATTGTTTGAGTGTGTTTGATAAATCAAACACCATAGTCTAATAATCAATTTGATTTAAGATTGGTGTGTGTGTTTAAATAATTTGAAAACTAGTATATTAAATCATTAGTTAGCTAAATTCTGTGAAGTTAAACTAGAGAATTTTAAAAAATTAAGTATGATTGAATATTATTGTTTTGAAATATAACTCTTATCACAAAAATTAACATTTTTCTTTATAATAAAAAATTGTAAAGAAAGACAAAACTAAACTCATCACTATTTCCTCTCCTCAATTCTAATTCTTTACTTTTTATTTTTGTTAATTTTTATTATATATATTAATTTGATAAATGTTTTAGTCAATATTTTTAATTCATAAAACTCTCAGACAATTAATGATTTATCATTCTATTCTTGATAAATATACTTCTTTTTTTTTCTATATTTGTATGTTATTTTGAATTAAATATATAGATTGACTAATGACTTATCTTTGTGTTTTAGATTGAATATATGTGTGAATGTTCTCACTCATTTATATGTGATCGTTGTATATATTTGTCATATTAATCTTGATTCTTTTATGTTAAATATGAAATTCACCATAAAAAAAAAATCTCTTTTGTGACTAATATTTTGTGAATAGATTAAATTTTGTAACATTAAACATGCTACTATAACAAATATATAGTTCCTCATAATTATTTTAAATATTTCAATACGACGAATATGTTAAATTTGCTAATTCTATGAAATTAATCTGTTTATCTAATTTTTACTTATACATGTGAAAGTAAATATAATTAAATTTTTGTTTCTAAATCTAATTTTTAAATTAAAATTAATCTTTTCCTTTGACAAACACCCATGAGAGTACCAATAGAGAAATAGGGCGAGAGATGGACCAACCCATTGTCTTCCTAATTTGATTAGTTAAATGTAGGCATGATCACAGTTTCAGAACTGTGAGTTCCAATTCCAATAAAATGAAGAACTAAAATTGAACCTTGTACAACGGTTCTGGTCTTAATTTTTCACCAATTCCGCTTTTAACCTTGAAATCAACGATTTTAGTTTCAGTTCATTAGGGGTTTTAGTTCCAATTCTTTAAGGTTATAGTTTTATGTAATTACATTGTATTATTTATTCTTATTAATTTATTTTAATATAAAAGTAATGTGATAAAATATTTAATACTTTTAACAAGTGTAAAATGTAAAAATAAAAAATAAAAAAAATCATATTTTGATTTTGTTATTATCTCATGAAACAAACAATAAGAATTGTATAAAATACACTATATTGTCAATTAAAACACATTTTGAGTAAAACAAAATATACATAATATCATTTAACTACTTAATATTAATCTAAATTATATAAATTTTTAAATTTTTGACGGTTCTAAAATTGAATCCAAAACTATTATACACGATTCTTATACAATTCTAATTCTACAGTTCTAGTCCCAATTTTCAATTCTGAATCCAACATGATTCAGTTCAATTTAATTCTCAATTCTAAATGGAACTGTCGCCGGACGTAGTTAGAAGACCTACAGCAAGAGGCCCCCACATGGCCTGGTCTGGTCTGCTCGCGCGAAGCAGTAAGAAATTTGAAATTACCGATGTGAATCATCTTCAAAGACCCTCGAACAACCACCTGCCTGGCGAATCGTTACGAGGAACAGTGTGGCAGGTAGGCATGCATCCATCCTCATTTTGCGAATCTAATTGTTCTTTCATGTCTAGTATTTATTGTTATAGTTACATATAAACACATATTAGAGCTTAGTCTATTTTAGCAATTATGAAATGAGTGGGTATCGAGATACTGCTAGATTCGGAGGCCATCCTAGACACGGATCTTGAAGAAATAATGATAATGACTAAGAATGGGAGAATCTCCCAACAGTGAGGGGGACTGTCGATCAGAGCCACTAAGCATGCTCAGGCGTGATGGCATTTGTCAGTCCATTAAACGCATGTTTTCATTATGTCCTGAGACCTGCTGCCTCGCCTTCTCTATAGGAAGAGCCTTCTCAATGGTCTTGGGTTTTGGGTGACGCTTACCTCCGCGGTTTTTCAAACTACTTATTGATGGATTTGTGGCTGGGATCTGGAATTATTTCAACTGCTATAATTCATTGTTTGAATTGGAAGGAGTTTGAATGAACTTGTAAATTATTTAAAATACTTTATAAAATGTTTGAGGGCATGCGAGTTGCTTATGAATTATGTGGCACAAAATATTTAAGAAATATTTTGAGTTAATTGACAAAAATTAACTTCAAGAGTATTTATAATCAAAGGAATGTCAGTCTTTATAGAAATGGAATATGCTGACCTTTGGTTAAATTAGTAAAGTCTAAATTTGATGGGAAAAATACTCATAATAATCATGCAAGATAAGGAAAAATCTCACCATATCTTTACAAATCAAACAACTATATATGATAGTGCTAAAGAAAGAAGGAAAAAATTTGCAAAATAAGAAAGGTCAAACACACATGAATGGAAATTGTGACACATAAGAATGTAAATTGTAGTGGGGACTTCAACATCAGCCGTCGACTTGGACAATTTTTAGACGAAGGGATATTTGGACAATTTTGCAGCTAGTTCCTTCAAATTTTTTGGAGATAAAATGAAGATTAAAGAGGGCTCAATTCGTGCAAGGCTGGATATACATTTCCTGGATAAATTTGAGAGCTAAAAATAAGAGAAACACTTATATTCATATTCATGTCATTATTGATTATTGTAGTGAATGTTTACAAGTCTTCATGTATTATACACTTTATTCAATATATAAGTTGGAGTCAAAAGGGGTTTTTAGTTAAATACTTCACCTGGGGTGAGTATGGGAGTGCACCAAAATACTTCACATAAGACAAGTATGAGAATACATCAAGTTGTTGAAATCAAGTCTAAACTTGATTTGAGGACGTGTAAAGGAGGCAATAGACTTATGTTTGATAATATTTGATTGTAATCACTTGAAATGATGAATTACTTTAATTTAGACAAGTGCATGTAAGAGTGGTTAAAAGCTCCAAACTATATAAACATATTATGTCCTTTTATGTTTACTTTTACGTTTCATTCTACTTGTGAATTAATGTTACAACATTTAACTTAAAATAATATATTAGAATTACAACATCACTAAACATAATTTAGCTTGGAATTACAATATTCGATCCAACTTACCGTACAAAATTTTTAGTAATTTTTTTTAATACAAATTTATGTAAGCTCTAAAAAATAAAATGTTTGGAATTCATAAGTTCTTTAAAAAAAATTATCTATTCCTAATTTATTTTCATGTGTCTTTTAAGTTAATTACTTCAGTTTATAAATTAAAATTAGCATAAATATTCTTAAATTATATTTTGTTAATACTATTTAATTTATTTTCATTATTATTATTATATCAATTTTAATAAAATCTTACAAGTTGATTTTACCAAACAATTTATTAGATTATTTTAAGATGAAATCTATAAGCTTATAAGTTTGAAAAAACAACTTCTTATAAGCTATGAAAAAAAGCCAAACAGCCTCTTAATAAATTTAACCAAACTTATCAAATAATTAATAAACTAAGGTACCAAATGGATATCAAATTCAGGACCCAGAACGTGCTATTATGTGTTGTACCCATTTGTATGGGTTGGCAGAAGGGTAAGTATATAGTTCATGGTGTTTCTCTTTTGTCTTTTATATACTGTCCTCAAATGAAGCTCAATATTCGTCCATCAATTTTCCATACAGATGTTGGTCTGCACACACACACACTCTATATGATTAAGTTAATAAAACATTTTTTTTTACACCAAGTCAAATTATGCAACTACTTTCATGAAATTATTTTCTTTTTTCTATCATTTTATTTCTTACTTTTCTTTTAACTTATTATCTTTACTTGTAACCTCTTTAAAAAAATTTCTTTTTTCAAATTGTTTTAAACTTTCTTTATTTTCTCATTTAAAATGTTTTTATACTTTTAATTTAAAATATTTTTATTTTTATTATTTAAAATAAAAGAACTTTATAACTTATAATTTGCACACACATCATTTACTACTGATGTGTGTGTGTGTGTGTGTGTGTGTGAGTGCAGAAAGAGAGAGAGATGGAGAGAAAGAGAGAGACCGAGCAGCATTCAAAGGTTGCCCTATGCCTTGAGCATTACAATTGAGTTTAGTTCTGTTTGTTTCATTTGATTTTTTTATGAGGATGCAAACAATTTGTGCCCATTTCCACTAAAATAAATACGTATTTGTAAATAAATATATAAATCTGATTGTAAAAATGTAGATGGGGAAGGCAACAAATGCTAGATTTCATTGCTTCCCATCAGGGCCACACCACAAATTGTAACTGTTGGCATGCTATGTCTCAGCACATGTCCTGTTGGTTGACAAAATCATGCCTTCTCAATATGAAATGATTTTTAAGGGTTATTTTTTTCAATGAATATATTTGCATTATAGTAGTCAAATAACGGGAAAAATAATTGTTTTTATCTTGTATTTAGCATGAAAAACAATACAAATTTATAAATTAACTCTTTTTCTGTGGTTTTAAAATAACTATGTCATTGTTTTCTTGTTCACGTATTGCCATTGTATAGTCAATCAAGATAATTCCTAAGGGATAGCGTGCACTTATGGACCTTGAAAATTAAGGAAATGTTAGAAAATGTAAATATTTGTTGTCAGATATAACAAATTCTCTTTTAAGTGGTTTATTATATTTATGCTCATGTGACTATTTTATTTATTTATTAATGTAAAATAAATATAAATTGAAAGCTATAATTAGTATACTGGAAACATCAAAGCTATTATGAGAAATAATTAGAAGCATAAAGTAAAAAATATTCCTTTTTTTCTAATCTATTTACTTATCTATTACCATATATTAAAACTAACGACAAATTTGGTTTCACTTTGTATAATTACTAAATTCCCTTGAACTCTTTAATTTGGTTACACTTCAGAAATTTAATTTATTATAATTTTTTCAATTTTCTTTATATTTATAACTTTATGAATCACAAATTTTTTATATAAATATGTTTTTTTATTTACATGCACTATGCACTTGATTATATTTTTAATATTCTCTCTTAATTTTAATTTCTTTATTTTTGTATTTTTTAAGTTTTTTTTATCTTTATCGATTAATATAAAATATTATTTATTTATATAATTATGCACATGAATGCGTATTAAAAGTTTTAAATTATTACGAGAGAGCAGTAATTATATTAGCGTGGCTTAGCATTCATACAACTTGGCACTAAATATGAAGTCACTGATGATGACTACTACTGCTATTATTATTTATATATATATATATATATATTTTTTAAATTTATTTTTTTATATATATTTTTTATTTTTGCCGAAAACTATGAACTCAAAACGTCCCCTTTATAGCACGCGTTCATGAAATTGCACGCTTTTTAATTAGAAAAATGAATGGACTTTTTCACCAAGTTGACGGCAGGTGGGAATCTTTTTCTCCTTTTGTTCAACACTTTTCTCTTCTGCAGAAATCCTAGTATTTACTATGATTACATATTGGCAAAAATAAATAATTAATTAATTAAAATAAAATTATACAATCGCACATATTTTAATTTTTAGTCTTCAAAGTATGCATCATCTCGTACTCGATGCTTCCTTTCCCCCGTCTACCTCAATAAACATCCTCAGTTACTTAAACTTCTCATGTCCCATAATTGCACTTACACGTCTAATTACTTCCTTCATCCTCACTATTAATTAACCCTTGTAATTATAACCCATGGGAATGCTAGCTCAATGGCAGTAACAGGACTGTAAGTCAAACTGATTAATGTCCTCTGATTGTATCGGGGCCACCTGGTTGGCTCAAGATTCTCTCTCGTGTAATAGAAATCTGATCAGAATAGCTGTCAGGCATGGCTAAGTTGTGTGCCCCTGTAAAGAGGAAGAAGATGTGCAGATGGCAATAAAGTTTCCAGCCTGTAATGATCGGGCTGTGACCCGACCACTTCTCTCAGGCCGGGTCGGCCCGTCAGACCCCTCATTCCTCTTTCCCACCTGAACCCTCAACTTTGTGTTCAAACATTCACTTTCCTTTTACCCACTGATTTAATCCCAAACGAATAATTTGATCAGAGTTTTTGAATTATGTCTGATTAGGGGACAGTAATAAGCAATCTGTAACTCTCACATCACATAAAGAAAGAATTTACTTTTAAACTTACAGAAGGCTATGTATAGTGATGTATAATATTCTTCTCGGACAGGCATCACCTTATGAAAGATTGTGGGAGGTTGGTGGTCTCAATTGAAGGGGGACACGATGTTTCTTTAAAGTAAAGGAGTGAATGTTAAGAGTACATTCCATCATGTGGTTCTGAGGCTTTGGCCTTTTGGCAGTGGGCTGTTAGTGGAGACACTAAAGTATTTTACCTTAAAAAACTATGATTAATTAATGTTCCTTGTGAAAATAAAGGTTTTAGAGTGCTTAAGTTTTTATTGATTACTTTGTAACTATTGCAGAAAGAAAGATTTTTTGTGTCTTAATTAATTAACCATCCCTGAATCCAGGAGAAAAGAGAGATGTATATATATTCTTTTCTGCTGCTGCCTTTTCTTGAATTTTAATGTTGTGCTGACAATGTTGGCATTTAATAAGGAAAAAGAAAATTGGTTTCTTTTCCTTTTCATCAACATGTAATGAAAATTTTGATGATTTGATTTGTAAGGTTTGTATATACAAAAAAAATTATTTTTATATATTTAATATGTAATAAAAATTAAATAATGTGATAGTATATACGTTTATATAATAATAAGAAAATAAATATAAATAGTAAATTTATAGAGATATATAATTGTGAGTAGGTATTATGATTAAAAATTATTAATTAATTATAAAATGTAAAAGAGAAAAAATTAGATTTGAATTTAAATAAAATTTTTATAATAAAATATTTAATTTAAAAAATTTTTAAGTGATAATAAATAAAAAAATAAGAAAATAAGCTGCTTCCGTAGAAACAGTACGCACCTCATATTTGAAAATTTTCAAGGACAAACATTTGACCGGATTAACATAGGGACACGAAATGATTGAGGAAACCTATACTCTACATGCAAAATAGATTCAAACAGATAATAGTAACACATTGGATCTGTTATTAATGCTCACTTAAAATTATTGTTGTGATGTTACGTATTTGTATTTTGGATTGCATTTTGTTATAATATAATTAAATAATATAAAATAAAATATTTCCCTATGGCAATTTGGCAAAAACTCTCATTTTCATATAACGATTGATCGTATAGTTTAATTGGGATGTTCATCTATAATTATAAGAAAATGTCTCATCTCAACATAGTTTCTAAAGAAAACATCAAACACCCGCACGTCATGGGTGCGCGTAGGCTGAATCCTATAAGAACGAGGCCCTATTCTATTCAAGTTAAATAATTAATGATGCTAATTATCCGGGAATGGTATTTTAAAAAATTTAATTATGGGAAATGCATTAATGGGAGGGTCTATTACTGGGGGTCAGGGTCTGACGGCGTTGCACACCGACCTCTCCCTCGTGCACGCTGTCCATCCATGGCGGCTGACCTCCACCCCCCTTTCTCTCTTTCTCTTCAATTGTCATCATTAATGGCATGCTTCCGAGTAGATACACAAACACGCGGACAAACAGTGTATGTGTGCGTGTAAATTATCTTCCTTTCTGTTTTCGTTCTCTCGGTAGTGCGATGGGGGTTGTCTTGTCAGCCAAGTGGTGAAGAGACAGCTAGGGTCGTGGAAATAAAATAACATCAAGAGATGAGAATGCGGGAGACAGTCAAAAACATCTGAACACAGACGCCTCGTCGGGGCCCCACGGTGGGGCCACATCCTCCTGGCTCTCAACGGTATTTATATCGGCCCTAAGATCTACCCTAAAGTCACCACTTGAACACGTTCTTATCTCTCTACGCCCTCTGGTCATTACTTGGCTTTCTTGTTTAATTCCTGGTGTTTAATTGTGACCAAATGGCGGATGCGGGCGGTGGTTCAACGCTTGCTAACAGGATATGTTTTATCCCGGAGAAATTCCAGCTGCACTTGGCTATGTTAGCCTTGCAGTTTGGTTATGCAGGTTTCCATGTGGTTTCGCGAGCTGCTCTTAACATGGGCATCAGCAAGATTGTGTTCCCAGTTTATAGAAACATTCTGGCCTTGATTCTGCTCTCGCCCTTCGCCTATTTTCTTGAGAAGTACTAATACTGAACCCCGATCTCTGTCATTTTCTCCGACTCTATGAAATTAACATTTAGTTTTTAACTTTGTTTGGTCAATGATAGGAAAGATAGGCCACCTATTACTTGGAACTTAATCGTTCAGTTCTTCCTTCTTGCAATTGTGGGGTATGATTTTGTGCATGATCTTCATGCCTTAACAGTTCTAAATTTTAGTTTGTTTTCCAAAAAAACAAAAAACTAAATTTATGTATCCAAAAAAATGGCAGGATTACTGCAAATCAAGGATTCTACTTGTTGGGATTGGACAACACGTCGCCCACTTTTGCTTCGGCTATACAAAACTCAGTGCCAGCCATTACCTTCTTCATGGCTGCCATACTCAGGCAAGCTAGCTAAACTCACATATAGTACTTCTAATTAAGAATGATTTGTTTTTCACTTCTGGGGTAATTCCGAAAATTCTACAGGATAGAAAAGGTGAGACTGGACAGAAAGGACGGAATCTCAAAGGTCGTCGGGACACTTCTGTGCGTGGCGGGTGCATCAGTGATCACGCTATACAAAGGCCCCACCATCTACAGCCCGGCCACGAGGCTTCAGAGTGCCGTGGCTTCTCCAGTTCCGCTGCAGCTAGGCGACGCCAAGGGCAAGAATTGGACACTGGGCTGCATATTCTTGATCGGCCACTGCCTTTCCTGGTCCGGCTGGCTCGTGCTGCAGGCTCCGGTCCTCAAGAAGTACCCTGCTCGGCTCACCTTCACTTCTTGTCAGTGCTTCTTTGGCGTCATTCACTTCTTGGTCATTGCTGCCTTTCTGGAGAGGAACCCTCAGGCTTGGCTCGTCCACTCTGGGGCCGAGCTCTTCAGTGTTTTCTATGCCGTAAGTGTGTTTTTTTCCCCTCTTAATTTTCTTGTGGTTTTGTGAATTATATTGTGAACAACTGGTTAATTACATGGCTTTGGGGGCAGAAGGGGCATTGCACATTATAAAGAATTAGGCTATTGCGATTTTTCTTGATCATGTCCCTTGATTAATTATTAAAGTGGACATATAAAGTTGAAAAAGGGAACTAAAAAGTGACTGAAGGAATTCTTGTGCTTGAAGACTTAGCCGAAAGGTTGTGAAGCTCATCAGCTGATCATATACTTGGTTTCCCTTTCGCTGTGATCACTTAAACTAACAAATGCAGTTTAAACGTAACTATTGGGACTAGAAGTGCATGGTACATATGTACGCATATCTTGAGCTTGTGAAAAATTAATTACACGATTGAAGAAGCAGGCTGCAGGTGAAAATGGCACATGCTGGGCTTAATCGTATTGTGGTAGATATCAAGTTGAGTACACGCATGTGCTGCACCAGATGTTTAGTCAATGCATATCCACCTGTACCTGCTTCCCCAATCCTCTCACATAGTGACCCCCGCTGTGTGGCTATGACACCTAATAGAAGATACATATGAAAGTGCAATATTCATCAAACAATTTTCAACAGTAGCACCTGTGGTGTAAATATTACGTGTTTTCTTGAATTTTGGTTATTACAAGAATTTGAAAGCTACGTACTGACAGCAGAGTATGGGTACAGGGAGTGGTGGCATCAGGGATCGCCTTTGCTGTCCAAATATGGTGCATCGATAGGGGTGGCCCCGTGTTCGTGGCGGTGTATCAGCCTGTTCAGACGCTCGTCGTCGCCATTATGGCTTCCATCGTTTTGGGAGAGGAGTTTTACTTGGGAGGGTATACAAATATACACACACACACATTACTCTCTTTTCTTCTTTAACTAACAACTAATAACGCACTTGGGTGGGATGCTGCACAGGATCATCGGTGCGGTGCTGATCATAAGTGGATTGTACCTCGTCCTCTGGGGCAAAAGCGAGGAAAGAAAATACGCACAGAGGGCAGCGATTCCGTCCCCCACGGACCACGTCAGCAACAGAACAACTCCCCACGTCAAGTCGTCCATCACTCAGCCACTCCTCTCTCAGTCAACGGACATTGCTTGACCAGCAAAACCCTAACAACTTAATAATTAACTACACCATTTTGCTGAAAGTGAAGGAGAATATTCTTCAGTCTCAGTTCATTTATGTACGCTACATATAAAATGGCTTGGAGTGTGTGTCAAAGCTGTTTTAGGTTATTAGGGTTTCCTTTTCACTGCTTTCAATTTAGCAGCTAGGAGAGTGGCCTAAAAAGAAGATCAGTCGGAACAAAAGGAGAAGATTGTAATGATTATGACTTTGTTGGATGGGTCTGAGCATGAAAATCCCTTCTTATCAGTACAAATTTTATTAAAGGTGTTTGTTTAAATTATGAGGGAATGAAAAAGACTCATCTTTTTCAACTTCAATTATTTTATGGACCTACATGACTGCACGCATATACTGATACTTATGATATATCCGAACGGGGCAAGTGTAAGTGCAAAATTTTTTGCATTGAATCATCACAAATTTCATTTTTTGGTGTGTTGCTGATGGCATGTACTCGCAATTGAGCTGTCACTCCTTTATAGTTTGCCAAACAATGTTGTCCAATATATACGTTCGAGATACATATAAAATAACAAAAGGCTTCCTGCCACAATAGAGAAATGAAAACGAACAATCAAGGGACCTTTGGAAACGTGAATGGTTTGGTGGTTCTTCAACACGATTCAATTTCCATATCCGATGCATGCAAATAATGATGTCAAAGCTAAGTTCTCTCATTGATATGTTGTAAGGTTTTGTTAACAGACAAGTTCTAACAATCTGAGTGGTGAATTGTTTTGATCAAGTCCTCGTATTGTCATGGTTTTTTGCCTTCTCGAATGGCAACTTGGCAAGTATCTCTGATCAAAGACATTTATGAACTTTTAAAATTATCAAAAATATTAATAAAAATGCACTCTTTATTCCAGCACGATAGACCTATTTTACCCTGAGATCTTTCTTTTTCCTTTTTCTCTTTTTTTTTAAAAATTTTTGAAACAACGTTTTATCTTGAGATTTTAATGTAAAACTCAAAAAGTAACGGAAGTTTTTGAAAATATTTGCAATATTTAATATTCCTCTAAGATATTTTATTTACGGCAGAATAAAAATAAGAAAATAGGGTTCTTTTATTTTAGCCCTCGTGTTGGTCAATTTACAGCTGCAAATACAAAACATGCAGCAGAAAGGCACGAAGAATCTCACTTCCCACTTTCCAGTGATTCGCTGTTCCCTTTTTAACTTCTTTTATTCTAAAATTCCAAATTGCTAAAATATCGAAGAAAGAAAAACACTAAGGTAAAGATTAATTATTTGTAATTCAACCATTCATGTTGTGTCCTCAAACAATTATTAACTTATAGATTTTGACGCACAATATTAATATTTATTTAAGTTTTATTTTTAATATAAAATTATGATATTTACCATAATTTTAAGCATTTGGTGCAAGTCCAGCAAATGCATTTTTTAATGGCCCGTTTTTGCCTTTAATGATGTGTAAATGACAATTATTTTTCTAATATTTCACCTTTCTCTGTAATTTTCTTTCTATCTATTTAATTATTATTGATTTTCTCGAATTTTGTGACTTTTATTCAACCACGCATTTTCTGAACTCGGCATCTGGTTTGCGTAAGGTTGGAGCAGAGAATCATAGAGAGATTAACTCCAGTGTTGAAAAATGAACATTATATAGGATATTTGGGGGACGGTTTTTGGTGGGAATGAAGTTTGATAAGAGTAGCATTCATATAAGTAATATATTTGAAAAAAAAATTGATATTATAAACTATATAATTTATTTAAATTATTCAAATATGTATATAATATATTCAATAATAAAGGAAAGATATAATATTATATAAGAAAAATGATTAATTTTTGGAATATAAATAAAAATAAATATATATATATGTGATATATATATATAGATATTAATTTGATTATAAATAAATATAATAATTCAAAAATGATCAGTTTTTGATATGTATAAGAAATTAAATTTTTAAATTTAAATTTAAATAAAAAATTTTAATAGATAATATATCTAACAGTTTGAAGCATGAGAGGTTTGGATGTAAAATTGAGTTCCAAGCATAGTGATAGTATTAATTAATATAGTAGTTGTGGACTTTTGGGGTACTGCCATACAAGCATTCCATTGTGCACTACAATTATTGAATATATAATAAATAATTGATTTTGATAGATGTTACATGTGGAGAGTTGGAGTTAACAGGTAAAATCTAATTTTATCATTCGTGGTTATGTTTGGTTCTTTATTTTTTATATTCACTCTCGTTTAAATATTTTATAAATTAAATATTTTTATATAAATCTTATTTAAATTTATCTCCCTTTTCTTTTGTAATTAACTATTTATTCTTGAATTAATATATCTATTCATAATGAAATTAACGATTATTTTTATAATTTTTCTACTTATCTTTATATATATTAATATCCTATAAATATATAGAATATCACATCACCTAATTATAATTATATATTAAATATATATATACACGCGCGCGCACACACCATATATATATAATTTAAATTTTTCCTCAATTTCCTACAAGCCAACAACCAAACAATCTCTGAAGTTATATATGCTTAATCACTGAAAAATTAAAAAACCACTTGAATCAAAGACAGAGTTGGAGCTAAAGATGATAACCTAACATAAAGCGCATAATTTTTTTCATTGGAAACCTCACGAGCAATATATCATTCTTAAAAATTTTTCTTGTATACTCAGGTTCCGAATTTTCACAGATCTATCGGTTCTATTCTCTTATTAAATCTGACGGACAAGGCAAGTCACAAATATCTCGTCAAAGATCAAACTTTAAGGATTGCGGCGGGTTATGGCAATGACCAGATAATGGTATCAAGAAAACGGATATTCCCACGACAGCTGGCCCACATGTTACTCTTACAGAAAAAACGAAACGACCCATTCTGAAAATTCCCATCAAGTCTCACCCTTTGTGAAACCAAAATCCGAAACCTGTTCAGGGCAAAACGATGAAAATAATGGGTGTGCTGTGTGTTATTGGTGGATTTGCTGATCTGCTTGTCGGCCTAATCTTCGTTGCAGTAGTTGGGTTTTGTGAAGGTGGATTAACAAGTAGTTATGTGAGACTCGATGGGTTGAGCCGAGATATGCCATTGGACAGTGATGTGTTTCGAGTTCCACCTGGTTACAATGCTCCTCAGCAGGTGAATACGAATCCCTTTTCAGATTTTTGTTTAATGCAAGAATTTATTTTGTTTGACTTTTATGTTTGTCGGTATTTGTTTAGTTAAACCTCTCTTGGTCCGCCGTTTTCGGCGTGAAGAAAGCAGGGTTTCCTGTTCTTCGGTAGTTTTAAGATTGGAACTTCTTTCACTCTGTAGATGGTATGGCGTGAGATTTTGGAGCTCATGTAGAACTGGGTTTGACATTATAATGAATGATTATCTCGTGTAAAAGCTTATTGAGAATCATATTAAGTTCAAAAGATAAATAAATATGCATAATATTAATATAGCTATACGGAGTCTCTTTTACAGTATGCATCTCAAGATGATGAGATCGTGGATGATTGCATTATCGTTTCTGGGTTATTAAAAATATTAGCGATTGATTCAATGAGATTGATGATTATAAGTTGAGTATCCAATCTTTATGGCCGAAGTATTTTAGATATGAAACTGAACTTTAATAGATAATGCCATGTCAACCAAATCATTCCGGTTTAGCTTTTAATTTAGAGCCTTAAGTGGATTATCCAAACCTAGAATGAATTTCAGGGTTGCAAAAATGTATCAAAATGAATTACTTTTTTAAAACCTTGTGGTATGGATCTTCGAATGCATTAATACGCTTGGCTTTTTGAAGGTTCACATAACGCAAGGAGACCATGAAGGCAAAGGTGTAATTGTGTCTTGGATTACACCAGATGAATCAGGTTTGAGTTCAGTAGTCCATTGGGCTGCAGATAGCCACATCAAGAAAACTGCCTATGGCGTTGCTGTTAAATACAAGTTCCACAATTACATTTCTGGTTATATTCATCACTGCACCATCAAGGATTTGGAGGTAAGCCTTTATGAATGTGCTTTCTCATTGTTGAAATCTAAATTTTGATAAGCGTGCTTTTTGGAGAAGCTTCTGCTAGCTGCTTCCACTGAGTCACAAAAAATGTCTACCGAAATTGCAGTATGATACCAAATACTACTATGAAGTAGGAACTGGAAATGTGACCCGACAATTTTGGTTCATAACTCCTCCTCAACCAGGCCCCGATGTTCCTTATACATTTGGTCTTATAGGTATGACTTAGACATCAGGTAATCCTCATTTGATCAATGTGGAAGCTTGTTGCATGGGAATGGCATAATATGGAATATAGAAAGAAAGGAGAATATGGCAGTTGTTTTAATCTTGTAAATGCGCTGGACTTTGTCTTAAGTAGTTGCTTGTGGACTTGATTCTTGTGGCTTTTTACTTACTCATAATTCAATTGTTGATACGGGGTAGATAGTGGTAAACCCACTCTCTTTAGCATTATGAACAGGTGATCTTGGTCAGACTCATGATTCTAATCGGACACTAACTCATTATGAGATGAACCCTGCGAAAGGACAGGCACTGCTGTTTGTTGGAGACCTTTCTTATGCTGATAGTTATCCCTTGCATGACAACACAAGATGGGATACATGGGGAAGGTTCGTAGAGAGAAATGCCGCCTATCAACCTTGGATTTGGACGGCTGGGAATCATGAAATTGATTTTCTTCCTGACAAAGTATGTTTTCAACTAACATGGTTTCTTTATTTTCCAGAAACCTAGCTTACAGGCAGAACATCAATTTAGCTGTAATCTTATTCTGTTAGACTGATCTAAAGAACAGCTATGAACCATGCTGGGCCCCTTTATGTTTTTGGTAAATTCATTTACAATATCTTCCATTGCATGAATCTAATTGAAGTTCTCTTACCCTTGGCAACGGAGCTTAAGCATATATATTACTTTTTTTCAAATTCACTCTCCGCAGTGTTTGTGCTGTAAATATTCCGACAGCTGGTAGCATTTTACTGCAGGGTGAAACCAAACCCTTCAAGCCTTATACACACCGCTTTTTTGTGCCATATAGAGCATCAGAAAGTACATCTCCTCTTTGGTACTCAATCAAGAGAGCTTCAGCCTACATAATTGTCTTGTCTTCTTACTCAGCTTATGGTATGAATTCATGGGTTTCATGAATTTCGTGGTCATAAAATGAATAGCTGCAGCATCTTTCTCACATCTTTGA
Organism: Avicennia marina; assembly: GCA_019155195.1. NCBI lineage: Eukaryota > Viridiplantae > Streptophyta > Magnoliopsida > Lamiales > Acanthaceae > Avicennia > Avicennia marina. The sequence goes on along the minus strand of CM032781.1, from coordinate 3,822,145 downwards.
TCATTACACTATCGTTTTTTCAGGTACATACACTCCTCAATATGAATGGTTCATAAATGAGCTTGCTAAAGTGAACCGGACAGAGACACCCTGGCTAATTGTACTCATGCATTGTCCAATGTACAGCAGTTATGTTCATCACTATATGGAAGGGGAGACTATGCGAGTGATGTATGAACCGTACTTTGTGAATCACAAAGTTGATGTAGTCTTTGCTGGTCATGTTCATGCTTACGAACGATCTGTAAGTATCAGCATTTGACTTGCAGTAGCTATTTCTTCATTACTACCGTTGATTTTCTGCCAATCCCTTGGTCAAACACGATTGTGAACCACTAAAGTAACCTTGACGTAAGACTCAACTGCTACTATGAACGAGTTTAAGAAACACGAGCAACTCTGAATTTCACACTGTTAAAATTTGCCATGCAGGAACGTGTATCCAACATAGCATACGATGTGGTTAATGGATTATGCACTCCTGTGAGTGACGAATCTGCTCCGGTTTATATTACTATCGGCGATGGAGGAAATCAAGAAGGCTTAGTCACAGAGTAAGTGAAAAGCAGGATACCTTGTTAGAGTTTTAAATATCTCCAGACATTGATCTTATTTGCACTTTGCATGTATGACAGAATGACACAGCCACAGCCAAGTTACTCTGCTTATCGGGAAGCCAGCTTTGGCCATGGCATTTTCGATATCAAAAACAGGACTCATGCCTATTTCAGTTGGCATCGTAATCAAGATGGGTTTGCTGTAGAAGGAGACTCTTTATGGTTTCTCAATCGGTACTGGAAGTCCGTCAAAGGAACATCTGTGACTGTATTTTGAGGATAGAAATATGCCAAGTTTATCAATAATGCTGTTATAATGCATGTACACCACCCCTGTTTCTATAGCCAAATTGAAATCCCAGTGCGCTGTAAGTTATGAACGTGGTGGCAGAACATGATTTTCAGTATTTGGAAAGTGACTTTGTGTGCAGCATCTTGTGTGTATGTGTGTGTTTTATTTCGAGTAAAATATGTGTTCAATTTAGCCATAGAGTTACTTGATGGAAAAGCTTAATGGTATTATTAGTTAGATAAGCTTCAAGTGTAAAGTCATTAGCTAGAACTTTATGTGATCACCCTTGTATGAGTTGCTTGTGTAATATTTATGTTGCTAGAAGGAAGTAAAGATGGTTCATTGAAAGATATTTTTGAAAAATATTATTTAATTGGTTAGTTCTTCGGGCGTAAATGAAATATTCCATAGCAGAAAGTTATAGGACTTCAATTACTAGGTGAGTGTTAAACTGATTTTATATGAGATCCCTTTAATATTAGGAAAAAAAATTATTGGGAAAAATAAATAGAAAATTTTATGATTTATCTTAATTTTTGTGTGCTTTTAAGTATATTTCTATCATGAATTGTCCAAAGGTAAAAAGAGATGAAAAGAAAATATTAAATTGAACAGAGATGAAAAGAAAATTTTTTTAAAAAAAAAAACCGTAATGATTTTAGCATGTATTGTTTTGAAGCGAAAAATGTGAAAACAAACATGGCCTCAGTTTTTGAATTAAAATATTTTGTTTTGATTTGCTTGATGCCAATGTAAATAAAATAATTGCACAAATAACTTAAAAGGAAATCAGAACAGAATACGTGAACAAGAAAAAAGCAATAAATAAAATACTATATATCAAATTTTATTTTTGAAATCAAGTATCTGTTTAGCATTATTAGTTCAAACAAAAGTAGGTATATCAAAATATACGACAGCTGAGTTGGGCCTATGGCCCATTGCCCATATATCGGGACTTAATGCCAAAGTATTAATCTTGACACTTATTTTTTACGGTTATACATTTGAGAATTATAATATTTTATCTTGATTTGCTTGATGCCACTATAAATGGAATAATTGCACAAATAACCAAAATGGCAATTAGTACATACTACACAAACAAGAAAAAGGTCAAAAACAAAACAATATATACACATAATATATATACATATATATATATATATATATATCAACTTTATATATTTTCATTGTTATAATTCCCTACAACACGTAGGCAACGACTCAATTATTAACAGGACACAATACTACAAAGACTGCACGCACGCACACAACACACTCCATACAGGCAGCCAAGGGCCATCTACCCCACCTTAAATGCCATTACCTAAATTCTTATATGCCCACATTCACACAACGGGCAATCTTTCTTATTTACGATACATAACTGCAGATTTCAGCACCAATCACATACCGACACACGTCAAGTTATCTAATACTGACGATTGTAATGCATGCTGTGCTCCACATCAGAAGATAACCCCCGTGTGTCTTCTTGCAAGCATGCCTTATTCTAACTATGCATGTATAATAATTATTATACTTGTCTTGGTGATTGATACGTAATCCCACTCTTAAGGCGACTAATTGAACCGGGGGAAAAGGACGCCATTGCTTTCTTCTCCACAGTCCAAAGTGCTGGCAAAAGCCGCAGGATCTTGGTCTATTTGGAATTAAATGTCCGGGGCTGCCTCCGCCCACAAGTATGAGTCATCAAACTCAGGCAGGCTGTCGTTCAAATGGTCCAGCATCCCACTGGCACTCACCCATTCACCAACACCCTGATACCCGTTCATGGGTGCAATCTCATCGTTCAGGAAGTTGTCAAAAATGGGCAGATTCGAAGCAGTAGGCGTTGGATTGTTTTCCCGGTTTTCCATTTTGATGGAGGGAGCGGCAGATTCCGCCGGTAGAGCCTCCGACGTTTCTTCATAGAGGTGGGGCAGGTTGAGCTGGGCGTCTGGGCCAGAGAAGATAAGGGCAGCGGCGTCGTAAGCCACGGCAGCGTCGTACGAGGTGTCGAAGGTGCCAAGCCAGACGCGAGAGCCACGGTTGGGTTCGCGTATCTCGGCCACCCATTTGCCCCATGTGCGTTGCCTCACGCCTTTGTACGTGCAGGAGGCGTTCTCCGGGCCTCCTTTCCCCCTCTTGCAGCCTTTTCTTGACCTGGCCTGGGCAGGCTTCTTGACCATCTTTCTCTCTTCCCTCAAAAGGGCAGCGGACTTCAACATCTGAGTAGTGTTGAGCGGTGAAACAGTGCAAGAAATTGACGATTTTATGATGTGATGAAAACCACGCATTGAGGAGGTCAGTATTTATAGATGAGAGAAATAGGGTTGTGCCAGTGTGAGATGTACAGTGGATAGAGTCCGTGGGGAGAAGGGGAGTGTGCATGTATACTTGGCAAGACAGACAGGTTTAACCGTGTCTGTATTGCCAACGCTGGACAAGAATATGGGGTAAGGATCAATTTGTAACTAACCTCAGGAGAGAAGGGGGAAGAATGAGCTTTTAACCTTTTTTTTTCGGCTAGAAAGAAGAGAACTAAGGATCACATTTATGGTCAACAGCTAGCCTTTTTTTAGGATTCTCAGCTAAGACGTCATCCGGATAAGTTCTTGGTAGAGTTTTCTACAGTGGTATAGTAGTAATGAGGTTTCTGGGGACTAAAAGACACATCTGTGCTACGTGCGGTGCGGCTTTCGTGTCTGTTGTGGCATGTGAAATGAACTGAGAATTAGTTGAATAAAATATTGGAATGCATTGTATAGTGGCTGACATGGGATGAGAGCCACTTGCAAGCCTCGAGAGACAGGAATGCAATAAATCACAAGCAGATGGATTCATTTATCCACCACATATGTAAACTACACTCAAGAAACCAGGGATCACCTTTAGCAACCCTCTACATGTCTTTTTTATGGGAGAACATAGCGTGCTGATGACTGCATCGTTGAAATTCTACTTTTCCAACTGAAAGATAACAGCGGTTTCACATGTAAAATAAGGTCACGAGAATAGGTCCAGGTTTTATGTTGTCCGAGATTTGTAATTCTTCTCAATACCTTAAGGCAAACAGTTCCTATTTGGGCAGATACTAAATTGCTCTTCAAAAAATAAGGTATGGTTCAGTTATTAAACCATGGTCTGGTTTTTTAGGGGCCACCATAGATATCAGTTTAACAAAAATATTCACATACAAGAACGGCAGTGTACTAATGAAACATACGAAGTAAAAACCTTTATTGACAAGATGCATATCATTCCTCGAATATTCTTCTACAATCATTCATAAGTCATGGCATTATTATGTTCTGTAGATTCTATAACCACTTCAACAAATTATGTTAACAAAAAAAGGCACTAAAACAAAAATGGAACATGTAAGTGCTGAAACAGCCCGGTTGCAAAATTTAAGTCATACCATTAGCAATAGCACAGCGGCACCAATATGCTTCCCAAGTCTTTACACCACAGCTGATTCCTGGAAACCTGCTTTAACCTTCCCAGGTCCAGATCCCAGTTTCCAAGTTTTTGGGGTTAGAATCAAGCCTGTGGAGTTGCAGTGCTACTGCATCCACAATTGCACTCTTGAAATCCAGCTCAACAACACACGTGCACGTGACAGTAGGCAGCCGGAGCCCAACTAACCTCAATATGATCTGTCATGGTTTTGCAGTAACTTCCTGTGATCCAATGTCATCTCGGCAACAGCACAAAGCAGCCCTTATCTCCTTCAACATTTCATTGATTCTTGTACCTTTCCTGCAAACCGTGGCAACAGAAATGCTCTCAGCATGGGCACACTATGAGAAATAACACAGAATATTTTCGCAGAAGAAAATTGCTATCTGCATAATTAAAACACAAACCAAAATGGTTCATGCTACTCATTACATGAAATAGATGATGCAATCCAAAATCAAGAAAACTGACAGTCGTGTCTCTAGCCATTGTAGCAATATGTTTCTGTATAATTTTCAAAACTATCACTGGTAAACTCATAGTTGATGCGGCTACAGTAGCAAGATAAGCAATTAAAACTTTATAAGCTAAACAAGGGAAATGGTCAGCCAGAAACATAGATGTTCTTGAAACCATATGGGATGCATAGATCTAAAATTACCCTAGGGATTAAATTATCCAAGACTCAAACCACGCCTCTTCAGAGTTCTGTTTCCCCATGAATAAGCCTATCATACAGCCATATGCAGAAACTAGAGTTCATCAACAAGACTCAATGAGAAAAGCTCTTGAAAGAAAAAGTATAGTGTATCACACAAAAAGGAAACAGGAAGATAGGCACAGCGAGCATCCAACTGGGAATATATGACCACATAAGTTTACTTCAAGACTGGCATTAGCGTTCGTCACTTTAGGGCTCAAATGAATTGGTCCTTGTGGAACACGTATTAAGATAGGAGACATCACACACACCGTAAATCAAACCATAAGTATAGAATAGACCATTTTCAAATACATTGAGTAGAAACAGAATCATCAGACATGACAGATAAACAAAATAGAACAGATGAATCCAACGACTCACAAGACACTGACACCCACAACAGCAAGAGGTCGTGGATATTCTTCAATTTCCTTCACCTTTCTCCCCCCAGAAGGACCATCAGCTTGGTCCCCAAAACTTGCTGAAGAAAAAGATGCAGTTCCAGAGCTAGTACCAGTCAGAAAATCTGGCTTATCACTTCCAATCCTCCATATTTCTTCAGTTAAATTCAGAAGTCTTTCCAGCGCCTGCAGAGTTGATGGCAGCTCTGAATAAATGATTAAGTGAAATTGACAGCACATAATTATAAAACTACACTTATCGTTTAATAAATAAAAAAAAAATCCACAAAAACTAAACACTTACCTCAGGAATGTCAATCTTGTTCAGTACCACAATATATGGTCTTTCAAGATAATCCGGATTGTACATTCGCAATTCCTGAAACATTATGCACATATAGTTCCATAAGTTTATGTGAGAGACAAATCAAAGAATGAAATTATGCAAATAATAAAGTGAATTATAAATGGATCACTCAAATTACAGACAACTAGACATGGTTTGAAATGTAATCAGACCTAGAAGTCTTGTAGGCATATAATTGAGGATCACATTCCCATATGTAGATCAACTGAAAAATTGTCTGGCTGACAATGAAATGGACTGAAAGCCAACACAAACTCACTGTCATCCTCTACTAGATTAGAAATCCAAAGCATACCTCTTTCACGGTCCTGTAGTCACTCACTGGATGCTCCGCAGCTGCATCAACAACATGCACCAGCAACCTAGTCCTCCGCAAATGCCTTAAGAAGTTGCGACCAAGACCCTACAAAATGATAGATCATGGATAGAATTTGGTCTTCACAACAGAACAATATGAAATACTTAATACCAACACCAAAGCAGAAATCATCTTGCTAAATTTGTTAACTTCCTCAGTACATCTGAATTATTTTATGTAACTACAACCATAGAAAAGAAACATATATAAAATACCTTTCCCAGATGGGCACCTTCAATAAGGCCAGGCAAATCTGCTAATGTTGCCTCAGATGAAAACTGCCCAGACCCCAAGCTGGGATCGCCATCTAAGAGTCCAAGGTTTGGCATCAAGGTTGTAAATGGATAATCAGCTATGTCAGGCTTTGCAAGGGTAATGGATGCCAGTAGGGTAGATTTTCCAGCATTTGGGAGCCCCTAAAATATTGAAATCTAAATTACTCAAGATCTGCAGATAGTGAAACTAAATTCTCGTTGCACATCACCATACAAATTTATCAAAATGACAGAAAAAGAGACGGGCAGGAGAAAAGCAGGATGGGCAAGTCATTTTAATAGTGGATGCATCATGAACATTGTATCAACATCAAAGAATAATCGTTTGAAGTGTTTCAACCTCTCCATTAAGTATTAATTTCACCAAGGCACTTAAAACATTTTTAAGTATTATTTGTGAACCTAAAAGATGAGATTTGTCTTTCAATTATTTGATCAAGGTAATAAAAGAGGATTAGAGCCTTAGTAATTTAACTATGGGAAAGACACTTGACAAAGCACATGCAAAGGGCGAATTTGCATCATCAAACACCAAAAAAGTATAGGGATAGAGTTCTCAACTCAACAAGATCAACAAATATGAGTAAACAAGCAGCATACTTTATGCATGTCCAAATTTATTTATAAATTATAAAATTATTGTATTTTAAATAATAAAAAATAATTATTAAAATTAAAAGTATAAAATAAATTCAAAATAAGAAAAAAAGATAAAAAGATTTTGAAAAAAGAAACTATGTGTGAAAAACATACAAAATAATAAGTTAAAAGAAAAGAGAAAAGGAAAAGGATAGAAAAATGAAAAATAAAATTAATGATAGTTCTATAACTTTACAACATGCAACGTGATCCCAGACAAATTAGAGGCACCAAAAGAACTGGGGTATAATCTTTAGTCGTGCCCTAGTATTTTAGAGGAGTCAAAGGATGGCACTTAGCTTCAAATTTGGGTTTGGAAAGTCAAAGAAGGCTTAAAAGGGGTTGAAATTGCGATATGGACAATGTTGGATTATTCTAAGATTGATTGCAGGATTCCAGATCATACGATCACACGAAACGACATCAATCACAAGAAACAAGATCATGAAATCAAAATTCAAGAATTACAATCCAAAAAATGAGATCTACATCGAGATTAAACCCAAAAGGCCGAGATCAATCGCACTTACTTCTAGATTAATCACACAAAAGCAATGCAATTTTCAAGCAGAATTTCAAATTTTTAGCCATTGGAGCCCATTTTCGGCCCATCAAACTTGTAAACCCTAGGAATATTTTGTACTATTATAAATATTAATTTAACTTCCATTGTAAAAGAACAACAATGAAACTTTGACATTTTGAAGAATGAACAGAGAAGTTTTCTTCTTTCATCTTCCATACTTGTGCGTTTCGTAAGTGTTGAGTGATATCAACTCCAAACTCAACTATCAAATCGGGTTATTCAGCTTGCTTTCGGTGGTTCTTAACCAACATCTCCACGGCATGGTGTTTTGGTTATTTGGTTGTATCATTTTCAATTTGTTGTAAGGGTTGACTCCAAGTGAGGCACGTTCTTACTCAATTGTTTTGATTCAATCTTACTATTTATCCTTGTTTTTATCTCCTTCTTTTATTTTCCTTTTTCCCAACTGTGTTTTCAATCCTCTGCTTCCGCCGTGTTCACATCAATTACCTTCAGATCCAATTAATTGAGTTTCTTAATTTGATTGATCAGTTGGGGATTCATTTAAGTTATTTTCTCCATATTTTCTATTTTATTTCTCCACCTCCTACCCATTCTTTTTATTTCTAGAAATTTTAAAAAAAAAAACTGGGCATGGACTGTTTGGAAGAATTTGGTGATTTTTGGTGGCGCTGAAAATTATACTATGTGTTGGAATATTGTTGAGATATTGTGTATTGTTTGAACCATAAAAAAGGAAAGAAGAAAAGAACTAAAAAAAAAAAAGAAGAAAAAGAAAAGAAGAAGCAGATAAAAATTGTACAAAAAATAGAAAGAAAAATAATACAAAAAAAAGAAGAAAAAGTGAAAAATCATGGGTTTTGTTGCTGTTTGGAATCAATTTTTTGTCCAAAACTACGTGTTGGAATGATCCCAGAGACCCCCAGATCGATCGCGCTGTCATGGCGTACCAAAAACCCTAGTTGCCGTATCTGTATTCGTGATCAATCCTACCATCATCAGATCAATCACAATCCCAATTCCTGAAGTGATCACATGCACCCTCTGACAACACGATCACCCACTTTTGCATGCAATAGATCGATCCAACATCTCCAGGATCAAACCCAGTAACATTTTGCATCCCAAATCAACCTATTTTCTTCCATCTAGATCAATCCAAATCCCAATTTTCTTGATTTTTACACCATTCTTCACAAATTTGTTAGGCACTAGATCTAAGAACCACCCTGAATTTCTCAAAGCAACTTTAAGTGGGTGGGTAAGAATATTTGAGCGATTTTAAATTATTCGATCATTTCCGTATGTCTACACACACGTTGTTATTATCATTTTATTTCATGATGTCATACAGGTAGACAAGTTTAGGGGATGAATAGTATAATGTGAGAGCCACATCTGAATATTCAGCCAAAGAAGTGAAAGGTATTGCTCAAAATTTAGATGTCATTTAAGGGAGATTGAAGAGAATAGAAAAGGCCAATGGCATCTCCATTGCCTACCCAGTGCAAGATACAAGCATTGTGTGCCTAAATTATTTCCAAAAGGGACACTACATGAACAAATGTCCAAACGAGGTAGCCAAGATTTCTCTTGAATTTAGCCAAATAGGGGAGACTGGACTGATTCCATCTATGGAGTTGTTGCCATTAAATGGAGACATTCAAGAGGAGAAATTTGAACAAGAACCCAAGGCAATTGAATTAGGACTCGAGGAAGTTGAGAAGGAGGTAACAACGCAGATAGAAGTGGGGATTGAGAATGAACATTAGAGTGAAAGGAGGTTAGTTGAACGAGAAGCAAAACTTCTAAAGTTCCATGCATACGAGAACCCGTTTGACCCTCCAATATATCATTCCTCTCTTGTGTTGCACATAAGTTGAAAGTCTTCAAAGTTGAGGAGTTTATGTGTGCGCATCCAATTGAGGTTTTTGTGATTTATCTTATTATTTCAAATGTCATGTTGTTGGTAAATTAGTGCTGGATTTGTGTTGATGTGAAATTGAAGGCCAGGACAAATGGTGAAGTAATTCAGGGATCTTACATGCTCATATTTGACCCAGGTGGACAAGACTGCAAATTGGAGGCAATTTACCTTCAAGATGAGAGGTTTTACGTGATCCCAAACCAATTGGAAGTGCCAAAGAAATAGGTTATAATCTCTAGTTGTGTCTTGGTATTTTTAGAAGGGCCAATGGATGAAACTTGGCTTGAAATTTGAGCTTAGAAAGTCAAAGAAGGCTTAGAAGGGGCTGAAATTGTCATCAAACAATGTCGGATCAATCCAAGAGGACCGAATCGACCTGGAGATGCATTTTGAGGTTCTGGAATTACAAGAACGAGATCGATCGCAAGACCCTAGATCGCACGATCGCACAAAACAAGATCTATAGCAGGAAACAAGATCGTAAAATCAAATTTAACAATTGTGATTTGTATGATGAGATTGACATTCAGATCGATCCCAAAAGGCTGAGATCAATCGTTCTTACTGCTGGATTGATGGCATAGAGTGGGAAATACAAGTTTTAGGCTGAATATCAAATTTTTTGCTGTGGGAGCCCATTTTCGGCCCATCAAACATGTAAACCCTAGGAATATTTTGTACTACTATAAATATCCATATCACTTGCATTGTAAAAGAACAATAAAGTTTTGACATTTTGAACAATGTATGGAGAAGTTTTCTTTCATCTTCCATACTTATGTGTTTGTGAGTGTTAAGTGATATCAACTCCAAAGTCCAAACTTAAGTATCAAATCAGATCATTTGGCTTGCTTCCGGTGGTTCATGGGAAACATCTCCATGGTGTGGTGTTTTGGTTCTTTCATTAAGTCATTTTCAATTTATTGTAAAGGTTTACCCCAAGTGAGATACATTCTTACTCCGTTGTTTTGATTCAATCTCACCGTTGGTCCTTGTTTTTATTTCCTTCTTTTATTTTCCTTCTTCCCAGCCATGTTTTTGATCCTTTGCATCTTCCATGTTCACATCATTACTTCAATAATAATACTATATAAATATAGATTAAAAGCATGAAAAAATATTTAAAATATAAAGATAAATAAAACTAAAATTAAATTAAATGAAGAGAAAATCAAATAAAAATAATAGATTAAAGAAAAGAGAAAAGGAAAAATATAGAAACAATAAAAGCATACTTTAGGATAGTGGTGTAATTTTAGTGTATGCAACTAAAAACCTTAAGTTCATAATAATATAAATATAGATAGATAGTATAACAAAGAGGTAACGGTATATTAGTAATTATAAAGGGCTGCATTTAGTCTTTTTAATAAAGGTAATGGTGCCAATTTACTAATTAAAGATAATGTTGCAAATTCACAATGAGCAACTAAATTATTCCCAACCTCTTAATAATAATGTAAAAATATATAAAAACATAAGAAGCTTATACACCTATAACATATGAATAAATAAAAGTGTACGCATATCAATATATTAACCTATGCTATAGGAATTTAGAAGAATAATAAACAGTTAAATATTTCCAAGCCTGTTAAAATAAAAGATAGGCTCGAAGAACAACCTCCTATGCAAACACAACTCTACTTATTTAATCTCATACGTTTAAAAATTTGAAGAGTAAAAAATTAGTGATTCAATTACCCCAAAACACAGTCCAAGCACAAATAAAGCTAATTCAACCCCATAACAGGCAAAAGAAAACTGCACAGCTATTAGATACAACTGATAAATGTTATACCAGCTGAATTTAATTTCATATGCGTATAAACAAGCCAAGCTCATATACAATTCTTTGAATATATTTATTATAGTAGACAGATGCATGGCTTAGCACATGGATGGATTGAAAATTTCTAGTCTCATGCACATTATCACAAGTCCCTTTATTGATATAAGTAATACTTACAACAAGACCAACATCAGCAACAACTCTTAGAATCAAATGCAGACTGATTTCTTCTCCAGGCTGACCAACAACTAAAACCTGCAATATGTTATCATTAACAAGTGTCAACATAATATGAAAGGTAAATGCAAATCTTAACTTTAATCATTTGATCATTGTACCCTTTTTAGCAAATCACAAAGGGATTTCCAATATTTGGAAATATATTTACAATCAAGAGGAAAAATTTAATAAATCTCCCACCATTTATATGTTTCATCAACAACTACCACAGCACTTTACAAAGTCAAGTTATAATTATATTTTGTTTGTCTTTTCTTTTATTTTCTTCTTCTTTCTTCATGCTGTTGTATGCTTTACTACCTTTACAGCTGAACCACAATGAAAATCTGAACCAAGAAACTCCTCAACTATTCTTTTTCCCTTCTTGTTTCCTCCTATCCTTTCATTTTTCCAGACAACAAACAAATCTAGGCAATTCATAAGCAACTTTGCTAGTAAGTTCAAGGATAAACCTATCACAGAGAAAAATTCATATTTTCCTCCATGGATGTATCATTTCCAAGCACACAACATCATGTCATCAACATGTTCACTAGGACAGAACAGCATTATTGGGATAGCAATATGTCAAGGATACAAACTGCAAAAGCAAATATGACATAAAATATTCTTGATACCATGGAACTTATCCAATTCAACATCAGAGAAGAAAGATTACGTCAACCAAGTGCTTAACTGAAGATCAAACAAACATCAACCATTACCTTGTCACTGTCATCTCTCATTACATTGGTGGTCAAAGCCATCAGTTTTTTCTTCTTGTGCTCAGGCATTTCCAACAAACTAATCTGTCAAAGACCAATGAAAAACATAAACAAAGGCTACACAAGAAGGTTCAAAGCAAACTGAACCGAAGCTGATACAATCTCTAACATGTAGCCGGCAGAAGTAAGCTTTCAAGAAGTCAATTAACAGATACAGCCTGTAATTTCTCATCACCATACTTTCAGGCGCTGTTTGGATTGGAGTGTTTGAATTTGAGGAAAGAATTCGAAAGGATGGACTTTAAATGACCTTAAAATAAAAGAATTTCAAATCCACTACAATTACTAAAAATGTAGTGTAAAATGGAAGGTTATGGACTTGAAATGCTTTATAATCCAAACAAATGGACTGGATTTATTATTATGGATTTGAAATCCACTCTTTTAAATCCTTCAATCCAAATACCCCCTTAGGAACATAGTCTTTTCAGTTCCCAATCATAAAAAATGTTTAGTAGTGCATTTTTTCCCTTGTAACAACAGCTATAAGTTTCAATCTTGGTTTCAGACGCTGATGAGTAACCCTTTTTCCACATTATTACAAGTACTAAATGTCTGGCTACGAAAACAGATCCTTACCCCACCCTGCCCACCTCTTGCAACAATAACTTCATCACCTGGATGAGCTAAATCAGCCAGAAGCTTTCCTCTTTTATGCTTGACAACAGTACCTGCAAAATGAATCCATTTAAAAAAAGAATATTAAGGATTTAGGATGTTGATCCATCTTATCAATATATTAGCCATATGATTTATTTAATGGTAGAGATCAAAGAAAAGGTTATCCCATAAATTCTCCAATCTCTGATCAATTTATTCAACTTTGGACAGCAAATAGTTAACTCACACACAGGCTAAATGAATGGCAATCCAACGGATACCACACAGAGTAAACAAACCAATAGGTACTGGAATACGCAATGCTGGGGCAGCAAGTCCATTATGCAATTGAGAAGACAAAACGCCCATTGCATCAACATTTCCTCCACGTTTCGCAATGTATCTACTCTTCTCGTGAAACTCCAACAAGGTATCCTTGCTTTCGTCCGCAAAAATCACAACATCGGCACCAGGTCCACCCATGGGAAGGATTAGTGAACCATCAAAATCCCTCTTATAAGAACTCTTTCTCTTTATTTTATCCTTCCCAAATTTTCCTTGTGACTTAGAAGGGCCCTTCTGGTTTGGCAGACTAAGAATGGCGCCATGACCTCCATCTCCAGCACGAACCGTTATAATCACCTCGTCAAAGTATTTGTGAGGTTCCTTCAACAGGGTTTCAGGGGTAGGGGATGGGGGATTGTTGACTTTAGCAAGCACACACTTCAGCGCAATGCCCTGGTAAGTTTTTTGCGCAAGGCATTTCCTACGTGAACTGTGTACAGAGCTAGCAGGGTATTCTTATATCAGCAAGTGAAAAACAATGATTAGATGTAACTGTGCCTCATAGGCATTTGAATTACAAACACATTATCATAGGACAGACATAAAAGTGAAATGCAGATAGAAGTCCTTCAGTAAGAAGTCACGTTTTCTTCTTGTGATATCCGAGAAAAAGCTCAAAATATAATGAAATAAAGCATGCATCAGGCCACTAAGACTGTCCAAAAATTCAAAATAAGTTATAACTTGTCATGAATATACCACGGAGAAAAATATGATTTGGAACTTTTGATGTCAACAGAATGCAAAGAAAAGAAGCATTCACACTCTAGAATACAGTTTTCCATTTTCCCATATCGGTAAAATTTGGGGTCTAAGAAGGCAAATTGAAAATAAAAGAGAAATTAAGAAAGCGGGAAAGTTCAGTTCAGTTCAGTTCTGGGTTATTGATAAAGAAGATAGTGCATACCCATTCGCAAACAAGGGTTGAGAAGAGAAAGCAGAAAGGAAAGCCGAGGAAGCCTTATCAAAAGGCAAGTTAAGAATTGAAGATGACCGATGCTGAGGAGCCCAAGATAGCATTCTCCTTCAGTTCAAGAGTGTGCGAGAGAGATTGTCGATGAACAGATAGAACTGAACATAACAAAAAACTTCGGGCTTTAGCAGAGAAACCTATAGAACCAGTGACGATACTGAAAATCCGAGCATCGTTTTGGTCGTTCTGGTTTTTCCCTTTTTTATTTTAATCAAAATAATATTTGTAGCAGAGGTGCAAGCCGACCCGGCTCGCGAGTGGTTGGATAACACCTCAACTCAAAATCAAATTGTCCTGACTATAATTCAAGTTCGAATTTTGTTGAGTCAAATTTGAGTTCAATTTTCTACATTTAAAAATTTATAAATTTTTTTTATTTTTTTAATATTTTTATATATCAAATACTTTATATATTTAAATATATTTTATAATCATAAAATTTATACATAATAATATATAATGTAAAGATATTAAAATTATATGTAGAATTACTAAATTATGTCATAGTAATAATAGGATATTTTTAAATACATCACGTGAACTAATATGAACTCTACGTCTAATTAATAAAAAAATATATATGTGACGTATGCAATTATTATTAGATTATCATATAATTTCATTCTAATACACATATACATATATACATATATATATTAATCACTTAAATATAAAAGTGACATAACAAAATTAATTAAAATTTTATATTTATTCATGTTATAAGTTAATACATATAAAGTTAAATTATATTACTTTGTTAATTAATAAGTATTGACATAATTTATATTTGTAATATTATTTGAAAGCTATTAATATTTATAAACTATAAAATTATTTAGTATCATGTTTCAATTTTTATAAAATAGAAGATAGTAAATTTGATTAAGTATATATTTTATTTTAAAAGTAAAAAATAATAAACTCAAGTTTGAATTCAAACTCGACTTAACTTAAGTTTGAAAATTTTTGAACTCGAGTTTGAATATGCTTAGTTTTTTAGAGTCGAATATGAGCTCGACTCAATTTAATATGAATTGAGCTTGAAACTGAAATTTGTAAGTTGGCTCTACTTGAACTCACTCAACTAATTTACATCCTCCGTTTGTAGCAATTATAATAATTTATTCTCCAAATGTAAATAACAATGTGTGGACATTTAGACTTCTATATATAAATACACCGTGCTATGTTGGAAACCAAACTCGCCCTTATGACACATTTTTATCAAATTTTTTGATATCAAATATATCATTCAACAAAATTTTTACTCAATTCAATTTTAATTTTTATATATATATACGTAACTAACTAATTATTCTTTAATTACAATACCAATCAAATCAATATTTATAAATATCACGCATGCACTCACATTTATATTTATTTATATTTAAAAAATAAATCATTATTTATACATACTTCACATTGTGCAATCAATTTTACATATTCATATATTTAAACGTATTATTCATTTCAACACAATTTCATGCTTCAATCTTCTATTCCCTCTTTATATTCACTTTCTTGCTCCACTCATATAAATTTGACATATGCAAAGAGTAAGTGTGACTGGTATGGAAAATTGTGTGATTAGGATAGAGATTTTGAGATAGAGATATAAAATAATTTTCATATCAATAATTCTTGCCTTTTTATCTGTTTTAACATATTTTATAGATTCCATAAAATTTGATGCGTATATGTATATATACACATAACAACAAATTATATCATTTCAAAAATATTGACCGATAATTCTAACGCACGTTTATAGTGATATATTAATAATCAATTTTCTTGATTAATAATAGTTATATTGTAAATAACTATTACATTATAAGAAAATAAAATTTCAAGATAATCAGAGAAAAAACATTTTAATTTAAACTATTGAAAATCATGGTGCCACTTATAAAATAATTTAAAGAATAAGTGGCCACCAGATAAAATGGACATAAAATTGCATTAGTAAGATACGATAGTTACATATATTTATAGTGATAGGTAATTTTATTCAAGATATATTGGTTAATAATGTATAATAGTTTGAGCATACCTAGTTGGATTTGCACTAGATTGAAAAAATGAATAATTTAACTTTAAATATTTCTCGTTCTATGTCTTCTTAGATTAAATAAACTTTTATTGTTGTTTATGTACAGTCAGAATTTGCAATTCATTAAATATTTTTAAATGCAATAAATGAGTACAACAATATTGGCAGTAATTTTGGAAGTCGTAAGGCAAGGATAAGAGTCGTGCATGTGCAATTTAACTTAAATCACTGAGATCAGTATGTATGAACGGAATAATATAATAATAAAATAAATTTAAAAATATAATAAAACAAAAAAAATAAAAAAAATAATTTATTATACAGTTTGGGATGCAAAAAAATAGCATTAGTAATAAAAATAGAATAAAATTGTTCTTTTATTATTTATTTTATATTTAAAAATAATAATTAAAAATAAATATAATAAATTAAAGATAAAATATTTTTTAATAAAAGGACATTATTTGAAAATATTTAATTAATTATTATATTTTTTGTTATATGACTATACATATTTAGATATATAATAAATATTTATATAATTTTATTTTAAATTTATATAGATATTCATTATATGAAAAAGGTAAATATTTAATTGATATTACTATATATGCTACATTCACAAGTAATATGCTAAACATTTATGATATATACATATATATATATTTACATATTTCCATTATATTATGCTTATTTATTACGTATACCAATATATGCTATATTTAACAATATTTTCATTGTTGCTAAAAATAAGATAATATATATTATTAATACATATGTATATATTTAATTTACAATATACTTGTGTAATATATATATATATATATATATACATATTAATATTTTCACATATGACATTTTGTATATTTAATTTATGTATTAATAATGCATAGCATTTGTTGATATGAATCTAGTAAATCTAAATATTAATAAAATTATTTTAATAATATAAAATATATATAATTCCCAATAATATAGGAATGAGTATGCCCATAGGCGTAGGGAATAATAGATATATTTATTTTTGATGATACAGGTTCCCAATGTAATAATAATTCTCTAATATCTAATTATATCAATAATAAGAAGAAGAATTATATGGGAATTTTCATTCCATTCTTACCTCATTCCTACGTACCAATCATGCCGTGACATTTTAAATATACCAATACATATATACAAATGTATTTACTATATTTTATAACAATGGAATTAATAATTGGGTCTTGCATTTCAAACTTTAGAACCAAATTCTTATCTTAACATTTAAGTAAAATGGAGAAGATAAATTTTGTATATTTTTTTAACTATTACACCTAAAAGTAGTGGTACTTTTAAATTTGTATCAAATAATTATCAGAACACAATATTCCATAAATCTAAACTTAAAAAGTTTTTTTTTTTTAACTTTTTATTCAATAAAAATATCCTTCAATATCATTAATATTTATAATGACATTTAATATTTATATATATAATATAAATATATGCATATATATATATATATATATATGCACCATATTTTTTGAAATCTATAGAATACGTCAATCAGATAATTATTAAAATAATTATTGATAAGGAAATTTCTGTATCTCTTTCTTTAAATGAAGATGTCAAGATCTTTATCCTAATCACACAATTCCCTATCCTAGTCACACTTTCCTTTGCACGTGTCAAATTTTTGTAAGTGGAATAAAAAGCTAGAGCGGAATAGAAGATTTGTGCCTCACAATTCCCCAAATATCATCTCTACAAAAACTCATCTCTCAAATATATTGTCCGCTTTCATTTGTATGGCAAAGTCAAGAATGTAATAACACGTGGAGAAAACATTTTATGGTTTATTGTTTCTTATTTCAATTTAATGCACTTACAATAGTAATTCTAATCAACAATACGAGTGCAGTTGAATCGAGTTGCTCCATTCAACTTGATTAAAGCTCAAGTTAAATTAGATCGAATAGCTCAACTCGACTTAATTAAAGTTTAAATCAAACTCAAGTTAAATTTAGATGGACATGAGACTTATCTAACTACTCAACTCAAACACACACACATGCATATATGTGTGTTAAATTTCAAATTATGCAGAGCGTTTAGTCCAATGGCTAGTAGTGTTTAAATAATAAAAAGAGGTCGCAAGTTTAAATCCTAAGCAGTGCAATTTTCGAAATTTTATTTCTTATTTACTTCTTATAATGAAAACATGAAAAAATAATAATAATAATTGACATAGTACTTGGTGAAGCGAAAAAACTATGCCTTATTCAGATGGAGATCGTGGGTTGGACCTACTATAACTCCAACAATTTGTGATTTATTGCAACGTTCTAACATAACCTTCAGCAACATATATTATAATAAAAAAATCTTTTCACTCGTTCCTTAAAAACAAATACATGGTCCGAAGCCCAAACAGATCCCATTTGGGAAGATGAAGCTCAAGGCGCTCCATTTGTTTTTTCAATGGTGACCCTTAGGGCGCCCTAAGGTGAGAACGAGGATCTTCGACAGCAATAGCATGGCTCACATTTAAAAGACACAGTATAAAGAAATGCAGGCCTTGGTGATTACACATTTCGCTCATGTCTAAATAGCTCGACAAAGCAGCGCAGAAGGCATTTACAATCACTAGTGTGACGCCCCGATCACCTCAAACCAGCAATGTAACACGCATATATCTCCTCAGTTGCTTTGGACATTCAGGGATGCCTAGCTCTTGAGGAAATCCTTCAGAGAGAATGACTGGTGCCCATCCTAGAGACAACCCAGAAAAGGGGGAAGCAAAGAGCAAGTTAGCTCACTGTAATAAGTAATGATTAGAGAAAACACAGTACCAGCATACAATTGTTGATGTCGACAGCATGACCATGGGTGGCAAGGTGTGAGCTCATTTCAAAACTCAGAGTCTCATATCAGAATGTGAAAACTTCAAACTTAGTTGAACTACTAATCAACGGCTAATTTCTCTTCACCACCACAAGTAGAGAGTAAAGTGAGGGCAAATGGTGCCGAAGAAATGGAAGGACAACAGTGATCAAAATGTGCATCTCTTTCACATAACAAGCACTTTGGCGCAAGCAATTACACCCATTTGTTGATGCGAGTTCTGGTCTAACCCTCCAACAGAAACTAAAATAATTTCCAACTATATTACCACCATCTCTAATGGAATATCAGAATATATGTCCATACACCCCAACAAAGCAGAAGATAAAGAGCATTTGATCGTACATTTTAAATAGCAAAAAGGAATTAGGACTAAGCAAGGAATAAAGTACATGGATTACTCTGCAACAGATTAACAGCAAACTTCACACCTTGCTGAATTCTTGACTCAAGACCTGTCTGACAACGGTTGTCTGCTGTATTAGCCTTTCCATTGCAGAATGACTAGGCAATTTAGTTTGAGCTGCTGGGCAATAAGAGCACACATTTAAAAATATATAGCAACAGATTTCAACCAAATGAGAAAAAATATGCAGCAATCAGCTAAATACCATCCAGTAAGGAAAAGGAGAAGAAAATAAAAACACCAGTACTCCAACATAACAAAATAAGTACCAAGAATAGCTCTGTTTAAACTATCGGCAACATCCTGTCTGTGTTCTGAGCTCAGAAGGTGGAACATTGGGGATCTCTCTGGTTCCTCATAAGCAAGAAGAGCCAAAAAATCCTACATGGTTACCATTTTCTCCGTCATTTGATGAATACTTAAACTCAATAAGAATGCATGAGGATACTTCAGAGATCCACAACAGTGTATGCTTTAAAGGAACATACTTCAATCTTTTCAACATATTTCTGCTCTTTTCCGAAAGGAGTGAACTTGGATTGGGCAAATCCAAGAGCGTCATCACTGCCACAGAAAATTTAAGATTAGGTAAAGCATGCATTAGCATAAACTACTTCAAGCAAGCAGACCAACTCTCACTCACATTTTCCTAGAGCACACAAGTTCAACAAAATGAAGGCTCAAAAGATCAAAATGCAAATCCTTATTTTCCTCCAACAAGCCAGGTGCAAATTCTTCCGTCAACTCAATGGCCTTCAATGCATTTCCATCCAATGCAAAATGGAATATGCCTGCAAGTGAAAGGTCATATCAGTGCTGCAGTTATCTGTCCTAAACATCAGATTGAACTAGCAAACTAATTGCAAGTTACTTTACATGATAGAGTCCATTGCCACAGAAAAATAATGCTATTTTGTGGGGATTAGTTTCAGCGCATTTTTGTGGTTTCACTACCATTTTTCACAGATTTTGACGGTATTAACTTTCCTGGTAAAATGAATCCAGACCTCATCAAAATTTCCATGATCTGGTATGTCTTGTGTAGAGCATCATTAATTTTGAATTGAACTATTTAACTTGGGTCAAAATAACTATAAGCCATTAACTTTAAAAATATTTAGAGAGTCTGACTCACAATAGTCAAGAACATGTGCTCATTTAGTCATTCATATAGACAGATTTATATCATTTTCCTGTTTTGCTGCAAGAGTGAATCTTGTTGTCAACCTAGACAGCAGGAATAACATCATAAAGACCCTTTATCAATCACGAAGGACAAACCATTATAATATATCATTTTGGAATTCTTACATCTGGCATGTCTATTTCATTTGAACAAACACAACTGTAGGAATATCCTAATTAGCAATCTTTTCTCCCACTTAAAAGCTGACATGGAAATAGAAATTAAGCAAAGATGGTGCATCAAACCTCTTTCCGCTTCCTTAGCCTTTACTTCCCTTGACCAGAGGCAGTTCAACTTTTTGTGTACTTCCATTCAAATAAGAAATATGGTAGCATAGTCCATTTCACAAACTATGTTACATTTTTCTTGCTACTAAACATAAGAGGAATGATAAACTAGTGCACCATGGCCTATTTTTGTCACCAACTTAGACATACGAAATTTGGATTATCAAACTCTTAAACACTGGCTCTCCTCATCCATTACATAACCAGGTGCATTGAATACATGTTCCAAAGGTCCTGCATACCAAACACTGCCCAAGAGTACTGTAAACTTATATAGATTTTTTGGATGTCATATTTCAAATAGAAATTGCAGAAAAGAGATTATGTTTTTTATGAGATTTTTCACCTGAACCAATTTTAAAAGATACCTTTCTAGCATCAACCTTCCCAAATCTTCTCTTAGCATTTTTCATCAATGAGAGTCACCCAGAGATGTTGTTCCTCGGTCTCATATTTTTATATATTATGTAGGTTCACCAATACCATGATAATTTAACTTTCTAAATGTGATTAATGTTTGTTCTAATAGGTCATCCATTATTGATGACTAGTAATCATGTTCACAAGTTAAACATAGATCAGGAAGTGAAAATATTTTAGAAGCATAATAATCATTAGGACTTCAAGAAAGCATTCAATGAAATAAGTTTTGGGCTATAAGAGGACGTAGCAGAGGGAGGCTCACTTACTTTTCCGTTTCTCCATGTCCTCCAGATGATCAACAGGCTGCTTGACATCGGTACAAGCAAGAAACGACTCCATTGTGTCTTTGAAGCAATTGTGCACAAGATAAGAAAGAACAATCTTGTGGATATCATTTTCATTCACCCCCTGTAGGAAAAATAATCATAATGTGCCCAACTATCAAACGAATAAGCAGACAGAAGACTCCAATGCAAAATTATGAACAGGCATCAGTTTAATCAGAAGTTTAGAACACTGGTATACTGCCTAACATGCCTTGTGTTCGAAATTAAAACACCAAAAAAATTAGATTAACAAAGAGCATATTTTCTTTATCACCAACAAAATTATTCAAACGTGTCCAACCAAATATTACCATCTGCAATAAATGACATTGGCTTGAAGTGGAAAGGGGGGATGACGGAAGAGCTATATCAGGCAAAGCATCTTCTTTCAAGAAGCTTAAAAAGTAAGGTCCTCTTTATCTAATTAAAAAAAGAAAAAACAGTTCTTTCCACTACTTTATATCCCAACCCAACCTCGAAGAAAACTAATATATATAGATTCAATTGAAATTGAACTTATGTAATAATGACTCGGTCTGGTTAAATTGGTCTGACAAGCGAAACCGGCCAGGAAACAAGACAATTAAAGACGTTATTTAGTTTCTCCCACGGCAAAAGATGAAGACAATGCCTCAAATACATTAAATCCGTATGACTGAGATACCATGTCAAAAGAAATCAACATAACCTTCAATTCAAGATATAGTAATTCAACGGGATATATCAACAAACACAAGATAGGCATCAAATTTCAATGGGAACCACTAAAAACAACAAAGAAAGTCAAAGGCAACCAGTTAATCACTAATAGTACAATAAAGAAAGACAATCAAATAAAAATAGCATCGACCCACATCACACAACTGCATAGCATTGGCCAATAAAACCTAAAGCGGCTTACAATGTTCTCATACTGCCGCGGATCAGCATCCATTTTCCCCACTTCCCTAAGCCAAGTTTCTTTCCCTTTTTTTTTTTTTTGGGTAAAAAGTCAAAAACAGCAAAAACCAAATGTTATAGACACGCTTGAAAATCTTGAGAAAGCCTTCAGAAACTAATAATAGATGCTGCGCGTATAGTGTCTCTATACTTAATGGAAAAGCACGAATCCTTCTTTTAATATGATGGCGTCTCTGTGAGGGTGTTTTGGATTGGAGTGAAGATTGATAATCGGACTTTCAATTCAATTTTGTCTGAATTCTGAAAGCAACAATGAGTGGGGTGTGGGATCGGTGTCGTGGGACCGATTAGGGAAACTGATCTTGCAGTTTGGTATCTCCATCCGGTTACTCTTGATCCGGTTACTGCAGGTTACAAGAGAAAGCGGACGACTGATTTTTCTCGGAAAGATACATAGTGTAGTCGCGATTTTTATGTAGTCTTCTACATCGTTCAAAAGTGAATTTTATATTTGATTTAATAAAAATCCAAAACTTAATTTGCCCGTTCACAGAATCGAATGCAAATATTCACTGAATTAACGTGGCATGGCGGTCTTCTGCTCTGTTAATCAATGCTCTGCTGCCAATCGTGTGGGCTATGTTTGGGAGAGGAGTTTTTTGTTTGATAGTTTAGTAGGAATTGTGTTAAAGTAAGTAATATATTTTGATTAGAATATTTTAATGCGATAAATAAAATAATTTATTTAAATATATGTATAAAATATATAATAGTAATTGGATTATGTAATAATTTATAAGAATAATAATTATTTTGTAAAGTATAAATAAAAATAAATATGAGTATATGTGTATAATATATATGTATTGATTTGATTGTAAATAAATATAATAATTAAAAAATAATTAATTAGATATATACTTATAAAAGTAAAAAAAATTAAATTTAAATGAAAATATTATTAAATGATATATTTAATAATGTAAAATTTGAGATATTTTATAATTGAAAATTGGGTTCCAAACATAACCCATGTATACAAAATTATGAGAACGAATAAATACTCAGGCTGTTTGACTGATTTTTTTAAAATATTTGTTTACAATCATGCACGTTTTATAGAATGTATTGAATGCAAATTTGCACCCATCAAAGTATTTTCTTTTAAATATAGTATCAATTAAAATAATATTTTTTATTTCTTTCTTTTTCTACTTTTAGATTATTTCTAAATTTTTACACCAGCTTCCTTCTTAACAAAATTTATATCCAAACAAAATCATAATTTTTTGAAATTTATAAAATAATAGAATGTATCTAATTTTCATTAAAATTTTGAAGTAATTATGATTAAGGTGATAATTTCAGACATCATCCGAAAACACAATTTGAATCAAATACAAAATTAACGAGTTTAAGGTAAGCTTTTGCAACTAGAGATGAAAATTGGGTCGGATCAAATAAACTTGAAAAAAAAAAACAAAGTTACCCACAAGTTGACCTATTAACCCGTTACAATTTTAACATAATTTGATAAATATTTTTATTGACTAATTATTTTAAAATATTTTAACTTACTTGTCATTTTATTAACTAATAATTTTATTCATAGCTTGTAGCCATGTGAATTTGGATTATGTTTAATAATTTGGTGTTTGTCTTTAAACATAAGCACATAGTAAGTCTTCTTAGCCTTTATGATTTGTTGCCATTTGAATTTGAATATTTAAATGATGATATTAAATCTTTGGACTTATCATTACGTGTGTTATCTTTCTCGATGGCTTCTAGCCATACAGTTGTAGATCATGTTCGATAATTTGATGATTGGTTTTACATACTAGCATATGGATTGTGGAACTAAATATTTGATTGCTTAAATTAAACTCAATAGCATAAAACTTATATCGCATCTTGTTTTGGCCAAGATAGATTGGCGCATCTTTTTTAATTTTTTATAATGTTTTAGCAATTTAAGTTTAATTATCCATGAAAATTGTGAATGAAGTTTGATAAAAAAATTTTGATCCACAAAAATAAATTAATTGGGTTTGAGTTAGAATTTTGTGTGAAATAACTATGTCTTAACCCAATGTATTACACTACACGGCCCATTTGTCAACTTTGGTTATGGTGTTCTTGGTTTTAGTAATATTTTATAATTTATATAAGCTATTTAAATGAGTCGTTTGACAAAAAAAAAAAATAAAAAAAAGGAGAACGAATTGAGAACTACAAATTCAATAGCTTAACAGAGCTTAAATATTTTATTTTGAGACTATATCTACCGTATTTTACTTTTTTGCTAAGCACTTTGAAACATTTCACAAGCTCTTAGATACTATAAATATCTTATAATATTTTTAATCTAATTCGAAAATATGATTTGAATTTAACTCAAAATTAATGAGTTTCGAGTTAAATTTTATGCATTCGAATTAAAATTGAGTTAAACTTACAAACTCGTAAAACTAAACAAGTCAATTTCTAATCAACTTGCCAAATTGATCGGCAAACCAATGAATCAAAATTGATTTAAACTTCCAAACTCGTAAAAAAAAAACAAGTCAATTTCTAATCAACTTAACAAGTTGACCCGCAAACCAATGAATCAAAATTGAGTTAAACTTCCAAACTCGTAAAAATAAACAAATCAATTTCTAATCAATTTGCTAAGTTGACCGCAAACCAATGAATTCATGAATGTATTTTAAATAATTTATTAAATATTTATATAAATATAAAAAATAATTAAATAAAATTAAATAATAAAATTTTAAATATTTAAAATGTCAAGTTTTAATTTTAATTAAAAAAATAACAATATTTTTGTTGATGAGTTGGGCCGTTAAATTTGAATAACTCACGATTAACGGGTTAAATGTAATATTTGAGTGTCGATCCAACCACCAACTCGTCAACTCAGACCTGTGTCACCCCTACTTCTATCTCTTTTTCTTATGTTCTTACGCGCGATTAGCTACTGCTTTTATGTCTCTTTGCTATTTTGAAAATTTGCAGTTTCAAAGGACAAATTATCTGCTATGTACGTTCAACCATAATATTCAAACCATATTTATGCGAACAATCACTCGAAATTTTCATTTTTGGATGATAAATTCATTCTTAAACAGTTTGATAATTAGATAGTAGATATGCATCATGTTTTAAACCCTCGTATTTATGTAGAAACTTAAAAAAATAAAATAAAAGCCATTTCTCTATTTCTTCTCGTCAATATTTATTCAAAACTTGCCTAAAAAATTATATCAAACGGAGATAAAAATATCCTATGCTAGCGCGATGAATACAGCTGGCGGTAATGCCTAAATGAACTATTTATAGTGGTGATTTGAAATCTTTTATACAAATTTTTTTGGTCTTCTCTAACTCGTTAACACGTGACCGTTACCCATATTAAATATGTTCAACACACGGTAGAAAGACGGGACATAAAATAAATATGCAAAAGTATAGAGACAAAGGGTATGTTTGGAACACAACTTTCATTCTCTCAACTTCCCTTTAATTAACAACTCTCGTTCACATTCAAAACTTAAAATTTTTTATTATACATGTATAACTAATTAATTATTTTTAAATTATTATATTTATTTATAATTAAATTAATATTTATATATATATATATATAGATATATACTCACATATATACATGTATATTTATTATTTATAATCTAATCATTATTCTTACATGTCACTTATAATTGGATCATTTTTAGATATTTTATACGTACATTTAAATAAATTAAAATGATAAAAATATCCAAATAATAAAACCACACATACTACATATCCCAACACAATTCATACTAAATATTGTCATTTAACAAAACCCCTCTCTCAGGCATAGTGAAAAGTTGTACTTGGCGAGGGGTGCTGTTGTTCAGTTTGGTTGTAAGTTTTTGATTTATTTGAATATATGTATAAAATATATAATAATGAATGAATGATGCGATAATATATAAAAATACAATATAAATAAATATAAAAGTTTTGTTTGCTTTACAATTATTTATCATTTAAAAAACACATTTAATTATTATATATTTTTCATCTTCTTATCTTTTTTACTTTTATATCATTCTGAAAATAAAAATACTTAAAACCATCTGTTATAGCCACGCACTATAATTATAAAATAAACAAAGCCAAAAATTTTAGCATAACCACGGAGTGCGTCATTATGATTGGAGTAAACAATAGATACTCCACTTTGGATGCACAAGTAAGAGACGGATTAAGATGACAGATATGTAAATATTGTTTCATGGGTAATTGGCCATATTTAAGAGATAAAATATAATTATTATAGATTAAGGACAATTGCGACGGGATTCTTCTTTTTTTTATTTCTTGGTCGGTCAAATTTATTACAATCAAAATCGGCCACGTGTACTTTACAGGATGCTCTAGTTATTTCGTCGTTCAATCCGGGCCGTTGAATCACATGAGCGCAAGAAAGTTACGGAAATATCAGTGGCATCCAACGGCACGCGAGCGCACGCTTTTGACCGAAAAATGTGACGTCATTACCTACCCTAGCCTTCCGGGTTTGTGGCCCCGGGCTGGCATATTAGTAATTTTCGGCAAAGAAGGTTACATTTTGGTCAATTCGCATGCCTCATCTCTGCCTATATAAATGGTGGCGCTTCGTCTGCTTTGGCACACAAAGCAAGAGGCAGAGATCGAGTCTGAAGCGCGAAAAGTGTCTCGTGGTTTAGGAAATATTTTGGTGAAAAGAAATGGCTTCCGAAGAAGGACAAGTGATCGCCTGCCACTCCGTCGACGAGTGGAAGGAGCATTTCCAGAAGGGCGTCGAGTCTAATAAACTGGTAAGTAGTTCTCTCTCTCTCTCTCTCTGTGTTTTTTTAATGTATTTTGCTATTATTACTATAATTGCGATGATAAAGGTTTCGAATTGGGCACTTTTTATTATGTGTTATTTTGTTATTCTATTTTTTTTTCTAGGATTTGAATGATGTAATGGTTGGTCGCCCTTCGGAAACTTATGTTTTATATGTTTTTGAGTTTCTTATTTAAAGGGTGGAAGAAGAGAATTGGTAGTTGAATTTATCATTTCTTCGTTTTTGGATGGTGTATTTGAGTACTCCGTGTTCCATTCCCCTGAATGATTGGATTTTTATGTCAAATGGACGTTTTTCATTAATAATCGTAAATTATGGGAAACCATTCTACCTCAAGACGTGCGGAATGAAGAGCAATTTAGGATTATTGTGGTTAATTTTATGGAACTTCGATTATCTTACGAACGGATAGTAAACTCTATGGGAAGAAGGGACCCTTACACTTTGTATGCCTGCCAGTTCCCTCACTAAGGCGCGGAATATTAGTCGAAGTACGTGGCTTTATTTCATAGTTACACCAAATGACTATCCTCAATTTTTAATTTGATGTGTGTGCCAATTTGGAACGTCAACAAAATGAAAAAAAAGACCGGTCTTTTGTCACAAGATCAATAGAACGTTTAATATTGATTGGGAGAAAGATTGGCAGTTATTCTGTAAAGATCATCTAGCAATCACAAAGACGATGGGTGGCCATGATTGTGGTTTTCCGGCAAGCCAGATTCTTACGTTATTGGAAAAATAGAAGTTGCCTGATATTGACAGCAGGCGGTCCTTTGAATTATTGCATTCGTTGTAGTTATATTAATGTTCGATTTGTTCGTGTGGCCCTTTCTATTATGGTTTTCAAGTAGTACAATTTTGTCAGGTCGTGGTTGACTTCACAGCTTCATGGTGTGGACCATGCCGTTTCATCGCCCCCATTTTGACTGAGATTGCCAGCAGAACACCTAATGTTATTTTCCTGAAGGTTGATGTTGATGAACTCAAGGTATTCATTCATGTTGAAATGTTTTGAGGTGATCTGACTTTTAGACCATTCTTTGCACTAGCAATATTTAGTTCATAGATTTGGGGTAGAAATTTTATAAAATAGGTTTAGTAATTACATATCATTTTCTGCAGACCGTGGCCGCGGAATTCAAAATTGAGGCTATGCCTACTTTTTTGTTCCTCAAGGAGGGGAAGGAAGCGGACAGGCTCGTGGGAGCAACGAAGGAAGACTTGCAAGCAAAAGTTACCCAACATGGGGCCATTGCTGCTTGATGTTGTTAAACATGGTGTCATACGCTTTGATATGGCTCCGAATAATAACATAGTTGGTGGTGAAGCTGATGTAGCCTTCTATCTTTAATTAAGCCTTTTATTAGGATCTATGCTCTTTAATATCTGGATGTTCTGTGTTATTTATGTACTCACTGTTGCGTGAAGTTTCTCAGTTTTATATCGTTTGTTGAGGTGACTCCTGCCAATGGCTATTGAAGAACCAATATAGACGCTATTAGTGTAAAATTAGAGGTTGAATGGCTCCACTTGAATTTGAATGCCCAGGAATTTGGACGTCCCTGGTTGAATCCATCCATTTTAACTTCAAAATTCATGTCTTTGGTACAAATCATGATAAGAACACGCGAGCACGCGAGCAAAGTGGCATCTTTAAGTTTGCAAAAGAGGAATCCTTTCCGGCAGCGAGCTGACCGTTGATGAACAGACTTATCCCATGGCATCTAGAGTTTTTACAGTCGTATAAACGATTCAGAGGAGCCTCTATCGATTGTTTTATAGCACATTTGTCAGTCATACAAAACCATGCAACTGCCAGTGGAGGAACGATATAAAATACTAAAAAAGGAGCTTTGTGGCATTTTGGTTCTTAAATGATCACATAATCAGGTGCCCGGATAATACACGAAACTGAAATAAAAAGAAGAAACAAAAAAAGAAAAACAAAAGATTTCATATGTAGCAGCTTTCTTCCTTACTGTGAGTTAATCTTCCACAGGTATAAACTGCCTGTTTTTAAATTCAGTCTGACCACATCAGTTCTGCTGCGACATTTTGGTTCTTGAAGAGTATCTTGTTGTTTGTTGGCAGTTGCCTGCTATCCGTTGGATTCAAATCGGAACACGACAATCATATGCAGTGTGTTGGACCAAGGACCGATGAGTGGTTGGGCGCTGACATATCCCATCAAATAAGCCGCCTGAAAATTTTAAATTTAGCAACGACTTATTCTACACTATTTGGCTATTTCCTTTTGTTCTTTTTATCATTTAAAAAATTTTAAATTTTACATATCAAATATTTTATTATATATTTTATTTTCAAATTTAAATTCAATTTTTTACTACTTATTTTTTTAACTAATTAATAATTTATTATTATTATATCTATTCACAATTAAATTAACATTTATTTTTATAATTTTTCTATTCATATTTATTTTTTATTATCTAATAAATTTATACATTATTATATTATTTAATCATTATTTCCTATTATATATATATATATATATATAAATAATTTCCCTATCTATCCTAGACTCCTAGTGCATTCAATTTGAACACATCCACGCACACACATGATGTGGAATAAAGGACAAGAGACAACAGACAAATGTACATGGTTCAATGCTTACATCCACAAGTAGAAGATATTGTTATAATATTTTGTTGTGTTATCTACTTTTTCACCCCTACTTTTTATATAATATGTCTTTTGACAGTTTTTTCCACTTTCACGCCACCACACCACAAGTCATATAGTTATCGACTATTATTAACTACCGGATGACTACTTTATTGGTGGGGAGTTATGGGACTAGCTGACCGTTCTTAGTGACCGCCAATCATGCTCCCATCCGAGCACCATTATGCGGGGTCATGCACTTGTCCCGATTGAGGACTTGGGTTGGGTGCCTGAGCGCTTATTCAACCTTCTATTCTTAGTCACTACCTCATACCTTCAGTCATATTTTGCACTAGTCAAATCTTATTAATTGAATAAAATTTTTATCTCCACTCAAATCATTTAAATTATCCTCCCTATTCTAATTCAGAAACAAACATGGCCTTTTTGTTTTGGCCTTCTTGACTAATATAATTCCTAGTGTGCTTAGGTCTTTTATTCACTTATTTTGTTGAAATGATAGGCTTCATGGTAAGTATAATGAACTATTTACTCAAATTAATTAGCCTCGAAACATAATTTTATTGATAACGAAACATTGATCTCGCCACTTGATTAGGTTGTGTTTGGATGCCAATTTTGCAAGATTTTCAATCTATCAAAATGTATAATTTCAGATAGAATTTATATATATATATATCAAAATAATATTTTTTATATCTTTTTTTTTTATACTTTTATGCCAATACTAAATTTCCACATTAACTGGTTTCTTATATTCTCACGGAATAATTTTAAATCGTTTTGCCAATGTTTGCTCTCTCTCTCTCTCTCTCTCTCTCTCCATGATTTGACCCTCAAAAACATAAATTGTTTGAAAGGTTGGACTAAGTTGGAACAACAAACTTGTTAACTATGGGAGAGTCCAAAGTTATCCAAATATCTGCATTGCTAACATTCAGATAATTCTGCAAAGATTCAGGACTGATTTTTATGAATTTTTTTGAAAATTTCTTGGACTATTTTTTGCAAAGAAGTCATGGATTTCAAGGTATAAATTATGGTTGAAGTCAGAAGGAATGAGTGAACCTTTGTTATATTTTTAGCAAGCCTTGTGTGATCTTGTGAGTTTGAGGAGGTATCTTGTTTAAACTTTTCAAGTTGCAAGAGTGAGGGCCAATCATCTAGTGAATAATTCACTATAGTAAAAGGCTGGATCTAATGGGTTTTAAGTAATGCACAAAACAAGAGTAATATGGTTTTGGTATGCCAATTAGTTATGAACTTTGTGATTTGAGGTAGTGAAATAGTGGTGAGATTGATTATTGTGATTTGATATAATGATTTCATTTTAAACTTAGTTGAAAAGTTTAAATTGGATGAAATCTTGCCAACATCAAAGAATTTGCTCCCAGCTGCATAAACACATGGCTGCCTCACTCTTTATGTTTCTGCTTGTGTTCATGTTAGTGTGTGTATTCCCACCGAGTTCCTAACATTCAACCCCATATTCTTTCTTAAACAATTGAAACACATTCTCCCATTATAAACTTTTTTATTTAATTTTTAGTTTTACTTTTATGTTATATCTAAACTTTTATACTTGATTAAAAAATGCAAACATAGTGTGAAGAGAAACAATTAAGGTCAAAAATGTATTGTGGTTCAAAAATTAGACCTAGATTCACAAATGAATGCCCAATTTCTAAATCATATATTATTTTCTTTTAATTTGATGCACAACGAGTATCTATATGTAAGCGAATACATTTAACAAACAAAGAACAATGCACATAAAATCATTTCAAATAATATGATGTATAATGAGATAAAATAATATATATACAAATGTACAGGCTATGTTCCGGAGCAGTGTTTTAAAAATCGGACCAGACCGATCGGTTCGATCAGTTCGACCGAGAACCGATTGGTTTTCTGGTCCGGTTAAGATATAAAAATAAAACATGTATAAAACCGATCCAAAACTGGTAATAACATGTCAAAAACCGGTCAAAATAGGTTTAAATCGGTCAAAATTGGATAAAAATCGGTTTTATCTAAAAAATTTTAAAAAAGAAGATATTTTTAACAATTTTTTTTGAAAAAATTACAAAATAAATTTTCAGATTTTCTTCAAAATTTTCTTACATTTACAACTCCTTAATATTAATTAAATATACAATTTTTATTTTAACTTTTGTTTTTAGTAATTTTTATCCTTTTATTTTTCTAATTAATATTTTAAAAATTGAATTATTGTATCTTAAAATTAAAATGGGTCATATTAATTAATCTGTTTATTTTTCAAAACTATTTTTCCAATTTGACACTTTTAATCATTTTGAATTTAATATGTTTTTTAATTTGTGTAATAATTTTTTATTTTAGTTGAATTATTTAATTTTTAACATTACATTTAAAACTTATTTTATAATTTATTGTTATATTAGATTACATTTATTTTATAAATTATTTTTATAGTAATATATATAATATTATATAATTAAAATAACCGATTTTTTCAGCGGTTCAACCGGTCGAACCAATAATCCAATAAATTTTTCGGTTCAGTCACCGGTTCAGTTTTTAAAACATGGTTCTGGAGATGGGTTTTGCTACAAGAGATGATGTTTGGAACTCACATTTGACTTAACACGGAACTGGTCACATACAGCCTTCCTTAACTCAGAATCTTTTTGACAAAGTCAAATGAGTCTTCTCTAAGAGCTATGTTTGGATGCAAATTTGCATCTAATTTTGTTTTATGAAAATTTACACTTCCAAGCATATCACCTAATAAAATATCTCTTTTTTTATCCATTTTCCTCTTTTATTTTTACATTATTTCACAAATTTTCGCATTAATTTTTTTCCCTACCACAATCTACATCAAAATAGTAGGCCTCTTTATATGAGAATTGTATATTTTGTTCACAAAAAAAGGTGAGTAAGCCCACTATTAGATGGACTACTCTTTCTATATGCGATTTTTCTCAAAGAAAATCATCCCTCGCCTGTCCTTCTTTTTCTATCCTTACCCACCCACCTCTCTTCCTAATTTTGCACCATCGACCATTAGATGCGTTAAATAAATCTCCATATGTAGAACTTCATTCAGAGCTCCATTTTCATGGATTAATTTTGAACTTCATTGTGTGTTTTTTAACTTTAATTCCAAAATGCCTGGCTTCCGGCTATTGAATTTGTGTTGTTTGGCATTTGGGTGATCGATGAAAGAAAATGAGATGACAAAGCTCTTTTTCGTTAACATGAATGCTAGATGTGAAGTGAAGAATGAAATAAAAAGTAGCAAGAGAAAAAGAGAGAAAGGTGAGTTAATCATAGTACCAATGGTGGTGAATGGTGTCGTTAGCGATGATTTGTGAGGGGAAGAGTTTGGAAGTAATCTAAGGAATATCGTTGTGTGAGGGGAAGAAGAAAAGGCATGAGAGGATAGAAAGAGAGAAAGAAAGAAAGAACGAGTCAGAAACATTCATATTATTACTAATATTTAGATTCATAGTATCATTAACCAACATTACTAAAAATTAATAATGTCCGTAATAAAAATTATGTTAATATCAACAACAACAAGAATAACAATATTATTAATAATATTTACAGTACGAAAATTAATAAAAGTATTAATAATATTAATGAAAAAAATATTACCAGCTTTCATAATTTTAAATACATATATAATAGCAACATTTTCTAATTTAATTAAACAATCACAGTGATAATAAGTTTAAATTATTATGATTTGTTCATTTGTATAAATACATATTATTATATGTTATTTCTCAAACACCATCAATTGCCATACAATATTTGTTTCCGTGTCTCATTTCTTAGGAAAAATATCATTTTGCTTTTCCTTATTTTTTATAGGAAAAAATTATTTTTGGAATAAAGTGTCTGGCTGATCACACTCTCCTCTTCTCCCTATTTCTTCCTGCTATGTGATCCTAACATCAATATAAAAGATAAGAAAAAAACAACCATAGTCAGAATTTACCTATGTTCACAATTTATTGAATCACTTAAAATTGCTTATCTCTTGATTTTATTTTATTTTATTTTTGATTGGATTTTGATAATACTTATGAAATATTTGAGTGATCTCCATGTAGTTTTTGACCATCATTAGCTATTAATACTCCATTTTCTTTATTAGAAAGTGGAGCTTCAGTCTAGATTCATAAGAACCACAAATCTTTGAACAAATTTTCTCCATAATTTGAACCACTTTGTTGTTGTTTAAGCAGTGTAAGAAGACTTTATCATATGATCACCTGTTTTAAGGAGGGGAAGCAGGTTGTAGACGTTGAATATTTACTTGCCCACACTATCATATGATCACCTGTTTTAAGGAGGGGAAGCAGGTTGTAAACGTTGAATATTTACTTGCCCACACAAGTCATTTAGAAACTTCTCATATTTGAGATAATCTATGAAAGATTAAAACAACCCTTCATTTTCCTTTTCAAACACTTCATGGTTTTTTTTGTTTTACAATCTTCATTTTTGAGAATATGGTGGAGGGAAGGGGGGGGGGGGGGCCGACAAGGGACCATCCAACTTTGGTAAACTAGCATGTGAGCCTTCTTTTTGGGTATGGCCATTGCGGAAACAAAGTTTGGCCCGAGCTGTTCATTGATCATGATGCATATAAAATAACTAAGTTATCTCATGTTCAAGGCTCACTTACATTGAATATGATTATGAAATAAAAAAATTGACAACAAACAGTATACTTCACGTACTATCTTCATTTTTTGAGTTAATATTTGAATATATTATATAATAATTTAAAGAATATATGACTCGCAAATTAATTTTAATAATTGTGTATAAAAAAAATTTTATGTCCATATTTATAATTTTTTAATTACTTTTATAAATAAGATATTTTCAATGCAATCATATGAACACATGTAATATTTTATGTGAAATCCCAGTTTACATACATGAATAAAACTGACTTATATTGCTAAAAAAAAATATCAATATTTCATTTATAAGAATAAATATTTGCAAACAATATCTCTTCCATACATAAATTTTTAATGTTAGAGGACTAACACAAAGACAATGGCCCAACTAGGCTTCTGGCAAACTTTTTATCTAGTCCAGTAACTATAAAGAATGGAAGACTTTTAAATAAACTTCCATATCTCAACTCATTTGATGTCTTAGCAATTTCATTCTCTTTATCAAATTTTTCATTATTCAGCAAGGGAGTAGGAATAGTCTTGAAATACTATTAAAAAGTCCTCTCCATCAAAATATCTAAATATTTAATAACTTTTTAAAAAATTTATAAATATCTGTTATAAAATATTTGTAATCTAGAATTCTCTAACAAAAAATATCATATATCCAGAGATGTATACTAGTAATATTTTATTTTTACTCTAGTGTTTTCATACAAAAAGCAACTTCATAACACTAAATATACTATTTAATAAAAATTTCATCCAAATTCAAATTCAAATTCTACTTCTCTTATATATAATTAATTAATTATTTTTTAATTATTACATTTATTCACGATCAAATCAATACTCAAATTTATTTTCACCCAAACATAGCTCATATCTTCTTGAAAAAATATTCTTAATTCCAAATTATACAGATTAATACAGTGAAAGTTGACTCCGTACTCGCGCGTGTGGCTGTATATACGCATACATACATATATTATATGCCTGACGTGAAAATGATGATCAAAACGGAATGACGCATAGAATGGAATCTTTATTATTGTGTTTGATAGAATAATGACAGGTGGAGTGGAGTCCAATCTCCACAAGTCTTAGGCGTTGTCTGTTGTTGACATCTACGGTTAGGGACCTCGTTTCCAAAAAAAGTAACGAACTCCATTTTTGACCTTGAATCGGCCAAAAATATGCGTAATTTCTTACAGTGGTAAGGCCATTTGTGGGGATTCAGTTTTGTTCAAACAACGGATTATAACCAATTAAAGGAACCTGAAAAATTTTGAGTCCTAAAGGCACTCCTAATTATATTTTTAAAATTTTATTTATTTATTTTTATTATTACGTAATTTTTTTAAAATAAAATGTTTAAGAGTATATATCAAAATTTAAAAACAAACATAGTTTTAGCAATAAGATTTGTAAATTAATTGATCTAAATTAATTAAATATTCACTTTAAAAGAACTAATAAAACTCAGACCCGTATTAATTTATCAAAATGTTGGATGAATAATTGAACCGAAAGAATCCAACCGCGTTTGTCCATTTAATATAAGCGTTGTTGAGTTATTTTATATTTTGATCAACATTAAATTATTGATTGATTCTTCCCTGAAAATAATTTATAGGACTGGAGAGCGACTACTTACGGTCTTATAGCTTCAGGTGTCGCATGATCAACGGAGGAATTTTGGCTGGAAAACATTGGGACTGAATCCTGCCATTCGTCATATTTACGCACACAGGACCACCAATACTAGTATAAAGGACGGCGCCTCATCTCACCATTCCAATATTCCACGCTTGCAGCAAACGCACACTTATTTTCTCAGGTGCAGAAGAAATGGCAAAGTGTCTCTTGTGCTGTGGGACATGCTTCGAGCGGAAAGAAGAAATTACTCCCAAAGAAGAAGGACAAGTGATCAGCTGCCCCTCCGTTGATGAGTGGAAGAGGCATTTCGAGGAGGGCGTCGAGTCTAGGAAACTGGAAAGTATCACCCTTTTTACCTTTTTGGATTGTCCCCTTTTTATGACTAATAATGATGATTTCGCTGTATCGTCATATTTGTGATGAGCTTTGAATTATATGCCTTTATTTTGATGCTCACTGTTGTTCGATGGTCTTAGAGTTGGAATGGTGTAGGTTGTTTTTTTGAATTCGTGTACTTGTCTTTTTTGTTATTATGGCGTTTTCTTGTTTCGGGTGTGGAAGAAGGGAATTGAGGGTTGGATTGATCATTTCTTTGTTTTTGGGTGGTATGGTTGAATATCGTCTTTGGTCCCGTATCCATGGATGACTAGATTTTTATGTCAAAATGGACGAATTTTCCAGTTAATGTCTCGAATTCAGAGGAGCTCTTCTTCCACCTCTAAACGTTGGGGATGGAGAGTTGTTTAGGGCTACTCTAGTTAACTCTGTGGTGTGGAACTGCAATTACCCATTAGAAAACAAAGTGAACTCCATGGAAACAATGATGTGCCCTTTTACTTACTGTGGAATACTGAAGAACTGTATGGCTTTATTTCTTAGTTGCACCAGAATAAATATGGTTAATTTTAGTGTCGTGTGCCAATTAGAACGTCAAGAAAATAAGAAGAAAGACCGGTCTTGCATCGACAAGAACAAGATCAAGAAAAGTTATGAGCATTCTGTTTGCCAACAGGCAATCAGTCCGAAGAATTCACTAAAATATTTCGTTCAGAGTCTTCCAACAATTTAAAAGACAATAGGTGGTCACTCAACTCTTACATTCTAAAAAAGATATCTTTTACAGGAAAAATGAAAATTATTGGCAGCAAACAGTCTCTTGAACTTTCCCTTCTTTGCAATTAGGATTGATGTTCCATTTGTTCAGGTGCCCTTTTCTGTAATAATGTTTCTTAAGTAAAGCCTTTTTATCAGGTCGTGGTAGATTTCAAAGCTTCATGGTGTGGGCCATGCCATTCCATAGCCCCTACATTCGCTGAGATTGCCAGGAAAACACCGCAGGTTATTTTCCTCCAGGTTGATGTAGATGAACTCCCGGTACAGATATCCATCTTGCAATGTTTTGGGGAACCAACCATTCCTTATACCAGCGTATTTAGTTCATAGATTTTGGTATTGATTAGAAAATTGACAAAATACTTCACTAGTTACATACCATTTTCCGCAGACAGTCGCCGAGGAGTTCGAGGTTGAAGCTATGCCAACCTTTCTGTTCGTTAAAGAAGGGAAGGAAGTGGACAGGCTCGTTGGATCAAAGCAGAAACCGTTGGCGGACAAAGTTACCAAACATGCTTGAAGTTGTTAAAAATTAAGTCAATGTGGTTTGCTATTGGTTATAATAAGAGCATACACGCTGATTGAGTTGGATGAAGCCTTGTATCTCTAGTTAAGCTTTCTATTAGGATCTATGCTCGGTTATATGTAGATTGGTTTGTGTTAACATTTCTGCATGTCATGTGGTCTTGTGTAATTCCTTTTATTATCAGTCTTGTAACAGCCCATTGTATGTAAACACTATTGGTGTCAAGTAGCAAGTTGAGGGCGCTAGAATTAGGTAATGACAGGATAATGAACCCTTTGTTGTCCTGTGATGTGGTATGATGCTTACACCAACTAGCCTACTGTTGTACCTGTTTGAAAGTGAAAGTTTTAACATTCATAAAGAGAACAAATTTACCATTTTGTTGACAGAACTTCTACGCTTATTATGAGAAGAGACAATAATGATTTTCTGTATGCCGATATCGCACTGTCCATTTGCAGAATAAGTGCAAAAATTAATTGACAGCTTGAACCAGTATACCCTCTCCGCATGCTACCACTTGTATTAATCGTCTTTCCAGGCTTGTCGTATAGGCTACAGCATTCCAGTAAAGTTTCCACCCATTCCAGCAGTTACATGCAGGCTCGTTGCGTGGCTCTAACTCACTGTAGTTGAGCAGATAGCTTCATCCAGCAGTTACATGCAGGCTCGTTGCGTGGCTCTAACTCACTGTAGTTGAGCAGATAGCTTCAACGGATAGCCACTTCAGCACACGGGGGCAAGGATCGACCCCGAAATAGCTATTTGAGATTGCAAGCTTGCAACTTCGCTTCCCCACGCACATCTGTCACAGAATAACAAAGAATGCATCAGTATCAAATATCAACGTCATCTCCTAGATGTATATGCCCGAGTCATGCAAGGATTATGTTGTTGATTGTAATATATATAGAGGGTTACTCGAGAAAGAGAATTTAATTATTTGCCTTTTCTATGACGGCATGGGAGTTGTGAGCATGACATTTTCCCAGCTGAAAATTTCCACAGGTTCCTGTAGGAGTCCCAAAACTCGCAAACTTGATGGTTGATATAGTCTGGCCAGGTGCACAGCGGAGATGGACCTGGGCCTGGTGGAGCATTTTCTCTGAACTAGTGCTCTCCATCTGGTAATTTTCAACCGAGGGACGGTGCTCGTGTGCATTTGCACAGACACTCCCTGTCGTTCTTTTAACAAGGGAAATCTTTGATGCATCTCCACCTAGCTCTTCCAAGAGCACGATGAGGTTCCGTTTTGGCTGCAACCAAGATCTAGGAACATGGTACCTGAGGCCGCAATGGAAGTACACGGGACTAAGATGATATCTCAACACGAAAATGTTCCCTTTTATCAGTCTAATTATTTTACCATCGCTGAGTTGGTTGGCCGCAGCCATGCTGACATTTTGTGCGTCTGAATGTCCCAGCATAGTGGCAGACTCCACAGTTTCCATTTGCACGAGCCAACCAATATCTCCCGATGCTTTGGCCGTTGATCCACACTTGACCTTTCCCCATGCTCCTCATGTCCAACGCCAATGGATCATCTCCACTTGGTGCATCAAAATGCGCCTGCAATGTTTCAGACAAGGCCATTGGAATTTCACAGCTAAGATATTCATTAGAAACAGTAGGATTATCTACATTTTGCAGCTTTACCTTGTACCATCTCAACGGCAATTGATTTTGGGTGACAACTGACGCTTTTGTCCATTCAACAGATGAGGCTCCTTCTAGAGAGACCAAATTCATATTCTCGCCTATTAATCCGGCCTACACATCGATAAAGAAGAATTATTGCATGGAGTTGCCAAGAACATAAAATTATAACAAGACTAATTAAGGCATGTTTCACCTTGTAAGACCATGTTTGCCTCGACAGGTCTCTTTTCCCATGATCTAGCCCATGCAGCGCAACTTTCCGCAGTCCCACTTTCCAATTCTCAAAATGCACTCCAATGTTCTTCATTTTGGCAGTAAAATTAGTTCTTATCAGTTATTGAATAATAGAAAAAAAATAAGAATAAATAAATTCAGCAAATTTGATTTGATCCCAGAAGACCAAAGACTTAGGCAAGTGTATAGAACTAACTGGTAGCCCGACAGCTATGCTGAGCAGAGAGATTTTGTTTCTTCCAGCTCGCAAGTTTACAGGTCCTGTGAATGTAAAACTCCTCCTTTCCCTCGTCCCATAAGCAGATCCTGTAAACAAAGGTTATGCAATAACTAATAAGCGCAAAATACATCCAAATTTTTGACTAAAAGATGAAGATTCAAGCATAACCATTTGGGATATATTTATCTATTTCAACTTCAATCTGCACGTCACCGGCACATATGATGATAAGAACACTTGACAAGAAGAATCTTAGAGTTTGCAACAAAGAAAACCTTCTACCTGCAAGCTGACCATCGATGAAGACATGAATAGCATCGCCTTTCGATTTCACAGTCAGAGTGGGCTTCTGTCCTCCTTGTAGAAACGATTCTGAGGAACCTATATGGATGCTACACAGAGAAAACATGGAGAAGAAAACTTAGTTAAGCTGACATTACAATTCAAACCAGAAGTGAACCTGGAAGTTGGAAGAAAGACTCACCTTGTAGCGTACCACAGATAATCGCTGCTATCCCTTGTGATGTTTATTTGCTCTAGAAGTCCCCTTGCTGTAAATGAACTGTCTTCAAGCGAAGTTATATGTTCACTATAAGTCTCCCACGAGTGCAACTTAGAATTAGCGGGTAACATCTGAACTTTTGAAGTCTGTGTGCCAACCTTGATGATCGCAAGATGGTCAAGAGCAGAGCTTGCATGTTAGAAAGAAAATACCACAGTAGGAGAACAGCTAGTTCGATTGACTTATTTACAGACTTACCCTTGCAGTGTTAAACACTACATTTTTGCAGTTGGGGAGTATGCTAACAGACCAGGGAGGTAAATGATAATGCCTTTTGTTGAACATTACTCTTGCAGCAGAAGTGCTATTCAAGTTGGAAAGAAATGCAGCGCAAGTTCCTTTGCCAGCGGAGAACACATGAGCCTGAAAATAACAAGTTTTCACTTTGGATAACTATGATAAGAAAAATATTTCGGTAAAACAAATAAAAGCTTCATGCTAAACAGCTAACCTGCTGGAATTTTCCTAATGAAGTAACTGTAGGATGAGATGAGACTAAGGCATGTTCACAGAGCTTTATGGCCTTGTGGAGCTCTTTCAAATGACCATACTTTGGTTCCCTGATCAGACCTGAAAAAGAAAGCTTATCGATTGAGAAATATAATCATCTGAGAGAGTTTTCAGCCACTGAATACATTAGAATAATGCCAAAAGTTGTTTGTCAAATCATGAAATATTTCGCTTGACATTAGGACATTATATGGTAAATATATTTAGCTTCCTCACCATATTCATCAATTGGGGCATCGTAGTCATAGCTTGTTGTAACAAAAGGACCTCCAGCCGTTCGTCCGAAATTTGTGCCTCCATGAAACTGTTCAACAGAGTTCAAAGATTGACCAAGCATCGTAATGCAGAATTCAAGCACATTTTAATCTTGGATATGCAAAGAACTAACCATGTAATAATTTATATACGAACCACCCTTTTGTATAAACCGAGCAACTGCAAATGCAAGATCTTGAACAGGACGTTGATGTATTGCGCCTCCAAACTCAGTGAACCTGATGAGATTTCACAGGACAAGAAGGAGAGGATATATCAATATGTGTACCAGATGTTTAGGTGTCATGCGGTGCAGCATAAACTGAAAATTCTGGTAAAGTTTTAAGTACCAGCCACTCCAAGCTTCAGACCACATTGTGGGTTTATAAGGTTTGTTAGGAGAAAAGTAGTCACAGTAAAAGCCATTACATGAATTTATCTGTTGCAGTGTTCAAGAAGAAAAAAGTTTAGAATTCTTCATATTTGAGGCATATTATAGAAAAGAGAAAAAAAACATGAACTAAACAGAGATTCTTGGAAAGCAACCAAAACCAGGGAGTGAAGATTAAGAACTGAAAGAAAGTCATATCAATGGAGGAAAATGTTGCGGAGCTCAATGAGTTACGCACCACCGGATCGGGGGCATCATCATCTTTGCACATGACCCATGGAACTCCAGTGTCCAATCCTACAGCCATTTTTGCAGCCCAATTCATGTACAGATCGCCAGCTGCCCCATATTCCTTCCTCAATGCTCCATATTCATTTTCAATCTATTGAAAAAGAATCAACACGTTAGACAGATAAACTTGAAAACTGTAAGTATTCATTATTGTATATCAGAACAAAAGGAGCTTAGAGAAATCTTCATTCGAGACAATATCTGATATGTGAATACCTGAGATAATATAATGGGACCTCCCTGTGATTCAAACAGGTTCTCACTTTTCATCAT
Organism: Avicennia marina; assembly: GCA_019155195.1. Classification (NCBI taxonomy): domain Eukaryota; kingdom Viridiplantae; phylum Streptophyta; class Magnoliopsida; order Lamiales; family Acanthaceae; genus Avicennia; species Avicennia marina. The sequence continues at coordinate 3,779,499 of CM032781.1, read as the reverse complement.
ATCTACAATTTTTCGGGTGAACCGTTCCATCGCTTCCTACACTCCATAACCCACAGAAATTTCAAGTGATTAGACATATGAAAAGCGAACAAACCGAACAATGTTTGCCAAATGAAATGCAACAGTGAGTACAAGAATATATAATGAACCTTAAATGGCAGGTTGTCTGTCCTGAAGCTGATACCAGGAACATATTTCAACCATACAGGAAATCCTCTACATCAGACAGCCAACACTTTAGAGTTAAAATTGTGCTTCTAAGCCAAATTTCATTAAATCAACACAAAGTTGAGCACAGAAACTCCCCAAAATTGCTAACTCAATACATTTTATGCATTCAAAGGTGATCATAGACATTACCCAAAATTCCATTCTGCACACACATAAGGCCCAATGCGCAGTTGAACATAGAGCCCAAGTTTCTGCGCCGTCTTAACAAATCTCGCAAGATCATATCTACCTTCAAAATTGTACTACAATAAAGATGAAAGACAACACAAGGTTTGAATGTTAACAGCACAACAATTTTGAAAGGGAGAGACAATGATGATGTCTGGGACAACTCACATTGCCAGGAGAAGGCTCGTGTACATTCCAGAATATGTAAGTGTCAATTACATCTAAGCCGGCATTTTTAGCCTTCAACATGAGATCTTCCCACATCTGCAGCATTACCATTTCACCAAATCCATATACGCATTCATTTCTAGACAACAACAAAATAAGTAAACAAGAACAAGAATGATGAATTTGTACCTCAGGGGTGCTTCTGGGGTAATGTATAGAGCCAGAGAGAAGAATTCTCCTTTCTCCATTAATACTAATAGCCTTCTTATCATAAGTGACGCTTCCCTCAGTCACGTGAAATCCCATTACCAAGAAAATGAAGAAGAAGATAACTAAAGTGGAAACTGAGTTGGTTCCCATTTTTTCCTAATCCCTTTTCTTAACAAATGCTGGGAAAAGTTCTTATCTTGGAGCCCTCCTTAAATATGCATGAAAGGAGGGGAAAAGGTTGTGAAAGAAAGAGGAAGCCGGAGGCGGAGGGATTTGGAAGTGGTGAAATGCGATGGAGAACAAAGTCAGCAAATTGTGAAGTACAGTTCATTAATAAATGCTCCCACTGTAGGAAATGACGGCAGCAATATAGACATCGTTGCTTGAATTCTTGTCTGTAATGCTTGCAAGCTTTTATTTATTTATTTATTTATGATAGATCATAAATACAGCCGTGAAATGGAAATGAATTTCAAAATAAAATTGTTTAATTGGCTGAATTATTTAATGAATGTGAAGTGGAAGATACTGCTCCATTGGTTTACATTAAACGTTGCTTTAGTTAAAATTGAGGGGAGATGTCTTGATAGTGATGTTGATTGCAGCTTTCATATGTAGTTTTGGTCTGGTGAATGAAGAACAGAAATTTCAGCAGCATTTGATGCAAGAAATTGCGTTCAGTATATCTGCAGAAAAAACACCTTTTTTATGCGAGTTGAAGTACGGAAAACGAAGTCAAAATCCGCTTTTCAAATGATATTTCAAATTAATATAAGAACTAATCTAATAATATGCAGGCTGTGACAACCCACACTCCATTGGGTGCCTCTGGCTATGTTATTTATATTATATTATTATTTCAACAAAGAGTTTTGATAGTATAAAATAAATTTATATAATTATCTTGATGTTAAATATTTTATTTTTTTATCAGTTATTTTTATTTTTATTTAACATACAATTTATATTTAAATATTCTTTTAAATTTTAATATTTTTTAAATTCTTTTAATTTTTTATTTTTTTTATTTCAAATATTTTTTACATAATATAAAATCACATAATTTTTATTTTTATTTTCTTTAAAAATTTTATTTGTATTTTCTCTCAAATTCTCCTTTTGGAATTCTCTTGTGATTTCTTTATTTTATTATTGTAAATATTTTTTTATACTTTTTCATATAAAATTATTTTTATTAATTAAACTAGAATAATTTTATAATTTATTAATAAATTTACACGCGCATAACGTGTGCAAATTTTGCTAGTTTTTAAAAGAAATTCTCTTTTTCTGGTTTTGTTTATCCTAAAATCTACCTTTTACATTAATTGCACAGTTTAATATAGAATATGGAATTTAAGTCCCGACTAATCAAGTTAAAAACCCCAACCCATAATTGGTATGATATACGTGTGCCAACCGTGTAATTTGTCATTATTCTTCACCCTGAATAAATCATCAATCAGGTAACATGCCTTACAGTAAATTTAGTATAAAAATTTCCAAGAAATATTCTGTTAGAACATGATTTGAGTTTACAAGAAAGTCTCTACACATATCATTCATATATATATATGTATGTATGTATGTATGTATGTATATGCTTCCTCATTGTGCTTCAGTGGAAAGTGAATGCAGAGTTGCAGACACATGTTTTTCCTGAAAACTACAAACTTGAATCATGGTCGTGTATGTATATATATATATATATATATATATATATAATAGTCATTAAAAATCAAATCTGATGGTTGATGTGGGAATCCTTTTATTTCCTCAAATATTTGAAGGGAAAAAAGAAAAAAAAAAAAAGAAGAAGAAGAAGACTTTCATTTGATTTTGGATATTATCATCCTTGTAAGATGCCATGCAGGCATTACAGTAGTATATAGTTTTTGTCGATGGGTGATGAGTTAAGAACCACGTGATGTGTCGTCAAGTGATTGACTGTATCTGTTGTCATAGATTCGCCATTTCACATGGTCACCAACAAACCCCACGATTAATTATCGTAGTCTACATTAACATACTGCATCTATATGTGTACTTTTTGAGAAACCCAATTTAATTCTCATTCATATAATAATAATAATAATAATAATCCCTGAACTATGGCTCAATTACAAATTCAACCGAGTCTAGATGAGTTCACGTCATGGGTTGCAATAACAAACAACAAAGAACTCGGAATTAATAGTGCTTGAAAACTTATCGAGTATCGAAAGTTGAGAGTTTTGACACGATGGAATAGACTCGATCGCGTTTGAATGCAAGTCACAAGATTGTTATCGATAAGAGAGTTCTTCCTTAATTAAATGGAGATCATCAATCCTAATCACGTGATTATGATTAAACACGACATATAGGGGCATGCAATTAAGGTTTGGTTAATTTGCTTTCAAATGTTTCGTGGATGGCTATCAAATTGTGCAGAAATGCTGAGACAATGTGGTGGATGACTTGTCTTGAGAGCCAATCTCGGATCTCAGTCTCGAGTCATAATATCTATGAACGTAGTTGACAAATTTCATGATCTAATCGTTTAGCATGAGTGCCAATTAGTATATATTACATTTTATGTATGTTCGCAATGCGTTTGCATGTAATAAAATTTAAAATATAATTTATTATACATAAAACTATATTTTTAATATATATATATATATATATATCTAGAATTGTGTTTGCAATGAGTTTTAAATTTGAATAATAACTTACCATATAACAAAAATCGTTTATTTTAAATTAAATAAGATTATATAATTTTATTGTTGATAGTAAAAAATATAAATTATTATATTTTAATTAAAATATATTAAAATGCATATAAGATGAGGGAAAATTGAAAGAAAAATTAGAAAAGAATGAGTAAATTAAATAAAATTTAATTAGAAATGATAAAGAGAGAGAAACGTAAAAAGAATGATGAAAAAAGGGAAAAATTAAATAAATAAAAGAGAAGTATTTTAGTCTTTCTATTTGAAGTATCAAAAGGGGGTTATTGTACAAAGTTTATTTATAATATATACTATATAATTTTATTAGAAGAATATTTTTAAAAAATATATTAAGCCTATGTTTGGGATAGGAATTTTGTTGAAAGATGATATGATAATATATAGATATAATAATTAATTTATAGTGTATAAATATATATACATATACACTCACATATAAATGTGGATATATGCGTATGTATATATAGGTATTGATATGATAAGTAACACATGCAATGATTAAAAAATAATTAGTTAAGTATATATTTTAAAGAAAAAAAATTAAATATGAATTTAATAAAAAAATTTGTTGAATAATGTATTTAATAGTATGAGGTTTGATATGCTGTGTAATGACAAAAAGTTGGCTTCCAAACTTAGCCTAAATGACTAAAATTAACTATTTTAAAGATTCTGTCATAATAAATATTAGTAAAATTGACACACTCTATATGTGTGTAAATTTTCTTTAATAGATTATGAAGTTATTTTATTTAAAATAATATTATTTGAAATGCAACAGAGAGAAAATACTGAAAATAAGAAAAAAAAAAAAGGTAAAAGAAATTTAAAGCAAGAAAATTAAAAGTAAACATGATATTACGTAATAAATCCGAGTTGAGGGTAGGCGTGTTTGAGGCCAAGCAAGACGTGATCTTTTGGGGAATAAATAAAAGCAAAGTGCTGGTTGAGACTATCAAAGAAATGTCTTGGAAACTGAGTGGCCACTTTGTACAATGCTGTCCAGGTTGTAATCCTATGCATATATATGTACATATACATACATACATATATATATATATATATATATGTATATGGATATATGTATATATGTATGTTAAGTTGGGTGGTGAATCTCCTCCGTCTCCTTCACGGTTCTGCAGAGTATCAATCGTGGTTCGAGACGAAGGGATGGACTGTAGGGCATTGCTTCGTTGTTAAAATTTCATCACTGGTATCACGTGCTTTCACCAGTCATTCGGCTCATTTACATGTGCACAACATATTTCAATTCCATGATATACATCCATTATATTGTTCTTACTTTTCTTTTAATTGTCACACTTTTTCTATTGCCTTACTTCACAGGGGAATGAACCAACATGATACGTAGATAATTGTTGGATGGAATTTTTTGAGGCTTTGTTTGTTTCTTTATTATATAATATTCATCGTCATTTCAAAATCTTAAAATTCAAATATTTTACAATACAAATTTTATTCAAATTTAAATTCCCACTCTCTGATTTTTTAAAACTAATTAATGATTTTTCGATTATTATACTCATTCACAATTAAATTAACGCATATTCTTATAATGTTTCTACTGAGATTTATTTTTATTACCTATAAACTCATATATTATCTCATCATCTAATCATTATTAAATATTAAATATATATATATATATATATAAATTTTTTGCCTACTTAAATCTTATAAATCAAATATAAATTTTACCCATACTCAAATCACCAAGACTTTGTTTATTTTTAAATTTTGGTGGGTATTTTTAGATATTTTTGTTATGGAAATTATGTAAAAATAAAAGAGAGAGAGAGAGAGATAAAAAAAAAAGTGAGAGAGAGAGAGAGAGAGAATAATATTAATTGAATATGTATTTTTAGAGGGAGCATAACTGTAAATCAAACAAAACTCAAAATTTTCCTACCCACGTTGATAAGAAACCAAACGTAACTCGAGTGATTGCAAGTAATAGAAATGCATGATAACTGTAATTGCCTAATTGTAACGTATTGTCACTGTATTTCATATTTTTGTTTTTTTGTTCTCATTAAAAAATCGTTTTGGTTTGAATGCACATCTTAATTTTTGTCGTACGGTATACCAGAAGGATATAATACATTGGTTTTGTTTAAAAAGTGGGGATGCCTGAAAATAAATTGAGTAAGCATTGTGGGAGCCCATCGGGCCGAGCTTTCTTGTCTAATGATGAAAGGAATACTTTGTTGATGTGATTTTATGGCCCAATTTAGATGGGCTAATTAATCTAAACCCAAAGGCATGTACTGGGCTCAGCATAAGTGTGGAGGCGGCTGTAATCCCCCGGGGGCGTGGGGGTGGGCTCTCACGTGGCACAACAACATTGGTTGACCGGTTGGTTGGAGTGGGACAATGTTGGCGATGTCGCTCTTCGACAGCTGTTCCGCTGCGCCACCCCAAACTTGGCCTTTTCATTTCTCCACTTTCACAAAAAATTTTAAATGAAGCTAAAAGACCCTTAATTACAATGTCAGTCTCGTAAATTAGATAATTAACAACTATTCAACATTTTTCCATTTCATTTGTTGAAATGTTGTTGCATTTCAGCCCCTTTCTTGTTTAGGTGGAAATATAGGAAGTGAAAATTTAATCAACTATTTTTACTTTTTTCAAAAATGACGTTTCTGTCATTCTCATTTTTTAATTTTTTATTCACCTCTTACATACATACATACATACATACATTTTTTACTCTCTCTTTTATCCGTGTTTTCTTGGATTAAGATAAAGAACCATCACACAAAAAATAATACAGTATATAACAAATACATAAAATATGGGCAGACCGAAAATAATGGGTGCCAATTTCTTAAAGAAGACAAAGAAAATTTACAAAGAGAACACTCTCCAAGTTAATCTGAGGCCATGTTGATTTTAAATAATTAAATTAAATAAATTATTTTATTAAACATAATTACATATTCTTTATATTGGATAAAAACTCTTAATAAATGTCAAGTTCGTTATATAATAACTAAAATGATAGGTAATTAATCTTACGTAATAAATGTGATAAAATAATCATTTACGATCATGTTTAATTTGAATGACTATGTTAGATAAAGTATTTTTTCGAATCTAATTATGTATTTTTTTTATAATAAATAAAACTCTTGATAAATATTTAATTCAATATAAATTAAATAAAATAAACTATAGTTTATCTTCTGTATCAAATGTGATAAAATAATCATTCCGGAATCATTTCAAAGAGCCTCAATTTTAGTTTGGAAAGTGAACATAATCTAAATCTCTTATCATTTACTCTAACAATCATTAATAAAAAGATGACACATAAAAACATTGATATCTACGATAATGATACGAAAATGCCATTCTAATTATTCGACTCATAGGACCCCATATATGCTCTTGTCATTAACACATTTATTGCATTGTTAATTCCACCTTCAACGCTTATATATAATTTTCTGTCAAATCTTTCAGACAATAGCTACCAACCTAGATTAAATGGACCAGATTTTGTGCTCGATCTTGTTCCTACAAATTTTAGCTGTTCTATCTCACATTTAAATACGTTTTCAATGACAACTTCACGTGGTCTTCCGTAGCACTCCTTAGCATAATAACATGCTTTAAATATCCAACGATTTACTATTTGATATGATATGCTCCACTCAAATTATTGGCTTTTATGCCAATTCTAGGAACAGAATATGGCAATATTTTTATATATCATTTGTCTTTACGTAATTTACATGTTACGCTGATGTTTTTCTTTTTGTTTTTTTTTTTGTGAGTGAGTGCATTGCTTTCACCGATAGTCTTATGATGTGGAAATTGTTGCCTGCTGGAGCCCATATTTAACCTTGTTCATGTATTGCTTTGCAATCATGTCTTGTCTTGTTCATGTACTGCAACGTTTTTTTGCCACCAGTTTGGTTCTAATCGAATTACTTTTACTTGTGAAAATGATATGCATGTGTAAGTTTATTTATTAATTATGAAGTTATTGTATTTTAATTAATCAAAGTTAAATTATTTGAAATTAAAAATTATAAATAATATTTAAAATAAGAAAATAAAGAAATATCAAAACAATTTAAAAAAGAAAAGAAAATTTGAAAGAAAATATAAATACAAATTATAAGTTGAAAGAAAAGGAGAAAAAGAGAATAGTAAGAAAATAAAAGAATTTACCACAAGGATTGTTGTGAAAATTCATTTTGTGCAATCAAAAATCCTTACCTCTATAATAATATATAGCATAGAAATATTGTTTGATTCGTTTTGTCATAAATGCTCCACTTAAAAGCAATAATTAGTAATATATATGTATGCTTAATTTTTCTATATATGCTTTAAGCAAGAAACGCATATAAAAAGAGCAAATTGCAGTAGGGAATCTAGTATGTCCCCCCCTCCCCCCTTTTTTCTTGATTAAAGTATTTTGCATGTCGTTTTATAATTCTATAATGAGCTGACAACCTTAACAACTGGATCAAGGAAAGAAGAATCAAATCTTAGAAAAGAAAAAATGCCCTTTTGCCCTAGCTACCATAATTGTGCCGGTAAAAGTATCAGCTTACCTCTTGTTTAGGACAACTACTTAATGCATGCTATAGTTATTCCATAAGGCTTCAAATTATTTTTTGGGTCGTCATTGATGAACATGTCCCGTTGTTGTTAAGCAGAGAACACACACACACACACACACACACACATAAAAGGAGGGAAAATAAAAAAATCAATAGAAGAGAAGATTTTATTATGTATTCTCAATGCCTACAAATGGCCATTTCATTAGTATCTAGTTTTAGTCACTCTGTTTTTGTTGTAGGAGCTGATGGACCATTTGATGTACTAATTATATATATATATATATATATATATATCAGTTTTAATTTGTGTAGAACATGTAATACCATTTGGAAAGATTATTTGTTGGGTGCATGAGAATCAAACGTTTGAACTCTAATTAGATTTGTTGAATTTAGTGACAAAAACCAACCAAATTGAGGCAACAAACTTGTCGAGTTTGAAGTGAAGTCCAGCTAAATTGAAAATAATCATTTATAAACTTGTACATGAGTATGCATATTTGTAGCCTGACGTCATATTTCAACTTAAAACTTAAAGATTTGAAGCAATGAGCTATATATTTATTTACATATATGTTACTTTTCTTTTCTCTTTTGCTTTCCTCAATGCTAGACAGGAACTCAAACTCGACACTTTAACAACCTCCCTTCAAGCATGAGTTCTTCGACTTGCTCCCATTCACTTATTAAAGTGATTTAAAACAAATTTCAGTGGTCTTACATGAAATTAACCAACCAAACACTCTTTTGTGTCTAGTCAATTGCGCAAGGGCGTTTTCCCCACACTCACAACCCAATACCAGTAATCTGTATATTTTAAACACACAGGAGACCCCAGTTCACTTGCTAGTCTTACTATGAGCCGAATACAAAAATCATTCTCGATGTTCCTACTAGCTTAAATGTCATAATTATTGAAATTTCAAGTTTGTATTGGAAGAAAGAAACTTCACATGTTTCCCCTACAAAAAAGGAAAGGAAAATAATTAATAGCATCAATAGAGATTATATTGTGCACAAATAATTCTTTTCATAAATAGGATAGCTCACATTATACCAAACCCTTTGTTGAAGTTCAATAATTCTAGTGTACAAAACTTGAACCACTTAATTCAACATGAAAATATTATATAATTTCAGACCCATATGAAAATTTTGAAAATGAAGCGTATTGTTGACTTTCTCTGAAAGATTTTTAATTAGTCCACTATTATTTCCTCATCAAACCTACATAAGCCTATTCTAGCCTAATTAAACAAAACAAAACCGTAGGGTTTTAATTTTTCTGTATAAAAATTTTGGGAAGAACATATATGTTGTCATCCAGTAGAGTCTCATTATTCGTTCATATCTATGTTGGGCCCTATAATGGATCTTGCTAATTGATCATGCCCCCATTGGGATGATTAGGAATTCTATAATTAATTATTTTTTCACGCATCATTGCACCCAGAATTTATTCCTATCCAAAACATGTAGCTGATACAATGATTGTGGTTGCAAGAATAATAAAAACAGCAAAGATGCTGTCCACTTGTTTTAAGTATCCATAAATGGTTGGTTGCTTATTTATCCAGCCAAAAAAAATATATTGCCAGTGTATTCTGTGGAAGAAGGGTTTGGTAAGAAACAAGCAGATAGAATTTATATTTCATGGTTATGTTTTATTTTACTTTCTCCCAGAACTTGATATACAATTTGAGTGTCAAGCAGTGTTCAAATTCTTACACACCCAACGAGAAAGTTGGTTAGATAACTACATTTGATTCTAGCTATCGATGGATTGTTGCTTAGAAGTCTAATTTCTTCTTCAACCAAAATGATTACGTGTCACAATATTACTTAATGGATTGTTGAAAGGACCCATTATTATTTTTTTCTTAAGCGTATAGTTAGTTATATTCTGACTAATTCCCATATTGATTTACCTGCATCTATTTGTTTAAACAATTATTGGTCTTGGTTGACGGTTTTTTTGGGCCAATATTAGGAAAAGGGTTATTCAAAACAATAATCTTGATTTTGGCTGTGCATTAGGTAACGTGCCTTAAAATACAGTAGTTGGATTTTAGAATATGTGGCGGCTTAACTTAATTACTGACCAAGATTGATTCTTCAACCGTTCTAGCTTCATACTTTGACTAAATTTTGTGGCAAAATTTAGTGCCAATCAAAGACAGCCAGAGAGAATATTTGTGGCGTTAATCAAACAGAGCTTGTGCTACTTTTATTTAAGTTAAATAATAAATAATTAGTGGGCTCTAAAAAAAAATAAATAATTAGGATAATGATTAATCGTGACATCGAATATGCATTCTACTCAAATAATCAAGAAAATCATTTTACAAGTTTTTCAAGTCAAAACAACAGTTGATAGTTTAGGTTGGTAGTGTGACCTTGGAATCAAATCTCTATGATGAAGGTTGAACGAGAGAATATATACAATCATCAGCGTATATATGATATATTGTTAAAAATATATATTATATTGAAAATTTTCATTAATCTTATCCTCAGGATGAAATGGAAAAAGAAGAAAATCCAAAAACAGTTATATTATTAGTGTTTTTTTTTGGCAGCATTCTCATATTAGTAAGTACTGAACGAATTGAAATCAAACAAAAATAGATCCAATGTGGGCTATACAATGTTTGTTAATATGCAGTCCTCCACCTGTTGTGTCTTAATTTAGGGTTTGCAATGAAGACATCTATAGGTTGGACAGATTCATGAATACACCAATTAATGGGGGACAAACTTCTATGCTTGTTACCCATGATTTTGGAAAACATGGCAATTAGGTATCATATGTACTGTCTCTAATTAATTTATGAGACTTGGATTATTAATCAGGAATAGTTTAGTTCGACCAATATAATTTTGTCCCTTATCATCATGTTTTGTCACAATTCAATTTTATGATTGGCTGGTTCCTTTTGACCACCTGACAAGTCCTTAACCTATACAGAAGAAATATTGATATTTCAAAACTTAGTGTTATTAATTACTTGATTAGTATTTACAACCTATTCATTAATCATTACAATGTGGAAGTAAAACCCTAGTTTGAGGTGTGGTGGGACTACAACAATTGAAAACACATGGGATGTCCAGTATTTTTTTGTAGGCACAATTCATAAATATCGCCACATGTACGCATGCTATAACCATTCTTGATTTTTCTATTTCAGTTAAATTTCATGGTTTGTCAGCCCTCGACCAATAGTGGTAAGGATTCTTAAGAGGTGAATATAATTGCTTATCTATGTGCGGTTGTTAATGATATACTTAATAAATTAAAGAAAAATTCTATTTTAATTTGATAGTTTCTTTTGCAATATTTGAACAGAAAGACTTTCATGATAATAAAAATATAAAACTAAAACTATTACATAAAGTATATATAATATTGCTCAACCAAAAAAATTACCCACAAGTTATCAATCTAATATATTCAGGCCGGTTATGGAGGCAAAAACGAGCGAGAAGATGTATTGCAAATTAAATTTAATAAGGAAAGTGAGACTATACGTAATTAAGTATGTCAATCTTTGTCACAAATCTCCCCCACTTAATTTAAAACTCCTCTCTCACGCGTTACTGTGACAATACCATCTGCCTATGCACCTATGTGGACTCCACAAATTATAGATCAAATTTATTGCTTTTCAAAACTCAAGAGTTAGGCGACACTTGAGGCTGATTGACAACATGGGATTTCTTTGTCATTCAATAATTTTTATCCCTTTCTTCTTCTGCAAACATGTTCAGATTTGGAGGCTCTAAAAACAATTACACTAGTTTATTTTTTATTGCCTAAAATTTGAATTTACCAAAGCCCTAGATACTCCAAAATTGCTTACCATCTCCATTTGTCAATTAATTGCACAAGTGGACGTAACAATTTGCCTGAGTCTTCAAACAATTCAGTGTATCACCGTTGCGTATAGATAGCAATTTGGATGTGAACAACTCTATAACGTAGGTGAGAAGGAGTAAAATCAAATAATTTTCATAGAAAGGAAAAGAAAGAAATGAATTTTGAATACCCTCTTAATTCTTGTATGATTTCTCTTAGTCTAGAAATAATTATGAATCATATCCAGTTTTATCACTTTTACAAAACAAATGTTGCTGTGCGTACTGAGCTGAGGTGCTAATGCTTTCCGCAGGGATGAACTCCCCATGAATGGGCTAAAAAGTCAAACTCTTCTTGTTACGGTAGGATCCTCGTCCTTTCAGTAAACCAAACTAGCCGGACTTATCCGCCCACCTATGATCCGAAAGGAAAGCCCAATGATGAATCCCAGGGTTCGAAATAGTTCGCCTATCGGTTTGTCTCTATTCAAAATTATGTATCACATGATGTCAGAACATTAATAAAGACTACATTTTCCATCACACCCAAATTAACCATTCCATGTAGTTTCCATATTCACATTGTAACAACCCACCATGAATGTGCAATCTAAGCTTAGATTTCCCTCGTGACCAAGATATACGTAGCCCTCAACAAAGGTAGACTGATATTGACCATTCGATTAATATACTCCCATCAAAGTTTTTTTAAATTCTACAGAAATTAAAGAGGAAAATGAAAGTAGCAGAAATTGTCTCCACTTGGCTCCAATGCATGGAAAGCTACCTTTCCCCTGTTAATATCGTCGTCTTATCCCTGAGCCCACGTGAAATTTCCCATGCTTTCGTCCCCACACAGATCTGCGTATCCCCGTGTGGGCCCTCCAACCCCCGACCCCACCCCACATGTGTCCCCTTATCCCTGGCACGTGACCCCTCCTCCCTTCCCTGTCCTATAAATTCTCAACCTGTATGTCTGTGTTATCGACACTTCTGACTTCTCCCATTTCCCTCAAACAGAAGAATCCACACAGCCTGCCACAAATTTCGAAGTTCAGATATACTTGTTCAAAACCCACACAGTTATACACACAAGATCACGCACTGACGCACACAGACATCCCATGCCCTGAGCAAAAAGCACACACAGAGATTCTTGTCCCCTAAAGTGTGAAGTAAAAGTGAAGAAAGTGGAGAGATCAAGGAATTGGAAGAATCTGTGCATGTTGTGTGCAAAATCTTTAAAGCGCAATCTCAGCTTACGTTAGCGCCACGACTCCCCGAGCTGCCGTTACACGATTTTGTTCCCTTCCCCATAAGCTCTACGCCTCCAATCCCCATTCCCGTCCGCCGCTGTGCGCTTTTTATTAATCCTTCACCTTCCCTTCTTCTCTTTTAAGCCATTCTCGTGTAATTCTTTCTTTTCCTCACTCAGATATAATTTGATTGGACTATTATTATATATAAGTATTAAGGGAGCATGGCGACCAAGTTCCTACTAACTTTTGCATTCTGTCGATTGATCGTGACCGTCGGATTGGCTCTGGACCCCACGGAGCTGCTGCGCCTTGAGGTGGAAGGCCAACTCAGCCTGGAGCCAGCCGACGTGGGCTCGGCTTCCCGTGACTTCGGCGGTATGCAGAGCGCGGAGCCAATGGCCGTTCTCCACCCGGCTTCGGCCGGGGACGTCGCCCGGCTTGTGAGATCGGCGTACGAGTCGGCCCGTGGCTTCGGCATCTCGGCGAGGGGCCACGGGCACTCGATAAACGGGCAGGCCATGACCACCAACGGCATGGTGATTCAAATGAGCGGGTCTCGGGGGAGTCGAGCCGGCTTCCGACAGCCAGCGCCGCCCAGTGTTTCGGAGAAATCCATGTACGTGGACGTTTGGGGAGGGGAGTTGTGGATAGATGTTCTAGGGTCCACCTTGGAGTACGGGCTGGCACCCAAATCATGGACCGATTACTTGTACCTCTCAGTCGGCGGAACTCTCTCGAATGCGGGCATCAGTGGGCAAGCTTTCGATCATGGCCCTCAAATCAGCAATGTGTATGAGCTGGAAGTCGTTACAGGTTCCTCTTCTTTTTATCTTTTCCAATTTTATTTCGTAAAAACAACAGTAACTTAACTTGGAAAGAATATAATTTGTGCGGTCGACAATTATGTGTCCGTTGCCTTGCATGTGCTTTGGGGGTTACAAATTTCTTCGGAGAAATTAAAAAGAGAATAATTCTTTTTTCTTATGTTTATGGAATGAAAAAAAATAAAAAAAAATATTGGTCATATATATATTGCATGGTCTACTAGGATGATTTTGTCAGTTAGTCTCTTTTCACGGTTGCCTTTAATGGGGTTTTGTTTGTCTTTAAGCATGATAATTGTTGCCGTCTCTAGGCCTTGTCTGAAAGTATAATTTCACATGGATTGTTTCTGCTTTGTGGCATGATTTGTCATAATTGGGTGTTAGATAAATGCAGCCCATTCTTTCACCATTTGAATATTAATTCTTCTAAGTGCTTGGGGCCAAATCAAACAACTAATCAATCACATGTACAGTATTAAGATTTTAATCCATGCTTTAGAAAAGCTTATTAACATTAATTGTTGTACTTTCTTTCCTGACTAGCTACACTCTTACAATAGACAAATGTTCAGGATTTTCAGTCTCAGCTTGAGATGGACAGTTTAAAAAAGAAATTATGATAAATTTAACCATTATACTTTTACCTTGTGTAGTTGAGTCTCAGAAATTTCATGTGCAAACTAAGCTCTTTTTTCTTCTTCCTTTTTTTTTTTCTCAAATAATTATGGTCGATCGTATTTGTCACAACCTATGGATATTTGGATAACACAGGTAAGGGTGAGCTATTGACATGTTCCAAGGATCATAACTCGGAACTGTACCATGCTGTTCTTGGTGGGTTGGGACAATTTGGGATCATAACGAGGGCAAGAATTGCACTTGAAAAAGCTCCCACAAAGGTAATTATTATTATTATTATTATTTTTTTTATGTACCAAGATCATTAAATTGTCTCTTACTGGTTCATCATTTTTCTCCCCTTTCCGTTGTTGTCTTCGGCACAAGGTTTACCTAGTACCAGCTAATGACATACCTAAAAAGCAAGCTAACAAGCTCCATGATCTAAGGTTTAGGGTTGGACTTGGGTCCCCTTGAACTGGCTTTTATCCTCCACCAATGCAAACGGCTAGCCTAAAAGCCTGTTGACATTCCCTTGTGTAGATACACAAGTTGCATTCACATATGTCTGTCGTAATGTTTCTTGCATGTTTTCTTAATTCCTAATAATGTGTGAGGAACGACATAATGCAGGTCAGGTGGATAAGAGTGCTGTATTCCAATTTTTCGGCCTTTACGCAAGACCAGGAGTACCTCATCTCGTTGCATGGACAGCCCCAAAAATTTGACTATGTGGAAGGATTTGTTATTGTCGACGAAGGGCTGATCAACAACTGGCGGTCTTCCTTTTTCTCGCCCCTTAACCCTGTCAAGATTTCTTCTCTTAATGCCGAGGGCGGCGGCGTCTTGTACTGCCTGGAGATCACCAAAAATTACCAAGAATCCAATGCTGATGCCATCGATCAGGTACATGTATTCATGAATTCTGTCTTTAGTATATCTTGTGCAGGCATTATAATTAATTAGGTTTTGTGTCCAGTTAGGAAATAGGATAGCTGCAAAATAATTCATTAATAGTAATAACAAATTATGAAAGTCACTAGGGGATGTAAACTAACTTGTCAAGCATCATAAAGCCACCATCCTGGAATAAACACACATAATTAAATGCATGTACAGCTCCCATTAGGCGACTAATAAACAGGCCAACGCAAGCTGTGTTTGAAATTTATGTTCACATGTTAGGATAAAGCCAGCAGAAAGAGAAATTCCCTGAAAAGCTGGTAAAGATAAAATCAACGTCCCTTTTTTATAAATAGTTGAAGACATTTGCCATGCAATTTGATAGCTAAAGTGAAATCTCTGTAAGATTTCATTCTCTTTTCTTATTAACATTTTAAAATCCGAAGATTCTCGTAACGTTAATGTCTAATTAGTTTTATATTTTTAAAAGTGTTTGAAGCCTTCGGAGAATTGAATGGTACATTATATAATAGATTGGCTGGAGAACACATTAGATTCTGTAATCTCTTTTTGTGGGTTTTTTACTTCGATTAGCATGTAATTTCTTTCGAAAGCAGAATTCCATGGAAAGACGAACTAAACATGAAAAGACAACATAGAAGAATTTTTTATAGTATTTAACTAGATGCTAATCAAAAGAGATGGAGTCATCTTTGTTGTACTTTACTCGACCTAGCTCTTCACCAATATATACGACACCCATAACAACCTATTATCAAATTAAAAAATATACATATTATAATACATATGTAGTCGCCCTATATCAATTATTCAAAGAGTCAATTTTACAAATTATACTTAATAGCGATGAAGTTCTAACCCATCGCATAACTAGTTAATTTTGCATATTCCCAGGAGGTGGAAGCTCTGCTGAGTAGACTCAAATTCATACCAGCATCAGTGTTTGCAACTGATCTTCCATACGTGGATTTCCTGGACCGGGTTCACAAGGCCGAGCTGAAGATGCGGGCCAAGAATCTGTGGGAAGTGCCACACCCATGGCTCAACCTATTCGTGCCTAAATCAAGAATAGCAGACTTCGATAAAGGAGTGTTCAAGGGCATTCTGGGCAACAACACCAGTGGTCCCATCCTCATCTACCCCATGAATAAAAATAAGTAAGCCCTGTCATGTAACTTTGATATATATATATATATATATATATATACACACACGACTACACTAGAATAACTCGACATTTATTCATTTGTTAGTTTCCTGTTATTACGTCTGCATATATACGCAGCATTTGGGATGCAACTAGTATAGTATTTGGGTCTGTCGCTATGTGCACAATGCAGAGCACACAATTCCACGTCCGCGTCACTAGACCAATTATGTATTGTTAGAATTTCGAATGATTAAGACATCTTTTGGTTGTGTTGCATGAATCAGTATATCCTGATGACTGCTGATTCCGTGATTGGGTACGCGTAGGTGGGATGACAGGAGTTCGGTAGTGACACCAGACGAAGACGTGTTTTACGTGGTAGCGCTTCTTCGGTCTGCACTGGATAACGGCGATGAGGCGCAATCGCTGGAGTGCTTGAGCAATCAGAATCGTCAGATCTTACGATTTTGTGAAGAGGCGGGAATCGACGTGACGCAGTATCTTCCCCATTACACCACACAACAAGAATGGATGCATCATTTCGGGGACAAATGGACAGAATTTTCGACAAGAAAAATGGAATTCGACCCTAGGCATATATTAGCCACTGGACAGCGTATATTTACACCTCTTATTAATCCTAAGGGAACTTCTTCAAGGTGACGAAGAAGATCACAGTTACTACATATATAATATAATGTAAATATATAGATGCTAATTAAATAGAACATATTGCAATGTTGTTATCTCCTTTTTTTTCTTTTCATTTTTCCTTTTTCGGGGTTCGGCCCGTCGTTATCGTAGTAGTATTATCTCCATTTGCTTAATAAAAGATAAAATGACCCAATTGTATAAATGCGCAAAGGTGGTACGTTAATTTTTTTTTTATTGAAAATTGCGTTACATATAATTAAATTCACATCATGTATGCATTTAAGATATTGTAACATATTTGGCATATATATCAAGTGAGTTATAGGACCTCAGAGAAATAGAGATTGTTGTGAAGTGAAACAACAAGAGAAGATTACTGATTGGAAAAAAGAAAAGGATAGTTGAGTAATCAAGTTGTGCCATTCGTTAAATGATCTTATTATGCCATAAATTTTCTTCAGGTGAATTAATTCTATATAAACAGTATTGTTGTGAAAGTAGACAAAAATAATAACACAATTATTATTTTTTTCCCCAAAAGTTAAGGTTCAAGAATGTCCATGTCATGTTTGGGCTTTCTCGTATCTGTTCAACTACCAGCGTAGCCCACCCGACAAGTTGAAGCGCTGACTTTGTAACACGTCTTACAATAAACAGATTTATTCCGGAAATTATAGGAGCGCTTGAAATTTAGTTATCAACCCTATCTATCTATCTATCTATCTATATATGAATTTGCAGAATTTAATTAAATAGGAAAAAGAAAAACAGATTGGTTGATAAATTAATGATTTTTTTTAATTAATAAATTTAATCAATGTCATTGTTTTGAAATATGTGAACGAATCTGGAAGATGCATCTGTGCTAGTCCTCTCATCGGAACAATTATATGCTGATCATCCAGTGAATTGGGGATGGCATGCATTGATCATGTTACACCAACTCTCAAGAACATTAGAAATAACAATCAACGCAACACCAACAAACATTATAGATACTTTGGCACACTCTACGTATATATAATGTAGAATAAATTTACAATTATCTAATTTTTTATTTGGAGTATGTATTGGTTTATTTACATAGTATAGTATAGATAAATTCTTTGTAAGACCAAATTCTTAATATATAGTATAGATAAATTAAATTTACATAGTAGAAAATTTTAAAAATGTATATTTAATTAATATTACTTGTATTATATATATGTTTATTAAAATATTAATTTTCTACTTATGCAAAAATTATTATAATTATAAAAAAATTAAAGAGAAAAGAAAAAGAATGAAAAAAAAAACGATAACCTTGACATTATTGAGTTAAGGAAGGATATATGTGTAAATTTATATAGTGTAATCATGTATGGGCCAAATTCTTAATACATACACAATATTTTTTAAGTTGAACTAGTGATTAAACCAAAAAACTAAGTCATTGATTCAACATCATTTAAAAAAAGATTATCTAAAATTATATAAATGCATATATAATAGTATTAAATTAACTTTATAAAAGAAATGTAATCCAAACATTTAATATGTTAAATAATGAATTTTAGATGTAATGTTAAAATTTAATAATTCAACAAGGACAGTTACACAAGTATTTTAAAAAAGAACTTATTAAGTTCAAAATAATTAAAAGTATAAAATTAAAAAATTGGTTTTGTAAAATCAAAATACATCAATTAACATGAACAATTTTAATTTTAAGATATAATATTTAGATTTTCAATAGAGAAATTAGAAAAATAAATGAATAAAAATAACTAAATATCAAAAGTCAAAATAAAAATAAATAGTAAAATTTATATAGTCTAATTAATATTTAGGAGTTAAAAATATTAGAAGTAAATAAAAGAACTCAAAAGATATTTTACTATTTTAAATAAATCTTAAATTTATTTTTTTATTTTTTTTGGTCAAAACCAATTTTGACCAACTTTTTAGTCAGTTTTGACTGATTGATATTGGATTTGGTCGATTTTCGACTCATTCACACTTTGCTAGTCGGGCTGGAAATGCTATATCTTAATCGGACCAAAAACTTGACCAACTTTGTGATTAAATGATTAAATCGACTATTTCAGTCTACCTATTCAAACTATGTATATTTTATATATGCATAACTTTGAGTTTTGTGGGCTGGCGTACAGCTGGCTCATGAGTTTTGTTTGGAAGAGGGATATTATTAGGGGATGATATTTCGTAAAATTTGTGTTAAAAAAATGATAAGTTTAGAACAAAAGTTAGGATTAGATAAATAGTTTAATTTATTTGAATTTGTACATTTATGAATATACAATATATAATAATAATTAAAACTGTAAAGTGAAAGTGTAATCAATTTCAATTCATGCAACAATTCGAACTCAATAATTACCTTATGTTAGATCAACTTGATTTTAGAAAATATAAGCTTAAACTCAAGTTTGAATCAAATAATGAAGAACTTGAAAAGATTATAATTTAAACTGTTTTCAAATTTTAAAATTCAAATAAAATAATTTAGTTTATTAATATTCCCACTGAAACTATCCCTATAAAATGATGGTAAGTTGTGCAAGTTAAAGGGTACAAATGTTAATAAACCAAACTTTTTTAACTCAAATTTAATTAGACTAGACTAAATATTCAAACTCTATCGAGTTCAAACTCATATTGTTAGCACCCTAACCAAGGAATGTTGATTTCTTTCTTCCAATAATATATTAAATCCTGTCATGTGGTTAAACTCTAAAATTATATATATTATTAATGCTAATAAATATAAATTTTTATATTTTAAATGCATAAAAAAAAACAAATATAAAATAAGAGGGATGATTAAAAGAAAAAATTAGATAAGAAGTAAATCAAATAAAATTTAACTGAGAATTTAAAAAAGGGAGAGAAAATATAAAAATTGGATAAAAAAGTAAAAAATAAAAAAACGGGGGTACATTTTTGTGTTTTTTAACATGAAGTATTGAGAGATAGTTATTTGAGGGGTTTAGTTAGAATAAATAGTAAATCAATTTATTAAAAAGGTAATTTAGAAAATAGATTAAGTAACCTAAGATAGTAACTTAAGGTGCCTCCCCCATAATATAAAGCGTTGATATAATAATAAAAATATATTATTTTATGAATAGTGACAAATTCAAATTTTTATGTTTTAAATACATTAAAATTAAATATAATGAGAGAAATAATTAAAAGAAAAATTAGATAACAAGTAAATTAAATAAAATTTAGCTGAAAATTAGAGAGAGAAAATATAAAAATATATGAAAAAGTAAAAAATCATAAAAGAAATACATTTTTGTTTTTTTAACTTGAAGTATTGAAATGAAAGTTATTTTAGGATGTTTAGTTATAATAAATAGTATATAAATTTATTAAAAGGGCATTTTAGAAAATATATTAAGTGGCCAACGGAAGTTACTTATGGGACCTCCTCCAAAATATAAAGGATAGATAACGTGGACATCGGTGCATTATGTAATTGGAAGGACCATTTAAAGGTTTTTGATGACTCGATGATTAAAGCATATGTGAAGAAGATCAACGAATTATTTAATATGTTTGCACGAAATATTCAAATAGGTATAATGTGATAGCATAAATTTGAAAAGCTCAAAAAAGAATATTGAGTGAATATTTTATTTTAGATCGATGAGTGAATAATTAAGATAACTAGTTACTTTATCGTTTAAATAAGATAGTTTGTTTTTGGGTTATATGTGAGCAAACTCATTAGGGGAATTGACCAATGATCTACAGTGCTACTATAAAGAAAACCCTATTTTATCATTTGTAACAAGTTTGATATTTTGAGAATAGATGATTATTTCTTAAGAATTTGTCAATTTTTTGTGAATTTTTTATATATTTCAAATCGAGTCATTTCAAAGTGATCTATGTAAGTCGTAACGTATTAATTAACCATCGATATGTTGATTATGGTTATTTATATTGAGTTCAACTCGATATCTATCGTGTTGGGTCAGACATTTTTTTGCTGGATTCGCATCTCTGGATTTGAATTCGGTTCGACTACACCATTATTATCGTTGTGTGATTGACGATGTCAATAAATGTATGCACATATATTTGCATACATATTATATAAATGTTTGGAATCATGCGCATTATTCTTTCATTTGTAGCTTATAATCTAACAAAAGTAATTTATTTTAAATATAATGAAATTATATAATTTTATTAATAGTAACAAATATAATTGGTCTATTTTAAATGTATAAAAACAAAAATAAAATGAAACAAACAATTAAGTAAAAATTATACAAGAAGCAAATTAAATAAAATTTAACCAAAAATTAAGAAAAAAGAGCGAGAAAATATAAAGAATGGATGAAAAAAAAGTAAAAAGTAAATAAAAAACATACTTTTTTGTTTTTGTTTTTTTCTTAACTCGAAGTACTAGAAGACAATTATTTAGGGATTTAGCGGTAATAAACTAGTCATCGAGCACACTTGCTATGTGTGCAAAAATAAATAAAATGTGCTGCTCGTTTGTAAAAATAAATAAACCATATTTTTGTATGTGGATACACATTATACTTTGATAATATACATAAAACTTCTCACGGCATGAGCAAAAATTCCATGATAAACAAGATAGCACACTTCAGAAATATAAACTGAGAATGTGAGGCCGAAAGTTAAACCTGTAATTGTCTAACATACGTCAATAAATGGTTAAAACCATGGGATTAATACTAATGATTTCTTATGCCAGTATATTACTCTCAAATTGGAGTAACACTTGTTGCAGCTTATGACAATTATTCACACATAAAGTGAATTTCAGTTACTTTTACTTTGTTTGTTTTCAAACTATCCACCTTGAAAAACACACATTTAATTATTATATTTTTTTTATCTCATTCTCTCTTACTTTTATACAATTCTCAAGATAAAAACACTTAAAAACAGAATCCATAATTACAAAACAAACAAATCCTTTGTTTTCAAACTCTACCACACAAAAACAATAACACAATTTGAATTTAAACGAAAATCAAGAATATAAAACTATTTAGTTGCAAGAATATAAAACTATTTAGTTGGAGACTGATTTACCTTTAGTTTCTCGAAAAAACCCTCCATTGAAAAGGGATCTTTTACATTGCCTTTTCAGATAAATATGCTTGCACATGTACATACAAACATAAAATCTCAATAAATTACATAACTAATTACACACACACACACACACATATATTCCAAGAGAATTACACATTCCACCAACTCAGTCATTAAACACATACGAATGAATAGATATACATACCTTGAGATAATTGTTAGAATGAGCAAATTGGAGGGTTAACTTAAGTAATCTTCCAATTTTTCACGCAGCAATGTTGGCATTCAGTTCTCAACTCCAGGATACGACAGTTAAATGAACAACATTGACTTTTTATACAGTACTGTAATAAAAGCAAGACTCTTTAGCTACGCATTACAAAATTATACGACTATCATCAATTTATTTATTTTATATATATATTTTATCATTTTGTCTTTTAACTTACTATTTGTATTTATTTTTCTCTCACCTTTTTTTCCAAATTCATTTTTTTTATCATTTTTCTTATTTTATATATTATTATTTAAAATATAATAATTTCATAATTCACAAAATCATTAGCGCACAAATAAAGTGTGCTACTTTTGCTAATTTTAGTGAAATTCGTTGAGATATGAAACATGCATCGATTTTTGGATTTATATTTTCTAAATTCATAATGATTGAGTCAACTTTATCAAGGTATTAGAATGTAGATATAGCTTTTGACATTTGAAGGATATAAATACTCTATTTTAGATAGCATTAATTTTCAAAGTGAATGACACTTATGCGTCTCTTTATCCTATTATTTGTGTGTGTTATTGCAACACTTAAGTGAAGTGATTAGATTGGGTCATTTGAATTGTTTTTAGTGATTCGTAGCTAACATTACGTGATATATAAGTGCTTGCAATTCATATAAATACTACTTATCTGTTTATGCTTATAGAAATTCTTTTAATCCATTACTCATTTACTTCAGCTATTTTTAACGTTATTCAAAATAATATAAACTCTTGAAAAGATAAAATATTGTTTTCTACTCATCTTAACACAAAAAAAGTTTTTAATAAATAAATAAACTTGTTTGCCCTAACCACATGACACCAAAATTCACGAGAAAAAAATAAACGAAGATATGGGAAAGACAGGAAAAGTAGAGAGGAGTTTAGGAGTCAACTAAAGCTATGCTTGGAAGGCGTGGTTTGGCAACGAATGATATTAGATGAAAATTGTGTTAAAGATAAATAAAATATTTAGAAAGAAGATTTTGATAAGTGAATAGTATTATTTAATTAAATTTATTTATTTATAAATATATAAAATATATAATAATAGTTGGTACGATGCTGTGTAGAGATAATGATTAACTTTATATAGTATAAAAATATATAAATATAAATATATGTGTGTATAGATATTGATTTGATTGTGTATATATATAATAATTATAAAATAATTAATTAGTTAAGTATGAGAGAGAGAGAGAGAGAGAGAGAGAGATTTTAAATTTGAATTTAAATAAAAATTTTATAATAGATGATGTTTGATTAGGTGAATTTTGATGGAAAAATAGAGGTTTGCAGTAAAGAAAACTACCCAATTCTCCAGCAAACCAAAGAAAAGAATACTTAGGAGTATGACAATACGACAGAGAGATTCTTCAGTGCTTTGTTTGGGGATTAAGTTTCGAATAACCCTTTTTTTCTTTGATATTTTCCATGATTGTTATCTACTTTATATTAAAAAAGTAAAGACAACAAAAGAGAGTAGAAAATGATAGAAAGTTATTTTCTTCCACGTCACCAAAAAAATGTCAAAAAATATCTTTAGACTTCAGTCCGATCAGAAAGGCAGATCAACATTATTAGATGCTCCTGTAGTCACGTGAAATTCTCGCCACGTGGAATCGATCATTACCGCTCACGAGGTGCCCACATCATTCTCTGACTGTTGGATGTGTTTGGGTCTACACACGCGGTGAGGTACACTGGGTACAGCAGATGTCAATTAATTTTGTTTTTAAAAATTAAAGAAACATTAAATAAAAAAATCAATGATACATGAAATAAAATAAAAATTACAAGTAATAGAAAAAACTAAAATAAAAAATATTTAAATGCTTAAATTTTTAATCACAAGAAAAAAATTAGTGTTAAATATTTTTTTGTTACATATCTGTATATATTTAATTTATGTCTCATTTTTATATAAAAGCAAAATTATAAAAAACTATATATTTATCTTATATTAATTTTTATTTCACTTAATATTTCATATACATTTTTATTTAATATATTTTTTATGTTTAAAAATAAAAAATAAAAAATATAATTGATTAAAGATTGAGATTTTGCCACATGGAACTCACAGGTGCAACATCGAGTAGACCGACGTGTTTGGTTTGTTGACCTGACACAGGTCCAAATCGCTGAGAACTGCTATTAATTTTCCGAATAGTAACTTATCATCTAAGAGATTTTTCAAAACTCAAGGCAATGTTTGTTTACAAATTTTCAGCCCTTTTCATTCTATCAAAATTTACATAATTTAAACATATATTTTAAAAAAATTTTTATTTAAATATCAAATTGAAATTATGCTAGCTCTCTTATATATATATGTACAAATATTCAATGTTACTATTACTATTATTATTTTTATAATATAACCTATATTGTTAGCACTTTGACTCCAATTTAATTTATTTTAAATTTATAATATTTCTCTTAATTAGAGTAAAAAGGTACAATCAAATATCATTATTAATATACTATTAATTTTTATACTATATTTCTACTATATTATTATTAGATTTAGGAGTTTTTGTTATACAATATAAACTGCTTAATTACTTTTATTTTAAATTCTTTTACTTTTCTATCATTTTCTTTAAATTATTTTTTAAACTTCTTATTTTTTTCATATGTTCTCTCTGAAATTTGGCTTTTTTCTAAAATTTTTATTAATCTTTTGAAATATTTTTATACCTTTAATTTTTAAAATTATATTTTCATTTAAAATACAATAACTTTATTAAATAAATTACACTCTTTAAAACAAACTAAAATTTTTATCTCATCAAAACGTCATAATCAAGCATGATTTTCATCTCCAATCGTTATTTCCACGTCCCAACAAAATCTTAAACCAAACAAGGCCTAAATCGGGGACCCCAAACCCAATTCCTGAAATTAACCCCAGCGATCGGCGTCGAAACAACCATACAGCGCATCATTTTGCCTCTCTCTATTGCCTTTTCATTTCCGTACGCCATGACCTCCCCTTCCGCTTCCTCGCGCAAGGTACTCTATTTAGTTATTTAAATTGGGTTTTATTTTGTTGTTTGTCTATATAGGTGTTGTAGAATTTTTTGGGTCAATATTTTTTTCCTTGAAATAAATTGAGATGTATTCGTTTGGCTTTTTCTGGAATGAAATATTGGGGGAAAGGCGTTGAGCAAGATCGCGTGCAATCGGCTGCAAAAGGAGCTGGTGGAGTGGCAGGTGAATCCGCCCACTGGTTTCAAGCACAAAGTTACTGATAATCTTCAAAGGTTTTCCCCCCCTTTTTCTTCTCCCCAACCTATTTGAGTAATTTCAAAATAACTGATTTGGGGTAGTGATTGAGTGGATTCTTGTATGATTAGGTGGGTCATTGAAGTCAACGGTGCGCCTGGCACGCTTTATGCGGGCGAATCTTACCAGCTTCAGGTTGATTTTCCTGAGCATTATCCTATGGAGGCGCCTCAGGTGATTCCTTGTACAAATTCTTTAACTTTTATTCTTCTTTTCTTATCCCCCTTAGATATTTGGAAAGCTAGAATTTGACTTTTTTACTTTGTTAGTTTCGGTACATTTCTAGGGTTTAGTTGTTGCGATTCTGCAGTTTGATTGTGGTTTTTATTTGTTTGAATTGAACTTCCCATTTCACGGGCAGGTTATATTTGTTCCTCCGGCTCCTCTCCATCCACACATTTATAGCAATGGACATATATGTTTAGGTTTGTTTTTCTATACCAACTTAGTTCTGCCGTATGTTCCTGATTTTCCTTATTTGCTGTTTAACTGTTTACTTATTCCTGCTCTGATTTTTGGCTTTTTTTTTTTGTCAGCAAGACCTTTATTTTTGTTTGCTTTCTGCATTTGGTTATTTATTACCAATAGATGGTGTTTCAACACTAGTTGATTTGGTTTTCTTGCAACGCCTTCTCGTGACTTAAAATTGTATCAAATTTTTTACTGCTTGAGAGGTCAGTATTTAGTCCAGGGGTTAAAGAGAATTAGAAATTTGAGAATGTGGAATAAATATTTGCTAATATTTCTATTGTTAATTGCACTCTGGGACATAGCAAGGAAGCTTGCATTCCTTCAAAATCCCTCCATTCTTTGAGGCACAGAAACTTTAATTAGATTTATTATTTGTTTGATGTCAAAGCGTTTATAGCATTTATCTTTTTTTGCGAGAAAGATCAGTGCTTACTTCTGTCTCACTTATTCATTTTTTTCTCCCACATTCTATTAGTATTCTCCATGCTTTAAATAGAGCTGCAGTCTCAGCTAGTTAAGAGATGCTAGGCTTCTTTCATTGCCAAACTCCCATATTGATTTGTCTTTTTCTCGTGCTACATGCTTGCAAAATTTTATGAATGTGGAGAAGGTGGCATTGTCTTGTGATAATGGCATAAAGGTGTGACATGGAATGCAGACAATTTATCTATTTTTAACTCTTTGCAAGAATGGTGTTCAGTAGTCATGTCTCATTCAGACCAACCTGGTCCTTTTTGTACATCATATGCTCATAGCTAATATTCATGCTTCGTTTATTTGGAATATCTGTGAAATTTGGTTGCTACACAATAGATAGTCTAATGGAAATTATATATATTCATTGTACTATATGTTTACATTTTCAAAGTTGATAAAGTGTGTTAATCATTGCAGTCATTCTTGTGCAAAACCCTTTTTTTTTTTTCAAGAAATTACCTAAGGCTAATGCGCTAATCAAATTTGCTTTTTTTTTGAAATGAATGTTTCCATTATTGCATCTTATGACTTATCATTTAGTTCTCATTTAGATGAAATATGAATCCACTTTAGAAGTCCGTGGAACTGTTTAGTTTCTTGGGCTTAACACCAATCAGCTTTATTTTGTGTGGGAGGATTTGCTGAATGTCAAATGAGTTAGTAGCATTATGTGTGTGTTTAGGAAATATACTGTTATATCTCTAGTAGGGAGCCAATATAACCTTATGCCCCTATGGACATGAACTGATGGATTGCACTGAGGACCATATTCTGAAGTTCTGATTGAATTTTGTTTTAAAAAGATGATAATATGTTTTCAAGCTTAATGTTGTAGATGGAAGTGAAGTAAGCTTTGAACTGTTAAACACTAATTTTTGATATGACCAACCTTGATCCTTGAATTTTCAAATATCTTCTTTTTGAAATAGTAAGAAGACTATATTTGCCTAGCAGTTAGTCTGTACCTGAAATGGAACCACAGTAACTTGGGAATTCCTTCTCATGTTTTATATAGAAATTTGCTCCATGTTGCCTGTAAGATCTGGAAACAGGAATGGCCTGTGATTGATTTAATTCTTGTTATCATATTTGTTTTTCTGTTTGTTAACATTTTGCATTTGCCTGTTTACAAATTTTATGCCACAAAGCATATTTCAATTATAACACTTTTTAAATTTTCTCTTTCTTACTTCTACATAATTTCAAAAAAAAGAAAAGAACACACCATGAAAAACACACCAAAAGACATAAACAAACATAGCCTTAATGTTTCCTCCATTAAAGAGCACTAGGAACAGCCATCTCTGAATCAGTTGTTGAACTATCCTCCTTGCAATGAACCCGACCAAGAAGAACATGGCGTTGTTTCTATATATCTTTAGGTTCTGAAATGCACCACACATTCGTTGGGTCTTTGTTTATTAGCTTTAATTTACTTATATCTTTGCTTGCATCCAGATATTCTGTATGACTCATGGTCTCCAGCTATGACTGTAAGTTCAATTTGCATCAGCATTCTCTCCATGCTATCAAGCTCCACAGAAAAGGTTCTCCAGATCTTGAAATTTCATCTTTGTGCACATTATCGTTATCGGTGGTTTGCATATACCTCAGACGTTTTGAATTTTTTTTTTTTTTTGAATTCCTGTGTCCTTGCAGCAACGTCCAGCAGACAACGATCGCTACGTGAAGAACTGTAAGAATGGTAGATCTCCCAAGGAGACGAGATGGTGGTTCCATGATGATAAAGTGTAATAACGGAACCTGGAAATTATCTGTAACACCACCTTACCTAAATGCTGGATGACATTTTCTTCCCTCTAAAAACAAAGAGGAGACCCACGAAATATTTAAGAAAAAAGATATTCTACTTTGACAACCGCAGGCTGCTGCTTGCCTAATGACCGTCGTTTTTTTGTAAGTTGTGTGAAGCCCAAGCTTGCGATTGGTGTCAAATCATTGCAGATAAGAGCTGAAACCTGCAGTTCCTGATGCTAAATAAATGCTACGTATGAGCATGCGGTTTACACAGATCACGCTATATACAAATAAATTGGTTAAAATAAAGGTGAACTATGATTACATTTAGCACTGATTGTCATAATCTGCATGGCAGTTGAACCAAACGGTGCTTTATAAGGAAGAGTCGCATATGTAAGCCATAAGGGGTGAATTTATGAAATAGAGGGGAAACATATTAAAAAGCGTAGCCTTTGAAATGTTAGGGACGACAGCAAGCAATTATTGTAAGTTTTATTTAACCTATGCAACGGTTAAATTTCTTTTAGACGTACATGGTTGATTGACTGCATTGGAATGGCCCTCGCCCTAGTAGAAATTTTAGTCACTTCTTCAACCCTAAAAGCTTCTAACTGGATGGAGAGACGTCTGTATTTCTTGATAAAATGATTAGTTCATTTTACCTTTAATTTCCAAATTAATTATATCATGCCCCTTTTATTGATAAGTAAAATAGGAGTAAGATATTTTATAGGGACATTGCATTCATTTTGAAAAAGTAAATATTAAATAATATTGTAAAATATAAATACCACGGTCAAGGGGAATGTGGAAACATTGAGAACATGTTTCATAAAGACATAAACTCAAATCTGAATTTTATTCTACGTCAAGATCATAGCTGAATAAGACTTTCTGTTTTTTGTTATAAGTAAAACGGAATTATAGTTCATTATTAATTAAACAAATATAAAACTAATCGAAATTTTATGTTTATTCTTCTCTTGCTTTTATGTTTGAAATTTGAAGAATTAAAATAGTTCTTTAATCTATTAGTATGACATTTTTTAAATCAATTCATGTAAGTTTAGATTTTAACAGAACTAAATATAAACCTTGTCAATTAATTTTTATTTAAAAATGATTTCGGTGACATTTTTATTCCTGAATCATTCAATTTTAAATATTTTCGTTTATTTAATTTTCATCTTTTATTATTTTTCAACCTTATATAAAGACATAGTTAATTTACAAAAATACACTTATTTTATTTTTTCTATTCTTTTATGTCTCTCCTTTTTTTTAACTTTTCATTCTTTATGTTCTTTCTCAAATTTACATTTCTTCATTTATTTATTTAAAATGTTTTCACACAATGTATCTCTAATATAATTTTATTATCTTTATTTATATCTTTATTTCTCTTCTTTATTTTACCTTATGATCTTTATTTGTGTTATCTTTCGAAATTTTCTTTTTTCAAATTTTTTGATTTTCTTGTCTTATATATTTTTTTATACTTTTCATTTTATTATTTTTATTTTTATTATTTAATATACAGAACTGTATTTTATTAATATATATTAGCTTGGCTCCAACATGCTTGCGGCAGCAACCAAACACGATGTTGTTCCGCCGCTGCTATTCAATAGCAATACCATTCTCAGCCCCTTCACCGCCACTTACACGGCGGCCTTTGTATCGGCCCCGCTGCCCCGTCTCCTTACTTCCTTCCTTGTTCGCCCTCCCTTCACCTCCTTACGCCACCACTCCTGTAATTTCTTTCACTTCTGGTAATTCTCAGGATTCCTCTGACAGCGAACGAACTGAAGAATTCCCCTCAAAACAAGTAAAAGCCTTTCATTTCTTTATTTCTTAAACTACTTTTAGTAATCCCTCAGTTTGATTGTTGCTCGAATTGCGTTTTTATTGGCGTAATTGAGTTGTTAGGTCGCGACTGTACGGGACTGCCAATGAATTGAGGTTGCCTTTCGATGATAGGAAAATAACCCATTATTACTTTGATAGCCCGAGTTTATTTTCACATAAATCATGTACTGTAACTTGATGTTGTTCAAACATGTGCATCTGTGTCAGTTCTCTGATAAACTATGTGAACATTATGGACCGTTATCTATCATGGTTAATTAGAATAGGTTGAAGTTGTCGCTCTTAACCGGAATGCAATATACTTGCCTCTAACGGAAGATTGGCGTTGTTATTTTATCAGCAAGAGTTTAGTTCATTTCTTTTTAAGCAGCTTTGTATCTGTTTACCTAAATGATATTTTATTTCAATTTTTGGTTTATTTTGTAGGGTCCTTTAAAACCAGGGTTATATCTTGTAGGAACTCCTATTGGGAATCTTGAAGATATAACTTTAAGGTTATTCAGTTATGTCAATTATAATGTTGTCGTTGCTTTAAGATTGGCCTTTGAAGTTGTATCTTGGATTCTTGTAAAGGGGTTCTCACCGAGTCAACCGTTTCCTGCTTTAATTCTTGTAGAGCCTTGAGAGTGTTGAAATCAGCTGATGTCATTCTTTCAGAAGATACCAGGCATTCGGGGAGGTTGCTTCATCACTATAATATTAGAGCGCCACTTGTGAGTCAGTTGTAGATGCTACTTCTGAACTGTACTTACAAGTTATAAAAATTACTTGATATGAACTTGTATCTATGTGAATATTTTTCTCATTTTATGATTTTTAGATTTTCAGTTAAGCTATCATAAATTCAATGAATCTCAAAGGGAGCAAGTTGTACTGAAAAGACTGCAAGGTGAAGAAATTGTGGCACTGATAAGTGATGCTGGGATGCCCGGCATCAGTGATCCTGGTATGGAGCTGGTGAGTTTCATGTTTTAATGCCCTGGAATGGGACATCTAAAACATTTCACTGTGGTGTGTAATGTGGAAAATCTTTCTAAAAATGCATATGCTCCTTTGTGTCGGTATATGTTTCTGTCAGCATGTGTGCTTGCCTGCTGCTCCCGAAGCAAAGTGTGAAATCATTTAGCTGGTATAATTAACTTTGTTATGCTCTGATATCTTCATTTTTTGAATTTGGATGTAAGACCAAATTGTGTGTGGACAAAGATATACCAGTCATTCCTGTCCCTGGGCCATCTGCTGTGGTGACAGCTCTTTCTGCATCTGGTTTGCCAACCAATGAGTTCTCTTTTGGTAATTGTCTGATCATTCTGGTACTTATCACAATTGATCACATCATAAAATGAGGTATATAACATGGTGCAGTTGGTTTTCTCCCCAAACATGCTGCAACAAGAAGAGAGAGGTTGATGACTTCAGCAAATAATGCTGCCACGCAGATCTTCTTTGTTCCTCCTCACAAGCTCTCTCAGTTTTTAGAAGAGACCTCTTCAATCTTTGGAAGATCTAGGTAAACCTATGCCAATAACTTGTTTAATGTTCAACGACTTGACATGCACTACGGCAACACCTCCTCAGTTATCAACTAAATTAAGCTGGTCTTGATTTTTCTAAATTGAACTATTCATTTCTGAAATCTAGCCATGTTCTGCTGATTTCAGTTTGTGGTTTTACTATTAGTCAGCAAATGAACTCCTGCTTCTCTGTTACATATTTTTTCATTCTAAAATTGAGAAATGTTTCATATACTTTATAAAGTTTTTGTGAATTTGTCACAGGCGATGTGTCATTGCTCGGGAGATGACCAAACTACATGAAGAAGTAAGGTTTACATCTGGTTCTTTGCAATGTCTTCTTGCATCAAGTGCTATGTTTGCATAGAGAGATGAAAGTAGAGGCCAACTGTTACAGGCAACTGAAATGTATGTTTTGTAGTTACCATTAATTTCTAGTTGAGTGGAGCATATTTATTATAAGCAACCTATTTCTAGAAGGTTTTGCTGCTTCTTGATTCGTTAAAAATCAATATGGAACATAAATACTCAGAAAACAGTTTGTTGCGTGGAATGGATTAATTAACTAGATACGCTTCTTTTGACAAGTTCTGGAGGGGTACTATTGGGGAAGCAAAGGACGCATCCTCAACTCAGCAGCCAAAGGGTGAAATCACTCTGTTAATTGAAGGAATGGCAGTTCGTGAGGGTGAAACACTCTCTGAGTCTCAACTGGAAAATGAGTTGGCCAAGTTGATTTCCAAAGGGCACAGTCTGTCCATGGTAATGGGTCTCTCCTTGAAAACTTTGATTCAAGGAATTTAATTTTGTTAAAGTAAATGTACACCTTTAGGTTTTCTGCAGGAGACTGGGTTTTGTTTGCTTTTTGCATGTGCTCAGAAAGATTGGAAGTCAAAATGTGCTAGTTATGCTGTTGAAGTATTGCTGACTTCTAATTTATGTCAATGTAGGCTTTACGGTTAGTTAATATATTATGACATAATTTACTCATCAGGTAGCCACTTGTTTAACACACACACACATTCACATATATATTTTGTTTCACCTGTTAAATTCTTGTTTTGGCTCCCCTATTTGGCCAAGAAAATGTAAATTTTGCCATCCTTTACTGGATGTTATTCTTGCTTCCTTTACACTATGTTTGGCTCTTGGAATTTAGGGAGGAAAAAAATGAAAATGTTAAGGAAAATGATTTTGGTTGTTTGGTTAAGAAGAAAAATCTTATGGAAAAGAAAACTAGAGGGAAAATATAGTTTAGAGAAGGAAAATTCATTTGCCTCACAAAATGATTAAAAAAATGAAAGAAAAACTATTTTAACTCTTATTCTTTCCCCAAAAATTTCACTAATTCTATTTCTTTTATTTATTTGTTCATTATTTTTTTCTCAAATTATAAAAAATTTCAATTTTAAATTTTTGTTTGATTTGATTTCTTTTTTTAAAATTTTCCTTTCCTTATTGAAATCTTTTGAACCAAACAATATATAAAATTTTGAATTTCTTTCATTTTCTTTTCCTTTCTCTACTATTTTTCTTTCCACCCTAAATTCCTAAAACCAAACACACTCTTAGGGCTGTGTATAGAACTTGAAAATTTTCTCTCATAAGTAATAAAACCTCGGCATTTTGGACATGCAGAACTCAAGCCTACTTTTCCTTTAACTGAGTCATTGACGGATCCAATTTTAAGACCAAGGATACCTTGAAGTGTCACTGTCTACTCTTGCCTCTCCAGTTGCCTTGTTCTCACTGATAGTAATGATTTTCTGACTTTGTGCTATAAAGTGCTTCTTATATAAACAGAACAATTTTAATCGAATAATTCTGATTTTTTATTGAGGTTATCTTTATGTGGAATTTTCGTGGTAGAATGGTCGAGATGTCTATTTGATTAATTACATTTCCGTAGGTGCCTTGTAAAGCTACAGTAGATTTTCTATTCATCCACATGAAGGTTATTCTGTTCTGATATTTTTTGTTCTAATTTGGTTGGTAAGATGTGAAATGTGTCTGCCTAAATCATCTTTATAAGCATCACAGTAATAAGGATATTATTTTGATGGTGATAATGGATGCTATTTAGCACTCTTGTGCATTGCCTGTTGTCAAATTAAGCAATAATAAAAAATGACATACTGCATTATGGCCGGCTTGCCTGAAAACATGCTTTTAGGTAAACCCTAATTTGGGTATTGATCGGTTCTCTCTTTCCACCTAATAATTGGTTTTGTTGATTATTTTATTTTCTCTAGTGACAAGCACAGAATGACTTCTAGTGACATGTAGCGGCATACACTTTGTTTCGATTACTAAATTTCACCAAATTGATGTGATATGTTGGATAACATTGCTTTGTCTAATATTGAAGTTTCCAAATGAACTGCTTGAGCATGCTTGCCTTACAATTCACTCTTATCCATTTGCCAAAGAGGATAGGAATTGCTAACAATTCATGGCTCAATAATACTCACATTGGGTTATTTGTTCAATGCAGGCAGTCAAGCTGGTGGCAACAGGAACGTCCATGAAAAGAAAAGCAGTATATTCTCTTGCACTGGAGAAATTTGGGAAACATCAATCAGACGATAAAACTTGACTTGTTTTCGGTTGGGTCAGACAAGTTATTCTGATAGAAAGTGATTTGCACTCAATCTTTTGTTTACAGGAAAGTACTGGTAATTCTGAATATACTTCCCTGCCTGCCTAGCACCACTGCAGAGAATATGTTCCCATTGTGATGATTGAAGAAGCAGGGCAGATCATTTGCTTTGTTCAATTTTGTGGTATCTTCAGGCAGAATGGATCCTGGCTTTGATAAATCAATCATCCACACATCAACTTCTCCTCACACTGAAGTTGTCCAAAATCTGTACTTAGGA
The DNA here is from genome assembly GCA_019155195.1 of Avicennia marina. Classification (NCBI taxonomy): domain Eukaryota; kingdom Viridiplantae; phylum Streptophyta; class Magnoliopsida; order Lamiales; family Acanthaceae; genus Avicennia; species Avicennia marina. The sequence goes on along the minus strand of CM032781.1, from coordinate 3,744,467 downwards.
ATTAAGGTTTAGAAGAAACAACAGAGAAAGGATTGAATTTGGTAGCCAGCATACTGTCCTAAATTGAGATGAACCTGTTTTTGAAGGCTTTAACGTTTGAATTTCTTGTAAACTTTGAAACAGTAAACTTCATATTTTATTGTAACATGATTTCATTAACTAGCCCTCTTGTTCCCTTTCCTTTTCCTCTCTAAACAACCAGTAAATCCATCACTCCAACTGAATATGTGATCGAGACCAACCCACTACCCACTTCAAAAATACCCCCCAAACATGATGAATAGACACTGGTGATTTGCGACGGCAAGACCCCAATATTTGTTGTACGTGTACGTAGACAATGGTGGTGATCAATAGTCAACAACAAGAGGAGATTGAAAAATGAATGAACATCAGCATTGGTAATATCGTATGGCTAAAGTAACAGACGACGTTGGTGTCTAATAATACCATTAGTAGCCGCCACTGCTATAAGGATTAGCCAGATGAAGCCAATGACTAATAATACTTTAAACTACTTATTTGTCCCCACAAACCCTCATCTGTATCGCTTGGCAACACATTTGGTACCATCTTAAGTTTCCAGCGTCATTTTCTTTAGAGTTTGTTAAATATATTGGTAAAATGTCCAAACTCTTATCTATCTATTGGTACCAAATGCTATTATTTAGAGTATCTCACGTAATGCTAGACTTTAATTTGTTTTATTTATATTTTTATTTCGTTGATGTTGCGTTATGTACAAACACACATACATACATACATATATATATATTTTCTATGAGATTAGGATGACCTAAATCAAGCACCATGTTATTTACTAGCTTTTTCTATATTCTTTTTTCTTCCTTGAATATATACTATATTTTTCAATAAAGATTTTTGATTGCATAAAATAAATTTACATTACTATCTTTATGTTAAATATTTTAATTCTTTTTATTATTTTCTTTTCTATTTTATCCAACATACAATCTATATTTATATCATAATTTATATTTATATACTCTCTCAAAATTTATCATTTTTTAATTCTTTTGATCTTGTATCATTTTTTCCTTTAGGTATTTTTCCACAATGTAGATCACATAATTTTCTTATTTTAATTTTTAATTTTTAAACATTTTTATTTGTGTTTTCTCTGAAATTTTCTCTCCTTTTTCTAATTTTCTTGATATTTCTTTATTTTATTATTTTAAATATTCTTTATACTTTTTAATATTAAATAATTTTAATTTCTATTTATTAAAATACAATAATTTATCATTTATAAATAAATCTACATAGTCATGTGTAAATTTGACTAGTTGGGTTTTTATTTAAATGCATTTTTTTTTTTTTTTGCACCTAATACCCTATTTTTTTCTTCAGTATTATAAAATAGAGTGAGTAAGAAGAAGAGAGGAGGGTGACGGCAAGAAAATGAGGAAAAAGAAAGGGGTATCCGAGCTGTATACCTGTCACCTAACTATAAAAACAGACAGCTAAGTTATGAATATAATACATTCAAGTACACAATTCAACAGACCATGGCCCAACTAAATGTAGTTAATAACAACTACTAGAGAGCCACGCCTTTCATGGAGGGCTTGAGGCTAGTCTTTAGGTCTACCAACTGGTGGTTATCTTTTCAAAACCCTAACAATGTACAAACTAACCATGGACCAACCACCCTTTGGGCAGTTTGACAATTTTTCCTTGTTCTCTGCTAGGCAATGTTTGGCTTGTAAATTGTCTCCACGTGAGAAGGGGTGGCGTAACCGAAGGAGAATATGCTGTGTTTTATTTATTGATGTTGTGCTCGAGAATGCAAGTTGGAGAGCCGTCGTTCTACCTTTCTTTCTGTTTAATTATTATATCCTTTTTATATTTTTGTGGTTGGTGCCATTGTTCAATGATAAGGAGGGTTGGTGCGTTTTTTTGGGATCTCGGGATCAGCGTTGTCTCCATTTGTTGGGGGAATTGGCTTTTGAGCCAGTTTGAGTTCTCCTTCTATCATTCTCCCCTGATTTCTTGACGTCCCTAGTTGAGACACAAGGAATATTCTGTCAGTTCCGGGTAACTAATGATCTTCTTCCTATTATTCTTTCCTTGCTACTCTCTGTATTTTTTCCCCTTGGTTTCTTGGAGTAATTAACAGTGATGATCATGAGTTTGTTTAACAAAAAAAGAGTAGGTCAGGACAGCAGTTGTTTATATGTTTGTTTCTGATGACGGTCATTGTAATTTATTTCCCTGAATTGCATGTTGATGGTGAGTTGACTTTGATCATCTTGACTTCATCAAGATAAGATTGCCGGATTATGCGCGTTCCATCTTCTGGTGTTTCGATGTAATTTCCTTTTCTATTTTCTTCGCGTGAATCTTTGCGTTACTTTCTTTCATCTTCTTCTTGGTGTTTCTAGGCATTTAGCTTTTCGTGCTACACAACTTCATTTGGCTTTTATTAATAAGAAGGCTTGCTCGAAGTTTTACACCTGAGTAGCCTTTTACAGCGTATACGATCTTCTGTTGTTGCATTAGAGTCTGATAGTGCTGTTAATGCAAAAAAATTTATCAGGAAGAGTTGTGGCTTAGGTGGAATTTGAATCAGCTTTTCCCCACCTATGGTGGGACTGGGATATGATTTTCCCTTTTTCTTTTTTCTTGTGCATCTTCTTCCTCTGACAAGATCGCCATGCCATTTCTGATTTCCTCTTTTGTCTTCGTCAGAAGCCACCAAACAGTTGAATGAAATCCTAGAAAAGCCACTTGTGATGGTTTGTGTTCCTATTGGCCTTAGTCAACTGCCACCACAAACTTTCGAAGGAGTGCTGTAAAAATATGGCTTCATTTCATCCAAGTTTACCTGGCGAAGGAGATATGCTTCCTACTGGATATTTTCTAAATCACAAGCCTGGTTCTTATCCGTCATCCCAACTCGACAACAACAAGGTATATGCTAGCCCGCCTTCTGTGTCTTTGTCCTACCCAAATTTGCTGTCTGGAGGCTCTCTGTCTGCTCATGAACTTGTACAAGCTGAATCCGTTGGAAGCAGAGATGAGATGATGTTTATGCCTCCTACTAGCGTTCCCACGGGAACGCAGCAAATTGATAGGAACATGACTCCTTGCTATTCAGATGGCAATACTGTCATAGCTGATAGTCAAATATTTTCTAAGGAATCTGTGCATTCCAGTGGTTCTGCGCCGATTCCAGAGTGTGGCGGATTAACGCTTAGCTTGGGATCCCTAGAACCGTCATTGTTTCATTTGCATCCGAATTTGAACCAGTACAGGAATTCAACTATCTGTTCATTGTTCAGCTCGGATACGCAATCAGAGCTCCAGCTTTCTCAGGGAACTGACTTCAAGAATGTACAATACCTGTCTTTTGATTTGGCCGGGCAGACTCAGGACTCAGTCAAGTATGAACCTCCTGACAACTTGCAAAACTTGATTGGCTCCAAACAAGGGAGTTTTACGCCATCGCTACATATGGCACCAGAGTTTACAAGAACATTTTGCAACTCCAGATATCTAAAGGCAGCTCAAGATTTACTCAGTGAATTAGTGAGTGTCCATAGAGCTAACAAACTATCAGAACAAGTCCAGAACTTCAATGCCCTCAGTCAAGATGGCTCCAACAGAACAGATGTAGAAAGGAATGGGGTGTCTGCTGAACTTCAGGAGTCCACCGACAATATCTCCAGTGAACTTTCCCCCTCTGAACGCCATGATCTGCAGAATAAGGTCACTAAACTTCTGGACATGCTAGATGAGGTAAGACTGTGATCCATACAGTAGCTTTTGGTTTGAATCCTTCTGTATTTCAACCTAGGGAAGATCAGTGTGTTCGTGTTTTTCTTCTTGCCTATAAGATAACATAGATCGAAATATATCGGACTATAAAAATCTTAAGAAGTCCCATTGCATCCATAGGAAGTCATTTCCCAACAAGACTTATGATTTGTCATTACAACAAACTTTGATTAACTTTCTGTTAGTTGCTTAAAAATCCACGCGGTAGATTTTATTTATCTTGGTCCATTTTGATTTCTTATTAGCTGTTTGCTTCTTGGCATTTTTGCTGTTGAATTAACACTGGTTTAAGGGATTTGGTTCTGTTTCTGTTGAAGGTGGATAGAAGATACAAACTGTATTGCCATCAAATGCAAGCAGTGGTATCATCATTTGATATGTGGGCTGGGCACGGTGCTGCACAACCATACACGACGCTTGCCTTCCGGACAATTTCCCGCCAGTTTGGCTCTTTACGAAGTGTGATCAAGAAGCAAATTCAAGCTGCACAAAAGAGGTTAGGGGAGCAGGATGCTAATCTACATGGTCAAGGCGTATTATCTCGCCTACGCTATCTGGATCAGCAACACAGGCAGCAAAAGGCACTCCAACAGTTTGGTGTGATGAGACAACCTTGGAGGCCACAAAGAGGCTTGCCTGAAACTGCTGTCTCGGTGCTCCGTGCTTGGCTCTTTGAGCATTTTCTTCACCCGTATGTTCTTAGCAATGTGATCTCTTCTTATTGCCAATACATACTGTGATCTATTCCTAACTGTTAACTTTTGATCAACCAACAGTTACCCTAAAGACACTGAAAAGGTTGTTCTTGCAAGGCAGACAGGATTAACCAGGAACCAGGTAAATATTCATAGGCCTATACTGATGGAATACTTATACGACAGACTATGGTAAATGAGTGGTATGATGTTAGAGCTGACCACTACCATATTCTATGTATATTCAATTAAATTTTTCATGATCATAATATTCCTGATCAAATCAGGTGGCTAATTGGTTCATCAATGCACGTGTCCGTCTTTGGAAGCCCATGATTGAGGAGATGTACAAGGAGGAGTTTGCAGATACTGAAACTGAACTCAGATCTTCACCAGAACATGCAACGATGGCTCAAGAGATTTCTGCTTTTGGTGACAAAGAGGAAGAGCTTCAGGGAAGTTCAACGTCTGCAGCTGCAGATGGAACTCAGACCATGCAGTCAAATGAGTCGATGCCTGATTTTATTTCCAGTGCTCAGGTAGATGGATGCAGTGCAGGACTGACCTATGAGAATGGAGCTTTTCAAGGTAATGAAGTTAATTTCGGGTTAGCTATGCCGAGCAAACAAATTGTTAACGTGGCCGGCGATAACATCTTTTCTGATGACAATGCATCAACAAATAAGGCCTGTAGTGAGAGTGTGGTGCCCACGGATGGTAGACACTATGACGCAATCATGGATGGTACCACGTTAACTCACGTATCACTTGCACTGGGGTTGCAGCACATTGAGAAAGATTCCAAGTCAAGGGCTAATAGAACTCAACAAAGAGGAGATGATGGCTCTTCTTCTGTGGTACTGGACAAATTGGAAAATTATTACGTGGATCAGGTAAATAATCAGCAGAGGTTTGCAAACAGTCATCTGTTGTCTGATTTTGTGGCATTATAATGTGGTGCCCCTCAGAAGTGTTGATGAAATAATCTTTAGGACATACTATAAAGGAAAGAGGTATTCTTTGCCAGTTCCACAAATAATTTTGTGTAGAAATAATTGAGAACTCATTATTAAGCATTTAGGTGTGTCTTGTGAATCCATTTTGTGTAGCATGTAAAGTTCACAAGACACTTGTTTGCAAAGAAACTCTGTACTTGTATTCATGTCTATTAGGTCAATAGTAGATATGAACACCAATGAAAGTGAATGCTAACATAATCTTCATTCCACTGGCTCCAAGATCAATGATTTGAGCTTGCTACTTTATTGTCTGGATAAGTCTGCCTGATTAAGATAATCCGGCGAACAGTTTTTCAATCTTTATTCAAAACCAAGATAATGGAAAAATAAAATGGCCGTTTTGTATCTCATCTGAGAAACAACATCTAAATTTTGGCTGTTAGCTTTACATATTTGAACCATGCTTGTTGGGCTGGATCTTTCCGAGTTCGTACTTTTGCCTCCAATTTTTGGATTTATCTTTCCAAGTTGCTCTGCAGAAACTGTGAAAAACTAATAGTCCAGTAATTTTCTCGCAAATGAAGAGAAACCAATCATACAAATGGCACCTCTACGGAACATTTACATGCATATTAGTGTCTGCATTGCAGATAAAAATTGTCTTTAGTCCAAAGAGTTTCATGTTCATCTTTTGATTCTGGTAAATGTTTAAATGCGTGATATCTGATCATAATGGTTTAACCTTATGATTTAAAAAAGGTCTAAAGCATTCTTCAACAAAAAAATTTTCATTTTCTCAACATACTTCACGGTATTTTTTACAATTAAAGAGGGATTCTCATTGTGGAAGTTGAACCTTTCAAGAAATTGGGAACAGAACTTCCTTTCTGAAGTTTATTAGGCCATTCAGGCTGTACAGATACCCTAATGGGTGAGTGGACCCTTGCTTTGAATGGTCTGAAAACCTTCAAAGTCAGAGAGTGACAACTTGGATTCCAAGGAAATCATGAGCTCGGTACCTAAACAAACCAGCCCATCCATCACTCCAAGAATCCATCACCAATCTTCTCAGCAAACCGACATAGCCAGTCCATGAGCATGAGACTGAGTAATCCTCTTACTGATTTTGCTTTCCTGTATCTTGCATTGATGAATTGTGAATGCAGTGTCCTATCAACGTCTCCATTGATGATAACAGCATCCAGGATGAAACAAGCTAGATGCTCCCACATGCTTGCTGATTCACCCTCAGAAAATGATAAAACTGAGAGTGTGCAGAAGACAGTCTACTTTTTCCTTGCTTGATTCAAATGGCAGAAATTCCATTTCATCAAGAGCAAACTGTAGCACATTGGCCCTTATTCTGTTGTGTGTGAATAGTAATAGAGCGAAAGTTTGTGCTGAAAGTGCTTTTTAAGTGTCCCAAAGAAATACAACAGCAGGCACTGAAGCTGAAAGGGTTGATGCTTGAATTTGTTGTTTTGTAGTCAGGGAAGGGGGCAGTGGGGACCACCATTGACCCCATGTCATTTTCAGCATTTTCACTTGGTTAACAGACAGCCTTTTTAAAGAAGCTAGCAGAGATTTGTTTGTATAGGTTTCAGCTTGCCGACATAGACGTACTCTGTACTTCGGGAAAAAAAAATGAAAAGAAGACAGCATAAGCATAAGAGAGAATCTTTGCTTTCCTCCTCGAATGAACTGCTATCAAGCTAAAACAAGGGTATGTTTCTCCCAACACTTGTTAGATGGTGTGTGGTGCAGTAATAATATCATTGGGAGTGAAGTCCTCTGCTTCAGTTTCACTTCATAACGTAGCTCTTTTCCCTGATCTCTCTCTGTACTCTCATTTTCAAATTTATGCTTGCAATCTATCTTTTACTGAAGAGTTCTTCTGATCCCCGAGAAAAGAAGATGTAAGATTCCTGTCAGATTCCTGTCGTCATTTTGTACTTCAATTTATACCAAGAGGTTCACTGTTCAGAAGTTTTTCCCTTGCACTCTGAAATGAATCTTGAGTTCTCTTCTCTTTTCACATGTTCTATAAATTCTTTTCTAGACCTCAGTTCCGTAACTTGCTGGTGCAGAAAATTATATTTACTATTTTCCCGGGTCATGTATTGACTGCCATGGCTTAATTTGAAGACTTGCCAGAGATCACACCATGTGTTTTGCTTGCCATTTGTTTATCATTCAAACCTCATTTCTGCCATCTTCCGTATTAGTTTATTTTCTTTGCCCCCCAAAGACAAGACACTCTTGTATTCCCAATTGTCAAGGAAGTCTTCGGATCAAGATCTAATCTTTAAAGGCCAAGTGACTGCAATAAAAAGAACTGCATTATATAAGCAAAAATCTTGCACCGCAGTTCATTCCCACTTTTGTCGCTATAGTTTCAGAAGACTCACGTTCCATGTCAAATTTCAGTATTCCGCACCAATTCACCATCTCAAATTCCCTAAGTAATCAAAACCAGTTTGGAAACCATCATTTTACTGCTTATGGAACAGATTCCGTTCTCAACAATCCTCATCCCCATTCCCTGCCTTCAGGTATTTAATGTCTTGGGGACAGAATGCCTAGATCTGTAGATCTTGTTCATGCCCCTCAGCTATCAGATGAATCTGATGTCAGCCAAGACAGGCTTCTCATGGATCTTCTTGGAACATCAGATGAGGCAGCAGCTCACGCCACCCAGAGGCTTTCACTGTCTTTAGGCTCTGTCCCTGGTTACCTCATTTCTGGACAACCTGCAAGACAATCTTGTAACGTGGGACTTGACCCTGTGATTGACGATTGTTCCTCCGATGGAAATGCTTTTGCTCCACCCGCTGCTTCCCATGGAGCAACTGAATCATTTGCTGCTGCAATTCGAGGCTCAACATACTTAAAACCATCTCAGGCCCTTCTTCAAGAAATGGTTGGTGGCAAGGGCATTGATGCCAGCAACCAGAAATACTTTGAGAGATTATCACGTGGCAGCAGAAAAGGATTCTACAGGCTTTCGTCCGAGCTCAAAGCAGAGTTTTCCAACAGTGAATAGCATGCAACTCATATTAACCTTTTCAAGCTTCTTGCCCTGCCGGAGGAGGTTGTTCCCATATCGACCCTTCGACATCTTCACTTCTCTAGTGCTTTATTATTGTGACTGAGAATGCTTAAGTTTTGGGAAATACAGGTGGAAAGAAGATATGAGGAGTATTATCATCACTTTGAAGAACTGGCCTCATCATTTGAAATGATGGCAGGTTTTGGAGCTGGAAAATCTTACACTGCGCTTGCACTTCATGCCCTGTCCAGACACTTTCCCAGCTTGAGAAATGCTATAGCATCTCAACTGAGTCTGCTTGATCAAGAGGGCAGGCAAAATGGAATTTCCCTTCAACAGATTGGAATCATGCACAGTTCAGCGTGGAGGCCGATCAGAGGACTACCGGAGCCTTCTGTCACGATTCTTCGTGCTTGGCTCTTCGAACACTTTCTGCATCCGTAAGCACCTTGATTCCTTCCCCCGATAATTTCAGTACTTAGCAAAATACACTTGGACAGGCCTGTCCAGGAACCAAGTAAATTTCTTTGCCCTAGAAAGTTGAAGTTGTGCTTTTCAAATTTTGCTCAAGTGTCAAATTGTGGTTTTGTCAAATGAAAATTTTCAGGTTTCTACTTGGTTTATAAATGCACGAGTCCGGCTCTTGAAGCCAATGATTGAGGAAATGTACAAAGAAGAATTTGCAGAGTCTTCGACTGAATCGGATCAGTTGTTAATAAGCAGTGCCACAAGGGAAAGAATTGCGGAATCTTCTGAGGACTTGAATTGAAAAATGGCAGTTCATTTCACTTACTTTGCTGACGAACAACCCTAACTGAGCTCAAATTTCCCCCCTTGTTTTTGCGCACAAAGTCATAAGTTTCCACTTGATTTCTCCTACCATATATTAGCTGTTATGACTCGACTATTGTTCAGTGTGAAGGGTCTATTTTTCACTCGGCATTGCATTGAGAGCTCAAGCTATGATTTGAACAGCAAATCAAGCCTCAGTTAGGAGATTCTACCATCTCTTTCTCCAAGTTCCCTTAGAAAGGAATCACACAGATTGAATTGAAACCATTTCATTAGTTTTTCTTAATCTTTTTCTGATGCTTCCAGAAAGTATTTTGATGCTAGAGTGCACCATTTTTATGTTTTTCGGAATTCAGAACTTTGTAGGAGTAATTGAGACTTAGTTCCTAGTCCAACCAGTGCTTATTAATTTCCACGAATATAATGCCTGCAAACTCCCAAGGCTGAGAAAGGGACGATGGCAGATAACCAACAGGGAAGAAATTTCTAACCTAAATTCTAATTTTATCCGCTGATCGTGTTCATTTCCAAATTCCTTTCAGACAAAACCTCCAACTGTCCGAATATAAGCCAAGAACAAGAGAGCGTCCCATGCCAGACAAGTTGGAGGAGGAAGCTAGTATCTGAGAACAAATATGAATTAATAAAGGCTAGCAAAAGCTGTACATTTTGTGTGTGCACGTGCAAATTTATTTCTAAATTATAAAGTTACTGTATTTTAAAAAAAGAAAATTATTGAAAAAATAAAAAAATTAAAATAAGAATAATTCTATAATTTTGTTTACGCAATCAAAAAAATTTATTCACTTAATGATGCAATATAGATGAAGAATTAAATTATGTCATCCAAGATTCCAAGAGAAAGCCCTAGTCCGTTTATATTTAACTCCACTCCAGAATCATTCTATGTGATTCAAATTTCCAGTGCACTTATTTTTTCCCCCAGTTGTCTGCTTGATTATATTCTCGCATTTCCAGGCACGTGAATATTAATTAATTAGGACACAGAGAGCAAGGCAGATGTCAGTCAATGGCTTTTGGAGATGATTTTGGCGGATGAAGTCCTTCTGGCCAATTTGTACATCATCATCCTTGCAATCTTGTAGAACCAGAATGCACTCACTAGCTGTAACCCCAAAGCCATGGCCTGCACACCCATGCATCCCAATTACATGAAAATGATAGCCCAAAATTTTTGTTGGCTAAGAAATTGCATTGACATGGAAGAATAATTATATGGCTATCGTTGGAAATTTTCAGTTTTTACAATGAATGAATTGTATTGCTTCGGTAGGTTGTAACCCTTGATAGAGCTCATAATTATGAATAATTAAATTACCTTAATGAGAAGTGGGTTGTAAGCAGAGAGAGTGACGTAAGTGAGATATGGTCCACCTATCATCCTTGCAAATGTGAAGATGACAGCAAAAACAATCTGCAACACCACGCCACCTCACTGCAATTAATCTGCTTCCTTATCCCGTGAGGTATTAAAGCTAGCTATTTTACCCAGGAGAGGGCAAAAAAAAAAAGGAATACAGAAAATGCATCTTCCATTTCATTTTCTTTGGAACTTAGTTGAGTATCTTGGGAAAAAACTAATAAGATAAAGTATATGCATAAAGCAATAAATACCTATTCATAGTTATATTTATGAAAATTAGTTTTCTTGGCAGTTAACTCCAAAATCAAAAGGACAAAGTATTTGATTTAAGTTTTTCTTACTAAAAATCCAGGCTTCAAACATAGACTTAAAAGAAACCTATCCATTGTGTCATGCTTTCACAATATTTGTGTCTAGAACGAGCAATGCTTATCAATTAGAAGTTGAACAAAATTGAATTTAAAAAAGAACTGACATCAGCAGCCAAGTTGAGGTCAGAGTCTCTGTGTCCAAGCTCTTTAAGAAGCTCCCTTAAGTGGAGGAATGGGCTTGACATTTCTGTAATCCACAAGGCAGCCACCATTTCTGATCCGCACTACATGCCAATATAAACTAAATTTAGAATTAGCCCAAGTAACGGTTACTTTAGAATTAATTCCCCCCTTTGTCTAGAAATAAAATTTAGAAAAATTAATTAAATTACCCATTGATAGGCAAGTCCAGCCCCGATCCCGACTATGCTGACCAGATGGTGAATTGTGTTATCAAGCTTGGCTTTGTTGTCAAAGAGGCAGCACACCAAGTCATATATCAGATATGCAACTGACACTGCTAATGTTTTCATCTGTTCCGGACATAGTCATAGCCATTTGGCAATACAAGTCATACAAAAAAACCCAACCTTCCAGAGAGAGAGAGAGAGATGGAGGAAAAAACCCCCGCCCACAGAATAAATGCTGCAAAAGAAACCTAGAAAGAGAGAAAAGAGACAAATACCTGAGAGGGAGAAGATTTTGAAGCCAAAGGGCACACTGGACAGCTCCAATCTTGAACAGAAAGAGAAGCCAAAACTACAGCTAAAGAAGCATGCACCGTCGACACGAGACGGTTGCAGAAATCGAAAGAACGCTTCGGGAACAGCTTTCTTGTTACTAAGAACAACGTTGTCCATGACATCACACCAAATACGATCAAATTAATCACATAATCCTCCATCTATTTCGTTGCTTACACCCCAACCCTTCGCCGGGGGGGTGGCTTCTTTTATGCTGACTGATACACGTAGATCCTTAATGCTTGGCCCATTTAATATGCGGCTAGGTGGGTGGGTGGTTGCTGACCGTTGGTTTAAATGTCGCTCACCAACCTTTTGTCAACACCGCTTACTTCTTATGTTGTCTGCTGGGGCACCGTGCTACGAAATTAGGTGAACTCCTAATCTCTGCCGTTTTAAAATTGCGTATGACAAATGGAAGAAGAGCGAGCAGGAAGGTTGAAGTTTTGAACGCCGAATTGTTTGAACAAAAATTTTAATGGGCTAGTTAAAACCCGTACTAAACCCAACCACCCTAGCAATTAAAACTCCAGCATACCCAATCGTCTATCATAGGCATTTCGTGTTGTATAATTATTATTTATTATTATTATTATTTTAAAACCAAACTTGCACATCCATTGTTCTTAACATTTTCATCCATGTTGATCGGGAAAGGGTTTCTAAAATAAGTAATCTTTCTCTTTAAATAACTGATTTTTCAAGGTCTACATTGAACTCGTAACGGCCTGTGCATAACTGCGAGAGCAAAGCCATCCATGATGCCACACTTAGAGAAGGGTTCCTCCCAAGGAAGCCACCGAGAAGCCAACTAATGGGCCCGTACTTAGAGAAGTTGAATTTTTAGACAAATTTATATATTAGGTAACTTCGGTTTTTAAACAACTAATTTTTTAATTAATTGGATAAAGCCCATGATCACGGTGTCTAAAGAGTAAGACTTACGTGAGTGTTCAAGAAAAGTAATTTACATCAATTTAGAGTTGGCACACACAGCATGAAGGTGTGCATAGATGAGAAATGGAGAAGAAAGTAATATTATCATCTTACATTATTTCGAAAAGTATTTCTAACTAAATCAACTTAATTATAATGTGGTCACATTTCTTCTCACACAATTAATTTTTAGAAATTCAATTAAGTCTCATGACAGTGCACTTCTAGAAATATAGATTTGAATGACACTCCATACAGAAAATATTAAATTAAAAATTATTTGATGTCAAAAGAACATGTTTCACTCATCAACGTAATTGGTCCATTTCACAGTCATAGATAGGGTCTGTTTGACCCTGACTATTCCGGGTATTACAGAACGAGGCAAATGTCTGCCATTCATTTTTTCTTTTTAGTTTTTTAATTAATATTTTATTAAATATAATTAATGTAATTACTGTTTTTATTAATTACATCTTTATAAAATATAATTAATGTACTTGCTGTTTTTATTAATTACATCTATTATTTTAATTTTATAACAAGTTTCAATTTTCTTTTATTATTTTTTATAACTTAATAATTGTATAAACACACAAAAACTAATCATGATAAATATAAAAATTGCAAGAGTATATTAAAATTCTACTTTATTTTACTTTATGTTTTATTTGTTAATAATTATGGTTAATTAATATCCACACATATGAATGTGAGTCAAACTTCTAATCTTATGAATTTTAGTACATTAACCTTACTATTGAAGTAAAACTTTAAGGATTTTTTATATTAATTTTAGACAGCACACTTTAGTGATTAAGGAAGAGAATTGGTAAAAAATAATACACTAATTAAGCAACAAAATAATTGAAACTTATTTTTAAAATTAAAAAGGCTAAATTTAATAAATATATTCACTGAGACAATACATTTTTATGTATAAGAAAAAAATAGTAAAAAATACTACACTAATTAAGCAATATTAAAATTGAAACTTATTTTAAAATTAAAAAATAGGTAAAATTAACAAAAATGTAAATAAAATAAAATCATATTTTTAAATTAAAATCTTCAATTAATTATGATTAACAATTTATTAAGAAATAAAGGAAAAATTACAAAAAAAAAAAAAAAACGTGACAAACGTTCTGCGGCACTCAAAATAGTGTTCCAAATGCAGGTCGACTGAACTGAACCCATAGATAGAGGTTGATGCAAACAAAAAATAACATAAAAAATTTCCAAAAACTCTTTCACTGTTACCATTACAGGGTTAAGTTAATTTTATATTCTAAAAAAATCTTATATAGGTAAAGACTTAGACGATAAAAAATTGAAGTCGGTTTTCTTTGTCATTCCTTCATAAAAATGCGAGGCATGCTTACCTTCAGTTTTTATGAAAAATAGATTGAAGGTTGCGATTGCATAATATTTTTTAAAAATGAATTAAAAAAATAATAAAAAAATAACCTTACGTAAATGAAAATTATTATGACATATGTGTTTGTGTAAATTGATTGTAAAGGGAAAAAGAATGCAATTTCTAATTCTGTGATGTGTTTTCTAGAGTAGGTAGAAGTAGAAGAGGGATAATTTTAAAATTTTGAAAATTTGTAGTTTGTAGGTTTAGTAATATATAGGTAGAAAATGAATGAAAAGATAAATTTCTGAGATTTCTTTTCCTTTTTGAATAGGTCAAATATGTTTAGTTTTAGAGATTTATATGAAGCACATTTTTGTGAAACTAATATCGATCATACTTCACTCTTTTCCAAACAAAGCTCGCTTTTCTCCCGAATTCTTTGTAATTTGATCCAGCTAGTTGAGATACTGTTTGTAAAAATAGATCGATTTAATAAAGAGGCAAATCTTGCATTATGCCTTTTATACAATGATTGCTTCAAAAGATACGGAAAAAATCGTAATTTTGCATATTTTGCATGCGTGACACCTTGTCACGAATTTGAAGTCAATGTTACTTTTGGAAATATAATACACACACTGTGATATCAGTTAACAAGTTATTTGATTGCATAATATAAATATAAAATTACGTTATTAATTCTTCTATCTCTTCTTTTACTTGCTATTTTAATCTATATTTTTTATCAAATTTATTCCCTTTTCGAAGTCTTTTTATTTTTATTTATCTTTTATTATAAATATTTTTATACTTGAATTTTTAAATAATTTTATTTGTATTATTTTAAATACAATTTTTTTAAAATTTATAAATTCATTCGAGCGAGTGTGCAACTTGTTCCAGTATACATTAATATTATAACAATGTTATAATTTATCAACTAACGTAGGAACCAGCTGTCGTCGGCTGCTATAAAGGAAGTCGAAAGGCGTTAACACGTTCTTCTTATTTTCAGGCGATCGAGACTGAATTGGGCTAAAATGGGCCAGTGGTTCGTTCAAGGGCCCGAACTTGCCCATTGCGGAAGGGAGATATGAACTAAGCAACTCGATCCCTCTCCCTTTAGGCCTCAAAATTTTTGCCCAGTGACCACATTCATTTTATTTTAAAAATTTTTCAAAAAAAAAAAGGATCTCATATATCTATTAAATTACATAAACACCCCGGACCAGTATTTATTCCAACACATCAGGCCTTGATCAGGTAAACCACTAATTTAAGGCCTAATCAACCAGTGTTTATTTGGGAATATGATGCACACTATTAGACTGACTACATACTCTCTTGTCACTTGTTATAATAAATAATTGAATACCATCAACTATCATATATTGAGCAATCAATAAAGGGACACAATGCTATTCCCCCTAAAAGAAATAATCTAAGGGGTGATAGCTCGTCATACAAAGAAAAAATGGGTTGGATGAGAAAAAATTGCTAACCAAACGTGGGCCAGCTAGTAATGTTTAAAAAAAAAAAATCAATTTATTTATTTTTAAACTGTGGCATGTGACGTCGTAGATTCAATCACAACACACCCACTTGAAGAAAGATTGAAATTCAAATAAAGCCGGTAAAAAAAGTATTCTAATTATGTTTAAGAATGTGGTCAACTATACACTTAATACATGATAATCACAATATAATCATTGTTATATATGTTAATACTGCATTCTTGCCATTAAATTCATCACTGTTGTTAATCTGTAATTCTTTCGTGGACACATTATTAAGTTTTTAATTAACAAATGGCCGTAAATACTTGGCATCATCGTTCCCATAAGAATTTATATGTATTTTGGTACTAAGTACCCAATTTAAGTTACCAAACTTCATTCAATTTGCACGAATATCGAATAAACTAAGCTAACATCACTTGGTTAACTGCAAAGTAAAAAGCAAATGAGTAGACAAGCAACAACCACGGGCAAGAATCAGTAAAAGTAGAGATTAGTGCACCAGAATGTTAACGAAAATTGAATCCACTGGTTTTCGCCAGTCTCAATCTTTCTGCACAATTGACCAATCACTAACCACGACTCTCGTACTAATTTCATCTTTTCTTTCACAAGTATTTAATGAAATTTATATGAATCAATTAAGAATCATATCTCTATGCATTCTCATTTTAAACAATTGTATTAAAAAATAGTTTTTCAAAATTCATGAAACATCCATTAGTTTCCCTGCTCAACTTCATTTAATGTGCGCATCTTATTGTTTATATGAAAAATTAATATTTTCAAGTGGAATTCCACCTGTAACAAAGAATTCAAATAACGTAGGCATAATTAAAAGCCACAAGTAGACAAAATCAACCATTGCCTTGGTGAAGATAACTAGATAATCAAAATATAGTTCCAACTCATTTCATCAATCTCTTAAACTAAATCAATTTAACTTTACATATTTTGAAGCATCTCACACACAAACTTCGAGTACATAATCAATTACAATCAAAGAGGAAAAAGAGAGAGAGAGAGAGAGAGAGAGAAAAGAAAACTCTTGTCCCTGAGTAGTTATCTTCTTCCTCATTCTTGCTGTTTAATTCGTGATGAAATTGTCTCACTTTTTGACCAGCTTCCCCCTCTTGTGTTCTTTTCATGCCTTTTAGAATTCTAAAGTGCTCTTTATGTCTTAGAAACTTTGGTAGGTTTGGACTCTTCTTTTGTTTCGCGTATTTTACATTTTTTCAATTTTTCACTGGCTAAATCGATGTGTCAATCCTGTCAACTCAAGATCAAACATGCTCTACCTAATATTAATCATGATCACCTAAGATCGTTTCGAATCTGTCTTGAGTGCTTGCACAGCCTAATCACACTTAAATAGAGCACACTGAGATCTATCTTTTTAATCCACAAGCCATGGGATTGATCTCAATCACCTTGGGATCTGTCATAGAAGCATATTTCTCCAAATTTGCGCTTCTTTCATCCAATCATTGTTATTTTCTTTTTTTTTTCCAAACCTTGTTACTTATTATAAAATTTGAATTCCCATCAAATTGAGCTAAAATAATAGATCAACAAAGCATTAATTGATCATATAAAATATTGGGCCTGAATGCCACTCATCAACTAGCACTTTGTCACCTGAACAACTCCTCCTAATTATGAAAAGAAAATTAAAATTAAAGATATCTAATTAGCAAGCATTACCATCACTACTGTCACCGACAACATGCGAAAAGGCTACTTGCCCCACTTACACCCCACTAAACAAGAAGGAAAGAAAAGGACTAATTTAAATCTTAATTCTGGCCAGCCTTTACAGACCCTTAATTGCTAGCCACATTCTCATCACCCAATATATCTTTACATAAATGCGACTGCTACCGACCCAAAGTCCATCCAGAGCATCGAGTAACTCGACTTAAAATTCGATTTAAAGTCAAGTATTATCAGACTTGAGTCGATCTCGAGCTACTTGAGATGTATAACGAGTTTAGTTGGAGTTGTTTCTGTGTTGACTCAACCTATTTCGAGTAATTTGAAATCAATGACAATTTTATAATTATTGCTTTTAATTATGTTATTTTTTATAAAAATCACGAGTTCGAGTTCGAACTTTCTTTTTCACCCTCGACTCCAATTTTTGTTGTCAAACCGAGTTCGAATATATTACTACTCGAGCTCGACTCGAAATCAATCCTAATCTATCATTGGTCATACTGGCACCTCTCCTTCAAGGAATCAAAATAAGTGGACGTAAATATTGCACATTTTCTGTTAATAAATTAGCATTTTGATTTTTTTTTTGTTTGTTATGAGGGTAGGAATTGACTAACTCAATAAGGTGGAAATTAAACACGTTGGTAATACAATGGGTGAGGTCTTCTCTATGGACATTTTGAATACTGATAAGACTGGAAACATATAATTAGTCAAATTGAGACATCGCGTATTATAATAAACTAGCTTACCCCATGAAATTCGACGTTGAAATACACAAAAAATAAATAAATAAATAAAGACAATATAAAATAAACCAGAGTTAGGAATGTTAACGAGTGGACTTAATAATTACTTGAACTTCGTTTTGGCTCAATTTTATAAAACTCAAAATCAATTTAAAATTTAAGTAGATTAAATATAAAAATATTATTTAAATTTGAATTTGATGAAACTTAAAATCATTTTTAAATTTAACAAATTCGAGTCACTGCTCTTAAGCTCCTTAGCTGAAGTTTTCTTAGAAGTAACCTGGTTTGCCCCCATCAGCTCATTCCTTGGCTTTCCCTTAGTTTGGCTCATGAAATTGAAAACCCCTACTCTAAGCCATAGATTACAATATCTAGACATCAATACATATTGGTAGATTTGCATACAAAATTCTTCGTTTACTGGCCCATTTTGATAGGAAAAGGCAAGACCACAGAATCATTTTTCAGACTGATATCTAATAGTTCATTCAAGCCATCATAGAATCATACCCCGGATAATAATTGAACTAAACAATAAAGACGGCAATTTGACACCAATAATTGATTAAAATTTTTCCCCTGAAGACACCATCCCCACAGATACAAGATGAAACGGACAAGTAAGGCATTGACCATTGCCTGATCCCAAATTCCCAGTAATCATCAATAATCAAACATCTCAGCCGATGCCATGATCGGCAGTTGGTTAAGCCCCATCATGTTCCATGGACAGTTCAAGAAGCCATCTACAAATCCCTGATTCTGGAACTCCTCCGCCTCAAACATACAGCTTCCGGCAGCGGCGGCGGAGGTTGAGTTGATGGAGTCCAAGATATCATTAAGGGACTGGAGCCTCTGTGACAGCTCTGTCATCTGAGCCCTCAAAACCGAGTTCTCAGCCTCCACGTTCGCACAGTGCTGCGTGGTGACATTTATGCTGTCCTGAACCTGGCTGTTCTCCTTCGTCAGCTGTGCCACCTGAGCCGTCAGATCATCCAAATGCTGCTGCTTTCTCTGCCTCGACCGCCTCGCCGACTCGCGGTTCGAGTCCATCCTCTTTCTCTTCCTCTGATCCATCAGGTTCTGCAAATGTTCCTCCGAACCGGCGTTCCGGACCTGTGACGAACCAGATGAGTTCCCACTGGATGAAGCCATTTCTACGGATTTCCACCAAAAGGGTCAGCAGATAATAACGAAACTATTCTTATTTCCTAGAGCGATCAAATAAAGGTGAACAGATCTGTAAGGGTGTGTTTAGGAAAAGTAATTTATGAAAACACGTAGAACCAGTAGAGAAAGACAACGGAGAAAGATAGAACAAGATGGGTCATGCGCCTGAGGGAGGATTTGATCATAAAACCCGACCGGAGGATTTCACTGATTACAGAATACATGAATCTCAAACATCAAGAACAACATCTGCAGCATCTATATCTTATCTACCGCGACGAGATTTCAACAGAGTTTCCCTCTTTTTCTGGACAGAATAACAGCCAGAAATCTCGAGATTTTTTCCAAATGAATTTCTGAATGATACCAAACCAGAACCCCAAAACCAAGAAACAAACGGAATCTACCCAAGGGAATGAGAAATCTAAGCAAGAAGAACAATGGAGACGGAAAGAGGCAGAGTAACAGAACAACAAGAGAACCCAAAATCCACACGGAGGAAACGAAGGCGGAGAGGAAGAGGTTTAAGAAGGAGGTGAATGACCTGATTTATAGGAGGAAAGGGCAGGCAAGAAAATGAAAGAAAATGCAAAAATTATTGAGACGAAAATATATTTTAATGGGCTGAGAAAAATTTTCTCTAAAAAACAGAGGAAAATGGGGAGAAAGTGAAGGGCCACGGAATCTGACGTCAGGGTTGTTGGGTATAGACAGGGATGAGGCATGTGGGGTGGAGATAGACTGCCATGAATGGGAAGCTCCAGCTGTGTGGTACGGCAAAAGATTCTTACTGAACCGCGTGATTTTACCTTTGATTTTGCTAATTTAGTTTTCAAATTTCATAACAAAAAACACACGGTACTTTAAATTTTATTTTTATTTCTTCTTTATTTTTATATAACTCTCAATAAAATCACCTCTAAAAATACACACAAAAAAAATTAAAACAATTTTCAATAAAAAGTATACTTTAAGTCACACACCTAAAAATTAAAATAAACATAATCTTAATTATTTACAGTGAAATAAAATTATTAAAATAATAGTAATTATGATAATTTTTTATCACTATAAATCGAATTTTTGAAATTTGGAGGCTGTTTAATGTGGCTATGTTTGGAAGTGTAGGTTTGGTGAATGGTAATGTTTGTTGTGAGTTATATTAGCATGAATAATATCTATGACAATATGATTTTAATGTTTTAAAATTTTTTTATTTATTTGAATATATGTATAAACTATGTAATAATAATTAGATAATGTAATAGTATATAAAGATAATAATTAATTTGTAGAGTATAAGTCTTTATAAATGTGAATATATACGTATATATATGTATAAGTATTAATTTAATTAGCAATAAGTGTAATTATGGAATAATAATTAGTTAGTTAAAAAAAATTTAAATTTGAATTTGAATTTGAATAAAATTTTGTTTAGTAATATATTTGATAGTATATGATTGATAATATATTAAATGTTGAAAATAAATTCCAAACTAGATCATGTTGAAACTTATACGATCATGCTTTTATTTTAAAAATAAATTAATAAAATGTTTGAGTAGTAATAATGATTATGTTCATTTTCATTTTTGCCTCGTCAAAACACACATTACAATTATTATAATTTTTTAAATTTTATTTTTGTCTCTTTTTTATTTTTACACAATTTTCAATAAAAATACAGCTAAAAATATATACTTAAAAACAAAAACAAACATAACTATTATAAGACTATATTATAAGATTTTATTAAATTTTATAGTTGCAATTAATTATAATTTTTTGTGTAACAATTATTAAAATAAATTAAATATTATTAAATAATGTAATTGAAAATTTTTATATCATTTTAATATATATATATATACACGCACATATATATAATGAATTAGTTCCTAAAATGCTTGAAAATACATGAGAAAAAGTCAATTTAATTTTAAAGAACTTATGAGTTTTAAATATTCTAATTTAAAATTTTAAAAATTGTTTTATTAAAAAATGTATTAAATGATTTTAAAGAGTTTGTATTATTCTAAATATATATCTTAATCATGTTTCGAAAAGTTTATAAACTTATACAATCACCTTTTTTAATTATAATTGTTTATGGTGCCCATCATGGGGAGCTATGGAGCTATGACACATAATGCAAACTCAATGCAATTATAATGCTATAGCATCGGACATTTCTAAAGTGCACCCCTCAGGCACCATTGCCCTAAGCGCAAATAACGTGCGCCTTTATAATTCTTTTGTTTCCATTTATTATTTTAAGAAACAAAAGACAAGAAGAATTGTTGCGTTGATTTTATATTTACTTCTTGTTTTTCTTTTTAATTATTAGTCGAATTTTTTATTTATTTCTTTCCATTATTCTAATTAATTTTCTTCTTGTTATTCTACATTTTCTTCGTCACTTTTTGGTAAGAGTTTTTCTTTTCTTTTCTTTTTACAATAAATTTCCTTTTGTTCATTTCTAGGCTAGATTTTTTTTAGAATTTTACTTTTTTTTTGATAAATTTTCTTGTTTTTTTTACAAATTTCTCTTTTTTATTTAGTGTATTTACAATCAAAATATATAGATTTTCATGGTAAAAAAGATATGATCATAGACATTTTTTTTTATTCTTATGCTGGGGATTTTTAATTTCAATGCTATCAAAATATATTGGGCTTTGTTGTGTTTTAGTTTTTATAAAAATATCTTATAAACATGTTTTCTGTTCATTAATTTTTTAAACTTTTTTATAAATAAAGGCAAATATATTCTGTGTGTTTTTTACAAACTTGAAATTAAAAAAATATGTATTTGTTATTTATTATGTAAAATTTATTTTTTACTTTATTTTTTGAAAATAATTAATAATATAAATATATTTATCTATTTATTTAATTTTGTGTAGTGTTTCATTAAAGCACGCGCGTACAACACGCGCCGCGCAACGCGCCTTCGGAAAACTTTTGCCACTTTTGCACAGTAGTATGCCACACACCATTAACAATTATGCCGTCAGTCTTAAGAATTGGGCCATGTTTGGAACTCTCTTTTCAAACTTGACACAATTCACCAAACTTTACATCAATAAATATACAACTCAACAAGATTTTTATAAAATTCAAATTCAAAATATTACTTACTTATATATGTAACTAACTTATTACTTTACAATTATTAAATACGATCACAATTAAATTAATATACACACACTCATATTTTTATATATTTATTCTATAAAAACTAAACATTTTTCATATGTTCTACCACATCATCAAATTATTATTAATAATAATATATATTTTACTCATATATAAATACACAAATTCAACTAAATAATACTATTTATCTCGTCAAAAAGACTCTTCGCAAAAAAACAACTCATTACAACACAATTATCACCCAACCCCATCCCCCACAATGCTCCTCTCCAAACACAGCCTCAACATCTTCTTTGACTAATCTTATTTTGTAAATATTGTTTAACATAAATGACAAATTTCATTTACAAATAATAAACAGTGAAAATTTTAATATATTTCAAATTACTTGTAATTTGAAAGCAATGATTTCATTTAGTCATGAAAAGTAGTTATTTAAAAATAACCATTGCATTGATTTTTATTGTGTGTTCATTAAAAAAAGAGAAATTACAATATTCATCCCTGAGATTTGGACTTTTCACAGGATACCTCCTCAGAAATGAGAAATTAAGCATACCTCTCTCTCCGACTGACAGTTAAATCCATCCAGTTAATGTAAAAAATTGATAAAGTCAGTCAAAAAATTTGTTAAAAAAATCTAATTTTACTCTCAATTAACTTCTGGAATAGTTGGCTAATATTTAAAATATAATTTAAAATTTTCTAAATATGAAGAAAAATAAAGATTTCTATTTTATAAAAATTATAAAATTTAAAATTTGTTATTTATTCCAAATATGCTAACTAAAAACTAAGAAATAAATATTTTAAGAATTATATGCCATAAAATAAAATTTTATAATGAAAATAATTTGAAAAGATATTGTAATTTATTTTTGAAGTATATAAATTATTTAATAAAAAGTATATAAAAATATAAAATAAATATTTATATTCTTTAAATTATTTTTTAAATTCTATTTGATATTTTTTTTTTAAAAAAATATATTTTCGAAGAACCCACCAAGTTTTTTTTGGGATGAAACGGGGGTAAAGAGAAAGAGTAATGTGTTGTGAAAGAGAAAAAGTTGAAGTTGAGAACACGTACTTTGCATATGATTTTTATAGTTTATTTATTTCATTTATTGAAATTGAGATTTTATTCATCATGATAGTTATTAATAACGTAAAATATACACTTCAACTTGGCGGCAATGGCATGGTTAAATAAAGTACAATTTAGAGTGCCAATGAGTAAGATGAAAGACATCTGCTGAATAGTCAAACAAGTGTGGAAGAAATAATAAGATATTTCAGGAACAAAATTTATGAAAAGTACTAAATACAAACTTATTCTAATAAAAATTGACGATTCCTTTATGGATTCTTGATTGATTTTGATAGCCTTAGGGGCTATTTTTTATTATTTTATTCTTTAGTTTATCTTTACTTTTATTCGTAGAACTTTCAAAGTCTCTTTTTCATAAATTAACAGTTCAACGTTTAAAACTAATAATTGAAAGTGCTTGCACGTGAATCTTAACACCATTTTTTAAAAACTCATAAAAATGTTAAAAAATTGAAAGTGTGAAAATATGTGTGTCTATAATAAACTGCACATGTTTTATATGCTAATTATTAGTTGTCACTTTCAAACCAGCTAAGAAATATCGAGCGAATTATATTACTTTTAAAAAATTAAATATTGTATGTAAATAGAAATTAACTCCTAAAAAAGTAAAAAATAAAGAAAAAAGAGTTAAATATATTCATGATATTGCTGGCGCTCTTAATCTTTCCAGTGTGCAGTACGTGAGAAATTTTGGCAATATTTGCAAGTTTTTTATGGCCTTGTTCATCCAAATTTGACAACTAAGATAAGGAATATTTTAAAGCAAATTTTGTTGCAACACCCACTTCAACAATTTACTGTATATACATAATTTTCATAATTATGTACTATTTCAATAAAAAAACTCTTGAACGCGATCAAAAACAGTACTATCATAAAAATATGATGTTAAGACTTCGACATATCTTTCTGGTTCCCACCAAAACACACAATAATTTTTTAGTCAAATATGGCAGAAAATTCCCACGTGTCAGTTTTTGTTGGCTTCTTTGCAAGACTATTTGCCAACCAAACAAAGCAATCCCAAATCAAAGACAATTTTGCTTAGAACTCCTCATCCTAAAAATAAAAATATAGCACCCTCTTTTAAAAGAAACTTTTGTTCAACGAAGAAAACTTTTATCTAAATCCTGCAACCAGAAATCAACATCCCAGTTGATTGGTACGTATATAAATAAGTTGGGATGGAATATGTATTCTCATACTTGTGCGTATTCCAATTAATTAATTATATGAAATCCTTATTCCTTAAGAAAGTCACTATCCTCGAAAATATTAAATATTTATTTAACCCCATGCCAAGCCTTTGCATATTTTTGAATAGATTGGGAATGAATTATTTTTTCACTATTAAAGTAATTTCGTTAATCATTAAATTTATAAGATATGCATTGACAAATATTATTATGTTTTTATTTGTAATATTACTGCAGCATATACTAGGTATGTCAAATGTTAATTTATATACATGCATCGACACGCGCGCATACGCGCAATCTGTACATATACACCTAACCAACAAAATATAATTTAATATAATTTGATATATCACGTTAAAATATTAAATTAATTTTATAATGATATTAATATATATTGATATAGTTGATTAGTAAATAAATGAACATAGTACAATGAATATTTACATAAATATATATATATATATATAGATATTGGATCACAAATGTTTGGTTCAAAATTTACATGGGTGTTGATACCACAAAAACTACATAATTTAAACATATCACTTAATAAAATTTCCATTCAAATTTAAATTATTTTGTCTCTTATATACATACGTATATAATCAAAATTCAATTATTATATCTATTTACAATCGAATTAATATCTATGTATACACACACACACACACATTCACTCGTTTTTATGAATTTTGCAACCTAAAAATTAGTTATCATCTTATATACTATTATATCATTCAATTATTAGTATATATTTTTATACATATATAATGATACAAATTCAAATAAATTAAAATTTTTATCTCGTCAAATTTTTACAACGAAACATAAGTTTCATCCCAATCAAAATTATCATCATTTTCATCTCCCAACAAAATTTCCAACCTAACATAACCTATAGTACCTTAAATGTTGTGAAGGTAATAACATCAATTTATATATTTACTTTTCATGTAATATATACCAATATAAAGTTAAAATTCAAAACTACAAAATACTTATTTTGCAATAAACATGTTAATTATCATTTGTTTTAACATTTAGTAATATCAAATATGATGCTCAAGTATTTACTGTGCACTCATATATATAATTTTTCTATACAATCTAAACGTTATTATGTGATATCATGTTTATATTAAGATTATATATTTGAACATATTAAAAACGTAAACAGAAAATACAGTAATTAATTTAATAATTTGAAATAATTTTTATTTATACTATTTATCTCAAATTTTTAATCATAAATATAAAATAATAAAATAACAATTTTATTTATTTCTTATTTTTTTTACCATTAAATATGCATTTCAAGAATGAAATATGTTAAACTATCTTACTTTTTATGATTTTCATTCAATTTCCAAATTCGTTTCATTTCTGTATTTTTCAATACATGAATGCCAATCATAAATCACAATTCTATTGAATGAAAATAATTACAATGATCATAGTTTACCATGTATTCTATCCATAATAATCTATTTTGGACATATTAATATACATATATCATAACTATCAAATAATGAACTAAGGTATATATTATTTACACCCATATCGTAATTATCAAATAATGAACTAAAGTATATATTTTTTACATAGATTTAGATTTAAGTACATGTAAACATTATTTATAATTTATATATACAGATCCAAGTTTTTGAAAAATAAGATAAAATTTTGAAATTTAAATTTTAAAATCAAAATTCTGATGTTTAGTTTACAATACAAATGTAAATTCTTCAAAATTATTATATTTTAGCAATTTTTATGTAATATGAAATCATTAAAAATAATATAAATATACATCGATATATTTAATAAATAAATAATGAATATAAAACAATGGATATTTATGCACGCACACACACATTTATATATATATATATATATCGTATCATATCACAAATGTTTGATTCTATATATAAATAGGTTTTGATACCATAAAAGTTATACAACACAAATAAATTACAAAACAAAATTTTAATTCAACTTTAAATTCAAAATATTTTTCCTCTTATATACACATAAATATTCGAAACTTAATCGTTACATTTACTCACAATTAAATCATTACCTACAGACACAATTATATTTATATGTTTTTATAACTTAAAAACTAATCACTATCTTTATATATTATTATATTATTTAATTATTATTATATATATTATACATACTAGCATTGTTGCTTATACTCTGTATGTAAGTGTAAATTTATTTATAGACTATAATGTTGTTGGAACACATGGAAAGAAGTTAAAAAGAATGTGAGAAGAAAAAGAAAGGATAAAAAGATCAATAATTATATTCAAGGGTGTTTGTTGTCTTTAATTAAGGGTACAAGTGTAAATTACTAATTAATGGTAATATTGGAAATTTATAATGTGCAATTAAATTTGTACAAAACTCTTAATAATATAGTTTAGATATAATTACACAAATTCAAATAAATTAAAATTTTCATCCCATCAAATTTTTACAACCAAATGTAATTTCATCCCCATCAAAATTCTTATCATTTTCATCTCCAACAAAATTTCCAACTAAACATAACCTACAATATTTTATTTATAAAGGTAGTTAATATAATAATATCAATTTATATATTTACTTTTCATGCAACAAATACAATATAAAGTCTAAGTATAAACCCTAGACTTATTCACACTTTTCAGACCTATCGACTTGCCTTGGCAGCGCCTCTCATTTTTCAGCTCAGCCCCCCTCAACCATGCCACCATCTTCAGTATTTGCATCTTCCAATCAAATATGGTGAATTTGCCTGCTGTGTTTTGCATTCAGGGGTTTTAATGGTCTTTTTCTGCAGAACTGCTGCAGTAACTCAAGGGGCAAAGCCACGTCGAGTAGGAGCAGGGAGATTTGCTAGTTCAGTTTTAATTTCTAATCTCTATTGGGGCTAATCCATAACTTTGAACTAGGAAGTCAGAACATTTAAAGGAATTTAATTGTTGCAGTATTTATTTAGATTCCGTAAATCTTTATTTTTCAAAGTTATACATTTATAAAATATTATAATGATGAGAATTATAATTTATCAAATTAATTTGAAATTGATTAAATCTCAAAAAGTCAAAAGCAATTGTAGGACAAAATTCTCGTAATTAGATTTCTATTAACAAGAAATTTGTACAAATTGATTACAATTTGAATTGAATGAAATTTTGTAGGTTATATTTTTTAATTTGATCATTTGATTCTCCTTACAACTTAAATAATTTGAACGATCTTATAAACTTGTTGAAACGTTTGTAGGTTTAACCTTCTTTAAAGCTCGTCAGGCTTCTGGAGAACGTTAATTTCTTGATTTTGTATTACGATTACAGATCGACAGCCTTGATTTGATGAACTTTGTTGAAGAATACTTCGAAGTATGCGAGGTGCTTTCAATATTGATTGAAGAATCCAGTTAGAATTGGGGAAGTTTTTGAGTTTTAATTCTCCTTCATGTTCATTGGAACTTTCAATAACGTTAATTCACTAATTTAACATTTTAGATATGGAGCAAATGCCATGATTTAATGGGCTTTTGCAAAGAACATATTGAATGTTGGAAGAACGACTTTAAGTTTGGGTAGCATATTCGTTGAGCTTTTTGGATCACTTATTGCTTGATGCGGCTTCTGTTTTTCTCCTTCATCTTCTAGATGTTTTTTGCTTAATGTCTTCATGTCATTTGATGTGTAAAAGCCATATCCATTTATAAAGGTGGAGAAGGCCTTGCTATCATAAATATTTTGGTGACGTGGCATTGTCTAGTTGGTTGAGCATATTTGGTTTGGTATTATTTTCTTTAAACGAGTAATTATGTATTAATTATCAAATCAACAATATTCTTCTTCTAAATTTATAATATTTAACATGTTGCACGATTTGATCGCCCAATTTTGTAGTACAATACTAATTTATTTTATTATTTAATTTCAAAAATTGTATTTAATTTAATTCTTAAAATATAAATAATTAATAATTGATATTTCATTACAATAAAGTGCCACATGGCGGCATTTAATTAGTCAAAAACTTTGCTTGCTTATAGCAATATAAGATACTCAGTATATAATTATTATAATGAATAATAATTATGTTAACCATACTAGAAAAATTGTTTATAAAATAAATTTAAGTAGTTTTTTTTCTTTATTCTTTTTTTTTTAATGTATTTTTTAGTATATTAAATAATATTTGAAAAACAATTATGATATCATCGGCGCAGCCACAATTGAGCCGATAACCTTTAAACTGGTAACTTTTCTAGTTTGAGAAACGAACCGGTTTTAGAAAATACAATCCACTAGTAAAATATATATGTGTGTGTGCGCGCGCGCGCCCCTTGTATTGGTCCGAGAAAAAATCGAGTATGAAGGATATTATACAGCAGAAAGCCCCATACAGTTTCTTGTGTCATAATAATTGAAATTTATTTTGAAAGTGAAAACTCAAACTTCAATTATCCCTACTGTTTATTTTTAGAAAAAACATTTTGGAATAAAAACATGAGAAACCTTGTTGGAAAGATTTATACTAATTGGATGATACTAATTTCAATTTCTTTGAAATTTCAACCTCTGTCGGGCTTCTCCTTTCTTCCTTTGAATTTTGAAGAAGTAGAAGAGTTTTAGGATGAAAATAACAAAAAGAATATTCCTTTTCACGTCATCTAAAATCGTTGTTTCGTTTTGGTTTGATATGAGAATTTATATTAGAGTTTCGTTTTATATATTATATTGTATGATTTTATTTATTTTAATCAATATTTAGTAATTTATTTTGGAAGGTTCTAACTAAAACATGGAACAAGGGTCAAAAACAATTCATCAGTAACATAACCTTTGAAATTCCTAAGAAATCCATATTTGGTTTGCAAATTACATTCAATGCACCAATCACCATCATTTTGGGAAATATCTCCTTTTTACCATTCTATTATCTTTGCCCAAGGTTTTGCACTTATCCTCGCCACCTTTCCTCTATTTAATTATTAATTATAAGGGTTTTTATTTATGATAGTCATAAAAGTATCACTTTTGTTATGGGACATTTAGAGTGTATTTGACGGAGCTTACAAGCTCCTTTGAACATTAACTTAAAACATCTTATAAGATTTTAAAAAATATTTAGTAAATTTTAAGAGAAAAAATTTATAAGTTTTAAATATTTTATTTTAAAAATTTATAAGTTTCTTAAAAATAGGTTAACTTTTTTCAACTTAATTTCAAACATCTTATATATTACTTTATTATATATAATAAAAATACCATAAATATATTTAATTACTTTATATTAGTAATATATAACATATTATTATTATTATTATATCAAAAAATTTATAATTAACTATAATTATAAATTTTAACAAAATCTTATAACATGATCTTACCAACTACTTTATTAGCTTATTTTTTAAATAAAATTTATGAATTTATAAGCTTTAAAAACATCTTACAATTTATATGATTTTATAACTTAAAAAAAAAAAAAAAAAACTTAGGCTAACACCCTCTTAGTGATATTACCTCTTCATTTTCATCTTTCGCTTCATTTGAGTGTTCTCATAATTAATCAAAAGGACAGCCCAAAAAGTGAAAATCAGCTTAACATTAACTGTCATTAAGAAAACATACTATGATACGAATGCAAAATTAGCAGTATTGTTTTGACATATAATTCAATTAGATATTTTCTTGGTAACACCCCTTTTAACCACTAACTTAATTTTCAATTAAAAAAACGTGTTGTTTCTGCCCAATAAATTCTTTGTGTTGTTTTGTAAAATTTTATCTGTCGCATCACTTCCCTCGTGGTTATGTGCATTAATTGGTAAATAGATACAAATATGTGTGTGTGTGTGTGTGTTAATCGTTTATTTATGAATTTTTCATCTGAAATATATACTCTTCTGTATATTCCCACCTAACATGTTAGAATTTAGTTTGCAGTATAAATGTGATCATGTGGCCACTAAATAGTCATAAAGTGAGCAAATAATTCTTGCATCACAACCTTTTGAAGACCAATAAAATATGGAAATTGTGGCTCTTTAATTTGGGAGGCTTTTACGTTGCAACGTGGCTTTTCATGTGCATGACTTTTAAGACATATCTCGCGTTTTGGCCTTTAAATTTCAAAATATCCATCATTTTCATTCCCAAACAAAATCACCTACCAAACACAACCTTGATTTTTTTTGGTAAAAAGAAATAACTGTTTCAATAAATTTCTGCAATAATTTGTTGAGCATAGGGTTTTAGATTATTAATATCTTCAAGCCTGAAAGCTAATGATAAAATTAGATGTGGTGGGTGTATTCAATCTCAAGATATGTTTAATTATACGTACTGGTAATTTGTGCATATTTCATGCCATAAATTCAATCAAAAACTATAAAGATGTTATAAAATTAAATTATATAGAAATAAGATAATTTAATTATAAAACATATCATTTTATTTTGTAATTCATAATCTAATAAAAATCCTCCTTTTTAGATATAGTAGAACTGTAAACCGTAAAATGAATTAAAGTGCATTGGAAATTTGTATAAAATGAGAGAAAAATAAAGAACGTTCAAGGAGAAAAAGAAAATAACAAATAAAAGTCAGTAAGAAAGTTAGAAAAAAATGAAAATATAAAAAAGAATGACAAAAGTGAAAAATAAATTTAAAAAAGGAGGGTATTTTAGTATTTTCATTTTAATGACCAAATAATTTATAGTTACTGTGGAGATTTCAAACTTAATGATAACGACAACGACATTCTACCAAAGTACCAATGATGTCTTTAGCCGGTTCATTTCACAAGTTGGCAAAAATGGGAAGAACCCTACGATTAGTCAAAAAATGCAATTAATCGATTTGTCATTATAGTAACCAAACTGAATGATAGCCATCTTTAGGTATCAATAATATTCCGCTATTCGTATTTTATTTCGTTACTGTATCATCATTATTAATGTTTTACTGTGTATATTAATTTTTAATCAAAAATTGTTTCAGGGATATAATTAATCCATTCTAATATCTTCACGTACGAATGATAATGAATTAATTAATACGCCGTCGAATATTTAGAGTGGAGGTAATAAAATATCATATATATATATATATATATATATCATCAGCCACTCAATTCATCACTCTTTAGTCTTGTCTCTCATCTTTTTCACTGATTTAATTAAATCCTTTCAATTGAATTAAACATAATTAATTACAACCCAATAATTATAAGAAAAACAGGATTAAAGGATTAAAATCTAAAACAAAAATATACGATATAATTCCAGTCTTTCCTTACCCGGTAAGTTCCAGTAATTTAATTCATCATTTCATTTGCTCAATCTAGATTCTCCATTTGCTCAATCTAGATTCTCCTATCGAAATTCCGTAGTGCGTGAATCCATCCAACTCAGAAATACTGACATGACGACTGGCAAGGTCGTGGCCTGTCTTAAACATGCCCCATTTTGTCGCCTTTGAACTCTTCAAAGAAAATAAGAATTTCATTCGAGGAAGCTCGGATTGTTTACTTATAATAATATTTTTTTAAATGTTGAAAGGTCTCATGTTAAAACGTGGTCCGGATTCAGAATGCTTGCATGATAGCCAGTCATATGTATGGTCTATGTTTTAAATTCAACTTTCAATCATAAAATAAATTTTCAAATTTCACATTATTTAATTATTCAATAAATTTTATTTAAATTTAAATTTAAATTTATTCTTTCTCATATAATCATTCAATATAATCATTATTTTTATAAACTATCCTATCATATAATTATTATTATATATTTTAATATATATATTCAAATAAATTATACTATTCATCTAATTAAAATATTATTTTCAAATATATTACTTATCTAAACAAAATTCCTACCAAACATCAAACCAAAAAAACCCTCTCCCAATCATATAGCTATAGGTTATCGTTATTAAAAATCACACACATTTTAATCAACATGAAATAACGTAATATTAAATAATGAAATTCCTATGCGTAGTTCAATAGGAAAAAGTGATTCTACATTAGTTCCCCTCTCTGACCTAATTAAAATAATAAAGTATAACAAAAATTAGAGGAGTTTTGCATGGAATTAATTGCGTGTGTTAAAATTGACACCGATGAGCAACTAGAAATAGGGTTTGTTAGATTATGCATCATGCGATCGAGTATTTTACAAGATGACATGTGTTATTTATTTATTTTGGATGACTATACATTTTGTTACATGCAATAGTGGTCGGCACACCGAAAGGCAAAAGATCATTCATTTAAAGGGAAAAAGATCAAATCTTGAATTAAAAGTTGAGAGTCCCACAACAAAATATATTAATATAAAATAAATATTAGACTCTCTCAGAATCACGTCAATTAATAAACTACGACTTTGGGTACATCTTTACATATGTTTTCGTTACAGATACAAAAGTTCGCGGTTAAATTTATATAAACTCTTATTGCTCGTAAAATTATTATTTTAAAACTTATTTTACATTTTATTTTCAAAATAAACGTTCCAACATATTGGGATTAAATACTTATTCTGAACCGTATGTCAAGTTGGGTTTGGTAACTATGAGTGCTATAATTTAATGTTAATGTAGTAATAATAGCAAGGATAATGCTATTGATATTATATAACGAGACAACTTATTATAAGACAAAAATGTTTCAAAATGTACAGAAGATCTCAGTTTCATTTTTTAAAGAAATTTTTTTAGTTCACCTAACATTTTCTAAGATTGCAAACTATTATTTTAAAAATTTTATCAAACACTTTTATATAATTTATAAAATTTCGATCTCCTTCTAAAATATTTATAAACTGAGCAGAATACACTCAGAAATTATAATTTGCTTTATTTTTCTTGTATATAATTCAATGTACTTTATTTTTCTTGTGTATAATTCACACCAAAAGGCAAAAGGCATTTATTTATACACGTTCTTCTCTTAAAATAGATAAGATTCAAATAATTATTAAACTCGATTTTTTACTCGAAATCAATTCATTGATACCCTTCTCTGTGCGAGAAATGAAGGATCTACAGCATGTGAGTTTAATTAGGACCATCTGTCCAATGATTTTTTAAGCATAATTATATACGTGCGAGATTTCTGACCATCGCATTAAAATACAGAAAATTCTTGGCCCCATCCAATAAGTTTCATTTGATTTACGCCGATTAGAGTATAAGTTCAATCAATCGACACCATTCATAGTATAAGATTTAAGATGATCTACATCGTAAATCGTAACTTTCGACACTGGTAAAGAGAAAGTCATTAAAGTACAACGTATTATACTATTCAAGATAATAATATATACCCCATCACGAGCGTGTGTGATTTATTTATGCAGTATATAATTAAAATTCTCATTAGTCTAATTATGATGACGTTAAATCGATTTGGTAGAATTAGTAAACAATTCTTCTTTTATTTCTTCTCCCATTATTTTTTAATTTTGTAGAAAGAGTTAGTGCTATATATTTTTAGAGTTGACATAAAGTAGAGGCAAAGCTAGCGATTGTGGAACAAAATTATTACTTTTCTTCCGGATGTTAAAATTTGATTGAACGTGGAAAAAGGAGACAGAGCATGTGCTCATCACAGAGAAAAAAACCATCCAATTATTTCATGAATTTGTGATATTGACTTTTAAGAGATTCTATATGTCTTGGTTTTAAAATAATGTATTGTTCTATATAGGCACAAAAAAAAGAGGTAATTACCTTCATTAATTAATTTCAAATATCACACAATAGTTACATCTGGCCTTCAAGAACAGCATTTTGTGTCTTTACTTTAAGTCTGTTTTTAATTTCCCCAAATTATACAAGAAAATATTTGTTGTTGTGACGCGTCAACAAGAAATGAGATTTTTTTTTTAACATCCTGCCCTTAATTTCAAGTTCACTTTCTTAGGCTGGAAAATAATTCTGAATGTGGTTTCCAATTGTGATATTTAAAGTATATATATTTTTTAAGCTTATGCTTAATTGAAAGTAAATTTGATACCATTTTTAGGAATGAAAAAATGCAGAAATATGTAAGAAAGCAAACATTAGTAAATAAAATTATATATATCAAATTTATTGCTTTTTAATTAATTTTTGATATCCCTTTCTTGCCAGCTTATAATTTTAAAAATAATGACTCTTTGCATATAGATTGTGACTGATTTGCTCATTCTATGATGAAAATCAGAGTGCTTATCATACATTTTAAAAATACAGCAAAAGTTGGAATAAGGGAGATCAAAGAAGAAAAGAAAATAACAAAGTGATGACTGTCGTATCTTATAGTATTATTATAACAATAACTGAAGTGTGAGAGTGACCTATGATTTTGTTTTCATTTAATAACTTATATTAGTATTATAAATTTGCAGTGTTCCCACAGGGAAAAAATGGAAAAAAAAAGAATGTTTGTTTTGATTTTTGATTGTATTTTTTAAAAAATTTATATAAAAATAAAAAAGAGAAAAATACTTTAAAAACTATAACAATTGAATGTCCGTATTTTTTGGTGGAAAAATAAAACAACCCTAAAGGTCGGCTTGTAAGGTCAGATTGAAGTGGCCTACCTGAAAAAGGTAAAGTGGTGTTCTTTTGTTTATTTTCAGCTTTAATTACTTAATTATGATCATCAATTATTATATGTAACTTGAATAAATATATCAAAAAGGAAATAGAGAAGCCATGGGTTTCATATATCAGTCAATATTCAAATTAAACTTCATTTTGAATAATTTATTGAATTTAATCTTGTAGAGAGGTTAGGAACTTTGACCTTGTAGCATGTACAGTGCTTATTTATATGTGATTTTTGATAAATTATGTATTATTTACTTTTTGAAACTTTTGTTTAAAGGTGTTGGGTCCAACTTATTAGATAGTTGAAATATCTTATAAAGGTTTTGATTGCTGAACAACTGATTCAGACCATCCGACATATGTAATTTTTTCTTTTTCTTTTTTAGATAATAGTATAACGAACATATCAAACGGTGATTGACCTCTTATGTCCAAAAGCACTTTAAAATCGTTAAATCACAAAACAAAACCAAGAATTCCTGGTAAATAATTAAATTTATACAGCTTAGTATTTCCAAAAATACAATATGTCTTTTTCTTAATTCTTCTTGTTCAGTTAAACCTAAATCTGAGGTTTACATTGTTTAAACTTAACATAACACACACATACACTTTTTTAAAAATTAAATCTTAGGTCTACGGTCCCCTAAATTCTTCCATGGAAGAAAAAAAACCCTAAGCTGTGATTTGAAGATAGATGTCATCCACTATTTACTCCAAGAAAATGTCTTGTTCGAGGAAAATTCTTCAAAAATAAAAGCCTATAAATTTCTCTCCTTTCGATTCTACATGTGCCTACATTAATTCTTTATTAAAAAAATTTTTCAAAAAAATCCCAACCACTCATTAAATAATACACATACAAAACTAATATTTTATTCAAATAACATACCACATTAATACTAAAAACATCATCATTATGTATTTTTTCATCCAATCACACTTAAACTTTAATTATTCACCACTAAATTTTTTCCATATCACAATCTCTCAACATGAAATGTTAAATATCGAGTAATGGTCTGTCGCGGCCTAACTTTTAAGACACCTAGAGATGTTATTGCATTATGAGTCTCTTTTTCCCCCGTTACAGCTTTGCTAGTTGCCACAGAAATTAAAGCAGCAAGTGTTTCCCAACCTTGAATCAAACTAAAGCCACAATAGATATCTACCACAGTAATGTTAAAAGGCAACCATCAACCCAAAACTTATAAAGCCAATTTATAAAGCACCAGTCTTAGCTTCAATGCATGGCCTTTAGTGTACGCGCCCAATTATCATCTAAAGGTTGCTGTCTCTCTTATCCACTCTTCTATCAATTGCTTCACTCCAAAGGCACACAAAAACATGGGCCCTAACATGTCTTTCAATAGCCACAGACCCTCTCTTAAAAGTAGTGACCGGTTGAGTAGTAAGCTCAATTATTAGATTTTAGAGCAACAGCCTCAACGTGTCTTATCAACTTCTGCTTTTGGGCCGCCTACAATCTTGTACTCATAATAAGGTATAATAATTAAATAATTCATCTCACTCAAGCCCCATTTCATTCCTTCCAGTCTCTGTTTTTAGTTGATTTCCCTTGTTTATGCTGGGAGTCCGGCGAGTCCACTATAAATTCTATTTGAACTTTATTGAGTTAGAAAAGAAGTCTAATTAAATTAAGTGCATCACTCATGAATAATGTATGTTAGATTTAAAGTAAAGTCCAATAAAATTAGAGAGAAGCGTTCACGGGCCCGTGCGTGGAATATATATAAGTGGACTTAATACTATGTATTAATTCAAAACCTTAAAACTGTGAGTTATGGGTCAAGTATCTACTTTATATATAAGTCACTTTTCTCTTTTTTTTTATCAATATGGATGCCATTTTTTTCTAACTCATATTTGTTTTTCAACAATCTCCCCCTTAAATATGAGTTTCTTCCACTTACTCCCATTCAATCAGAAATTTTCTTCCACTTGCTTCTCCTCAATCAGAAACTTCTTGAGTATCTCACGGTCTTACCAAATTGCTCATCAATACCTATCAATTCCGTGGGCCTTCCTTTCATGGGATATGGGCTTCCTATAAGATATCCGAGCACATTTGCATGTCCATCACTTCCGTAGGCCTTCAATAGGATATGAACCTCCCATGCGAGCACCAAGAACCGTCTTCATACTTATCTCAAACTGAATCATCAGCTCTGATATCACTTGTTGGGAGTGTGCCGGGTCAAACTACAAACTTTGATTGAATTTTATTGGGCCAGAGGAGAAGCCCAATCAAATTGAGAGCATTACCCATGAATAATGTATGTTGGGCCTGGAGTAGAGCTTAACAAAATCGGAGAGAACCGTTCACGGGTGGCATGTATATAAGTGGGCTTGACACCATGTATTAACCCAAAATTTTAAGGCTGTGAGTTATGGGTTAAGTATCCACTTTATATATAAGTCACTTTTCTCTTTTTCTACCAATATAGAATGCCACTTTTTTCTAACTCATATTTGTTTCCCAACAGTTTATTTATTTCATTGAGTTACTAATTCTGACTTGTAGTTCATTAATGTATAATATACACGTTCGCATAAAAATCATTTTGTTTCGTATATAATCCAATCCTCTTGAACCCCTTCTTTTGTTTGTATATTTAGCAGCAGGAAAAATAAAAGAGATTTTGAGTGTGTTTGCTTTTAAGAATTTAGAGTAGAAAGAAAGATGATAGAAAAAGAAAAAATAAAAGAAATTTAAAATTCTATACAGTATTTAGTTAAAAAAATTTCAATAAAAAAGGAATTTTTTTTAACAATCAAATCAGACAAAAGTTTAAAATTGAAATTTTTTAGATTTTGAGAAAAAAATTATGAAGAAATAAATAATAAATAAAATTAGTGAAATTTTTGACGGAATAATAAGAGTTAAAATAGTTTTCCTTCAATTTTCTTTATTATTTTGCAGGGGAAATGAAATCTCCTTTTATAAACTATAATTTCCTCAAATTTCTCTTTTCATAGAATTTGTTTATTAATCAAATAATCAAAATTATTTTTTTAATAGTTTTTTTTTCCATTTTAAATTCTAAAAACCAAACATAGTGTTCCGATCCCACGGGAAAAAAAAAAAAAAAAGCAGAAAAAACTATAAAGAAAAAGGTCTCAGTCATTAGATATTATGTCTATAATTAATGGGCAGGAGATTTTGTTCTTTGTTGTGATGTGAAAAAGGAACAAAGGCAGCAGTTAAAGTTGGGTTTAGTTTTCAAACGTGACATGTCCAACAATCTTTATTGCAAGTGCTTTTTGACAAAGCCCCTTGGGAACCCTTCTTACTTAAGAAGCTAAACAGGACAACCCAAGTTAGACGAACGTCTGCCACTCATTAGTGTTCTCTGCATATATAATATAGCAAAAACAGAAGCAACACGAGCATGTATCCCTTCAATTTAGAAAGACCTAACTTGGAGGTGGTGGTGATGATGAAATCAGTGATACGATATTACAACATGAATGGTGTGCAGATTGATAAGTTTGTTAATTATCTGAGTTCTGATAATGATGAGGCAAAGCTTTGTGGATTTCACATCAGATTCTCACTCCGTCGGATTGGCACTTGCTTGCCATCACCGTTCGCGCATCTTTATTGATGAGTATTTGTGCGTAGGTTGTCATAAAATGGGTAGTTGGCAATAATAGGATGTGCTGATGCTGGTAAGGATTGACAAGTTATTTATTGACAGTGTGTCCGTTCGATTCAAATTTATATTCATTTAAATTATTTCTTTTAAATAATATATCACACATTAAAATATTATTATTATTATTTTCTATTTCTCTTTCTTAATTGTATATTATTGTTAAATTTTTGTATCAATTTTTCATCATTTAAAATTTAGTCCAATCTTCTTGTGATTATTATCGTTGTTATTGTTATGCAGAGGGCACCAGTTGGCAAGCTTGGAAGCTTCCGTTGGATTGTAATTAGTTGACACAAACACTCCTACACTCAATTTAAGATTTATGATGAGAGCACAGTTGAGATGCATCTGTGTCATGAAGTGTGTGTCTAATCCCAAAAATGATAATTTCATTTGTGTGACTCAAGTATATATTCAAAAGATAATATAAATGATTCAACTCTTAAAACTAGCTGAGTTGGACCGAAACCCCAATTTAAGACCTGAAATAATAATCGCCACTTGTATGACTCATATGACTCATCTTTCTCTGTCAACCTATATAATATAATTAATTATATACATCACCAACAACATATTTGGGACTGCTCCATAGAATGAAATTGAGTGGCACGTAATAATTATACCCCCGAAACAAATGGATCATGCGTGTGCACTTTGCTAGCTAGCTAGCATGTCATTAGCAGACACTTGGGTGCCGTGCAGTTAATGGCTCTGAAGTCTGAACCCATCATATAGATTTAACTAGATACATGTAATTAAATATCTTATTTAATTTGAAGTCTTAAATATATAATTTTCAACACCCTTCAAATCCTGGGAGTTCGCATGCAATAAGATCACATCAACGAGGGTTACATTTGATTTTGGTTGTACAAATTGCAAGATGGACAAATTCACGATTGGCCCTTAATTAGATGATATCTCAGTGACCGTCAGCAGTCTCCTTCAAAATTTGTGAAATTTGTCTCATGTTTTCTGTCGTGCCATGTAATATGCTAGCATAAAACATTATGGCTATGTTTGTTTCCAAATTAGGGTGGGGCGGGGAAGAATTTGGGGGATACGAGGGAGGAAGGATGAAAATAATATTTGATTTGTAAGATTTGTGTGGATAAAAAAATTATTTTTTGTATAGATTTAATATGTAATAATAATTGAATGATATGATAGTATATAGGTTTATAATGTAATAAAAAAATGAATGTAAGTAAAAAAATTATAGAGATAGGTGTTTGATTTGATTGTAGATAAGTGTAATGATTAAAAAATAATTAGTTAGTTATAAAAGTTAAAAGAGAGATAAACTTAAATTTGAATTTGAGTAAAATTTGTAAGGTTTTTAAGTAAAAATAAATAGTCTATAATTTGGAACCAAATATAAGGCTGCAAAAACGTGCAAGAGGGAGTACATATTTTGTACGCACATGTGTGAGGATCACATGTAAGGAGGTGTGTCAAGACAAGTATAACTTGATATTATCCTAGATTACAAGTATGTAGATGATTTGTATATAAGCAAGCAAGGGTGTTCACAATTCGATAAAGCGATTAAATTGAACCAAAATTGAATCACTAAAACTGAAATTTCAGTTTGGTATTTTATATGATAATTTTTAAATTTTAATTTTTGGTTTAGTTTCGATATTTAAATTTGGTACATCGTACCAAACCAAATGTCAAATTTTATTTTTATTTTTAATATTTATCATATTTTTATTTATTTTTTCTTAATTTTTTATATTTATGATTTAATATTTCGATTTTTATACTTAATTTTAAAATTTTTGTACTATTGTCTTGTATATATATTTTAAAATATTTTATTATAATAAATATATTTTTTCTTCAAAAATTCTAAACTAAAACAATACAATATTAAAATAAAAATATTTAATATTTTTTTATAAGCTATATAATAAAAATAAAAAAATTCATACAAATTTATTAGTTTTAATTTTTTTTAAATTGAAATTTGGTATACTAAAATATCGAATTGAATATACCAAAAAATTGAGTAAATTACCAACCAAACCAAACCAAACCAAATTTGGTATTTGGCATGCATATCGAAATTTCGATGTACCACAAATTCAATTCATTCGGTGCACACCCCTGTAAGCAAGTGTGGTGTCTTAAATTTTAGATTGAGATCACCATGAATATACATGTCAACGCACAGCTCAACAATTTGCTATATGCTCCTAAGTTAGCTGGAATTCGTCGCCAACTTCAACAATTCGATCAAAAATTAGTGGTTGGGATTCACTATGACAGTGTGTCATAGTACATGACATGCAAGAGATGTAGCATTCTCTCAAAGGTGGAGCTCCTGAGGCTGCCCTTTTTGTGACCTCACTTCTTGAGGAGGAATCTCATAGTACTACTGCCTACATCCAATTATCGATCTTCAGCAGCTCAACAACTGTTTTTTACTGCCTACAAAACAAAGCTTCCCTTTCCCCTTTTTTCCCACTTACTCCTTGCCTTCCCATCAACTCTTCCAACACACCATGTTAAAGGCTCCACAGTTCCCTGATTGCGTCTACGATGAAAACCAGC
The DNA here is from genome assembly GCA_019155195.1 of Avicennia marina. Classification (NCBI taxonomy): domain Eukaryota; kingdom Viridiplantae; phylum Streptophyta; class Magnoliopsida; order Lamiales; family Acanthaceae; genus Avicennia; species Avicennia marina. Next base: position 3,702,937 of record CM032781.1, on the reverse strand, counting down.
CCACATTAGTCCGCCCCTGCAGCCCAACTCCAAAGCACACTCTCTACCTTTCTAACCTTGACGATCAGAAGTTCCTCAGATTCCCAATCAGGTATCTCTACGTATTCAGAAAATCTGTCGACTCAGAAGCTCTGAAGGACTCGCTCTCCAGGGTTCTGGTTCAGTACTATCCACTGGCTGGCAGGCTGAGGAGATGCAAGGAAGACGACGATGACAAGCTTGAAATTGACTGCAACGGAGAAGGCGCAGTCTTTGCAGAAGCAAAAATGGATATAAGCGCTGGGGAGTTCCTCGAATGGGCAGCAAAGCCAACCTTGTCTCTGAGGAGACTCTTGTACAGTGTCGAAGCTCAAGGTTTCTTGGACATTCCACCCCTAGTAATTCAGGTCAGCTTTACCTTTTTCCTCCTCCAACTTCCCCCTTTTCTCTTCACAGAGTTCTGATCCAAGTTGTTTGAAAATTATGACATCAAAACGCAAACGAGCATTGTGTGAAAGTGATTTTCAGATTGTATGCTCTGCGCAAAAGTAGGATTTGTTAGAATTTCTTCTTAGTGAGACTTTTCTGCAGGGATTAGACTATTATCGTAAATTACATACAAATTTCAAGGATTCTGATTGTTTTTTCTAAGACTCCCATTTGGATTGCTAGATTTGAATTTGAAGAGAGTAACATAAAAGGAATTTTAAATTTATTGTTTTTATTAAAATCATAATTCAAATAAAAATTTAAAGATTTGGAATACTTTATCGTCCAAACAAAGACTAAGAATCCATCAAATACAAAGAATTCATTGATACAAAGAATTCATTGTTATGAATTTAAATCTATTTTCTCAAATGTTTAAATCTAAATAGACCCTAAAGGTTATGAAAACCCTCGATCTTGGGTGATAAATAAATGGAAAAGAAATTACTGAAACTGAGATTTCTCTTCCAATCATATTCTGCAGTGGTAATGTTTCCAAGACAAGCATGCCTTGGTTCCCTCAGCCACTGACCATTGGCTTCTCTTCTTCTCTCTTGCAAGATTATTTTCCTGAACCTCAACGTCTCTTTCAACCACTTCACTTCTTTCCATAATTATTCCTATTTTTTCCCTGTCAAAAGATTGTTGGAGATATGATTCGATTTAATTAAATATTGAATATTTTAAAACTCGACATATTAATATGTTTTTTCTAAGAGAACGGCGATTGCTGGTAATTAATTTTGTTTCATATATACATTACCCACACGTGTGATTGTAATTAGCAAGTATATAAGAAACGAAAGTTTTTTTACCATCATGTAAAATAAATCAAATTGCTCCTCATAAAGCTTTCTCGGCATTAATTAGTACCAACATTTCAAATGATATATATTCCCATTCAATGTTAAATTTATTATTTTTCCATTTTCAGAATATTTATAAAGTAAGATTTTATGTTTTGGAATAACTTTTATTCCCATTGCATTTTAAACTTTCCATTTCTTTTATACAAGCCTTTTGTCAGTTTATTCATCTTCGGTTTTGAAAATATCCAATTGTCCTTGGGAAATATGTAACCACACATAAAAGAAAATTTCACAAAAGCAGGTGACCCTACATCAAATAGCCACCTCTTATTGCCTATCTCACTAGTTCTCTTCACTATAGTCATTTTGATGAACTTTCCGGTCGTCTCACCCCCTTTTTTAAAATATTTTTTTTTTATTTTTTTTACCCAACTATCAACATACTGTTTCACCGGCCCCTTTACCATTGCGATTTCAGGTGACGAATCTCCGATGTGGAGGCATGATTCTCTGTACCTCAATCAATCACTGTTTCTGTGATGGAATTGGGACATCACAGTTTTTACATGCTTGGGCGCACATGACCAACCAATCCAATTCTACTTGTTCACCCATTCCACCATTCCACTATCGCTACGTGTTGAAACCCCGCAGCCCGCCTCGTGTGACTTCCTCCCATCCAGGATTTACCAACGTTTCCTCGAATTCCCAAGCAGAAACAGGCGCCAACGTGCACAAGTTCTTGCAATCTCAGCCACTGGTGCCTGCATCCATCACATTTTCAACCTCCCAGATTCTTCACATGAAGAGGCAGTGTGTGCCCTCCTTGAAATGCACTGCCTTCGAGGTTCTTGCTTCTCACACGTGGCGGTGTTGGGCTAAATCCCTCGGACTGCCTCTTTCTATTACCGCGAAGCTCTTGTTCTCCGTCAATATCAGGGACAAATTGTCGTCTGTGATGCTGCCGCAAGGGTATTATGGAAATGGATTCGTGCTGGCTTGTGCTGAGGCCAAGGTTAAGGAATTGGTGGCGGCTCCCAGCTTGAAGCATGGGGTGAAGTTGGTGCAACATGCAAAATCAACCATTACCGATGAATACGTGCGCTCCATGGTCGATTTGTTGGAGGATAAAGCGATGAGAACGGACGTGTCAGCAAGCCTGGTGATATCAGAATGGTCCAAATTAGGGTTGCAAGAGCTGGATTTTGGAGAAGGGAAGCCCTGGCACATGGGCCCTCTAACCAGTGGCATTTACTGCCTCTTCTTACTGGTGATTGGAGAACCTGATGCCATTAGGGTGCTCGTGTCGATGCCGGAGAGCGTGGTGGATAAATTTCAGTTCTACATGAAAGAATTTTTTGGAATGGTGGAGAATGGAGATGCAAAGAATCACTATGGAGTGGATAATCTAAAGATGGTTTCTGTTTGATCGGTTGTACTTGCACTTCACTCAGCAATCTATCAAAAATGGGTTTTCATAAATTCACACCAAAATGCCAGAATTGATTCTCCCAAACTCTTTCTAGCTATGTGACATCAAATTTGGAGAGAAATAAAAGTTTGGAGTGTATTCGTAGGTACTCAAATCTATTTCTTTTCTTATGATCAATTATGTTTAGGAAATTAGGTTTACAATTTCAACCCTAAACTATCGAAGCCGGTTTAATTACATCACATTGATGCCCACAAATAGATGGAAACTAAAAAAGATTTCTTTGACTTATGTAGCTTGAGAATTGTAGCTCACTAATGCCCTTATAATTTCTTGACTAATTTTAACAATGCTTAGACCCAGTAATTTGATGAAAAAACAAACCCTTTTCTATAATCAATTATGCAATTTAGCAAACCCAAATTGGGCAACAAGTATGGAACCTATCATTAGCATCACTTTTCAAGTTACATTATCATCATCATGATCTCCTATTCCTTGATAACTTTGCTTTTTGTTCTCAGTGCCCTTTATTTAATCCAAAGTTTTCATCCACAAGCATTGCCTTGTTGCTTTCAATATCTAAGTCAAGGAATTCAAGAATCCACACATACCTAATTATATGCTTTTCATCACATATTTATTTATTATCCACCAGCTAGACCACTACCACACCACTTTATAGATCCACATGAAAGATACTCACAAAATCCCTTTCTTTTAAAAAATAAAAGTAGTTTATGTAAGACTTTTGGTGGGTCGGCATTTACGCATGCCCGCATTCTTATCTTCGACTTGATTGTATTAATTAACAATATCTTTAGGATTATTTTATTTTTAACCTTGAATATTGTCACCAAATGCTTATTCTCATAACTTGTCTAATTAGAAGATTTATATATGGTCACAAGAAAGTACATAAATATCTTAGTCTCATGGTTTAATCTTTATATTTGCTAAGATTTTGTCGCTGACTCACAATTGATTCGTTAGGAAAAAGAAGTCATTGGAATATGTTTTATTGCATATTGTGGCATATAACGTTGAAAATATTGCCACCAAAGGTGGTGTGATGTATTATCTAATGGTTATAAATTAGAATATGCTACTTTAGTCATGTCTAATGAAAATTCAATTCATTCCTTAAGATAAAAATATCTTCTAAATATCTTCTCCTATAATCTCAATGGACTTCACATATGCTTGATGACACTAGTATTTATGCATTATTTTTAATATATACACACACACACCCCCAAATCTTGAATGTCCTAAAACGAAAACTCGAATTTTTTATAAATGCTCCTTTCACTTGTGTGTCAGATTTGGGACTTTGGATTTAGGTGAGAAAAAGGAATCAACATAGGATAGAGAGGCAAATAACTAAAAAAGAAGGGTAAATCAGTATGAGTATCATTTGAAGCAAAGAAAATATTTTCATAGTAGTTCTGTTAATAAATGTTAAACACAAAATGTAGTAATGAAAGTGGCTTTATGCAGCACAATCTTGCTTCGAAAATAATTTTATCAACATCATAAAAAAGCTTACTTTTTTAAAACTCAACATAACAAACTTAATTCCTAAGATTTTTTTTTATGGCAATTACTAAATGCAAGTTTTGATCGATTATAATTGTTGCTATAAAAGTCAACTCAATAAATTTTATTAGGTAGTTCAATTTTGTCACGCTCTTTCTTTCTTCCTTCCCACGATCAGGTATTGGAAGGGATGAAAGAACAATATCTCCTTTGACCTGATCTTAGAAGCTCACTTACATCGTTAAAAACCAAAAATCAACCCAAAACTATTGCTTCGGACGACGTGGTCATATGTAGCCTTGTCGATATTTCCAGATCAACTTGCAAATAGAAATCTTTTGCTGTCCCTATCAAAAATCAAAAGAAATTAAACAAATTGGGCCTTAGGACAGTACTTTTGGGCCTAAGTGAACACTATGAAATTTAATAATTATATGGCCCCATCCCGATCGTGTGACCCATTTAAGAGTTTGGTATGCAGATTGGGCTAATGCATTTATTATTTGTGAGAATCATTATGAATCCATTACACTCGCTTTTAGTGCAACTCATCCACGAAAAGTTTAATTTTGAATATAGGTAAGACTAGAAATAAATTTTAGCGCAATAATATGCACGAATTGATAAAGTTAAAACTATTTAGGCTATGTTTGGTATGAAACTTTGTTGGGGACAAAAATTATATTTGGTTGTAAATTTTTGATGAGATGAAAATTTTGATTTGTTTGGATTTTTGTAATTATATATAATATATGATATAATTAAATGACATAATAGTGTATAAGAATAATAATTAATTTTTAGAATATATATATATTGATGTGATTGTATGCATGTGCATGTACATTAAAAATTTATTTGACGATAAATAGATAATTGAATGTTAAATATTTGTATATATAAAAGATGAAATAATCTAAATTTAAAATTTAAATAAAAATTTTGATGAGAATATATGTTTAGATTGTAAAATTTTTGAAGGATAAGAATCTTCCATATTTCCAACCAACCTTAATTATTCTTTTGAATCAACCAATAGGAAGAGGTGAAGTTTGATTAATTGGACGGAACTGTCGAGTTGAAATATGTCACTATTTTTAAAACCTTATAGAAACTAGCTTCTTTGTTTCTCCAAGTGTAATTACAAATAGTCCTAACTTATCTATGTAGAATTTATGCCCTACCAGTAAAAGTTGCACATTTTATGTGCATATAATTTATTTATAAATTATAAAACTATTGAAATTTGAATTGATAAAAAATAAAATTATTTAAAATTTAAAAGTAAAAAGAATATTCAGAATAAAAAAAATAAAGAAATATCAAAAGAATTTGAAATAGAAACGTTGAGAGAAAATACAAGTAAAAAGAATAATTAAGTTAAAAGGATAGGAAAAATATAGGAAATTTTTTACAACTACTCTCAATTAAATAAACACAATTTTTAATGCAGTTTACGTCGTAATACAGTTTTTTAATTTCAGGAATTTCTTCTTCTGCACAGGCGCCAAAAAAGTGAAGAGTAAGCCTGAATTTTACAAATGCCATGCCAGTCACATATGTGCAACCCCCCTTTTCAATCACATTTCAGAAAATTTGGCAACCAATGAACTTGAATGTGTCGAAGTGCAATGAATTCTGCACACAAAAACTTAATGATGAATTATTACCTGTCTGTTACCATTTCGGGTTGTCAAGATGACATGTCATCATAATTAATTCGATAGATATGTTAGATTTTAGATTACTATGCTTCTAATTTTGAATAAAATTTGCCTAATCCTTGCGATTACTTTCATTATACTTACACATGTAGAGGTGTTGACCGACAGTCAACTGCAAAAATGTGCTGGAATCTGGAGAAGATGATTACCATCTTGTGGAGATACGCTTTATCAAAATCGAGGATCTGAATCACGATATAAATGGATAAAACTATTATTGCAAGAGGAAAACCAACACTTGTATTGCAACATTAGTGGACTTAGATAAGGTCCAACATATCTTGTGATTGTTTGGACGGGCTAATTTCAAGAAAAGCTATTTGGAAAACTCTAATAAATATTTGAGAACTCAAAGACGTGAAGACAACTCTTGTGGTAGTCTTTAAGTAATTGGTTAAAATTTTAGGGAGTGCATGTTTTAACAATCTAGTTCAAACTTAACTGTTGTAAGTATGTAACATTAAAATTACTTTGTATTTTGTACTTCAAGTAGGGAGTTGAGTTTTGTATTCAGTGCATTGAGGTACAGAGTTCAATATGATTGGAATGTTGGAATTTATAGAGAATTTGATCAATGTTATTCATGCTGCACAACATCATCATTTTAACAATTGAAATAACATCAAGTCCAAAGCAATTATTATTTTTCTCTTCCAAAACTGAATTTTGAAAGTAATTGCTTTCTCTCTTTTTAAGTTCTCCTAATATAAATATATTTTTTCTCATAATTTTCTCCTAAAAATGTTCAAAAATCTATCATTGTCACTTCTCCTCTCCCTCCAACTTTCTATTCCCTTGGAAGTGAGGGGAGAAGTGACAATGATAGATTTTTAACTTGGGGAAAGATGATATTTAGTGTAAATTGCATTAGAGAAAACTTGGAGCTCTTTAGTCACATGTTCCTTCCACTCATTTGATTGCCACTTTCTGGAGGTTTTAGCTTCATCATAGATTTCACGTGGCTTTTTTAAAACTCGACTAACATCAACTTTGTCTATTAATTTTGAAATCTTCGAATCTTACTCTTGAACATATTTGGCGAGCACTTCAACAGCCTTTGTAACTACATCAATTTGATTCTCCAAACTTGAAGCATTGGTTACAATAACTAGGGCTATGCCAGAGGCAGATGAGGCACTTCAACAAGGATTGGATGGCGCAAAACCATTCTTGCAATCTTCATATCCCTTGTTTGCATAGAGTGGGTTATCAACAACCTTAGCAATAGAGGTCGACTCAAAGTGTTCCAACTTCCTGCCACACTTCATGTAACAATGCCAATGCTTTTGGCAACTATTTCTGAGGAATTTAAGGAGGCTACTTTGGATGATTTCACTTTGTTGCCAACAATCTTAACTTTATTTGAATTTTAGAAATAAAAGGATGAGAGGTTAGAGGTTTCGCTAGGCGCATCAAAAGTTTGTGGATAAATTTTCTATATAGAAACAAGAAAATGTGTGAAAGATAAAATTTAATTGTAGGTACAATTTTCTAATTTTACTCTTTTAATTCTTCATTTAATTTGAAGATTTGAGGGTCTTTAACAACTTCTAGAATAGTTTATTGTCTTAATCTTTCTTGAAGCTAGTTTGTCCATGGAGAAACTTTAATTTTGGGGTTCGGTGTTGCAATCACAAACAAAACATTGAATTTGGGAAGCATGGTCATGAATACTGTGAATTTAGTCAAGAAAGTCATGGATCTTCCTTCAAGGATATAATTCATATTTGAGCAAATTTGAGGAGAAACTTAACTTCAATCTTATTTGATATTTACTTGACCTTCAAATAACGTTTTTACACCGACTTAGCACTACTTCTCTGAATCAAATACCAAAATTTGGAGGATATCCGTGAATAACACGTGGGAGTTGAGGATGAATGTCCTTGATCTTCCTTGATTTGTGAAGACTTTTGAAAAAAATTTGGACTTCTTTACTTTAATGCCTACTTGCTTGTCTTTGCGAACACTCCTTTTTATACTGGTGGAAAAGTTAATCATACTTTATTTGTCCAATAATGTGACACAATTTTATCGATTGAGATTATTTGATATGATATTTTTTTCCTTTAATTGTCATATTTGATTTGACATGATTTTGCTTTTCAAATGTTAATATTTATTTTCTATAATTTAGGAATATTTGATTTGACTTTCAAATTGGTGAAATTTGACACTTGGGATGATTTAATTGGCCAATATTATTTATATTAAAATATCAATTTGTTTTAAAAATTTTATTTAATTAAATTCCCAACATATTTAATTGATACTTAATATAAATAAATTCACATGTCATTATTTGATTGGGTGTGAATTTTATATTTCTGCATTCTCTTTACTCTTAACTAACCATTTTAATTTAAGTTTTTTCTTAAATTTCCTCTTATTTAAAATTATTTCAATGTTTCTTTATTATTTATAGTTAATATTTTTTATGCTTTTAATTTTTAAATAATTTTATTTATATTACTAAAAATACAATAGTTTTATAATTTATAACTAAATTTGCACATATATAGGGTGTGTTACTTTTATTAGTTTGTATAAAATATACAATAGTAATTATATGATGTAATAGTGTATAGGGATAATAATTAATTTATAAGATATAAATATATATAAAAGTGAGTAGGGGTAATAATTAATTTAAAAGGTATAAATATATATAAAAGTGAGTGTTTATGTGTATATACATAGGTATTGAAAATTATGAATAAGTATAATAATTGAATAACAATTAGTTAATTATACAAGTAATAGAAGGAAAATTTAAATTTGAATTAGAATAAAAATTTTATTGAGCACTATAGCCGGTAGTGTGAAATTTGATGAGTTATGTAAAGTATGAAAGTTGGGTTCCAAACATAGCCTTAAAAAATAAAGCAATTTTGAGTTCAAAATAATAGTTAGAAAATAAAATAATTTCACAGTTATTTTATATAGTTTGATCTTCCGTAAAGGGAAAACAAGATTCACACAACCAGTTATGATTTATCAATCCTCAAGGTTATGTTTCCAAGTTTAACTTTCACTTTTAAAATATCATTTCAAACATTAAACTACTAAACATAACAAAATTTTTATCTAAATTTAAATTTACTTTTTTCCTCTTATACATACATATATATATATATGTATATAATTAACTAATTATTTTTTAATTATTACACATATTAACAATTAAATAAACATATATATATATATATCACACATTTACACTTTTATTTTTTTTATACTTTAAAATCTAATCATTATCGATATATGCTATCACTTAAGTTAATCATTATTATATATTATATATATATATATTCAAATAAATTATATTATTCATTACATTAAAACTTTTCTTTCAAACATACCGACTATCCAAGCATAATTCTCGCCAAATATCTTCTCCAACAAAAACACATCTTCCAAACATAGCCCAAGGGAATATCCTTATTAAATATTTCAAGCTTAAAACGTTGAGTTCTAATGCCATCAACAACGTGCGTGATCAGTGCGTTGAGTTTAAAAGAAAAAAGGAAAAGAGTCTGTTATGATTTATGAATGAGTCGTTCGTTGTATGGCACGTGATAAATAGCATGAGCGAAACGCGTATGCACGACTCAACAGGGTGTGGCCACCAAGTCAACGACCCTTACAATTCAAGATTCCGAGACTCTATAATTGTCATCACGGATCGGCAGAAGGAAACTCTGTGAGCCATTAGGAGGGATTACCATAGAGAATATTCAAACCCATTCGCTTATTTTTGGAAATTTCCTCGAGATTTAACGGTAATTCCCCATATCACAAAGTTGTGAACGCACTCCTATTAGGGTTCTTCTGTCCCTGAGCCGCTGTCTTTTCCCATCAAGAACCCGAAGTGGTATTGTTAATTTTGAGCACGCTTCCAGGTTTGTGATTTACTTTATGGTGCTTGTTACTTTTCTTGGAAGAGCATTATTAATTTATATATATTTTTATATGTTGATTATTGGTCCTGTGCTTTTTCTGTCGTTTGGTTGGATTTATGTCTGTTACGCAGCTTCCAGAAATTTTTTTTATTTGATTCGTACTTTCTTCTCACGACTCTTTGTGATCTGTTTTTATTAGTGTTTGGTGAAATTGTTAAAGCCTTTTCCTTCGCGGTAATTTCCTTTACAAATTGTCAAAACCTATTGAAGCAGTTTTCCTTCCATGAGGGATCGAGCTAGATATTTTTTCACTTTTTCACCGGGAGATTCCGGAATTTTGAAAAAGGAATTTTTTTTTTTTTATAGATGTGGTTAATCTTGATGAGTCACAATTGAATACGGTGTTATACTGTACAAAGGACCGGAACTGAAGTTGATTTTCTGTATGAAAATCGTACTTGGACGTTGATATCATGAAAATATGTCTTTAAATATTGATAATCTTTTGGTGCCTCATGCATCTCTCCTATGCCTATTCTATAAAATGTTGCAGCTTGCTTCACTTAGGTTTTAAGATTTAAGAAAATGCGCTTTATGTTTTTATTTTTTTTCTTGCTTTATTTTCTTTTCCGGTTTGGATTTTGCGGCAAGTCAAATGCTATAATGATCATGTATACTTCAGTGTTTTAATCTTTTCTTTTAGTCTTTTCCCACTTAAAGAATTTCATGAAAAATAGTTGTTTCATACCTGTCACGTTTAGACCTAAAGACTTCTGATCTGGAATCTGGATTTTCACATTGTTTGTGTTGTCTCTGAGAAATTTAATTGAACTATAGGGGATACTTTTCAGCTTGGTCTCTGCAGTAGCTAAGTTCTATATTGCAAGAGTTATGTTGAACTGCATATGGTCGCTGCTTTTAGAAACAGATTTATCATATATAGATATCATAATCTTTCATGGATGAGTGCAAAGACATTTGATGTATTTTCTATTTATATTGATTTTCTTGGTCAGTTTTTGCTGTTGGTCAGTTTTTGCTGACATTCTGTTGAAGTTTTTAATTGACTTTAGTACTTCTAAGTTTTGGTTTGTGAATATGCTAATGCAGAAACCTTCACATGCATTGCAGTGTAGTTATATTTATCCCTTCCCTTCTGTTGGTGAGAAAGAGAAGGAAGTCATGGCAAGGTTCATGCCTTGGAATCCTTCTCATCATTTAGAAGATGCAATTTGCACATACTCACAAGATGCACCGGTATCTTTAAAACCCAAATGGTACTTCACCAAAGAAGAAATTGACAAACATTCTCCATCAAGGAAGGATGGCATTGATCGTGAACATGAATCACATTTGCGGCATCTATATTGTTCATACTTGCAAAAGCTTGGTGTGGAGCTTAAAGTGTGAGTTTTGACATAGTGTATGAATATGATTCTTTCTCTTGCTTCTTTGTCTATAGTGTCTAATCTAATGTGTATCCAGTTTGGTATTCTTCTTCCTATTTCATACTCCTGTTCTTTCTTCTGCCAAGTAGAAAAAAAGGCTTCATCCTCTGTCTGTAGAAATGAGAATAATCTTGTAGCATTCAGCCAAAAATTTGAAAAATGTTGGGATATGCATTTTTCGATTACATACATGGAGGCCTTTGTGCTGGGTTTAAGTGTTACTGGTGTCTCCTTGATCTTATCAAAGTTAATTGTTTTTGTACAGTTTTTGAATAAAATCAGCATTTTAGCTGTCCTCTATTTGAACCTTGCATCTTTGTGAATTCTTTTTTCCCATTCTAATAATGCAAATCTTTTAATTTGTGTCTGAGATTTTGAATGCTTGTTGCTTAACTTTCAGGCCTCAGGTGACAATAGCTACTGCAATGATGTTATGCCATCGGTTTTATATGTATCAGTCTCATGCCAAGAATCATTGGCAGGTAGAAATGATTATCCTTTACTTTGTCTTTCTCAGTCTCTGGAGTCTAGTTTCTAACAATCTACTTTTAAGTGTTCTTCAGTTGTAGAACTAAGCATTGAAGTATATCATTGAGCTGTAATAAGTTGTATTGCCACTACGGAAATTGTTTATCTGAGATTTTTAGAATTTAGGGTATTCAAAACTATGGCAACCTCCTATTGCCTTTTGTACTAGAAACCTAGCAGGATTTGAAATGCTATTCTTTTTCTGCTGTTCATGATGCAATTGTGAGTATGAGGCCCATTTTGTAGACGGTTGCAAATGCTAGCATGTTCCTGGCCAGCAAAGCAGAAGATACACCACGCTGGCTGAAAGATATCATTGTGGTGGCTTACAAATTAATGTATAGCTGGGATCCGTTAGCTCCACAAAAGATCAGACAGAAGGTATGAGAACTGGATGCTACTGTTTTTGTTCTTTTTTGGCTTGTCTATATTAATTGGGCACCTGGGATGCTTACTCACTTTTTGTTTGTTTGGCTGCATCTGTAGGAAGTTTATGATAAGCAGAAAGAACTGATCTTGCTGGGCGAGCAGCTGATTTTAGTTACCGTTGCTTTTGATCTCAATATTGAACATCCTTACAAGCCACTTGTTGCTGCTCTGAAGAGGTTGGAAATTTCACAAAAGGAAATAGTCAAAGTGGCATGGAATTTTGTAAATGACTGGTAGGTATACACACACACACGCACATTTTCATTTTGCAAATGAGAACTTGGATTCAAATGAATTTAGGGGCCTTGTTATTCTTCATAATTCCTATGACAGTTATCGTTGTATCAATTATGTTGATTCCCTAATAAGACTATCCTGTGACCAATGTATAGGCTTTGTACGACTCTTTGCTTGCAATACAAACCACATTATATTGCAGCTGGTTCTGTCTTTCTTGCTGCCAAGCTTCAGAAAAAAAAGTTGCCTTCATCAAATGGCAATGCATGGTGGATGCAGTTTGATGTTTCTCCAAAACTATTAGAAGGTCTGTTGTATGTTAATTCTTTTACTTTTTGCCTTTTCACATCGATCATCTATATTTGAATCATAAGTTTGGATGAGGATCGAGTAGATTTATGTTCTATCAATAGATACAACAAGTGTGCTTAACGTCAGGTTTCTACCATATTGACACTGGCAAAAAGATATAGGCTATGTTTGCTTTGATTCTGACCACCTAAAAACACATATTGCAATCATTACTTATTTTAAATTTTATTTCTTTCTCTTTTTCTTTCTTATTTTTATACATTTTTCAAAAAAAAAAAAAAAAACACACCTAAAAGCATTAACAAATATAACCATGTTGTTTGTTTGCTCTCTTGGTCAAGCAGCATTTGCTAAAACAACTCACGTTGGTGCAGGAGTTTGTTCTACGATTCTTCGAGTACATTAATACCTATATCGCATCATTGTCATAGTGGTTTGAATGATTTGCCACCTCACAGACTTGTGTCTTAGGGCTTTTCTTTTACTTCTGCAGGGGTCATTCAGCACATGTTGCGGTTGGTAGGAAGAAGCGGTAAACAACCAGTGCCTGCCTCAAGTGAAGAGAATGGTGTGGCTGGAAAGAGAAAATTGGGTGGCTCTGAATTACACGAGTCAAGTGCATCAATGGTTGCGCAGGGTTCAAGCAATTGTTCTATGGACACTGCTAGAATCATTTCAAAATGTGTAATTGTTGGAAGCAATCAGAAAAGGCCAAAGTCTGAAGCTAATGATACTGCACAAGCATATGAGAATTGCCCGAGTGACTCTGGTGGTGCAAGCAGCATTGTGGATGATGGTGATGCTGAACTAATAACAGGGGACTCAAATCATGAATCCAGTTGCAAGATCGTTTCTTTTAGAGAGAGAGGTCCAAAAATTGATATTACTAAAATCAGAGAGAGATTGAAGAGGAGGAAATTGGATAAAGTTGAAAAGAAGAAGACAGTTGACGCTCTGGAAGTTGAGATAAGTGGTGATACTTGGATTGAGAGAGAGCTTGAAAAGGGGATAGAGTTGGTATCTGCACTGACTTAGAGGCATGTGAAATTTTGATGAATTCTCTAGAAAAGGGAGGAAAACAAGTATAGATGATCAGCAGGACTTGGGTTAGCATGACTTCTGTGACTGTAGCCGTGAAACCTTCAGCTGATAAATTTGATCTCATCATTCTTTTTCTAAGTGCAGTGACTGAATCATAGGTGCCAAACAAATTTTGGTGTATAATTGTCTCCAAGAGAGAGAGGGAGATGTATACACACACACACACACACACGCGCGCGCGCGTATCCGGCCGGTATATATATATTTTCACGGAATAATCGAAGTGTTTGTCTTGTTGATTTTTACTGGGGGCCTAGGGAGCAGGACAATATTTTTCAGAGCTCCACGCGGACTGTAACAACTTTGGGCTTAAAAGGAGGTAGATCAAATCACAGCATTGGCCCAAATAATATGTATCCGCGTTACCGATAATTTCTAAAAAGTGGGCCCTACAGAGAAGAAAATGTAACAAGCAAAAGCCCATACCGGGATCAGGATTCTTCCCCAAATGTACCAGACAAAGAGGGTCAAGCACAATTTAGAATGCCATCTCAATCTGAGAAATCTCATCTATCTAATCCTTGCAACAAGTTGAAAGACACTTCTCCATCATCATCCCCCTTCAACATAAGTGAAATTATTTTAAGTTTAAATCACAAAACATTTTAATCACTAATTATGTGTCATATGCCAATGTGCTTGTTATCTCTCGTTTTATTTTTATTTTTTTGGAGCCAATTGGCTTATTATCTTTTTATTTTTTATTTTTTATTTTTGTGTGTTTTGATGTCGATGTGCTTATTATATTATTCACATATTTCTTGCAGGCTCAAATGCACAGCTCAGCGAAGTCAATAGACAATAGTATATCCCTTGCAGTGTTCTTGCCCACTGTTGCGTAAGTAGCACACGTGCTCCCAGGTAAGGTTTAAAGTTGGTTGAATACAAATAGAAAAATTGTCCGGTTAAATCGAATCAAATAAATTTTATGGATACAATATCTAATTGCAATTTTCTTATTCTTCCTTTGATTCTGGAGATTTGTAAGCTTTGAAAACATCTAACAGAATTTGTTGAGCTGATCTTATTTGATGTTTGCTTAACCGCCAAAAAGATTAATTTTTGGGTCTATTGCTGCAATGATAGATCAAGTATCATGAATATTGCCAAGAACACTACAGATCTTCCTTCAAACTAGTGATAGAGAACTTGGAAGTCTTCTTGAATTCTTTCTTGTGTAATGACCTCAATTGTGTTGAGTTTACCACTATTTATAATGGTAGGAAGGAACTCTTGTCATATACATTTGAGGACAATTTGATTCACCGTTATTTTTTGTTTTGACATAGTGAGCTTCCACCCCTTTTCTTTCCCTTTATTCATTCATTCAGACAATATTTGTTCATGCTTTCTTTTTTCTTTGACAATTTGTATCAAAAGACATATTTACTCTTCTTGCATAAAACACTTGGCCATTGACGAAGAAAGCCACCTTGTGGAAAGCAACACATTCTGACTGGTACACACCTTTTCTATTAGTTGACTTGCAAGTCTATTACTAAAATTGACAATCCTTATTGCATGACTGAATGGGCTCACAAGACCCTTTCAACAATGCATCTACATTGGGGGCCTTACAATCCACTCATCATTACTATATTAGCAAGTCTACTCCATTACCAATATCGGGTCATCCCATCATTAAAGGCAAAGCCAAATGTAAATATTCCTTTCAGTTTGTTGGGGAATTTGGTATGTCCAGACTGATTAGGAGGGGCCAAAGACGTCTTTAACTAGTGTGAGCACAAATTGAATATTACCTAAATTTGTGATATAGTATATGTTTATCTTTTTACTTATGATTACAACTCAAACATTATCAAGACATTCTGTGAGACTTAGTGCATACTCAAGAATACTTTTTTTGACTTTTCTTAGTGAATTGTCAAAGTTATATTGCACAAGTCATATAATTAACATGAAAAATCACCAAGTAAAGTCAAGAGATTGTTTGTAAGTGGATGCCAAGCCTTGCAAAATGTTTTGATAATATTTGAGTTGTGGTCATAAGTAAAAAAAAGAAGCGTATAGTGCATTGTAAACTAGAGCAGTATATAATTTGTGCTTGCATCAAGTAAGGATGTTTTTAGTCTTCTCCTACTAACCTTGGATGTAATGAAATTCCTCAATAAATTGAAGAGAATCTTCCCACTTGACTTTTTCTTCAATGATTCAATGACCCAACGTTGGCATTGGAGTAGATTGACTGGCATGGTGATGATGAGTCGATTGTAAGACCCACACTTTAGAAGTCTTGCTAAAAGGAATATCTCAAGACCATTCATCCATGTGACAAGGCTTAGTTAATTTCAACAATGGACTCGCAAGTCAACCGATAAGAAGTATGTACATCAACAAGAATGTGCCTCTCTCCATGGCGTGGCTTTCTTCATCAACAAGACCTATCAACAATACCTAAGTGTTGGACGCTAGAAGAAGAGATATTGCTCTTAAAGTACACCATGATGCAAATTGCCATAGAAAATGAAGCATGCATAAATTGGAAATAGATAATTAAAGTAGCTTTATAAAGAGAGAGATGAGTGGGTGGCGATGTTACAAGATGCGAGATGGAGTTTGATGGATTAGGGGATAAATAGGAATGGCCACTAAAGCTACAATTTTAGGTGATATAGAATGTGACACCCCAAACCTGCAAAAAGAAAATAGTTAGCTTTAGGTAAAACAAAAAAGAAATAAAGGGAAGGCATGCATAGTTTTCATATGCTTTATTTATTTAAGAGCATATTGATGAGTGAATCTGTTTTTTTAAAAGTATGCGTGAGATTTTATAGTGGTAGACTGAAGGCCTAACAAGATAATTTTTTCTAAGGTTTCCAGAATAAAGGTTCAGGAGTTGATTACTTGCCCTAGAAAGAATCGTAAAGCATTATTCTGTGAGAAGGATTTTGTTGCATACGTCGAAATTTCCTCATGATTTTGACTAGCACCTATCAGAATAATTGGAAATAAATGAAGTATCAACCGCATTCTTAGGCTTCTATACAAGTTGGGTGATATGGAATGCAAGTTTCAATTGATCAAAATAGGAGGGGAATCAAAGGTAGGTCAATTTTGCAGTACTGGAAAATCTCCATGGAAACATATATAGATGACGAAGGATTGCAAGTGAACGCTATAATTTATGAGGCGTTCAATTAAATAATTGAAAGAATCCATTATCAAAGTAATAAAGGATAGCTGAGGCGTGTCTTTGCTAGAGCTTCACTTATATTTAACAAGGAAAGATGATTGTTTCTACATTCTTGGTCCACGTACACGGGTAGTAGGATTGAGATGATCGCAGTTGTGACATTTTGTTCATAGAAATCAAATTTCCACTGAAAGGAGTGAGGGAGGAAGAGTAAATCAATTCCTGCACACACAGAGATTGCCAGAAGGTTTGCAGAAGGAAATAAGTGTTAGTGTTATGACTTTGATTGCGTGGTAGGAAATTTAATATAGCATATTGTTCTTCTTTACTGCATTGGAAGCAGGTAAAGTGAGATGCTAAGATAATAAAGATGCAAGAAGACGGAATTTCATTGGTGGATTGACAAGCGAGAGAATTTATTTTTGGAAAGGACCAATAGTGACATTTGCTAGGAAAACAAAGGGCTTAAAGGCGAAATTTCTATTAATATAACCATTGCAAATTATGAAGTAAAAGAAATTTGCTTTTTCACATGAAGTTTCGAGTATGCTACGCACGATTCATAAGGAAATAAAAACTGCATGTTAATTTCCATAGTTCCTCATTCAAGTGAGGTTAGTAAGCCGAAGTTTGAAAAGGAGTAGGAGTCGGATCAGTGCCCCATTTGGAATCATCACAAGAAGAAAAGGACTGGAGAATAGCAAATCTAAAAGTCAATCTTATGTCCAATAATCAAGTGTTTGGTGTTCTTATAAAGCCTAATAAAAAAAATTCGAGGTTTATTCACTAAAAAAATAAATTATTTGTAAAAAAAGTTTCAAGATGGCGTTTGTCAATACATAAAATTTGTCCAGTCAAATAATGGCATGTCGAAAATTTTTACATTAAAGGTCAATTAAATATTTTTTATTTATATTTTGAGAATTCAATCGAATATAATTCTTAAAATTATATATTGAAATAATTGATATTTTAATATAAATATTACTAGCCAACGAAATGTGCCAATTATTGAATTTCATCATTTTGGCAACTAAATCATGCATTCTCAAATTAGAATAGAGAAATATTGATATTAATAATGATGGCCAATCAAGTTGCACCATATAATTAGGCGAATATGTTAAAAATGCCTCTCCCATCACTATAAACAAGGGAGAACTCCACACACGTGAGAGTACAATTGGAAGACTTAAGTAAGAAAGAAATCAAAGACAATTCAAATCATTTCCACAATCTAAGGGAAGATTCACAACATTCTTAGCTATACTTAAGTTGTTCAACATGAAGTCCTTTAAATTTCAATATTTGATTCATGATCAAAACATTAGACCCACAAATTTTTGTTTCTCTACAGCTAAGCAAGTTTTGAAGAAGATCAAATCAGTAAAATCTTCTAGAAATTGTCAAAGTCTTCGGCTCTCCCAAATCAAAGAAAAAATCAGAAAATTGCTATTAGAGATTGTATGAATATAGTTTATTTAGTTTAATTTCAATTCATTTTGTACAATTTTTCTATTTGTACTTAAGAAATATTGCCCTCATATTTCTAGCACATTGCTTGTCTACAATTCTAGAATAGGGACATTCAATGCATGGTATAAAATGAGTCGTTGCTCGCATATATTGGTCACATACACCATGATTCGATAGGCCAAACTATGTATTTATGGGTGAGAGGTTGAACAATTGTCAAATTAATGCTTTTGGCAAAGATTTTAAATCGAATTTGCAAGTGGGCCACCTTTAAAAGAAATTAATCCTAAAAGGGATTTGGGCCATCCAGGAATGGTTTGGAGTTATGTTATCGATCATTGAACTAAATAAGTCTATCCATAAAACTATGGCTATGTTTGGGAGAGGGGTTTTTGTTGTATGTGTTGGTAGGTAGAAATTGTGTTGAGATAAGTAATATGTTTAGACGGAATGTTTTGATGGGATGAATAATATGATTTATTTGAATATATGAATAAAGTATAGAATAATGATTAGATATATAATAGTATATATGCGTAATAATTATATTTTAAATACATAGAGAAATAATTGGCGCTTTAATATGAATATTGTTGGCTAATCAAATTATAATAAGTGTTGGATATTATTTGGCAACTGGAATCATATCTTTCAAAAATATGAAAGACAACATAGGCATTTTGATAAGTAAAATTACATTAAATCAAATCTAGAAATTAAAAGAAAAAACAAGTGCTAAATCAAATAACGAGATCAATCAAAGTGTGTCATGACGATAAATTTTTATGGCAAAAGTTTCTTGTATCACTATAAATAGGGATGAACTTCATGCAACTGATGTCATCAAGCAAGAAAGAACCCAATGTGACTTTCCAATTCTTTATTCATAAGTTGAAAAAAGATCCACAGTACTCTTAGAGATATTCAAGACATTTTTTCCAAAGTGCCTCAGATTTTAGTGTTTAATTAGTAGTCGTTACATTAGACTCATAGTTTAACTTTTTTTTTTTATAGCTAAGTGGGCTTCGAAAACATCATATCATTAAATTTTTCTAAAAGTAGTCAGAACTTCCAATTTTCTCAAATCAAAGGAAGAATAAGAAGAGTACAATTAGATATTATATCCACAAAAATTATTTGATTCAATTTAAGTCCTCCTTGTATAATTTTTTTTTATTTGTATTTAGGAAATATTGCCCACAAGTTTCTCAATAGAGAAAAGATCAACAATGTTCTTGGTGATCTTCATGACGTACTTCACAAAATCTCTCAAATTTCAATGTTTGATTCATGATCGTAATGTCAAACCCACAAATTAATATTTCCCAATGACAAAGCAAGTTTTAAAAAAGATCAAATCAATAAATTCTTCTAAAAGTTGTCAAAGCCTCCAAGTCTCCCTAGTCAAAGGAAGAATTAGAATATTGTAATTAGAGATTATACCCAAAAAGTTCATTCGATTAAATTTAAATTTAACTTGTACATTTTTTTCTGTTTATTTCTAGGAAAATACTGTTTACAAGTTTTTAACATGCCTAGTAGAACTTCTATATCTATAATCTCTTCCTTTATTAAGTTCAAAACAATTACAATGGTTAGGAGTGATTTCTTTGATCTTTGAAGAGCTTTTTTCTTTTATGTTATTTTATACTTTCATCTCGCTTTGATGAGTTTCATGTACACCTCTATAGACTCTTTATTTGGGACTTTAGTGGGAAGTTTACCCCAATTTTGATTCTTTTACGTATCTCTTAGATAGGTGAATCGTCAATTCTGCTTACAGCCATGCTCAACTCTATGTTCTAAGCTCGAGTGACTAGCTCCCTGAAAATTTTAGGTTGGATTTCTAAAAGGATTTAACCCCAGGTATGCACATTTTTATGCTTGTAGTTTTAGATAATCGGTATTTGTAATTCAAACTTAGGTTTCTCCATCGATCAATATAATTGATGGCGGGATCTTCCTTTCTTATCATGTGTTTATGAAATCGATCATGCTAACTATTCACTTCGTGTTATAGAAGTAATTAAAGAACTTTTGTTCCAGTTGATCCCAACTAGCAATAGAACCAAGTTCTAAGTTGTCATCCTAATTAGACACATTTTCCCTCAATGATTGGAAAAATTGTTCAACAAAGTAGTCCTTGTATGCTCTAATGTCAGTTCAGTTTTGATGAAGTAGGCAATGTGTTGCTTCAAATTTCCCTTGTCATCAAACTATTAGAGCTTCGAAGATTGGCAACCCACTGCATCTTTTGATTGTTGATTCTCTTAATATAAGGCTTAGCATAGGTCAATGATGATTCAACATTTCCACCAAACTTGTTCTAGATGGTTCCCTTGATTAAATCTTTCAGCTGATCAATAAGAAGTATACCATCGTAGAGATTTGATGTTCTTTAGTTGCATACTTTTTAATCACTTGATTGTTAATTCATGGATATTTCAATTTCATCGTGGACTTCATGTGACTTTTCTACCATGGGATTGGCATTGGCATTGTTAACTTTGTCCATCAACTCTTCAACATGTTTATTAAGCCCTTCAATGGCTATAGTTAATGTGGCAATATGTTTCTCTAGATTTGCAGCAATGGTCACCTTAACGAGTGCTTTATTAGAGGTGGCCAAGTGATTTGATACTAAACAAGGGCTAGATGGAGAACCATCTCCTTTATTAAGATGGAGTAGGTCTTTCTCAATGACTTTGAGAAAGGGAGTCATTTCAGATTATGCTATTTTCCTCGTTGTGCTGCGCGTCATGCGTATACCGTTAATAGTGATATTTGAGGAGATTGAAACGACAACATTGGATGATTTAACTTTGCCATTAGCCATTGTAGTTTGTTTTAGACTTAACGAGAGAAGAGATGATAAGTTCCACTAGGCATGCTAGAAACTTATATACAATATTTCCTTAAATACAAATAGAAAAATTGTACAAGATGAATTTAAATTGAATTACACGACTTTGTGAATACAATTTCTAATTACAATCCTCCTATATATTGTTTTTGTTATTGATTTGGAAAAACTTGGAGGCTTTGACAACTTTTAGAAGAATATGTTAATTTAATCTTCTTTGAAGCCTGATTAACCACTAAAAAATGTTAATTTATGGGTTTGATGTCAGGATCATAGATCAAACATCAAAATTTGAGAGATTTGTGAAGAATGTCTTGAACATCACCAAGAATATTGTAGATCTTCTTTCAACTTATAGATAGAGTTTTTGGAAGTCTCTTTAGAGTCTTTCTTGCTTGAGGTCCTTAGTGGATTTCACCCTATGTATAATGGCAAGGTGTAACTCTCGCTATATACATTTGGCGACATGACACCACTTGATTAACTTCATTATTTGATTTGGAACTTATTTTCATCAATCATATATTTGATTTAATGTAATTTGACTTACCAAAATACTAATATTGTCTTTCATAACTTGAGAAGATATGATCCAACTGTCGAATGATATTCGACACTGGGAACAATTTGATTAGACGACAACACACACACACACACACACATATATATAATAAAACACTAATTACTATTTATTTTAAGAATTATGTTAGATTAAATTTTCAAAATATAAATAGTTAGTATATAATTGATATTTAATATAATATTTTACAGATGTTGCTATTTGATTGACCGCGAATTTTATTTGTCCATAGATTAGGGTTTTACTGAAGAGTAAATAATCCTACTGGCCTTATTATTATTCCTTCAAACAAAACGAATCGTCCATTTGCTACTCTACTAAATTAAATTGATAAATGAGCGATGAAACTTTTAGTGTTGAATTGTAGGATGCTATAACTTACAAACCTTAGTATCTGTTGCTATACTTCAACTTAGTTAGCTCCAATTGTCCCCAAGTACATCCCCAACCAACGTATTTAGGGTTGGCAAATATTTAACTCTATGGAAATAAAATTAAGCCAAGTTTGCAAGATCTAACTGACGCTAGTCTCAAAGATGAATAAGAGCGAAATCACATTATCGAGGTGTAACTTTATTTCATCATCATATTAAAAGCACCGCTATCGTATCTAAAAGGCATGCTTTGCGTTGAACTCATTTGATATATAAAAGACTGCATTTTCATATACATTATTGGTTTCTGAGATTTAGAATCTAACGTTCAATCTCAATATGTGAAACTAGCTAATTAATGTATCCGAAATGATAATTAAAGAAATATATGATGTAGTGTGAAAGCTCAATTAATGTGCAAAAACAATTCCTAAAGACTTGTTTATTTTGATTGATATGGTTAATACTTTAGAAATTATTTTGAAGGATGAATTAATTACATAATAATTTAATACTGTGTTCATTAATATGGATTATAATATACGGTAACTTTAACTTGTTAATGAGTACATCAAATAAAGTAATATATTTGGATTATTTCATCATACTTGTTGGATTGGACTATCTTATCTAATATTTTGTTAAACAATACTGGAACCTATGTTTTATTATAAGCTTTTATCACCTAAAGAGAGTATTATCAAGTCTAATCCTGAAAAGTAAACATGCCGTAAATTGAATTGATGAATGAAATCTTCTCAAACTTGTGATGTAAGAACAAGGCAGAGGGCCAACATTCCGGAATGCTTTCAATTTTTAAAGGGGCTTCTAGGGGTTGGGAGTGCTTGCCAAATTTTTATGGGGCACTCACAGGTCACAGCTTATCAGTCCTTTGTGGGAGAATCACTTTCCTCATTCAAACATTGGCTTTTACCTCTTCCTTTCATTTTGCTTTTCATTACAGAGGTGAAGCCCATAATGTTAATTCTTTCTTGCAAATTTAAGCTCTACTTAAAATGCATGATAGTTTACGTTTGACGTCGAACAACCTCATAGGTTTCTAAAACCATCTAAAGACGAGGGTATTTGTCTAGAAAAGATATTATTTACTTTGTTTGCCCACTTTAATGATCCTTTCTTCAAACAAGGAAAGTCCATATTCCTTTTCTCGCGCCACCCTAATCCGTGGGTATCTCTAGCAGCGTGAGGAACACACGTTATTGCCATTAAGCATTGCTTTGAGGCAAGGAACTTTAGTTTTAAAGACTTCACATTCTTTTCTTTGTTTTTGATTATCTGACGGTAGGAGGAAGCACAAGAAATGTAGCTTACATTACTGGGGCGAGGCTAATAATAAAAGTAAAGATAAATATTATTAGTTTTATTGCAAATTGCACAAAGCCACTGTCCGTAGAGATGAGTGGACATGGAAATCAATGAGGGGATGGCCTAGTGTTGGATATATTGCCCTTATAAATTGAGAAAGCATATATTCTCCTACTTCGATGGTTTGTCTCCTTCTCAAACACTTTTTAAAGTCCTGCGAACTTTAGACCTCCTTTAAAGGGTTTTGCCAAATGTACGCAACTTTTTAATCTTTTCATATCATTATAAATAATTTTCCCATCCAATAATAATGGTTGATTAGCCCAAAGCAAATCAGTTTTAATTTTTTTTCACCTAGTGGGGTGTACTGTTTCCCCCTTGATTTAAGTGATGCAGAACAAACAGAAATAGGGGATAACCTTAGTGAAACAAGGTTGCTTTTCACTTAAATGAGCTTATATTTATTTTTTTTCACATTACCTAGTCAAATGCAATCATGGGTAAAATGAGATGTCTCGAGCACTGTTTTTTTAATATAATTATTAAGAATCTTTTTCTATATTATACCATATAACTAAGACAATAACTAAGTTTGGATATATATTTTGATTGGGAAGGAAGTTGACATGGAAATTAAGTAGTGATATAAAAGTAAGAAAACGGTAAAAAAATATTATTTTCATGGACAATATATTTAAAAATGAGTAATTTAATGGGTGGAAATTAATGGGATACATGCATTAGACAATCCTCAGGTCTTTTGGTCACACAGCGTGAAATTACAAAATTTATCCTATTTCAATTTTTTTTCTATCGTTTTCTTGATCCTTTCTCTTTTAACTTATTGTTGTATTTTCTATTTTTTTCAAATTATTTTTATTTTTCATACTTTGATTTTCAAATAATTTTATTTCTACTATTAAAATAAAATAAAATAATTATTTCTAAACGAATGTGTGTGCAATTTTTTACTAGTTATACATTAAGCAAATAAAGAAATTTGGCTGTACAATGTATAACTTAATTTTTTCATATTGTCTTTGCACCCTACTTCTCCAAGTTTCATTTATTTCATTCACTTTCCAATTTAAATTTATTCTATTCTTTTTTTTTTCTAATTTTTTCTTTTATATATTCTATATTTTGCATATATCTTAAGGATAAAGCTAAATACATGATTTTGTTTACATAATATTAAATTATTATAATGCTTTAAATATTTCTCCATTATCTTTAATATAATTTTATATTTTTATATCTTTCAAATTCATTCTTTTATTTTTTTTTAGTTTGTCATGTACTTTTAATTTAAAACTAATTTTACCTTTGTTAGAATTTGTTATGAATAAAACTTTATAATTTGTAGAAATACTTACACATGCATTAAGTTTGCCACCAATTAGTTATAAATGACTTAAATATGCCTTTGTTATCGGTCTACTAACTTTAATTTAACTTTAATGATTAAATAGAAATTAAAGATTGTAGTTGTGTTTTTTTTTAATAACCACAACTCTACTAAATCGTGTTTTGTATATATGCCTTTAAACCTACCTATCTTATTGTTACAATCATGTATTTTTTTTTTAATAATATTTTTCGCTTTTTTCAGATGAATTTTCCATATAACAATAATCACTAAAATGAACATCTTTGTTTATAACATTCAATTTTTTCTCTCTCCTTTTTAATTTAAGTGCAAAATGAATACATAAAAGCCCCAAATTCAAAAGACTATCTTTATGAGAAGCGGATGTGTATTGATCTAATCGCCTTCTATCAACAAAAAGAAAAAGTTATAAAATTAAAGTGTTAGTGCCGTGGGGGGTTTGACTTTGAAGTTGGCCGATTAGTACTTGCAAAAAAAGGCGTGGTTAATTATAATTACTTAGTGACGTAAATGGGTCCTAATTTGTTAATAATATCATATTGCTTTAGGAGATTTTAGGGTTTCGTTCTTTCAAGTTTAAAGAATGTTCTCTTCCGACGGCTCCTTCTTTATTATTTATAATTTATTTAGTTTCTAATTAATGGGCAATAATTAGATATGCACCTGTTTTTCAGGCTGAAGTTGTATACGATTTTAATGTGTAACTAGAAAAGTGGCACACCCTATATGTGTGCATAGCTAAAAATGTGTAAAATTTATAACAGATATAACAAAATATAAATTTTGATAATAAAACAAAATAATTTAAAAATTAAGATTATACAAGAAACTTTATATAAAATGAGAGAGAAGTAAAAATTTAAAGAGAGAACAAATTTAAAGAAACAAAATAAATATAAAAGAAAAAAGAAGAAAACTGATCTAAAGAAGAGGGGACAATTTAATTCCGTGCTGAATCCGTCCTAAATTTGGTATGGATTTTTTTTACAATTCCAAAGCCATGCCAAACTAAAATGGGTTTAGGATGAGTTCACCTTGAACTCCTATAATCCATCTCAAAACCATTTTAAAATAATTTTGGGTTTGACACAACTTTTTCTAATGGATTAACTTAACCGTCCTAAACATTCTTAGAACATCTGTAATAGAATATTTTTGCTGCCCACCTTAGAGTCGTCCCAAATTCTAGGATGGCTTTGGCATGGCCTTAAGCTTGACTTTGAAATTCCGTCTCAAAGTTGTTCCACAATTATTTGAAATTAGGTGCAATATAGCCGTGCTAAAGACGTTACAAATTTGGGATAGCATAAGCATTTTGTTGTCAAAAACCGTTCTAAAATCATCTCAAAAGACGATATATAACTAAATAATCCCTATCCTTTTTATATTTGAGTGAGATTGAAATTAGAGATTTATTCACACTTCAAGCATGGGGAATGCATCAATTCTAGGTGAGTTAGTGGATTTATGATACAATGCCATGAATTATTGATTTCACTAGTATTTTACAAGAGTCATATCATGTATATGTATGTCTATGTTATTTTTGTAGATTTATACCTTTTTCTTAAGAAATTTTTGTCTTTGGGTTAAATGTGGAGGATGCGAAAAATATTATTTATAAGCAAAAAGTGTTGGTGTTGATTTTCATATACCTACTTCATAATTTTAAAAAAATAATATTAGTAATGTTCATGTTTTGTAGTATTTTTGGTGTGTGTGTGTGTGTGCGTGTGTGTGTGTGCGCGTGTATATATATTGTTTGGAAGTTAGCAATAATGAATTGTGTTTCTTATTTAATTGCAAACTTATAGTTAGTGGAAAATCCAAACTTAATATGGCATGTTTAGAGTGAAAATGAAATTTGTTAGGTGACTTCTGTTTCTAGTTAAGGTGTAGCTAGGGGTATTATGCATCAGATTGGGCTCGTTATGGAAAATTAAATCCATTGTTTTTGTTTTTTAGTAAGATGTTAAGTAATATCAAATTATAGATGTATAATAAAAACTTGCCCGAGCGTGGAGATTTGACACCACAATTTGAAAATGGGGTTAATGATTTTGTTGAATGGGCATGTAACAGTATGAACATATGGACAGGGCTAAATTAGATGTCCATACTTTGTTATAATAATGCAAAATTTCTCGAGCCTAATGAAGTTAAGGTTCACTTATTTAGGAAGGGATTTGTTCAAAATTATTATAATTGGATTAGTCATGGTGAGGCTTAATATCGCGATGCAGTGCCAAATGTAGAAGGGAGCACTTTGGAACAAATGCAGTGCCATATGAATCCCCTTGACGTCGAAGTACTTTGGAACAACATAAAACTTTAGTTGGAAGGACCCTATAATATATGATGCAGTTGGATATTTTAGTAGCACCCTAGATTTCGAGATGGCTGGGCCTTCTTTAGAGGTGGGCAAGCAGTGAAATTACCTTAAGTCGTCAACTACCCAATGTCATAAAAGTACCATATTTAGAGCAAAGAATCTCGATAGAGTGGAGAGTAGATTGTTTAATGTACTACATGCGGTGGACCAACCACTGTACAATGGTTGTAAAAATTTCTCATAATTGTCCATAGTTGCCCATATAGTATATTAAAGTGAATCACAATATGTCGCAAAGTTGTTATGATAATATTCGTAAAATAATTGATGAGATGCTCCCAAGTGATCATCGAATGTCTCCTAATTTTTACAATACTAAAAGGCTGATACGAGAGTTAGACCTTCCAACAATAAGAATTGATTGTTGCAAATCTGGTTGTATGTTATATTGGAAAGAAGATGATCAATTAAAGCATTGCAAATTTTATAAAAAGGTGAGGTTTCAAGTGAAAAAGACACTTTTTTTAGCTGATAAACGCATTTCACACAGGCGGTTATGCTACTTGCCTCTTATTCCAAAGTTACAAAGGTCGTATATGTTGTAAATGACCGTTAAGCATATGATTTGGCATGCTGCTTACAAGACATCGAGTGGTTGCATGTGTCATATTTCAAACGCTGAGGCATGGAAGCATTTTGACAAGACCCATTCTGATTTCACAATAGATCATCATAATATACGATTGGATTTATGCACTGAGAGATTTGCCCCACATAAGTCATATGTGAAGGCATATTTAATAGAATTTTTCTTTCAATTTAATGGAAAAGTCGTCCTAGATCCATCTTGAATTTGGATGAAAGCCGTCCTAAAATAGCGATCCTAAAATAGCCATCCTAGAAGCATTGCGAAGGAAGCCCGTCTCAAAGTTGTCCCAAATTAAGCTGTCCCAGAGCCGTGTCAAATTAAATCATTCCAAAGCCGTCCTAAAAATTCCATCTTAAATTCGTGTCAAAGCCATCCCTAAAAAGCCGTCTCAAAGCCGTTTCTATTCAAACTGTCTCAAAGTCGTTTTAAAAATGCCATTTCAAAACTGTGTCAAAATTGTCCAAAAAATATTATCTCAAAAAGACCGTTTCAAAGCTGTCTCAAATTTGAGACGGCTTATTTGGAGGCCGTCCCAAATTTTAGCGATGAAGTAATAAGGATGGATTATAAGCCGTCTGAAATACTGTTTGAAATGGCTTTTGATATAAAATTCCTCTCAAAAAGCCGTCACAAATTCCAAATTTTCTGGTAGAAATATGTAATATACATATAGATATAGATACATAATATATTGTATAAATAGATAATACATTAATGTAGTTTAGTGAAGAAACAATAGTGTAATTCTCAACATATCACTAAGGGCAATAGCATAAATTTAATTATGCAATCAAAGTAGTTTCAAATACTAATTAAGACAGTGTCATCATTAATCGTAACAATTGGTTCCTTTTGGGTTATGTAATAATGTTTTTGTTTCGGATCCATTTAATTGAAATTAAATTATAGAGAAAAGCTAGAAAATAAACGAAGATGTACTCTAGAGGTAATTTTGAACTTCTAATATCAAAAATCAAGAAAAAGCTAAAACTTTCTTTTTTTACTTTTACACTTCGCCACTTCTCCAACTTCTGTCAAAATTCATCATTTTTTCCAAAGTTCAATACCAAGTAATTCAATTCGTGTGTTGATATTAATTTTATATTTGCATATAATGTCTCGGCATGGAACATCTTTGCATTAATCTATCCTTGATTCAAAAGTTCTTTCCAGAAAAAAACATGCCTTATGAAATCTCCACACAACATACATAGAAATTAACATTCAAACCAGCTTTTAATCTTTTTGAACAAATCTTTAAGGATTCTTGAAAGTACAAACGCCACTCATCTATAATCAATCCTGCAGCAGAGACGGCCCTTTGTGCAATCAATCCTGCACAAAAATATAGATCAACTCATAAGCTTAATTAACAAGTATAAAAGAAAACAAAATTGTTGAAACACAAGAGGGGAATAATATGGGCGGAACCCTCTATAATGTAGAAAAAAATAACAATGATGTAGCTTTTCATTATAAAATAATAAATATTAAAACATATGATGTCGGATGTGTAAACATGGCCTCCAGGGGTGAAAAGGAGAAAGGGGGGCAAAAAGCAAAGGCAGGCAAGATTGCCCATACTCTGATTTCACGTTCACCAATCTCACCTTTTCCTATGATTTGAAATCTTGTGGGGTTGATCAATCAAGTACAGGTTTTCTTTGATCTATCACCTTAATTAATCCGACTTAATCAATTAATTTATGAATAATTACTATTGCCTTTTGTACTGGAAACCCTTTTTTCTTTTATTTTATTTTTATATGTGCTAAAGCACAAGCAGACAAAATTACAGGAGAGGAAGTATTTAATTTCTGAAAATATCTTAGGTACTGAAGGGCATTTGTTTATTTTAATTTCAGCTTTTTATTTATTTAAATTTTGATCTGGCTATTATGTTTGATTAATTTTTAATATTTAAATGTAATGATTTGCAATTAATCTTTTTTTACATAATTAAAAAAATAATCGTTTTTAGACAGGAAATGGGTACGTTGTCTATAGTTAGCTTTTTTGTTTGCCACTGTATAATTATAATATATATGTGTGTGTGTGTGTGTGTGTGTGTGTCTGTTGTAATTGATGGTATGCTATCAAAAGTGAGATATATGTCTGGTCTTGAACATATTTAAAATTCGTTTCAGCTGGGCGCATGACCATGAGAAAGAAGATCAATTTTAAGTCGGTGTCATTCACTGTGTTTTGATTTCACTTTTACTCCAAAAATATGCCATTCAATTATTATATTTTAAATTTTCTATTTCTCTTTTATTTTTATATTTTTAAAAAAATGTGCACAAGAAATGCACTTAAAAATAAAATCATAGTATATTTGGTTTCATTTTAACCAAATTAATACACAAGTACATTTTAGTCATTACATATTTTATTTTTTTTTATTTCTCTTTTTTATTTTTACATAATTTTTAAGAAAAATACAACTTAAAAACATAAACTCAAAAGTGAAAACAAACGCGTGTGTTTAAACAATTAAAACTTTTCGGTAGATTTGATGGTGAAGTAACAGTGATAAAATATTAAAGAAAATTGAAGAATATATTGTCACAAAATCATGCTTATAATTATTTAAACGACCTGATTCAGATCCAATCAAACGAGTCGAGAAAAGCCTGCTCGAAATATTATTATTGTGATAAGAATAATACGAAATTTCTCTGAGCCCTTTAAAATTAATTCAAAAAATGGGAGAGATGGAATTTAGTAATTTAGTTTTGATGAGTGGAATAAAATCTACGGTCAAAGGGAATCCTGCATTTTGTGACGGATACACGTAAATAAGCCAAGAATTAAATCCAAAACGTCCTCTGTAAAATTTTAAAAAAGAAATAATGATGCCAGGGAAAGGTCAATATTACATCATTGCATTGATCCAAGTTGCAGGGCGTCCTCCTACGGTGGCTTGGCCAATCGTGGTATGTCCTTTACCTAATTATTGATGTGGCAGTACAAATATATTTATATTTCTATTTTATACCATGTATTAAGAGGGAGGGTTTAGAGTTGGTTGCCAAATGTTAATTTCTTTAATATCCTTCTCTTTTCTATATTAATTTTTATATTTAATTTATTTTCATTCTTTTAGTTTTTTGCCCCTCCAAACTTCTCTCTCTCTCTCTCTCTCTCATTTTATAGAAAGTTCTAATGCAATTTTAAATTTTTACATAAATTTATTTTGTCATTAAACTTAATTAAAAATATATTTTACTATGCTAACAAACTCTATAATTGTTCTAATTATGTGTACATATTGCACGTGCTATTGTTAGTGCTTGTATCATAAGCACTTGTTCTTAGAGTAGCCATCATGACTACATAAATTTAAATTATTATAACATCTTTTTATTTTTTCTTCTAATATTTTTTCTATTCTTTAACTTACTTCATTTTATTTTTTTATTTGTATCTTTATTTTTTTTCATTTCATCTCTTTTTTATCCTTTTTACATATTTCCTCAAATATTTATAATTTATTTATTTTTATTATTATATTATATGTAACAAAAATATAACATATAATCTATGTGCCATTTTTATGCTGTGTGTGTGTGTGTGTGTACTATTTTATTAAGATTTTGAGAATACTTTAGCCGAAAAATATAAATTTATGTTACTGTCCTTAACATATATTATATTATTAAAATTTTAAGACAATTTTGAATTGCTAAATATATATATATATATATATATATATTACAGTTTCTTTTTATTAAATGATTTGAATTCACACTGTCCCTGTCGTAATTTGTTTGAAGCATACGTTAATGGGGAGGGATGAACTACCTTTTGATAGCCATATATTAATTGACTAAACTGTTATTCTCTTCTTTATATTTAATTTTTCTTTTTTCATTTTGTGTTTAGTTCATTGCATTTCTTCAAAATTTGTTTTCTCTTCAAACTTTTAACTCTCTCATTTTACACAAAGTTTTCAATACAATTTTAATTTTTAAATAATTTTATTTTATTATTAAAATCATCAAAAAATTATATTTTACTATATTAATTATAAATTTAAATTTATATAATTTTTTTAATTATGTACACAAAGTGTGCGTGTCTCCTTTTCTAGTATATACGCACCCATGCTTGTAGTCTACATATAATAATAACAATAATATACAGATGACAGATCCCCCTCTGAGATTTCATACATATTTTTGTTTTGTTCATTCTCCTTGTCTTTATTATCTCCTCTCGGAATTATCTTTTCTAGGTGTGCTGCTTTCATGAATTTGCTCAATGTCAGAAGACTGAGAACTCAGGAATTTATGCACGCTTCACCCAAACTGCAGTCAATTTTTTTCTTAATTCAAAGGTTCAATTACCTTGAGATAAAATTCAAACCTAAATTTCGTAGCACATGTGGAATAATTATCTCAATACATTAAGATACTAATTATTTTGTACTGTCGTCAATAATATTATCTAAACTGGTCAATGAGAAGAGAGCTCATACTGTTTATCTATTTGACAATGACCTTACAAATGATAGATCTCAGCAAAACTTGATACGGCCCGTATAGGAAATACAATGAATGATAAATTAAGAGAAGTGAACGAACATAGAGTTGAATGATAAATTAAGAGAAGTGAACGAACATAGAGTTGTGGACACGTAATAAAATTAGCAATATAAATTGAATGGGGCAAGGCCTATGCCATGTGTAGTATTGCACCATCATATTTTATAACCTTTCCTTACTTATCTACTATTCACCATCACTAAAAATCTTACAAATTAATATTTTACAGTACAAATTTTATTCAGATTTAAAATTTTTACTCTCTTAATTTTTATAATTAATTAATAATTTTTTAATCATTACACATATTTACATTTAAATTAACGCCTATCTCTATAATTTTTTTACTTACTTTCATTTTTTTTACTCTATAAACCGACATACTATCGCATCATTCAATCACTATTACAAATTAAATATATATATATATATAAATAAATTTTTTATCCATCCAAATCTTACAAACTAAACATAAATTTTCCTCCTCAAATCACTAGAATTTTCATACCCACTCTAGTCACAAACCGAACAAACCCTTGGTTTCTTCCTAATGCATGCACATATTTTCAATGTTTGTCGAATAAATCACAACGGAAATGATTTTTTGATTTTGAAAGAAATACGCACATATTTATGTTTGTATAAAAATAAAATTGAAATTCGTTGTATAAAGTTTTATTTTTCCTTATGTTGGGCTAGACCGTGCACATTAATTTCCTGCATATTGCATATTATTAGAAAACAAGAAAAAAATATATAATTACATGCCCAAGAAATTTTTTTAAGATAAAAATTACACAATTATTTAATCAACTAATCAGGTGAAGTTTCATAGGGGAAACCCTCCATTGATCATGCCTAAGTTTTATCCTCCATCACTTTAATTTGATTTTTACTTTCTGTATAAACTCAAAAGGTGCAATCATGGAATTGGACCACAAGAACTCATGAGGAGAATACAGAATAGCCGGACAGAAGATGCATCATATTGTTTTGGGGCTCCCTTGCTCGTCTGGCTCCACTTGAAATGATAGCCCATTCAAAATATAAAGACTGCCCACATGTGGTTATCACAGAGAGAGAGAGAGAGAGAGAGAAAGAGATAGAGAGAGAGAGACAGAGAGCGCGTGAGTGCTATCATTTCTTTGCACAGGCTTTTGTTGCAAGACTTGGGATTGAAGGCAGGGATGTTAATCATGGCATAGAGGAACTACTTTGCATCATCTTATCTGGTTCCTGAAATTGCAACGCAAGGTAGTTCACATATATATTGAGACAGATGATGCTATCTAGTAGCTATTTGTTTTTATTGTGTAAAGATTGCTTGAGGTTTTAACCGAGAACAAGAAAAAGAAATTAAGAGGAAAAAGAAAAAAAAAAAGGGATGGAGAGAGGGCCGGGGCTGGTTTGAGGGCTGAAGATCAAGAAGGATTCATTCATTGTTTGCATTCATGCTGGCTTCCTTGGAGGCTGCTTTATGATGAGACATTTGAAAGAGTAAAGAGAGGACTATGTAAAGAAAGTTGTTAAAAGCAAATTAAGGTGGTACGGTTGTCACCTGATGAGCTACTGTTTGTTTTAATTCAGAGAGAGAGAGAGAGAGGGAGAGAGTGTGTGTGTGTTGGCGCAGGAGTTTAGCTTTCTTAGAAATTTTTAAAAATTATTAATCTTGGGATTGTCAAGCGTTTTAAAAAATTATCACCTCATTATGGAGTCTGCAGACAGCCATCATTATCTTCAAGATCAACTTGTTGGCGTTGCTTCTTCTTTAGCTACCCCTTGCTGCTATGGCCTAGGAAGTGTTGCTCAGGCCTGGACTCCTCCATCCGTCTTGTAAGCCCCTCTCTCCCTCTCTCTCTCTCTCTCTCTACATTTATATGCTTCACCAAAACCCATTTTGAAAGTTTCTTTTGATGAAAAAAATATGCCAAAGCTATTAAGATTTGGCTATTTGCAGTGTCATAATGAGTCTATGTATGACCTTTTTATGCTTCATCACTTGATACCTCAACCCTTCCGTTTTTCATATTTTGAGTGATAAATTTGATGTCCTCAACGGGAAGACGCTCCAAATATATCTTCCTTTCTGTTGCTACATACAGTTTTGATTACAATTTCTTTCTATTGTTGAAAGCATATGCGTACTTCAGATTTGATGAAGGGAAGAATATTCTGAAAACCTCACCAGAGTTTTTACTCAAAGTCCTTTTTCCAATTCGAAACTAGGGTTGAAGTCCTCTTACTTTCCCTGTTGTCTGACAGGAATACAAACGGCTTCAGCAGTTCATACCCCAATGAAACCATTTTGATGAGTTCAAGAGAAACAAGGTTGGAAGAGAACTCTCAAATCCCCTCTTCGCAATACTTTCCTATGGCTCCAAATATGGGCTTTCATTGGGATGATAACACTAGTGTGAATTTTGCTTCGACTAATCAGTCTGGACAAGACATACAGCTCCCAAGGATTAAAGAAGAACTCGCAGACCATTATTACCGAAAGTACAGTGACATATTATTAAGCAGCAGCACACCACCAAATACTGATGATTTAAGCCTAATAAGGAAGAACGAGCAAGGAAACTTGCACCCGAACGATATCGGCACCAAGCTGTTGCTCAAATCTTTCTCGTCTGGTAATGTAACGAACAAGATTCAGCTTCAGCCAGGAGATTTGTACTCCAATATTAATGGTGCTGCAAATTGTGGAAGAGTAGGGTTCAGCCAGACTTTGCCTGGCATCAGTGTTTCGAATTTGAATCCATTGGTATCGACAAATCCAGTGTGTTCGGGCATGAACTTGGAGGCATTAGATCTCCTTGCTTCTTCAAGATTTAGTGGAAACTTTAGCCCTTCGCCACAATGTGAATTTGGGCTTCTGAGGGATTGTTTTTCGTATGGATTTGATCATTTGCAGCAATCGCATCAAATTCCATTATATAGCTCCGGCAAGGTTAGTCTGCGTGTATATATATACACACACTCATTATTTATCTCTTCTTCTTCCTTCATTCAGAGCAGAAATTAAAATAAAAAACATTGGCAGAAACAATTAATGTTTGCATGTCGAACCACTATCTGGTATTCCAGAAAAAAAAAACCGTGAATTTGATTGTCATTCTATTGCATGTGTTTTTGCAAAATACTATTATCGTTTCTGCAGACATATAAAAATCTTATTCTAGTTGATTGAATTACGTTACAAATATCAGAAACAGTTCGAGGGATAGAATGAAACACAGCTAGCCACGAACAGTTTTACCTTCTCCTGTTTCCCCTTTTAAGATATTTTTATCTGTCTCGCCTGGTGTAGCTACTGCGAAAATAATAAACCCAGTCTTTGTTGTTTTTTGTTTTTTTTGCTTTTTCCTTTTCTCATCTCCTTTACACGGCATTTGTTTTTTAATCTTTGTATACTTTGCAAGAAAGAGGTCTTCCTCTTTTCTCCATTCAAAGGCTGCTTCGTCTTTTTGCATTATAATATGTATGTATGCACCTTTATTTTTTCTCAGAAATCGACGAGTCCTTTTTCAATGATGGATTTTGACAAGAGGGCCATGCATTAATACTGGTGAACTTTACTGTCTTTTGAAATTTACAGGTATCAACCTCAAGCAATGGAGCAGCAGAAGCGAAACGCAGCAGCAGCAGCAGCAAAATGGAGCCAAAGTCGTCAATTCAAAATCCACCCAAAAAATCGCGTTTAGAAGCACGCGCTTCTTGCCCGCCCTTTAAGGTACTGCCTAACTTCCGGATTTTAGGACATGCAACTGTTTTCATCAGCTTTGTGAATGATCGATACCATGAAAGTTATCATTAATTCTTTTTTGAATCAGGTAAGAAAGGAGAAATTGGGAGATAGAATTGCTGCCCTTCAACAGTTAGTAGCACCTTTTGGCAAGGTAGTGTGTGTGTATAATATATATATATATACATATAAAATTAATATTTTACTACATAATCTTTTTCATTAATCTGAATCCTACATTTTAACCTTGTTGTCCAGCATAATCAGTAAACTAAAATAGGAGTTTATGAAATATCCATTATGTATGATGTAAGCTGTTTCTGCACATGCAAGTTGGTTATTATATATACTTTGCAATTAATACCGTATATTTCCAACTACTAATAGATGCATCTTTGAATCAATTACCTTTATGCATCATTACAAGGTTGGACCTCATATTTCATCTTTATCTAGTCATAAACTAATCATTGATGCTATCAGACAATTCAGTTCAATAATTATTCTAGTTTGAGGGTTTAGTTACCATTCATGCCTAACAGGCCTGAATCCAAAATTTGAAAATCCCATCAATTAACTATAATAAATGTGGCCAATGTGACACTATGGATGGATCTAATTTATATCACATGGCCGAACTAAAACATGCTACAATATAAAAGTTGGTATTGATATTGTAAAAGTGAGTGCATAATCGTAGAGGCCACAGCAGTTACGGAACCGAGTCAAAAGTTGCATACTTGGAATTTCAATATTGAACGAGGGCGTATAAATATATATGTATGTATGTATGTATACTCTCATAACTGCACTAGTTTATTGTTTATTAAATTAAATCCATTCTATTATTAATTAATTATGACATGTATGGGGTGAGAGAATATTGCAGACAGACACAGCATCCGTACTTATGGAGGCCATTGGGTACATCAAATTCCTTCAGAGCCAAGTAGAGGTACTGGCCTTCAAAAACACTCCTCTTGGTACTTGTTCCATGCATCTTCATCCATCTTCTGTTCACAAATTTTCCATGGAACTGAGCGATAAATGAATGCTGGCAATAAATGTTTTTCTTGACTGCTCCAGAGAATTTAGAATCCAAAAAAAGAAAAGAGACGGGGTATTAGTTTTCTCGTTATTCTTGACCTCTATCCTCCCCATCTGAGAGTCCTAATATTAGCTAGAGAAAGAAGTTCGTAATGATTGAACATTTCACAAAATTGGACAAAATTTGTTTTCTTCTCAGTTAATTTTTGTCATTGTATTGCTTCTTTAAGTGATAGGTCAGGTCCTCCAGGCAAATATATATATTTTAACAGTCCAGTGTTTTCGTAGTTTTATGCTTTTTTTTGTTCTTTCCATAAATAACTCATCAGCTGATTAACTGTAACAACGTCTCTTGAGTAATTTAATGTGGTTAATATCTTTCAGACTCTAAGTGTTCCTTACATGAAGGCATCACGGAACAAGTCCAGTAAAGCAGCAATCAAAGGGGTAAGTAAGAAAGCGATCCCATAATTCTTTCCTTTCTACGAAACTTATGAATGTAGAATGTAGACAACCATCTAAATTTATTTTCTTGCAAATCCATCAACCTCCAAAAATTGCATTCAATACACGATCCTTCAAAAAAAAAAAACTTAAATTAATAGTAAGGTTGGTAACAAATTAATGATGTACGATGACGATGAATTGCAGGATCCAGCCGAAGAGGCGAAACCCGACTTGAAAAGCCGAGGCCTGTGTTTGGTTCCATTGTCGTACATAACTGATGGTGGCGGCGCCGTTGTTTGGCCGCCACCGCCTCACTTCGGCGGCGCCAGTGCTTAGGAAGCTTCCGATTTGTTGTATGATTCGCTGACTACCTTAAATTTAGCCTTGAGAATTTGTTTGTATGACGAATGGAGCAAATTTGGTCATCCTATGTATTCCTACAACAAAAGAAAGGTATTTTGGGATGGACCAAGTTTGATCCATTACTGAAAATGTAGTCTCAGCTGTGATTTTTGTGCAAACTAATATTAGGGTCATGTATTACTACATATGCACACTGTCTTACTATGCAGAATGATTGATGGAAATGATATGGACTAGCATGTCATGTGACAGGCCAACTCACCCACCTGATAATATCTTAGTTGAATTATTTATAGCAAACATCAAAATTGGATGATTGCCGACGGATTCGTGATTTGAAAGATTGATCCCATTTACCTTACTTTGCAATGAAGGGCAATCGAGATCCGTCCAACGAGGTCTGAGAAAAGAACAAACATGGATTTGCAAAATTCGGATTGACAGGGATCGTTCGGGAGTGTTGATAACGATCGTGGGTGAGGGGAAAATCTTGATCAATCCGGGCAAACGTAAGATCTGCTCAATGGCCTGCTAGATAAATATCTAATGCGTTTTTTTGACTGGAGATGTTATTTTTGGAGGAGAAACCGACCAAAATTTTTCCTTACAGACATACCACCTTACAAAATAACATTTGTATATTTGTTTTCTTTTAAATATTTCTTAAATTTCCATTATAAATTTTTTTACCAACACAATTTACCTCCGAACAAAGGCTCTGCATTTTTGGATCTATGTGCTCTTCGGTTAAAACTTTCAGGAAGTTTAAATGGATTGGACTTGAGTGAGTTGAAAAGAAAATGCAATCTTTATAAAAATAGTGTTCCGTGGATCACGTGACTCTTACTCCACCAAATTGAGATGAATACCACATGTTAGCGACGGAAAATTCTTTAAGAGGATATTTATGAGTAATAGATTGTTCAAGCTCGATCCCTTTAAATCCACTTCAACTGCCTCTGTCTGATTAAGATGTTCTACAGGGATGTGCGTGACCTAATTGGTTCAAGTGGTGGGCTCCTCTGGGAATTCCTACTCTAGAACTAGTGGGGCGGCTGAGAACATTCTTTCGACTTGCTCCCTTCTCTTCTCCATCTTTTTGTCACTTCTATTTCCACAGATGACATTATTGACGTAAGTTTTTTTTTTTTTTTTTTTTTTTTAATTTTCTATTTTTTTCTCCTGTCTTATTTTTTTCTTTCTTGAAACTTGTTCGGCATACACAGGGATACATTAATTGCCCAGTTTATAACGTGGCCGTCATTATGGCAGTATGACAACCATATTACTTAATGATTAATCGCTCTATTTATGATTAGGTTTGTCGTCCATCCTATACATCTTCCGCCTCAAATTACTCATATAAACTGTTGGTGTAAGTAATGCATGCTACATCAAAGATATTTAGAATATTTCATTATTAATTTGTCTATTATTATATACTAATTTCAACTTTATTTTTTCTAATTTTGTTCACTGATTCGCGTGTATTCTTTTCATACACGTTATTAATTGTGTATTTTGAGATTGAACCTGATTTAATTCATCCTTTTTTGCGCACTCATCCTCCTTACTGGCCTCATGTCCTGTTTTCTGACAATTCAAGTCAATTGTGATTTGTGGATTTTCAAGTTTCAATATCTCCTCTCTTCTCCTCTTTTGAACGGTCCAGAAAATACGTAGTTCAACAAAAATAGGTAATTTTGAATTATTTAAATGGTATCAATTTATAAACTGCCCTAATCTGAATATGGAAACTAGTTTTCCACGCCTATTTTTGTATATTGGTCTCACTTGTAGAGTTTTTGTTCCTTCAAAAAATATTCTGGAACACATTAATTCAAACAAATTTTTATACTTTATGTTATTTTTTCACACAAGTTAGATATATGCCACCAAATTTTGATTCGAAGAAATAATTTTAG
Organism: Avicennia marina; assembly: GCA_019155195.1. Classification (NCBI taxonomy): domain Eukaryota; kingdom Viridiplantae; phylum Streptophyta; class Magnoliopsida; order Lamiales; family Acanthaceae; genus Avicennia; species Avicennia marina. The sequence continues at coordinate 3,662,790 of CM032781.1, read as the reverse complement.
GATCCGAAAATGATTATACTCTTAGTCGCTTTTTTTTTTTTAAATGGTGAAATAATTTTCTGAAATTGAGAGAAACCAAGAGCCCATCATAGCTAAGTTGGCCCAGTACAGTTCTGAAGGCCTTCTTCAAAATGGAATTGTTACTGTGAGTGAGCGTAACAAACAGCACGAGATGGCAGAACCGCAGAGAAGACCGGTGAGACCGCCGCCCCCACCGGGGAGGGGTCCACCTCCGCTTCCGGCCGCCAAGCCTGCAGTCCCTCGCCTTGAACCTGTCGATCGGGAGAAGGTTCTACACTTCATCCCTCTCAAGGCAAATTTGATGCGTTCGTGTTTTTGGTTTTCTTTTTATGCATCTGCCCATGGGATTCAAATGAATAGATGAATGATTACCTGAGTATCTCTGTTTTGTTTTATTTTTTTCAGAACATATTGCTAATGTGTAAAAAGTGTCTAAGAGCATTAAGTTTTTCATGATTCAGGTTTAGGGTTTAGGGTTTAGATAATACATGTGAATTGTCTAAAAGAGTGTGAATTTTTAAGTGCATTTTCTTCATGTGAAAGGATTTAATAAGTAGATGTAGATTTCGTTTTTAAGAGATTAAACTTGCCGAAGTTTGGCTTCAGAGATAAGATGTGGTTTCTACAAACTCATTTGGAATCCGAAAGGCACTGTGAGGAACTTAAAACCGAACTTTAGTTTACTCTGTGAAATTTTCTTTTACATAAGTAAAAAGACAAAAGAGGAGGCATTCTATTCTAAATGACATGGCCGGGTGAAGGCCATGTTTGCATTGTGATTATTTAGGATCTGGGATAAAACGACTAGCAGAGTGGTTTTATGCATCTATGTTGATTCATATGGTGGAGTACTATTTGATTGTAAATCCAGCACTTACTTTTGAGAGTCAGAGTGTTGATATCTTGTGCAAGTGATGTTCTATTAGATATGCAAATTAAGAAAGGTCAAAAAATGTCAATTTCAATGGCCTCACAAGTAGCCATACTGGTGCTACGGTTGACCTTGTCCATATGATGAAATATGTTCTTTCAGAAATTAATTCTTGTGATTATGTCCCTTATGTGCCTCAAGTACATAATTTTGTAGGTAATTAATGTTTCAGGTATTGTTTTAAAGAATCTATTTTTCACTTTTTGAAACTAGTATTCTGCTTATGAGTTGCTCTTGCTTATTTTTGTGTTGACCCAAGCTTATTTTTGTGGTCACCCTGTTTGGTTGCTCATTTTTGTGCAGACTTGTCCGTTGTTGCTTCGTGTTTTCACCAAGGTATGTATTTTGTGAAAGCCATTGGAAATTACATCAAACAGATTCACCTATGTTTTGATTCCTTCAACCTTGACAGGTTGGAAGCCATCATACTGATGAAGATTTTTCTGAAAGAGGCAAAGAACCCAAAAATGAAGTCCAAATTTATACATGGGTGGATGCAACTTTACGTGAATTAACTGATCTGGTATGAGATGATAGTTCATTATACAAATATCTTTTTTAGTTTCATTTGTCTGTCCTCTGTTTCTCTAAGTTGCATGCATGTTTAATATTTCCTAGAGGGCAGTGAAAACAATAATAAATGAGTGAGAATGCAATTTTTTAAGCAAGTAACTTTAGATCCTAATGTACACTCTTCCATCATCAGTTTGGTGACAGTCGTTGAGTCCTTCCTTCTCTTATTACGTTGCTGGATAATTCGGGAGTTGGACCCTCCAGGAGAAAGTTTGGTTTCAAAGTTGTCAAATGTATTTCTTTTTATTTTCTGGGAGATTTCTCATTCAACTAGCACTGACTAGTAGATTCTTCTGGCCGTGCTAGTATTAATTTAGTTATTTTAAATTGGTAAAGATTAACTAAAGCAGTGCACTAGAGGCCACTTTTGTGTATTGGATCTTTTGATATTTGTGTTTGTTTTTCAGGCTAAAGAGGTAGCTCCAGAAGCGAGAAGAAGAGATGCCATTCTGTCCTTTGCTTTTGTTTATCCCGACAAGCGTGGTCGATTTGTGTTTAGAGAGGTCAGCTGTTTCTTTGTCCACTTGTACACATGCACAATACCCTTATATTTGTATGCTGTATCCTGAATGAATTTATCTTTGTGTTAAATATCATGCATTAGTTAGAATAGCAGTAAGCAGTCTTATACACACATAATAAGTATACATAGATTTGTAAGCAGAATTTTTTAGTACTGTATTGACTCAGGTCAGTTTCAAAGAAAATTTTAGGATGGTCTGATCGTGCTGATTCTCTGTTGTCTTCTGAAGGTGGGGAGAACTTTTTCTTATCCTAATGTGAGGCGGCCTGACAGTGGAAGCAAAGCCTTGGGCGAACTTAGTTTCCAGGTATTCTGTTTTAGCGTGTATGCAGACTGCATTTGTACTATTGTTCAATTTAGATTTGACTTGTTCCTTGCATATGCAGATAGGTGACTACTTGGATGTGGCCATTTTAACCCAGTAATACTTGGCGATTCAGTTGCGTGATTTGATTCATGGCACACGTAACAAGATTAGTCATGCCATTTTTGCAAATTAATCTTCAGTTAAGGGACTAGTTATACCAATTTCGCTTGTGTGTGCTTGTTAGCCGGGCGTAGCTCCTTGGATTGATGTGGCTTTTGTTCAAACATTGATTAATGCATGCTACTAAACCATTACATCCATTAAATGTGAATTGTTGTTTTAATTTTTATTCTCCAAGTTTCTGAGTATCTCTCTTGTTGCGTGGTGGTGCTTAGTTGTCAGGGCCCTTCTCCAGTGATTCTTTAAGGATTTTAAAAAAACAATAATTGATTCTGGCTATGGGTTAGTGATCCTGTTGTTAGAAATAAAATAGCTGGCCCAGAAAATCGGCATTATTCTAAAGTATTGGTAAAGGTTGCTTGGCATGCTTAAGGATCTGTACTCTCAAAGTTCGAAAGTCTGCTGTTTTTCTGCAAGTTGAATTTTTCTTAGTATATGTTATCTACTACTTGACATTTTGATCATCAGTAAGGCTGTTGCATGTGCTCCATAATATCGACCAGCTTCGACACTGGGGTTATGTTTGTTTTTGTTTTTGGGTATGTGTTTTTTTAAAAAAATTGTGTAAAAATAAGTCATAAAAATAAAATTTAAAAAATATAATGGTTGTAGTATATGTTTTGGGTTTAAAAATGATTACCATTCACTTCATTACTTTCTAAACCGATCTAAAGTGGGCAGTAAAATTCATCAAGCTGTTGATTGATTGAAATAGCAATAAATTTGAGGTGAAAATTAATGTTTTAAAAATCGAACTGATCATTAAATTAAAAAATATACTAGTTTAAGAGTTATAAATTCAACTTAATAGAGTCATATTTATATTTTAGAAATATTAGTTAATATGCTAAAAATGCATAAAAATATTAAGAAAAATATTTGAACCTTTCTTTTAAGCATTTTTTTTATAACTATAACAGCTAAATATTGTATTAGTATAATAAGAATACTACAAAGATAAATTCCATTAACACTAATCCAATAAATAAAATTGTAAAAATATACATCAAAATCATATTTTATTAAAGTATTTAATCAAAATTTAGTAGAATTTAAATAGAGTTTTGTATATTCAATATATGTCTGAGTCAAAAAGAATGAAAAACGTGGCAATTTGACTCAAATTTAATTAAGCTAGATAATGTTTTGGAATTTAATCGAATTCGAATTTGAAGCTAAAAAACTATTTAAACTTAATTTCATTGCTTATTCAAATTGTAATTTAACTTTAAATTTTACAAAATTGAGGCAAATAATATTAGAGTAATTATTGAGCTTGGGTACAGTCCTAATTTTGAAAAACAATTTATCCTGTGTATAAAATATTTTGTACAAAAGAGAGCAAATCAAAAATAGACTACAATAAAAAATAAAAATAAAATTAAGAAGAGAAAAAAAATAGAATTTAAAATTTTATTTGTTTATCAATTTGAACTGTTTAATTTTTATGAATCATGATTGATTTATTCGATTTAACTGTTCAGTTGCGATTTTACTGCGTTTTCAATTTTGAGATCTTTCTCAAACCACTTTTTTATTGATTGGCAGCCTAACTGATTCAACCATCCAATTCCAGTTGTTTTATTTCAAATCTTGTTAAAAACTGTGTTTAAATATCTAAATCAAGTAGCCTAATCAAAGTTTATGAAACCTAAATGATTAAAATTGATAAATAAATAGGTTTGGAATTTTAAAGGTTTTTTTAAATTCAATTTTCGTTTTCCTTTTTTATGTTTTAGTTTATAGTTGATTTGTTTTCCTTGATATATTAAAACCCCCGAATCAAATGAATTTCTTTTTACATATCCACTAGTTTGTGTTTAGGCACATTTTAAATGTATAAAACCTTGTTAAAATTCTACTCTATTTTGAATAAATAATTTAATAAAATTTCATTTTGGTGTATTATTATATATATATATATTTTATTTATGGCATTAGTATTTATCGTTTTCATTTTAATAACATTTCTATTGTATTAGTGCAATAAATTTGATCTTGATAGTAATTTATATTCAAGTACTTTTTAAATGTTCATTATTTTGCATAATTTTAACATATTAGTTAATATTTATAATATAAATACCACATTATTGATTCGGCTATGTTAAACTAAATCACTCTTAAACCATATTTATCGTTGTTCAGGTCTTACTGTTTTTCAGTAAACTATTAATTTAGCTTACGTCACTGTTAGTTTAGCTTACATCAATTGACGGAATCACAAAGGTTTGTCGCTGGCATTTGATGGAAGCATACTAATTAATCAGTTGATTTGCTAAATAATAGTTACTGTTACTGGAAGGGCCAGTGATGAATCTCAATTTTCACGAAATAATCAGTTCAAGTCACTAAATATTTTCCGAAAAAAGTTTCCCAATTTTCCAAAAGGGAAAGAGGATATGTTTCCCAAGGCACCCTCGAAATGGAATTGATTTTTTTTTTTTTTTAATTTTCTTTAAAGTCAAATGTTGATGCCCAACTAATTAAGCTCCAATATACCAAACAAGAACTGGAAAAGGAGACCATGCATTGAAATTAATCTAATTACACTGCGACGTCGTATTCGAACAAATTTAAAACGGAACCCGGAAACGTTGGATGACCCGGACCCGAACCCCTCCAATCATTACTCTCCCGAACAAACATAAGGATTATCAGAGCCAAAGAGTGCAGCGTGTATTTACAGATCCCGTGTTTTCTCACAGCTGACTTGATTATGATTTCATAATCCAAGATCTCCTTCAATCTTCCCTTCGTGAGTCGCTGTTTCCGCTTTCTGCGGCCGTATCTTGTCAATGTCTGTGCAATTAAGTCGTTCCCATTTGTTAATTTTCTTTGATGTTCTTTGACAGGGAATGGCAATTAAGAGGGGATTGTTATCTGGCGCGGGTGTGCACAAGAGTAAAGGCACTGGATCTCGTTTCCATGTCGCCCTCCTCGTATTCTTCTTCTTCTCATTTATCGCTTTCTCCTTTTTGTTCGTCGGTCGCGGCCTCTTTACCCCTGCTTCCTCCGGTCAGTTTCCCTGAAAGTTGATTTATATCACTCTCTCCTTGGTGCTTTTCGGTTGGAAATTTAGATTTAGGGCTTGTGCATTTTTTAATTTGGTTGTGGGCGAACCCAGCATTATTTTTTTGAATGATCTAATTTGAGTTTTTTGAGTTTATTATAATTTTGTCTGATTACGGATGAAGTTTACAGAGGTGGACCTCAGAGTTCGGATAACTTTAGAAGTGGTTTTTATTTAGCAAGAATTTCCACATTTTAGGCTAAATTGGAGCGATGAGATATAGTACCTAGGTTAAGTTTATTAGCGCCTGGTATCCCATCTCTCCATAATGAGTAGATGTATTGAAGTTGATTATGAATTGTGAAATGGGATCTTTCGTGTTCGGTATATGGCTCCTTTCAATTTTCAAGGGGGACATTTGTTTATTGGATTTAAAGCAGCTGCCATACAACATGTGTTGAATTCTTATTGGATGTGAAATTGAAAAATGGTTTTTATCAAAAATTCAAAACTACAGCTAAAACTGTATCACCTAAACTAAAAAGAAAGTGAACTATTTTGTTGGTTTGGTTTGTTGAGGCATCAAAACATTGATGATGTGGAGAATTGGTTTGCTGATTTGCTTCTTTTTCAGTTGACTGTACACGTGGCCTATCTCAATGTTTAAGGTGGAATTTTTGGTGGAGTAGATGATGAAGTATTAGAAGGAATTCAAGTAAAATTAGAAAATTGGAACTGTTAGCAGTCGTCTCTCTTTTCAAAGATCAGAGAATGGTAACTTGAACCTGTCATGCACTTGGCAAGCCGCTCTTGAGACAGATCTAGCATCTTTGACACTTGTACTGAGTTTTCTTTTTCAAGTGAAAACAAAGTTATCCCAAGTTAAGAACTTCTGGTTCTAAATAGATTTTTTTAAGCACGCATGTTTTCATTTTTTAGTTAAAGTTAGCTAGGCTGTTTTGGCTGATTTTGGGGCTAGGGAGAAGGGATTGTCTGCAGATCTGAAAGTGAGTTGAGGTGTTGGATTTGGATAATTGAATCAACTTTTCTGGGAAGATCAGGGTTTTGAGTGAGCCTACCGGATTACCATGAAAGCAGAGAACCTTTGGAGGCATTCATGATGAAATGGGTGGATTCCTGGCCAGTTAAAGGGCTATGGTGGAGTTAGGGTGGTGAAAGAATTTTGAATCCCCCTCTTTTTGTGATTATAAATCATATGCATCTTCATTTTGGGCATGCATTCCTAATGAATTCAATGATTAATTATCTGTTCTAGGTATCTTGCTCCATACTAGGAAATATTGGATTTGTGTTGCCCTTTTCAGTTACTATGTTGAGCATGCATGATTACATTCATTTTTTTCTTTAAATTAATCCCCTAAATGTAAACATCTATGCACAGGTCGAAATGAACTATCTATTGTTTCTAGCAGAGAGGTATCTTCATCTGGCCTTTATTACCTGATTTGGACTGTGGATTTGGTTGTGTTGCATGGCATTATAATAAAAGTTCTGTTTGATACAGGATTTAAATTGGAGAGAGAGGCTGGCATTACGACATCTTAAATCTTTATTTTCTAAAGAGGTAAGTTGTTTAATCTTATGACCACCTGCTGAAATGATTGGACATATGCTTTGACATGTTGTTTGTAGTTTTTTTCACTAACTCGAGCATTCTTTTAGGTAATTGATGTCATTAATGCTAGTACAGATGATATGGGGCCTTTAAGTGTTGATTTTTTCCGAAAAAATAATTTGTCTGCTTCTTGGAAAGTTGATGGGCACAAAACTGCTGCTGATAATACCATTTCTGCTGAGGTCAGCATGAGTTACTTTTAGCAAGTGGAAAGATTGCGTCATCATTAGACATATCCTGAATTTTTCCTCTTCTTCTCCTCCTCTTTTTTTCTCTGTTTTTGGCAATTTTTTTTAAGTCCGTTGGAGTAGCGTCAAATACAAAGCAAGAAACATCTGGAGTCAAGGAGGACAATTCTTCAAATGGTAATATCTCTATGGAAATTCTGTGAAGACATACTTGATTTTCTCACATTAGAACATAAATGTTTGACTGGTGTATTCATTTTGTGCAGATGATCATTCTGTTTTTCTTGAGTCACCAGCTAAATTGGCCCGAAGGGTAAGTACCAAGTTTCATTCCACTATAATCTAACTGTTATATGGTGCTTAATGTATTATAATTATTTTGGTTATTTGAATCTCGCTTTGATCCTTTTATGAAAGAGCAACAAGGTTACCATCTTTCTAAGTTTGCATTCTCTCTGCAAATATCCTGTTGTACTCCTGAATATCTTGGATCTACATGAGCTACATCATTATCTGTGAAATCACTTTGCAGCAATTGAGAGCAAAACAGCGTGAAAAGCGTGCTGCTGATTTGTTGAAGCAAGACGACGAAGTGACTATAAAGCTTGAAAATGCAGCCATTGAACGTTCTAAATTAGTTGACTCTGCAGTTTTGGGAAAGTATAGTATCTGGAGGAAAGAAAATGAGAACGAAAATGCTGATTCTACTATACGCTTGATACGAGATCAAATGATAATGGCAAGGGTCTATATGAGTCTTGCAAGGATGAAAAACAAGCTTGATTTGACCAATGAATTGCAGATCCGGCTCAAAGAAAGCCAGCGTTCTTTAGGAGAGGCAACTGCTGATTCTGATTTACATCACAGGTAACATTTTTATAACATTATCCACGTCGATCAGCTTAATACACATTTGTTCTAAAGGTCTATTGTTTAAATATGGAATATACTTATGACAGTGCACCTGAAAAAATTAAATTGATGGGTCAAGTGCTATCTAAAGCCAAAGAGCAATTATATAGCTGCAACCTGGTGACGGGAAAGCTGAGAGCAATGCTACAGTCTGCAGATGAGCAAGTCAGGAGTCTGAAAAAGCAAAGCACATTCCTTAGCCAACTAGCTGCAAAGACAATTCCTAATGGGCTTCACTGTTTGTCCATGCGCCTAACAATAGACTACTACCTCCTTCCAGTACAGAAAAGGAAGTTCCCTAGGAGTGAGAATCTGGAAAATCCTAAGCTTTACCACTATGCCCTCTTTTCTGATAATGTTCTTGCTGCTTCAGTTGTTGTCAACTCAACCATTATGAATGCCAAGGTATAATATTATTTTTCTTATAACTGAGTAATGAAATTTTCAATTTGTTGATTGCTGCCGTATTCAGAACTTAGTTGAGTGAATGCCGAGGTGGTTTATATATATATTTATTTATTTATCTGTTTATAACAACTGGGTTATAGAGTTTTCAATTCTTTGTTTGCTGCTGTTTTTAAATTTGGTTCTGTGACATTTATCAAGGAAAATCACATTATTATTTTGAGACCTTTCATTTATAATTTCAATTGGTACAGTTTTTTTCCAGAGAGGTTAACTGTCATTAAATATTATGTAGGTTCATGGATTTGTTATGTGACTGAGAAAGATTTTTGCCTACCATTCATGGGTTTGAATTGTAATCTTCAGAGGAATTACTTTACATACACGCCCATCTTATGCATTCCGTATGCATGCACACACTGTCTGGTATGGTCATACATATTACATTGCTTTGATCCTCAAGGATGATATTACTTTGCATATATGTTTAAATATAGTATGTGTCACGAATGTACACACGCAATATAGATATAAGCATGACTCTTAAATAAATCTGGTGTTCTGAATAGAAATATCCCATGCACATTCTATATCCTCACCTGTTAGCCCAAATAGCTTGTACCTTGATAATTGAATACCAGTCACTGAGAGATTTATGTTGGTCTTTGGTGCTGCAGGGCACAAATGTATGCATGAATGATGACCATTTCATATGTATTGCATGCATTGATTCATTAATGAATTGCATGCTGCACATATGCATACAGTTATATTCATCTATTCTTTTGTTTTATTAATGGCCATCATAAGAGGCATGAATATCCATTTCAGCCTCAGCCAATTTGCAGTATTAATGGTTTTCCATGTGACACTTTTGATGCTGACAACAGTGATTGAATGGCTTGCAGGACCCTGAGAAACACGTTTTCCATCTTGTTACTGATAAATTGAACTTTGCTGCCATGAACATGTGGTTTCTCTTGAACCTTCCTGGTAAAGCTACAATTCATGTTGAAAATGTTGATGAATTCAAGTGGCTCAACTCATCCTATTGTCCTGTTCTGCGTCAGTTGGAATCTGCTGCCATGAAAGAATACTATTTCAAGGCAGCTCATCCAACCACAATTTCCTCTGGTACTTCTAACCTGAAATACAGGAATCCGAAGTATCTTTCAATGCTTAACCACCTAAGGTTTTATCTACCACAGGTTTATCCAAAGTTGGATAAAATTCTTTTCCTCGATGATGATATTGTTGTTCAGAAAGACTTGACTGGGTTATGGTCAGTTAATCTCCATGGAAAAGTAAATGGTGCGGTTGAAACCTGTGGTGAGAGTTTTCATCGGTTTGACAAATACCTAAATTTTTCCAATCCTCACATTGCTAAAAACTTTGACCCAAATGCTTGTGGATGGGCATATGGAATGAACATGTTCGATCTCAAGGAGTGGAAGAAGAAGGATATTACCGGTATATACCACAAATGGCAGAATATGGTATGTTCTCTTTTTCAAAAGGTATTTTAAAGCATTCTTTTTTATATATAATGGCTAAAGGGTATTCAAAGTTGTTTGTTTCTTCTGTTCTGCTCCTTGTATTAGAATGAAGACAGGGCACTCTGGAAGCTTGGGACGCTACCTCCAGGCCTGATTACCTTTTATGGGCTCACACATCCACTCGAAAAGTCATGGCATGTGCTTGGTTTGGGTTACAACCCCAGTGTTGATCGGTCAGAAATAGAGAATGCGGCTGTCGTTCATTACAATGGGAACATGAAACCCTGGTTAGAGTTGGCCATGACAAAGTATAAGCCATATTGGACGAAGTATGTAAAATATGACCACCCGTACATGTGGAATTGCAAACTAAGTGAATGATAAGAGTGACAAATTTGAAGGGAAGGGAGAGGCCGCGTAAACTCTTACTTTTCCCTGTGCAAGGAGCTGTTGATTTGTCGTGCTATGGTGGACTAACTGAATGAGGGCGTTAATCTGAGGAAGGCGAGTTCTCCTTCGTCGTGCATTTTCTTTGTGATCCGTTCCATTCATCAAATTGATGTCGTTGAGAAACTTGGCAATGAAAAGTCCCATGCGTGATTCTCCGGCGTGCATTCCTTTATCGTACTTGTGAAGATGTGTTTGTTGTTGGTTGAAGTAGCTGGAGTTAACAATTGTATTCTTTGAACTGCTTACTACATTACTAGACATGTAGCTGGACATACCATTTTTTACAGTCTTGTTCGACTTTCTTCTTTGAGATATGAAAGAAAAATTTCAGGTTGGTTTGTTCAAATCTCCGCTGGTTCTACTTTCTGGAAGTAATGGGGAACTTCGTTTTATAAAACCTGGCGTGTGAAAAGATGATTCAAGTAAATGAATTTAGTGGTAATAAAATCAATTAAGCTACGATCTGATCATGGTCCTAAAGGCTTGAAACGCAGAGATTATTGACTGAAGAGGACCTCAACTCTAGCGTATTTCCATTTGCAAGGCGAGGCCGCCTGTGGGTTGCCTGGCAGAGGTTTCTCTTGGATGACGTCATTTCCTTCAAGTTTTCATCTAACGCGGGCAGAGGGTTCACCACGCATGACGTCATCCCCTCTTGGAAAAAAAATCTAGAAACGTAGAATGAGACCGTGGACCCTTGCACAGGTTCATCGTGGATGACGTCATGCCCTTTCACGTGCTTGTGCTCCAGGCCTCAAAGTTAAATAGAAGATTTTGGCAGTAAATTATTAACTGCCAACGGGGAAGCAAAAAATTAAGCACTGCAAGTCCGACATTCCCACCACGGGACAACGAAAAATATCTCCATGAAGATATTTTGTTTCGCATCCTCCCCAAACCCAATGATATTATCCGAAACGAGAAGTTTGTAGTTTTAGGTACAACTGAAGAGGGCTTTTCTGTCTTTAAACAAGAATCATGATAAAGATCCGTAAAGAAATTCATTGTGGACGGTTTAAGATGTAATGTCTTAGTCACTTGCTCTGGGCGCCGTCTGAAAAAACAATTTCTTGCGCTGTATTTATATGACAATGGCACCACACTATCATTAACAGCTGCAGTGCTGCGCGTCATAGCTCGTATCCTTTATCGACGCTCGTCTTGTTGGTCATTAAAATATCTTTTATTACGCTCCCAACTCTCGATCTCCTTTACTTCTCTGCTTGTGCGCCGCATCACTTTTTTCTTGATGCTGATCCCGAAGAGTTCCCGAAATTTCTAGCTGTGAAAGTTAATGAATGCGGTTTGTTGGGAATTAAGTTGCAGCTTTCGGTGGGTTTCTGCTTTTGGTTGTTGAGGCTCTGGAGGAAGAAGATTAGGGGTTTTCTTCAGGTGCGGTCCTTCTGTGCATGAAAATTAAAACCCTTCTTGTTGTAGTTTGTCGTCTCTTAAAATCTTGAAAAAGAATACATGTTTGAATAAGACAAAGTTATGTTCTTGTAGTTTGTCGTCTGAACTCGACTGTCACTTGCGGAGCTGAGAATCAACTAAGATGAATTCTGTACTGTTAGGTTTGTATATTCAAGAGTGTCTTAGTGATTAGTGGTGTCAACGCTTCACTTCACTTATAAAAATATTAGTGAAAGGTCGTAGCTCCGTTTAGTAGCGGATGGATCGTTGCTTCATGTCCTAATACTGAACATTTTCTGATTTGAGGATAAAATTAGTGTCTGTAGTAATACTTTATCAATTATAATCAGTCAGCCAATGTTGTGCTATCAAAAAATATAATATGGATATTAAACTATACTTGTTCTGTATTTTTTGTGCATGCACGATGCCTCCATGTTGTTTATTGACTGATTTTCTGATGCATTCCAAAAGGATTCGACATGGCTTCATTACGTGGCCCTGTTGTTTGCCCTTTAATCCGAGCAAAACAAACTGAAGTATACTCTGTACCTCTTGGTTCACCTATGCTGAAAGCTGAATTCATTGGGAGTGGATTCAGGGAGCTCAAAGGGCTATCGTGGAGCAGGACTAGAGTGGGTTGCCGGCAACATTCGTGGAAATGCAGGAAGATTCAAGGTAGTCTCAGTTCGTCATCAGGTGGTGATGGAAGCATGGCAGGAAATTCTAGTAAGAATGATGCAGATTATGTAAATTCAAGTGTGGTTGAAGCCGGTAGGTGGACTGTTTCTGAATCATGGCGCTTGTGATCACACATTTTCTCTATGCTGGATTTAAACACTCATTGCTAATTTGTGAAGCAACCCTGCTTTGTTAACATAAATGGTGAATGATGAGAGATTACGTTTTGTTACCTTTCTTCATAGATGATATGCATCTAGATAAAAATGTGAAGTGGCTATAATGCTAGTTCAACCTATTCTCATTTTGCCTCAAAATGCCCTTACCAAACGGTTGAGGTGAACTTGTGTGTGAACTCATAATCATTGTACACTGTGGGAGTTACAATCATGGTGTTTGTTTAATTGCTTGAAACAACAGTTCAGGTGAGAAGTGGCCTGGATGGTTTCATGATCAAGATGAGACATGGCGGGTATTTAAGATGTGCCCATAATAACCCTCAGGGAGGTCATCTGCCAGATCATGCTCTACATTCAGCTATTGTGTTGAAGATGGAAGACGGGACTGGACTTCTTCTCCCCATAATTGTCTGTACGTAAATAATATAATATGTGATTGCAAAATTGGTTTAGTCTTTATAGTCTATTAATTGTTCTTGTGGCTTTTATTCCAGTGGAGACGCCAAGTGTGCTGCTCATGGCAGCTGTACGTAATGTCCAAATTGTATGTGCACCTTTCCTGGTTCTGCTTGATCTACCAAACGTAGGAAATAAGAACATCCCTATAGCAGATCTTTTTCGCTTGAGCTAACTAATCACTTGCCTTTCAGCCTAGACCAACAATTTATCAATTAGCGAAGGATATGATTGAAAGGATGGGATATGTGGTGAGTTAAAGATATATGCTAACTTTCTGCTTCTTTGTGCCAGTTACAAGTAATCTGAGGTTACACCTTGAATTTCATTCCATGTTCCCTTTTCAGGTTAAGCATGTACGTGTCACCAAGAGGGTACACGGGGCATATTTTGCTGAGTTACACCTTGCAAAGGTAAACCTGGTTAATCATGGGTTGTGTTGTCTAATAAAATGCAGAATCTTGAGATGTCCTGCAAGATGGTTTTTAACTCAAACTATTTGTGCTTTTTGAAGTTGGGAAATGAAGCAGAAAGCATAAGCTTTGATCTTCGACCCTCGGATGCCATTAACATTGCAGTAATATGCAAGGTAGTGATTTATGAACTACTAAGGCATGCAAGAAATTATAAATATGAACTGCTAAGGCATGCAAGAAATTATAAATAGTAATCCAAAAATTTATAAGCTGTCACTATGGTGATAAAAATGGCACATTTTTTCCTTTTACGTTGCTTTCCTCCAAATTGGAGGGTGTTTGGTTCATTGATTCTGAATTTAGTGGTACTCGCAATCACAATCTATTTTTAGATCTTAAGCTGAAAATAATTCTGTGAAATACCCTGCTCTGTTTCCATCATAACGAAAGCTTCTAATTTATTGGCTGCAGGTGCCAATACAAGTAAACAAGTACCTGGCATATAGCGATGGCGTAAAGGTTATTGAATCTGCAAAAGAGTCAACGCAGAGCTCCTCATCAGATGGCCTATTGTTCACTGAACTGGACAGGTATAATTGTTATCTTAAAAGGACCATTGTTATATTTACGCTTCAGGGACAAGACTTGAGATGTCTTGCTGCCACAATGGACGTGTTCTGCATCTGCACGAACCAAATTTTAGATGCTTCTGGGAAACTATTTCTTGTGTTGTCTGGATGGTGAACACCTGGCGTTGAAGATGTAATAATCCAGAGATGAAGTTGATTGATTTTAGTAGACCGACATTTGTTGGCAGAACTGTAAAGAGGAATAGTGAAATTTAACACCTTCATCTGTAACAAATTTACATTTAAACTATTTCTAAATTTTCACACCTTCATCTCTAATAAAATTTACATTCAAACATACCCATTGTTTCTGGGCTAATTAACTGAAGGGAAGGTACTAACTTCTGTTGTTATTGATGCAGACCTACTGGGCATCCATGCATTGAAACAAAGGAATTCAACCTAGTGCGAAACATGCTAATCGCTGCTGTTGAAGAACGCTACGGTGATGCAGGTATTGGTCAATCAAATCCTGGACATGGACTTAATTTAGCCCTGGTTGTGTCCAAATTTCTCCTTATACACTACTGCTGACCATGCATTAGACTACTGACTTCTCATTGGGGAAGGCAAAGGGAATAAATTGTCAATCATTAGCATGTTGAAGACCAAATGAAGGTTGAAAACATCAAATTGTATGTGGATGAGAGCCCAAATAAGTAGGAAAAATAGTTGGACTTTCTCAGAATCTCATATTCATCATTTAAAATATCTTTCAACTTCAATGAGTGGCTAAATCATGTAAAACTAGTTTCAAATCACATTTGCAGATTCGCTGGAAGTAACCATACGTTGTTCGTGAAAGCTTAGAAAACTAAATGACCTTTCCCTGTTTAATTCCAAGTTCTATAATAACATCCGACTTCCTTTGTAGCAGCAATACACAATGTACATTGACCTTCCTAGGCATGAGGTCTATGTTATTTATTTGTCTTAAAATGACAAACACGTGTTGACCAAATTTTTATAACCCCAATTCCCATTTTTCTGCACTTAGAACTATCACTCTGACCATATGTTCTGACGCAGCTTCATGGAGAGACAAGCTCACTCAACTCCGATCTAAGAGGAAGTTGGCGTAACTCCGAAGTCATGTTATCTTCTTACCTAATCATCTTGCGGGCTTCAACATCTCTCCTCGCATATCCTTCGCAGTCCATGATTACTGTGTAGCATCTCTTTCTGGTTTGGGTTTCAGGTACTACGGATGGCTTGCGTATATGCAGAAATCATTGGTCTGGCTCTTGAGTTGTTTATAATAATAACATCATTAGATTCTCCAGTAAGTACAGAGAAAGCTCATGTCGTGTATACGTTGCATGCAATAAGTAACGCTGAATTGTATTTGTGTTGGAAACATATGGATGGGTCACATCTGTGCTTCAGATCTTGTTAAGTTGCATCTCAGTTTGGAATACCCTTTTCTCGGTACTTTGACGACATGGGACAAATCCCTCAAATTTGCATGCAAGATACTGCTCATGGTTAGGGTTTATCTTCAAGTGATGAAAAATGTAGCTCAACTTACTCGTGGAATGGATCATATTAATTGAATGTGGAGAGATTAAATATAATATTGGATTTTAAAGGAGCATTCAGTATATTGGAATATTCCTAGAAGTGCAAATTTGATGAAGGAAAGGAAACTTGCACTAACACGCAAACAATTGGTGAAATTGGTGTTCCAACGAAGTCAATTTAAATACCAATTAATTGAAATGAATACATCTCAAAACAGCATATGTCAATGTGTCATCCAATTACAATTGGCTGCATGCCCAGACTTATGATCTTATGTCTATATTATCTATATGATATTATTATTTTAGTAAGGTTTTTAGTTACACGAATTGAACATAATTATCTTTATGTTAAGTTTTTTATTTTGTCTATCATTTTTCTCTCTTTTAATCCGTCTTATTCTTTCAAATTTTATTACTTTTTAAAATATTTTGATCATTGCGTCATTCTTTTATTTTAACTATTTTCGCACAATATAAAATAAAATAATTTTTATATTAATTTTTTAAATTTTCTTTTTCTTTTAACTTTTATTGTGTGTTTTCTCTCAATTTTTCTCTTTTTTTTTTCAAATTCATTTGATATTTATTTACCATTTTAAATATTCTTTATACTTTTTAAATATTAAATATTTGTTATTAATTACAATATAATTATTTTAAAATTTGTAATAAATACGCACATATGCAAATTTTACTTGTTTGTGTGTATATATATATATTAAACACAACCATAAGATTAATTAATCATACCCATCAGCATATTACTCCCTTTTGGTCCAAAATTATAGTCTTAATTTATTTTTACCCAATATTTTAGATAATAGTTGAAATTACACAAACGAAACGTACTTTGAGATCAGTGGGTCAAAATTAGTGGTGTCACCTTTTTGAAATAATAATTTTTTGTGGTGGAAAGGATCTGCTTTAATAAATATATCCTCACTTTAAAGTTATCCCACAACAAAGTAGATGCAATAATTTTGGGATCGTTCATTGAGTCCCAAGTGGTCATCCACTCGTAGTAACTATTAGCCAATCACACCCATAACCAAACCATTCAAATTTATACCTTTGCCAAAATTATATGGAAATAATCACTTTTAATTATTAGCTATAATTTAACCCAACTGTTCTTATTATTGGGAAATAAAAAAGAAAAGCATATAAATCAAGCATGGCAAGAATCAAGGATTAATTAATCTTGGCCAATTTTTAATATTTGGAATGATTTAATGAGGAAGATAAAATCTTTCCATAGGAAACAACATGGTTGGTTAATGTTACTAAAGATTAATTGAGTAAATTTATATTTTAAATTAAACATTAACCGATAAAATCATTTAAAACAATTAAAAAAATTTTAAAGATTTAAATTCTACTCAAATTAAGTAACTTGAATGGTTAAACTATATACACACAGACAGATATAAACTAAAAGATATAGATAGATACAGAGAGAGAGAGAGATGGAAAAAAATTAGTGGCAGCGGCGAAGAATACTGTAATTCCCCAAACGGGATCTTCCCGCCAAACCGAACACTCCACCACCACGTGAGTGGGGCCAGCCGACACCGGAGGGCATTTAACCGCCTCTGGACAACGCAAACTCCTTGGTGCCCTGCAACCCCAACGCTCCCTCTCCTGCTACGGTTTGAGAAATTCGCTATGTCCAAGACGCTTGATCGAATTTCCAGCTCTTGTGAGTCTTAGAACGTGGATTTGTTGCTTGTATTTATTTATTTTTATTGTTGCGTGCAGAGGTTATTAATGTGCTAATTTGTTACTCTGTTAATGTAGTGGTTGATCACTGGTTTTCTTTTTTCTTTTCTTGTGGATATGGTATTGCAGATTCAAGGTCCTTTATTTCTTTTTTTAAAAAATAATATTGAAGATTGAAGTTATGGATTATTGTTAATGAAGTGCGGCGGTGGAGATACTGCCGTTAGTCTTTTATTAATCTTGAATTTCAGTATCTGGCTTTTGATTCTTATGGCTCCTGGTTATGAGCGAATTTTGTTTGATTTCACAAGTATAGATCTCGATTATAGTTGTCCTTGGTTTATATCGATTTTATAGTTCCTGTTGTGGTTGTTAGAGCTGAGTCTCTTTTGGTTAATTCTGTCGGAGTAAAACTTGGGTTACTCGGAGATCAAGTGTGATTGGATACTTCTTTTTTTTCCCTGTATTGTGAAACTAGAATTCTAATTATTTGAAGTTGAACTGACAAGGTAATTTTGGAACTTCATTCACCTGGGCAGCACTTATTTCTTAGGGCTGGATTCCCTGCGATGTAAATATGATCAGAATCAATTTGAATGTTCTAAAAGAGAATTAAAAAAAGAATGATGTTTCTTCAGGTTGCTGTAACGATGAAAACTGCCAACAGAAATCACATCCTGAACACTTGGAGGAACGGACAAAATTTGGAATCCTGAGAAAAGCAAAGAACGCATCCAGTAAACTTAGAAATTCTCTAAGAAACAGGATCAGAAGGAGAAATGATGTTGAAGTTTGCGAAATCGAAGACATGGAGGAGCAAAAAGTGGTTGATGCTTTCGGACAAGAACTGGCCAAGGATAATTTGCTTCCTGCTAGATTTAATGATTATCATGTTATGTTGAGGTAACCCTTTTCTGCATACGTGTATTTACCTCATGTTGTCACGAATAATTTAGTGACTAGAGAATGGAGTGAACCAAAATGACTTTTTTTTTTTTTTTAACACCTTTATCTTTATTGAACTTCTGGCGGGATCAGGATCTTGATGACTAATTGTCTACTCTTTCCATTGCTTGATGTGTTTCCAATTTGGTGTGTCAATACATGCTGATAGGAATGTGGGGAATACACCAGGGATGCATCTGAGCTACCAATCCACCTCACTTTTTGTGTTGATGGAGACAATTAAAACATTACTTCACTTTCAAGAATCTTAAATATTAATATGATGTCATTTGCTTTGGCATTAACTGGCTAAATGATTTTGTAGAAGGCTTAGTTGATTGGCATTAATTGTTTTTATGCACACATCTTATCATTTTTCATGAAACACTGATGATTATATTATTGCCTTTATAAATTGTTGAATTGCCCATATCATATCACGAAGACAACAATGCCTAGAGAACACTACAAGTTTGGGTTTCTTCTTGTTTAAACTTTGATCATTTACCTCTGTCTAAGCCCGCTGGTTGTACTTTATAACATGCTTTAATCTAAAATTGTAAAATATGTGGTATCTCTTTTACTTGTTTTGCAGTGATTTTGATTCCAGAATTATGCGTATTCCGGTTATGCAATGAGTTTTTATTAAGGATAGATCTCCTGTTACATAATTTTTCCTCCTGAGCAATCAATAATTTGCAGATTTCTGAAAGCAAGGAAGTTCAATATTGAAAAAGCGAAGGTCATGTGGGCAAACATGCTTCAGTGGAGGAAAGACTTTGGCACTGATACAATCATGGAGGTAGTCTTCAATGCATCTTGTTTTTACTATTAGATCAATAAATTCTATTATGTTATGTTTGTTTTGCTTCACACTTAAAAAATACCCACACTTGAATCATTATTTTTTAAAAAATTTTATCTCTTTTTTTTCTTACTTTTATATAATTTTCGAGAAAAATACACTTAAAAACACACACCTAGAAACCAAAACAAACATACCCTTGGCTATTGGCTAGAACTCTGAGGTAGGATGGCTTGAATTTCTTAATTAGCCCATGTTAATATTCTTGCTCTAGAGTTCACTTTCCCATGGGCGATGAGTCTTAGGTGCATTTGTTGTGTTATAGTTTCGGATTACCTTTCATGAAATTGAACAAAGTTGTCTGTTTAGTAACTCTTTTTTCTGTTGATTTGCTCAATTTATTATTTCATTTACTGGTATTTTTAGTGTTTTCTTAGATCTTATTATCTTTTGCATTTGTTTTTTTCTCAGGACTTTGACTTCAAAGAGTTGAATGAGGTTCAACGATGTTATCCTCAGGGTTATCATGGTGTTGACAAGAATGGAAAACCTGTCTACATAGAAAGACTGGGGTTGATTGACATTGACAAGTTAATGCAAATTACGACTTTGGATCGATTTGTGAAATACCAAGTCCAAGAGTTTGAGAGAAGTCTTGCTATTAGGTTTCCTGCTTGTTCTGTTGCTGCGAACGAGCACATAGATTCAAGTACAACAATTTTGGACGTTACAGGATTGGTATTCTTTTCTTTATCCCGTTGTGAATAGAACTATCGATTTGCTGTTGTCTACATGATTTAATTTGAGCTTGTTGTTTCTATTCAGGGTTTAATGAGTTTGACTGGCCCTGTTGTAGAATTCATTAAGTTGGTTCAGAAGATTGATAATGATTATTATCCCGAAGTATGTCTCCTCTCCTAGTCTTTTATTGCTTTATGATTTCTAGAACTGTAGTGCGAAATAAGTTTCCAGATAGGGATGTCGCCTGCCTTTCTGTTGAAGCAGATTTTTTGTAAATGTGTTATAGACACTTTACCGGATGTTTATCATCAATGCTGGTCCTGGCTTCAGGCTGATCTGGAATGTGGTCAAGCCTTTAATTGACCCCAATACAACTTCAAAAATTCAGGTACATTTGGGGACGTTATTCACATACTTGTGGAAGCTCACATATTGAGATAATGTTGTTCAAACGTAGGTGCTGGGCAGCGAATACCAAGCAAAATTGCTTCAAGCAATTGATGCAAGGTAACTATTTATTCTTATTCTACCTGCTCAGTCTAATTATTTTAGAATTCACAATGTCGATTTTGGTGGTAGTGAGCTGCCAGAGTTTCTTGGTGGTAGCTGTACCTGTGCAAGTCAGGGGGGATGTTTGAAGTCAGATAGAGGGCCATGGAAAGACGAAAATATATTAAAGGTGATGAACCGAATTTTCGTGTTACACCTGTTTTAAGTACTTTGTCGCATTAGTTTGTGAATTTGACAGTTGAGATCTTCCATGTGTAGATGAGTCAGACTCGGGACACAGAAGTGCATCTAATCCAGAAAGCAACAATCTCAGATAACGGGGAAAGCTAACTGTCAAGGTAACTGTCATTTCACATGCTTCATGCTATATATGCCAATCTTTTTCCATCTTTTTATACGTCTTCATTTTTCATTTCAGTGAGGTCATTCAACAAAGGTTTACATGCCAAGTATTTCCTTGCATCAGATGTACAGTAGTTTGGCAGGAAAAATCAACTCTGCTTGCTATATACTGTAGCTTTGAATGCATGCTGGTGGGACTACATATATTGGGTAAAGCCTAAAATTAATGTACTGGGAGCCTCTCTAAATATAATTAGTGGACACATTTGTTTTAATATTGTTATGATGTCTCTCCGAATGGTTACATTTATTCAGGTAGCATCCCTTTAATATTTATATTTGCGTTTGAATATGACGTTTTCGTATATTTACACATTTGAGATGAAAATGTGGGCATTTACACATTTGATATTCAGGTGATATATTTTCGCCTGAATCTACTCACAATGCATCTGGAATTTTGTTTTGGATTTGATCGAGTTAAAAATTGGATTTTTATCTCGTTAAGTGGATGTTTGGCTTATTTTCCATAGTTTAGTGGCTCTTATGCCTTATAATATATATTTTTTAAAACTTATAAATTCATTTGTCTTATTTTAAAAATAAGCAGGCAACTTGTTTGGATAGAAAAATATTCAACAACTTAGAAAATACTGGTGGATTTTGTAAATATGATTAATATAATATGACAGCTTATAAGATGCTGCAAAAAATAATTTACCCTCTTCTTACAAGGAGTTTTAACTCCAAAAATTTCTGGAGTTTAAAAGCTTCTTAACTTAAAAAATTTTTAAAAAATATTAAATACTTTTATAGATTGTAATTTTGATATAATATAACTAAAGAAATATATTTGATAGCTTATAAGATGCTACTACAAATAAACTGGAGATTTTTTAAGGAGCTTTTAAAGTCTCAAGCATTTTATTTTTTAAAATGTACATATTCATTTACTAAAAAATTAACTAATATCTTTATAAAATTTATAAGTGCGTAAAAATTTTTTAAGTTGTTTTGAACCTATAAATGGTCAATCAAGAATCCTTCTTCAACTGTATTTAAATTTTGGGTGATGAACATGTGCGACATATTTCACAAAAAGAACAACAATAAGATATTGTTAATTCCGAATCTATATAATTCCATGAAGCACATGCATGTCTAGCCTGTGGTCCTTAAGGATTCTGAATGGTAAGGGCTGTTAAGGGAGGGGTATGGTTATGGATGGCAATTTATTTGAAAACATGATTTAAATTAATATGAAATTATTGGATTTGGATTAACTTTCCCAGGTGTGAGTTGAAATTAGGTCAAATTTAATAAACCTAAAAAAATGGGTCCGCATGTTGAATGTAATTTAATAATATTTTTATTAGCTCTTTTTTAATTTTTTAATCTTCTTAAATTATTAATTGTATAAATAGTGAATTAATTAACTAAAGCTAAATGTTAAAAGTGTAAATATATAAAAATTTAAGCCTAAATGTTAAATTAAACCTTAAATGTAAAAATGAATTTAATGATACAGGCATAAATTTTCACATAAAAAAGTCCAATTTTTCTGTTCATGCCAATTGAACAATACAAATTTAACGTAATATGTTCAGATCAAGCATGCCACTGACTAACTAAATGTAACCATTATTTATGGTGGCTCGGCATTTCTCGGCGCCAACTGCATCAAGAAGGAGGACTAAATACATTCGAGATTTAGTATTGTCTCATTAGCAACTATATCATGTTATATTTTAATAGCATACAACCATATGATTTTGGATTATATTTGAATTTAGTAATTGATTGTTTAAGAAAACTTAAGGGAGTAAAATTTATCTCTAATCTTATTTTGGTCTAATCAAATGACTCATGGAATTAATAGATTGAGTTCAAGTTAAGAAAAAAAAAATGGAAAAAAACTGACCTGTGAGAATAAAATGGATCGTGTTCGGGTCAACAATTTTTGTGTCTTAACTCAACTCATCAGCTCACAATCCAACCCGATTGTCACACTTATGTATGTGGATGACTGATGCTAAAGGCTTGGATCAGTCGACCTGCAATGTCGGATTGTCAATTGCTGCATTCATTATCTGAAAGAACTATAATTTAATACAAATTATGAATCACCGTATATTTCTAAGGAAGATGCCTATTTGCATCCTTTTATTTTTATCTATCCTTTTCCACTGCATCGGTGTAATATAATTACATTTACATTTCAAATTCACAAAGCAAAACAAGTTATAATTTTTTATCATCAATAATATAACCAATGATAGCACATTCAATGCGCATGTAAATTTTTTTTTTTATATAAATTATACTATTTTATTCATGGTAAAAATTTTTATTAAAAATAATAATTATTTAAGGTTAAGAACATGTGAAAAATTTTAAAAATGATACAAAAAGTAAATTGAAAGTATAAAAAAACATAAGAGAAAAATAGAGTTAAATTAAAAGGAAGTAGGTAAAGAAAGAAAAATAAAAACATTTATGAGGATATTATAGTAATTTTAATGTTATAAAATCAAAATGATATCGTAAAAAGTATAGAAAATAAAATAGATAAAATAATTTTAAAAATTGAAAAAATAAAATCAATTACAACTAACAAGTGACTGACGTAATGAAAATTGGACAAATTAAAAAAGGTAATATGCAAAGAATTAAGGGTATTTGAGTAATTTTATATTGTGCAACTAAATTTCTTTACTAACTTAATATATAGAAATAATAATAGATATCAACTACTAAGAATTATTTAATGATAATAGACTAGGATTGATGGATTATAAACCTGCAATTACTTCAGTTTCATTTAAAGTGTGCAATTTTACTAGTTCATTAAAAAATGAAGCAGCTTCGCCTAGGTTTGGATTTGGAACCCACTTCCAAAACTTACACAATACAACCCTTCAAATTTTA
Source organism: Avicennia marina (assembly GCA_019155195.1). Lineage (NCBI taxonomy): Eukaryota > Viridiplantae > Streptophyta > Magnoliopsida > Lamiales > Acanthaceae > Avicennia > Avicennia marina. The sequence goes on along the minus strand of CM032781.1, from coordinate 3,638,871 downwards.
CGCTGTCAAATATATAATTTAAAAAAACTATTAACCAAATTAAGATTCAAAATTTTCTCTCTTATCTTTTATATATATAACTAATTAATTATTCATCAATTATTACACTTTTTTATAATTAAATTAATACTAATATATACACACACATATACTTATATTTTATATATTTATACCCAAAAAACTAATTATTATATTCGTATGCTATCACATTATTCAGCCGTTGGTATATATCTTATACACGTATTCAAATAAATCAAAATTTTCAAAAAATCAAAATCTTATAATTAAACATACTACTCATTCCAACACAATTTCCATCAAACATCTCCTAACAGAACTCCTCTACCAAATGTAGCCTTTACTTATTGTAGTAAAATATAAAATTATTATATATTTGAGAATTTTAATAACAAAAGTAAACTTATTTGCAAATTGAAATTTTATTTAATTTTTTTAAAAAAAGAGAGATAAAATACTATGAAATTAAAGAAGAATTTTTTATTGAGAGAAAAGAGAAAAAAGTTCAAAAAAGATTAAAAATAGAGAAGAAAAACATAAAGAAAATAAAGATAATTTTGTAATTTAATATTAAAAACCATAAGTTTGTCGTTATATACTCCCTCCATTTAATAGCCTAGTATAAATTAAGGTTAATGATCTAAATTTACATGTTGCAACCAAATTACTTTCAAAATCTTAATAATTTTAATATTAGTAAAAGTAGTGTACTTTGTGTATGTGCAAATTTATTTATAAATTATAAAATTATTATACTCTGAATGATAAAAATAAAATTATTTATATTAAAAATATAAAAATCTTCAAAATATAAAATAAAAATGGAAAAAATTAAAAATAGAAATTTTGTGAGAAAACATAAATAAAAAGAATATGTTAAAAAGAAAAGAGAGAAAAAGGAATACAAAAATAATAAATTAAAATAAAATTGATTGTGTAATTTGATATTATATAGTCAAAAAGACTTGTTAACTTATTAATAATATAGTAAAGATATATAACTACGTTGCTCAATGATATTATCCTGATCAAGACCAAAATCTCAACATAAGAAACAAAAACCCTAAATCAGTGGGCATTAGTACATGGGACCACTCTAATACTATGAATGCCACAAAATCAAATCTATCCAAAAAAAATTAATTATTAAGGAGAAAGATTAACCTAATTTAGATATGGGTATATGAATTTTTTCTCGATCGATGTGGAACAGAAATATGTGTACTTGGTGTTGCTTGAAAGCCATGCCATCCTCCAATATTATAAGTCAATCTACAAGCTAGCATTGCAATTGATGTCTTTTGTCAAAAGTATGGATTGGCCAAACTAGCTGCTTGTTGAATGAGTTGACAATTTATTAGTGGCTTGGATACGGAAACCTATTGGAGTCGTAGTGAAAGCAAGTCTTTAAAGGACAATTCTCACTGCTTATAGAAGTAACCTATTCATAATTAGTATGAAGCCTTCATGAAACTAAATAGAGGTATGGACTAATTGGGGTTAGAAAATTAGCAAATAAGTTGTTGTTAGAATTGAAATGCCACTCCAATCAAGAGTTAGCTAATTCTCTCCAATATGCATTAAGAAACAATAGTTGACTCGTTCAACAACATTCTTAAGTCAGGATTACATTGAACCTCCCTTAAGTCTAAATCATATACGTCAAATTTGAGATCATTAACCAATGTACTATGGCCAAACTTGAATTTCTAGTGACTGGAGGCCTATAAAATAAATGCCCTCATTTGGAAACCTTGTTATCCTTAACAATCTTTCTTCTTGACCTCTTGTTAAGATCATCCAATCCATTTGAATCAAATGTTATGTCGAGAATTTCTGTACGAGCTGTTGCACATTGAAAAAAGTATGTAAAAAGTGAATGATATATAAGAGAAAGTGACTTACAAACTCTCTGACTTAAAGTTCTAGGTTGAAAGATGAAGTTAGGCATATAAATATAAATGCTTATACATAGACCAGTGAATGGTTATCCCCAAGTATTATACATGGATAATACTCTCTAATTTGACTGGGCTTTGTCACGTAACCAACACGTCTAATCAAAATTTGTAGTTAGACTAGCATGCTCCAAACAAATTGTATATGGGCCGTTAGTTTAGCTTAGAATGATATGAAAATAGTGCACAATTCATAACATGCTTGTCTCTCTCATGATAGACAAAGAAGAGATTTAGTAAAATTCCTAAAAGAGGTTCCCAAATAGGGTTAAAAGATTATCTTAATAAGACTGTGAGTATCAAAACTATTTGAGCGAGAGCGAGAAAGTTCAAATTTGATCCAAATTTGAAAAATTCACACTTGAATGAGGTTGTTGATGATTTCAAGTATAAATTGTATTACAATGAAAAAGTGTGGGAAAAATTAGCTATAGAAGTAACCTATAAATCTATTGCGTTAAGGCTCAAGCGTTGTGGATAATGTTCCCCAGTTTAGTTCAGCATTGCTGCTAGGCTTCATAAGTCAAATCAAAACTTGTGATCGGACTTGTGTGCTTCAAACATGATTGGTTCAACACAACAGAGCTCCAATATTCACCTTCATTGTAATCAACGACATATAACCTCTCACCATTTTAGTCTTTTCTTTGATCTCCTTTGCTTTCCTATGGCGGCTAAACCTTCAAAGTCAAATCTTTGCATTCCTTGTGAAAATCTAATTCAAAGTATGGGAGTTTGGTTTTCAAATTGCTTATTTTACCTCCTTGGGTTGATTTTCTGCTAGACATCAATAATTATTGGTTCTTGTCCAATCACATCCGACTTCATTTGAACATAATGCTGCTAAACATCAATAATTTATTGGTTCTTATCCAATTACAACCAACTCCTACATTTCTATTTGATTTTGTTCACTGTCATTCTTTAGATAGAGATGAAGATTTTGTTGCTTAGATATGATTATTGTCTACTGAAAACATGTAATTAGAAATAAACTCCCCTAACTAATTGGGAAAAGAGAGTCCCCTAACTAATTGGTTTGCCACTAACATGGTGTTGATATGCCATGTGTGTTGGCATAACGTGATACTAATTATATTTAGAAGAATATTTGTAATATCCTCATCATTAATGAAGATTTGGTGTAATCTTTTATCTATATTTTGATGATTTGGTCTTCTATACTTTTAGTTGTCCATATATGGATAAAAATCAACCACTCATATAAACATTTGATAAGATTGGGTGTTTCCATCCATTACTAATTCGTACGAAACAAAATTTGCACACTTTGGAAAGTATATCTCCCAAGATGGAAAGCTCGATTGGTGTCGGAACACCTATTATATAATTTGGGCCGGAAAGGATGGCATTTGAATTTAGGCATGGAATTTTGGTGATCGTCTCCAAAACTTTTGGAATTTACTTATCAACGAATTATATAAGTTTGGAGACTACAAAGAGCTTGATAGACTTTTTAATTAAGTGTCTTTGAGTGTAAATTTAACATAATTTATGTTTTCCATCTATGTCAAAGCAAGTAAAAGAGAGTGTTCAAGTGCGAGTGACTATAACACTGTTCAATTCAACCTCTAGTTGGACCATTTGAGTTAGTTAAGAGTGAACTATGCAATAAGTGAGGTGGCTTAAGTACTTGAGAGGTTAAAATTAATAGGGTGAATGACTAGTTGAAATACACTCATTGTTTTGTTGTACATTTGTTACTTTTGATATTGTGAAGATAGTTTTCCTCTATTGTTCACCCTTTGTATTCCAATGTAATGTCCTTCACACACATATGATGTTGCATCACTTAATCAGAACTATCAAGTGATATCAAAGTTACATCACCTTTTTATAGCTTGGTTTACAAACAAGATCATAGCAATTCTGATTAAGTCATGAGCACAAAAAAACAAACTTCGAGTACTTGTTCACCCTCAATTAATGGATCCAATTATCCGTATTAGAAAGCCTGAATGAAAGCCTTCATAAAATCTATTGATGAAAAAGGCCTAGAATTCAATCACTATCAAATAGAGTCCACCTACCACAATTATTGACAAAAAACATATTCTCGAGGATGTCAAAAACTAGAGAGTTAATGAAGAGAAGGCTACACTAGGTAATTCAAATGCATAAGAGGTTTAGGTTTTAGCAAATGAGGTGCAATTAAAGTTAATGGTCAACTTGTGAGACTGCAAAAAAGGCATTGCACATACTACAAAATGCCCACAAAGTTAGAAGAAGTGTGAGAACATTGAAACTCTAGATGCTTTGCTCCCAATTTGAAGGTATGAGGATAGGATAGGATAAAAACATTGCCCCCTCTAATGAAAGACTAAGCAATATTCCATATGAACTTTATAAAAGGTACTTTGAAGTAAAATTGGTATGCAAGACATTAAAGTCTTGGTTGGAAAGATTTTCAACAAAAGTAGTTGAGGCTATAAATGAAGAAGTCAGAGATTTGGATAATATACGATTAGATGAGCTCATGGGCTTATTGCAAATATATGAAATGAATTTGCTACAAGCTAAAAAGGAAAAAGGGATATCTCTTAAAATTAAACAAGGATGCCAGAGTAATAGGTGTTGTAACACTGAAGAAAGACCAAAAGATCAGATTTGTGAAGAAATCTACAACTGATATTTTAGCATTGATTAAAGAAACATCTGCTTTTATTGAAACACCAAAAGAGACAAATTATGCTAGTGCCTTTACATCAGTGTGCACTACAATATAATGTGTGCCAATCAAACATCAAACATCACCTCTCCACTTATTATTATTTTTTTTCTTCTTTAGAAACCTTATGAGTGGGAGATTATGTTGCACTAAATTTCTCGAGAAAATAAAAATAAGGAAAATCTAGGTAAAAAAAAGTCTAACCTAAGGTGTTATACTTCTCATACATCATTAAAGGCATACTCTAATGCCAGGTGGTACTTTGATAGTAGTTGTTCTATGTATGTGACTAACAATAAAGCATGTTTGATTGACTATAAAAATTACAAAGAAGAATTCATTACCTTCGAATATGAACAAAGGGAAAGAGTTATTAATAAAGGAACTTTAAATGAAAAAGGATTACCCTTATTGAAAAATGTACTTCATGCTGAAGTATTGATGGCTAACCTGATCAATATCAATCAACTATGTGACTAGAATCTCTTAGTTAGATTTACCAAGAATCAATGTAGTGTATATAATGAAAAGGACAGGCTTGTGCTAATGGAAACCAAGTCATCTAATAATTTTTATTTTTAAATGAAGCTACAACATACTTCAAGGTGGAAACAAGCGACAATGAAATTGGGCATAAATATCTTGGGCACGTGAACTGTCGCAACCTTGCCAAACTATTGAAATTTGAACTCAAAGTGTGTGAGCCATGTCAACATAGTAAGTAGCTTAGGAAGAATCACCATGTGTTGCAACATCTAAGGACTTTAGAATTCAAGTTGCTGCATTTGAACATAATGGGTCCAATTAATGATACAAGTGTAGATGAATAACACTGCGTTGTGTTTGGTGATCGACTACTTGAGATGTACATGGATAGAATTCCTCAAAGATAAAAGTGATGCTTTCTATGTTTTTAGGAAGTTATACTTATAGTTGATCTCTGAAAAAGGCATGGCAAACATTAAGGTTGCAAGAATTAGGAGCAACCATGGAATGAAACTTGAGAATAAAAAATTTTCAACTTTTGTGAAAAGCATGGGATTGCCCATGAATTTTTTTCACAAAAGACACCTCATCAAAATAGTGTCATGAAAAGGAAAAATTAGACTCTCCAAGAAATAGTCAAGGTCATGATCAATTTAAAAAGAGTTAGTATAAACTAGTGGACTAAGGTAATAAATACATATTATATCATCAATCGTATTACTAGAAACTAATGTTAGAAAAGACTCCATATGAGCTCTAGAAATGGAGACGTTCAAACATTAGGTATTTCTATGAATTTGGGAGCAAAAGCTCCACACGCAATAATCATGAGAAACTAAGAAAAGTCTATGCAAAAAGCAATGATGGGATGTTTTCGGATACTCTACAATGAGTCAAGCATATCTGGTATATGATTTTAGGACCCTAACTGTCATAAAGTCAATAAATATTGTATTCTTTGATTAAGGAAAGAAATCAAAAAGAAATTATCAATTTAAGCCTCCAAAGATAGAGAAGATAATATTTCAAAAAGTGATAGTCTTAAAAGGATTGAAGAAAAAAGGAACCAAAATCCTCATGTGTCAAGACCAAACCATGATGTCACTAGTGGTGATGAGACACCGCCTCAGCTTGAAAGAAACCTTCCTTGAGGATAAGAAAAATCACCCTCCCTAAGGTAATCATTAGCAGCCTAAATGACCAAATACAAACCAAAAATTTAGGGTGTATCAACTACATAGATATTGTACAGTATCCTTGTTTGTTGTCTACTGTTGAACCTGAGAGTGTGAATGATTCCTTAAAAGGTAAGTATTAGATTGTTGCAATGCAAGATGAGCTTAATCAATTTATAAGTAATAACATTTATACTTTAATAGAATGACCACAAGACATAAATGTCATAAGCACTAAGTGGGTATTCAAGAATAAGACATGAGCGTGGTGCTGTAACATGCAACAAGGCCGGATTGGTTGCTCAAGGGTACACATAGGAAAATGGGGTTCATTTTAACAAGAACTTTACTTTAGTAGCATGATTGGAAAAAAATTAGGTTGCTGATGTTTATTGTCTGTTGTTTTAACGTCGAGCTACATTAAACAGATGTTAACAGTGTGTTTCTTATTGAATGAAGAAGTATATGTAGAACAACCGAAAGGATTCAAAGCAAGCACTCGGTTTATAGTTTAAAGCAAGCACCTAGATAAAGTGTTTTATGGTTTAAAGCAAGCACCTAGAGCATGGTATAAGAGGTTAGATAATACTTGATAAAGAAAAGATACATCAGAAGAGGAACTAATAGAACTCGGTTTATTCAATGTTGTAATACCAGTGTATTCATTACTCAGATCTACATAGATGATATTGTCTTTGAGTCTAACTCAAAACAACTCTTTGATTGATTTGTTGAATTAATGAAGAAAGAATTGGAGATGAGTATGATTAGGGAGCTAAGATATTTCTTAGGATTACAAGTGAACCTAACTTATGATGGAACATTCATTTCTCGAATAAGTACACCAAGAACTTAGTGAAAAGGTTTGGTCTTAAGTCTTCTAAACATGTTGCAGAACCAATGTCCATCAATACGAAACTTATCAAGAATGATGCTGGAGCAACAATGGACACAAGCCTATAGTGCAACATGATTGGGAGTCTAGTATATCTCATTGCAACTCTTCCAAACATTTACTATAATGTTGTCGTATTTATTGGGTTTTAGTCTACTGTCAAAGAAAGCCACTTGAGTGTTGTGAAAAGGATTATTTGCTACATCGATGACACTAGTGAGCTTGAAATGTGGTATTTGAGGAGATCAAGCCTATACGTATTTGATTTTAGTAACGTTGACTGGGCATGGAAATGTTAATCGCAAGAGCATTATGGAAGAATGTTTCTACACAGGTAACAACCTTGTATCATGGTTTAGCAAAAAGTAAGACTCAACTTTATTGTATACAGCAAAGGCAAAATATATTACTATAGGGGCACGTTGTAAATATATTACTATAGGGGCATGTTGTGCTCAACTATTATGGATGAAACAAATGTTTCAAGATTATAAGATTCAACAAAGTACAATGATAGTAAATTGTGACAACTAAAACCATTTTAACATCTCAAAAAATTCAGTGCAACATTCTCATAACAAGCACATCACATGAAATATCACTTTATTTGGGAACTTGTACAAGACAATATGATGACTATGGAATATATTGCAATAACATCATAGTACATGGTATCCTAACCAAGCCACCAAACCCACGAAGATTGTCAGAATTGAGGCTTAGACTGGTTTTTTCCTGATCTCATTGTTGGCCTACTAAGGGTCCAATCCAATGAAGTGCAAGCCTAGGGAAGAAGAACTAGTTGCTGAAATAAAGGAGTTGTCCTAACCTCAGAAGAAGAAGAAGAAAATCAAAGCATCCTCCAAAAAGAAAAGTATTGATGTGTCTAAGCCTCATAGGTTTCTCTAATATGCAAAAGAAAACGAGGAATAGAAAACTTTTGTTTCTACACGGAGACTGATTGTTGAGAAGAAAATTGATCTGACCAATATGGAGATATTGGGCTTGTTAAGGTTTTGAAAGAAACAGGGCTATATGACGTTGCAACATCATTTTAAATCTATTACCTAAATCTGGTTAAGGAGTTCTATTGCAACATCACCTACAAGATTACTAAATTGCCTGTGTTATCATTTGACACAAACATAGGATGTGGCCCCAATCCATTACGTTGCAATCCTTCGCCCTCAACCTCTAATACTTTTTGTTGTTCAAACTAACCATTCTCAACTTCATGCCAACCTATAATTCAACTTGGGCTTCAAAAATCAAGGGAATGTTGTTGCACTACCTTGGAGTAAAATGAAGAATAAATCTTAGCACCTTTATTTTCAAAATATTATGAACACGGTTGAGTTCAAAAACACCACCATGAATCTATCACACCCAGCCTTATTTGTAAGGTTCTTACAAGTAAATTAAGGATTGATCAAGTTGAACCTACATGCAAGATTGATGCAATGCAATATAGTGATTGGTTTCTACACCTTGATAAGGTGAATGACTTAGGCATTGCTACAACACCCAGATCTCAGGACAAAGGCACTCCTTAATCAGACAAGTCATATCTTGGAAATGCCATGGCCCATTTGGAGGCTCTTGGCCATGAAATAGGATACCCATTTTAGCTTATTGCAATTGTAATACCCAGATTTGGATCTACAACTTGCATCCCAAAAACTCTTTATCCCTTCCTCTTGAATAAACTAGCAAATGATGTTCTAGCACTAGCTTTAACTGAAGTTGGACTATACCACTCCTAAAGCCCTGCATAAGCCTTCTTTCCCTTAGAATTTGCTTTGTTATTGTATAGCTTAAAAGGGGTGTAGAATTACAGAGGAGTAAAGAAATTGGGAGAGTGGACAATAGACCTGCATGCCTAGAGTTCTCTAGCTAATTTCTTGGTTGCTAGTTAAAGTTGTCTACTATGCACGATTATTTGTTTGCTGCTGTCGAATCATTATTTTTATTATCTTGTTTCATTCTGCAGTTTAGTTGTTTTTTTCTACTATTGTTCTACTGTCACTTTAGCACTTTGTTGTTGTTTCTTAGTTTTGACTTTGCTATTGTTATAATAATGAACTTAGATTTGCATTGTTTTAATGAACCTCCTAACGACAACAGTTGCTATCACAACCTTGGGGTATTTTTTGGTTAAACTTCCACTGTTGTTAGATGCTTTCATTTATATATAATGTCGTTGCAACACCAACGATAAAAGGGGTTGCCACTTAGAAATTTTGATGACCTGTGGCATTAGATGGCAAGGAGAACGAAGGTTGTACCATAAAATATCAAAAGAAGATATGGTTGGCTTGAAACTGACATGGTGCTAACATGGCATGTGTGTTGGCATAATATGGTACCAACACTTTATAATCTAATTCTATATTTTGCTGATTTGATCTTTCATATTTTTAAGTGTCCATATATAGATAAGATTCAACCTTTTAACCTAAAGATCTTATAAGATTGGGTGATTCCATCAATTCCCAATTTGTAAGAAACAAATCCTCATGCTTTGAAAAGAATCTCATCCTAGATGGAACACTCAATTGATGTTGGGACATCTAATATAGAATTTGATTGGAAAAAGCTAGCATTTGAATTTGCGCACGGATTTTTGGTGATTAAATATCCGAAACGTATGAGATCTGCTAATCAACAAATTGAATAAAGTTTAGAGACAACAAAGAGCTTAATGGACTTTTTGTCTTTGAGTGTAAATTTGTCTCTTACTGATTTATGTTTCCTATCTATATCAAAGTGAGTAAAAACAAATGCACAAATGTTAGAGAGTATGACACTGTCTGATTTAGCTCTTATTAGGTCTATTTCATTGATCGTGTGTGCATTATGCAATGAGAGATTGTTTGAGTGCTCGATAAGTTGAAATTAATATAAAGTGATTGACTAGTTAATATGTTACCCGTTATCTTGATATACTTCTATTACTTTTTGATATAGGAAAACAAATTTTTTGAACAGGTACCTCTTAGATGCAGGAGAAGTTTTCCAAATTGTATTAACCAATTCGTGTGTTTAAATTCTCCACTCTGTTGTTCACATTTGGTGTTGCTGACATGTCTATTATATACACATGTGACATTAATCAAAACTATCAAATCCACTTAATAAATACCCTTGTACGTGGGTGGCATTGCTACGTCACAATCGAGAGAGCAATTGAAGTATTTTCTAAAAGAGAAGTGTTGGTCATTGGTTTGAGTGTAAAGAACAAAATATCAAAAATTGAGAGACCCACAGTTTTAAATTGATTCTCTTGTAACATGAAGAGTCACACTTATAATTTGCGTGCCACATAAAAAAGCAATATTAAAAGTTTTATCTTAATTATTTACATTATTTACAATCTATTAAAAAATGTAAAGTTCAGTTCCACTGGACGTTAAGACCAAAACAGACAGTGAATCGAGATTTAACAAACACAACAAAACACAAATCATGAGAGTTGAAAGATTGGCAAAGCAATTTTGGAAGGGCAATTATCTGTACTTTTTACCTAGACTCAACAAAAACATGCTCAATACCAGCAGACCAAATTGAATTCGACACTCTTGAAGATTACAATGCATAGAACGAGAAATGAACTGAATTTTGTACATGTCATACCAAAAAGATTGCAAGACACTTCAAGAATGTTGTAACGATTGTAAGAGTCCTCATCTATCATGTACTAGACATCACATTTGTGGCACGTTCTAGGAAGAGCGTCCACATCCTTGTGGTGATCTTTCCTGTTATCTTTCTTGTCTTCCTTAGCAGGACCTATACTTGTTATTGAACTCTCTTACCTATTTTATCATACAGACAGGATCAGCCTCACCAATTACAGTCACAATATTGTTGGATGGCTCAAGTAATATGGAGTAGATCCCCAGACACAACCGTTTGCTGTTGCAAAAATGGAAAGCCACGTTTCTCAGTAACGCTATTAAACTCAGGGAACCAAAACTCTGACAACATCAAATGAGGAGCAGAAGAAGTACAGCAGAGTGTAGAGTAACTGAATAATGATATGCAAATTCAATGAAACAAACCATCGATAATATTTGCCTACAATATAAAAGCTCAAAGTTATACAATTAATTGTGTAGAAACACAGAAAGTTCAAGGAGATAATGGAACCTTAACAGGGAATGTCATTGTGTTGAGCATTAACTTGTGAGAAATGATACTAACAGTTCTGCAAGCTATTAGTTGATTTGCTGATGTTATTATAAATTGCTCCTCTACTATATTATGTTACAAGAATCCTTCGGTTTCTTCTAAATTAGTTTTTCTAGGTGCTTTTAGTACTGATGAGGTACAAAACACTAAATGGAGGGACAGAGTTGGTGGATAAACTTAACTAAATGCTATTTTTCATAATCTACCTATTCCATCTCTTGTAAGTCTCTGACATAACACAAGCAGCATGTAAAGAGTTCAAATTTAAGTAAGAAGAGCTTATACGATTGCGTTCTCAGACAACATCACTTTGTCTTATTCAATCTGTCCCGTATCATTTATCAATGCAGGAAGAGATTAAAATTGATGGATATATCTTCAAAGATGAGGCACTAATCAACCAAATATACACCTTTTAACCATTAACACCGAAGATGCTATCAAATGGCAATATTTAAGGTTCAAGATGTACTGTTTTCACTTGAACTACATGTTGACAAGCAACATTTTCAGTACGGAAGTTGAAAGGGTCAAGAAAACGTTTTTCCGACTTGGACCTGATACATTTTATTTCAGTATTTCAGCATCATAACCATGCTAAGTACTGCCATTTAAAATAAAGAAAAATATGTGAAGAATCAACTCAACAACATTTGAATGGATAAAAGATGAATGCAGGAACAATCGGACCTGTCTTACATACATTAAAGTGGGTTGTAACCTGGTAATCAACTTCTTCCAAGAGGGCCGCAAAGAAACCCATAAGAGAGAATATCAACCTTCCCAACCCGAAAGCATCAATTAAACAACAATGATGATGACAATGACAACAATAAAAAAGGAAAAAGGGGAACTGGAAAGGCTTCATGCAGCAGATTGATAAACATTAATAAGAATGCGCGTATAGAAAACAAAAAACATAGCATTGAGTGCAATCAACTGCAGTGTTGAGAATACAATTTATATTTCTATGCATCTACAAGTGTGTAGTGGTAACTGCTTCGAAGCAAAAGAAAGAGTCTGAAATTCAGCTGTTAAAATTTAGTACTTACGTAATTTGAATTCCACAAGCTATCGCTGCCTTAACTGGTCCAATTCAGATGCCGAAGCACAAATCCAACTGATAAGACAATGTCCGGATATAGATTGTGTGTTGTAGAAAATATCTCAGTTAGGCAAGAAGATGTAATTCATTTTCAAATATCGCTTAGTAAAGAATTTCTTTTACAAGCATTTGCACTATTATTTGACATTTACAAGTATACATAATACAGATAAAATTACATTAGCCACACGCTCTGATTAATCAAAAATTTGGTCTAGAGTTCATCGGTAAGCGATAATCCATCTTCCAGTGAGCCATTTGCAGGCAAAGTCAGTTGAAAATTCCAGCTGTATCAATTATTAATCGTTCACGGGGGCTGGAAGGGAATGACACCAAAGTAGTCGATACATCACTTTCTTTGTAGAAGGAAAAGGCTGATTAGTCTCCTTCTGAACACCTCAATTAATCTTCCAGCTCTGCAGAAACATGATAAACTACATATTTACATGCTCAAAAACAACAGAAAAAAATGATATGACGCGGACACACACACACAGATATATATATATATATATATATAATAAGTGAGCAGATTATTTCACAGGCAACAGACCACATTATAGCATTCTAAATGCATTAGTTCAACCTATACATCATCCCTTTTACCCCCCAAATGGAGCAAATGACAAGAGCTGTAGCATTCTAAATGCATTATATTTTTCAGAAGATGTCACCTTTTAGGCTTTGAGATATTTTGATCTACTCAGAAAAGTAAAGCAGAATAGAGAATACTAATGAAAACGTCACGAGATAGAGTGAAGATACGTCATGCTCATGAATATGCTACAAGGCAACAAAACATCAAATTCCTTTTAATACAAGTCTTGAAATTAGATCAACCAGATGTGAAACACCATTTGAGGGTGGTTCTTTATGCATTTATACAGTCCTTGTATAAAAGTTAAAATTAAGTAAAAATGGAGTTTTGAGATACAAAGCACTACAAAAGAGTCTAACGCAGATCAGGAAATCGAAGGCAATAATGTTCTACCTTAGGACGCAAATATTGACTGATGATGCTTCTTCATTTTTTTTTATTTTTATTTTTTTGGCTTTTGATATCCTGCATTTAGTCCATCAAACCAAATGACCATCCATGAAAAATCAAGGATTAAATCAATCATTTTAATAATGGAAAATGATTTGTAAATTACATGGCTAATTTAAAATTAAAAATTGAAAAATTTAGGAATCCTATTCTGCATAAGACACGCACACACACACATAAATGCACCCGAGACACATTACACAGACACAAACAAGCACTTCAGAGTGGGTCAGACATGCAGAAAAATGTTCTGCTGATTGGGTAACTTCAGCAACAGAGAAAAGTTTCAAGGGCTAAAAGAACGCAAAATCAAACTAATCATTTTATATTGGGTTCTAATGTAAAGCTTAAGGCAGGCTCCAAAGACAGGACAGAAAAATATGTTGCTAAGAAACTGATACAAACATGTTTTGATAATACTGCATTAAAGAAACAGTAAATTAAAATGAATAACCAATAATTTTATTTACAGTTTGGTGTGCAGGAGTTTGAAGATTCATCAAGCCCCTCAACAAAATCAATTGATTCCTTGTCTTTCACCAGCTGAAGATAGTAGCTAACTATCTGCTGATCTAACTTATAGTAATACTCCATTTTTTCCAGTGGTTTCATGTCCAAGTCAACAAAAGATACCTGTAAGATTTTAAGGAAAATAAGCAATGATAAAAGATTTTAAAAACAATAAGCAATGATAAAAGATTTTAAAAACAATAAGCAATGAAAAAATATTTTAAGGAAAATAATCAATGATGAATAGGAATTATACAGCACGCAGAACAGAACAAATAAATACTGAAACAGTGAAACACAAGTGATGAAAGGCACCTTGATACACGTGCATAAATACATAGATAAATTAATAAAATTGTCAAATATAAATTTATATCATTTGTGTAATAAAATAAGAGAGAAATAAAGAATAGAAAAAAATAGAATAAATTTCAATTCAGAGTGAAATTTGAAAGAAGAATTTGTAATAAGTGAAAATGAGGAAAGGTAATGATATAAATTAAAAGACAAACTGAAAAGAAAATATATAAAGAAGTAAGGTATTTTATTAATTATGAACAAAAAAGAGGTCCTTAACCTCAAAACAAAGTGTAAATGAATAAAGAGGTAAGATTATTTTAGTAATTATACAATGCAACCAAAGACAGATAATTAGGCTTAATATATAGTATAGGTAACAGAAACACCCTATAGAAAACATATTTTCCAACTATTCTTGGCACAATAGAGTTCCTAAAGAAGGCAGGATTATAAGCTATATTCAAAATGAATACTGCTATGAATACAAGGGTCTGGTGGTGACAAATTGTGCCATAATGTGTGTTTTATATTCCAAATCTTACAAATAAAACTCTGCATTTATTAAGAAGACAGAGAACAATAACAAAAACATTTTACATAGAACTGAAAAGAAATAATGATGCTAAAACAACATGATCATAAAACATAAATTTCAATTAATCTTAATAGTATACATCCATGCTTCTGAATTTAAACAAAACACACAAACAAATTTGTACTGGATCAGATTCAATATGAAAAAATGATGTTCTATGTCTAGAAGCTAACCATATATATTTACAAGGATTAACAAGGTATTAACCTTGTAATCAAAAGTTTGATTGGTTGATTCCAGAAAGACAGAACTAAATGGAGATTTCATATCCGTATTTGCTCGGGATCTGAAAGTAATCATCATACTTAGGTCCTTTGCAGTGGCAGAAATCAAGTAATCCCTCACAGCTTTTAATTTTTCATCCCTTGACATTGAATGTAGTAATGAATATCTTCCTGACAATTTATTTCCACCCTTTCGCTGGCAGACAACACATTGCTTAGAAACAATATCATAGTAGGCATGAATGGCACCTTCAATATCAAAAGCATCCAGCTTCTGTAGTTCAAGAAGTCGATTCAACAATCCAGACTGGAAAACAGTTTCTGCTACCAGTTCCAGAAAATATTCTGTGTGCATCCCATCCTCAGCCAGAATAACACGTTTAAGTCCATCATGGAATGCTTGATCGACTGTATAACTCATGCTGTCTACAGCACCCCCCATGCCTCCAAAAATAAGTGAGCCATTTAAAAAAACCCGGAAATTATTCTGAGGAGTAAGAAAGAGGGACTTAATTGCTTTGTATATTCTGTCCTTGGATCCAGAAAACATATCCAGTGGATCATATTCACTTATTTGTGATATCTGCATTTAGAGAATCAGAATCATTTGCATGCTAATCAAAATCCTGCAAGTATAGCTATCTACCTAAGGTGAGAAGCTGAGGCAGTAAACAATAAAAGAAATCCCAGTTCATCGATACAGTTCAAACGCTGCAACAAGACATCCTGGCAAATGTTTATTTCTGGGTGAGGAAAAGCTACACTGGTGCAAATATTACCTTTCCTTCATGAAATTTCAGAGATTGATGCATTTTAAATCGAGAAATTCTCTTTTTGATTGCATTTTCTTCAGCTATGAATTCTGATGTAGAAAGAAATCCACCTTTAGGCTGCTTTGGCAGAAGATGAGAAGAAATGAAAGATGTCATACATTTCCATGTAATAGTCAAGGACGTATACATCTCCATCAGGATATGAATGAACATATATAGAATAAGAAGCTGACACTGTGAATGTCAAGAGAAGTACCTTTATCTCAACCGAGACACAAAAGTCCCTTTTTAAAGTACCTGAAACCACAAAATAGTCCAATGCATGAAATATATAATTAATCTCCTATCTTCTCTTGGTCGCAAATAGCTCAATTAATGGCAGATGGACTCAGAAACTAGTCACCACCAAAAATACATAGAAATATTAGAGGTCAATCAGACAGCTAATATGCTTAATTTCAAATCTTGTCTGTGGTACACGTCCCATTGGCAATTTATAACTTTAACTGACAGAAAACAAGTCTATTCATATCCCATAAAGAAAGACTCTAATGGTTACCATTGTTCTGAAAAAACAATGAACAGATAAAAAGTGAAATCTTGTTGAAACAATTCAGCCAAGCATATTGGTTATGCCATCTCAGTTGAGGACAGTGCAATCAATCCTATCATTAGAATAAAACAATGTCAGGATTAATTCATACCATTAGAAAACATTGAGTGATCAGCAATAAGAAGAACAGAATCACACAAGGGACTGATTTTCGCAGCATCAACCCGCCACAAAGGACGCTGATGATGAATTTTTCTTTCAACTGCCTCCAAAAATTCTCTAGATACAGTAACTCGAATCTGTGAAAAGTCACATGGCAAAACTCAATGTTTCATCTGTACTAGATATTATTGTAATTATACAAAAAGCTGGATCAGAGATAGAAGATAAAACAAAAAGGAAGAAAAGGAACCTCATTTTTCATGTTGAGCCAACTAAACTGTTAATTCTTCAATTGAGTTCTTTGTTTGGCAAAACAAGTAGATATTGCATTTAATAGTGTCTATTTCCTTCCTTATGAACCAGAATAAAGGGGTCTTCATCAAACCAGATAGCCGGTACAATCAAAGGATGCAGGAATATATCAACCATGGTTCAACATTTGCCATTTGCAACAAGAAGATATAGGAAAATTTTGAATGCTATACTCATCAACGCCTATGGCAAAAGAGAGATACCATAAGAGCCTACTGCAAGACAATCAGCCGTAACCAAGTACAAAAGAGGGGCAATGACTGTTTTTTGAGTTTTCTTCATTTACTGAATAAACGATCATGAGAGTTATTTATAATAAACAGGCAAACAAGAAAACAAATGACAATATAATGAATCGATACAAGTGTGGATCACAAATTTGCAAGCCAGTAACTTACCCCTGCATCAACATGTTGAGAGCCCAACAGTGGGCATATTACTTTCTGCACATATAATTGATCTGCGGTTTCCCTTGTAGGAGCTGAAACAATGCCTTTAAATTCCTCCCACAGGAAGCATTCATGCTTGGTTAGAACTGCATGACCATTCTCACATTTAGATCCAGCATTTGGAACTTTTTGAATCCTTAAGACCTTTCCAACCTAGAAGCAATAAGTTAAAAAGAAAAGAAATCTTCAATCAAGACTTCAAACTTCAATAACTCGAACTATGTACTCTTTTTGCTTTAGTCATTACTACAACTGTCAACTTTAATTAAGAGATCTGTATAATTATCTACACACAGCATCAGTGGATGAATTCATTGTCCACTTTATATCTAGAATACCCCAATTGAGCATTTCCTTTCCAATATTGTTTGTCTGATAAAAAAGAGTTTGGCTGTCCAAGTACCCGTCTAGTGCTTGAAAAAGTCTGTCCCACCTCTTTGACACACTTGATTTCATCAATCAAATGTTCAATATGAATACATGGATCACTTCAAGCATGATTCCTTTTCAGAGTAATTTTTTCACATAAAATATGGAATGATCATGCCAATCTACCATGAATGCAAGGCAACCATGATAAACCATTTGCCAGCCTGAGTTACCAAAGAGTGAAGTGTTTACGGAAAATTCATCAACTTTCTTTCAAACTAAATTAGTGAAAAAGGAGAAAGCCAAGTGAGTCTTACTTTTTACAGTGATCAAAATTCATTTTTAGAAAAGGGAGGAAAAAAAGATCTTTTGCCTGGGTCTCCCGCGTGCTACAGATAACACAAAGACAAAGCAAACAAAAGCAAATCATCCACATGCCGTTTTGACCGTCCAGAAAGAATTACAGCAAAAGATAACTTCAAAGTTTGTAGTGAATAATCAACAGGGAATACAAATTATTTTTTAGAATTATATTGGATATTTATAACTACTCTGGCAGCTAAAAGGGATTATGATCTCCGATAAACAATCCATGATTTAGCATAAAGTAATAAAACGTAATCAAACGGAAAAGAAAACATACAAAATTAGGAGAGTTTCCACAGTAAGCAAGAACCAAGTTGACAGCCCCTTCTCCCCTATAAATCCATTCCTCTGCATCTTTTTCCTGTAAAACTGTTGCCATTCCCTGCGCACACGCGCACACGCGCCCAAAAATAAAAATAAAAAATTCTTTCTTGTAATATGTCCAACATACAAAAATGAATATGAAGTGTTTGCTCGGTATTAGAAGTGAATTAGAACTCAAATTCTATTAACCACCAAGACCATGTAAGACACAAGTCATGAACTGGCAGTTATTTCATAAGAGAAATGAACATTCCCTAAAGGAACAGCAGTTGCATGCATTCGATTCAGTAGAGAAAGTACTCTAACGCTCGACGAAGTCTGCGCGAACGCGAGAAAAAGGTAAAAAGAAAGTTACCCGACGGAGATCTGTGCCAAGCACCGCCGCCTGAGCCTCGTACGCCTCCACCAGTCAATGTGTCGACGGATTGATTATAAGGGTTTAACTGGGCATCAGATTTGAACGTTGAGAAGAAAAAGATTCCGCATTCAAGGCCCTCAATTGGGTCTTTGGTTAGTTGATTTAGGGGTTGAGAGGGAGCGTGACTGCGTGAACAGTCCCGCGCTTGAGCAGTTGAGAGAATAAGGCTTTCTTTGAAAGCAATTTGAACGTTGAGAAGAAAAAGATTCCGCATTCAAGGCCCTCGAATGGGTCTTTGGTTAGTTGATTTAGGGGTTGAGAGGGAGCGTGACTGCGTGAACAGTCCCGCGCTTGAGCAGTTGAGAGAATAAGGTTTTCTTTGAAAGCAAATTTTTGTTGGGGAAAAAATTTAGTATGAAAATTCAAAAATGTCGTAAAATATTTAAAAGTGAATTTAAGTGTTTCATATTCAGTCCAAATTTAAAAGTACATCCGCTAAATGTGCGATATGGTTATGTTTGTTAACTATTTTTAAAAAATAGAAAATATATATTTTAACCATTATAATTTTTTTATGTTTTTCATTTTCACACAATGTTAAGGGAAAGCACATTTCAAAACTCATGAAAACATAAACAAACAACACTGCATGTTCTATCCTAAAGTGGATGGAGAAGAATAATCTGGTAGGGACGATTTTCATGAAGTTTTCCTTTTCTTTTTGTTGTAATAAAGATAATTTGTGTCTTTAAAAAAGAATTAGCTGCATAGATTCGAATCTTGGAAGTGGTTGCCTTTCTATATATAATAAATCCTTAATCGAAGATGCGAATATAAGCAATCTATTTTTTTTATAGCAATATGCAAAATTAGTGGAATGAATAGTAAATGAAAAAGTGGGAAATCATTTCTCTTGATTCTATAAAAAAATATCAATAATATTTATGTGTGTGTGTGTGTATTCATACTATTTTATTATTGCTGACTGGCCTTTTAATGATTTTCTTAAAATGTCCTTCCTAAGTAACTTTATTTTCCATAATAACTAATTTTGATCATTTTAATAGATTTTTAATACACCCCTTTGGATAATTTTTTATTTTAAATAAAAATGAATTAAAATATCATTAATTTCTTTTCTTTTTCCTCTTCATTACTATTATTTTTAATTCTTTCTCTCTCTTTGTAATTTTTTCTTATCTTTTTTATCACCTCTATTTTTTCTTTGCATCTTTTTAAAAACTATATATAATTTAATAGTTTTATTTTATTATTGAACAACTAAAAAATATAATAAACTTATATTTTGCTATAATTAATGAAATTTTATAGGCTTTGCTTGTTTTTAAATTTTAGTGTGTGTTTTTAAATATTTTTATTTTAAAAATTGTATAAAAGTAAGAGAAAGAAAAAAGATAAAATTTTAAAAGTATAATAATTAAGTATATATATTTGGGAACAAACATAGCCATAATTATTTTGTCAACATTCACATACAAAAAATATGCAAGTTTTACCACTATACGTGTATTTGTTTCCCATTGAGTGGTCAAATTTTTTAATTTTATTTTTGTGTGTTTGTGATTGTATAACCTTTATATTTTTAATTTTGTTTTCATTGGCGTGTAGCTTGAAAAGCAGCAATAAATATCTAGTAATTCGTTAACGTGTTCAAAAGATAAAATGAAAATTAAAAGGCAAAATAACCAAAAAAAATGAAGTTGAACATAATACATGTGTTTTTTGGTTGTGTCAAATTATAAATCATTTTCCCGTGTTCATGGAAGTTAGGTTACTGCTTATTCTGGTAAAAGAATCATAGATTTAATCCAATTCTGTATCCCTATTGTCGGTAATAATGATGATAACAATTGTTTTTTCTCCGCCGCAGTCCAAAATAGTATTGTCTGAAAAAGATTCTTTCAGTGAGATTTGTGTGTGAATATATATGAAAGGAATTTGACCTAATGTCTAGAGCCCACATTGGTGATTGGTTTATTCATTCTTACATGTACATTGCCCAGTTAACAGAAATAGCAAAAAAGGCCCATTCTTGGAACCTATCTATGTTCTCATAATTCATAATTCAAACACTTTAATCATTATAATCTTTAAATTTTTATCTTTTATTTTACACAATTTTTTATAAAAAATACAAGTAAAAACACACATTTAAAAAATCAAAACAAGTAAAACTTAGATAATAAAACTGTTAAGAGAATGATATGAATAAAGAAGATATAAGTTGTTTGCTATTTTAATATACAGTTCATGTCGCTTTAAACAATTTATTGTTTGCTTTCTTATTATATTATTTTATACAATAATTTATAAAATTTCAAAATTAACTCTTACCAAAAAGATTAAATCAATTTCTGAATTAACTTTTACCAAAAAGATTAAATCAATTTCTTACCATTTGTGCATCACCTTGGCAAGTAGACAAGGAAAAGAAAATGTTAAAAAAATTAATGAATTTTATTAATTATAATGAAGATAAAAGTATTATATTTTTAGAATTCAAAAAATTAAAATTGAAATATCTATGAACTAAACTTATTTAAGAATTTATAAAAGTGAGGTAGAGTAAAGAAGAGAAAAAATTATATTTTTATTGAGATAAAAGTAAAAAAAGTTTAAAAATTTTTGAAGAGAGAAAAATAAAGAAAATAAAGATAATTTGGCAATTGCATATTCTATATAAGTTAGTTGTTATAAATCTTTGCACTTAATAGTACAGTTAAAAACTTAAAGAAAATCATTTCCAAGTACATTATGCAATTGAAGCATGCTCAAACTTTTAATAATAGAATTGAGGCACATTCATTGCATGTACTTTAAAAATTAAAAAATACATAATAAATATAGTAATAAAGGACAGATGAATTAAATATTATTAAAATTTAAGATGAAGTAAAAAAAATGAAATAAGTTTGTGGAAGAAAGTGTCAAAGAGGTTAAGTGTTAATAACAAAATTAGAAAAAGGAGAGTGCTTTGAGATGTAGTTGTAATTAGAGGGATATTAGAAATTTACATAAAAGATCAATTCCATCCTCTTCAATTCTATGATAGTGTAAATATGAAGGTCCATTCTTGAAGCCTAACATACTACTCAAAATAATTATTTTTTTTTTCTTACACTTACACAATTTTTAAAAAATATTCTTAAAAATACCTGCTTAGAAATCCAAATATAACTTAGAACTAATATGAAATGATATCAATATTAGAAGACACGAGTAGTTGGGTATTTTGTTATACAATCCATCACGCCTCAGATAATGTTTTGCTTTTTCTAGTATATTATCTATACTACATTATTAAAATTTAGACATAAAATATCATTACTTCTTTTCTATACTATGTGTTTATACTTATATTATTATAAAATTGGAACTTTTTAGTTGCACATTGCAAAAGTACACAATTATTTATAATTATTTTAATTTTTCTACCATTTCCTTTTTCTCTTTTTTTTTTTAACATTTTATTTTTATTAGTTTTTATCTCAAATTTTCTCTCTTTTCAAATCTTTTTATCTTTTAATTTTTTCTTATATTAAATATTATTTATATTTAAAAAATTAATAAAGTTTATTATTTAAAATACAATAATTTATAATTATAAATAATTTTACACATGCATGTAGTGTGCCACATTTACTAGTTTTATGTAATAATTTATGAAATTCCAAGATTGACTTTTACTGAAAAGGTTAAATCAATCTCTTACCCATCACCTTGGGAAGTAGACAAGAAAAATAAAATGTTGAAATATCTCAATAGAATTTAAGTCTCGAAGAAAATTCCCACAACTCCTGTATGTTAAGAAAGATGCCCATTTCACTGTAAATCAGTTGATCTATAAATGGATTGCAACTTAATCCAAGGAAAGAAGGAAAGAAAGAAAGAAAGAAAGCAAGGGTTGTGGAATAATGTTATATAGCCTAATTCTTGGAGTATAAAAAATTAACATGAATGCACACTTTATCCCCTTTATATACTTTTAATTTGCAAGGTTTGAAAATTTGTGTAATGATTGTTATCCTTACTATTGTTATTTTATTCAAGTATATTCGTTCACGTTTTTCTGTTTTCCCACACTTGTTTTCAACACTTAATTAAATTTATAATAAGTCAAGCCAAAGCAGATATGATTTTCAGTTAGCATACAAAATATTTTCGTATAATCCATTAAGAAATATATTTGTGTAGTAGACTCATGTGGCCAATTTAGACTTTAAGGTTTATAAATTTGAACAAAAATTTTAAAAATTAAAATGTTTCAAATAATATGCCATAAAAGATCGCATTAATTAGCTCTCTTATATAATTCAGCTGCTTTAGGCACTTGTATGTTGACATTTGCTCGCGTTTCATGATCTTATTGTGTCATTCTCATCTCATATCAATAAAAAAAATGTCTTAAAATAATTTATATGCTTAATAACCTTGCTTATCAAACAATCAATTCTCTAGTAAATAGACTAGAAACATGACTATATGATATCAAAATATGGTAACTCTAATTCTTCTTGGAGGTTGAACCAATGTTAAAAGAGAAGATTCGTATGCAACAGTTTAAGAAGAATTAATGAAAAAAGTCGTACTAGTTAATGAGTTAGCCCGTATAAACTTGATCTGTGACTGTGTATATCTGAAGATCAATCATAATGCTAATATAATACAATCTCACAAACACAAAATAAAGTGTTAGGGTAGATTCATCCAAGAGTTAATGTAACTTGGTATATGAATTACTTAACTACATATCAAGCTATCGGTGACATGTTGCTTGTAAAACTATGGGTCACAAATGCAACATTGGCCTAAAATGTGCAAATTACTTAGGAGGCTTTGTGTATATATGAATCTCTATTCATATTTTTCTATTGTGCATTTTATGGCACATCATACCTTATAAAGCATTAAGGTGCTCGCTCAACATTATTCTTATACTATGACACTAGGTTTTGCTAAAGTTAAGTTGTTTAAATAGTAAAATCAAATCAAATTAAGATGAATTTTCAATATATTGAAATTTAAATATGTTAAATTTGCATACCAAATACCGCACTAAAAATTTCAATGCAATCAGGTCATTAATTTACTTAATTTTTTGGTATATTCATCTTAGTATTTTGATAAATAAAATTTTAATTTAAAAATTTTAAAAACAATAAAATAAATTAATTTATATTTAAAATTAGAAATTTTAAGTATATAGCTGATAAAAATATTAAATATTTTTTAATATTTCAATGTTTAGATTTAAATTTTTAAAAATAAAAATATCTATTATAACAAAATATGTTTTTTGCTTAACATATATTTGATAATAATAAATAATTTTTAAAAATTAATTCTAATAATCATTATATTAAATGATAGATACATAATAAATTAAGAGAAAAATAAGTAAAAATATTATAAATATTAAAATAAAAATAGAATTTGTTATTCGATTTGTACCATATATTACACCTATATACCAAAATCAGATTGAAAATTAAAATTTTATAAGTTGTTGTGTCAATACTAAATTAAAATTTTGATTTGGTATTTACTACATATCAAACTTTTAATTTTCATTTGGTTTGATCAATTTACTAAATTGTAAACTTCCTACCAAGATGTATCCCTTGGATGCATTTGCATTAGGCGCAAGCCATGTGCTATGCTTACCTTTGTAATTCTTATATTGCGATGTTTTTGTGAGAAAGCAAACCAATAAAAATTGCTAGTTTAATTTCATATTTTCCTCTTATATTTTTAATTATCGATCAATTTATTTCTTTATTTTTTTGTTTCGTTTTTTTTATGGTAAGTTTGCATTCTTTATTTTTCTCCATTCTCTTCTTAAATTCTAAGCAAAATTTTTTTATTTGTTTCTTTCCTTGTGTTGTTTTTTCCCCTAAGTTTTCCTTTGTTCTTTAAAGTTTTATTTTGTCTCCCTGCTAGTTTCCTTTTTCTTAAAATTTTCTTCTTCTTTATTTATGTAACTGTGGTAAAACTAAATAGACTTTTATTATCCAAAAATTTGCTTAATACTGATTTTTTTTCTCAGTTTTTATGGCTTTTATTTTTTGAAAACCCATATTATCAAATACATGGAATTTTTTTGGCATGTTAGTTTTCTCTAAAGATGTTTTATAAGCAAGATTTTTTTTAATTAATGTTTTAACTTTTTCTAAACAAAGACAGACGTGTGCTGCTTGTGTTCTTAATAAAATTATGAGTTAAAAAATATATTTCTCTGTTGTTTGCTATGTAAAGTTTATTGTGTTTTATTTTTGTGGAAATTATTTATAATGCAAAAAATAATTTATATATTTATATAATTATGTATTGTACTTCAATATCTTTGTTTTTAAATTTTGGTATATGTTATTCCAAAATTATACAAAAATAAGAGAGATATAGAAATAAAATTTAAAAAATGTACTAATTATAGTGTGTGTTTTGGGTGTTGAAAATAAACGACTGCTAGAATTTTGTCGGGCTGGGACAGGCAAATGAGATGGCTTTCTTTGAAAAAATAGTCCCAAAAAAGGTTTGTGACTGGTAATGGGATGGTTAAAGATCCATTCCCAAATACAGCATCACAAATATATTTCGATTGTTTAAAGAAAAATCATCCCAAACTTTTGTCACATGACAAGGAATCATCCCTAAATTTTGAGGTGACATCTTTCTACATTAAATTTCAAATACCCATCTCAAATTCTAGTGGCGGTTAACATATAAACATCCCAAACTTTGGCATTATTTGGCGATGAAATATTTTAACACGAATTTGGCACAGCACAATGATGGATTTTAGTATTGTTCCTATAGAGATGGATTTGAGATTGTCCCCTTTGAAACGGATTTGCGATGATCTTTTTGAAATGGATTTGCAACAATTTGTTAGGGACAGTTTTGGAACATCTATTTTAGAAGGAATTGGAACGGGTGTATTGGGGTTGGATTTGGGACCCTTTTTTGCGACAGTTTTGTAATATCTCTTTGGAATAACATGGGACAGATTAGGAACATATTTGGGAAGGAATTGGGACAATTTTTTAAGTTTTTTGATTTTTTAATTTTTATGCACTTTTTAATTTTTCTACAATTTTATTGCATTTTTTTGTTCTAAATGGCATGTATCCCAATGTTAAAGTGCACACAATAATATTGGAGATTCGGCATAGGGGCAAATAATAAGATTTGTCAACATATTACACATTATGTTGAAATTTGTCCTACAAGATACAACAAGCAACAACCAACTAATCAGTGTTACCCATCTCGTTATTGCCATCATCCTCATCAATGTTGTCATCATCATCGAAGGACTATAAGGAGATGCCAAGCTGTTTATTAATGGAATTCATTGTACAATACAACTTGGACAGTGTTTTCTTCAACTCCTTCCTATAGTCCTTCAATTCCCTTTTCATGGTTTTGAGCTTATACTTCGTGTGCTGCAATTCATTTGTCAGTCTCTCGAGCTCTCTTGCATGTGAAGATGATGTAGAGGAAGAACCTTGAAGCAGTTGCCTATATGTTCCAAGTTCTTATCTCATACTGGACAGCCGGCCTTTCTTAAACCCTTCTAAAGCAATAAGGACCATATTACTGTCGTTGCTAGAGAATGAACTTCCTCCAAGTTCCTGGAAATAATATTCCAGGTCCTGTTCTAGTTTCAACATGTCCTACATAAAACAAATTGGGTCATAAATATTGTATACAATAGTTTTATTTAACTTAATATGCAACTACCATTTACTCCATCCACCTGTGTTCAAGGACTTATGCATTTTCCAGTTGCCTTTTTCTGTACTCTTAAATACAATTCAAAAGGCATTGGAGGTCTTTCCAAACTTGATTCCTATGCATCATTTCACAAAAGTTCTCATGAGTTTTGGCCTAAAAGAAGTATGACTTCATAGATACAAGTCAAAGAATGACTTACTAAGTGTTCACTATGTGCATTAACTGATATAAAACCACCTCGATATATAGTGGAAGCTATGGCATCATCAACAAGGAGGTTTTTTTTTCTTTTTGTTTTGTTTGCTAATTACTCTAAAGGTATCTTCTACTCACTTTACAAGTATCTCACTCTACATTTCTTGTGGAACCCAATCAACCTTTCTCTTAGCTTAACAGAAACTCTTTCGAATGAGCTCTATCTTTTTCTTGAACTTCTTTTGAATTGTGGTGTTGTGGCCTGGGCTCCAAGTATATTGCTCCTATGATTGCAAAGTAATATTAGATGTGTTAGATGTGTATAACAGCAATAGCTATTGCAAAGCATTTTTATGTGAGTGATTGTAAACAATATAGTACCTTAAATTTGTCAAACCACCATTCTTTGGTCTCGTGGGGCACATCACTGTATCTAGTCCACACCCCTAATAATAGCTAGTGATGATTGACTTGATGTAGTCAACCACCTCCTTTTAAGCATTACAATATTAAGCATCATAGGTTAATTCCCAAATATATATGAAATTTTAAGAATTTAAAACATACTTACTAAATTGTATGTGGTGTAATGTGAGGTGGCTCCCCTCCCGTTAGCTTGGGAGTGGCTAGGAGTTGTCTTGTTCACTCTAGGGGTTGTTAGGATCATAGCCCCTTCTTATTGGCTCGATGTGGATGGATGGGAGATGTAATGTGTCAAAGGTGGTGGTTGATCATATTGTGTTAAAGATGGTGGCAAGGTCTCATTATCATCGTCATTAAAGGGCTTAGACCTAGAGGGCGAGGGACTTGGGTGACCTTAGTCCTTTGGCTATAGCGACCTCGTTGAGATTTGTTATTTAAAATTGCATCATGTGCTATTCTACTAATATAAGAAATATAGTTATCAAATATAACTAACTTTATAAAGAGAGTGTACACATCTATTGACTAGACCCAAAAAAAGGACACCATACGAAGCCATTCAAACATGCCATTTAACACTTAAGTGAACACTAGCCAATTCAACAAGTCATAGTTTTTTGAAAAAACTATGAACATATGTTGCAAAAGACTAAACAAAATAGTCTTGCAATAATCTTTGTATAAACCTAAGTCAACAATGCAACATTAAATTTCAACATACATTTATATCTAAGCAGCACAAGCAATTATGTTTGTGTACATCATATTAGTCATTCCAATGTCATTGAACAAAGCCCATTTCATAAGCCATTGCCTAAACCCACCATTTCACCTTTTTAGGAGTCTTAATATGTGGAGGAGCCCTAATGTGTAAAGTAGACAAAGCACAATTAACCAAACTCCTCACACACTTGGTCCATGTATCAAATTCTATCCAAATAACAAATATATAGGTGAACATTAACTAATCCATAAGGTTGCTTGGCATTAACAAACACACACTAGGTTCATAAAGCTTTAGAGAATTCATTAAAGTCCCTAAGTTCTTTTAGTTGAATATTCCAATCTAAATAAAATAAACTAACCAAAATTATAGGGTGTATGCTTACCTTATTTGTTGTGTGTTCTTGGGAGTTTCCACCAGTGATTGGATTAGATACCAATTTGGAACAAAATTTGTAATCTAACGTATGTAAAATGGGGTAGAGTTAGGGATTTTGGTTTTTTAAACTGTTTTAAGATAGGTTAAAGTCAGGAAAGTGTGAAAACCGTCTTAAATCTTAAAAAAATTTAAAAAAAAGCGTTGTTTCTAGGCCAACATCGTGATAAATGATGTGATGTTGATTTGGTCAAAGACGACGAGGACAATGGAAATTCTAGAAACTTTCTGGAATTCCCGTCTTTACGTTGTCTCGTCATACTTATCGTCAAGACAATGTGGATGATGAAAAATCGAGAATGTTCTTGTCATCCTACTTTTCATGATTACGGGCTCAACAAGTGTCTTAAATGAGCATTATCTTCCTTGTCATCGTGACGAGGTGCTCAACGAGGCCATATACATTTAACTAGTACCCTTACCTATCCAAACACACACTCAACACATTAGAATAGGAAGAACACTTGATGAACCAAAAAAACACATATAATTGTCCCATCATTTGAATTCCATGCCTAAAGGTAACCCACTTCACTGATAGCTAGATTCATGACACAAATTCATGACATTTGCCTCATAACCCGACCCTTTACAAATGCCATTAGATTATATGTAATTTGGTGTGTAGGTGGCCGATGTTGATGAAAATGGTATATTTAGTTTGGAAAATTACATATTACTATGATTTGTGTTGAATTTATTGTGAATGGTGGATTGACAATGCTGTTGGGAAGTGACTAAATGAAACGTGAATTTAGTAAATTTAATGTGAATGCCAGCCATGTGTTCAATGACATGTTTGTTGGTGCTTGGTGGTTGTGGTTATACATGGACCATATGTGTATGGAATGATGGTTAGCCCATTTATAGTGCTATGAGATTATTGTGTTGATATTTTCACAATGCAATGTGTCATGGTCCATGCTTCTTGTTATCCAAAACTAGTAGGATATTTAATTGTTGTGGCTCTTTTTGAATTCATTTGAGCATGTTGAATGATTCTTTTGAGCTTTGATGGTATGTTGTTGGTCCATACTCCATAAGTAGTTAGGTGATAACCTTTTACATGATGATTGGATGTTATGTTATGTTATGTTTGGAAGTGTTAGATGATAAATGGTTTTGTTATGTTCTTTATCCATGCTTGTTGTTGTTTAAGTGTGTTGAATGATTCATTTTGGCCATATTGATTAGTTGTTACACCAACTCTTTCCATAGGTCTAGATACAAATAAATTAGAGTTATGCCTTTTTTTGGAGATGTTAGATGATAAATGAATGTTTGAAATGTGAGATGATAAATGTTTGTGAAAATGGTTAGGATAAATGAATTTTGGGCTCTTTTATGCATTTCACCTAGGTTTGTGACAATGGCTAGGACAAAGCGTGCAACGCCATCTTATGATCAAAACAAGTATGTTAGTGTAAAGGCATATAATAAGTACGAGGAGACTACGAAACATCAATCCTTTGTGCTCGAGCGTGAACTTGCCAATGCTATGAGACATAGAGATTGGATTGCACCAATCTTTGAGATGAGGGAATGGGACACTTCACACAGCAGCTCAGAGATGATACGATGGGGCCCATAGTGTGTGAGTACTAGGAAAACAAGGCTGATAATGTTCATGTAAATTGTGTAGTTGTACAAGGTTGCCATGTAGATGTCATGACCTAAAGAATTAATCGATATCTGCATACGCCTGACACCGCCTATAGTGCCAAATTCAAATAGTTGATTGAGGACCCCTAGACACTGCAGAATGTGGCTGCTACCATTGCCCGAATCTAAAGCATTGGAACAAGTCCATGATGTCTAATGATTTCATCACTTCTTTCAACATAGCTAAGCTAGACAATCTAAAAAAAGTGTGGTGGTACTTCATAGCTGCACATATCAGGCTCGTGAACCATCATGTCACTATCTTAAGGGAGGGTACGGTCATTTTATGCGCCATCCTCGAAGGACTTCACTTCAACGCCAAGCAATAGATTAGAGAGGGCATGCAATTATGTACCCACAATTCACGAGAGTCCATGTCGCATACTCATCTGATTACACAATTATGTTTGTTTGACAGTGTTAGAATAGATGATTAGTTACGGTCAATTTTAGTTTTATTCATATAACTTGATGCTTGTAAATATTTTGTATACATAGATGATTGGACAATCTGTGTTATGTTTATATTGTGATTGTTGATGATGTCAATGTCAAAATTATTTTCTTTGAAGTGATTGTTGATGATGCCATGTCAAAATTATTTTTTGTAGTTATTGTTGATAATGCCAAACTCAAATTGAACTCACATTTCCATCATATTGTTGTAGCATGCATCTAAACATAAGGTTTTTACTATTTCATATCAAAAAATTACTAATCCTACTTATTCTTCACCTAAGTTGTAACTATCATCTAGCATGCTCACTGTGGACCTAGAATCTGACTCTCCCTCACTATCATCATACTCTCCCTCTTCAAAATCAACGTGTAGTTGCATTCCATGAGGGTCATACAATAGAGGATCATCATTCATCATGTTCCATGTCGGGGGTAAGTACTCTGTGTTTGGCGGAAATGGTACATCTTTCTACTATTTTTCAACTATTGGCCTGACCTTCATCTTAGAGACTGCTTGTCAATCACATCTCATTATTCTACGCGTAGGACATATCCTCCTAGGGTTTATATCCATAAGTTGGAACTCTGGGTGCCTTTTTTGGCCTCTTATTGGATTAAATCCACTGGTATTTGAACAAGATTGTAGTCATACCGGGCAAATCTATATAATATAGTTGTAGTATTTTCTCCATCACTTCGTAGAAGTCATACTTGGAGTTATTATAAGATGAAATACGCACACACACACACACACAAACACCATAATTTTGCACAAGACACCCCTACCTATAAGATGTGGAATGACACTAGAACCTATTCACAATGCATGTTGCACACTTGTAACGTAGGAAAAATTGATAGCAAAATACAAATAAAAGTAATTAATTAGTGAAAAAAAGGATAAAAAAGGTAAAAGAACTTAAAAATAGAAGGTATTTGTGCAATTTTATTTTAAGCAACCCAAAAGCTTCTTTAAAATAATAACATAGTATGAGTGAGTGCAAATTATATTTAAAGAACAAACCATGGGATTATTTAGAAAAAATCTTAACACACATAAATTTCAAGATAACCTAGCTAGCTAAATTATAATTAAATCCACACAAACAACCTACCCTTTTAAATATGCTATCTATCTACACTATGGCTTTGTTTGGTTTCCCATTATTTGATTTATCAACACAAAAATTTATCAGATATTTTATCGTATAAATTTTATTCAAATTTAAAGTTAAATCTTTTTCCTCTCTTACTTTTTTACAACTAACTAATTATTTTTTAATCATTATACCTATTTATAATCAAATTAGCATATGTTCTTATAATTTTCCTACTCACATTCATTTTTTATACCTTATAAATTTACATACTATCACATTTTTGAATCAGTATTACATACTATATATGTATATATGTATAATTTTCCTATACAACAAATTTCAAAATCTTAATATCAAACATAAATTTTTCACTCACTCAAATCACCAAAAGTTCCCCACCGAATCTGATAAGAAACCGAACATACCCTATATAATTAAGAGTTTGAAGTTGAATTAGTTGCACATGTGAAATTACAGTATTTTTTCTAATTAATAAATTTATGCAATTATCTTTATAAAAGAGACCAAACATATTCAAATATAAATAATAATACACCGTTACATTTCTAGTACAGAAATTATGCAAGTATCCATATTTTAAATTAATTTATTTTTAATATTATTTTCTTTTTCCTTTTCTTTTTCTTTTTAACTGTTTTTAATTTTATATTTATTCTCTTTCAATTTGTTTCTTTTTTCAAATTATTTTTAATTATTCTTTATTTTTTATTGTAAAAAATATAAAAATTATAATATATATATATATATATATTTTTTAATATAAAAATTAAAAACAAACATCGCCTTTGCGATGTTTTTATGTAAAATCACATGCGGTTGGACTTAGACAACCGACTCAGTCCTCATACACAACGTTGCAGACAAAACAAGTGGATGATGTTGAGATATATGGTACTGAATGGACGCCGCCCTAGCACGTGGTGGTGATCACCCCACACAAATTTTCTAACCCCTATGTATGGTAATACTTTGTTCAAGTCCATGCGTGCCCAAGAAAATGTAGGTCCAGCTACTCCTCGTGGTATTATTGGCAGGGCAAATAATCTGCAAAACCTGTCTTGTACCATTCCTTTTGACAATTACCCGAAAACCCTCAACCACCTGTTTCGGTCGGGAAAATTTGGCCAATCCGAAAGCCTTTTTTGTCCAGGTAACAATTAATACTGCCTCCTGTTCAATCGCATGTCGTCTGTGGCAGGAGTTTTTTTCTCATGGTATTCGGCGTTCTAATTACTGGGAGTTCTGGCTGTCCCCAAGCGCGCAAATTTGTCGCATTAATTAAAACGTTTTTGTGACGTGAACTCTCTCAGTTCCTTTTCAAACACGTTTTTCAACAGTGTAAACATTTTGTCCGAATCTGAAATAAAATGTCAGTGGCGAGTAACAGGTGCAACTTTAATGCGAGTGACGTTGGCACGGACTTATAACTTTTGTCTTGGTTGAGTGTTAGAGATTGTCACATTAGAATTATAATATTTGTCATCATCTATCACCAGAACAATATTTACAAAACTCATTACTTTATATTTATACTGTATTATTAATTAATAACATTTTTGGAGCGACCGTTTCCTACTGGGCTGTTGCTTAATTATGTGTGAATTATGTGTGAAACGCTTTAAATGAAGTCAGTTTATTATTTCAACATTTGTACATATAGACTCTAAGCAACATGAATGACAATGTTATCCTAATTATATGTAATGTAAAAAAAAATATTTTCTCCAATTTTTTTCAACTTAATAGAATACTTGATCATATACTTGTCACCAGAAAGACTCGTAGGTGGCCCTATATAGTATATGTAGATGTATTTATTTTAGAGATAGTCCCGTAAATTAAGGTGTATTTTCTCAGTAAAATTGTTTAAGTTTAGATTGTGATATAAGTTGCTATCATATTTACGACAGTTTCTTACCCACTTCGAAGAAAAAGGTTAACAACAAGTTACATCTAAGACTCTCTTATAGAGGCTTAATTTGTAATAGAGATATACACATTTATCACATTTTACTTTTAATCGAACGTGCCTTCTAAATGCATTTAAGGCCTTTGATCAATGATCAATAAAGAAAATGTGAAATTATCCAACTACATGTAAAATGTTAACAATTTAAAATAAATATAAATTTGTTGCTTTATTTTCACAAAATTTTCGCTTTGACATATTGATTGAAAGTATCATGAACGGGACAGACGTTTTGATTTTGGCATTAGATGATCACATACAAAATCTAAGTTAGTAATTCAATCTAAAATAATTCAAACACCATGTAATTTATGATTTTAGAAATAAAAATATTAAATTAACATCAAAAGGGAGTTCAAGACTAAAGATTTAACACTTACAAAAAAAAACATAAATTTGATATTCTGTTAATTTTTGAAAAATCATCTTATCGTAGACAAATTAAAGTAGTACAATTTTTTTCTTACATATTACAGTAGTGTTAACACCAACGAGAAGCATAATCTATTATTATTATTTTTTTAATAACAAAAAAGACTAAACAATATGTAACACTTCAAAATTATTTTTTCTTTATTATATATATATATATTTAAAATTCATCAATGTATTTATTCATAATTAAATTATTGCATATATTTTCACGCAAACTGATAAGCCCACATAGATCTTAGGCTTTAGAGTTAGGCCCAGTGCTGGAATCGAGTCGAGTCGAGCTCGAATAATAATCTACTCGAGCTCGATTCGAATCGATTTTTTACGAGTTCGAGCTTGAATCGAGTTGTCGAGCTCGAGCTTGAGTAAAATTTTGCAGCTCGACCTCGCTACGCTTGGAGCTCGAGCTTATTGAATCGAGTCGAGTTAAATGTTAGATTATATTTTAAAAAAAATTAAAAAAAAAATCGAGCTCGAGTATTTTTTTGAATACTCGAGCTCGACTTAATAAGTATGTTGAGTCGAGTTTTGACCGAGTCGAGTCGAGCAACTCGATTGAGTCACACCCCTATTTAGGCCCTCTATATTTTCAGTGCTTTGTATTTATTTTAATATATTTGTTTGGGACTTTTATGTATTTTAGGCCACATAGATCTTAGGCTTTAGAGTTAGGCCCAATAGAGCTAAGGTTTTATCCATGTAAATACTTGTTTAATTGCTTATTTGGAAGACAGTTTTGAGTTTTGGCATTTGTTAATGGAATACAATGTTTTCCTTTCCAATTACTAGCACGAGAGTTTCATACTCAAATTTAATTGATTTAAATCAAGTCATTGGGTATTGTTCTCGGTGATTCGTGGCTAGCATTTCTCCGGTGTAGGTGTTGGTTCTTTAATTTGATCATTTCCAATTTGTTTCTTAAGTGGCTATGGTTTTTGATGGGATGGATGCGGCATCAGACTTCGTCAATCGGATGGATGTGGCATCAGACTTTGTCAACCTATCAATTCCTCAATCCCTTCCGTGTACACATCACCTATATAATTTAAACATTAATCGAGAATCAAGAATTTACTTCATCAAAAGAGGGCTCAAGCACTCAAAATCGAATTAAAGAAAAATAAAGAAAACTTCCTCGTGTTTCTATTGTTGAAACGCCTTTTTCATTTTGATGGCCAGGCCTATAACGATTTATCTCAAATCTAATTCGATAACAAATTAAGTATACTTGTTTTTGTTATTTTATTTATATTCAATTGAATATTTTATTATTACTTTGATTTCATCCAATCCAATCATTGCATAATATTATATATGCCTGTGAATACAACATATTTGATGCCATCCATAAATTTATTTTTTTTGCCTACGAGTTCTAGTTTCAATAAGAGTGCTAGTTCTAGTTTCAATCTATTTGATGCCATACAACATATAAAGCGACGCACACATAAATTTTTTTACCTTATTCATAATTATCTACATAAAAAAAAAGAAAAGAAAAGAAAACCCATAAACCTTATGTCACCCCTGAATTGGAACAACCAACCAAAGTAGAGACTTTGGTCTATAAATATATCTGAAAATCAGCAGCTTCCCGCTTCCAGTCAAAGGATAATTATCCAATTGTGGAAGTCACTCATATATACTAGAGAGAGAGAGAGAGAGAGAGAGAGAGAGAGAGAAATCAGAGATTGTATAATAATAATATCATGTCTGAAAATAAAAAGGAAATGGAAGTCCCGCCAATTCTTCACATGAACAGAGGTGAAGGAGAAACCAGCTACGCCAAAAATTGCACCGTGCAGGTTTGGCAGATCTTCCATCCATTTCTCATCAGATATTTCTCCTTCTTTTGGGATGAAAAGATAAACTATGTTGCACAAGTTTTGACAGAACGGTTAAATGGTTTAATTTGCAGAAGCAGATAATATCGCTATCAAAGTCGATCATGAAGGAAGCAGTGACCGAGTCCCTACACAGCACACTCCCAGCAAGCATGGGCATAGCCGATCTGGGCTGCTCTTCAGGGC
This sequence comes from Avicennia marina, assembly GCA_019155195.1. NCBI lineage: Eukaryota > Viridiplantae > Streptophyta > Magnoliopsida > Lamiales > Acanthaceae > Avicennia > Avicennia marina. The sequence goes on along the minus strand of CM032781.1, from coordinate 3,602,800 downwards.
CGAACACGCTGATGGTGGTCTCAGATATAATAGATACACTCCACGACAGTTGTTCTCAGAAGGGCACCACGTTACCAGAACTTAGGGTTTCGCTGAACGATCTTCCGGGCAACGATTTCAACAACATATTCATGTCGCTGCCCGAGTTCTACGGCAAGCTCAAGAAGGAAAAGGGCATTGGGTTGGAGGGTTTCTTTGTGTCTTGTGTGGCTGGATCTTTCTATGGCAGGCTGTTCCCCAGAAACAGCCTGCATTTTGTCCACTCCTCGTCCAGTCTCCATTGGCTTTCTGAGGTACGTACGCAGTAGTCTTATTTTAATAGAGTTTTATGGCGGATAGGTTTGGGAAATATGTGCCCCTGGCCTTTCCCTCGTTGTCTCTCTCCTTTCATTCTTATTTCCTCTTTTTTCTTTTCTTGGTTCTTTTGATTGATTTTTTTATTTTCCTGTTTCTGCATGTTTTTTCTTTTCACTTTTTCAAATCATATCTTATTTAAAAATAAAAAATTATATGTATTCGATATTTATGTTTGCCATGTTATGTTTTCTAATATATTTTGTAATTGTCGAATAAATATATAAAAATAATATAAAACTTGTCAGAATTACATCTGAAAGGTACATAGCTGCAATAATACGATAGTCTCACCAATATTACAAGAATTATTATAAAAATATATTTTATTAATGCATGTTTTATAGTTCCACATTTCTTTATAAATAATTATTTAGCATAATATTATGTAACTTTTTATAATTATAACAATATTTTTAAACTTAAATTTGAAAAAATATAGTTTATATTATTATTATTATTATTGTTATTATATGTTTCATAAAAACTACTCACAAAGAAAATTTTAAAAACAAAAAGGAATAAAAACATAAAGTGATAGGAGGGGAGAGAGAGAGAAAATTAGAACGGAGAAAAAAAAAAATGGTAATAAAAGAAACAAGTGGACACATGTCCACACCTCCTTTTTGTGGGTGCAATGCTCTCAAAAGCAGAATCCACTAAACCTTAGGAATCCTATGACTAAATTAATAACGCTGAATTAATCTGAAGTTTACAACACGTTTGTGGGTGTAAAGGCGCGGACATGGCATTTGATGTTGACATGTCAGAGGTTACCTTAGGTGTACATTTTGGGCCCGTATGATTAGGTCTATTATTTATGTGAGTTTTACTAATTCATCCAAACTAATCAGTTAGTAATTTAATTAATCAAATGAACGATATACTTTGGTTTGGATCTGATTTTTACAAATTTAATTTTCGGCATGAGCTTATATCACCTTGGTAAAATGTCCCCAAACACAAGTAAGCCTGAATATCATGACAAAGGGTGTCCTCGTACCCACTTTTGTGATTTACAGAAGATGTCGAACGATGTTGAACAGAAACCTTCTAGGGGTGTCTATGGAAGAGTGTTACCTATTAATATGCATATGATAAATATCTATTCTTAAAATATTCATATATTCTTATGTTCAATACATCTATACTCTATCCTATCCTATCTAATCAACATTAGACCTAATTATACTCTATCCTATCCTATCTAATCAACATTAGACCCATTAGGTATTATTCATTGAGTATGAATATAAGTATGAGTAAAATTTATTATATTAATTCGACTTTAGAATAATTTGTTATGTTTCTTACTAAACTTCATCACTTTAACAAATTTCTAAAGTTCAATTGTAATACAAATTTTTTAAAATTATTTTATACAATATATAATAAAATAATTGAATTGAATAATATATTTAATTCATTACTAATATTATGTCAAACATTTAATTCGCTTTATTTTTTGTCTTACAATATTCATATTAGATTAAATTAATATTTTATTTTACTTTTGGGAAAATTTTATCAAAAATAAATAAAACAAAAAATTTTAAAAATACATAACAAAAATTGAATTAAATTAAATAAAGATTATATTTAAAAAATAAAAATATGTTTTGAAAAATACTAAACCATGTCATATAAATATTAAGTTTAAATAGCCATGACTATTTATTTATATTAGATTTAGAAAAAAAATGATATCACCTTATTCAAAATACTCATAGACAATAATAGGTAAATATTGGATATAAGTACCTATGAGCATAAATGGACATGGGTCTTCTCCATACCCATAATATGATTTTAATGAATTTGAGTTAAATATAGCTAATATATTTTGAATTGAATACGAGTTTGGGTATAGGTAATATTTTATGGGTATGAATAATATAATCTCTACCCATTTATACCCTTACTTCATCTTGCTTCTCATGAAAAAAATTGGAAACTAATATCATTCTCTCATACTTCTTTCCCCTTTTTTTTTCTTTTCTGACTGTACCGAACGTGGGACTATTCTGGCCTATGAGATGTTGCATTTACCATATTTTCAAAATTAAAATTAATCATTTTTAAAAAATCACAACACATGACATAATTTTAAATTTTAAATGTTCAGTGCATTTTTATAGTATCGCATAGATTGACTATTTTGGGCACATATTGCTGTCAAAAGTTGATAAAATAAAATTAGGGAAAGGAAAAAGAAAAAAGAATTGTGATCAGTGTACTAGAAGAAATTCTTTTTCAGGATTAGTACTTATATATCAAAACAATTGCATTTTGAGAGACTTGTTGTGTGCGTGTAATAAAAAAATATTTTGTAAATAAATAATTTGAATGATATATATCTACATATATATATATATATATATATTTGTATGTTATTTAAAGTTTGATTGTACTGATAGAAGCATTGTAGTAAGAAAATTAAAAATAAAACAAAGCCAAATTATTAAATATAAGTTTAAAATAATTAATTTTTCTAATGAAGGAGAGGGTATATTTTTACCAATAAACTCTCTATTTTAGTTTTTATACTAGAGAATAAAGAGAAGTGATTTTAATTGAATTTGTTTAGCAGGGTTTTAAAAAAGCCTCTATTGAATGACCAAAAGTAGTTGTTATATGTTGTATAAACATTTTAATAAATGATAGGGTATATTTTTAACAACAAACCCTCTAGTTGTTTACTCGTTTATTTTTCTTTAATTAGAACATAGGAGGTAATTAAACATATTAAAGATATACTCCATGCATGTGTAAATTTATTTCTAATTTTTAAATTTATTATATTTTAAATAAAGAAATAAAATTACTTAAAACTAAAAGCATAATTTCAAAAAATAAAAATAAAGAAAGATAAAATATTTAGAATGAAAGAATATTTATGAGAAATACGAATAAAAATACTTATGTAAAAGAAAAGAGAGAAAAATAGTAGAAAAATAAATTTATTTTAAAATAAGGATAGTTGTGTATCTAAAAACCTTATTTCTTTAATAGCACATATTATGGATTAAAAGTATAAAATATTTAAAATTACTAAAATAAAGAAAGATTAAAAGAATTTGAAAAGAGAGAACAAATGAAAAAAAAAACACAAATATATATAATATCTTAACAGGAAAGAAAGTAAGAAAGAAAGATCAAAAAGTAAAAGAATATAATAAAAAATTATAATTTTACATTGTGCAACTAAAAATATTTTATTTACTTAATAATATAGTATAGATAATTGCAATAATAAGGTATCCTATCAACTTGTTAACAATAAATTGTTAACAATAAATTTATACGCTTGGTCTTATTTAGCAATTAAGAACTGAAAGATGACTTTCATTTTTAAGTTTAATTTAGATATAATTATTTTTTTCTTAAAAAATATACATATTTAATTATTATAATTTTTAATTTATTTTTTATTTTTACATAATTTTTTAAAAATATACTTTAAAATTCACACTCAAAAATCAAAACAAATATGACCATGTAATTTAGGTGATGACTTCAGCTACGTCCAATTCAAATAGCGTGGGCAAAGAATATTTTTTACAACTCACAAACAATCACTTAAAGCAGGCATGATATTGATTTAATAAAATAATTATAGACTCTGTATGTAAAAATTTATATATAAATTATAAAATTATTTTATTTTAAATAATAAAAATAAAATATTTGAAATAAGAAAATAAGGAAAGTCCGAAAGAATATGAAAAGAAAAAAAATTTGTGAAAAGACACAAATAAATAATAAGTTAAAAGAAAAGTGAGAAATAAAGAGATATAAAAATGAAAGGAATTTTAAATAAGGATAATTGCATAATTTAATTTTATGTAACAAAAAATCTTATTAACCTAAAAATAGATACTTTTACCCCATATTTCAAAATATATGAAGCCTTTAATTAAGGCTTAGAATGGAAAAAAGAGTACGTTTGTTTTCACTTTTTCTTCTTTAATACACACATTATAATTATATGTTTCAAATTTTATCTCTATTTTCTTCTTATTTTACATAATTTTAAAAGTATAACTAAAAACATATACTAAAAATAAAAAACGTAAATAGATTTTGAGGTTGCATGCGGGGACCAGCAAATTAGCTGTTCCAAAATCCAAAGTCATTTAACAATGGATGTTTGTAATAATAATTCAGCGTAATCTTCAAAATATAAAAAAAATAATATTATTGCTAAAAAATTATTTAAAAACAAAAAATATTACATTTATTGCTTTTGTTAACACTAATAATAGTGACACACCTGACGCGTGTGTAAAACATTGTACTAATTATAATATTTTATTCATTGTGATTAATTATATAAACTTAGATTACAGTTAGAACTATAAAAAAATAAAAAATAAAAAATAAAAAACCAGAGAAAGCGAATAGAAAAATATAAAAAGTATTAGAGAAACAATATAAATTTGTATTGAAAAGAACAGAGAAATAAGAAAAAATGAAAAAAAAAACATTTAAATAATATCATTGTTATAATTTAATATTATGTAACTAAAATCGAGTCTGTAGCCCTAATATATAGTGTAGAATACAGAAATAGAATAAATTAAAACTGAAAAGTGATCAATGAAATATGTAAAAGTTGAGGAAGTAGAATAACAAAGTCAATACATAAGGAATTAATGAAATTTTAGTAATTACACTTTGTACTATCGTAGATATTCTTAATACATATAATATAAATAAATTACTGATAAAATTACATTTGACATTTGTACATAATTATATAACTAAAAAATTATATTATTGATGAAATAATAAAGAAAAAGAAAATTAAGAAAAAGAGATAAATAAAATAAATACAAAAGAATTTAAAAAGAATACGATAGATTAAAATTGAGGGAAGTAACCGAATAAATAAAAAAAATTAGAGAAGAGAAGAAATCAAAAAAATTCAAAAAGTGATGATGTACTAGTAATAAGATATTCATATTTTATTGTGTTTGGTCTCCTTTATCAAGATTAATATATGATGGAAATTTACCAATTTAGTGTAATGTAATAAACTCATAATTTGTAACCAAAGTAAGCACGGTAGCATTTGAATAAAATAATTGTGTACTCTATCTTATCATTAATATATATCCTATCTTTATCCCAAATTTCAAAATATACAAAAGGTTATGTTTGTTTTTTTTTTTATTTTTTAACGTGTGTTTTTAGTTATAGTTTTAAAAATTTTGTATAAATATAAAAAATATATATATAAATTTTAAAAAATATAATATTTATGTTGTATGTTTTTTACTCGAGAACAATGAAAACAAACTTAGCCGCCTTTAAGAGTTAGAATGCTAATGCACGTATGGGGCGGAAAATTAGCCGTTCGAGAGTCACGTGACAATATATGTTTGTAATAGGAATCATCATAATATTCAAAAAATTGAAAAATAAATATATATTACTAATAGAAAATTATTTAAAAAAATAAAAGATATATATTCATTACTTTTATTGAGATCAATTATAGAAAATTGCATCCCATATGTTTATTGTTGGTTTAATTATTGTTAATTAATTAAATGACAGCAAGTTAATCAAAACAAATGCAGGTTCCCCCAGGGCTGGACGTCAAAGGAGGCAAACATCTGAACGAAGGAAAGATTTACATCTCTAAGACAAGCCCAGCTTGCGTGGTGAGTGCATACCTCCGTCAGTTTCACAAAGATTTCTTTACATTTCTGAGATCGCGGGCGGAGGAGACGGTGGCGGGTGGGACGATGCTGCTGTCGTTCATGGGCCGGAGCTCGCCGGACGCCACCGCGGAAGTGGGCTCCCACCAGTGGGAGCTCCTGTCTCAGGCAGCCATGTCTATGGCTTTGGAGGTATGACAAATTAAGTACAGAGACTTAAAACTCAAAATGGTTAATTAATTTCATCACTTTTGTGCCACACCTGATCACACACTCTTTGCATGCTCTACACGTGTGAGTGAGAGTGATGCTAGTGACCCTGCCTTCAATCTCAAAACATTTTCGCACGTTTGATAATAACAAACGCGATATATTACAAAATTTTTATTTAAATTTAAATTTATATTATTTAATAAAATTTTTATTTAAATTTAAATTTAAATTAATTCATATATATATATATATCATTAATTAATTATTTTTTTAATCTTTATATATAATTTTAATTAAATTAATATTTATATATATTATACATATATCAATATTTATTTTTATTTATATATTAATATATTGTTACAACATCAAATCGTTATATTTAAATAAATTATATTATTTATCATGTTAAAAATTTTTTTAAAATATATTATTTTTTTCAATACAATTCTTATCAAAATATCACATCAAATAAAAAAACCCTTCTCCCAAGAATAGCCAGAACCCTAGACCTAAAAATTATGTTTGTTTAAGTTTTTGGGTATGTATTTTTAAAAAATTGTGTAAGAATTGAGAAAAAAAATGTGATTTAAAAAATATAATTATTAACACGTGTGTTTTGCAGCGAGAAAAATGTAAACAAAACTTCAGTCATACCTAGACTATCAAAGTCTTGAACGTCCATAAAAGTGGGTGCATCGGTGCACGCGCATGGAAGCAATAAAAAATGTGTATATAAATAATTGACATTGATTGTGTGCCTCTCTCTCTAAGCTATTACGTTATTCCAAGGATTCTTCTTTGGTCTTTTAATAATATCTTAAAATACTCTTCATAGTCAATCTTATGTATTAAGAGTTTGACTCTAGGATGGTTGCATTAAATAGATTACACAAAAACCCTTCAACTTCATAAAAACAAAGTCATTATTCATTTGTTATTATTTTTCTTTTTTCTTTTGTTATTATTTTGGCTTCTTTTTATAATTATAATATCTTCTACACAAGTATACAATAAGTGTTTAAATTAAAAAATATATGCTAAAAACAAAACTAATTAAATATTAAAAAATAAATATCCATACTGTATATGAAGAACTTGGTTTTATTTATGTAGTCTTCTGATATTTTATTATTTTTGTTTATTTTTAACCATAATTTTCTTTCTCATGTGCAAATCAAATATTAAAATAAACAACACATACTACAAATAAAATAAATAAAATAATAATTTTTAATTTTATATTATATAAATTCAATCATACGAATAGAGTGTGGAGAAAATACCAGTTATACTATTAAGCCTTTAACCATACAATAGCTACATTTGAGTCTTTTATAATTATACCAAATATGCCTCTATTATCTCAATTAATTAACTAGTACCGACTAAATCATCAAATTTCTTTCAAATCTGATTGAAGATTAAAGACTCGTATTTTTTTTAATTTTTACAATTTCAATTTTAAGTATCAAAATACTAAAGCTATTTGTCTTTTTCACACACATTCACATATATTATGTAATAGAAATATAAAATGTCAATTTTAGTATAATTTTTTGTTTTTTTATTTAAATAAAGAAATCATGATGTAAACTTTTTGTATTTATAATAAAATTTAGATAAAATAATTTCGATATTTGCAATTATCCATCTCAAAATTACTATAAAACTTTTACTATAGATTAATAAATTAATTTTTTCACAAGCATATAATGTGCACAATTAATACTATATGTATATATATATATATATATGTATGTATGTATATGATAATGAAGTTATGAATATCTACAAACACACACACACACACATGCACGTACTTATGAGAACACAAATATGTACCTGCATGCAGGGTCTAATTGAAGAAGAGAAAATCGATTCATTGAATGTTCCTTACTACGCTCCATCTCCTGAAGAAGTGAGAAATTTAATACACGAAGAAGGCTCTTTCGCTATCAATCACCTGGAGGAATTTGAGATCAGTTGGGACGAAGGTTCTGAAAGCAAGAGCTCGTGTTCTGAACTGGGAAAACTGTCGAGGGGTGAACGAGTAGCAAAGACTGTCAGGGCAGTGGTGGAGTCGATGCTGGAGTCCGCCTTTGGCAGAGAAATCATGGATGAATTATTTCGAAGGTATGGGGAGCTGGTGGATGATTACTTCTCCAAGACTACAGCTAAGCACATCAACTTGGTCGTTTCTGTCACTAGGAAATAATTAATAAGACAGGAAACAGCTTTTTCTCTGGGGTAGAAGCTTGCATTATTCTCTTTACTGTTTACTAGTCTTGGCTTGCAGTTTGGGTGGGTCGACAGAGAATAGCCCATTTGTATTTCTTGTGATAACATTTAAGTATATTGCGTAGTGACTGCATTGGACTTCCCATCATTTGACTCCAAGTAATAGCTTAAGCCCAACAACAAACACACACACTCACACACACAGACATGCAAATTGAAATTAGAAAAATTCAATTATTATACAAAATTTTATTATTGCTTGCGTGTATATGTGTGTCTGTACGCACGTTAGTCATTACCATGCATATAAATTTATTGTTATCAAATACACTTAAATGAAGAGTGTCCCCGGCCAAATCTGATTTTACATATGCAATAACTTTTGTCTAAAAGAATATTTAAAACCGATAAACTACATTTTATTTTTAGCCATTTATAGATGTCCTGCACACGTGATAGGATAAAACGGTACTTGATGTTAAATATGAAGACGTTATTCTTAAACAGATAGCCTCTAAAAGTGATAAGGTGAAACCCAGTACTCATAATCAGATTAACAAATATAATTTCTTTTTCAACTCTCAACTAAAATTGTGTTTGGATCGGATTGGACCTACAAAAAGTGAAAGGAAAGAATGTTACAATATTTTAAGATAGTAATCCTTTAATCTAACAAGATACATAGAGCATAAAAGGCGTTGTTTTCTAGTCATCGTCACACTCACACAATCATAGCCCAAAGTCTTGGACCACATATATAAACGTTGAAAAATTTAACCACCACCACCATTCCATGTTAAAAATTCTTGCCTAGATTATTTCCGAAGAGATGATCAGAAAGTGAATAAAATGAGGAAACATTCGTACACAGTATGCATTTTTCAATTGATGTATATTGGAAGATGAGGCATCAACATCACATCAAACTGGAACAAAGGTAGCAACTGGAGTTTTTGTTTTTCACCTAGTTTGGATTAAAATCCTTAATTTAGGCAGATCCTTACTTCGATGCTAAGCCATATATATATGTATAGATAAATAAATGTGGTTATTTCTTGTGATGATTTCGAGGGTGCTTATTCAATTAGCAATGTCCAAGGGGTCCATTGATTCCCTGCTATCCCTACTTTCTTTCTCTTTCAATCTTTTCCTATTTGCCCTTTTTGGAGACGCCCAGTGGGGATATCACTCCTAAGTACATTCCCATTTTGCTCAATAGAATATGCAATCGTAGTTTGGTTAAAAAGTTTTTAGCCAAACAGGGAAAAGTGGTGATTCCTCCTTCATCACTACTCATGCTTGATGAATTGGTAAATTTTGATTCAAGTGGTGAAAATTGACGATATATAGGAATAGGTAAAGGATACATGATGAATGTCTTGGATAGAATGAGAGCCCAATTAGTTTTTCTCTTATTTTCTTCACCTTTTTTGAAAAAAATATAAATAGATATATATATATTTAGATATATTCAATTACACTATATTTTCTCATTTTCCATAAATTATTTTAATAATTAATTAAATTATTTTTCTGCTTTCCTTGAAAAAATCTTCGTACTATGTATTGATATATTGCCCATGATTGTTCCTTGCACACAAATAATTTAGGGTGAACTTGTCATGTCACTCAAAAACTGATTAAAGAAGGAAAAAGGGCAGCTATCTACAAAATTCCTTTTCAAGTTGGTTTCTGTCTGGGGTTATAATTTCTTTGCAATATTTAGCAAATAAAATACATTACCACTCTATGAGATATTTATGTTGTGAAGGGCAAAAGACATCTCAAAAATAGGAAATTACTAAATTGATAGGGCAGGGGGCTTTAGGGCTTCACAAGGACATGCCACTGCTGTGAAGGTTAATTGTTGAAATGAGGCCCCTAGCCCTAAGGTTCATTTTCTTCCCCCATCCTATACAGATATTGAAAATAACCATTTGGTTTTTTTGTTCCCTTTATTGATTCTTAATACATATAGTAATTTTTCCTGTACTCTCACCAAAAAACGACTTGTGGTGGCCCAATCCCTACCATATAACACCTAGCTTAATTTTCATGCATAATCATGCTTTGGGCACAATTAAAGCATTCTTTAGCGCCATGCAAAATTTACAAATTAAAAAAAAAAAATGTGGGGACAAAAACAATTGTTGTTAAATAGAAATCGTGTCTCTTTGGGTGGCAATGGGGCGATGATTTACTAGATTTCATTCCTCAAAACCTGGTTCAATTTGTTCCCAATTGATGTGGACTTAATAGTATAAAATAAATTGGCCTTCAAAGCAAAAGTATGGTCTTTTTAATTATATGCCAATAATTATGTTCATTAGTCGGTAGTGTATATATTACTTGTCTGTGCCACTAATTTAATTCATCACCATTCTCTGTCCTGCTAAAATGATTTTCATGAGGTTCTGCGCCAACAAGCCTAGGGGGAATCCTAGGTTCAATCTGTTCAACAGCCTGCGTCCTAACGTAGAACTTTCTTCCCATTCAGTTTCCTTTTGATTCGTTTCAAAATCCATTTTTTAAAAAGAAAGAACGATTTTTGTTTTGGAATTTTACTTTTAAAAAAATACACATTTAATTATTATACTTTTAAAATTTTATTTCTATTTCTTATATAATTCTTGAAATAAAAACATTTAAAAACACACATACCAATTTAAAAACAAACATAGCTTAATTTTTGATTTGTGTTTCTAAGTGTATTTTTAAAAAATTATATAAAAATTAGAAAATAAAGAAATATAATTTAAAATATATAATAAATGTATTATTTATATTATTTTGATTTTCGCATGAGAACAAACATAGTTTTTCCTCTAGTAATCATCATAAACAATGACCTGGCCTCAAGAAAATCTAATAGATTATTTATTTAGTGTAAATATATTGTTAATTCAATTATGTATTTAGTGTAAATGCGTCAAGTATTTATAATGATGGTAATATGTCACAATTCTTAAAAATAACTAATAATATTTTTGCATCATATATATTGTGTGTTTGGATCAAATGCATGATCTATCGGGCCCTGCGGCACGGTAAATCGTTCATAGACACTATCTTCATATGAAAATAGAGATTGAAGCACATGACATTCTTCTAATAACAAGTGGATGGCATCGTTTATGCCAACTAAATCAACACTTGTTGGCTTGAAATTCAATTGAGTACATTATAAAAGACAAATAGACAGTAAATATAATTTTATATTTAAGGGGAAATCAAAAATTAAATTTTTTTAAATGCATAAAGCGTTCATAATTGACAAATGGCAACAAAGAATATGGATACGTGCAACACATATTGAAAACTTTTGACCATAATGTCATTTAGTGACCTTGAGTTTTGAAGGTTGAGCTTTATAAATAACATGTTCCATCAATCATACTTGAGCAAATTGATATACATACTATAGAGATACACGCATTTTGTCACGTCTCCTTTATTACGTATTTTAATTTCAAAATCATATAATTTAATAGTAAGCCAGGAATCCACAGGAGAGTCCCCTTTTTGTCTTTCTATAAAGATGGTCATCATTCATTTTTTTAAATACATACTGTATGAAAAAAATTGGTTTGGTAGCAGCTCAAATATTTTATTCGTCTTCTTTGGTTTGGAGCTATGAAGAAGTGGGCATTTTTAATGTGTGAATTACAAGTGCTTACCTAACGCTATGCGAATTTGGTATATATCTGATTTAATTTATTTTTTACTACTGTCAATAAAATTGTTGACTTTATCATTTTTATTTTTATTTTTACTTTCCAACCGAAAAAAAACATTATTTTCCCTTGTCTAACAAAAGGCTTCTTCATACTTTGATCCTTACATCTTTGTAGATATTCCGTTAAAAGTTTTACTTGAAAAATGTTTATTCCAAACGCAACTGTGAAGACAATGCCACAAAAACCATAATAATTTAGACTGTTAGAAACAAAAGGTAAGCAAATTAGTGCTTCATAATTATTGAAGTTTTAAGGGCAGTTCAACATATCATTAATCATTTCAAGCGCGCGCGAACTGCTTTGACAGAATGATAGTGACACACTGCACACACACATGTATTATATATTTATATATATATATATATATATATATATATATAACACTAAATGGAAAAGCAAACATAATGTTCCAATAAAGCTATATATATATATATAACACTAAATGGAAAAGCAAACATAATGTTCCAATAAAGCTCCACTATGTTATCCTTTTGGCTATGTAATCATGATTTACGGGGGAATTAATGGTGACAAAGATACTACCACGAAGCAGTTGATTTTTGCAACCCCATAATCACTTAGAACAAAAGAGGGCCGGGAAAAAAAAAAAAAAAAAAAAAAGGTAAAACTGGCTTTTCAATTTGGGAGAAAAGAATAACATTTTTGACGTGCAGGGCGGTAGTTCTTGAAACCCACCAATCCCGGATTTCCCATGGGCCGTCAGCCGTTTAATCATTCATACAATCGTGTCATTTTGTTGCAAAAACATCATTGAGATAAGTACAATGATGTTTGTTATAAAAAAATCACTCTTTTAAGAGTTAAGCAACTCATAATCCGTATTGATTTCAAAATTATATACAAGGAGCTGATAATTCTATGTCAAGGCTTAGCCAACCATCTTCTTAATATGGAATGGGTCACTGAAGCAACTAATGTGCGGAATACTAGCCACTCTTTTACACGCCAACTCACTTTACAATTGGTTAAAAAATTGCAGGCGAAGAGCCCATGGTCTCTCTTTCCCCTTTTCAGGATTAGTTAATTCATGGTTTCTTTTGTAATCATCTTCCAGGATGTTGGTCAAAATCTACCCCACTCAATGGATAACATAACTACCCTCTTGATGCTGATCAAGATTTACCTTATCTGAAATAATACTAGTAAAAAGCGACAACTGAGTTCAGAGAGTACGTGCTATTATCTCAAGTTTAATTATCATGTCCACCTAATACCCAAAGGTTAAGCTCGTAACCTAATTTTCATCTCAAAATTATCATTTCATACATCACACTATCAAAAACTATAACTCAACAAAAATATCCATTTAAATTTAAATTTAATTTATATATATATAATTAATTGATTTTTTTAATTATTATATTTCTTAACAATCAAATTAATATATATATATATATATCACACATATATCTATATATATTTTTATTTTTAATATAAAATATAATTATTTTTTATACGTATTATCACATTATTTAATTATTATTATATATTTATATATTCAATCAACTCATATTTTTCTCTTATTAGATATTTTATTCATATGAACGCAACCCACCACACATTTTCTATAACGAAAATCTTCTCCCTAGCATAGCGAAATAATACGCCATTAATTGACATTCTGTCCTCTGCTGAAGTCCCATCAACAGATTTTCTATTTCACCAAAGTGAATTCCTCATGATTTACCTATAATCTTAAATTCCCAATATCTAAGAGGATGACGACGACATCAAAGACCGTAAAAACGGAAGATAATGGGGATTAAATTGCCTTCTAATTCCAGACGAACAGAGAATCAGACAACACAACCCTGATACAATTAAATTAATATTGATGTTCGGATTTTTACGTTCCCTTACAGCAACTACGGCAATTTCAGAAATCGATGTTTCGCATGCTCTTCAAACTGACTTCCTTTGGTCTTTTTTTTGCTCCAGTGTTTTTCGATGAAGGCCTCAACTGTGCGCCGGAACTCTTCGCTGCTCAGTCTCTCCATCTCCGCCGCGTCGAATCGGTCTCTGGAAATCGATGTTTTCCGGCGAATCTGAGTACCCGATCTCCGGAGCTCCGCCTGCGGCCTCACCGCTATCTCTCGCCTCAGTTTCTCCGACTGTGTCCTCTGGAACCTCTTTATTTGCCTCGTCGCCTTCTGTATGGCTGCCGCAACGTCGTCGCATTGCGGCGTTGCCTTAGCCTCCTCCGTGCACACCACGATCTGCTCCTCCTCGACAGGACTGTCTGCAGTATCAGGTTTCGCATACGGAGGAGGAAGAGTAGAGAGAGCCGCCGCCTCGCTGTGTTTCACGTAATCGTCGTATAAATCGCCACCGGGGAGATTCCCGGCGTCGTCATGGCTTCGAAGCACGAACAACAAGGCGATTATGGCGTTCCCGATGAGGAAAACAATGTGGTGGTTGAAAAGATAAGAGGAGAACTGCACGACACAACCTGACGCTGATTTCAGAACCGCCGGGACGCGGGCAGAGGACCAAGAAATCAGCCCGAACACCACCACAACTTCGAAGATTTGCCGTAACTTGGCAATCCTCCGAAACCGATTGAACCGGGCAATAGCCTTTTCCTTCTCCAACTTGACAGCGTCAAAAACTTGGGATTCCATTTTCGAATTTCAAACGTATCCTCAAACCTCCAAAAGCGAGGGACAAACACTTCTCACAGACGTGAATTTTTCAAGCGCCACCGCAGGAAAGGAAACAGAGCGTCAATGGGGGAAGGGAATCAGGGGGAGACGAAGTTATGAAAACGAGAAGACGAGGGGAAGGGAGATGGAGATGAAAAGGGGCGTGGGAGTGAATGGTCAGAGAACATGCAAACAAATATTCGGTGATGGATTGGCGGTTTTATTTAACGTTGTTGGTGTGTTTCTGCAGTCTGTGGGAATTGGGATGTTGGGGTTGAGTGAGTCTTCATCCTAAGTTGAGCAGTTTAAATAGACTGCAGGGGGGTTGGGATCTGTGAATCATTCTGTCTGTGGAGAACTCAGAAATTAAATTATTATATTTAAATATTATCGGTTGATGAAAATTTTATGTTTTATGTTTGAAAATTTAAGAATAGTATAGAAGTAAAAATAAAAAATTATTTTTAATGTCATATGACTGGAGTGTATGAATTTTGATGCTATTAAAATGGAAAAAAATGTGTTCCCATACCTTCTATTTTTATCATAATATTTTGAATTACATGGTATAAATTTTTTATTTTACAATTAATATTTGAATAAAAATACACATTTGTATAAGCACACACACACGGAGAGAAAAATATCAAAAGAATATAATTTTTTTATTGCTGTAATAAAATTTAACATGATGTTAAATGAAGACATGAGAAATAAATGGCAAATACTGAAAAAATATAAAATTATTTGATTTTTTTTATAATTTGAATAATAACAAATCAAAATTACATAGAAATTAAAATTCTACGAAAAAATTCAACGATGGAACGAAGAAAGAAATAATATGTTAAAAATGAAATAAAAGATAAAAAAAAAAAAAGAAAAGAAACAAAAAAAGGTAAAAGAACATAAAATTGTTTTCGTGATTTAACATTAGAAGACCAACGTGGTTGCAAAGCTCCGTTTGAATTGAAAGACACGGATTTAGAGGAAGGGTTGCTCAAAAAAGATTTTAAATGGCTTTAAATGAAAATTTTAAATCCTCTACAAATAGTTAAAATATAGTTTAAATAGGATGTAAATCATTTGAAATTCGTTATAATATAAAGTCATCTAAACAAGTATGGTGTATTTATTATTATAAATTTAAAATCTATTTTTCAAATTCTTTAATCTAAAGTCACTCTAAAATTGTTAGACTTTATAATATAGTATCCGTAGGTTTTCTATCAGTATAATTTTAATTTCGAGACAGCAGGACTCAATTAATAATACTGGGCCGACTCTATTATATTTATATATGTGTGAGTGTGCGTGAGAGAGAACACTTCAAAAATGTAGACTTGACCATTTACTTATATGCTCTACCTCCGTCCTGTAATCAGTGAACTCGAATAATTTAAGCTGTACTGAAAATACAAATGATTTAACTTCAAGTCTGGACAAATAGAGCGCATGTGAACATAAGTATAATGTTTGAAGCCTAAGTTGAATTCCATTGTATCCTCCCAAACCCTACTCTAATAAATATATTATTCAACATAAATTTTTATCTAATTTTAAATTTTAAATTTCTATCTTTTTCTCTCTCTCTCTCTTACACACATGAGTGTGTGTATATATATATATATATAATTAATTATTTTTAATTATTATACTTATTTATAATCAAATCAATACTTATATACATATTACGCATATACTAATATTTATTTTTGTTTATACTTAAAATATAATTATTATTTATATAAATTATAATACTATTTAATTATTATTATATATTTTGTATATATATTCAAATAACTCGTACTATTCATTCCTATCAAAACTTTCCATTCAATTATATCTTTAATTTCAATGCAACTTCTTATATCTTTCATCTAAATAAATATTATATTCAATGAAAATCCTATTCGAACGCAGTCAAGATTTTTTTTTTTTAAGTACAATGATATATCCAAGATTAGATCATAATCTATGCAAATTGATCAATACATGCTTAATTAATCTAATTTTGTCTCCAAAGTACAAATTCATGCAACTAAATAATTGGAGCACTCAAAAGATCGTTAGACCGTGCCCTCCTCTGTGAACCCAGTGGCTATGTTTGTTTTTAAACTATGAATTCAAAAAATATATTTAATTATTATATATTTTAAAAATTATATATATTTTTTTTATTCTTACATAATTTTTTTAAAAAATATATATTAAAATTTAAAAACTTTATTACTCAAGACATAGATAAATAATTAGCAGTCAAACATCGAATCAAAGAATCATATCAATTGGAGACATTATTATCGTTGTTTTTTGTACTCGGACCCCACGAAAAGCAAAGAAGGAAATAAAAAGTAGAAATTGCCATGCTATATATATATACATGTAGGCCCACTTGGTCCCCCCCGTCGTGCACGTCTGGAACTTGAGTCCTCAATTAATTTTCTTTTAAAAAAGGGAAGCAAATTCAAAAGGCAAGTAAATAAAACTAACATTAAAAATAAATAAATAAAAGGAAACTCAAAAGGACGAAGAGCGTGAAGCCGTGTGGCTGAGCCAAATATCGCATGAACACTCTCCAGTCACGTGTGGTTCTCTTGCGTATGCGTATGGCCCCGTCAAACCCTGTCACGTGCCTCCGTACCCAAAACAAAAAATACTTTAACCGAATAATACGGTACTGTTTTAACTTTTTTATTTAATTTTTTTCAATAGTTAAAAATATTAGAGAGAGAGAGGGAGATATATATATATATATATATATATATTAAATTTTTTATCTTTCATTATTGTTTTTTTTTTTGCTATTTTTTTTCTCTGAAACTTATCCAGCAGTGAAAAGCGAATTTTGCCAAGCTGTTTGGACACAAGGTTGATGTTGGAGTTCATTGAGTAAAAGGGAAAAAGATTTTTTCTATCTATCGGAAAAATAGAAAAGGGTTTTCGCAAATGGATCGGGTTTGCTATTTTTTACGTTTTATATCCGACAAATTGACATTAATTTGATAAAAGAATAATTTTTTGAGCTTTTTAAGTACTACAATTAACTTCCAAAGGATAGGTGAACAATTAGGTTGCTCCCAATATTCTTTTAAGGGCTGATTCCTGTTTCAAAGGAAGGAAGAAAGAAGGACAAGGGGACAGGTTGTCAAATCTCCTAATCTTTTGAGTAATGCACTCTTTCAGCCTTAATGATGAAAGAGTGATTGAGGTTAGGTGTAAAGATGATTGCAACAAGAAAAGTCGATTGTAAATCTCAAGTGTGCATATTTTGGATGTAACCCACCACATATTGTAAACCTACGATCACCCTTTTCAACTTCTAATGCTTCTTTGAATCATTCTGCTGCCCACTTATTGATAATGGCCCATCAACCATGCCCTTTGAATTATCACTAGAACGTATGACTTCATAAGTATACAATCTACGTGTTGCTTTCAACTCAATTTGTAACTTGACAACATTGCTTTAGTTGTCTTTCATATTAGGCACTGCTTTAACGTACTTACTAATTAATGGAGCAAACAAAGAGGCTGAAATTGTGGAATTAGAAATCATCCGAGGCATGTCATGTCGTAGCATTGGTTGGGTCATGACTAAATTGGAGTTCGATTTGGGTTATATTATTATTTTTTTCAGGTTAGGAATGTAATTGATTTTAATTCCTTCGTTTGACCATTATTTATTCACCTAACTGCATAAATTAAAAAAACCTTTAATAGTTTCTTATTGCATGAGTTCATATTCTTTTACTACTGCTACTAATAATAACGACAATGACAACACGTCAAGATACAATCTCATTCAAAAGTAAGAATATACTTAAAAGTTTCAAGTTAAAGCTAACCGAGAACAATGCAAAGAGCATCAAGAATCTCCTTTAGTAGTGAAAGTGGGGGAAAAAATTAATAAAAAGCACGAGGGGTTGGCCTGTGATCAATTTTGAAGTGAATTAAATTCTTGTTCTGAATTAGCATACACATCTTATGTCAAGTTGTATGAAATAAGGATCACTCTTTTTTTTTTATAACTTGAGTACCCTTTTGAGTTATTACAAGATATAATTTATACAAATCTTGATTGATGTCAACATTAAACTAGTGCTGCTTCAAGCTTTTCATTCACTTCAATTTTCAACTCTGCACTCAGAAAACTGCTACATACAGTTAATTAGGGAAGATAAAATCAAAGCACTTTCCACAAAATCCTTTGCTGCTAAGTAACAGAAATATCAGTCCTCATTTTCGTCTCATTTGGAGATTTTCATAGAGCTTTTGTGTGGACACCATTCGGTTTTTAGGTAAAGAGCAAGATTTTTTTAATATATTCCTGCTGAATAATGCTGCCAACATTTTGCTAGAGCCGCATTGCCAGTTTTCTTCAAGCATAGGTCGTCTGACTGATGCCCAGGATTCCATAGTTTCTGTCCATTGAACTCAACACTGTTACGCTTCCAAATTTTCATAATTCCAGCAAGGTTTACAGTGACTTGTTTGTGCTGGAAAATTAAGATTGTGGTGGCAACAAGTTTTAGAGTAAATTAAGGGATACCAAATGTTGAGGGATTTTGAAGCCATAGAGATTTAGTCAAGATCAGATCAGCACTGGTAATGGACTGCTGTAATTAAGATGGAAATATCAGGTTAACTGTAGCGATTAAATAGGGGCCGAGGGGGGGGGGTGTGAATTTTGAAGAAATCTTATTGGGCAAAAGCGTTTAGGTTAGGGGGTCCATTTACCAATTAATTTGGAGACAAATCAGATTCATGAATCTGCAAGCTGTGTTGAGTTCTGCTTATTTTTCTACTTGTGGATAGAAGAGCCCATGATATGTCTGTGAATATTGAATAAGCTAAACCATTCGTTTCTTCTTCTTCTCTTCTTACTGTTGTGCATATATGCAGCAGCATCCGCAAGACTATTGGCTTCCAGTCACAAAATGTTGGGAAATTATGATCAAACAGAGGAATGGTACGAGTGTGGAATGTAAACGAAAGAAAGGAAGCCACACTAATTGTTTTAAGTGTGTATACACAAAATATTTATACTACAGGGAAACTCTTTCAGAAGGATTTCTTACGCTCCCGAACACTTTCAGATAGATTTAAACTCTCTTTCTGGAACTCAATTACACCTAAACTCACTTTACCTTTTAATTTCTCGCTTCGTTGTCACAAATGACAGTTGCCCCAATTCATACTAACCCAAGTCACTTCCTAGTGGTCAAGAATGCAGCAACTCATCAACTCCTTAAGTGCATGAGCGAGCAATCAGCAGAACTAGCAGTTTTGTTCGTCACCTCTAGTTTGTGCCCTTTGGCTCGCCTAGACGAAGCAGAAATGTTGAACACTCATTGACTGTCACATGAGTGAGTTGGCTGCTGGCTACGATAGTTAGTTAATTTCCACCAGCTTGAAATGCAAATCTGTCAGCTGGCGGTTCGCTTAGGCAAGCTTTGGAACCAAACTATCGAATAACTTTTTTGTGTTTAGATACATGAGCTGAATTTTCAAATGTATCTAGCCAACTAAGCCGATTTGTGTGGACCCAGAAATGCCTGTCTCGACCTGTTAAGTGTTTGCTAAATCTTGGTCTGGTCCGTATTTTCTTGCATTATAATTAAGATTGGTAAACGTAGTCCGAACAGGATACAGGCCTGTCGAATCTAGCTCATTAACAACGTTGCAAAAACTACAGTAATAAGAGTGCAGAAAATTCATCATCTACGGAGAAATCCACTGCTTGGTTTATGAGAAGGGATTCCACAACCACTAAACTCGAGACCCTGAAAACCCGTTGGTAGGAGGCCAATCATATCCATGATAGAACATATCAATTAACATCGACCGCACAAGTCACTGGTTGCATCATAGATCCCACACTCTTCATCTCAGTGCAGTAGCTAGCAGAGTCTCCACTCATTAAGTATCAAGCATGTTCAGGCGAGATTACCGGATGACTTGATACCAGGACATGGAAGGAGCCTAAATGAATACAAATATTCTAAATCTAAGACGATTAAAAAAAAACACACATTTCTTTTATTTTGTGAGAAGAATGTCAACAGTTTCCCAGTGTAGCCATTCAAATCTAACAAGGTTTAGCTGAATGACTTCAAGTACTCCTTTACATACTAACCGGCAGTGCAAAACAAAAGTAATAAGCCAACAATGACATCTCACATCCACACAGATCAAAGAGTCAATGCCAGAAAAATCAGATTATATGTCTGTTTGTTCATAAAAGGAATTCACTTCTCCTCAGAAGCATCATAAGCAACAAACCAGAAGACGCATATAAGTCCACGTCCAATTTCTTTACATCACCAGAGATTTTCAAAACTTCCTAGAAAAATCACTGCCCAAGGAGAAACTGGAAACATCACCAGAACACAAAACAGCTGATTAAGCTACACATACAACTAACAAATTCAAGTTAAAAGGGAAATATTGTGAATGTAACCTGCGGCCAAGTCTGTGCCATTGGCTCATAACCTGAATTCAACTCCAAAAGCTGCAAAAGAGAACTCCCCAATGCAATTTAACAAACCAAGAATTAAATTATGGTGAAACAATCCAAAGTGCCAAATTGCCAATTCGCCAACTGTAAGAACAAAAATTTAACAACTATAATCCCAAAATCAGAAGAAAATACAATCTTTGAACTACTTCTTTTTGCCCTTTCCAGACTTTTTCTTAGGAGGAAGCACAATCTCTCCTTTGAGCACGGGAATTTCCATAATTTGGTCGAGCCCACTAAATTTCTTGCGGAATTTTTCAACTTGGTCGGCTTCGACAACAAGCTGCGAGCGACTGCCGAGGTAAAAGGGGTGGTTGCCCGACCACACATCCACCACATACTCTTTCTTGGTTCCGCCGGTGGTCATCACCAGCTCTCCGTTGCAGTACACCTTGGCATCTTCGTAGAATTCCGGGTGTATGTCCTTCTTCCTGCAGCTCCATCGCATCTGATTGCTGCCCGCTTCTCCCTTAACCTGTGAATTTCAAAAACAAAGAATAAATAAAATCGAGCAACATAATCTGGGTGCAGTAACTAAATGTCCAAGATGGGTTCTTCTTCATATTCCCTTTTTGCGTACCTTGGTGTTGAGGGAGACTGACGGGTAGAGATTTTTGTGGAGGAATGCGTTGGGTAGACAGAGTGCCATCGTCCTTGCGTGGTCGAGGGGATAAGGCGCTGGGATTAAAGCTAATCTTCTCAACGAAGATTTGCGGGTGGGAATGGGGCAATTGGGCATGTCATTGGATGTAAATTACCAAAAAACCCTCCCCTTCATTCCAAAAATTTGAAGCCAATTCTGTAGCGAAGCGATTCCAATCAAACGATAGGAAGGATGACTGCTAGTTCTGCCGCCACACCAACCATGACCGCTCATTCTTGACTTATATTTGATCAATTTATTCACCCAACATATCCATCAAACGAGTTTAAGGTAAAAATAATACGGCGTTAATTCAAATCAAATTCTGTGGCTGATGAAATGGCGGGATGGGTGAGTGGCAGACCACCCCTTCCCTCTTGCTACTTAACCAGCAGAGTAGGACAAGATTTATTTCTGATCGGCTTACTGACTCTGCATTCTTAGTCTTGCCGTTTGAAGAAAATGGGTTGACTCTTAGATGTCATGATCACAAGTATTTGCAGGTAGCAGGGTGTACCCCGTTGGATTCGATCCATTTATTGATAAAAATTCCATCCGATTAGTAGGTGGATTGATAAAACTTTATACGGTTGCGGGTGATTAATCTTTTCAAATTGAACGGTTCGTGTAGTTCATTTTTCGACAGTAGAGTATGCAATTTGATGGGTAGAAGTGAAGTTGAATTAGAATTGAAATATTTAAGTAATTTAAAACTTACAAAAATCTTTTTGATTAAAATATTACGCAGAAAAAGGTATGTACTAATAGAATATAACTGATATTCGTTACAGTATACTTAATGTCTCTCTCACATTCAAATTTATGTATATGTGTGTGTGTGTGTGTGTGTATTGGCTTTTCAATTCTAAAGCTACATTCTAAAAATTGCTCCGTAATTTCAATTAAAATCTACATTGGCAATGATAAAAATTAACAATGAAGATTCATATTTTATAATTTTAATATCTATATAAACTGAGCTGAAATAATATTACAATTCAAAAGAAAAACAGAATATTCTTCAATATATTTTAATTTATATTCAAATTTATAAGAAATAATTAAAAAAAATAAAAAGAACTATTCATATCTGTAATTACAACAAATAAAGAAAACAAAGACAAAAGGAGTTGATGAATATTATTAAAATAAATATGTGCGAAAATTATTTTATATATTATTGAAACATGCATCAATACATGCGCGCGCGCACACACACATATATAGGTAGGTATGTATATAGAGTGGTTGTGTGTGATTTGTAATTGTTAGACCCACCATCCTAGCTCACAATGGTAGGTTTTAATATATATATTAATTGAATCCAATGAATTAATCTTGCTTAAAAAGGAACCTGTATATTGATTGGTGTTATGTGCTGGTAGTCATCTCCACACAGTGCTGTTATTTGAGCCTTAAACCGTACTAATTGCAGGGAAAATATGAAAAGGCATTAAAGTGGTAATTATGTGTAAACTACTCTCTAATTTTTCAGCAATTCTGTTTTCTAAAAAGTTACATGTTATTGTGTGCAAATGAAACGACCGCTTTGTACACAATTATACACACATATTTGTAAAATGTGTGTGTCTCACCAAAACAGATCCTAGAAGCCCACACACACATATTCATCCATCAACCACACCAAATCCTTTTTCATTCCCAAGCAATCTTTCCCATTTTCTTCGTCCCCGATGCCTTTTCCTCTTTGATTACCACCTTCACGTATTTTTACCTCCCATTTTTTAAAATCAAGAAACTTATTGCATCACAAATAAGCTTCACTTGGAGATGAAATTTGAGTTACTATTGTAGAAGAAGATACACAGAGCAGCAGACCTCACGCCCTAATAACTCTTTCATCTCCCCACTATATTATACCACCAAGTCTCGTCAAAAAATATAAAAATAGGGGAGACAGCGGGTTGAGTTGAGTTTATAGACAAACACGGAGCAATGCTCCTCTGGCCTTCATGCAGTAATGAATAAAACATTAGACATTAACCTGGAAAAGCAAACTATATTTTAAGACTAGCTAAACATAAGAAAATTTGGGATTTTATGGGAAAACTAGCCGGTACCATTCGTCAAGTGAGATGGGGAAAAAGAATGGAAGAAGGGTATGTTTAAGTTTTGCCAGACTCTTCCGATTTTACCATTCTTTCCTTTTTTTTTTTTATTTTTATTTTTAAAGAAAAGTAATAATACAGCTCAAACCGCTTCACTGGATTTACTGGTATCGGTTAGTTCATATAAAGCCATTTTAATTGTGATTTTTTTTTTTCCATAATCGATACAGACATTTGGCTAGTTCTCAATTGAACTAGTCGGAGATCACTTTCTCTCATCAAAAATACTTATTTCCAAATATTTTATTGGTTAAATTGATAATTTGAATCTCTCTTATTTTTCCTATTTTTATGCTGCTTTTAAACTTTAGATATTTCCACTAAGATTTACTTACAAGCGTGAAATATAGCCCCAAACTTTTGAACCAACTTAAACAGTTGATTTGATTGGGCAATGGCCCAAAACTATGAAACCTTTGTTGTTTGTTTGGTACAACAACAACGCCGACAACATGAGCTTACAGCCCATTTCTTTCTGATTCGGAACCCAGGCCTGATCTTCGGCCCAATATTTGGGCCCACAAAAACAGTCCCAGGTGTCCTTGCTCTTTAGCTTGAAGAAAAAGAAAAGCAGAACAAACACACCCTTCTTCTGTTTCCTCTGCTACTAGAAGAAAGTGACGATTCGATCAAGTTATTGAATCAACATTCTGTTATTTTATTGATACAACTACCGCGTCACAATGTTCAGGAACCAATATGACACCGACGTTACTACATGGTCGCCGGCGGGGCGGCTTTTCCAAGTAGAATACGCGATGGAGGCGGTGAAGCAGGGCTCGGCGGCGATAGGGCTGAGATCGAAGACTCATGTGGTTCTTGCCTCCGTTAACAAGGCGAGCTCCGAGCTTTCCTCGCACCAGAAGAAGATATTCAAGGTCGACGACCACATAGGCGTCGCCATAGCCGGACTCACCGCCGACGGACGAGTGCTCTCCCGATACATGCGCAACGAGTCCATTAACTATTCCTATACCTACGAGTCGCCGCTCCCCGTTGGCCGTCTTGTTGTTCACCTAGCCGACAAGGCTCAGGTTTGATTTAATGTTTTGGTTAAACCCTAAGTGTTTCATTTTGTTTCTCGTAGTAGTTTGGCGATTTATTGTTTTGAACATTTTGCCATTGAGAATTAGTTTTAATGTGACTACTAGTAGCGGGGAAAAAAACACAGAAATCTGATGGATGTTTATCAATAGTTCAATTTAACGCTTTGGTGGAACCCTCAATTGTTCCACATTTATCTCTCTTGCTCGTTTGGTGATCTGTTCTGTGAAACATGAGAATTATGTAATCAGGTTTAGGTATTAGATTGAGGAGTAACATGGGGATTTCGCAAATGGATCTGAACAAAAACCTTGGATGAATTTCTTTTAATAAATTGCCACAACGTCAACCAACTTAAACGGATGTTAAAATAAAAATTTCTATATCGTATGTACAATTTATCAGGATCGGAAATGAATTTGCAATTGTGTGGATAATTGGATGCACGTGTATAAGTTATCTACTACTGAATCTCTGAATTCACTAGGAAAGCTCGTAGTGTAGCTTTTTAAGGAAAATACAAATTCAGGTGGGCAGAGATATATGGACAAAGCCACAAAAAGGTTTTCCTTGTTGGGGTGGCTGCACAGTGGTGTTCATTGTCATGGAATCAAAGTAACAAGTTCGTAGAAAGTTTTTCTACGTGATAAGAGATAATTTCTTTGGGACTTCTAATCTTGATAATATATAGTGTTTTAACAATGTATATTTATCTGCATTTGGATGTGAGGGCCTCAAATTAAACTGCAACAATATCCATTAACATGTTACTTCATCTTCCAATTTTCATCTGTATCATACTATCATCCTAGAACCTGCCCATTAACGAACTGATGCTGATACAGATGATATGCTCTATGGTCCTTGGATTGCCATGCATGTAG
The DNA here is from genome assembly GCA_019155195.1 of Avicennia marina. Lineage (NCBI taxonomy): Eukaryota > Viridiplantae > Streptophyta > Magnoliopsida > Lamiales > Acanthaceae > Avicennia > Avicennia marina. The sequence continues at coordinate 3,576,706 of CM032781.1, read as the reverse complement.
AATCTATCCTTGTATTTGTTTATTGAACTTGGAGATCAAAGACACGTATCAATTTGGGATAAAAAATACTAGGTGGGCTTAAATTGTCATTATGTCTGGATGAATGGCTGCTTCATATTTTATGTTTGTTACTGCTGAAACTGTCCAATAAAAACTATTCTTTTATCCTTAATGACTTTCTGCAACATATTGTACAACATTTGTTAAATTCACATGAAAGTCAATTGCAAGATTGTTTGAGGCTTTAGATTGTCTTTGTGGAAGCTTTTTGGCTTTGTTTTGGTGCAAATTATGGTGTGGAGGAAAATTAGTGCAAAAACTTGAAAATAGAGTAAAAGAGAAAAAGAGATATAAACAGTTACGTTGTTGGTTGGTATGTTTGAGAACATAGATTTTGATGGGCAGAAAATGGAGCATAATTTGCATCCAAAGATAGCCTTTATATATACTAGTAATTTTGGCACACCCCATGTGTGTGCTTAAATTGATATAATATAAAAATTAAAATAATTCCTTAATTTATTTTATTTATAGTATAGGTCAGTTTATTTAAATATTTATTTTATACTCATGTTAAAATATTATAATTAAAAAAAGTATAAAAAATCAAATTATAATAATAGTAACAGCAAAAAAATACAACAATGATAATAATAATAGTAATGATAAGAGATAATTTTGTTATTATTAAGTTGAATAAGGATTCATTTGTAAACTTGCTTAGCGTATCCATGTTAAAACTAAACTCTTAGTAGCATAAATATAAACTTAATATAAATTAAGTTGAAGAGGGCTATGTAATTTTACTTGGTGCAGTCGAAAGAGGTCCAAAACTTAAATAATATAGTATAGGCATGTAAATATATTTAATTTTGACAAACTTGGCATGTTTTAACTGCCCACTATTATACTTTAATCGTCCTTCAATTTTATTTTTTACCTCATTATCAAATGTTTGGGTATATGGGATTTCTTCTTTCTTGTGAATATATCAAAATCAGCATGTGTTGTCAGGTTTGCTTCTATGTCATTACTGAAATAAGGCAGCTGCTTTTTGCTGGGCTTTTTCCATATATTGTTTGCAAAAGCTTGCTTTTGTTTCTTTAATATATACTAAGTATCTGGTTTATCATTACTATAATACAGGTCTGCACACAGCGGTCATGGAAGCGACCATATGGTGTTGGCCTGCTGGTTGGTGGTCTAGATGAATCTGGAGCTCACCTGTATTACAACTGTCCTAGTGGTAATTACTTTGAATATCAAGCATTTGCAATTGGTTCTCGGTCCCAGGCTGCAAAGACATACCTAGAACGAAAGTTTGAGAGATTCATGGACTCATCACGAGAAAATCTGATCAAGGATGCACTTTTTGCATTGAGGGAGACCTTGCAAGGAGAAAAATTGACTAGTTCAATTTGCACTATTGCTGTATTGGGAGTGGGACAGGCATTTCACATACTGAATCAAGAAACCGTGCAAGGACTGATCAATGAATTTGAGATTGTTGGTGAAGAGGCCCCTGCTGATGAGGCTGCTCCTCCGGAGCAAGGCAGTGGTACTGAATCGGATGCAGCTGCTGCTGATCAGGGAACCCCTGCAGACCAAGGTGCCGCTCCCATGGATATCTGATGATTGCTGCCTTGCCTTTGCCTGTCATGGTGTCAGAAACGAGTCTTGTGTTCTCAAAAAACTGGTGAACGAAATTGCCGGCAGTAATTTAATTCTTTTTACTTTGTTGACCAGCAATCACATTGTACCTTAGTGCAACGATTTCATGTTTATTCAACACTTCCGTACCTTCCTTGCTTCGTATTGTCTTATAATTCTAGACACTGTGTGCCTTGCTTTACACTGTTATTTGGATAAGGTGATAATCAGGAATTTCCTTGCTGATTGGGAAGCATTGGTCATGGTGTCCGCCTATACTTTATATTAGTACCTTAAGACTAAGGGCTAATCTTAGTTGGTGTAGTTACTAAAATAGTTTTAAACTTTTGTATATTTCTCATCCTGTTTTCTCAAATTTTCATTTATTTTTCAAATTTATTCCCTTTTTCAAGTTTCTTTCTTTCTCTATTATTTTATAATTTTTTTTAAAAAGAAAAAGTATGTTTAAGAAATTGTATTACTTTATTAATATGCACATGCATTAAGTGTCTTTGAATATGAATTTATTTTTAATCCATTTTTAACATTTTATTTACTGTAATTTTCCTTTTCTTTTATTTTACAAATGGCATAAAATTTATATTTAAAAATGTTATTTACCCATTTCGATAATTATGCACTCGCCATGGGTGTAATTTTCGGCAATAATTATTAATATTATTATGACATCTGTTGAATCCATTAGCATTTAATTATGGGATCTCTTTCTAAAGTAACTGAAGTATCCATCACTTCTTTCGTATGGAAATCTGTTTAGTCGTCCATCGAAGGTACAGATGCCAAATTGTCCGGTCTTCTGACTAATTATTTTTTCTTGTTTTCCGGTCAAATTCTACGTTTCACTTAGTAACAACACGAAGGAACTGTTTTTCATGTTGATTTGAAAAATCTAGCTAGTTAATTATAAATTTCATCACCTGTCTTCTTCTTAATACTTGCTCACAGGATTAAATTTGATTAATTGCCTCAAAAATTAAACCCAATCTATCGAGGCCCGATGTCCTTAGACATGCACTTATTTTTTGGCACTGAAGAGATTCACAATGACACTTTTCAGTTACTGCATCGGTAGTTCAAGGAACCGGCATAACCCTGCTGCATGCACATTTGCCATTAACTATGACCTGACGCATGGGTCATACATTTTGAGGGCCATCACTAACCTCAATTTGTAAGATGAGGTATCTGGCATTAAGCAACATAGGTAGGAAACTGTACAATGCAATTAAAATGCCCAATCATAACAACTCGTTTGGTAAGCTTAATAATTGAAATTAGTTTTTGACATTGTCTGCAAAGGTTAAAAGACAGGAGTTGCAGGCATTAATAAAACCAGTGCCCTGGGATGCAACTTTCACATGTGCCTTTGTGCTTAGAGTTCAGAAGTAATGGATGCTGCCTTGGCCTCAGTTGCCTCCATCAACACCAAGAATGTCAATACTGTTTTTATACGACAAAACTGCTGGTGTCAGGCACTGGGAGCCCTTTTATCTGCATTTGTTTGTACATCCACTGCCAGTTCTCTGGAGTTACCTCACCACCAAGGGAGCGGATGACAGACCCACCGCTGCAAGACCCAATCTTGCAACACTCCTCTAATGATAGTCCCTTTACCAATCCATACAGAAATCCACCAGCAAACAGGTCCCCAGCACCAGTGGCATCAACTGCCTTTGCTTCCCCAATTGCTGGGACTCGGACAATCTGCAAGTGAAATTAATTGCACAATAGTCTACACCACAATTAGCCCTTATCTTGATAAAAATGATCACCAGGTGCTAGACTACTTCACTAGTTATGAGTTTGCAATTTAGTAAAACCCCAACAACAGGCAGACACCGTGTGTTAGATTTAGCTCAGCTGACCATTGTCTGAAACTGCAAAGAATTTCTGCTTTCTTAAAAAATGAACACGAAGTCAAATGGCTGAAGTGATGCTAGGCTAGAACATCCAGTTACCAAGGGTAAAATAAACAATAGACGTCAAAGGTGAAATAAACTTACAAGTAAACTACCAGCATTATCTGCAAACGCAACTCTAGTTCTTCCCTAGGTTTTTTTTTTTTTTTTAATTTGTGTGTGTGTGTGATAAGAATCACAACCAAAAGAAACACATACTAGACAGACCTCTTTTCCATGTTTTGCCATGCATCCCTTTGCCCCTAATGTCACCACGGCCCATTGGCAATGTCTTGCCAAAAATTCAAGAGCAGAGTCCGCGTTTGCATTGTCTTCACCCCTACAACTTAAATGGGGAATGATTGGTAGCAATTAACAAGGAACTGCTCTAATTGAATTTTTATCTCTTAACAATGCCAAAATATAAAAGGAAGCAATAGACTTCACCTTAGCAGTTCTGCAGCTTCATCCTCATTGGCGAAGCAAAGGTCTATGCTTCCTGATTCCAGTAACTCCAGAAGTGGTGACCTGAACTTCCGCACCATCTGCACGAAGTAACGCTTATCATATAACATATGACAGTTCAAAGAATGGCTGCAGCACATCACTGGAACTTGTTATCATCAAGGCTCCCTGGATTTTAGTTGCCAAAGGAATTACCTCAAAACTGGCCAGATCTAGGGAAACTGAAACACCCTCTTGCTTGGCAATCTTAATGGCAGCTTGAATAATTTCTATATTAAATATTGCATATCGCAACACAAGCCACTGTACCATAGAAATTAAATTATTCATCATGTCAACGAATTGGCCAGAAGAAATTATTCGGGTGATGCAACAATGAATCAAGAGAATATTTGATGATTTAGTTATAAAACTATCGTTGGTCTATTGCATGATGCCATTCTACATGTTTCATTTGAGATGCAAGAAAAGTAATCTTTAATCTGTAAGGACCCTATCTCCCTCCAAGACAACAGGTAAAAGAACAAGGAATAAAAACAAAAAGGAAAATTGTAAATTTGTAGGATTAGAAGCATTCATAGAAGAAAGTTAACAACAACAGAGGAGTTAGGGCCATATGCTAATGGAACACACATTTTAAGGTGCTTATGTTAGAGAGGCCTCACCTTGGAACCTTTCAAATCTTCTGTAGTCAAATCATTTGCCTGGAAGCACATGAGATTATGAGAAAGTCTTGACTAACAATGCTGCCAATAATATTGTAAAGTCATAACATTGTGTCAAGTTGAACGCACCTGAATTTTTACAGCACTTGAGAGACACGGCCTCATTGTACGATTACCCAAATCATCAACTAAACAAACACACTGCATCCCAAATTTCGAAAATTGTGTCAGTGCCAAAAAAAGGGATTGTCAGAAAATTATTTTAAAGTTATTTTTATACAAGGAACCTGTACAAGCAGAGGCAGAAGGCCCACCTGTCCAGTAGACCCACGTTTCAGCCTTAATCTTGAGAGATCAACTTTATAAGAGTTCATGTTGTCTTTAAACAAGCTTCCTTGATCATCATCTCCACATGCCCCAATTATACCACAAGTAATCCCAAATCCAGCAGCCAGACCTCTAATAGTGTTGGCAACACTTCCCCCTGCTATGGTCTTCATCGGAGACGTAGTTTCTGTAGAAGTTACAACATGAGTTTTGACCTCACTCAAAATGGACTTTAGCTCTTCGACGTCAACCTAGGAAACGAAAAGCGAAATCAGCACATAAAACAATCGCTATGGGCCAACGAGAAACAACTTAAATTAATGTATTCTTCACAACAAACAAAGAAAAGTCAATGCCAACACAAACTTTAACATGATTGAAGTAAGAAGCCTGACGTTATAAGAACACAATCTGATGAATAGAATCTGACACACATTCATCAAATATGCTACGCAGTATATATATATAAAATTCAACATCCTGTTTACCAAAAGACACAACTTTATTTAGAATACAAATTAAAGCACCTCACACTCAAAAACTTACAGGCATAGATTTAAAATGCATATCGCTCCGAAATAAATCAGAATTCAGGTAATCATATAGAAGAATATAATATACATAGACAAAGCTATCCATCTAGAACAATATCTCATGCCGTGTGATTAAATATGATTCTTCCTCTAGATTAGCAGACAAAACCCAAATTTGTTATTTTCCCGGATAATTGTAATAGTAAAGTCAAAACAAGTAAACAACAGCAAATAATAGAAGTTCCAACTTTGTTGAAGCACAGGAACAAACAAATAATCAACACTATTCTACATTCAATTTTGAGTCCACACAAGAACTAATTCAAACGAGCCCGGACAAACTCCATTAGAAACCCAAGAAGCGGCAACAAAAGTAAAGCCTAAAAAAACCCACCAGTCAACACAAACAAAAACACACATATAGGGTGAGGAGGGTGTACAGGGAACGAGCCGCCAGGCTCGCCGCGGACCCGGGAGAGGAGTGACCGATCAACTCTTGCGACGTGGTCCACCATAGCTGAGGGCTGTAGCCCCAGTATCACCGGCGCAGTAGCAGAAGTAGTAACACTCTCGTTGCTGATTTCTGGCTCAATTTTGACACCCATTGGTTCTGATGGATCCTTGGAACTTCCTCTCCCGTTTCTGCTCTGCTACCCCTTCCACGTCCGTTCCCTGAATGGCTTCACATAGAATTTATAGAGAGCGCATCCCCACGCCACCCCAGTCCCCACCCTTGAAATATCTTTAGTATTTCCCACTAAATATTACTAATTCAATACATGGCAAAATGTCATTAACAACAGATGACGTAACAATCGATTGGTGATATTATTTTATTGTCAAATAATCTTGGGTTTCTGGATAAATTAAGTAACAATAATATAGTTGTAAAACTTTATAGTGTGCATGTTTCTTTAAAAAAAAACAATTAACTTTATTAATTATGATAAAAATAATATTACTATTTTTTGAAATTTTTAATAATAAAAATATAATTGTTTATGGATGGAAATTTTATTTAATAATTTTATAAAAGAGAGAGAAAAGAAATTAGAGATGAGAAAAAAAAAAAAAGAAACAAATCAAATTTTTATTAAGAGAAAATAGAAAAACGTAAAAAAAATAAAATAAGGATAATTTGATAATGTAGCATTTAACCTATAGATTTAACTAGATAGTATAGGTTAAACATATTAGTGTAAATTCCCATTATGTAACCAAAGCATCCTCTAAGTCTTAATAATATAGTTAGGATGATAATAAATTTCAAAATATTTACTCTATAAGCCTTGACGTGTGTTACGAAAATTTCATTACATATACACAAACCGTCAACAAAATTTTTGAATTCAATTGTCGGGACATGAGACAACATTTAAACTCATCCTAATCTTTTACTAGAAGTCATGATATATATTATATAGTAAATATTTTGAAATTTATTATCATCCTAACTATTTTTTTTTCTTATATATTGTTTTCCAGTATCCACGAACTACATCAACAATGTTCCAAGACTTTGAAGAACACCAACAACGTTAAAAATTAAATCTACATATGTCTCATTGAGATCTAGAAGTTGATTAATTCAAATAAAAATAACTAAGTACGGAGAGACGCATGAAAGAAACCAAGAGTATGTCTAATTTCTAAACCACAAAAATTTTAGAAAATTAATTATGCTGCATACAAGTTGTTGTCTTGTTTGACACGTTCAATAACAAATCAGTGACAAACAACCATAGTAAATGCTGTTGCATCGAGGCTGCAATTCATAAGCAATTACGTTGAAATGTCATATGATTTGATCTTTGCTCGTGACGTCTCTTTTGTTTTTGGTCCGAGGAACCTTCTCAGGCCTTTCCCTTTCATTAATTCATTTCACAAAACAATAACATCAGTTGACGTATCCGACATATTTATTTTGACAATTTTTAAATCACATGAACTTGAGACAAAAGTAAAGGATATGATTTACGCTTTCACTTGATTGAATTGAGATTGGGTTAAATGTGATTGACCCACAAAAATAAAAGAGAATAAACAAGTTGGATTCGGATTGGTGACTTGTTTGCTTGCATATCTTTTTGCCAACTCGTGATATTCACTTTTAAATTATAGTTTTTGACACAACTCAAAAATTAACACAAAGTTAACGAGATTAATTAAATTTGATGTTTCGAGCCAATATTAGTTCACCCTTAATGAACTCAAAAAATAAATAGGTTAATTTCAAATTGATGATTTCTCTAGAATATTTATATTTCTGGCTCAACTCACTTCTATCTTAATTTTTGATTGATACATGTATATATATAATGTGACTTCATGCTAACATGTAATCCAGTCAGCCTCCCAAAGTTCAGTGAAGTTTCATAAGCTCCAAACAACAAAAGGACATGATTTCTCCGTGAACTGTACGTCTAAAATCCAAGATTGATAGGTTTCAGAAAGGAAGCCTGCTTCTCTACAGTCCCCCATTTGTTCTTTTTATCAGTTGGCCATTTCTTAATCTTCCAAAAAACCCTGAATTTGAAGATTGCCATCATCTTGAACATTCTCTTTCTGTTTGTTATTGCACTTAGATAAGCTTTTTGCAAAGTTACCATTCCCTTTCTTTTAGAAACAGTTGATTACGTTTTATTATTATTTTTTTGAAATTTACTGAGCATGCATTAAAGATTCCAAGTATTAGAAAAACCTACCTATTTTCTCTCTAGCCATAGCTTCAATTCTTTAAAGGTGGTTGTACCAAAATTCCTTTCTGTTCTATTTAATCGGACGGATGTGAATTTGAAAAAAATATTTGAAGAATGGATTTCCAAATGCCTTGAATGAAAAGAATTTTAAATTATTAAAATTATAGTATAAACAAAGAATTTTATTGTCATCCAAATAAGTTTATTATTATAAATTCGGAATTCATTACACAAATTTTCTTGGCCACAAAGATGGTGCGACGAACAAAACGAGCTTTAGGAGAGCCACAGAGTCTTGTAACTGAATCCGAAGGCAAACGAGGCACTGATGTCAACCTTCGAGATGTAAAAGGAATTCGTTAGCTGAAGGTAGAAGTAGAATAATTAATAGAGGTAATTTCCTTGAAGAGACATACACAATGGGATGGGATGAAGGGGACTCTACACCCAGAATGAGCCATAGTATGACATATGATATTATTACATCAATCAATTATTATTACAATCTAAATATATATAAAAATAATTTTTTTACCAACTTAAATCTTACAAACAAAATATAATCTAATTATTATTATATATTAAATATATATATATATATAATTTTTTTTTAACATACCCAAATTTAATGTCAAATAAAAATTTCCTTCCTATTTAAGTCTCCAAAATTTTGCTAGCGACCCTAGTAAGTCACCAAACAAAACATACCCTCAAATTTTCTTTCCTAGCATAGCCACTACTTTTTGCTTGCCGTGCAGATATGATTCCCCAATCCCCAGTGGCGGCGAGAGGCTGATCGGATTCCGAATAAAGATATCCGAAAACGGTGGAAAAAGAAAAGTGGTTCCCAAAGGCATGGGTGGTCAACTCTCGTGATTATTACCGCCTTTCTCACGCACAAAAGCAACGAGGAAAACAAAAACAAATGGATTGTCCTAAACAAATAAACCAGCTGAGCAGAAATCACGGGTGACTGCCCAATCCGTGGCCCTTCAAATTCCAACCAGCCAGCCAGCCAGCCAACCAATGCTGCCTGCTTTTGAGGATTACCCGCCAACGACAATGGGAGAATAATTAGAACTTGCCATTTAATATTGGAGCCGATGAGTCTAGATTTAGATTCGCGATTGATTTCTGCACATGGATGGTAAAGACCACGTGCATGGCACCTGATGTACATAACTTCACTTAATTATGTGAATAATTTAAAATTTAAGTGTTTTTTTAAACATAAAGTTATTTTACAATATGATGAGCCATTGCTCGCTCAAAAAATATTAAATTGTTTGATTTTTCAGTATACATAGGATAAATATACAAATCCTTCATAAGAACAGTATATTTAATTCACCTTTTTTGTTATTATTATTTTTTTAATCTAAGTTATAAATTAACAGATTATCAAATTTTAAGGTGGGGTTTAGTAAAAGAGTTTTAGTATTGAGAATGAGAATGAATTTCATGATTGTCGATTTGATTATTACTCTGGGCATTTGAGATTTGAGATTCACATTTAAAAATTTGAAGCCCACCATATCCCAAATAAGTTGGGGGTTTTAGACCTAAATTTGATTCTTAGTTAGCCACAGCTTAATTAAAAAATTTTATGTCCCATTAATTTAATATGTAATACCCACTACACATACACAATGAATTAAAGACAATGCTTCTTTTGTGCTTACCCACATATAAAAGTACTAAATTAGCCTTGTTTTTTTTAAAAAAATATTTGTTCTTCTTCGAGCAATTGAAAGGCACTGGATTGTAAATTTAATAAAAGGGCAGATAGACTTCACCAAAAGAATTTCTCAATGTAGTGCGTCTCCTCAAAATATAATATAAAGTCGTTTGAAAGATATAGTTATGACATTCATGCAAGTGTATAAACACCATCATTAAAGTGTATGTGATGCATGTTTAATTAAAACTGTTAGAGCTATTTGATATTAACTTGATTAGACCATGAAATTTTTTAATTAGTAATTGAATTATTTGAATTCCTTATTTTCTAAATAAGTTTATAATAAGAAATTTATAGTTCCTCATTTCCAAAGTCTTGCCATTTTTTTGAAAATAATTTTCACAAGAAATTTACTACAATTATTTATAACTTCATCATTCTAGATTTGACATAATTTTATTTTCACATTATTAATATCATTAGGTATTCTTCATCTGATTCACTCTCCACAACTACACCATCACTTGAAAAATAATTATTTTTTGTGTATTTTCAATTCTCCTATATATATTTTACTGTGTGGTATGAATTCAATAGTCAAATTATTTAAAAATTCAAAATATCTCATATTACTTTTATACAAAATTAATTTCAATATAAAAATTCAAAATATTTAAAAAGTTATGCCAAAAAGAAGAAAAAACATATCAATGTGGCCTTTTCCATTCCCTATTTTTTAACTGCCATACCTTTTGTCTTTATTACTTAATTAACCCTTTACTAGTCCTTTAAAATTAATTATCAGATGGATATTGTTGGCAAATAAAAAATTGCAAGAAATTCCTATATTACTATAACTTTTTTATTTTATACATTTCGCCATTATATTATTTCACATCATCCATTTTATACACATAGATTTATTACTAATTTGTTACTCTTTAACTTTTTTTTATTTTATATAGCAATTGAGTTAAAAAATTATAGAAATTTCAGATAAAATCTTTTATATATCATATCATATATATTTAGAAAGATCTCGAAATTTATTTTTATGTAAAATTAATTTATTTTGAAAATTCAAAATATTTAAAAAGTTAATGCCAAAAATAAGAAAAACATACCCATGTGGCCCTTTCCATTCCCTATTTGTTTTAACTGCCCCATCTTCTTTCTTTATTACTTAATTACCTTTTACTAATCCTTTAAAATTAACTATTAGAGGGACATTGTTGACAAATCAAAAATTGCAGGAACTCTAGTGGGAAACTCATACTTCTATACAGGAATAGATAAGCATTGGAATTTGGAAAAAATGCCCAGTTTAAGCAATTCATCACACAAAGACAACAGATGGTTTGCCCTGATTTGCATCAAACGTGAAGTCTGGAAAATGATTAGGACAAGGAGACACTAAGTCAAATAATGAGTCCATCACCAAATAAATATGATTCCCCAAATTCACTGTGAATTGGTACTTCAAATACAAGAAAAGCAACAGTGTTTGTTGACAACCATTCTCCTATGAATCCACCCCAAAACAAGTCATTATATTTTATTCGTGAAAATGAAGAACAGTTTATTAAATTCAGTGCCCGGCAGATCAGATTCCTAGACATGGAAATTTCAGAAGGCCTAGAAAACTAAAGGCAAAACTGCCACTGAAAGAACTCACTGAACAGCCTTCTTGGATTTATCAGGCAGGATGTTATCTGGAAGAACAAGTTCTGGAGGAGTCTCGCGAACAATGCCTATCATTGACTCGTACTCCTCATCACGATGAGCAAATTTCTTGCGCAGCATCTTTTCCAACTCAATCTCATCAAAGGACTTGGCATTTTCAGCAGCGTGCACCTTTGCAAGGTTGATGTAAGTGGTGGCCGATTGGGAGATGAATGCTATCTCTTCATCGGTGAGCCTCCTCAGGAGCTTGGCTGGATTACCTGCCCACACCTGAGATACACAAATTCCAAATGATGTAAGCATGGTCACACCTGAAGGTACTGACAAAAGCACAGAAATACAATTAGGTATGCAATATTGATACAACTCGGGTGTCGGATAGAAGACCATCACATAGCACAAATTGTTCAACCTTACTAGGGGTGGATTACCCAACCCAATCTGATGAGGTTTCGACTTTGGACGCCTCAGTAGAAAATTTGAAAGAGAATTGTGATTGTGTTACAAGAAACATCAGTTAGCGGCTATAGATCTCCAGCAAGAAACATATAATCAGGTACCATAATTTAAACGAGTTGAATTGATTCATCTACCAAGCTACCAGGTAGCTAAACAAGTTATAAACACTAGAAACAAAAAAAAATTCAGAAATTGTCAGAATGACCTGATGGCTGAGAACTCTAAACTATGCAACCATTACATGTGACCACATTTGATACACGTGGAACTGGCTTGTCCAATGCACAATTAAGAACAGAATTACTAGAAATGGCATGTAAAAGAATGCCCAGTCCTCTGAACTCCTATTTCCAGAAACCTAAGAAAAATCAAAGAGTAGAAAGTGTACCAAATCTGTATATTGTTTTGTCATTATGAAATTAAGACATTCACAACTAACAATTTGAAATGCACGCAGAGCAACTGAACGGATAAATCAAGAAATGAGGCAAGCTAACTTTTAATCTCAACACCGGATACACACCCGTTAACCCAACAAAAAAGAGAAAAAGATATTAAAAAAATTGGGAGGGGTGAACAATCTCAACACACAACACAAAACACACACAGACACAAAATCTTCTTATGATATTTTTTTAAATACCAAATTTAAATTTGGGGATGATCATAGTTGTTAGTGGCACCAAATGATGCAGCAGCAGCCTCTGAGCCTTTCACAAAAAATAAAGGCCAGCTTCAATATGGTATGCCATAGGTGAACTGTGGCAATTTTGTGCATGCCATATAGAAGGCAGCGCTTCATAGTTTTTTTTTATCTTTTTTGTTTTGGTTCAAAGTTTTATCTTAAAAAATGAGGAAAACAACACTAAAACACAGAAATTCACTTGGGCGTTGTCAAGTCTCATTATTTTGCTACAAATAAGCTCTAAAACAAAGTAGTTACTTTCTTTTGTCTTGTTATTTTGCCCCATTTTTATAGGGTTTGCTACGACATCGTTATTTACTTCATACAATACCTAAATGATTTGATTCTTTCTTGTACCTTGTTCCCTCTTTCTTCTTTTTTCTTTTCTTTGTCGATTTTTCTTCCATCTATTTCCTTATATTCTTCTCTATTTTGAAATAGCCTGGGCAAGATTGAAATTTTAAAACTTTTACAGATTATAGTTGGATATTGCTAAAATTTTAAAATTTCTACAAAAGGAATGGTTGGGCATTGCTTAAGTTTTGCTGTTTTGAAATATTAAGTGGTTAAATATTGCTAAAATTATGTAATTTTTATTGTTAAAATTCTAAAATTTTCATTGATAAATTCTTAACCTTTTACAAATTTAATAGCTAGATTTTAGTTAATTCTTTATTATTTTTTTATTTTTCAAGATAAAAAGATGAAGATTATTTGCAATTATCATTTAACATGTAGAATTTGTTTGTATTATATCTTTTAAAAATAATCAATGGTAATATAAATATATTTCATATACTGTGCAATGCTGTGCTGTGTTCTAATAAAGAGCGCGCCATGCCATGTGCTGAGTCATGGCCCTATAAAGCCTTACAACGCCATTCGCCACAACCAGTTATGGATACGATATAGTTAAAAGGCATACCTCCCCAAAAGGGACCCTCGTATTCTGTCTCACGAGAGATCCTGCAGCTACCATGGCATTTTTCTCTACAACCACACCATCAAGAAGGGTAGCTCCCATTCCAACAAAAGCCTCATCCTCAATTGTGCAGCCATGTATAACTGCACTATGACCTGCTCGTTCAAATTTTAAGTTAACAACAAAAATTAGGAAAAATCCCCAACATTATAATTATGAAACTATTTCAATCTTACATCTGAACAGATAGATCTAAAACCACAACAAAGGCAATTCAGAAACAAAAATATAAAAGGAATACAATCAAGAGCACTCACCAATGGTGACATTGTTTCCAATAATAGTTGGTAGAGCTTTCCCATTTACGTTATGCTTTGCCACATGCACCAGGGAATTATCTTGTATATTAGTTCCAGACCCAACACTGATGCTGTTCACATCACCTGTGTCCAGGGAAAAGCTGTATTAATCAAATTATCTGACAACAAGAACAGATGCTATTTCTATTTCTTCTTTTAACTATGTTGTTTACCAAACTTTTATTACTCAAGAAGCTAGCAGAATTAACCCAGGTCACTATTCCTTGAAAATTTTTGAAATCAAAATACAGAAGTTAATGCAGATTAAAACTATAGGCCCTTACGGGAACTAATCGAAAATCTTCAGCTATCAATTTAGAGAAGGTGCTCGAGTTTCCCATTAGGCATTTAGTGTAAACACCAGCAAAAGAAGAGAAAACTTGGAAGAAATAGTTGGCAAAGAATAGGAAGTCACAAGGAGTAAACCAAATCCAGGCCTCTTGTAGTAGTACCCTTAAACATGGATCGAGCAACACAAAATGACAATTAATTTTACTTTAAAGCCATAGATTTTTACAGTATGGTAATAATTAAGAATTAAAATTGAGGAAAAACTCTTGCATTGATTTTATTTAATTGAAGAGTTACAAAGCGAACTTAAAAAAAACAGAGGCTTCAGATGTCTGAAATAAACATGTTTTATTTATGAAACAAAGTCAGGTAACTAGGAATGAAAAAAACTAAATTTAATTTGCAACATTGATATTTAAGGGAATAATAATCTTGATCAACATATAAGGCTTTTTAATTTGGAACATACCTCGTAAGACAGACCCATACCAAATTGATGATCCTTGTCCCACCTGAACATCTCCAATGACAGAGGCACTTGGGGCAATAAAGGCATCCTTATCGACCACAGGACATTTATCAAAGAGGTTCATCAGGGTACGATGCCTAGAAACTGAAAAACTAAACATGAGATGAAAACTATGAAAGTGCGCAAACGGAGATGCATGTAAGAAAGGGGCAAAATATTGAAGGGTTTCAAAAGGAAATAGTGCAACAAAGTTTGGAACTTCGAGCACAAAGTGCAATAACATACAGTCAAACATTAATGTGATGTCAAAATTAATATTGATGAAAGGAAATTTTTATGAAACTTTTCTAGTTCTTCTCCAAACATGTGCGCACGTGTGTGTATGCAGAATAACAGATTGCTTAATTTTTGGCATTAATTTTAATGGACTTGCAAAATGCAACAAGGTTAAAGTTTGGATCTTCACATTTGCAGAAAGACAGGGGCCAAATGAAGCATCTTTCATCTTCAAGGATTTCAAAATATTTAGAACAAATTCATAAAACCACAATCATCCACAACATCTTTTGGAAACAACACTGCATTAACTGAGCTCCAATGTCTATGTAGTGACAGGCTGTTTATAGTCCTATGCACAGAAATTTCACCATTAGCAATCTCTCTTGACCACAGCCAGTTTTGGCAGTGACTGCAATTGATCATTAGTTGTTGCTTACTGCTAACTTTCACCTAAGCCTTAATATTGTTTATGAATATTACAGCCCCCCACCCCCTCTTTGATAATAATAATTAAATGGAAAATGATGTATCCTGTGTATCTATCCTCTAATAGCATCTATGCCAACATATGCATGTCTAATTATTCCAACTTCTCATAAAGCAATTTTTAGTTGCTAAAATTTAATCCTTGTTAAGGTGCGAAGCAGAATTGTAAACACTAATGTCCCACCATAAGAAATAACTGTTAACCACTATCTGACCACACATTACATATGCATAAACCAAAATACTTTAGACTCCAATTTCATGCCAAACCAAACTTAATTTGTTCTCCAAATGATGATCCTTTCTTCACTCCACTTAAATCTTTAGAATGCTCAATTCAATTGTAACGGTTTTCATTTTCCACACATTCAAACAACGTTACTATAATTAACGTCTCCAACAGCAAAACGAATGTATCTAAAGTCCAAATTAGTAAGCTACATTAGAATTTCAAAATTTCAACTTAACCTACCAAGAGATAAGAGGGAGATTAACACGCCCATTTCCCCTTTTGCTCTCCGCCATAACAATTAACCCTTCTTCTTCTAGAAAATTTTCAGTTACCTATGACATATGCACTCCAACCAACCCCGCACCTCCTCACCCACAAAATACATATAAAAATTACGATCGTCTACCGAGCCAAATCTAAATTACAAGATATGAGTGCCAGTTGAGGATAATTTAAAACGCAGGAGAAAAATAAAATAATAAAACAAGATAGGACTTACTTTGCTCCGGGCAATAGTAACTCCCCTGGAGGAGGCAACCCAGTCGATCCATGGCTTGACCCGTTCCTCGAATCCAGTTCCCTAAGGAGTATATAGCTCTCCCTAAGGTGCCCATCGAACCGAATTTATCTTGCTTCTTGATTGAATATGCCCGATACCAGGAAATCCAAAACCTTGATGTGCTATGATGAAGAGGGCCTTCGATGGGCGAAGGGCTTATGGGGTTTGGTAGCTGCCCTGAGGGGGGACAGTTGAGATGGGGAGTGTGCAATAGGGCAATGGAGCACCGATGGACTGGGAGGGCATAGCTGGCATTTCCCTCTATTTTTTTTTTTTTTCTGCTTTTTCAAAATTGAAGTAGATAATTATTTGCATTTTAAGTGTGTATAAATAAAATTAATACAATTACTTAAAAGTAAATGTCTACTAATATTTAAGATAAGATAGTAAAGAATGATAAAAGATTTTGAAAGGAAAGAAAATTTGAGATAAAATACTAATAAAAAAAGTTAAAATGAAAGAGAAAAGAAAAGATGAAAAAATACAAAAGAATCTAAAATAATGGTAAAGGTGTAGCTTTAATAACTAAAGATAATATTGTAAATTTACAACAACAATTAAATTACCTCTAAACTCTTAATAATAATAATAATAATGTTGTGCTAATGGTTTTCAAATTCTAACAAATTAAACAACGATATTTTCTCTGGTTTGCTGCAAATAAAAATACAAGAGCTCTAGATAAGAAATTATTCAAAGTTGTTTATTAGGAGGCCATAATTGTCTCATTTGAATATTTTTGGTCAATCAAACAAATGATAATTAAATATTTAACCTCTATAATTTTAACTTCCTTAAAGTTCCTTAAAAAAATTATTGATTTTAACTTCCTTAAAGTTCATTTAACCTCTATAATTTAACATCACAATCCCATACAAAACATTGAAATATGATGGACGCCATTGAGAAGGCTTTAAATAGTACAAGGATACTTTGAATTTACCTTCAATACCATGCTTTGACATTTGAGTAATTTTTTAATATTGATCCTCTTCGGAGATAACTTGATTTTAAACTAATGTTAATTTGATGATTTAATGTCATGAATATGAATCAAATACTAAATTTAAAGATCTCCATAAATAACATCAAAGATCTTCTTCCAAAGCCGTGGAGAGAATGTCTCGACTTTCATGGACTCTTTCTTCCGAGCTACTTCAATTATGTCTTAAGCTTGTGAAGGCCATTAAGGGAAAAAGGCATCCTTGCCACATCCAGTGGACGACTTGGTGTATGTTGATTGTCCATCAGTTGATTTATTGCCAAATTTCCTCTATTTTCATAATTTGAGGAGTATGACTTTGGCTTGCGTGTATGACACTTGGAATGTTTTGATTGATTGAATCCAACACTTTAGATCATACGATTTGTTGGCCATATTTATATTAAATTATCAATCATATTACTATTTAATTTGAGGAATAATATTTTGGATGAATTCTCAAAATACTTAATTGATAATAAATATAAAATTTTCCCGTGTCGTCATTTGATTGGAAAAATTGTTACCTGTCTACGGCTTGATAAAATTTATGGAAATTGGATAAATTTTATAAAAAGTAAAATGTAAGCCTTGACAAATGGAAAAGGATGGAAGTGATGGAACCTCTCTGGTGTCACCAAAGTAGAGAAGTGACTTTCTGAGGGTGTTTCAGTATTATTTGGATAGATCTGCTCCTCATGCAGTCATTAGGTTGCTTGTAAAACTAGCTGTGGCAACACTCTACATCTTGCATTTTTGTTATGTTCATGGGTTTTATGTTACATCCTGAATGTTGATTGATTTTATGTCTCCGAAGGCTGATCCGAAGATAGAAGTGTTAGATTGGCCCTTGTTACACAATAAAGACTGATAAATCTATACCCTTGCCTGACCGAATTCAAGTTCTGATGAGGTAATGTGCTGAAACTGTGAATTTCATCTCATGTCTCTTACAACAATTATCAACTAATTGGACAGAGCAGATTGTGTCAAGTTTCTCTTGTTGGATGTGTTCTACTCTTGTATACAGTTAATTTTCTCTTGTTTCTCGTTAAGCTTCTTGTTTCCCACTTTTTGATTTTCTTCTCTATCATATTATTGTTTGGCTTACTTTCGGACCTTTAACATGTGCTATTAAGCTTACATTTGGAAAACATTTGGACCTATTAATACAAAGTCATGCCATACTCAACCACTCACTGATTATCGCCATGACACAGCCCCTCTTCTGTTCTTGTTCTATTATTTTATTGATTGATTTTTTAAGACGAAAAGAAACAAGTGAGTCTAAATGCTATTATTGTTCTTGTTCTTGTTCTTCTTCCCTCTTCTGTTCTTGTTCGCATGTAACTCAGGTTACGTATGAATCCATTTTTCAACTCCAAAACAATCTTTCAAACTTCACTCTAATAAACATGCTATTCAACAATATTTTTATCTAAATTTAAATTCAAATTTTCTCTCTATCTTATATATAATTAACTAATTATTTTTAATCATTACATACTTATTTACAATTAAATCAATACTTATATATATATATATACATCGCATATATATTCCCATATATTTTTATTTATACTATATAATATAATCATTATTTTTATAAACTATCACATCATTCAATTGTTATTATTTATTTTATACATATATTCAAATAAATTAAACTATTCATCCCCTAAAACATTCCTTCAAAAAATAATACCATGTCAACAAAATTCCTACCAAATATTATATTCAATAAAAATCTCTCTTCCAAACGTGGCCTTAGTGCTGGAGATTTAACACCGAAAAGTGTTAGAAGTCAGAGTGGCCTAATATTGTTCTTTATATGGTGGCCACCCTAACCACATTCAGGATAGCCACTCTAGTTACACTTAAATCAAGTTACATACCAACCACCCTAATTATACTTAGGTTTGTCAAGTTACGTGGCAGACGCAGACGCCCACCTCGACAAATGCATTTCTTTTCCAATACTTTTTCCTATATTTTATATATTTAATATTTTGATCCACATAATTCAAGTTGCATAAGACATTGCCACCCCAGCACAGAATCTTGCTTAGAAACCAAGCCTTAACTATTGAAAACATTCCAACTACATCAAGATTGTTGCAGTAGGGGTAATAGGTAACGTCGGATTAATCGATTGCAGTTTCGATAAAATCTAAAGGCAAGTTTGTAACACTTGGTAATGTAACGCAACTGATCAACCATTGAATTTGGATATTTTTATTTTGTTAACAATTAAAGCTTTGTTGTTCCATACATGACCTTTGTTGAAGGACATCAATCTAAAAGATAGTGAACAGATGGGACAAAACCGTAGCAACAGAGAGTTGCGAAAGAGCGTCCATAGCGTGTCGAGTATACAAGTCCCCGCAGCCTTACACAAACTGATCAAAGTGCTCCTCAATAGTGGTGTATTTGACATCAGGGTAGAGTTCCGAAGCGTCAACCCCAAACGACGGCTCAATTTCAAAACAGGCACGATCACCCTTGACATAAATTGGGTGGTTGATGGACCATACAATATTAATGGGAACAGGAGATTTTGCAATGCCAAAGTGTAAAACAAGAATCTTTTTTTTTTTTTTTTTTGGGACAAAGCTGCTATTTAAAACCAAATTGATAAGATATCATGAAATCAGCTGACGTTTCGTTGTGACTGACCTTGGATCCACTTCAAGATTTGTTCCTCTGGAAACTACTCTTTCTCAAGAGTCTTGCGAATCTTCTTTCCCATAAAGCCACAAGCTCATTGAGCAAATATATGTTCTTAGGAGGCTTAATATAGAGGATCTTGTTCAATGTTCTTGGATCATCCACCGCTTTGATCGTTTAGGTGCCTATATCTCGCTCATCATCGTTCAAGACAGCCACAATCAAATACGGCAAATGAATTTAAAATCCATTACAATCTGGTTATGGCAACAAACAGGAATACTACCCTGTGATCTTATCAAGAAATTCATGGTTCTTGAAACTGAAACACCATGGTGCTGCATACCTTTAGATTTCCATCTCCAAAGATAATTACTTTCGTCTTTAGGAGGAGGGGCGCCCGGCAGCGAAAGCGAATAGCCAGCAAAGTAGTTGGATACGACACAGGTGTAAGGAAAGCCTTCTGCCTCAATAGCTCTGCGGATTTTGACCATGGTTTCGTTATAAGACCTTGTGGGTACGACAGCTCGAGAGTGATCCACGTGGCTCCCAAATTCTGAAGGGAAGAACTCTGCACATTGAAGTAAAAAGTGTGGAAGCCATTAATCTCACTCGGAGCATGACAAAGGCATGCTGAACTAAACATCCCAATTTAAGCCAGAGTCCGCAATGCCCTGGCAAATCTTCACTCAAATTCAATCAGTCAATTATCCAATTTTACAAATATTAATCTCATAGAAAATTTATCAGACATTAAACCTATTGGACTTTGATAACTGAACAACAACCTACAATAGCCCAGATTGCATCATTATATGAAAAGCAGCCAGTTTACTAAAACGATGGAGAAGAAAAATCAAGCCAACCTTCACAGTTCCTGCCTCTTTGACTGCAGCAATAATCTTAAGCTGATCACCCAACTGCAAGAGGTTCACCGCAGATATAACCTCATCCGCCTGTGTTAAATAAATAAATCCACCAAGGCCAGCAAAACAAGGTAAAGACTGAAGACAAGAAGATGCAATGCTGCTGTGAGTGTCAGGCTGGAAGTTCATGCAGTTAATTAAGTAGCTTGATCGTTAGACTTTTCAGTGGAATAAAATGTCCCTTAAGTGCCTAAAGAAGGGAAGTTAAGAGTAACTGAATTAAGTTAACAAAGAGGAAGGCTATAAAAACCAAGGTATCAGTGCTCACTGGACTATGAGAAATAACAGCACTGATCTGATAAAATTTTTCAGATCATTCATTCCTTTCTTTTCTGTCTCTTGTTTTAGGTTTCTTCACCTCAGAAATTCTGATGAATTTCAATTCTTGACATGGTATCAGAGCCAATCCATTCAAGAACTGATCTTTATCTCAAAGATTTACATTCTGTTTTTCTTTGCTTTTGAATCCTTAATTCAATGGCTTCAACATCAAGATCCATCAACCAACCCAGTCACCTGCAGACCAATCCATCTTCCGATGCTCCTCAATCACAAGGACAGCAGATTCAAGGTGATGCAAAGAGAAGTCTAGACCACCAACCTTTTTCAAACTTTGCTGGTGAGAATTCAGCTTCTAAAATCTTTTGTAATACTCAACCTTTCTCCTTAACATCACAAACCTTAGCCTCTCATTCACAACATTCTGAGAACATGATATCTAGATCAGCCTTAGGCTCTTTGGACTGGATTATAGATACTGGGGCATCTGATCATATGTGTGGCTCTCTTGATCTGTTTTTATCTTGTCAACCTATTTCTGGCTTGTTTGTTAATCTTCCCCATAAAATGAAAGTCCCAGCTACTCATACAGGCACTGTAAAGATTACACAAAAGCTAATAATTAGTGAAGTTCTATATGTTCCCTGCTTCAAGCTTAATCTTCTGTTAGTAAGTAAGCTAAGCAGAACACATTCATGCTACTTTGTATTCAATTCAAATTCATGTGTCATTCAGGCCCTTTCTCCCTGGATGAAGACTGGAGTTGCTAGGCAACAATCTGGTCTTTACATCCTACATCAAAGTCAAGCTGCTGCCAGACATGTTTCTTGTTGAACAACCTCAGCCTCACCTGTATCAGAATTTGCTACTCGGTACTTTAGACTAGGACACCCCTCTCACAATGTAACACACAAATTGCATGAAAGCTATCCCTTTATCAAGACAATGTCTACTAGAGTTTGTGAAACTTGTCCTAGGCAAAGCTGAAAAGGCTGCCTTTCTCTGCACATCAACCAGCAACTAATAAACCTTTTAAACTCATTCATGTTGATACCTGGGGTCCAAATTCCTCTCTAGCTATTGGTGTTTTCAGATATTTCCTAACTATTGTTGATGATTTTAGTAGATGCACATGGACACACTTAATGAAACACAAGGATGAAGCCAAACAGATATTATATGCCTTTCACAATCTGATTCAAACTCAGTTTGGATTCAAAATTCAGACTGCTAGAACTGATAATGCCCTTGATCTTAAGATGGCAAATTTATTTTCTAATCTTTGCATCATTCACCCACAAACGTGTGTTGAGACACCACAACAGAATGCTGTGGTAGAAAGAAAACACCAACATATCCTAAATGTAGCTAGATCTCTCCTCTTTCAAGCTCACATGCCAATAAAATTCAAGCGGGATGCAGTGTTAACATCAACACACATCATCAACAGACTCCCTTCAAAGTCCTTACATTTTAAGTCCCCACATCAGATTTTATTTGATCAGCCACCAAAATATGACCATCTTAGGGTGTTTGGATCACTTGTCTTTGCTGCCACGCTCAAAAGAAACAGAACAAAATTTGATTCTAGAGCTAGGAAATGTGTCTTCATTAGTTATCCATCTAGAACCAAGGGCTATAAACTATTTGATCTTGATTCTCATGAAACTTTTGTGTCCAGAGATGTTAGATTTTTTTAACATGTTTTGCCTTTCAGTCCTCAATAGTCTGAGTATCTAAACATCTCATCAGACTCCACGCCATTCCCTTGTCTGCCTCAGAATGCCACACTTTATGATATGAGCCTCACAAGACAAGATCAAGTAATGAGCCTTTACCTGAAACAGGAACCTCTTTTCCCATAACACATTGTGAGCCTAATGTTCCTGCTGATGTGAAAAAGAATTTCAACCAAACACCTGTCCAACTTAGAAGGTCCACCAGAAACAGAAAACTGCCCACATATCTTGATTTTTACCATCACAGTCTAAGACCACAGCAACCTGTCACAAACCATCCTATATCCAATTTCCTAAGCACAGCCAACCTGTCCAATAAAAATCTTTGCTTCCTAGCCGGTCTAGATAATGTGCAAGAGCCAAAGAGTTTTGCTGAAGCTGTGGGAGAGAAACATGGAGAAAGGCTATGGCTGAGGAGTTGCTGGCATTCAAAGAGAACAATACCTGGGAGATTGTAAAATCACCAAAAGGGCAGCATGTTGTTGGGTGCAAATGGGTGTACAAAGTTAAAATGAAGTTTGATGGCTCTATACAAAGGTATAAAGCGAGACTTATGACTAAGGGGAATAGCCCAAAGGAAGGTTTTGACTATCATGAAACATTTAATGTAGTAGTGAAGCAAGCAACTGTCAGGCTCTATATGAGTGTGGCAGTAATGAAAAATTGGTATTTGCAACAACTGGATGTGCACAATGCTTTCTTGAATGGAGAGTTAGATGAAGAAGTGTACATGAGTCTTCCACAAGGATACAATCTGATCAAAGAAGAGAAATGCAGTAAGGGTGGAATAGTCTGCAGATTAAAGAAGTCATTGTATGGTTTTAAACAAGTACCTGAAAATTGGAATGAGAAGTTTACCAAAGTACTGAAGGAACATGGTTTTATTCAGTCACAAACGGATCGTTCTCTGTTTGTTAAGGATACCAAAAGAGGAGGAAAGGCTGCTCTACTGGCTTATGTAGATGATCTGATTATTGGAAGCTCAGATCAAGAGAAGGTTAACATGATCATCAGCTTCTTGAGTTCAAGGTTCAAGATCAGAAATCTTGGTGTTCCGAGATATTTTCTTGGAATAGAAATAGCAAGGTCAGCAGCAGGAATGGTGTTGTGTCAAAGGACGTACACTTTAGATCTTCTTGAAACCTATGGTCTGTCGAGGGCTAAAACTACAAACACTCCTATGGAAATTAATCATGGACTTCCTAGATCAGATGGAGAGCTTGAGGACATGACATATCACAGACAGTTGGTTGGAAAACTTATATATCTTCTTTTACCAGACCAGATATAAGTCAGGCTGTACAAGTGCTTTTTCAATTTATGAACAAAGGAACTAAGAAGCATTTGCAGGCAGCATATCAGGTACCGAGATAACTAAAAATGGAAGTTGAAAAAGGCATCTTCATGAGCAGTAAATCAGACCTAAAAATAAAGGCATATAGTGATAGTGACTGGGCTGCATGCCAACTTACAAGAAGGTCTGTCACAAGCTATTGTGTGCTCTTTGGAGACAACCTGTTAGCTGGAAATCCAAGAAACAAACCGTGGTAGCAAGGAGTTCTACAGAAGCTGAGTATAGAACATTACCATCATGCATTTGTGAGGTGTTACGGCTGATCAATGTGCTGAAGGAATTTGACATAAAGTGTGATGAATCAATTCCAGTAATGTGTGACAATCTGAGCACCATTCAAATCAGCAAAAATCCAACTCATCATGAGAAAACAAAACACTTTGACATTGATATACATTTTGTAAGAGAAAAAGTTGCTGAAGGGCTCATTGATGTGAAGTACATCTCAAGCAAGGAGCAACCAGCTGACATGATGACCAAAGCCTTAAGTGTAAAGCAGTTTAGCAAGTGTTTAGCCAAGATGAGTATGAAAAACATTCATACACGTCTTGAGGGGGTGTTCAATAAATAAATCAACCAAGGCCAGCAAAACAAGGTAAAGACTGAAGACAAGAAGATGCACTGCCGCTGTGAATGTCAGGCTGGAAGTTCATGCAGTTAATTAAGCAGCTTGATCGTTAGACTTGTCAGTTGAATAAAATGTCCCTTAAATGGCTAAAGAAGGGAAGTTAAGAGTAACTGAATTAAGTTAGTTAGCAAAGAGGAAGGCTGTAAAAACCAATGTATCAGTACTAACTGGACTAGGAGAAATAACAGCACTGATCTGATAAAATCTTTCAGATCACTCATTCCTTTCTTTCCTGTCTCTTGTTTTAGGTTTCTTCACCTCAGAAATTCTGATGAATTTCAATTCTTGACAGCCTGCTTTATAGCATTCACCAAACTCTCGTGATCATACAAATCACCCTGCAGATTTTCCACACAAAACACCCTATTAAAAGCCATCAGTTATTCGCGAATAGTTACACTGAGAGATCTGAGAACACATATACCCCAAAGGATGCATACTACATTCAGTGAGAATCGTGAACCCAAAGCTCTTGAATCCCTCAATGAGTTTTCCTTTGACAGGGTCGGCAATCGTGCTCTCTCGATATAAGGTCAAGGTACCGGCCACCTTTTACACTGGCTTCCAAGATGAATCTCCCGATGTAGCCTGTTCCCCCAATGATCAGAATCTTGCTGTTCTCGGCCAACTTTTTCGTTCTCAACAGATTCTTCTCGAAGACGTAGGATTGCAGAAGAGTACATTCGGTGCTTCGAAAGACGGAGCCTTGCAGAGCCTCTATGGATATACTATTGCTGTTGCACACTTATGCGTGCCATAAATATTTGAAATGTATTGATTACAAAAAATTATTTTTTTATTTAAATAATATTTTTAACATTACTTTTAGTATATTGATAATTATATAATATAAAAAAATGAATTAAAATTTTAAATATAAATAATAAAATTTGAAAGAAGAAAATATATAAATTAAAATTGATAGATGAAAGCGTTAAGAGAAAATATAATAAATATAATTTTGTAAAGAAAAACGAAAATTATCAAAGGATAATAAGTTTAAATAAATACAAAGAATATTTTAGTGATTAATTTTTGAGACTAAGGACGGTTACCCTAAAATCTCATGTTTTATATATAGTAATAGATAAAAGCAATTTTTCTATGTAATTAAGATATAATTTTTTTAGAAAAAATAAAGAAAAACTCAAATTTTGGTGTTAGTTTTCTAAACTTAGGTTCAGATATAAATTTTTTATATTTTTTAATGGACAAATTTTTATTTTCCTTAATAGGTAATTTTTATTTTTAAAAATAGGTTTTTTTTTATTAATTCTTTTAGGACACATAAAAATATTTGTCAAAATCTATTCAAACACGCACATAAGTAACATGTCCCAAAATAGAACACTGGGTGGTGCAGGTATGGTGCAAAAGAAAAGTGTACTCTTCCAATTGTGGTTTATCAAATGTGTAATAAAATCCTCTAGAGATTATCTTTAGTGAGAGTTGAGTTAGAATCAATACTATATTTTGTTTAATGAAATGAAAATTTTAATTTATTTGAATATATATAAAATATATATAATAGTGATTAAAAATGTGATAGTATATTGGGATAATAATTAGTTTTTATGGTACAAATATATATAAATATTAATATATGTGTGATATATATATAGATATTAATTTAATTATAAATAAGTATAATAATTAAATAATAGTTTATTAGTTTTATATAGAAGATGGTAAAAATTAAGATTTAAATTTAAATAAAAATTTTGTTAAATATTAAGTTTAATAGTGTAAAGTATGACATAATATGTGAAGGTTGAAACATGGATTCCAGACATGCCTCTCTCTCTAAACAGAAAATCATGTTGTCAAAAAAAACTAATAATAAAGGATAATAATAAAACAGAGATTAATATATCTACGTGCATTACAAAATAACAACTTGGAGCCTTGTTAATTTGATTATCATATCTGTACTATTTATACTATATTATTAAGTTAATAAGATTTTTTAATTGTAAAAAGTCAAATTGCACAATTATTTTTATTAAATTTTTTTATTATATCCTTTTATGTATCACTTTTCTTTTAACTTATTTTTTTGTGTTTCTCTCAATTATTTCGTCTTTTCTAATTCTTTTGAATTTTCTTCAATATCATATTTTAAATGTTTTATACTTTTAATTTCAAATATTTTATTTTTATTATTTAAAATAAAATAACTTTATAATTTATAAATAAATTTAGACACACATAGAATGTGTGACTTTTATTAGTATTATTAAGACTATGTTTGTTTGCATTTTTTCTACCACAAAATACATTTTACAATTATTACACTTTTTAAATTCTCTTTCTATATCACTCTTATCTTTACGAAATTTTCAAGAAAAACGCGCACTAAAAAATGAAAATAAACATAACTTAAGTGTTTGAGGCTAATTAGATGGCACATTGTAAATTCACAATATTATTTTTAGTTAATAAATTTATACTAATGTCATTAATAAAAAACTCAAGCACACTCAAATAAAATTATTAAAAATACCATGACTTCTTTTGCTATGCTATATATCTATACTCACTTATATTATTATGAAAGTAAAGCTCTTTAGTGGTACATTATAAAATTATATAATTATCTTTAATTAATTATTTATTTATCCTATCATTTTTCTCTTTTTACATATTATTTTTATTTATTTTTCTCTCAAATTTTACCTCTTTTAATTTCTTTTTATCATTCTTTTATTTTCTTAGTTTAAATATTCTCTATTCTTTTAATTTTTATAGACACAAAATATTATTATGAAAGTGCATTTTTGTTGCAAATTGCAAAATTTCAAACTATCAGTAATTTTATTTTTATTTTTATGCATTTTCCTTTTTCTCATTTTATTTAACTTATTTTTTACTTCTTTCAATTGTTCTGTATTTTCAATTCTTTTTAGTTCTCTAAATCCATCTCAAATACTTTATAATTTATAAGTAAATTTGCACACTGTAAATTGTGCCTCTTTTACTAGCATTAATTAATTTTCGAAACAATATTGTCTTAAAATTTAAATCTTTGGCAAAAATCAAATTATGGAAATAAGGCCTTAAGACCAAATTTCGTTAATTTGGTTTCGAGACAACATTTATTGCTTTTTCTTATTATTTTTATAATCCTAAAAAATTGGATTTCTCAAAACTAGTGAAAATTGCAGCGGTGTTCTAGATAATATTATAACAATATAGTTCAATTTAGGAAAACCTATAGAAACAATCACACAAATGCATGCACACCAACAATTAAGGTAAAATATAAAATATTAAATTTGTTAATGCAATTCAAAAATCCACTCCAAGTCTACAGGCACCACGACTAGATAATTTACTATTACAATTGAAATGTAGTAAAATTATAAAGTGAACAACACCCACACCTTTCACACAAACCATACAACTTCTTCTACGATGGCCAAATAGTTGAATAACTCAAAATATTCTTATTTTGAGTTTAATCTAACTACTCTTATATTCAACTCTTACACAATCAACTTGTTTGTGTATTTATTGTACATTGTAAAATTGGTGATGATTGTTATATGTAAATAAGTAATTATTTTACTTAATTAAAATTGTTAACTATTCGATTTTGTAAGTAATAATTTGTTATCAGTTAATAAAATATTTTTTAATAATTATATACAAATTTTTTATCCATGCTTATAAAAATAACAATAATCATAGGAAATATAATATTATTTTAAATTATATATTTAAATTATACTTAAGTCTATGTTTGGATGATTTACATCAATTTTGACCTCACAAGTCTATTTAAATAACATCAATTCTGGAGCTTATGGAAAGGAAGAAGAACAAGTCAATTGAGCATTGAACATGCGTCCAATGCATACCTTCGATATTAAGTTGTTGGATAGAGAATATTAATGTATTTTCAGTATGGTGGTTGTGTAAGCATTGCAAGTGTGGTTGTTTAGTTTTTCTAATTAAAATGATATGTAGGCACTGTGTACTCGCAAGTGTTTATTGTTTAGTTAATGTATTCAATTTTCAACTCTGTTAGTTTACTACTAGATTTTCAGTTGTCTATTAAATTAAGTAGAATTTCATTTCACTTTTATCAAAGTTCTACTTAATTTGTATCTATATAATCTCACATTATAAATTTATTATTGAGCATTTTCAATTACTAGAGAAAATACAAGGATTATTTCACAAATTTCTCCTCAATTATGTGTACTAGAAGACATGCGGATATATATAAAATTCTTTATTAAACAAAGTTGAACAACAAATAATATGCGGAGTAATCCTACATAAAACCTTAGATTAATAGACATGACACAATATATAGAATACTGTAAGTTAATAAACCCGAAAAACCCTACTTCACTGTATGTAATCACCACAAAACTCTTAACACACACATAACCCTAAAATATACTCTAAGTCATTAATATTTTTGTTTTTTAAAAAAAAATTAATGCACAAGTCTGGAGACTAACTTTCTGGAATATTAATATATGATACTTCAAATCAAAAACCCAATTTCTGGTTTCACGCAAAAAAATATTTGTTTTTCTTTAAACTTCAGCCAATTTTTTCATTTAATCTGTTTTGAAACCGGAAGGATTCAAATTTAAGTGTCCCACAAAGTGGGACAATTTTTTACTTGTGTCCCACAAAATATCTATTTACAAATATTTTTTTTGTTGTTGGCAAATATTTATCAATGAAACCTTTCCAAGTACCGAAAATGAAATACGTTGTTGCAGGTATTTTTGGAGCAATAGGTTGAAGTTGGATCTAGATGACTATCATTACTACACTTTTTATCCTAATCAAAGATAGTCATCTATATACTCGGCTACAGTGGGCGAGGGATGTCAACATTGCCCACAAGAACAACTGCGAGGGAGAACTTAGAATTTGTTGATCTGGATAGAAAGCTATTATTATCATCCGCACCACAGTTATAGAGAAGACCCTAACTCTATTGCATGTGGGAGAAAAAAAACAGAATGACCATGCATATTACGAAATGCTAAACTACTGCTCATGAATATGCATCAAATAGATACGAACAAGAAGCAAAAATTGGATGGAAAATATCTAGTTAACGACCCCAAACAACAAAGATGCCCAGCGATGCCAAGTCCCGTGCACAAGCAATTTGGTGCAACTTCCAACTAAACCACAATATAGTCTGCAAATATATTTGGAGGGCTGAGAGTCGAAAAGTGAGGATTTAAATTATAGTACATTGTGGTTTGGTATTTCTAATCATTACTTGGCTGTCCTCAGACACGACCAGCTAAGTAATAACAAGAATTCTCTTTAACTTCCGTGGCCCCTCCAAGGCTATCAACCTCACGCACTCTTGCCATTTCAATGGCTGCTAAATTGTACTTTGTCACCAATGAGTGAAAGAACCTACGTTGCAATGTTGCTCTTCCGGGCTCTTCTTACCCATTGTCCCTTCAATCTTGCCGATAGTCTGCTTCTGCTGATATATATGCGAGATTCGATGGTATGGGATACATTATATATTTTTAGTTTTACAGTCTCGGTTTCAGTTTCATCAGTATGCATGTGTTTGGATGTAACTGGATTTTTCGCTCAATAGTCTCACCTGCACCAGCACCATCACCAGTATCAGCCATAGTGAAGATATCATTACAAATGAGTGCAGGAAATCATGTTGATCCGAGTTACATTTTTTCCTAAAGCTGAGTTCACGAGGTTTGTTCTTTCGACAATTCCATTTTTGCTACAGGTTTTTTGAAACGGTCTTTTTCAATTAGATCCCATTACTGCTACAATATTTTTCAAACGGTCCATGATATTCTCCACCATTATCAGTCTGAAAACATTTCAATTTGAAGCTCATTTCTTGTTTAACCCTTTTATAAAAATTCTTGAAAGACTCCAACTTGATCTTTTGATTTTAATGCATAGAACCAAACTTAAAAAAAAAAACATCAATAAAAGTCACAAAATACAAAGCACCACTAAAAGTTTTTTTATTCATTTAACAAACGTTACAATGTACAAGCTCAAGGGCATTTCTTTTCTAGCGAGGGAATAATTTTTGAAAGCAATTCTTTGTTGCTTTCCTTTTATACAATCTATACAAGGCATAAAATCAAAATTTTAAATTTTTGATAAATAATTATTTTTAGCCAAAATTGACATGCCATTTCATTCATGTGCCCCAATTTTTTGTGCCATAGCTCCACAAATGACTCCAGCACAATGCAAGCATCACCATGAATTTTAGCATCAGTAATGTAAAGAGTATTTACCTTTCTACCTTTGGCAATAATCAAATTACCCTTTGTTAACTTCCATGTTCCACTGGCAAAATGACTAGAGAATCCTTCATCGTCCAATTTTCCCAAAGAAATTAAATTCAGCCTTAGGTCTGATTTATGCTTTACATCTTTTAATTTTAATCTGTACCCCAAGGTAGTCATTATCAAAATATCACTAATTCCATATATTTTACAAGTGTCATTATCATCAATTTTTACAAATCCATTTTCCACAAGATAATAAGAAGAAAAAAACTCCTTATGTGAAGTAATATAGTACGAAACTCTCGAGTCAACTACCCAAGAAAAACCTTGAAAAGTAACATTTTAAAAATTTAAATCACTTACTATTATTCTTTCTCCATCTAAAGCTGTAGCAGTGGTTTCTTTGGGCATAATTTCTTACTTCTTTTGTTCTTCTTTTTCTTTGATAGAGTCCTGTTTTCATATCCAACAATCCTTTTTGATGCGTCTTTTTCTTTTGCAATAAAAGCATTCAACTTCTTTTCTATTAACAGACTTACCCTTGAGTGTCATCTTCCTTAATTTGGTCATTGACTTTGACTCCATCCACATGTTCCATTTCTTTCAGAAATTAAGGTTTAACTTTCAACTTCTTATCCAAACTCTTTCATTCTTGTTTTTTCATTAAGTAGGGCTTCTTTCACCACATCCAAGGTCAATACTCCATTTGAAGTAGAATTAGAAATAATGGCAAACAACGTTCTCCACCTATCGAGTAATGAACTAAATAACAAAAGAGCTCGTGCTTCATCGTCCAAATTTAATCTCAATGTTCCACAATGATTAATTAATCCTTAAAATTTATTTAAATGCTCCGACATACTTAAGATCTCCTTATAACGAAGACGAGTAATTTTCTTTAATAATAAAGCTTTGTTTAAACCATATTTCCTTTCATACATTATTTCAAGTTTTTTTCACAAAACATCAGCTCTTATTTCTTTAGAAATATGATTAAAAACACTTTAATCAATCCACGTATGAGTTTAGCTCACCATTTTTCTGCGCATCCTTTCCCACTCAATATCAAACTTACCTTCAAGTTTTGCGGAGTCTCCAAGCATTGGATCGCACAAGTCTCATATAATCAAGTGATCCTCCATTCCGAGCTTCCAAATAACATAGTTGCTAGAGTTCAAATTGATTATGATGCCAGTGAATTCCTTCATTACTCCTCAAATCAAAGTATTAAAACCTTGATTCTGATTCCATTTTTGGGGAAAAATAGAATCAAAAGAAGAAAAGAATTTAATAAAAGCATGTCACTTAGTATTTGAGTGTGTATAATATAAAAGGAAGAAAATGATTATAAGAATACGAAGAACTTTAACTTTTCAAAACAACACTCACAAGAATCTCTTTACTTAACAATTTTTGCACACACTGATTCTTTGAATTCCCAAGTTTGGATTAATACCAAAACCTTCTAAAAATTTCTCTATTTATAATTGAAAATCGTGCCTTTAATTGATCAAATTTGAAGGCACTTACCCCTACTCCATTGCCTTCCTGTCACTTGAGCGACAAGAAGGTAGCACAAAAACAAGTTGTCATCTAAGCCATCGCTTAGGCAACAAAATAGATGATGGTGTCGCCTATGGGGTCGCTTAGGTGACACTTTCGGCGAAAGGTTGGTATATCAACCCTTTCCACTAATTTTCATATACTCTAATTAACCATATATTTTGACTTCCACTTGCTAGTTGAAATAGACGGTTTTTGGACGACTCTTAACCTGTAAATAACTACAAACATCAACGCGTTTGTGGTTGCAATTTAGAGAATTGAATCAGTGAAACAATTTGCACAAGAAAGAAAGGCCTCTTAGTTGAAGGCACAATCTCTCGTAGCGTAAGGTTGAACATGAAACGACAAATGAAGTACATATCATGGGCCATGGACCAATTCAAAATGAACAACCGTTACACTTACGCCTCCCCTTAACGCCTCCCCCCAACGTTTATGAAAGGAGACAGACGGCAAAATGGAGTGGCATAATAGTTTACCCGGTACAATCAAATCTAAATATCGATTAACACAATTTATAATGTGTGTGTGTGTGTGTTTTAGTAAATAACTTTAAAAATATTGACAATATTTTTAAATCGCATACCTCATTTGTAAACAAATCCATATAATACTATTATTTGAGTAATATCTATCTATCTATCTATATATATCTGCGTGTGTGTGTGGGTGTGTAATTGTTTGTTTTGAATGGTAAAATAAATTAAATATATAATAATTAATTAGTTAGTTTATAGATGACATAATCATGATGTATAGACTAGGTATTTAATCACTTGCTGGAGCAATTATAATAGAATGAACTTTTTGTCCTTTTATACTTTTTCATTCTTTTTCATGTGGCTCTCTCTCTCTCTCTTTTTGACATTTTTCAATTTATGACTCATTTTCATTTTTCTTTCTTTTCTACAATATTTTTCTTTTTTTCTCGCATCCTTTCTTCTTCCTCCTCTCTTTTTCTTTCTTCTCCATCTTTTTCTTTCAAACCAAAAAAAAAAAAAATTAATAACAATAAAAAAATAAAATAAATCAAACCAGTGGCCAGTGGATCGAACCATCAGTCAGTTCTCAATTAAACTGATGGGACCGATCAGTCCGATCAGACTTTAAAGACAACATCTTTCAACTATTTTTTTTCCTTCAGTGGTAAAATTGGAAGGCATGTGTAAATCAATAATAATTAATCATTTCAAACAACCCTGCAATAATATTAATAATCACTTGACCTCATGCTTAAAAATGAAGCTATCTAAGTCACTGTTAGTACTAGGAAAAGAGGCTTGCTCATCCACAAGATTTAAAAATGCGACAGCTTTCATCCATTTGTTTCACCAACCCTAAACCACACTTCCACGGATGAAAAATAATAAAATAACATGCACAGTTTTTGCTTGGTAAGATAGTAATTTTTGATCTGACTTAATACGAAATTAATAGATTCATATTAAACCTTCCGCAGGTATAAATTGAGATCGGGCTGAATTGCAAGCTTGAAAAGAAAAGTGAATCCATTTTAGATTACCCAACAAGTTCACCTACCAACTTGATTATATATTTAAAATAATTTAATAAATATTTTTATTAATTATTTTTATTTTATAATTCTTTTAAATTACATACTATAAAATAAAAAATTAATAAAATAAAGTTAAATAGTAAATATAAGAAAACTCAAAGTTAAATGTTATGTGTAACTAAACGCTATATCTATAATTTCAAACTCGATTTTTTATTTCAAACTCGATTTTTTATTCCGAACATGAGAATTTAGAATACCATCTACACTTTGTACACTACGCAAGTTTGAAATTCTGTTTAGATTGCCTTATTACTTTCGTCTTTATTTCCAATTAAAATTAAATTGATAAAAAAAAGTAAAAAAATTCAAATTTTAAATACATCTAAAATTACTTCTTAAAACAATAATATTAAAACCAAAAAAGAAACTGTTATGTGTAAAAATATAGTTCTAATTTTATTTTAATCAAACTAAATTTTTGTCACGAATTGACTAATTAAATTAACGAGTCCAACTCAAATGAAAAATTGACCAAAACAAGTTATATTCAAAAGAATAGTTTGCATGTAATACTCGTGACACAATTCAGGCCTGCCAACTTGACCAATTCCCAGTCCTGCGGAGGATGGAATTGGGATTCTCCGGAGTTGTTACAACTTCGGCTTTCAAAATGAAAACTCACACGTTTATAATTAAAAAAATGCATAAGGCTTATAATAATAGGTTGAACCATAAATATAATAGTAGAGCTTCATTGACGAGCAACCAAACCGTAACTAATAAAAACAGTCAAAACACATCAGCACAGATGCTTCGGATTGAAGTTTTAAAACCACATGATAACGTCCCTACAACTGATCAATCATGGCATTTAGGAAATCTGGGTTTCATTTAAAATGAAGCTTACTGGAACCATACATCACCTTTTATTGAAGGACACCAACATAAAAGAAACAAGCAGAACTATAGCAACACAGCAAACTCGTGAAACAGCGACCAACTGGAATCAGGTATGGTCCAGTATAAGTCCCAGCAGCCTCACACAAACTGATCAAGGTACTCCTCCACAGTGGTGTATTTGACATCAGGATAGAGTTCCGAAGCCTCGACCCCAAACGACGGCTCAATTTGAAAGTAGGTTTGATCACCCTTGACGTAAGTTGAGTGGTTGATGGACAGTATGACGTTGAGGGGAACTGAAGATTCTGCAACGCCGCCAGATTGTAAAGCAGCATTAATTACAATGGATTGTCTTTTTGGGACAGAGCCGTTGTAGAAAAACAAATTGATAATATAAGATCATCAAGAATTCAACTCAAAGTATTGTTCCGGCTAACCTTGGATCTGCTTCAGGAGTTGTTCTTCTGGGATGTATTCTTTCTCAAGACTGTTACCAATCTTCTTCTCCCATAGAGCCACAAGCTCGTTGAACGAATATATGTTCTTGGGAGGCTTGATATAGAGGACCTTGTTCAAAGTTCTTGGATCATCCACAGCTTTGATGGTGTAGGTGCCAATATCTCGCTCATCGTTGAACACAGCTGCAGTCAAATATTACAAATGAAGAAAGTAACATTATAATCCATTGCAATATGCCTTGAACTGCTTTGTAAAGGAATGAAATAGAAATCATTATCCGTATTGCTTCCAGCCAATTCGGTAATCGAATTTTGCATGGTGGGATGGATTATCTGGTTGTGGAGACAAACAGGAATATTACCTTGTGTTTATATCGAGAAATTCATGATTCTTGAAACCAAATTACCATACTATGAAGGTAGGTGCTGCATACCTTTAGCATTTCCATCACCTAAAATAGTCACTTTGTCCCTAGGAGGAGCAGTGGCGCCCAGTTGCGAAAGTGTCGAAAGTGAATAGCCAGCAAAGTAGTTGGCTGAGACGAAGGTGTAAGGAATGCCTTCTGCCTCAATAGCTCTGCGGATTTTGACCTTGGTTTCGAAAGCCGTCTTCGCCGGTTCGACAGCACGAGTGTGATCCACATCATTCCCAAATTCTGAAGGCAAGAACCTCTGCACATTTAAGAATCAGTATGAAACTCATTCTTATCCGGAGCATAACAACGGCATTCTAAGCAAAAATGTCCCACCCTTGCAAATCCTTAATCAAATTCACCCGGTTAACTCCAACTCAACAAACATCAATCTCAGAGTAAATTAATCAAACGTCTGAGCAAATATAGTTTGATAACTGAACAGCCTAAAATGGGCCCAGATCGTAACATTATAGACAGAGCACCCAGTTTACTAAAACGGAGGAAAATTAAGAAGGAGAAAAATCAGGGCAACCTTCACATTTCCAGCCTCTTTAATTGCTGCAATAATCTTCACTTGATCGGCCAACTGCAAGTGACCCAACGTGGATATGACCACATCCACCTGCTTTATAGTCTTCACCAAACTCTCATGGTCATACAGATCACCCTGTAGATTTTTCACACAGACATCCAAAAGCCATCAGTTACTCACGCGTACATACTCAAAGAGATCTGAGGATACACATATGATATACCTCAAAGGAAACCTATACATACAGTGAGAATTGTGACCCCAGAACTCTTGAATCCCTCAATAACTTTTCCCTTGACAGGGTCGGCAATCGTGCTCTCTCTCGACAAGGCAAAGGTAGGGTGGCCAGATTTTACACTGGCTTCCACAATGAATTTCCCGATGTACCCAGTTCCTCCAATGATCAGAATCTTGCTTTTCTCGGCCATCCTTTTTCTCAACAGACTCTTCCAGAAGACCTTGAATTGCAGAAGTACGCACTGGGCTTGAATACGAGTCAGGAGAAGCGTCTATATACATATATATAGGCAAGTCCCCTCACCCAGGGCATAGTGGAAAGGCACGTGCGCTCTTACAACTGGCGTGATCTATCAAATGTATCCCAAGCCTCTTTCTCGCTCTCTCTGAACAGAAAAGGCGTTGCCAAAAAAATTTATAAAATTGAGTTGTAATGTACGTACATGCACAACAATAAAATTATTAGGACGCTTTTTTGATTTTATTATTATATATTAATTAGAATTTTTAAATATTATTGCCTTAATTTTCTGAGTGGTAAATCGAATAATCAGAAACTGGCATTAAAACCAAATTATAGAAATTTGGTTTCTTTAGGATAATCGCGATTGCGAGTTGTGTGTGGGAAATTGATTCTGACGAATTTAGAACTAAATTTTTTGATTTTAGGTTCAGAATTGACCTAAACGTAGTGTTTAAAGCGAGATGAAACATGAAAAAATAGTAATTAAATGAAATTTAAATAAGAATAATCACTCAATCAACAACTAAAAAATCAAAAAAATAGTAATTAAATAAATTTAAATAAAAATAATCACTCAATTAACAACCAAAATATCAAACAGATCACGAAACAAGGTATATAAGATGTACATGGGACAATTAAAAAGTATGAATATCAATTAAATTAAAGATTAAATGGACATTGCACGTGGTTTTATAGGATATCAAAGACCAGTGTTCAAGGAAATAGTTAGGCAACAGAAATAGTGATAAGAAAATGCTTATTCTTTACCCACTTTTATAAAATACTTTTAAAACTATTTTTATACTATGTGTTTTATTTTTGAAACTATTCTTATTTTATGAAAACATGGTTGGACATGCTAATTTTCTACAAACTAATATTTATTTATTATTGACCAAAATTTTGAACGTGAATTATTTGCCAAAAAAAATATTTTTGATATCAATGTTTTGAATTTAGAATACTAGTAATAAACATGAACAGTTTCTCATGTGATGTCCGATGATAATATAGAAGAAGTTTTGCCCTATCAATTAGGTAATAAATTGATATCCGTCAAATTAAATAGAAGTATTGAAACCAACAGTGGATAAAGTCAGTACTTGACCCTACCTATTGGTACTATAGATGAAGATACTTTCTAGATACGGTTGAAGTCTTGAATAGTTTTCAAATGTGTTTATGCTAATTACTATTATTTTTTACTTACATCTTATTAAAAAAATCCAAAAAAGTTAGAAGTATCATTTGTTGGATAACTTTTTACTTTTTACTCACTTATTTTAGATGTCATGTTAGCAAAAAAGACAAGGGAAGATGAACAGGCATGATATAATGGGAGGAGGAAGATTTGATGTTATTTTATTTTATTTCTTGTTATTTTTATTAAGAGTAAGATTTGATTAATGTAATAATTAAAATATTTTATATTCTGTTAAAAAATAATGTTGGTATTATTATTTTGAATATAATATTATTTCCTTCCGATATATTTAATAGAGTAGTTACTTTATAATGTTAGCTTTGCTTGAGGTTATGGTATTAAATTCGGGGCGCAATATAAGCGGTATCAGGAATAAAAGTGGTTTTCGCAACCACTTTTAATGTTTTTTTCTTATGATTTTTAATTCTATAAAATCTGATTTCTTAAAACCGGATTTTATTGGATTTCTATGATCTGATTTTCAAAAAGTTTTCCTTTTTTATTTTTTTATTAAATTAATGGTATATAATAATACTAAATTTTTTTAAAGAATAATATAAAATTCATTTTCAAAACCAAATTTACAAGGTCAAGTGTTCAAATATAATTAAAAAAATTAAAAATAATGTTTTAAGAATTAATATAATAAAAAAGTAAATAAGCCTTATTTGGAAGCAATGATACAACGTATTACTATAAAAAAAATTCTGTATATAGTGTTTTCTAAATTCGAACTATCCCAAAATTATTTTACGGACATATATAGTATTTTCCAAATTCGAATTATCCAAAAATTATTTTCTAATTCATGGTCATGCCGTTATTGCACGTTTTCTTTTCTTTAATTTAAAAAAATGAGAAATATAAACTTGACAAGAATTTTATGAATATAAAAGTCTAATTTAGATGTGTGGTAGGTGGAGGTTGGAAAAGGCGTCATATGATGTCACAATGATGTATGAACAGAACTCACGACACCCATAAGTAAAAGGTTCATATTCAACGGCCCCTAATGTACATAGTCGTAATTACGTCTAAGTTAAAGTATGTATGATTTACGCCGTTGATTGATTGAGATGGGATTGGACTTAATTATGCCATTAATGAATGGAGATGGGATTGAGACCAGCATTCGTTCCAGGCTTGGACTTTTAATCTCTTCCAGTTTTCTTGGTTTTCGAATTTGTTCTCATCTCCTAGCTATGTTTGTTTTCAAAATTAATGTCCATTTTTTAATATTTTTATTTTTAAAATTATATAAAAACAATAAAAAAAATAAATTTTAAAAAATATAATAATTAAATATATATTTTTGAGATCAAAATTTAAAAACAAACATATCGTTATTATATTATTTATAAGGTTTATTCGGTCGCTTTAATTCTTTTTTAAAATACCCTTATAAGTAATTTATACTATATTATTAATTCTATGACTTAAAATGGATGCCATGTGGGTTTTTTATCTTTTGCCAATTACACCCATGTTTTCAATTAATTCGTACCATCTTACTAAATCCACATTCTTTATAATAGCCACTCTATGTGCAGGGATATTTATAAAAATATATAAATAATTTTATTAATTATAATAAATATAAAATTATTATTTATAATAATAATTTTTGAGATAATCATGATTCCATTAGAAATCAGTATTTTTAAAAATAAGGAATATCCATTCCTTCTCACCCCCTACAGATTTACTCATTTTTGTATTATTAGAAATGATTTATATTTTACACAATTAAAATAATTTTATTAATTTTTAAATTTGCTAGATTTGTATCGAAAAATATTATGCCCTATTAACATATAAATCAAACATACAAAATGTTATATGTGAAAACATTAATATATGTATATATTACACAAATATACCGTAAATTAAATACATGCTTATGTATTAATAATATACATTATCTTATTGTTATTTATAATATAATTAGGATATATGCTAAATATGTAAAATATGTATTCATATTTATGCATCCAATAAAACTACTAAATTAATTTTTCTCAATAATAAAAATAATTTTACATATATCATATGTTGGTATACTTCATAAATAAACATAATGTAATGAAAATATGCATATATATACACACACACACACACACACACACACATCATAAATGTTTAATATATTACTTGTAAAGTAAGCTAATATAGTAATATTAATTGAATATTTACCTTTTTATATAATGAATATTAATATAAAATTAAAAATAAAATTAATTAAATATTTATTTAACAATAAATAAAATCAATATCAATTATACATGTTCATTTAAGTATCTATTGTGCATATGAATATATAAATTTTGTATGCAATATAAATTTTGTATAGTTGTATAAATATTAAATATTTATTATATATCTAAATATATATAATCATACAACAAAAAATATAATAATTAATTTAATATTTTCAAATAATGTCCTTTTTATTAATAAAATTAATCCTTAATTCATTATATTTATTATTAATTATCATTATTGAATATAAAATAAAAGAAAAAAAATGATAAATTCATTTCTTTCTTATTGCTAATGCCATTTTTGTGTATGCTAAGCGAGGAATATAGTAAATTATCTCATTCTTTTCTTAATTTCATCCCATACCTATTACATTCATTCTATACATGTATTCCAATCACAGAATTGGAGTTTAATTTTTTGCGGGCATAAAATTAAATTACTTATTTAGATTGGATGTCATAATGTTAACTTCCTAAAATACTCTTATTCTTAATTTTGGTTGGCACATAGTTAAATTACTTATTTACCCTCTAATTCTAGAAATGTATGGAAATGGTGGCAAATAAAAAAATGTCATAAATTGAGCCAAAATTACTAGAAATAAAATAAAATAAATAAACACCAATAATAATGGAGCAAAGGAAGGGTTCATTTGTGACGTGGATAAAAATGGCAATAAATAAGAAGACGTCTTTGGTTGTGCCAACGTTACTACAAATAAAATAAATTATATAAATGTTTTAAGTTTATATTACTTAAATTCAAAACATACACATAGGATTTGTCTTAATTACAAAGTCCACACCATTACATTATTGCTAACTTTTATAATTTTCTTAAGATACTCTTTCGTAAATGATTTAATGTGAGTGATTATAGAAACTAAGTTTTGGCCTTTAACATTAGATTATCAACTTATCATCATTTTGTTTATTTTTATGACATTTTTTTCTGTTTCCTTACAATAAATTTTATTTTTTTCTTCTCTTTACTCTCACCTCGAATTTCTTTTTTCTTTCTTTTGTTGAGTCTTAAACATAATTTAATTTATAAATAATGTTTATTTTTATTATTAAAACTTTTAAAATATGTTATTTTAATTTTTAATTGTAATTAATAAAGTTAATTAATCTGTTAATAATATGTGCGCACGCGCGCACAGACAAAAATGTGTGTAGTTTTTACTGGTTGTTATATTATTAGTAAGACCATTATTTGGTCCTTTCATAATTTCCTAAAATATCTTTTCTTAACTAATTATCTATATTATCGATACTAAGTACTATCATTCTATCTCCTGTAATAATTAACTTTGGTCATCTTAATAAATTCTCAAAATGCCCTTCTTAACAAATTTATTTAAACTATACAATAACTAATATTATTTAAAAATATAAATGAATTAAAATATCTTTATTTTTTTCTTTTTCCTTTTAATTATTATTATTTTGAAAATTTCACTCTTTTTTTAATTAACATGTTGTTTCTTCTTTCTTCATATTATTATAAAATTAAAGTTTTTTAGTTGAATATTGTAAATTTATACAACGATTCTTAATTATTTTTTATTTCTTTATGTTTTACCTTTTCTTTTCTAGTTTCTTTGAACATATTATTTTTATTTATTTTTCTCTCAAAAATTTTCTTTTTTCATAATCTTTTTATCTTTTTTCCTTATTTCAAATATTCTTTATATTTTAAATTTTAATAAAATTTATTTTTATAATAGAATAATTTTATAACTTGTAAATAGATTTACGAGTTTGCCGCTTTGACTGGTGAATATAAAAGAAGAACAAGAGTAAGGAGGAAAAGTAGGGATAGAATTATATACAAATGAAATAGAATAGAGTCTGCCACTTTGATTGGAAAGCTTAATAACTTATGAATAGAATTATATGCAAATGGAATAAAACAACATTAAGGATAAATTTACTAATTTAAACTTTAAAATTCGAGGTAGTTATGGATAATAAGAAGTTCTATTGGAAACTACACATTGTACAACCAAACAAAAAATAGCTCACTTAACTGTAATAAAATGTATAGATATATCATACACTTGTGCCTTAATTTATTAAACGCATGTAACCAGTGTGGCAGTTTGACAGTATACAGCAAAGCTAAGTGCCTTATTTTAGTTTCACGGTGTTAGTTAAAATAATATTTTATTCTAATAATTTATAAATTTTTGAATTCGCTTTTTAAAATAATTTTATATTTTTTTCTCTTGTGTTTTTTTAATTTTAAATTTACTCCTTTTATTTTCCTTTTTTTTTTTTTTCTTGTGTGCTTGTAATTTCAAAATAAATTTGTTTTTATTATAGTTTGTTTCAATGAATAAAGTTTTACAAATTATAAAAAGGAGGAGATTTATGGCCACTATCTTTGATCTATAAAGAAATTACAAATATTCTCCTATTTTTTAAGAATTACCATTACTGATTACTCCCTAATTTTTGAATAAAGTCACGGTAGTGGGACACCAATAGCCAAAAAAGATTGAAATATCGAACACACTCCTCCGTTTCATTGTCCACCGGACTACTTGTAATACATTATTTGAATTTATCAAAAAAAATCTCCACAATCTTTTCTTCAATCTATTAATTGCTGACAATGTTTAACACCAGGAAAATCCCTATTTGGTTGGATTTTTATGGGCTTTTCCCAAAGTCACTTTCATCCAACTATTTCACCGTCATCAATAATTTTTCTTTTATTTGGATGACTTATTCTTGTAGACTATAAAACTCTAATTTTTTAATTTTTAACTAATGCTTGTGGTGTTGCTATTAGAAACAGCCCCTATCTTGTTAATTTTTCGTAAGTTTGATTTCTTCAAGTCAATTTCTCCCAACGCTATCTTTGTCATCAATATTTATTTTCTTGCATCTCAACAACTCCTTGAAACACTCATTTCAAAATTTGTACCTATTGTTAGTTGTTGGAAACAACCCTTCTTTGGTCAGATTTGCATGGGTTTTAATTCCTCCAAGTGAATTTCACCAACTCTATATTTTTTTTTATATCTCAATTTCAATTTCACCATTTCCTCTTTTTAGCTTTTTTGAATATTTCCTTTTTTTTTTCACCAGAAATTTAAGAACAATTATAACATTTTGCAATCTCTAGCATGTCTTTATTAAGAATTAGAGAATAAAGGAAATTTTTTAAAAATAAAAAATATCTGTAATTTCACTGTAAGTCAAGGATGGTAACAGTAGATCATCCTTTATAAAAAAATCTCATGCAATCGCCATTACTGAGAAATATACTGTGGCAATTGGACCGATTGACCTCATTGCCCGATTTGACGGCTCGTAATTTAAAATTTTACTAATTCAAATGAAATAATCATTTAAAATAAATTCTCTTGTCTTCTTATTGTTTCTTAAGATGTGTATTGTATTTAATTTCGTAATATCATTTTATAAATTATCTATTTCGCATTTTATTAATTGTTATTTTTTCTTGAATTTATATTAATTTGTGTTTAACCTAGTGATTTGGGTAATTGAGATAAATCAACTTATAGTTATAGCTTTTCTAAATTCATATCTTAAATGTTTGACTGAATGGAAAAACACAAATATTTGATTCGTGTATTTAGTATTCATATTTTACTAAATTCCATTAAAAAAAGAGAGTTCCAATGCGTTTACATTACAAGCCTGCGAAATTGATTAAGTTATGAATGAGAAGGTTTCTCATTTTAAAATTGACATCTCAAAGATTTTATTATATAAAAATATTATGTTAATTGTTGATTATTTGTAAGTAATTCTTAAAATAATAATTTCTCATTTGTTCCTTGCACGCTACTAGCTGCGTCTCTCTGCCACCATAAAAAATTTTTTTTTAAAAAAAAAGAAAGAGAAAAAGAAAAAGAAAAGGGAGACAAAA
This sequence comes from Avicennia marina, assembly GCA_019155195.1. Taxonomy (NCBI): domain Eukaryota; kingdom Viridiplantae; phylum Streptophyta; class Magnoliopsida; order Lamiales; family Acanthaceae; genus Avicennia; species Avicennia marina. The sequence goes on along the minus strand of CM032781.1, from coordinate 3,532,255 downwards.
AAAAATCTATACTTAAAATCAAGAATTCTTTTTTAATTTTTTTCTTTTTGTATGAGATATTTTTATATGTTATTATGCACAAGTACTTTTTATTTTTTATTTAATACTTATACGCATACATATGTCGGAAACATACAAATCAAGTTCTAATAATTATTTGACTTTAACTCAATTCAATTTTGTAGAGTTATAACTCGAAACAAACTTTCAAAGTTCAAATGCACGTTTGAATAGATTCAAAACACTTTTGAGTGAGTTTAATCAAACTTAACTTAAACTTATTTGATTTATTAACACTCTTATATATATATATATATATATATATAAGTATGTATATGTATATATTAACAAACATAGAATGTAAATTCTAGAGCAGAGTAAGAAGCTTAAACAAATTTTGTCATATAATATTAGTAAAATTGACACATTCTATACATGTAAAAAAATTATTTATAAATTATAAAATTATTGTATTTTAAATAATAAAAATAATATTATTTAAAATAAAAATATAAAAATATTTAGAATTAGAAAATAAAAGTCACGAAAAGAACTTCAAGAGTGAAAATGGAAAAGATAACACAAATACAGATAAATTTTCAACAAAACATAATTGATTGAAAAGAACAAAAAGATTTTAGAATAGAAGTAAATGTATAATTTTATATTTAATAATGAGGTATAGATACCTACAACTGATCTGGCAGAGTTAGGCTACAGCCTGCAGGCGTTAGAGACATGGACTTAATGTGGGCTCTTTTTTTGGGTTGGGCTAACTGATAAACAATTGGTAGTCCAATTACAATAAATTGAAAGTTTATTTAAAAAATTTGTTTGGAGGCACATTTTATAAAAATTTTTACATGTCGGAAAAATTTACTTCTAAACATTTTATTCATTAAAATAATATTTTTTTTATGTCTTTATTTCTCACTGTTACACTCCTTTTAAAGTTTCACTCTAATTTTTTCCTCACCAAAATATGGATCCTAACATAGCCACATGTTTGTAAATTGACATTTCAAAATATATAAATAAATAAATCTCTCTCTCTCTCTCTCTCTCACACACACACACACACACACACACACACAAATGTCAATATATATCTTGAAAACACTTCTATATACCACTTAATTTAACAGAATCTGATTTCTACTCTTTTAGTTATGCACTTGTTCTCTGTGTGTGTATGTGTGTAATGCATACGTGAGGCTACCTGTGGGAAATTATATGCTGTGTGCTTCTTCGGCCAATTAATACTAAGTTTTATTCAATGTTTAAAAAAAGAATAGAAAAAATCATTTTCAACAGTTTAGGCTATAAGAACGCTAAGGGAAAAAGTCTTGAAGGAAAATATAGAATAAATAGGGACAATATCTTTTCTTACAAAAAGTTGGGGGAAACTTAGAACAAAAATTATTTAGTAATCTCTCATTCACCAAAGCATTCGCCACATCCATTCCTGTCATCTATTTTTTCTCATAATTTTCGTGAACAATTTTTTTGCCAAAATATTTTTTTTCCCATTTCTCTATCATTTTAAAGTTGAAACATAGCTCAAGTGTTATAAAATGAAGAAAACAAAAGTTCATTCCTTTGTTTCAACAACTAATGCTTCAACAACAATGTTCTTCTGGCTTTCTTACTATCGCCAAAAAGATTTTCATAATTTCCCAACCTTGGCAAATCAAATTACTATTTAGCCACTTGAATTTAACTCCAATAATTTACTTTAAAAAAAATTCTCATCACAATTTAAGGATTGGCATCAATTTAAGACGATCCCATCATTGAATCCTAAAAGATGCATGAGACTCAAATTAGGTACATGTCTAGCAACAACCTTGTGCATGGGGTTTCAACCCCATTCATATCTACTTACCAAATTCATTTCCCATCAACCATTGCACAATAATATGTAATGTACCAATACCAATATATAATTTTGTATTCTAATTTTTTTATAATATCTAGAAGATCCCAATTATGCAATATATGCCAACATGTTACCAGCCCAACATTAATATCTGAGCTTGGTGGTTTCAAACATCACAACTATCAAAATTCAACAACAACAATAATAAAAAAATGATTGCATTTTTTGAGATGGGATGCGAACTGTGGACCTATATCCAAGTAATTGGCTCTATTCATGTCCCCGGGACTAGGGGTGTTCTGAAACCGAGTTGCTCGACTCGGCTCGGTCGAGCAACTCGGTCAAAGCTCGACTCGACATATTGTCCAAGTCGAGCTCGATCATTGTGTAGGGATACTCGAGCTCGATCGAGTAGATCGAGCTCGATTCATAGTTTTTTTTTTTCTGATTTTTGTCAATTGCCAAACACAGCCTAAGGACTTTGCACAGATAAAACCACTCTGCCAAAGCCAAACACGGCCTAATGACTCCAGCCCAATTCCAGATTCTGCCAAAGCCAAACACGGTCTAATGACTCCAGCCCAATTCCAGATTCAGATTTCAGAAGAAACACAGCTCGAACACTGACCCGTCTGACCGAATCCCTTCTCCATCTCATTCCCCAATCCATTCGGCCATTCCCCATCTGAAATTCCCACGTTAAATCTCCGGCGGAGTCCCGTCAACTGTCCTGTGACTCCCGCCGAGCTGAAGGCGTCGATTAACTCTCCTAATTCTCCGTTCGAATTTCCAATCTCCGATTTCATATTCCGTGATTCAACCAATTGCAGCAGCAAGCCCTCCCACTTTGGCGTTGCCTCCATCTTAGCGTTCTTCGGTTCGGTTTATTTTTGGAAGTTAGAAGTTCAGAAGTCAGAACCTGTCTTAGCGTTCTTCGGTAGTTCGGTTCTTCCCACCATCTCCCAAGGTTTATTTTTGTTTTTTTTTCTTTTTATTGACTTGGCGTTGATCTGTAGGTAAATCCCAATCAGAAACATGGTTTTTTGTTCGTTTAGTGAAATGGCTTATATTTATGGCGATTTTCGACTTCTCCGCTCGTTTTTTGTATATTTCATAGAGTATAAGAGGAATCTGTTGTTAATCGTATCCGCTCGTTATTTTTGTATATTTTGTTCGTTTAGTGAAATGGCTTATATTTTTGTATATTTTGGATCTCCGCTCGTTACCGTATCCGTATGTCTTAATCTGTTGTTATGACTTTCCAAAGAAAATGGAGTTCAATTTATTTTCCTGTTGTTTGGACTTAGAGATGTTTGACTATGGCAGATCTGTATGGCTTAATCTGTTGTTATCCGTATGGCTTAATCTATTGTTATGATGTTCAATTTATTTTCACCGATATTTGTTCCAAACGGACCAAATAACTGGAATTATGCTTATTTGTGCACTAATGACTTCAACGCCACATGCTATTTGGTCTGTTTGGAACAAATATCAAGTCTCTTGATATTACTTGGCTGCTTAAACCCTGTTATCTCATCCTCCTTGCCAGTTCTTAGAGGCTGGTTAAAAAACTGCTTTGGAGCAGTAAAGGAAGCCTGACTCAACTAATTCTACCTCTGAGATTCAGCAAGAACGAGATTACGTGAATGGAAGAGGACCACCAGATTAGCATTAGACCACCATCAGCGACGGCGAGTAGCGTGCCTGGAGGAGTTCAAGGTGGTGAGTATTCTTTTTAAAGTCTTAGTCTTTTGCTTCAATATTTACAGAAATAGTTATTAATCATTCAAAATAATTGTCGAGCCCTGTATGGTATTCGTGTTTTGTCTGTAATCTGTATGATATTGTGCTCATTGTCCGTAACTCCGTGTGGTATTAATCATTCGATAGTGAATTAGAAATTTGTGGTATTTGTCTATATGGTATTCGTGTAATTAAGAATGTAGGAGGCTGCTAAGATAGGAAATGTCTATAACTGTAAATGCAAGAGGCTGTTAAGATAATATGATAATTTTTCTTATAGTGGTAATTGGTGATTGTTATAATTTTTTCTTTCTTTTTGTTTATTGTAGAAATGGATTATAATCCATTTGAGTACTGTGATGATTCACATGCATCCATATCTATTGAAAATATAGAAAGATGTGATGAAGATGATGGTGGAGATGATGCAGAACAGAGAGTTGCACATGAAGAAGAACCTGAATTTCGTCTTCCAAAAAGAAAAAAGAAATCCGACGTATGGGAGGATTTCAAGGAAATCAAAGAGGATGGGAAGTTTTATGGTATATGTTTGCATTGTGACACTAAAATATCTCGAGGCCCAACAAGACAAACTTCAAGCATGTTAAGGCATCGTGATAATTGTTCGGTTAGAAAGGCTAAAGTTTGCAAAGAAGCACAACAAACAAAAATTAATTTTCAGCCAGTTGGTTCAACTTCTACACAAGTGTCAGCATTGCATGATGGTAAGTTTGATATGGAGAAAATGAGAGAAGCAGCTGCTTATTGGATCTTGATGCACGAGCATCCTTTTAGTATTGTGGAGGAGCAAGGTTTCAATGACATGCAAAAAAGTGGGATGCCAGAATGGAGACCGATATCCCGATACATGGCAAAAGATGACTGTGTTCGTGTATATGATGTCCACAAGAAGAAATTGAAGAAGTTATTGAAAACTGTCAATAAAATTAGCATTACAACTGATATGTGGAAATCAAAGAACCAGAAGATTGAGTACATGGTTGTAACTGGACATTGGATTGATTCGGAGTGGAGACTTCAAAAAAGGGTTCTTAACTTTGTTCAAGTTCTACCACCTCGTCGTGGAGTTGAGATAGCAGCCGAGTTATTTAAGTGTGCGAATGAATGGGGCATTGAACAAAAAATTCATTCAATTTCTGTTGATAATGCCTCAAATAATGATGTGGCCGTGAGAATTTTACGAGATGATCTTGCAAAAACAAGGAATCTTTTGGGTGGTGGCGATCTATTTCACGTTCGTTGCTGTGCACATATCTTGAACCTTATGGTTCAAGATGGTTTGAGTGAGATTGGTGACATTTGTGACAGCATAAGAGATAGTGTGGACTTTATAGCTCGCACAGATAAGAGAGCCTTAGACTTTTCTAATATTGCTCAACGACTTCAAGTCCCAGGAAAAAAGTTAATACATGATTGCAAAACAAGATGGAATTCTACTTTTGAGATGCTAAGTTGTGCTTTGAAGTTTCGAGAGGTTTTTGAACGGTATGCAGATATGGAGCCTAGTTATAACTTATGTCCATCTCGTGATGATTGGAGAAAAGTGGAAAAAGTATGTGTTATTTTGGAAAATTTTTATACAGCTACGCATATCATTTCAGGGAGCGAATACCCAACAAGTAATTTATTCCTTCCAGAGGTTTTTAAGGTGAGAATGACTTTGGAGACTCGAAGAAATGATGAAGATGAGTTCATTCAAAGAATGGTGGCCAAAATGATCATGAAATTTGATAAATATTGGAAGGAATGCAATTTGTTAATGGGTGTTGCTGCCATCTTGGATCCAAGACAAAAGATGAAAGGAGTGGAGTTTTCATTTGCGAAGATATACTCTTCCCTTGAGGCACAGGAGCACCTAATCAAAGTAAAAAAAGAAATTTTTGACTTATTTGAAGAATATGTGAACATGAATCCTACTTCTGAAGGAGCAAGCTCAATTTCATCTTCTAGCCACAATGTTCTAATTAGGGAACCATCATTATATTGGGATTCACTTGATGAGCAAGAGCTTTCTGATGCCTCCGGTCAACCCCAGAGATCTGAATTGACAGATTATCTTGATCAACCTCGACTTAGACCTACATCTGATCCAAAAAATTTCGATTGCTTAGAGTGGTGGAAGATGAATGAGACATCTTTCCCTGTGTTGTCTCGAATGGCTGCTGATATATTAGCCATTCCTATTACTACAGTAGCATCTGAGGCCACCTTTAGTGCTGGAACTAGGGTGATTGATTCTTACCGAGCTTCATTAGCGCCTGAAACTGTTCAGATGCTATTGTGTGCGGGTGATTGGTGTAGGCATTTTCATGGAGTGAAAAAGAAAATGAAAGTAAGTTTTAAATTTCTTACGTCTCAGTATAAGTATTATTTATAAAGTGGTACTATATTTACTACTTTAATTTAATTATTATTTATAAAGTTGTTTGTTTATTTATGTAGATTAAGAAAACTCCCATAGAGTTCGAGCTTCCAACACCAAACTCAACTTCATGAAGAACTAAATATGTGAGTATGTCAATGGATAAACTATTTTTTTCATTTTTGTTTTATTGTGTTATTGAATTTATAACATAAACATTTGCATTTTTTTTTAGGTGCCGGGGTTTCTACATGTGTTAGACGACAAGGTTTGTTATTTAGTTTAGTTTGGTTAGACAGTGAGACTATATTTTTATTGATATGAGCTTATTAAATTAAGATGATATTTTGAGTTGATGAAAATGAGCACATATTTTTTCTTCTAATATTTTGTTATGGTGTAATCTTGGTTGTTGAAAATGAGCCCATATTGTAATGTTGCTTTAGTTAATTATTATAGTGTTGTTTTACTTAATTGTTGCAGTAATTCATATAGAGGATTGTGATGGGAATGGTTTGTTACAGGCTTGTAACTACAGTATATTGTTGCTTTGGTTAATTGTTATAGTGTTGTCTTGTTTAATTGTTGCAGTAATTCAGGTGGAAAATTGCAATGGTGATAGATTGTTGCAGGATTGCAGCTACAATATAGTGGAGTTTTGCTATCTATTGGAATTTATTTCATGGACGTTGTTGATTGGTTGTTGTAATCGTGGAAAGTGTTAAGTCTCTAGGTTTGGTTTGAAAAGAATTTTGTTGAAACCTGTTTGTAATTGTAATGTTATTGTCAAGTTTGATATATTTTTTCTTTTGGTTAAGAATGTTGAATCTAAATTTGGGATGGATGTTTGTGATAGGGAAGTGGTCTTTCCAATTAAATATGTATTTGTCAAGCCATGAACAGAAAATTGTATTTTAGATATATTAATTCTAAACTAATTTGAATTGGATGGTTTAGTTTCATATATCAGTTAATGTTAGTAATTTGTTTTTATTCCATTTGATTGTATTTTTCTAATTTGCAGGCAATCTTCCACTATGCAATACTACTAAACCAACAATGCAGATAAATTGCCAACATCAAATTTTAACACAAGTGAAAGGAGTGATTGACAACAATTTCAAAGAATTTCATTTATAACAAGTAAAATTATATGGATAAATATAATAAAATTATAAATTACCCAATTATAAAGTTCAAAGGAAATAATGACACTTGAATAGTGCTAAATTCATCAACACATCAACATCAACAAGTCCATTTTAACATATTCATAAGTTCACAATGCAAATAGATGTTAAAGCCCACAATATCTCATTCCAATAATATATCCATTGAACATGGGAATGTATAATTTTTCAAATACAATCTACTTAATACTCACTACAAGCTGCATCAATTATCTATTGTATTCGCTTTGAGAGAACTTATTTTTTGGATAAAAGACTGCCACAACTTCATTTCCTCTAAATTTTCTCCCATTTAGTCCTTGACGAGCTTCTGTAGTACCCTAATTCTGATATAATGTCACAACTCGGAAGTGACTAAGGAATGATCACATTTACCAGAGTACCTGCAAAAATAATGTTACATGCTGCTGAGTCGCTAAGATCCAATTTTTTACCCAAAAAAAGGGAAAGTATGGGTTGCGATATAAAATAAGTAATTACTAGTGATTATCTTAATTCAAATAAAATGAATTTAATTGTAAAATTGATGTTGATTACCCCATCAACTAATGTAACATTCATACACCCACTCCTAAATTAAACAAAATTCACACACACACACACACATAGATTTCAACAGGCTCGAGCTCGAGCTCGAGCTCGGGCTCGGGCTCGGGCTCGGGCTCGGGATCGGGTTGGGCTCGATCAGCTCGAGCTCGAGCTCGGGCTCGATAAGCTCGAGATCGGGCTTGACAGGATCAGACTCGAGATCGGACTCGATAAGATTAGGCTCGAGCTCGGGCTCGATAGCTCGAATAAGCTCGAGCTCGAGTTATGGGATATTTGCTCGAGCTCGAGCTCAAGAACTCGACTCGAGCTCGAGCTCGAGTCGAGCTCTTCAAAACCCGGCTCGAGTCGAGCTCGAGTAGCGAACTACTCGAGCTCGACTCGGCTCGATTCCACCCCTACCCGGGACCCGGCTTTCAAATTGTACATTAATTTTTTCAACATTGCAATAGCTTCCAAGGACTAGAAAATTAAAAGTGCAACTAATTGATAAAAGTTAGGATGTGAGAAAAAAATTACCGAGAAAATTTCGGTATAATGTAAAAACAAGAGAAGAAAAAAGATTAAAAAAATAATTATTTTGTTGTGTAGTATATTTAAAGTGTAGATTTTAATAAAAAAAATTTAGAAAATGAATATACAAATAAATATAGCCTTTTGGGTTCAAAAATTTCAAAAAGCTGATTTTTTTACTATAAATTTTTGGTGCAACTAAATCATGTGAAGTGTGTTTGCAATTTTTCTTTAATTTTTGTCTTTCTCATTCTAATATGTACTAAATTTAGTACTTCATTATTTCAAGTTGTCTTGTTAAGCTCATTCTATTTTTTCTTTATTTTTAATTTTAAATAAATAAAATCATTGATGTTTATTCTAAAATATGTACTAGAATTTGATACAAATTAAATCACACATTTTTGTTATCAACTGACCGAATATAATTAATATTTTTATGAAAATTATATTTTAGTCCGTATAGCTTCAATCAACTTGGTTCAATTGTAACTCAACAGTTATCTTCTCAAAAACCTACAAAACAGAATTGTTTGTTACCAATATATGTTGTTACTATTTATTAAATAAATATTCAATTAAAAATGAAACCCAACCGACATTATTTTTTCCTTTCTTTTTCTATGTATTAAAAAAAAATCCTAAATCGTGGTTGGACTGAAGGTTTTGACGGAGACAAAGTTTAGTGAAAGTTGTAATGCAACGAATAGTATGTTTGAAATTGAGATTTTGATATAATTAGTAAGATTGATTTGAATTTGTTTATTTATATATGTATAAAATATATAATAATAATTTAATAATGTGATAGTATATAGAGATAATAATTAATTTTTAAAATATATATGTATATAAATGTGAATTTATGCATATGTATATATGTGTGTGGATATTAAACATATTACAAATAAATATAATGATTGAAAAATAAATAATTAAGTATATATATAATAAAGAGAAAATTTAAATTTAGATAAAATTTTTATTAATGAGTACAATTAGTGGTATAAAATTTAATGAGTTGTGGGAAGATTACAAATTGGGTTCAAAATTTCTCAAGAAGTTATGTTTGTTTGATTCCTTGTTAGAAACCATTCACCCTAGTTTTGAAATCTTAGATATCAAATATCCTTTTATATAAATTTTAGTCAAATTTAAATTTATTTTTTTCTCTTACTTTGTATAATTAACTAATAAATTTTTTATTTATTATTTTTATTTACAATTAAATTAGTATATATTCTTATAATTTTTTTAGTAACATTTATATCTAAATCATATAAACATATATATTAACATATTATCCAATCAATATCACATATTAAATATATATAAAAATATTTTCTCCGTATATTCAAATTTTATACCAAACATAAATTTTCGTCCACCCACAGAAAAAGGTTGAAAACTTACTTAGAACCAAACATACCCGAAACAAATGAGGAGAGGAGCCCGAGCGGACTTAGAAATTAGAATAACCCGAGTCCAAATCTGTATCAGAATATCCGACCGTTAACTAACGACCATTGAATGGGCAGTTAAGACTAATACACACATATACCAGTTTTGAATTGGAGAAAGTACAGAGTTTCGGAGAATCTGGGAAACGCCTGCGGCCGTCCTGCTCTTGGCGGTAGCGGTTCGGCCTATGTTCTTTATCGAGTATGCCGCTGTTCTCTCTCTCTCTTCAACAAAACCAAGAGGAAAGAGATAAAAAATAGTTATTTTATTCATCCCCGACATAGATTTTTAGCAGATACTAGTAGATGGATTGGATTTTGTTACTAGAGCGGAAAGAAGTGGGGGACATGATTGGGACTCTTGAAGTGATGGTTGGGCTCTGTTCTGATCCACTGAACTTCTTTGTTCTTTAATTTTCCACGGGACATCGGGGCCCTTTTCCCATGGAGAAATTTCACACACATATATAAAAAAATATTTGTAATTGTGTATGGGTTGTGTTTCGAATGGGGGTGGGGACATTGAAGCGCGCGGAAGGTTTCGCTAAACACAATGGGGATTTAGGTACAGGCGAATTCCCTATGCATTCTAAGTTTATAGTAGTGATTTCATTTTTCTGAAAGGGGTAAGAGTCATGTGAATTTTCTTTTCCTTTTTGTATTGCAAAAATGATGCATATCTTTTGGGGAATGCTGTTGAATGTTGAGTTTATGTGTTTATGGATTTCGTGAAGACATAGAGTATTATTTTTCAATTTTGTTTCCCCGAAAGTTGTATCCATATCTTGAGTATACGAGGAGCCTAATGAAATGTTGCTTTGGTTTTTCTGGCGTGTAATACTGTCTGAATTTGAGTTTCTTGCCAGTTTATTGCTTGTTTGAAGGCTCTTCTACTGTAAAGTGCTCCTGAATTTTCTTCATTAGAGTTAGCCTGAGCAAAAAATGCTATTTAAATCCGTTTTAGAGATCTTAAGGGGAAAAATGGCATAGATAACAAAGCAAAGCAACCAATTGAGCAGGAGTGCCATGGAGATTTCCATTATACACCTGAGGGGTACTCGTCGTCTTCACATGCGCCGGAGCAAGAAAGCCTGTGGGTAAACTTGCCACCTGAGTTGCTTCTTGATATTATTGGTAGAGTAGAGGCCACTAAGACAACGTGGCCAGCCCGGAGGGCTGTGGTTTCTTCCGCTGCTGTTTGTAAGTTACGGAGGGAAATTACTACAGAGGTAGATCGGACACCTGAAGAATGTGGTTTAATCACTTGTCCCAAGTCACTGAAGCAGGTAGTTCTAACTTTTAATTATTGTCAGAATTCCTCTTGATTAGTATTGCACCACTTTGCTTTGCCTTTGATTCTTGAAAATATGAATTAACCGGGGCCAAGAGGTTCTCCAATTCAGTGCTTTATAAGAAGGGAAAGGGAGACATCAACGTATAGACTATACCTTGGCTTCAGCCCTGGTAAATGACAATCTGATGTCTTTCTTTTGATTAGCTATTCTAGTTAAATACTGAAATTATGCTTTCGGATTTTGTTTCTATATATCCTGATTTATGGTGGCAACCTTAGCTCTCTCTCTCTCTCTCTCCATATATGTGTGTGTGTGTGTGTGTGTGTTTGCAAACTTTATTTAAAATTATTTCACAACTTGTATTTGGTTTAGAATGGCGACAATCTATTACATGAGTATGCCAATATTGTTTCACTATTTTATGATTGAGATTCTCACTGCACATCTCTAATATCTGATGCTGACTGCTTGAGCTAACAACTCTTTCAGGGGATCCAAGTAAGTTTCTGTTGGCAGCAAGAAGGATCAGAAAAGCCACAAAAACAGAATATTTGTATCTTTGGCTGCAAATGATTTTTCTGAGACTGGCTATAATTATGCGGGAAAATTGAGGTGCTCTTTTTGAATCTTATTCTCTATCTCGTTAATGTATTGTTCTCATCAAACCATATGTACATATTAATCAGGTCCAACTTTTTTGGCTCCAAGTTTTTCATTCATAATTGTCAGCATCCATGCAACCCTGGCATCGAATCTAATGGTTCTGCAAAGAAGGTGCCACCACAACTACCTATTTGCAACTACAATGTGGCCAGTATAGCTTAGGAGCTCAAATTTCTTCACACACGGGGACCAAAAAGAGTGCGTCACACCATGCACACAGTTCCTGTTTCGGCAATGCATGAGGCCGAAACTGATCCTACTCCTGCAACATTTAGTTATGGGATTGAACTCTTTCCCCCTTAACAGCTTCAGGTACAAAACAACGAAAATCAGCTTCCTGGTCCTTTATTCAAGCCAAAACAAAAGAATCAAATGGAGACACTATTGAACCATTGATTTTGAAAAATAGAACTCCAAGATGGCATGTGCAGCTGCAGTGCTGGTGTCTGAACTTTAGAGGGTGTGTCACAGTGGCATCTGTCAAGAACTTTCAGCTGGTAGCTGCTGTTCCATCATAGAATTAGCCAGCTTCAGATCAAGATAGAGTGATCTTGCAAATTGGGAAGCTTGGGAACGATGTATTTACTATGGACTATCAATATCCCATTTCCGCCTTCCAGGCCTTCACTATCTGTTTAAGCAGCTGTGACACAAAACCAGCATAAGAGTAGGCCTTTTCTGTGAAAAATGGTCTGTAATCATACTGCTTTGGCTTGGAGTTATCTTTATGTATTTTTTTCCCTTTTTTGTTTTTATCAGGAAGAGGTATGCTGCAAGTCATCCTCTTTGAGGAAATTAAGCTTTAGTTGTAAGTTGCCACTAATGCGGTTTCAACTTCGATGCTTTTGATAAATGATTTCCTACTAATTCTTTTTAAAATGCTTTTTCAAGTGACTATGGCATAGATGTTGGTGATTCACATATAAGGCTTTATAAATAAATCTTGATTAATTACACCAGCATAATACTTCGAAGAGTATTATGGTTCTTCAATTTCATTGAAATCTTAGTGTCCTTATTATTTTTAATCATGGACATCAGCACGCTTAGTACACACATAATTGACCTTTTGATAATATAATAATATGTGATGCTTATGTTCAGAGAGCATCAATGTCTCTCTCTTTATCCATTTGTTGGCAGCCAACACGGCAACCATGGCGTCGAGGCTTTTCAGGATTTTCTGTATCAGAATCACTTGGTTCCAAGAAAAGACCTCGGAGGCATCTTCTTCTTACAATGGGTTCATTGGTAAGTTTATCCGTCCGAGTCCTGTTAAATTCAGCATTTTGTGCCTTGACGGGACTTGATTTGCCTGTTGACAGGATTGGTTCCTGGGGAACATGTGCAACAACCATGTGAATTCCTGGGTTTCTTTCAGTTAGGGAACAGTTTAACACAATGGAGTTATTGACTCCTTGCGTATTGTTGTTCACATATGCCTCTGGCTTATCTTTTGCATCATTGGCATCTTCTAACTGTTTCCCTTCAGAACTTCCATCTACGTCACTGGTTGCTTCAGCACTTTCATCAGGGTTGATCTTGTAGCCTCTGTGAATGTGAACTGGCCCTTCAGTGTCTGATGAATTAGACCCCATCTGCATTGATGCCCCTCTATTTTCTCCTGCTAGGGTTATCACACTTACAGCTCTGTCATAAATGGCACTTTTGGGATCTGCAATGGCCACTCGATTGATAAACGATGAAATATCATATCTGATGTCCTTGTGCAAGCGCACAGGTTCACCTGGTGGAGCAGATTTGTTATGAGGGTCTGTAATTCTGCTTTTCTTCTCTGGTTGATGAGTCATGTTGGCTAGGTTTGCTCCGGGCAGAGAGGCAAGTGCACCCTCCTTTGTCTGAAGGGCCTCTTGCTTCTCTGTCTGGTCTGGTCGTGGAACCTCGGCCTTCTCATAGGTTTGTGCGGCAGAGCCAGGTTTTGGATGCAGAAACTCATTGTCTTCCTTCTTTGTCTCTTCATTGGCTTCCGTATTTGGTTCTTGCACCACTTCCTTCACTTCTTTGATTTCTTCACGCTTCTCATCTAATTCCTTGAGAGGTTTATGTTCTCTGTTGATAGTGGCAGGCTCCATCTCATGATCCTGGGCAAGGGTGGTGGCAATGCCAAGCTCTGATGAGTTGGAAGGTTTCACTTCCACCTCATCATGTTTGTAGTTTGTCCCAACCACAGTTTGATGATTGGAGTCATTAGCACTGTCAGATTTAATCTCTGCCTCGGGCTGAGATTCTTCTTCAGATTGAGGTACTTCAGGCTTTGGACCTTCACCGTTAGCATCTGAAGTTGGGGCCTTGTGAGGACTAGAGATCTCTTGAGTTGGGCTTCTTGATTCTTTTGACGGGGAAGTAGGTTTCTCACCCTTGGAGGAATTAGAGGGTGTCTGCTTAGCAGAGGGAGATGCTAGACGAGATGGGGAGCGAGGTTGTGAAGCCCTTCTAGGTGTGGAGGGGGTCTGAGGAGCTATGCGAGATGGAGAAGCAGTCTTGGATCGAGCTTTTGGAGATGGACGAGATGGAGATGACGACTGAGGAGGTGATCTGGATTTAGCTGTCCGACGAGAGGGTGATGCTGGCAATGATGAGGGTGGGGATCGAGCAGTTACACGAGATGGTGTTAAGGTTCGAGGTTCCTCGGTTGGGCTAGCCACCTGTACTTTGCTTGAGGGTGGTGGTGATGGAGCAGGGGATGTAGGATGCAACTGGTCAGCCACTTTGTGTTCTGTTGGATGGCTGACATCTTGGGATTCAATTGTAGGTGTAGGGGCAGGGCCAGATCCAGAAATGGTGGGTGCTGGTGGAGGTGCTGCTGGTGTTGATGGAGCAGGGGATGCCAAACGCGACTGATAAACCATTTGGGGCTCTGGCGGAGGTGGAGAGGTGAAAGCGGCCGTTTGGGGCTCTGGCGGAGGTGGAGAGGTAAAAGCGGGTGGGCCGCTGCTGGCGGCGCCAGTAGGTGGAGTTTGAACGGTAGTCGGTTGGCCAACATCTGAAGTTGTGGTGGTGGGGACTGGAGTGGTGGTTGCTGGTGGGGCTGGTTGAGGTCGGGTGGCACGTCTGCGGCGTGAGGAGGCTGATGAAAACAACGACCGGAAGAATGACGACCTTCGGTCTGCCATAACTGTCTCAGAGAGAGAGAGAGAGAGGGATGTCTGTTTGTGTTCCTAGAGTTGGTTTTATATGAAACATAAGCTAATGAGACATTTTATGACTTTCGTAACTGGTAACTGGAAACTGGAGACTGGTGAAAATTCTTGCAAATGACTTTGGGCTATTCTTCATACCTTCCTTTCCTTGTTTCTTTGTCTTTTCCAGGGAATCAAGTTTCCTTGTGAAACTTATGGGGCTTCCTACCATTCTAATTCATATCCTCTCCACTAAGTTGAGAATCTTCGTCCAGAACTTGCCTTTTGAGATTTGCCCTTATCTTGAACTAGATAGTTATTCTTTCTTCAAACTCCAAAAGACAGCTCAAACTGGTTCTTGCCCTTGATTAAATTCATCAGAGGCAAACTTTAGACTAACTGCGTCCTGAACAAACAAGGCAACTTTCTCCCTTATTATTCAATGACAGAAAAAAAACAAGTTGATCCTCACAAGCAACGGACTAAGGTCAGGGTATCTTTACATCTAATTGCAATTTGAAGGCCTAAGTCCTTTGTTCTTAATTTCTGCAAGTTTCAAGTTTAAGTATCATTTCTCTTTTGCAACGTTTTAAGGCTGAAGGTCGTTTCGTCATAATTGAAAAGCTGCTCATTTCCTACTCGAGTCCCTAGTCATGGAAGGATATGGATTAAGAATGGCATCAATTGCATTTCACACTTCTTTTGCATCACATGTATCTTTGAAACCAGGAAGTGATGCGTCTCATTCCCCACAAGCACTGAACAGCAAGGAAACTGGCATCTTCTGACACGACAGCAGGAAATTTCGGAGAATGATGTATTGCATTAAAAATTTACTAATAAATGTTTAAACAGACACCCAGATGAAACTACTCAAGTCTACATATGAGATCATGACTGCCCATGTTTCAGAGTCTTCTGAGCCTTTGCTTAATGTCCTGTCCAATAGCTGGACGACCACAACGACCCTGAGAACAAAAGCTGGAAGACATACTGATCAAATGCTGTTCACTCACACACTCTGGATTTGGAAGATCTATGCATACTGATATATTTGAAGATGATCTTGGACTACGTATCATCTCAAGAGAGTTAAAAACTCAAGAGATTGGACATTCTGAATAACTACAGAAAATCATATAAAAGCAAATATAATATACAGAATGGCTCTTCGATTATCTTTAATAGTTAAGCATCACAGACACCAAGCTAATCAGAAACTAAAATTGACCATTCCCTGGGGTGATGTTTTTTCCTTTCTCGAATTTTGTCCCCTTTTGATAATGTAAGATGCACACACAAAATCAAGATCAAGGTTAAACACCATAAAATGAGGCCAAAGCATGTCAACCAAATACCTAACAAATTATATAATAAATTATAAGTTTGTAATTAATTATATATAATATTTTGTAATTAATTTGAAAAGTAGTCAATTAAATTATTAGTTTGCTCATTCTATGAAAATTAAAATAAATAATTTTAAAAGAGTTAGTTGTATTCTCTCTTTAATTCTAATTTTTACCTTTCTATTTTTCCTAATTTTTTATAATATACTATTTGGATAAAAGTTTTGATTGTTATTTCTAATTTGTACAACTCTAAAACAGTTAATGATTTACCATTCTATTTCTTTTATATTCTTGGTAAATAGATTCAATACGCTGATTTTTTACATATATCATTTTTTAAACTGACTATATATATTGAATAATAAGTTCTCCTATTTTAGATTGAATATATATATACTCTCTCTCATTTATATATGCTATCTATATTTAATTGTTGTCAGATTCACGTTGATCCTTTTATTTTTATGTAAAATTCAGTATGAAAAAATGTCTTAATGTAACAAATATATAATCCTTTAAAATTATTCTAAATATACTAATGTCACAAATATATTAAATTTACTATTTTTATGAAGTTAATTAAAATATTGAATTTTTACTTATTTATGTGAAAGTGAATATAATTAAGTTTTTATTTTTAATAAAAACTTTTAAATTAAAATAATTATTTCTTAACAAGCTATAGGCAAGTAAAATTTTTGCTCGATTAGATGTCGCCATGTGACATTTTATTGTATTAAATATCAATTAAATTTTTTTTTTATTATTTACATTTTAGAAATTTAATCAAACATGATTCTTGAATTTAAATAATAAATAAATTGATATTTTATTACAAATATGATCGACAAATAAAATTGTGATAAGTGTCAAGGCCAACCAACCAAATCATGCCATGTGTCAAACCTTGTAAATTAGGAAGGATAATATTATTGATTTGACAATTAATTCGTAATTATTCAATTAAAGAAAATAATGTTCGATCAAATATATTCAATCAATCAGACATTGCCACATCATCGAATATTTGTGGTAATAAGACTTTTTCCACCCCTATAAATGGAAGTGGCTTCTACAAAACAAAGGGCATGAAAAACAAACATCAAGCAAGAAACAATTTTGGAGACGTTGAAACTCTCTCTCTATAAGTTCAAAATTGTTTTCATAACATTCAAGGCGTTCTTTATGGAAGTTCACCAAATCCTAACGTTTGATCCATGTTAAATTAGTATATTAATATCATTTGAAACTCCAACCAATATGAAAGAGAATTAAAGCTAAAAACTACTTTAGTTCCAGCTGTATTTTTTAAACAACATTTAAAGCGTTTTTCAATAAGTTCATTAAATTTTGGTGTTCAATTCATAATCGTGGCGTCAAATTCAGAAATTAATATTTTTCAGACTTAGTGAACGTTAAAGAAGATAAAATCTATAAACGCTTCAACAAATTGCAAAAGTATTCATGTCATTCACATCGAAAGGAGAATTAGAGAATCAAGTTAGAAAATACAACCCACAGAAATTCATTTAATTCAAATTGTAATTATACTTATATAAATTTCTTATTAATCAAAATTCAATTGCTAGATTTTTGTCTATACGAACACCTAGAGTACCATAAGGAAGGTGGGGCGGGGTATAGGATAGGGGAGGATTTTTAACGGTGGACGGGCCAACCTTCACCTTATTGCCATTCCTACATCGAGTGTGATAATGTTATTGACCTTTGATTTCTTCACCTTACCTATTTTGAGGTGATTCCATGATGGACAGGAATGAATTGCATGGTCGTGAACTAAGAAATGTGAATAACACATGGAGTCAAAACTTAAAAAATGACTAGGTGAAAGTGCCACAAAATCTACTAATGAAGTCTTATAGTGCATCAATAATTATTTTGCTTTATCATGCAAAGGTGTGACTTGCTTGATGACAATAGTTTGATCATATGTTGTTGGGAGTGCGGTGGGTCCAATTACAAACTCTGATTGAATTTTATTGGGTCAGAGGATAAGTCCAATTAAATTGAGAGCATCACCCATGAACAACGTATATTGGGCTTGGAGCGGAGCCCAACAAAATCAGGGAGAACCGTTCACGGGCCTGTACGTGGACACGTATATAAGTAGGCTTGACACCATATCTAACTCAAAACCTTAAAACTATGAGTTATGGGTCAAGTATCCATTTTATATAAAAGTCACTTTTCTTTTTTTCTATCAATGTAGGATGCCACTTTTTCTAAGTCATATTTGTTTCCCAACATATGTCTCCTACTAGCAATGACTTGGTAATCTTATTACCCTTTCTCATTGCTTGTGAAGCCATCGAAGCTATCTTCAGTTGCTCCGATAATAGAAATCCTCAACGTTCCATCGGACCATGTATCCTTCGAGCATCTTTTACAAAGTTGCCAGCAATAAGTGAACCTATAATCCTTTCAAAATCCTCAGACTCCACTATCTGAATATTTGACTCCAGAACTCCTAAAGCTTGAAGTGCCTTCTTCTCGTTCCTAGCCTTACATGTCACAAAGGCTTACACGGAGCTTCAATGGAGGAGCCTCACCCAGGCAATCTTATCCAGTATCTGATCAACTTCTTCAAAAAGCTTTAACTGGCTCAACCAATCAACAAGAACTGCATACGTGGCAACGCCAGGTTGCCAGCCATTCTTCTCAAGATCCAATAAAAGATTTAAGGCTTTCTCCAAATAATTCTTCTTTCCATAAGCAGCAATCATACTAGCAAGGCATCTCTCATCTGGCTTATGGCTAAGGTTCATCATTTGATCAAAGTTACTCCGAGCATTGTCAGGTTAACCTGCTCGGGCTCAGGCCTCAACTATTAACATACATGACTCCACACTTGGCGGAAACCAGCAAATTGCATGGTGGTGGAAATTTGATCAACTCCTTTAAAATCACCACACTGGGCAAAGGACTGAAGCAAGGCCATGTATATGTCCTTTGTAGGTTTTATGTCTCTCGTCAAAGACTCACCAATTTTGGTTGATCAGCATTCACATAAGTTGTCAAATGCATCTTTTGCCTAATCGAGATTTCCTGATTTACAATACATTTGTACCACAATTGTTAACATGATCACATAAGGTAGAAAGCTATTTTCGTTCATCTTTTTCAAAATTCTTTCAGCATCTTCTAAGCGATTTTCCTTGGAGAGAGCATCAATAAGTTTTGAATAGTCATGTATATTTGCTTAGAAGGACTCTTCACCAAGTGCAAATCTTACAGTCTAAGCAAAACTTAAAACATTAATCAAGTCAAGTTGAACCTAATATTAATTATTTAAAAACTGGACTACCCATCAATTACATTGGCCGTGATTGTGAAAGACTTGCTCAAAGTGAAGAATATTTCTAGTGACATTAATTAACAAAAGACTTACGACCATGCAATGCCCTCCCCTAAAAAAGAAATAATAATGACATTGAATGTCAACAATTGTCTCGTTCCTAAAAGAAATGATTCCTTCCGACATCTTGTAAGCACCATAGTATCAAGACGGAAAATTTAGTGTGAATCAAACTTACTTCAAGAATTTAGTTTTGATTACAAGTAATGCTGAAGCATCACATCAATTTCAAAAAGCAAGCAAAACGCCAGAGTAATTGGTGGACATGCCCACACTACATTGCCCACCTTAAATTTACAATAAAGTGTCTATCACTACAAATATATGGATCTCCTAAGTCATAATATAGGCTTCAAATGTACATGGACAATGACCCATTCAACATAATTATAACACACAAGCACACTTTCCCTTAGTTGTGACACGACCACTCCTTCATGCTTTTATTTTCTTCAAGGTATCATGGCTTTTTTTTTAATTTATCATTGAGTTTTAAAAGATAATCGATCTTATATCCCAATTTCACAACTTTGTACTAATTCAATTATTCACTTTTGAACACAACTTGTATATATAGAGTTATAAGTAGATTACACTATGAATACTAAAAACTCCTTCAAATTTAAGATACACATCTTGTATCTCCTTTTCCTTTATATGTGTTAGAAGAATATATTTAGAATATTTAATTTGATTTATTAATATTATGTTACTTAGTTTAAGTGTTAGGAATCTTTTATTTCCAAGTTTATATAGTTTGCTTCCTACCTAATAGGATTAGAGTTATGGTAGTAGTTGAATTGTAATTGGTGTCTTATGTAATTTTTACCCAATCTTATATTATAAACCGAGTGAAATTTTCAATAATAAAGTGTGCACCAATTCTTTCAATTTCTCCTCAACATGGTATCAAAACAGTTTTTCTTGTTCCTCTTTCCAACGTTTGGGAACCGTCCAAAGAAACCATAGTTTTCCTAAAACCTGTGTCCAGACAAATCTTATCCCTAGACTCACAACCCTAGCAATCCAAACGTGCCACTTTCCTTGCCGTAGCAAGTGACCCTCAAGCCTTGTGGTGCCGTGCATAACCGTTGCTCTTTAAACTAGTAGCCCCAAATCAATTTTAGTAGGCTCCAATTCCCCAATTCAACAAAACTAAACCCCAATTTTTCTATTTTCAACCGTACGGCGCTGCCCCACCAAAAAGTTAAATAAAAAAAGTGTTGCCACCCCAACGAACATCAACTAAAATACCTCAGACTGATCTCTCCTTCTTGCGTCTCTATAATGCATGCTCAACTCCTTAGTGTCGCCCACCTTTGTGCACGACATTGCCTTTAGAAATCAATCTCAGTTGCCGAGTGAAATCACCATTGCCATAAGGTGTGCCACTAACTCATTCTTCCTACTAGACCAACTGTCCTAAGGAAATGTAAGCTGACCATCAATTATTCTCTTGGACTCTTGGTTTGCCTAGGTTATTGGGCTTAAACTTGTGTTCGGTTAAGCTGAGAGTTTTAAAGGTGATAGTTGATTATTTGATTGTCTTTTAATATAACTTCAAATGAACAAAAAGGGGTTGTGGGCAACACTATTAAGCTAGAGGGGAAAAATTATGTATTGTGTGCTTGAGTCTTGAAGTTGTTTTTCTAGATCTCAAATAAATTGAACCATGACAATGTTGGTCCTCCAATTCCAAAAGTAGTGACTTTTCAGCATGGCAACAAGTTGATTTCTCAGTTATGACTTGGCTCTTGAATGGTATAAAGAGTCTGTTGTTGCTAATATTATGTTTTTAGGTTTAGCTAAGATAATTTGAGACACTTTACATGAGATGTATTCTCAAGAGACAGATCTAATGACATAAGTCTAATGAAGAAACTCCAACATCTGCTTTAACTTCAGAGATGGTTACTTTGACTGGCGAAGATTACAAGAAATTATTGCATCAATTTATTATGGTGTTTACTGCCTCTTCATCACATGTGGCTTATGCTACTCCTTATAAAATTGAAAATAATGAAGAAGATGATTGGTGGAAATCATAATCGACAATGGCTGACCTTCCATCAACATTCTATGTTGTATGATTGTCAGCCTACTGACCACTTCTCTTTTGGAAATGATTGTTTGGGTTTCATCATGCACTTCTTATCTTTCAAGACATGATCAGCCTACCTATTAGTGTTTGCTAACCTTTTGACCACTCTATCTGCATTTACTAGTTGCTAGAAGTCAAGATTGCAAGTTGAACGTTCTTGGGAGTTTAACGTGGTGAACTAGAGTAGGAGTGTTAAAGGAATATATTTAGAATATTTAACTTGATTTGTTATTATTGTTGTGTTATCTAAGTTTAAGTGTTTAGGAATTTTTTATTTCCAAGTTTATACAGTATGTTTCCTCCCTAACAGGATTAGAATAATGGTAGTAATTGAATTATATTGGTATCTTTTCGTAATTTTTACTCAACTTGATGTGAGATTTTTAATAATAAAATGTGCATTAACCCCTCTAGTTTCTCTTCAATAGGATGGAACTTCATTGGCATTAATTGTATTTGTCTAAGGTGCTTCAGATATGATAGAGTGATATCTTCAAGACCTCATTTGTAAAGTCATTTTAACCTTTCACTTAAGTCATATTTTATTGGAACAGAATAATGTAGGTGGAATAACTTGGCTATACCGGAAATTATGGTAATGTTTGTCTGTCAAAATAATTTTTCCAACAGTTATAGTCAATAATTTAACTTAAATTTCATAAAAACTCTCCAACAAAGTGTGAATAGTCATACCTTAAAGTATAGATGAGAATTCTTTTCTTTCAGTCTATCAAGAAAAGTAATCCAATGAATCCTGCTAGGCTGAAGAAGGCCTATCCATTCATCTAAACGGGGAGGAGGCCTGTTTAAGTTTCAATATTGCACATATGAATAATAAAATTAGTATATCTATACAGACATATATTTACATTTGTGTATATTTATATTTTAAAAATTACTTATTGGTTTTTATATTATCATCGATTATGATTACATTATTATAAATATTCAAATTCAAATAAATTTAAATTTTCGTTCAATAAAAATTTACAATTAAACATAATCTTTATTCACCGTAAAATCTCGATTATTTTTATCCCCCCAAAAAAATCACCATCTAACCAATGCAATTTTAATTAGGTAATATTTCTATGTAATAATTATTATAAAATGCATGGGCTGTGTTTGTTTGTTAAATTTGGTGAACCCATTAAAATTCACACAATCCAACATATTATGCAATATTGTTCACTCTACCACATATATTTTCAAGTATTTAAAATTTAATTATTGTATTTATTAACAATTAAATTAATATATATATATATATATCACATTTATATATACCATAAAAATTAACTATTGTTCCTATGTAGTATAATACTAGCATTTTTGCAGAGTTGTTGTGTGTCCAATTACAAGTTAATGTTTAAATAAAAATGTATGGATAAAATGTATTTTATTTTGATTAACATATTACTATTATACGGTTTTGATTAAAAATTGAAAAATTAGTAATTAATAACATATAAAAACTACTTTTAAGAAATTATATAAAAACTTGAAAATAAAAATAAATAAAGTTAATTAAATGTTAAAGAAAAATTAAAGATGGAAAATAAAATAGAAAATATAAGAGAAATACATAAAAAAATTAATAAATATAAAAACAAAAGTTCAAAATGATACAGAGAAGAATATATATATATATATATAGAGAGAGAGAGAGAGAGAGAGAGAGAGAGAGATTGGGATATAGTACATAAAAATTTGGGGATGAAATTGCAAAATAACAAACAATAGAAATTACTTAAAAATTTGTAGAATAAATGATCAAGGTGTTTTTGTAAATGAATTTCAAGACGAAAGCAATTATTTAGGAATACTCTTGCTATTTTAAAATAGTCAAGCAATTAACTAACACTTTAAAATATTGGGTAAACAATAGAAGTCAAAAGCACGTTAATGCGGAATGGGGATCCCGAGTGTACCAATTTTTCCAGTACGTTACGTGTTTTTGCCTATTTAATGGGAATAAAAATCAAGGGTGGTGGCAATTTTGGAAGTCAGTTAAAGTTATCAATACGTTTACTCTAACTCTTATCCAATCATTATCATACTCTCCCTCTCTCTCTCCCTCTCTCATCTCTCAATAACCAATTGGGCTGGCTCAAAACCCACTATCTTGTTTGGGCCCTCATTGTTGGGCCTTCGGCAATATTGTCTAGTGAAAATAAATGGTCTGAGCTTCTAGCAGCCCAAAAAAAGTCAAACCCTAGGTGGGTAATATAATACTGGTTCGGAACTTCAGATCTTGTCGTCTGATTTAATTTCGTTTACCTCGCGACACATTCGAAGCGCTATAAATCGCGTAGTTTGTATATAAACATTTTCATGTAAAATAATAATTGTAAAATATAAATTTGGCTGGATAAAAAATGCAAAGATGCAAAATTGACCTTATTTAAGTATTTATTGGAAACTTAAAGGCCACGATATAAAAAAAATTAAATCTTATGTTTTTTTAGTCAAGTCAATTAGCATTGTTCGAATCCAAATAAATAGAAATAAGAGACTATTTACACACATACAAATATTTAATAAATAAAAATAAAAAGAGTCTTTTACGTCTCATCGGAATAAACCTATTGACAGTTAAGATAAGATGGAAGTTGGAACATATATCTAATTTATTCCACTATGTTTAGTCTTTAATATGCCACTATTGGGGGACGCAAATTTGTGTTGTATTAGTAATAATAATAAATAATAATTATGTCCAATCTGGGGAGCATATGTCTGCCACAACTAACTTTGTGGACACGCCTCACAGGTCTGTCTCCTTATCTTTTGGAACATTTCTCATCCCTAACACTATACTTGTTTTAGGATTCTATAAGGGAAAGAAAAATATTTAAAAAAAATAAAAGAAATTTAAAATTTTATAAATTGTTTAATAAAATAATTTTTATGAGGAAAGAAAAATAATTAAATATAAAAAATAAGATAAAAAATACAAATTTTATAAATTTTTAATTATTTAAGAGAAATAATTTAAAAATAGGTGAAAAAATAGAAACAATAAAGATTTTTAAAAAAGAAGAGATGGTTAAAATAATTTTTTTTTTCATTTTCTCACTATTTTGAAAGGAAAATAATTTTCTTTCATTTAAACTACATTTTTCTTCAACTTTTCTTTTTCTTATTATTTTCTTTATCAATCAAATAACGAAAATGTTTTCTTTACCATTTTCTTTCTTTTCCTACTCAAAATCTTTGAACCAAACACAGTGTAAAGGATCAGCTTACTCCCTTTTCCATGTTGATGATTTAACTATTTAGAAAATCATTTCTCCCCAAATGTGTGTGTGGTCCTTCATTCAAAGATTCTTCTCTCCCCAATACTTGGCCCTCAAAATTTTGCTTCCTCCTGATTTGACCAATAATAAAGAGGCATAGGACTCCACCACTC
This sequence comes from Avicennia marina, assembly GCA_019155195.1. Classification (NCBI taxonomy): domain Eukaryota; kingdom Viridiplantae; phylum Streptophyta; class Magnoliopsida; order Lamiales; family Acanthaceae; genus Avicennia; species Avicennia marina. The sequence goes on along the minus strand of CM032781.1, from coordinate 3,507,199 downwards.
ACCCCCTCTTAGGTTATTACCATAACCTGATTTAAGCCACATGAAATTTTTATACAGTGGTATTTCTTTTCAACTTCATTTATGCTTTACACTGCATTTAAAGGGAAGAAGTCATTAGAGCATTTCTTTAGAAAATACCACAGATTGGGCAGAGGTAAACCTAACTTTCATTGGAAGAGACGGACAAAGATAAGGATTGCAAAATATCGAAGGGGATGCTGTCCTGGCTGGACAGGGATTCCAGCCGCATTTTGACATGAACACAAGCAAATGAAAAGGGCCCTCCACATGCATGTGGAGCAGCATCTACGTCAGCTGTCCAGCAAAAGGTGGGAATTTCCCTTTTCCAGTGAACTGCTATGACAGAGATCAGCGCAGAGACAATGACTTTCTGGCATGAGATTTTCAGAAGAAGAACATGGTGTCATGGTCAGGCTTGCAGTCAATGCAACAAAAACCAGCAAGAATGTCCAAATGCAGGAAGCCAGGGAAGTGAAATTGATTCAATGCTGAGATGATATCCCAGGAGCTTCATGGATGATCAGACACTTTGCCTCATACAATGCTATGGCCAATGGCCAATATTGATCCAGCAAATAAGAGACTGTAGCACTATGTTTTGTTATAGGATTTAGAAGAGGAGAAGAAAATACTGGTGAAAAGGAAAAGAAAATATTAGAAATTCAAATTCCATATCTTGCTTGGTTGAATTTTAGTAAATAAAGGAAAAAATATTAAAAAAGAAAAATAAGATTAAAAGATTGTTTAAGAAAAATAGAAATAATGAATATTTTAGGGAATAAGAGAGCTAAAATTGCTTTGCTTCTAGTTTTCTTACCATTTTGTGAGGAAAATATATAAACTCTCTTGATTATATTTTCCTTCCAATTTTCCTTTTCTTCAGCATTCCCTCGTCGTCATCAGACAACTGAAATTATTTTCTCAATATTTTATTGTCTTTCCACTGTTAACCAGACATGGTGTGGGGGCCAAATTTCAAAAGAAAGTAAGTGGGAATCCATTTAGGACATATATCCTTTTATTTCCAAGAAAGCGATGCTGATGAAGTAGCAGATTTGGCACGATTGGGATTTGGTTCTCTACTCCAAGGAAAAGAAATCGAAAATACATTGATATATTAATATCTACAAACTGATTCCGAACCAGTGGAATGACTTAGCAAATCACTTGACATTTAAAAGGTTTAAGTTTTCACCTTTCTCAACTCTTATCATGAGAAGCAGAATACCTAACATAAACAATCTCAACGAGGCATATTGTGAAGGATTCCAATCCATCTTTAAAATGAAGTAATATGCGCATTTTCTTAAATTATTACAAGGGCAAGTGGCCCATTTTTCACCGTGGTGAAGTGGTCTATGGAGATGTTGAAAGCACTACATGGGATTCTTATCCTTCCAATATTTCTGCTATCATCAGACTTACCAGAAGGCAGATGATTAGGAAGAATCAATAACACACACAAACATATATATCGCATAATTAAACAAGAGAAGATAAGAATTTCCCATTCTAGCACGCAATTTGCAACTTGTTCTCCATGTAGTTACGTCCCGTGAAATCAAAACAAGTGCAGAAACACGCAAAGAACAGAAGGCCAGATAGATATCTTGTGCATTTCATTTACTAGCAATTAAAGGGAGTATGTTCACGTTGCATTGGCGAATCTATCTTAACTAGTAGGAGCTCAGGATGGGGGGATCTAATCCCCACCAGTTGGTTAGAATTCCTCATGCAGTCCACTGGTTGATGATCATACATATATTTTATATAGACAAGAAAAGGACTTGTGCAGGAATTCTGCAAAAGCTTTGTCCTCTGTCTATCCCCTCCACTTGTTCACTTTCCCATCTTCTTAGTCTTAGTTCTCGTGTTGTGACCCTTAGGCAAGAGAATAGCATCCCTTTATACGTGCCTCCTCACCCTTTTGAAAGATAAAAAAATACTTATTCCACAACTATCTCCTCCTCCTCCTCGTCTCCTTTATATAAAGAGTTGGTCTGGCAAAACTCTCTCTAACACTCACTTGCATATCACCCTTGGCTTAGGCAAATCTCCCCCTTCCTTTGATCCAAAACCTCAGCCTTCATCCTCTTTTCACTTTCTAGGCCTCAATAGCCTATCTCTCTTGAAATTCACGTCGCCAAACTCCCTTAGGTTATGTCATCGAGTTCCATGACATCTTCACGCGGCTCTGTCTCCTCATGGACATCTAAGCAAAACAAGCAATTCGAGGAGGCTTTGGCTAGGTATGACAAGGATACGCCTGACCGGTGGCATAACATCGCCCGAGCTGTCGGTGGGAAGTCAGCAGAGGAGGTGAGGAGGCATTATGAGGTTCTAGTCAAAGACATCATGCAGATAGAAACTGATCAGGTTCCCATACCGAATTACAGAGCCATCGCCACCAACTCCAGAGGATATGGCAATGAGCAGAGGTACATATCCATCTTCTCTCTACTCTAATCTATACAATTGAATTAACAAATCCACACTTTGCATTGTTCAGCACATCAAACTTTCATCGTTTACTCCCATTTTCAGTTAAACTATAACATGAAGGAGGTCCTAACATTCTATTACAAGAAATGAATATTATCTCTACATATTCTGCATATGATAAACGTACGCACGGGTCAAAAGTTCCTGCATTCCCTTTCTTATCCTTTGAAGTTGAAGGGGAGTCACTATATCGTTTGTCAATGCTTAATACAAGAAGAAGCCACATGAAACCTAAACTTACTAGTTTTAGATCACGTCACATGGCGAGGCAGCTGTGCTCCAGTCACCTCGTTATAGAAAGGATGACCTTTTTATTTGATGTTGATAAGGTTATCACATGATGCAACAATTTTTAATAACTTAATCTTCACATTCCTTCATTAATCCAAAGCCTATGCACCAGATAGCAGTTCCTGGATAAAAGCGTTGGATTAAAATATACCCTTTCTTACCCCAAATATATATATATATATATATATATATATATATATATTATTGCAGCACATTTGTGAAGGATTGACTAGAGTCATCGAACATAATCTTTCACCCAGCCCTCCAAAAAAAAAACCATGATTTAATAATGCTTTTCACTACGCTTTATCAAATTTATTCATTTCTCGATGTCCACTGACAGGCTTCTGAAGAATCTCAAGCTGCACTGATCAGCTTATCTCCAGAGTAAATAATCCATTACCATCAGAAGATCTGTGCAAGACAAAAAGGCAGAAGCATAAGTGTAATGTACGTGGCCTCACCGTGGAAGAGATTCTCCATTTCCTCTTTCATCAATCCTAAGTGTTCAGTCCCAAAAAATTTAAACAAAAAAAAAAAAAAAAGAATGTACTAAAGCTTTAAGCAGAACAAGAGAAACCCTTAACCTGCTCCTACCGTCGTGTACCATGTTCCCTGAAAATGTATAATAATGAATTTGGTGCCCTTGTCTTTGAATTTCATTTCAATATTTGGTTTTCCTTGGATACGTTTGTTTCATTGAGTCTCTCTCAGGATGATGGGTGCATGATTGAGAACTAAAGGCAGCCAGAAAGAAATAGTATGACACGATACATTACTGATTTATTTCTCCAGGCGTACTAAATCAATTAAATGAATAAAATTTTTCTGCCATGGATCTACCAAGAATGCAGCAGGTCCGAAAATAGAATATGCCACCATTAGTTAGCTAGTAGTGCTAGAATTATTAGCGTATGAGGTGAGAGAGACATTTTCATAATTCGTAGTAGTAAGAGTGACAAGATTTACATGTGCGAAAATTACTAGTAAGAAAGATATTTACAGTCATAATAATATAAACAAGTGTGTGTGTGTGTGTGTATCAATAGAGATAAAGTAATTAATGGTGAACTAGTAACTACATATGAATGTTTTGGTTTTTTTTCATTAAAGTTAATAATGTTCATTTTTTTAATAGAAAGTAATATTGTAAATTTATAATACACAACTAATTTAGTCACCAATTCTTAATGATATAGGATAGATAATAATGTAATTACAAAAATGTAAAGTGTACAAAATTATAAATTTTATGTTATTTTATTTATTAAACCCTACTCATATGTGTCGGCAATAGAAGTAAGTGCGCGGAAGAAGTCGATATAACAAAGTGACCCATCATACTGTCTTTTCACTGGCAGAAAATGAATGTAAACTACAAAACAGGAGTGGGTGTCGATCCCCGCACCTCTCGCATGCTAAGCGAGTACTCAACCATCTGAGCTACATCCCCACATATCACTCAGGTTGTGCGACATTGTATCTAAACATTTTAATAAGGCGTCTACTGAAATGATTGAAAACGTTTTTGCTGTACGAACCTCATTACTTATTTAATGTGTGCATGGAATTATTTAATATTAACTAATATTTTTACATAAAACCTTCGGTAAGACTATTGAAGTTGGTCTTGTTTATATAGAATCCCATCATCCATACATAAGTAATTAGAAGGCTTTTTCTTCTTAGAGAAAAGGAAAATTAAAAAAGAAATAAGGTAAGCCCTTGCTTTTAATGCTGTTATGTATCAGTTTCAATATATTATCAATTTTAAGATGTGAAAAGGAGAATAACTTAAAATATAAAACAATAAGATTAATAATCAATAGTGAAAAGGAGATTAAAAAGAAGAAATTAAAATTTTGAATGAGTGAAGGTGAGGAGAGAGGAAAGAGAGGGAGACGCTTAAATCACACCAAAATTAATTAATCGAGAGGACTAACGCTAAGAAATATATAGAAGATAAGCTTTATTATTATTATTATTATTAAAGAAGACTCCATCTTTAAAAACAATGTTTTTAAAGTATCTTCTTAATTAAAACTAGTAAAAAGTAACACACTCTATGAGTGTACATTAATTTCTAATTTATAAGGTAATAATATATTGATAATTATGTTTGAGTGTGTAAAGATAATGGTGTAAATTTATATATTAAAGGTAATGTTATAAATTCACCATGTTGAATTAAATTAAATTCAAATCCTCAATAATATAGTACAATTGTAAAATAACACTACTTAAGAAGATTTTTAATGAAATTGTAAGAGTAGATCGAAAGCATGGCCACTTCTGCTTAGGAAGCCCACTGCAATATAAAGGCCACCACAGCATTTCAGACATCCGCCACCAACATTTGTTGATATCAACTTCCTTTTGAGTTATTTTATTTTTACTTTATCCCCTTTCTCTCTACGCACATACAATCATATGCTATTATAATTACTATTATTCTTTGAATTTTCAAAAATTTTCTTCTAGCATTTTTTGTTTCTCTTTACTTTGAAAATATAAAGCATAGTTTCCAAAAGTTTAATTGGTAGTTCTTTACGTAATATAACAAATAGTGTATTTTATTAAAATGGAGTCATTTCTACTGCATTTAAATTTAATAATGCTTTATCTTCATAGATAAGTAATAACTTAATTTTGATTTCAAAATTTTGTTTTATAGAGAGCTCTTTTTTTATTTGCAGATTGCATTTATAACGAATATTCTTTTCTATATAAATATAATTTATAATAAATGTGCTGAAAATTCTGCACTATTTATGTTACAATCACGTTACAACAATAGCAGTTGTTTTTTGACTGATCCCACAGAGTTTGTTACACAAGCACACGCCAACAACAATAATAAATACAAATATAGAACACTAATGTTTGTTTACACTTTCGTCTAGGGTATCAAATCAATATCATTTTACTATGACAAGCAAAATTTAATGAAATAATAAGATGAACAACACTCCCGTCTCACACACAAACCTCATACCTTCTATTAAAGTGCCTCATACCTTCTATTAAAGTGGCTAGATCATTGAATGCACTAAAATAGCATAGTTTTAAGCTTAATTTAATTATCTTTAGGTCAAATACTCTCTCACATGGCTGGTTTGTGATATTTTTATATTCTTCACTAACTCCAACTCTTATAAAAATAAGAATGAAGTTCAAGAGATCTAGCACTATCACGACTAAGGATTTTGAGTCTTCTTTGAATGCTATGGATGTCTAAGGCCGTTGTGGTATTTACAGTTAATGCATGGAAGTTTACACATCCATCCAAAGTCTTGTAAATAAGCGTTGGTTCCTACAAAGTCACTTGGTCTTGAGACTTCTAGTGTTGTAACATAGTCATAACAAAACAGTGTAGTTTGAGAATAAGTGTGGCTTCTCAATACATGCTCATTAAGTGTTTAAGCAAATCCAATTTCTACCCTTCACAACTGTATTAGATCTTCAGATCTATAAATTTATGCTTCTTTATTCAGCCAACAAGTCATATCAAGGTAGTAGGTCTCCAAAGATTATTCATTAAACTCATCCAACTTAAAGTCTATCATTAAAAGTCCAAATTTGTTCGAAAACCGATAGTTATCGATTAAGTCGTGTACAAATGCGCTTAACATAATTTGGGTAACATGTGCCTTGATCTTAATTCCACTAGCACTATCTAATGTACCATGAGAAAAAAAAAATTAAATGTATACTCTAATTAAAAGATAATTAAAATTTAAATATGCAGCATTTATGCAATGATATTTAATTCAATTGCTAAAATTGAGTTTTCAGATATGTATGTGTGTGCGTGCGTGCGTGTGTGTTATCTGTCATTTGAAAATATTCATATTCATAATAAAAATGATAATTCAAAGTTGATGTTTTTACAAGCAAATTCAATCGTACCATTATTAAGAAGAAAATTAACGTGGTATTTGGTTCGCATTATGGAATTGGAATTGGATCCAAAATCATACCTCCTAAGTTTGGAATTGAATCTTTCATTCCAATATATTTCTCTGGTTCAATAATGGGTATGTGTATTATTATTATAATTAATATTAATATAGTCAACATTTAGCGTTGACATTTTTGATATGGGATATGAGAAAATTTGAAGATTTAATTTAAAAAATAAATAATCGAAGATAAACCATACATGTGTAAATTATTTATAAATTCTATATTTATGTTAATTATAACATTCCATTTTCTTGTTAAAATTTTAAGATTAAAAAATACATTCAAAATTAAAATAGTATTTGAAATTAAAAATATAGAATAAATATTTTAAAAGAAAATATTAGAAATAATAAATGCTATACAATAATAGAATAAGAAGAAAAAAACAAAAATTCATTACTCTAAAACCTTCAAGTATAATCAATAATACAAATAGTATAGATGAAAAATTTTGAAAAATAATAAGAGTGATAAATAGAAGAAAAATAGAGTATAAAGAAAAAAAAATATATATATATATATATTATAAGATAGAGGATAAAAAAAAAAGTTGAAAATAAAATAGTGTTGGTTTAATAAGAGCCCAACGAAGGGTATAGAAAAAAAAAAGAAAAAAGAAAAATGAAGAAAATATATTTAAAAGAAGGAAGAGTAAAAAATAATTTTTTTAAATAAGGTTAATTTAGTAATTTTACATTTGTTAAGCAAAAATATTCATAAATTTTAATTATAGTGTATGTATGTGTGTGTGTGTGTGTATATGTCACTTATTTAGATTAATATTATTTACATAATGATTAAATTTGAGTTTTGTTTAAAACTCACCAACTTATTAGCAATTGGATAATCTTAAATTTTTAAATATGATTTTCAAATTTTGATTCCCATAATAATAATCTAAATAAAAATTATTTTAATTCTCAATTCTTAAACCCTCGTAGCCAACGCCACCTAAGTTGCATTTAAATTTAATGCCACCCAGTTTTGAAGGGGAAGAAAACATAGATTAAATTAGAAAAAAAAAAACTAAAGATATTATAATATTCTTCATCAAACAAGCTAAAAGAAGTACAAAATGTGGAGACACAAACAGCAAATTTTAAGAAGGCCTCATCATTTTAACACATTAAAGCAAATTTTAAGGAGGCCTCATCATTTTAAGATATGATAGGCTAATAGAGGAAGCTTTATTTCTTTCATAGGACGGAAGATTCGAGATAGAGAAAATTGACTCCACTGGGGTCATGATGGCCCACCTCCTCATTACTTCACTTTTGCCCATAACTCTTTTAACTTTTGGAAATGGATACAATTTTTCTTTTTAAATACTAGTTAGTCAATAATAACAACTAACTGTTTGTAGAGAACAGTAAGAGCCAGATTGGTCTGTTAATTTAAGAAATTTATTTCACTCGAGTTTGATTAAATTTAAAAATATTCACATTGTATTAAGTAGAACTCAAATCTTGAATTTTTTTCAACCAATCTCGACTCAAATCTATAGTTGATTTCAATCTCTACAAAATTAAAATAAGTTGAGTTCAAATAAGTATTAAACTTGAATTATTAATCGAATTCAAACCAATCAAGAACCATAGATATATACATAGAAAAAGATAGATATACGGGAGAAAGAGAGCGTGGGGGCACACATTCTAGGCCGAAAGACTGTTTCCCGTTAACAATCATATGGAACAATATAGCAGTCATCTTATTGCTATTAATTATAGTTTAGCCGTCAAATTGAGTTTGAGGTGAAGTTCAATTATAGTTTCCTTGCTTTTATTGCACCCTTCCTCCTTTGAATGACCTAAATATTTTGCATTTTGGATTTATATTTTTAATTCAATTTCATCCTTCGTTTAATACTCCAGCAAAATCTTTATTTTACTTTCGTGTGTGTGTGTGTGTAATGAAAAGAAAATGATGTTACATTGACATCACTTACAATTTATTTGAGGATATGTATTTCATTAAGTGGCATACTAAGAAAAAATTATGAGTTGTTGAATGAAAATTTTATCAATAAGCTGATGATGGTGCAAGTGAATGAGTTAGCCTTCCACCAAATTTCATACCTGCAGAATATATAATTATTGATCAAGGGCCAACATCATCAATGTCTAAGCCGCCCTTGAAAATAAACATGAAAAATGCCTTACCTCAACCAATGAAACCTAGGAAACATTCCTCTTTGATTTTTGTTCCAAGTCTCCAAACATTAAATAACATATATGATAAAATTATTTAAACTTATCAACCCTCTTAATTAAGAGGACAAATGATGGATCACATATATGCTAGGAAAGATCAAACTAACTTGCGAAGAAATTTGAATCAAAGTTCTTACTGATATTGTAGAAGCATGCATATGCATAACAATGCTTATAAACATACAATTCTACTACACTAAAGAAGGCTGTAATGAACTGCATAAGTATGATTAGTCCCCCAAATCACCTTCTCTAAATGCAACATGTAAGTAATATAGTGAAGTTCAAATCAATTCTTGGGGATTCTTCTTGGAAGAAGTTTTGTTATTATGCATCCAGACTTTGAAAACCTGTCTCTTGACGCCAACCTCAGCACAGAACCTCTGCACTTCTGTGTCGTCTTCCCTAGGAATCCTCCACCCCAGCTTCTCCGCAAATTCTTGCATCTTCTCCTTCTGCTCCGTCGTGAACTTCGTACGAAACCGCTTCTTGGTGACAAACTGTGGCGGGGGCTGCGCCACTGCGTTCGAATGGAAGGCATTGAAGTTCAGCTCCTCGCTGGAAGAGTCAGTGCCGCCACCGTTCCCTGCTCCGCCGGTGCCGAAGGCCATTTTCAGAGGCTGGACCACTGAACCCCAGTGAGTGGCGCCACCTCCGACCCGGTGTTGGCTCATTGACGGAGAAGGCAGCGGAGGGGGAAGCTGAAGGGGGTGCACCATGGCCGTCGTAGCGACGGACTCGCCGGGGTGCTCTTTGCGGTGGAAGTTCCGGTGACAGTTGCAGGCGGCGCACTTTAGGGCTTCGAGGGTTCCTTCCTCGCCACTGGGCATAAATTCTCCGCAGCCGTCGGTGACGTTTCCGCCGATGTTAGCGGCGTGGTTCTTGAGGCATTCGCGGTAGCTGATTCTGGGGTTTGTGGGCTTGGACTTGGATCCGCCGGAATTCGGGTCAAAGGTCCTTGCTTTCTCCTGTGGACCGATGGGGTTTTCGAGGGAGTTAATGTTGTAGCCTATGGGGGAAGCTTGCATTCTTGTCTCCTTTTCTTCTCCAGGTAGCGACATTTCTACGAGTTCTCGAAACCCTAAAAATATCTCAGGCAAAAAACTTCTTATCAATTAAAGCTTTGTTATATTAATTGTAGAAATGATCTGGGGGTGGCTTAACTAAGTCTAAATTTCGTGTTTATGATCTTCATAATAGTAAGCACCTCCTCTTTTCGACCCAATCCTCAATCCTAAATTCATTTCCTTCTTAACAACAAAGACCCTAATTAATCAGATAAATGGAAGAAAGATAACTTTACCGGAAGAAAATTTCAGAGAAATCATACGCAACAAAAGGAGTACAAAACATCTCGAATCTTTGAACAGCAAAAAATAGAGCCTGCCCTAGATTATTCTCTACCCTCAAAACCCAAGTAATCCCCCAAACTTAAACCCTCTCTAACGAAAGTTACAGGAAACTAAAAAGTTAAAACAGCATACATATAACCACACGAAACGGCTGCAGAAATTTAGGACTAACAAAAGCTACAGAAGATTCGGCGAAGAAGGGGAGGAGGAGGGTGGTGGTTGGGTTGGGGAGTGTGGGTTTTGAGTGTGTTTCACTGGTTCCAACAGCCAACTAAGTATCCAACAAGAGACAGGTTGGTTGCTTGTGATGAAGCTAAGGAGAGAGATAAAGATGAGAGAGAGAGAGAGAGAGATGGATGAGTAGGAAACAACTGATGAGATTAACAATCGATCTGAACACGAAAAAACAACCGACAATGTCATGTTCGTCCTCTCCCACGCCCTGCCGCTTGGTCCCATCCCACCCTTCATTATTGCACACCACCCCCAATTTACCCCTCGTTTTCCCCCTTTCTTTCTTCCTTTGCCACAGTTCCCACGTACCCTACTTCCTTTTCACTTTCCCCCCAAAAAATCCAAAATAAAAATGACGCGAATAATGGGTCTGCATTTGCGATTTCTGCGTCTGGATTTGATACCCCTCCCTCACCTCACCCCCCTGCTCAGGCTTTTTGTTTTTCAACACACACATTAATTATACGCACAATCCCATCTTCTCTTTTTTCCAGAAAAGCACCACTAGACGCCATTAATACAGCTAGAAACTGATCAAAGCTTTAACCGTTTGGGATAAGTACGGATAAAAGCATTGCATGTAATACGATACGTTTTCTTGATTTCCTCACCTTTATACATACGCGTAGACAACTAATGCATTATTGTTGTTTGTTGTATGTACGTGTGAGGAAAAAGATGGGCCAATAGTGTGTGGAGTTGTCTGATTGTATCTTGTATGGTCTGAAGGCTATTGTAGGGTGTGAGGTCTGCAGTGCTGGCAGAGGCTCCCATGCTTTCCCCTAGCAATGTCTTTACCCTTTCCTGTCATACACACAACGCTACTGTCACACTCTCTATTTGCATACATATATGGTACTGTGTGCTTCGGGACTTGCTAATGCAAGAGTACTTCACTTTCCACTCGACTGAAATTCAATTGTTCAAAACTAGGCTGTAGTAATCTCCATGCATTGAAATCCAAATCTCTCTTCACGGGTCAGCATTTGTGGCAGAAAATGAACCTAAAGACGAGGTAATACCAATTTTGAGTTTGATCTAAATAAAATTAGGCATGGCCTAAATGTGCACTTGTCATTTTCTTGCAGTATAGACGGTCAATTTTATGTAATATATTTTTTTTGTACTTAAAAATATTGTATTAATATATACAAGAGTGTGTCATGCTAACAAAACCTTTGGCTATGTTTATCTTGATTTTTTCAATTATAAAATGTATACTAGTCGTTATATTTTTAAAATTTTATTTTTTAATTTTTTTTTATATTTTTCCACATTTAAAAAAAACCCTACAAACAAAATGAAAACCAACGCATCTTAAGGTTCCTAGACAAAATATGAAATAGTTGGCCCGGGTCGGCTTACATAAACCATACACGGCCTACTACTTAGGGAAAAAGAACACCTTGCCTAAAGCTATAACCGGTCCAGTTTAGCTCCCCACGAATTTTAGCACCATCATCTAGTTGAAACCGGATGTGTTTTTTTGGGTATATAGTTGAAACTCGATCATTAAATGTATCCAGCAGTGGCGTGTGTATGGTTTAGAAAAGAACATGGAGTCAAATTAAATCATTAAGTTTTAATCTCCTGTGGATTCACTTAGTGTATATTCAAGAAAATTTCAGTATGAAGTATTTCATAAGAAAATTATGTTTTAAAAAAATGCACAGTACATAATTGGTAATTAACGTGTGATGACATCATTTCCTAACAAAATTTATAACCTGACAATCTCTCTCCTTTTACCTTAGGCAACTAGCCAATTATTGAACGGTTAATTTAATAGTAGTAGGGCGATGATGATAGGCTAAGTTGGCAGAAATATTCTATTAATAGGAATCTCTTCTTATAAAAAAAAAAAAATACAACTTACAAAATATTTTTACTATTTTTAACAATCATCATTTTCAGTAGTTACTAATTTTAGATAATTACTAATATTTTGAGAAACGAAACCACATTAGTTGCGTTCTTTGTGAAAAAACTTTTTGGTAAAATATAGGGGAAAAGTGGGGAGTGAGAATGGGAATAAAATATTTTATTAGAAGAAGGAGGGGAACATGAGTATATGGCATTCTCACTTTAGGCTTTTAAGAAGAACCGGCCCTGCTAGTAGTCCAACTGTAAAAGTCCCTTTGGATTGATTGAACGAGGTGATTCTGGAAGTAGTTAACAGTTAACACCGCCTTCACCAAGGGGGCAGAGGGAGCTTAGCAAACAATTAGAGAAGACACACCCCGAGCTATGAGCCTGAAGATGAGAGATAATGGTAAAAAAATGCTTCTAAACTAAAGCATAAAGAATGAAGGTAGGAAAGAGAATGTGTCAGCTTCTAATATGGTGAAAAGAAGATTGGTGGAACTCTAAGAAGAGCTAGAAAGGATAAAGTGCTGGGGAAAGCATACCTAAGTTGCATAAGATTTACCATTTACGCTAGAAGTTTTGATAGAGCTTGTACTCAATAATTTCCAACAACTTAACATGCCTAAGTATAATTGAGCTTTAAACTTAGCGAAACATTTAGCTAAATTCAAACACTAGGTGCTACTTCATTGATACCCTGATGGAATCAAATGCAGGATCTTCCTCACAATATAGGGTGGTTCTACTGGGAGATGTTTTAACTAATTACCAGGTGGGGTCATCAAAAACTTCGATGATTTCGCCAATTTGTTTCTTTACCAATTTGCAAGCTACAAGATATACGAGAAAACTTTGATATCTTTGTTCAATATGAGGCAGAGAAGGGACTATGTTGGTCATTTCTCAAGGGCAGCACTTGATGGTTTAAGAGGTGTTGGCTAGTGCATTGGCATAAGGATTTAAGGAAGGGGACTTCTTCCGGTCCTTGGCTAAGAAGCCAACAAAAGACTTTGATGAAGTATTGTCCCAAACTAAGAAGTACATTAAAATGAAAAAAGCATGGAAGATAAGAGGGTAACTTAGCATGATGAGAGGGTTAGACCAGTGATATCTACCACAACCGTAACAATTGAAGAAAAGACTTTAGGGAAGCTAAGGCCTTTGAAAGTAAGTAGGGAACAAATCTTGATGACCTTACAGGACTCCAATATGATCCAATGGCACAAAGGTGTGACACTATCTCTAAGAAATCCGCAAAGTAATAAATATTGCAAGTTTCATAAGGAATTTGCCACACAACCGAGGAGTGCTTCAACCTTCAAAAACAGATAGAAATTTTGATTAGAAGAGGTTTTTCTAAGAATTTATCGACAAAAAAAGAGTTAAGAAGGGTGAGGAAAAAATAATATGAGAAAAGGAAAACAAATCAACAACTCAAGGACTTATAAGTACTCGAGAGGCCAATCTTGCAGGAAAGGCAAGAGTAGTATTTGCCTAGCAGCAAGTATAAGAAGAGAATGAAGTTCACAACCGAGGAATCTATCGGAGTTGTCCTGACTTTTAAGCCAGGGGACCTCTTGGGAATCGTGACTCCCGATTCTGATGCCCTGGTGATAATCATGGTAATAGTTAATTATGATGTAACACGATGCCTAGTAGACAATGGGAGCTTAGTGGACATATTAGCTTTCTCACCATTTGAAAAAATGGGAATTAGCAAGGAAAAACTGAAATAGGTAAAGCCAAAACTTGTTTAAGTTTATTGGAGAAAACTACTCAACCTTTACGAAGGATCACACTATTTGTTACAATAGGGTAGGCCAGTGTGTCCAAAACAAAGTCATATAAGTTGTTGTAGTAAAAATTATGTGGGCCTATAACACAATCCTAGGATGGCCAACCTTGATTGAGCTTTAAGTGGTGGCATCTCCATACCACCAGGCCATAAATTTTTCAAAGGGAACAAGGTCAAGGTCACAGTTGGAGACCAATTGATTTCCAGGAAATGCTATGTTAAAATAATAAAAAAGGCTCAGAAAATAATAAACTTCCCATTCAAATAGAACCTGTAGAAGAATTGATGCAAATAAACCCTAAACAAAAATGTGGTTACTCAGATTAGGATAGAGCTAAAGGAACCTTGAAGGTCACAATTAATTTCTTTCTTGAAAACAAACACTGATGTATTTGTAGCATTAGTAAAGGACCTTAAGAGGAATCAATCCTGAGGTGGCGGAGCACTGATTAACTATAGACCTAAAGGTCAAGTCTATTAAATAGAAATTGAGACAATTCAGCTCAGAAAAAACTACTGTTATGAAGTAGGAAATCAAGAAGTTAATAAGTGCCAAGCATATTGAAGAAATACAATACTCGGAGTGGTTGTCATGCCAAAAGCAAAAAGGAAATGGAAAATGTGTGTAGATTTTAAAGATGTAAATAAAGTATACTCTAAAGATTGTTACTCGCTACCCAAAATAGACCAATTTGTGAACACCACAGTAGAATCCAAACTGCTTAGCATGATGAATGTATATCAAGGATATCATTAGATTCCCTTAGTTAAAGAAGATTGGGAAAGGATAAGCTTCGTTACCTTCTTTGGGATCTTTTAAGATTATGCCATTTAGGCTCCTGAACAACAGAGCCACCTACCAAATGTTAATGGACAAGGTATTCTAAAACTAAATAAGGAGAAATACAATTTATGTTGATGATATGCTGGTTAGGACAACATACAGGAGTAACCATATAATAGATTTAGACGAAACCTTTGCAATGTTAAGAAAATTTGAGCTCAAGTTGGGTCCAGCTATGTCTGCTTTCGACATCAAGGGTGAGAAATTCTCAGGATATATGGTAACCTAAAGAGGAATAGAGGGCAACTCAGAGAAGATATGGGTTGTGTTAGACGTACTACCACTTTGGACTACAAAGCAAGTGCAAAGATTAAATAGGATGATAATAGCTTAAAGTTATTTTATCTCTCGCTCTATGGAGAAAAGTCTCTCATTCTTCAAAATCTTGAAGAAGGCTAAGACTTTTGAATGGACGAAAGAATGTCATCATGCCTTCAATGAATTGAAGTAGTATTTGTTTGGCCTACCCCTATCAGCCAAGGCTGAGAAGTAAGAAACATTACATTTATACTTAGCAATCTTTGAAAAGGTAATCAGCTCAATCTTAGTCAAATAAATAAAGAATAATAAGCATAAATCTACTACATTAGCAAAATCTTACAAAGTGTAGTTGAGATACTTTAAGATAGAAAACATAATCCTGGTATTAGTCACAATCACCAGGAAGTAGAGGCCTTATTTCATAGCTCACTCAGTCTTCGACTTCACAAGGTACCCCTTGAAGGCTATATTCACCAAGGTTGAAGCCTTGGAAAGGATAATCAAGTAGGCAGTGGAGGTAAATGAATTTGATATGAATTGCTATCCAAAGGCAGGCCTTAACTAATTTTATGGCAGAAATGCTCAAGAACTTTTGATGCTTGACCTTCGATGCTGCACATGAACTGTTCATCAACTCAGCATAGTAATGGAGTAAGTATCATCTTAATTAGCTGGAAAAAAGAAAAAATTGAGTATGGACTATGCTTGGCTTTCCATGCCTCCAATAACGAGGCTAAATTTGAAGCACTTCCATAGGGCTTGAGGATTGCCTTCATGCTAAAGATCCCTAGAGTAATAATGTACTCAAATTCTTAGTTAGTGGCCTAGCAATATAATGAGGAGTTCAGCATGTAGGAACAAACCATCAAAAATTGAGTTCAATAGATAAAAGAATTGGTACGGAGTTTTAGGACTTTCAGCTATATCAAACCTCTAAATAACAAAATGATAAAACAAACTCTTTGGCTAAGATAGCAACAATCTCAAAGGTAGAAGTCCCTAAGAAAATTACATTGTAGGAAGTAGGTGGCACTATGATAGGAGAGATAATTGAGAAAAATAATTAGAAAACTCCCATACTAAGTGCCCTGAATGGTGAAGAAGTGGACAAGGAAATACAACGAAGAGAATTTAGATTCCTAAAAATACGAGAAATTCTGTACAAAAGATTGTATGGTTGACCCTTCTCAAATGCTTAAGCCCAAGGGAACCGGAGTATGTCTTGAACGAAATTTATGAAGGATGTTGTGGGTCTCATATTGGAGTAATTAGCCTTACAAGAAAAACTATCTAAGTTGGGTATTTTTGGCCAACTTTAAAAGAGAATGCAATGCGAGTAGTACAAGCTTGTGATAAATTCTAGAAACACACTGATTACTCTTGCATGCCAACTTATGAGATGAATAACATGGTGTCACTTATTCTCTTTGCAAGGTAGGGAGTTGACAAGGTAAGTTCTTTTCCATTAGCAGTGGGACAGAAAAAATTCCTCTTGGTAGCAATAGACTATTTCATGAACTGGGTAAAAGTAAAACCCATAGCTTGAATAACAGAGAACGAAATAATAAAATTTTTGTGGAGGTATATAGTGTGTTGGTTTGGCGTGCCTAAGAAATTGATAAGGCATAATAGGAGATAGTTCACAAGGAAAGCCATCCAAGAAAGATGCAAGAACTTGAAGATTAACCAAAAGTTTAGCGTAGCATACCACCCACAGACAAACAGATAACTATAGATGGTCAATAAGATCATTGTCCAAGGTTTGAGACTAAAATAGCGAGATCCAAAGGGAGTTGGGTGGAGGAGCTGCTTGAGGTCCTTTGGGCATATTGGATGACAACCCATAAGCACGATGAAAGAGAGTCCTTATACCTTAACATTTGGAGTAGGCACTGTGATTCTCATGGAAGTGGGGGAGGAATCTCAACGGATTATGACATATGCCTTAGAGTAAAATGACTAAGCAATAAGGGATGAACTTGTGCTAATAGAGAAAAAAAGGAATAATGTCCATTTAAGGAATATGAAAAATAAGTAATGAGTCTCTTCCTTATTCAGTAAGAAAGTGCAACAAAGGAAATTCAAGAAATGAAAACTGGTGATGCACAAATTTCAAGCTATACGATTCGTGGGGAAGGTGAAAACCAAGTGGGAAGGACTATATATGATAATATGTGAATGTGTAGCTTATTTGTACCTTATTTGTACCTTATTTGTATTTGATCTATTCATACATGTAAATTAAAATAAAAAAAATATGTTATCATACATGAAATATACTAATTATGATGAATTAGACATGAAAAAGTGTAGTTGTGGAGTTAAGTATTAATTTTTGACATTTTTTACACTAAAATGCAACTTCATGTTTGTAGGACAATGTCACAACCATGATAGGAAGAGACATGGCTGTGAAGTGTGTTGGCGCAACTGCAAAATTCAACTGCAACAAATTCTGGAATTTCTGCATTTGTTGGCCACGGTCGTAGAAAAGAGGTTCGCGAGCGTGAGAACCATAGCTGCAAGAGCGAGAAGGATGATTAGACTAAGTTCTTTGTACTTTATCTATTGTTTTTACGTTAGGTTGGATGATGAATAACTTGGAATTGGTTTTCATTGAATTTAATATGATTTTGAGTTCTTTTCTAGTTGTTTATGTTTGTGCTTTGTGAATCATGTATACATGAGTTCTTGATTGATCGTCTTTACCTAGTTTATTTGCAATTGTTTAATTGAATAGTAATTATAGGATTTGATCAACCTTGTAACTAATCGATAGCTGTGTAAGGAATAGTAAAAGTAAAACTTGCACGTTAGACATGCAATTGCGACCACTAAATTTTGTGGAAATAACGAGAGTGAAATCAAAAAATTACTGTGGGTTAATGTTGTTAATCACAATAGTTGAAGTCTTGACTTGATTTAGCCTGAGCAAACTCACAAGAATTTTGAGTCAAAACTATAGGAAAGTTTGGAGAATATCCTATAAATTTTAAAATTAATAATCCATAACTAGTGTAATTAAACTGATAATTAACGTAACTAGCATACATAAGAAACTAATATAACTCAAATGGCTAGACACTTCGACTAATAGTACTTCATCACGTTCATCGTGTGTACTTTGTTCTAAGTATTCGCTTGTATTTAGTTATTTTTACATTTTTGTTACGTTCTAAAAGCTTAACTAATAGAAATTTGGTTAAATCAATAGAAAAACCCTTCCTCTTGAAAACTAGTCTTGTACTCAACACAGTATTAGGTTAACTAGAAATTTAATTTTAGTATGATGATGTCTCATGTCAAATTTTGTTGCCATTGCCGAAAAAGGCAACATGTACTATTGAATCCACATAAGGCTACTAGATTAGGCCATTTTATTATGTTATATTTTTCTATTTTTATCTCTTTTCTCTTTAATTCTTTTTCAAATTTTCTTGATTTAAATTGCTGCTTTTCATGGGTTAATTTTTTGTGTTGGGAGATACTATATATGCGCAGGAGTAAGAGAGTGGCCCTTGACTTGGATCCAGAGATTAAATGAACACTCTACAGAAGACGTAGAGCTGTCTTCCAACAAGAGCAAGAGGTAAAAATGGCTGAAAACAATCCTCAAAGAAGTAACATGAGCAATTTCCTCCTTCACCAAACCAGTGAGTCATTAAAGACTATGCGTAGTTGGTGATAAATCTAAACATGACATGCATTGTTAGATCACTAGTTAATGCAAACAATTTCAAGTTGAAACATGTACTCATCAACATGGTGCGGATAAATTAATTTGGTGAAGTCCCACATCAAGATCCTAATACTCATTTTGCCTCATTTCTCGAGCTTTGTGATACATTTAAGTTTAATAGAGTTTTAAATGATGCTATTAAATTTCGTTTGCTTCCATTTTCTCTTAGGGACAGGACGTAGCAATGGTTGCAATCACTACTACTTAGGAGCATCATCACCTGGCAAAATATAGTGAACAAGTTCTTGGCAAAGTACTTTCCACCTGCGAAAACTGTACAACTCAAACTAGAGATTGGAACACTCAAACAATTAGAGTTTGAAACCTTACCAAATTTGTGGGAAATATTTATAGAGTTTCTAAGGATATACTCGCAACATGGATATCCATTTTAGATGAAAGTACAAACTTTTTATAGTGGCATATCTAAAGAGCTATACACCATTGTGGATACAATTGCAGGAGGATCCTTGATAAATAAACTACTAGAAGATACTTAGGATTTGATAGAAGAAATGACATCCAATGCATACCAGTAGCCATTTGAAAGGTCCCCAACACATAAGGTCATCGGTGTACATGACGTTGATACAATGACAGCACTTGTAGCAGAAGTGAAGCTTTTGCCCAAGAGAATAGACAATGTCTTGGTGAGTAATATACACCCTTCTCTGTTCTATTTCTCAAAATTGTTATATGTGTAGGGCTACATCCTACACACAAGTGTAGAGGTGAAGAGATGAGCAATGGGTTGAGGAATAAACAAATTTTGTAGGTAATGTAGGAGCACAAAACAACAATCCCTATACAATGACCTACAACCTAAGTTACCCGTAATTTTTTTGGAGAAGCTCTTAAAATCCGCAGGCTTTCAAGTACATAATTTTTTTATATTTTTTCTTTTATAATTAATTAATAATTTTTTAATTATTATATATATTTGTAATCAAATCAATATCTATCTTTATAGTTTTATTACTCACATTCATTTTTTATTACTCTATAAACATAAATACTATCAAATTATTCAATCATTATAACATATTAAATGTATATGAAAATAATTTTTCTATACATCTAAACCTTACAAACTAAACATAAATTTTTCTCCCATAACCATTCTTATTTTTTTTAGGGTAAATTAGGTATACCCATTCTTATATACATATTTTTTAAAGTTGTAGAATTTTGTGTATAATAAGTTAGATCAATATTGTACCAATATAAGTATATGTATTAAAGAAAGCTTTCATAAAGTTTTTTTTTTTTTTTATCTCCTCTATCATTTTCTTTCTATATTTTTTTAACTTACCATATTAATATATTGTTTTTCACAGATTTTCTCTCTTTTTAATTTTTGATCTTTTTATTTTCTGTATCATAAACATTTTTCACATTTTAAAAATCTATATTATGTTTTAGCAATAATAGACCAATCTATAATAAGCATCCTTCATTTTCAAGAATTTTTTTCATCATTCTTGTTTATTAATTTCATTTTGCATTTAGAACTAAAATTTTGAAATATACAAAAATTGTGATTAATATTTTGCCCTATCCATCTTATATAAAAACTTATTTATAATATATAATTATTTCAAAATTTTAAGGTTAAAATACGGAATAATTTGATAACATAAAAAGGATTTTGTAATATTATTTCACGATTACTTATCTTTTTTATTTTAAATATAAAATTAAAATTTTTTTAATTTGTATTATATATATTGAAATTCATTACATCATCATTTTTATAAAAATAAATAATATATTTTTTTATTTTAACATGCCAAGATATGTATTACAATTTTACTCTATTTTATTTTTTAACTATTTTATTTTATTTTATTTTTTAAACATAGATCAATGCTACAAAGTTTTATCTAAATTTCATTCACTATCATATTTCTATATATAATATTAAATATAATCAAATTACTATAATACCCTTCCATCTTATTGTTTAGACTAATTAAGGTCATATTTGGAAAGTCAAAAATTTCAAGAAATTAAGCATCTAAATTTACATTATTTTCATTTAATTTTAATCATATCTTCACGCTAATTATAATTCTTAGATTCAACAATTAATTATTTATTGTAATTTTATAAATTTGCATTGTGATTAATTTGAATAATCATAAAAACTCTCACATTATTTTCTTTATATATCATATGATATATGATTAGAAAGATTTAGAAGTCTATCTTTATATGAAATTAATTTCATTTGGAAATTCAAAAGATTTGAAAGTAATACCAAAATGAAAAAGAAAAATTTTGAATGTGAAAAGGTACTATTACATTTTTATATATATTATTAAATATAATCTAATTACATAATACCCTTTCCTCATATTAATTAATACTGTACTAAATAAAGTTATATTTTGCACCCAAAAAAAAAATTAAAAAAACATTTTTCCAACTCATACTTTAGATGGTTAGCCGTTAATATTTAGATATTACCCTTACGTATGTCCCGCCGCTTGAGCCTCCTTAGAAACATGTATCATTGCTTCGTTTGTTTTTATTTTCATCACTATTAATCACGCGTTACAATTGTTATATCTTTTAAATTATTTTTCTCTTATTTTTATAAATTTTTTTAAAAAATACTTAAAAAATAAAAACATATTGTCTTTTGCTTGATATAATGTTTTCCACGAAATTCCTAATATCAATCAATACTAATGGACAAATATGATCAACAAAGCAAAAAGTAAAAACTCAAGAAATAACGAATGATCCAAACCCAAACCCAAACCCAAAATCAATAGTAAGTCCCAGATTCAAACCCATTTTGGACCCAACCTAGACCCACAAAAGTAAAAATATTGAGTCTAAATTAGGTCCATACCCTATGAGACTCATAGGGTCTCGATACCCAAAAATTTAAATCTTTATGGAGTATGGACCAATACCCAAAAACCTAATAACATAATCTAAAGTGAAAATCTTAGGATATTTTTCATTATTATTATTATTATTATTATTTTCAATATTTTATAGGTTGCTTCTTTTTATATACTAAAAATATAAAAATATCTTAAATTATATTATTTATGATATTTAATTTATTTTTTTATCATTGTTACATTAAAAAATTTTAATTGACTATAATTATAAATTTTTACAAATTCTTATAAGACATATCTATGCAAACACTTTATTAATTTATTTTAAAAATAAAATTTATAAACTTATATACTCTAAAAACATATTATAAGTTGCAGGATTTTATAAGAGATTTAAAATAAGTTTAGCCAAACATACTCTTATTCTATTTTTCTGTCTCTCTTTTATTATTGGTTTCTCTCAAAAGACGTAAATTTATATTTTAAAAATTTTTATTCATTTATATGATTATGGACATGTGTCAAATTACTTTTTTTAACAAATTTTCCCATAAATATTTTTTATTATTTTTTCTTTTTATTTTTGTTCTAGCTAAAACATTTGTGCTAGTTAATTCTTATTAAAAAAT
Organism: Avicennia marina; assembly: GCA_019155195.1. Lineage (NCBI taxonomy): Eukaryota > Viridiplantae > Streptophyta > Magnoliopsida > Lamiales > Acanthaceae > Avicennia > Avicennia marina. The sequence continues at coordinate 3,484,628 of CM032781.1, read as the reverse complement.
AAAATTCATCAAAAGATATTAATGAATAATTTTTCATACAATTTAACTATAATTGTAACTACATAATTAAATTTAAAACATTAATTCTTTTATGTAATTAAACTCAGAAAATTTTATAAAAGTTGTGCAATTGAAAGTTATATATTTGCTAGATTAAAGTTTTAAAGTAATAACGTTATGATAAACCAATATTTATAATAAATTTTGTATGTGTTTAACAACAAATATAAATATTGTTATAGTTAAATTTTTCTAAATTTTTAAATTATTTTTTTGTGAAAGTAAATAAAATAATTATTATATAGTTTTTTATAATACTAGCCTATGTTTTTTTTCCAAATTTTGACATGTTTTTATATTAAAAATTGTGTAAAATTAATAAAAAGAAAGAGATAAAATTTAAAAAATGTAATAATTAAATGTATATTTTTAAGTTGTAAAATTTGAAAACAAACATAGCTTATATTTTTACAATTATTGAGTATCCTAAGTTCTATAAATTTTGTATTTTAACTCTTTCCTAGACTCAATTAAACACCAACTAAAATGCAATCATAATCAGATAATTTTTATTTTAACTCAAGTATATTAATTTAAATTATTAGTGATTATCTAAAATGATGGAAAATATTAGAAGCTAAAAAATAAAAAAAAAACTGCTGGACTCGGCCCGAAAAATGATGGCTCTACTATTTAGATTCAAAAACACATATCTATTGAGTTTAATCGGGTTTGAGTCTATATAATTAAATATTTATGTTTTATTTTGAGTTATACTCAGGCTTAACCTCGAAATCACGCATGTGTACCTTTGACTCTTTGCTTGTCCCCTAAAACAATAAGCCTTTTTATATTTGATAAACAATTTATTTACTTCTTAGTAATTTATATTTCTCTCCCAAGACTTCAGATGTTAAAAGAACACGCAACTTTGACTTAAAATCACATAAATATCTTGCACTTCGCTGGCTGCAAGAACACGAAAGAAATAAAACGTGTCATGACAAACTTGACATGAAATTTGTGCACTCTGACAAAGATGATAACAAAGAAAGATTTGCAAGAAAGATCCCTTCTCTCTCTTCGGAAAACTCAATCTTCTGCTCACCATGCTCTTTCTTTTCATGTCCCATTGCTCCAACCAGTCTTGAGTTGCAGCCATCATCACCAAAGCCCATCTCCATTACTACATTCATTAGGACTCTTTCGAATCTATCCTTAGCTGCCCATCTCTGTACTTTCCCGGAAGTAGCCTTGGGTACACTTCCACTCTTCACAAGAACCACAAATCCAACTTCGATTTTCTCATCTTTCAATATTGCATTTCTGATCCCTTCACATACTTTCAGCGAAATCATTGGTTCTACTTCTGGTTCCTGCAGCTCTGCGGCAACAGCTATAGTTCCTTTGAGCTCGAATGCTGCAAGACAACCCGCCCTAAGCAGCTTCTGGCAGCTTTTATAAGCCGATGTCTCTATGTAACTCTATGTAATGCGGGTGTATTTCTTGGCCGCTGGCGTGCTTGATGATGTCCGCAGACCGGCCTGTCACGTATAAGTACCTTTCTTGTCCCATGACTATTCCCCTATCTCCTGTCCGGACAAAGAATCCGACCACCTCGTTTCTTAGCCTGCCAATAAACACTTCCTGAGTTTAATAAGGGTGGTTCAGGTATCCAGAGGCATTGCTTGGAGAAGAAATCTGTATCTCACCTTCAGTTCCATCCCGAGCAGGTTCTTGAGTTTCTTCATTCACAACTAGAATCCCTGCCTCCTCTACCATTGTTTCTTCCCATGAAGATGGTAGCTTTGCGCGTGGCAAGAGGTTCCTGTAAACCGGGAATTACCATCACTTCCACTTCTCCATGCCGTTGAAACAAAGGTGCAGTTCTCAGCCAAGCCGTAAGATGGAGAGATGCTTGAAGGGTTGAACCCGAAAGGCCTGAAAACCTCGACAAATTCCTCTGATGGAGCCTTGTAGATTGGCTCATTGATGACTATCAAGTTCTTCATGCTCCCTAGACTTATAGGAGAGACCCCTTTATCCACGCCTCCTCGCCTAACGACAAGTGGCAACGTGAAGGATGGAAGTGCAAGTTGCCCTATACTTAGTAATCAACTCGAGCCACAGCCTAAGGCGATGTATGAAGGCATTGGAGGACGTTAGCACGCACGTTGCACCCGATACAATGGTTAGCAAGAGAAACATAAGGCCACAGTCATGGTACTGAGGCAACCATGAAACAATGACACTATTCGGATGAAAATCATAGGCTTTCCTAGCGACTCTGACATTATGAGCTGCCGCACCAGCAGTCACAAGAACTGGCGTAGGAATCCCTGTTGCACCTGAAGTGTACTGAATTAAGTTCACATATTTTGCTTTGTATTCATTGTATCGCTATAAGTTTCATTGCACGTCGACATCCACCTTTCGGCCCCTTAATTCCACGGTAGCAATCCATCTAAGCCTCTGCAGGAGATCAGAAAGCCGGTTATTCCAACAGGATGAAGAGGACACGTACTCTCTAATACGGTTTATGTGGCCATTTGTTTGCTTGAGAAAGAACCCTGACAAGGTGGTGATGATTATCAAAGGGCGAGGCTGGAGGGACCATTGGGACTGCCAAAGGGCAAGGCTGGACTTAGAGGGACCATAGGGACTGCCAAAGGCAAGCAAATATGATCTTCACAAGCTCAAGCCCTGGAGCACATAAGACCACAACAGTGTTACCCCTCTGCAATGAAAGCAGCAGTTGTGAGGGAATGGACTGCACGGAGGTGTTCAGCTGCCCATAGGTGAGCGACACTCGGGCCGGACCATCATCGGACCAAATGAAGGCGGGCTTGTGGCGGAATGCTGGTAGCTTGGCCCATATTGGGAGGGAGAGGTCCACCACAGGCTGATCAGGAAACCAAAGGTCATAATTCTCACACTTCATGATTCTTGATTTCTGGTTTGATATGTGTCAAGTAAAATACCTTGTTTCAATTGATACCGTTATTTATAGCAGGAAGACTAGGAAACAGTAGGCAGAACGTTTAGGATTCTATCTGTGTCGTGTGGACAGAGGACACAAATGGTGAAGAGGGCATGGCAAATATTCCATGAATATCCAGTTTGGTTTAGCATAAAACTTGGCAATCTAATGTGGTAGGAAAATGAAATGTGGCTCATACCACAGGGAGAACAACCATTTGGATTGATGGATTGACAGATATGAAGGGATGCAATTCCAATTCATAATAATAAATTTATCATACTTGTTTAAATAACAATAAAATTCAAATCTTTAAATTCTTTTTTAAAAATATAATTTTAGTAATTGAGATTGATTTGAAATTCCTTCGATTTGAATCAATTTGATCATTTCATTTAATTTTTTTTCTAAATTAAAATCCTTGCATCATAATTGCTGTTTTAATAAAAAATGATGACGGTCTCGTAGCGTTGAACACAAAACATTGACTTTGCGGGCTTTATGATGTCTTGTATTCTTGAAGTAGCCGTACACGATTAACTTGAAATACTTAAATATTAATTAATATGATTGTTTGAGAATATTATAAAGCTATGATGGATATTCTTTCACATTATTCTATGTATCCATTCTGTAATGGTGTTTTTGAAACATTTAAAAAGCACAAGATTTGCCAACTCAAAACTCAGAGGGTGTTGGGTAAGCTGACAAGCTCTTCAAAACATTTCACAAAATATTTAGAAACCTTACAACTTTTTTTTTTTTATTTTAATAAAAAAGTTTATAAACTCAAAAGATAAGATATTTAAAATTTATAAACTTCTTAAAAATAACATAATTATTTCTAACTATTTTTTAAACATTCTCTAAGCTAATTCATTTTGTTTGTAAATATGTCATAAATATTCTTAACTATATTATATAAATAATTTAAGTTCATTTTTATCATTATTATTAAAAAAAAATTATAATCATCTATAATAAAAAATTTATATAAAATTTTATAAGATAATTTTATTATTTTTATCCAAACACTTTTTAACTTGTTTTTTAAATAAAATTTATGAGTTTATAAATTTAAAAACATCTGCTAAACTGCAAGATTTTATAAACTTCTAAAAATAAGCTTAGCCAAACACCCTAAAAATAAAACTTAATTAATGATTAATGCATACTTATTGCTAACAAAAAATGAAATTTAATAATATTTAATGAATTACAATTGAAATTTGATTTGTGAATATAAGCATTATGAAAAATGAAAAAGAAAAAAGATGGAGATTTGATTCTGACCAATATGAGACAGCATTGGGTCCCAAGTCAAAATTTGGGCTAAATCGTTAGAAATTGTAGCCCAATTTGGAAGAAAAGCTGGACAAGCGGACAATATGAAGTAGAAAAGATAACCCGAAAAATAAAAGTTAATATAATTACATACGCACAACACTACAATTATTACTTGTGAAAAAAATTTATTTATAAATTATAAAATATCATATTTAAATAATATAAAAAATACGTTAAATTAAAAATTATATAATGATCAAAATTATATTGATAGAGTGAAAGTTCGAAAAAATATAAATAAAAATAATAAATTAAAAGAAAATGGAAAAAGAAAAGAATAAAGAGTAAAATAATTTAAATAAAAGTAGTTATACAATTTCACATTGTCTAATTAAAAAGCCTCGTTTGCTTAACTATTAAAAGTGGTACCATGCGTGTGCAATTTATTATAAAATTTAAGAATGTTGTATTTTAAACTATAAAATTATCATTAAAATTAAAATTATTTAAAATAAAATCAACGATTGTGTAATTTTACTATATGCTATCAAAGAGCCATATTCCCATAATAATATAAAATACTTATAGATCAAAAGTATAAAGAACATTTAAAATAAGAAAATGAAAAGATAAAATTATTTCAAAATAGAGAAATTTACAGAAGAATAAATAAAATAATAAATTAAAGAAAGAGAAAATTAAAAAATATTTAAGAATAATTATGTAATTTTACAATATGCAACTAAAAAGTGTTACTCTCATTGTAAATAAGTATAGAGTTATAATATTAAAAATAAGTAACGAGATAACAATATTAAAGGTAAAGGTCACATTTTGAATTACTATAACACTCTTCCTACTTCATGTATTTTCTTTTATTCTCAATTTTATTAATTTCATTCTCTTCTCTAAATTTTAGCCTTTTTTTTCAATATTTTTTCTTAAATTTAATTTATTTAATTTTTGTTTTTCTTAAATATCTCTTTTCCCTTATTTTATAAATGACATAAAATTTATATTTATGAATATTATTAACTTACGTATACAATCATGCCCATACATCAAAAGTGTCTCTAATCACAGATTAGTAATTATATTAAGTGTGTTCAGATTTTAATTAAGGATAACAGTACAAATTTAATTATTAACAAAATGTTGTAAATTTATAAAGTATAATCAAATTAGATCCAAATATGATATAATAGTGCTGTGCTAGCAGTGGAGGCACACTCAATACACATAAAGAAATTAAAATAAAACATAGAATGTACATAACAAAGTATAATGATGAAAAGTAGTAATTATAAATAATTAAAATTAAATAAAAATGTAGATAGAATGGAATCTATCAATTCACGATAAGTTCTATTTTTGTCAAATTAAAGTTTTTCAATTTGCAATTTAAGAAAAATGAAAAATTAGTTGCCAAGGTGGAAATGTTGGTGAGGAAATTAAAAGAATAAGAAATAGGGAAATTTTGTGAGTGGCTAAGAGGCTTGAGAAACATAAACAGAACAATAGTAAAAGTAAAAACGTTGAGAGAGGAAGTGATGAAAGACTTGACTAGAGTTACTTCAGTGGATAAATGTTTAGATTCCATTATTTTGAACTTACTTCAGTGCACTATAAATGCAAAGATTCTACTATTATTATTCATATTTTTTAAAATAATTTTGGCCTCTAGCCATAACAACAACAATAGTAGTAAGGATTAAATGTATTTTTTATCATTTAATTATGATAATTTGATATTTTTGTTCTTTAACTTTTGTGTTTGGCAAATTTCCTTAGAAAAATTTTACAATTTAAAGATAATAAACCCTAATTTCTTCAGAATATTGTGCGTGACATGCGTGCGCTAATACAATTTTGAGCTCTTTTGCCAAAATTACACGTTAATGATCAGTAAAACGACATGGCATATGCTCTAGGATTTAGGGTTTAGTAAGTTCCAAATTTTATCAGATTTTGATGAAATTAGATTTTGTATCTTTAAATTATCAAAATTTTTTAATTTTAAAATAGTTTTATTAAGCATAAAAGTTAAATAGCAAAAACATCTAATTATAATTGAAAGATAAAAAATACATTTAATTATTATTATTAATAATAATAATAGTGATAATGATGATCATCATCATATCATCGTAACAACAATAACGACGATGACAACAGTGATAGTGATGATAATAATAATAATAATAATAATAATAATAATAATAATAATAATAGTTATTATTGTTATTATTACTATTACTATTAATACTATCATCATAATCATTGCCATCATTATTATGAAAACAAAGCTTTTGACTGCATATAATAAAATTATACAACAACCTTCATTTTATTATATTTGTTTTTTTAAATCATTTTCTTCCTTCTTTTCTTCAAATTTTTATTTTTATTTATACTTTTCTCAGATTTTGACTCTTGTCAAATTATTTTGACTCTTTTTATGGTCTTATGCTCTTATTTTAAATATTTCTCTTACTTTTAATCTATATCTACACTTTAATTTAAGTAAAATAAGGAAAAATCATTGCATAATCAATATTATATTATTATTTCAATAAACAGTGATAATTACATAAAGTAAATTACATAATTATCTTTATGTTATATAGTTTTATTTTTTCTATTCTTTTCGTCTCTCTTTCCATTTAATTTATAATTTATATTTATGAGTTCCCTTAAATTTTATCATTTTTAACTTCTTTTGATTTTTAATCATTTTTTAAAATATTATTATACAATGTAAAATCTATTTAGTTTCATCAGGGAATGCAAAATTTTTCAAATTTTAATTACAAAATAATTAAAAAATAGAATAAAGATTCTCAATCCAGTCCGTTTTTCTAACATAAAACAAATAAATAAAAATTTTAAAATAGTTGTATGGATGATTACTCAAAATTTAATTCTTGTAATCTCTATTTATGATCTACAAACCATAATAAAATTCCAACATCTAGTTTGTCATGCAAACAATGCATTGACTAAAGCTCTATAACGAATCTCTACAAACTTCTTTATAAAATCTTACAACTCTTACATTATTAGGAGAATTTTGTTATGAAAAAATCTAAGAATGAAGTTAGTAACTATTTTTTCTCACGTACAAAGTGATGATGTGAACAAAATCACACATTTTTTTATTTTCATTCTTTATTTTTCTTTTTTCTCTTAACTTTTTTAATCTATGTTTTCTCTTGAATTTTTTCTTTTTCCCAAATTTTACTTATGTTTCTTTATTGTATTACTTTAAAAATTCTTTGTACTTTTTATTATTTAAATAATTTATTTTCATTAATTAAAATATAATAATTTTATAATTTTTTGAATAAATCAGCACATGCATAAAGTGTGTAAATTTTATTAGTTTATAATTACTTGGATACTCGTAATTTTTTTCCACGTATTTTTTTCACTCTTCTCATAAAATTTTCTTTCTTTTATTATATTAAAGTTTAAAACATGATTTTCGTTGTAAAATATTAAACTACTATTATACCATAATGTTAATATTTAAATATTTTTATTTTTTCATTTTGTTTATTCTCTTTAATAAAACTTGATATTTCTATCTCTTACTTTTCTATATCTCAATTTCAACTTACTCTTTTTATCTTTTTTTATTATTATTATTTTTAATTAATTTATTTTCTTAACTTGTTGCAATAAATAAAATTATAATTTATCAAAAAATCGACACATGCATCAAGCTTGCATAGTTGTATTTGTTACTTATATTAATAACAAAATTATAACATCAGCCACGCAATTACTATTGTTCTATTAATTCAATCGTAATCAAACTTTGTTTTAGTAGAGGGTATGTTTCTACTTTCTACGTAGGACATCAGCGACACAATGTTATGCATGGACAACGCAGAATGTATCATCTCTGTCCTCGTCAGAAATCCAAATGTGTGTGTGTGGGCTCATTCTCAGAGATAATTGAGGGGTTGAGATTCATCGTCCTGGACCATTTACAGCTAATGAAAAATATCTGGTTATCTGTCTCTATCCCCTACATTATTGTAATGCAACAACAAAATATCCATGATCCTGATTTTCTTCTTCTTCTTCTTTTTTTTTTTTTCTGGTATATATGAAGTTGTGACGTGAACTTCTTGGGTTTCGTAGTTTTGCTTAATTTTGATATTATTCCTTGAAAAACATGTGATATAATATAACTTAATTTAACCTTATCTAATTAATTGGTGTAACACTTTTGTAATACTAATTGCATAACTTTATTCTTTCTTCATGTGATTGGATTTAGTTGGATTCAATAGATTTACTTGCCGTATTAATTGGATTAAAAAGTTACAAAAAGCAAACTTTCTCATTCTATATCTTAGCGCTGTTATTTTTTTAAATGGTTTTTTTTTTTTTTCCAGTAAAACACAAGACGAGAGAGAGAGAGAGAGAGAGAATCATACATAAAGTAAGAAGCACATTCAAGCTTATTCTATTTGGGCTTCCAATTTGCCTAGGCGGCCTTTGACTCCGTACAATTTGAACAAATGAAGCCTAACTACATTACAAAAACTAGCAAACTTTGCAATCTATATGTGTGCATAATCATATAAATTAATTAATATTATTTTGTATCATTGATAAAACATTAATGAAAAAAGAAATTTCAGAAAAAAGATAGAATGAGATCAAATTAGAAGAAATGTTTGAAAAAAACAAAATATGATATATTAAAATTAAGGGAAGATAATGAAATAAATGAATATTAAAAAAGAGGAGTAAAAATAAATATAAAGAATTAACAATATAATAGTTATTATTTTTGAGCGAGTCTGGGTTTTTTAATTAAGGTTAAGGGTATACGTCACTAATTAAAGATAGTATTATAAATTTATAATAAGTAATAAAAATAATTTTAAATTCTTAATAATATAGTACAAATAAATAAATATAAGTATATAGTATAGAAAAGAAATGATGGTTCATTTACAATTATATTTAAGTATATTTAGTTTGTAGTGTAATGGTTTAAATTTATTGATTAATGGTCATAATGTAAATTTACGATATGAAACTACTTAGTTCTAAACTCTTGATCATATTACATAGATTAAAATTTATAACGACACATTCGAGTATATTAACAGAAAATATAAAGTGGTAAAACTTAAGATTATATCTTCAAACTATAATTTTTTTTGAGTTCATAATTTTCTAAAATATTTATCAAATAAAAAAAATCATCAATATAATCATATGATACGATTACGACAAGTCTTCCAAATGCTAGAAATGCAAGGAAACGTGGATTACAGCAGCAACCTCATCTTTTTCTTTAGTGCGGAGCCCTCTCTCTTATCAAGTTATGACACGCAAGTGCCAGAAATTTACGTTATGTTTGGCGGGTGATTTTGATTAGTTTTGCACCCATCAAAATTTACATAAGTTAAATATATTATTCAATAATATTAATATTTAATTTTAATTTTAAATATTTAAAATTAAATTATTATACTTTTTAACAATCAAATCAATATATATATATATATATATGTGCATATATTATTATGTTAACCAATTATAGTATAGTATATGAACCCTTATAGTTAATAACAAAGTATGGTATAAATGTAACAATGTAAATTTACATGTTGCAATCAATGTGGACTCAAAATCTTAATAATATGGTACTAACAAAAGTTACACATTTTATGTGTGTACAAATTTATTTACAAATTATAAAATTACTGTATTTTAAATAATAGAAAAAAAATTATTTAAGTTAAAACTATAAGAAAATATTTAAATTAATAAAATAAAGAATGACTAAAAGAATTTGAAAAAACAAAAAATTTGAGAGAAAATATAAATAATAGTAATAAGTTAAAAGAAAAAGAAATGAAAAAATTAAAGTAACGATGATTGTGTCACAAAAAAAAAATTTATTAACTTAATATTATAGCATAAATATATATCCATAGAAGAGAAATAATTAAAACTTACAAAACAGGTTTCAATTCTGCTCTTCTTCGAATACCATTAAGAGACAAAGTAAATGATATTTTAAGAAATGAATTAAAAGATTAGATATCTTCCCCGTTCGAACTTAAATAAATTCGACTTTCTACTCATTAAAATTTTATAATTAAATATAATTTTCGTACTCAAAACAAAATTTCATTATGTCTCGTTACTCTAACAAAATCGCCAACCAAACCTAGCCCAAAATGTTTTATGATCACTACAAGTAAATAATGGGTCCTTTCAACTGTCAAGTGCGTTTATTATCGATACTGGAAACATTGTTGTCAGCGCCAGCTTTTGGGTTACTCCAACCCCCTTCTTATCCATCCTCGGGCGGGCTTTAAATCATACAACTTGAGAAAGCCTAATTGGCGACTTTCTCGATCGATCACTGTCGAAAATTTCAGTTTCTTGCACTCGGTTTTTGATTTTCTTGGATTGATGTTTAGCTGGAGGAGTGGGAGGCAAAGAGAAAGAGGAGGAGAAGATGAGTTTCAGGGAGGAAGCAGTAGATGGGGGAGGGGATCTGAGGAAGCCATTTCTGCATACTGGGAGTTGGTATCGGATGGGTTCGAGGCAGTCCAGCTTGATGAGCTCTTCTCAAGCTATTAGGGACAGCTCTATTTCCGTCTTGGCCTGTGTCTTGATTGTGGCTTTGGGTCCCATCCAGTTCGGTTTCACGGTACTCCTCCGCTTCTATCATACTTGCTTTCTGTATCGATCTTGAATTGTTTCTTCAATGATTTTTCATTGCAAGAGATTGAAATGAATTTATACTTTTGAAGACTGAATGTTTGGTGGCAAGAAGGTTGAAATGAGAACTTGCGCGAAAATTGGAAGTCATTCAACGTCCTTGTTGGAAATTTGTTTTATCGTAGAATTGAACTGTTAGGATCAACATGAGTCAAGTATCGTAAATCTTGATGTAGATTTTAAATTGGTGTGGAATTTCAGAGTGCCTGAATGGTTTTAATCAATCTATTACAAGTTTTAAGTGCTTATAGGGTGTGGTATTTGGAGGCTCAAATAGGAATACACGTATAAAAGAAAGGTAGAAGCTGTCCATGTAGTTATGCATTCTCGAATTCAGGTTTAGTATTTACAGATAGAATAGGATGAACTGATGATGGAGTTCCAACTATGCCTTTTGCCCTGAACATCACGTAGCAATAAAACTGACATCGGAGTACGATTGAGATAAAATAGTTGGCTGTTGAAATTGGTTTTGGATAGTGCCGGACCTCACATTGCTATCTGTGATATCTTCAGAGCCTTGATAGTCACATGTGATCTAAGGTTAATTTCTCTCTCATGGGACCGGGGCTTTAGGATCGGGATTTGTTCAAGCTATTTCTACCTCCAGTTATTATACCCTGTTTTGCCACTGATGTATATAGTATTGTTGTATCTAAATGCCATTTTTTCCCATGAATTTATATTCTAGTGAGCATTACCTGAATTTATATGAATTTTTTGGTCATGTAGTGTGGTTACTCTTCACCAACAGAGTCAGCTATTACAGAAGATCTTGAGCTTACAGTCTCACAGGTTAGCGATCATCTGTTTTGCTGTCATGATTTTATCAACATTTTGGAATTTCATGTAACAACTCAAGTGATTGGAGCAGTTCTCCTTATTTGGTTCTTTATCAAATGTGGGATCTATGGTTGGAGCAATAACTAGCGGTCAAATTGCTGAGTATATCGGTCGAAAGGGGGTAGGAGTTCTATCAACTAGTTATTTTGTACTTTTTGTACTACAGTCATAATTTAGATCTAACTCATCAATTTGCAGTCTTTAATGGTCGCTGCCATACCTAATATCATCGGTTGGCTTGCAATATCATTTGCTAGAGTGAGATTTCCTGCTTTTATTGTTCCATCTTATTTTTTCCTTTGATTGAGGATTTCAATTAATCTTTTTGAATTTACATTAGGACATTTCATTTCTCTACATGGGAAGACTGTTGGAAGGGTTTGGTGTGGGTATAATCTCTTACACTGTAAGTGCGGTGCTTTTGTGATGTTATTTTAGCTGTCCAATGATCCTGATAGACTAGTTCCTTTTTATTCCTTTGTCCATTTTGTTATAGGTGCCTGTGTATATAGCTGAGATAGCACCTCAAAATCTCAGAGGGGCATTGGGCTCTGTGAACCAGGTTTGCTTACTTCTATTTTATCTTTCATCTCACTTTTTTCACTAGAAGATGCATTCTTGATTTTACTTGCATATAATATGTAGCTCTCTGTGACAATTGGAATCCTGCTGGCTTATCTTCTGGGACTATTTACCGGTTGGAGATTGCTTGCAGTTCTAGGTAATTCCTCATGGAATAGTGAGATTGAAGGTTGGTTTTTTTGAATTTCTGTAATATGTACTTTACAATATTATTGACAGTATATAGGAAAACATGCTTCGATTCTTTTTCAGTTTATGATCCTGGATCCTTGGACTAATTGATATTAGAAACTTTATAATGGCATCTTTAATTAGTTTTCTTTTAGCAGATTTTAATGATTTTTATCCATGTTATTATGACTTGAAAATAAACTATTGGTGTGTTTGTCATGCTTGGTTTAAGATACAATTTTTTTTTAATCTTTTGTTTCATTTTCCTGCCATCCCCACCTTCACATTTGACTATCAAAGGTTTTCACGAAGCTTCCAGAGAGTGACTAATATCTGTGTTGATTCGCAGGAATATTGCCTTGTCTAATATTGATACCTGGCCTCTTTTTCATTCCAGAATCTCCTCGGTGGTTGGTGAGTCTGCAAACCGCTTTCTGTTTTTTTTTTTTTTTTAATTTTAACCCAGATATGAGCAATGACATAACTTCCTACGTGAAATTTAGGCTAAAATGGGAATGACTGATGATTTTGAAGCTTCTCTGCAAGTCCTTCGTGGATTTGACACTGATATTACCCTTGAAGTAAATGAAATCAAGGTAAGCTATCAGCCATTCTTTTATGAGGCCTGAAAAGTGGTGCACATGAAGGTGCTCTTTCCTGCTGTAGGATTATTTTCAATTTGTTCATGAATATATATTATTCCTTGTTGATATTGGACACTGAAGTTAATTTCTTTAACAATACACTAGTGAGATTTCACGTGACAATTTATTTTTGCATTTCAGAGATCTGTAGCTTCAACAAGTAGAAGAACAGCGATCCGCTTTGCAGATCTCAAGCTGAGAAGATACTGGCTACCTCTGATGGTGCGTGATTTCTTGAAGGCTTCTGATATTCCTGCACACGGGTTTCATTCCTGGTTTTGAAAATAACATCTCATCTGTGTCTCTCTCTCTTTGTTTTTTGTGGATGCAGATAGGAATTGGTTTACTGGTTTTCCAACAGCTAGCCGGGATTAATGCTGTCATATTCTACTCCACTACCATATTCGAATCTGCCGGTGAGTAGAAGTAACGTCTTCCTGAAATTGGGAATTGTCGATTAGTGCTTTTCTCTGTTGAATTGATGGTGATACACATATTGACGCGATCCCAAGGATCCGTCGAATTTTATTTTAGTATTTATTAATTTTAGTTTATTGGTTAATGGACTTAATTAATAAATTGGGCCATATGGGCTTTTTAGGTTAGAGTCTGATAGTTTTAGTATAAATAGTGGTTTGTTATTCAGTTGACAACAGAAGACAAGACAGAGTGTTTTTCAATTAATTCAGGTTTCCTTTCAATTCCCTGAAATTGATTCTTTCAATTTCTCGTGAGTTTCTATCCCAAATCGAGTCATTCCGAATTGGTTCGAGTGATTCGTAACGTATCAATCAGCAATCGGTGTGCTGATTGTGGCCGTTCTTATCGGGTTCAATCCAATCCTACCACGTTGGGTCGGCGTTCTTCGCCCGGTTCGCGTCCCTGGGGTTATCGGATTCGGGTCCGGTTACACCGTTCTATCCGACGCGATCGTTGATCACGTCAATTTGGTATCAGAGCCATCTTGTATCGAATTCTAATTCGATACACGATGCGGAGTATTAAAAAAAATCAAAAAAAAAAGAAAAAAAATCAAAAAAAAAAGGGAAATTCGCCGCCGCCGCGCCACTGCCGTTGCCGCCACAAAATTCGCATTGTTCAACCGATTCACGCAGCAATCAACCCCGCCACCACCGCCGCCGCTGGAGAAAACAAAAAAAAATTCAAAAAAAAAAGGAAATCACTGCCGCCGCGCCGCCGCCGCCAACAACCGCGATTCCGCCGCCGTTTCAGCCGATTTCCGCCAGAAAATCACACCCACCGAACCGCCGTCGAGAGCCCATCCCTTCCCACACCGAATCGCCGCCGAAGGAGGAGCGAATCGGCCGGAATTTCACCGCAAGCCGCGCGACGCCACCTGGAGAAATTCGCCCGACTCCGCCTGATTCCGCCGTCTAACGCCGTCGTTGAGGGCCGCCCAGGGCTTGCCGACGCTCGGGGAGTCGACGCCAGCCCATTCCGCGGACGAACGCCGGCGAAATCAGCGGTTTCGTCGCCGCCGCCGCCGCCGCTCGCGAACCAGGAAAAGAAAAAAAAAAAAATTCTGTCGGGCCAGGGGCTTGATTTGGGCCGGAGCAATTTTTTGGGCCAAGTTGCTGACTGGGCCCAAGTGAGCAAAAAAAAAAAAACATCAAAAAAAAATCCTGTTGGGCCGAGGTTGATTGGGTCAAAAAAATATTCCTATTGGGCCGAGGTAAACGTTAGGCCGAGTATCTAGTGGGCTGGAAGCAGGATCTGGGCCAGATTGTAACTGGGCCAGGCTTGAGCACAAAAAAATCATTGGGCCGAAGGAATTGGGCTGGACCAGAAGCTGCCACTGGGCTGGACCGTCCGCTGACGTGGTAAGGCCGTGTTTGGTTTCAGTAATTCTGCTTTTTCTAAGGGCGTGTTTGGCTGCAGAATTTTTATTTCTGCTTAAGTACCTGTTTGGCTGCAAATTCTTATTTCTGCTTAAGGACCTGTTTGGCTGCAAAATTTTGTTTCTGCTTAAGGGCCTGTTTGGCTGCAGAATTTTTTTTCTGCTTAAGGCCTGTTTGGCTGCAGAATTTTATTTCTGCTTAAGGGCCTGTTTGGTTGCTGATTTTTTTTTTTTTTAAAAAAGGAAAAAGAAGAGGGGAAAAAAAAAAAGGGAAAAAAAAAAAAAAAAAAAAAAAGAAGGGCCAAAAAAAAAAGGGGAGGAGTTTATTTATTTATTATTTTTTTTATTTTGGGGACGTGTTAGGCCCACATTTCAACTATAATCACGTTGAATGGCCAATCAATATTCAGACCAAGGTAATGGCCCTGACGAGACTAAGTTCCTATTCAAATCTCTCTCTGATGAATTGAGGAAGCTCACCAAAAGCGTGAAGGGTATGCAGGACAGGATGACAGATATGCAAGATCGGTTAGGGCGCGTAGAAGCGTCTCAAGCTGCAACCTTAGAAAGAGACAGTTTACTATCTAGACCGATTGAACGCAGAGGCAGTCCCGTGCCAGGCCGAGCTCAGGTTAGGGACGGACATGGGCATCATGTCAGGCCAGTAAGACAAGATCGACGAAGCTACGAGGAGACAAGAAATAAATATACACTATCCAGACATTATAATGTCAGAGATTATGGATCGAATGTGGATGAGTACAACAAGCCATCCAAGGTATCAGATTCTCATATTGGAAGTCAAACTCAGGTGTGTTTTAATTACTTTCAGCGTGGGCATAGCATGAGTGAATGTCGAAACGAGGAAGTTGATACCCATATCGGCATTAGCAAAGTTTTGGGAGAGAAGAAAAGCCCATCCATCGAGATGTCATCTTTGAATCAAGTGAAGATTGCAGAGAAGATGCCATCGGATGAAGTACAACATGAAGATAATGGCAGTGATAACACACATCTGGAAACTGAAGAGAAAAGTGAGCGGAAAGAAGTAACGGAATCAGTAGAAATTGAAAGGGATAAAGCTGAGATGGAAAAGGCCATAGAAATTAAAGTGGAAGTTGAGGACAACCACAAGCATGAAGAACAAGCCAAGGATTGGGAGATTAAACTTCTACAGAGCCACGTGTACATTGATCCATTCGACTATCTAACGGATCCTGTGTCCAATTGTACGGTACAAGAGTTGAAGATAGTTTTATTTGCAGAGGTTACACATGCATATCCGAATAAGTCGTTGGTGCCCTTTTATATTCCTTTATATGGTTTGTTGCCGAAATTTCTATACTGGACTCATAGGAAGATAAAGTTGAAGTTTCAGCGAGGCGATGAAGAGTTAAAGAACTTCCAGAGATTCGTGTTTGATCCAGGAGGACACAAATTCGAATTGAGGACAATTCGCCTTCAAGAGGACGGGTATGACACGATCCAAGGATCCGTCGAATTTTATTTTAGTATTTATTAATTTTAATTTTATTGGTTAACGGGCTTAATTAATAAACTGGGCCATATGGGCTTTTTAGGTTAGAGTCTGATAGTTTTAGTATAAATAGTGGTTTGTTATTCAGTTGACAACAGAAGACAAGACAGAGTGTTTTTCAATTAATTCAGGTTTCCTTTAAATTCCCTGAAATTGATTCTTTCAATTTCTCGTGAGTTTCTATCCCAAATCGAGTCATTCCGAATTGGTTCGAGTGATTCGTAACGTATCAATCAGCAATCGGTGTGCTGATTGTGGCCGTTCTTATCGGGTTCAATCCAATCCTACCACGTTGGGTCGGCGTTCTTCGCCCGGTTCGCGTCCCTGGGGTTATCGGATTCGGGTCCGGTTACACCGTTCTATCCGACGCGATCGTTGATCACGTCACATATACTTTCTGTTCTCACTCTTGAATGTCTGATGATGTGAATTTCAGAAATATATTTCAACTTTTAGTGAGTTGAGTCTCTGCTAGGCAGAGTGCCATTGAGATTTTGCTTTCTGTAAAAGCTTTGTTTGTTTTAAAATTTGAGTGTATGTTTTTAGGTGTTCTTATCTCAAGAATTGTGAGAGAGAAAGAGATTAAAAAAAAAGAGTAATAATTGCATGTGTGCTTTTGGAGGGTGCATAATTACAAAACAAACAAAACCCTTGAACTTAGTGCCTTTAAAGAAAATCATCACCTTGAAAGAGACAGAATCCTTTTTCCTTGGTCTTTTTCCCTTCTAAGTAGTGTATAATTTGGGCACTTCTACATTTTGGTTTCGTTTGAAGTGTAATTATATAGTGACTTTGCATGAACAGGTATCTCATCAAGTAATGCTGTAACAGTTGGTGTTGGAGTTATTCAGGTTAAACTTGAAAACTATACTTACTAAAACCCTTTTTTGTTTTGTATATTTTACTTTTGCTTACATGAATATTGCCATCATTTTTTCATTTTATGATTCTTGCAAAGATCTAAATTTGTGGGTTTTTCTTAGGTGATCGCTACTGCTGTTGCTACATGGTTGATGGACAAAACGGGGCGTAGAATTCTACTAATTGTAAGTTAAAGAAATATAGCATTCTTGAGGTCTTGGATTTATTAGATCACTTGACAAGGACGTAAAAGTTTCTTTCAGGTGTCCTCATCCGGCATGGCTCTGAGTCTCCTCCTCACTGCTGTCTCATTCTTTGTAAAGGTAATGGAGTGCATAGTTTGTATATAGATATGAACACAGAAAACTCATATGTTGCACTTTATTCCTGGTATGCTGCTGTTTGATACTTCTGCAATCCGAAATCGTTCAAGGGATTCATAGCCGAGGATTCTTCATTGTATGGTATATTGGGAATCCTATCAGCAGTTGGGGTAGTGGTACGTCTTTTTACAGAAGCACAAGTTACAAGTGATTCATGGATTGTCATTTGCGGAGGTTTCTTACTTTGTTCAATCTACTTTCCTGATGTAGTGCATGATTGTCTTTTTTTCACTGGGAATGGGAGCCATCCCCTGGCTTATAATGTCTGAGGTACTTCTTCCTGTACCTCTTCAGCCTTGCTTGATCGGCCTTTTTCTTTATTCAAGATTTTTGTATCAGATTCCATTAGTTTTTCTGCCCAATATTTCAAACTTACGAGACCACGCTTATAATGATCTTTATAGGATTTTGTCAGCTTCTATGTCATATGACACTGTTTCTACCATGTCTAAAATCTCAGATTCTTCCACCAAAAATCAAAGGCCTGGCAGGAAGTGTTGCAACTATGGCCAACTGGTTCTTCTGCTGGGTCGTCACCATGACTGCTCCATTGCTGCTAGCTTGGAGCAGTGGAGGTTTGTACCCAATCCTGCATATACATACGTTCATTGTGCACGTGATTACGCTCATTGCCTAATTATCCTGTATTGTTGTTTGCATGTATAAGTAAAGTGTGTTGTATTATTTGCCTACCCTTTTGATCCGATAACAAGTTATGACATCTTTGGACAGGGTACTGATCAATCAGATATTTGTGCTGCTTCTTAACAGGGACTTTCACAATCTACACTTTAAGTTGCATTATGACGGTGGCATTTGTGGCAATTTGGGTTCCTGAAACCAAAGGGAAAACCTTGGAGGAAATCCAGCAGTCGTTGAGATGAGACATGTCTCTGAATTTTCAGTGGTATCCAGGCTCCTGGCTTCTATTCTTGTTGCTGCTCGGGGACTTTTTTGTAATATCGACCACACTGGAAAAGAGTGCGTATATTATTGTCTGTGTTGGGGGAATTATGGAAGTTCTTTCGGCAAACATTAGTTGGATATATTTCCCCTCTTGAGCTTGATGAGCACTTCCTGTATATTTTTCTTCCCGAAACAGCTGATGGGTTTGGCAATCTTTTCATTGTTTGTAAGAGGAAATTTTAATGTTTCTCAGACATTAGAAATAACTCTCAAATTTGGGGTTTGAAAATATTTTATGTTTTGCCCTCAGTTGTTCCAACTGATAACTTCGTTTATTTTAAAGGTTGTTTGGTTAAATTTATTTTAAATAGTTTATAAGATAATGTATTTTATCAGGTATTTTTAAAGTTTATAAATCTTTTCTTAAAAATAAATTTATAAAATGTTTGGATAGAACATTTTGTAAAATTATATTGAAATTTATAATTATAGTTAATTATAATTTTTTAGTGTAATTATAATATATATAAATTAAATATTATCAATATAATTTAATAAAAGATATTTATATTATTTTTAATATATATGATGAAACAATTTAAAAGATATTTAAAAATAAATTGAGAAAACTTAATTTATTCTTAACTTATTTTTAAGAAATTTATAAATTTCAAAATTTATTAATTTTTTTATTAAAATAATTTATCTAATACATCTGTAGAGTTTATAAACTTCCGAACACTTTGAAAGTTTTTAAGTTCAGGAATTTATTTGTGCATTGTCGTCAAAATGTTGCTGCAAGTTTGAGCACTCAAGATTCCAACACTTGATTTTGAACGTGTCATTGACGTAAACCTGATTATTTGAAATTAGAGTTGGAAATTATCTGACCAAACTCTCCCTTACATGCGGACAGAGACCTCTGAGCATCAGTGGTCCGCCCGGGACCATGTTATCTTCTACTTTCCCCTTATCTTTTCTCTACCTGCTGTATTACGTGTTTCTTTTGTCATTAAGACACGGGCTATATTTGTTTTTCAATTACGACGAATGATTTAAGGGGAGTTAAAAATTATATTTGAATTGTAAAATTTAGATTAGAAGGAAGAAAAATTATATATATATATATTTATTTATTTATTTATTTAATTTTTAATGATAATTAAATGATTTAATAATATATAAGTTTATGGAGTAATAAAATAATAAATATAAATTAAAAAATTATAGAAATGTTGATTTAATTGGTAATAGGTACAATAATTGAAAAATTATTAATTTATTGTATAAGATGAGAGAAAAAAATTTAAATTTAAATTTAAATAAATTTATATAATAAGATCTTTAGTTTGAAAAATTTTTAAATAATGGTGAATGGTGTAAATTTTGAAAACAAGCATAGCCAGAATATTCTCTAATAATAATAATAATAATAATAATAATAATAGTAAAAATAATAATTGAACCTCTGGGTTAGAAACAAAAATGTTGAAGACTTGGTTATGTTTGTATTGATTTCAAATGTGACGAATTTGCACCCAAACACTCATCAAGGGTTGACTTTTCTTCTGTTTTGAGTGTTTGCGTGTACGGGATTGAGTATATTATGTATACAAAATACTTTCTGTGACTGTGGTAGAATTTAAAAAATAACGATGGTTATTTCCTTTTATTCATCAACAATCAGGAATCTGAGAAAGTACTTGTGTATTTGTAATGAACATTTAAATTGTGATATTTATATTTAAAAAATAAAAAAAAATAATTAAATATTTAAATAATTACATCAGTCATTAGTCATAATCTCACCTGAAACACAGGGCACATCTACATCACCAACAATCAGAGAGGATAACGGGACAAAAAAATTTCACAATCAATCACTGGAGGAACACTCAAGAAAAGGTGGACTAAAAAAGAAAGCTATTATTACGGAAAACTGAACAGTGCTGGTTGCTATGATTATTCTCGGGCATGGATTACTCAAACCTACTCAATCTCCAATTCTCCATCAGCGGCAGACAAGAAACTACGACAATGACAGAAAATATGCATTCCGTGTGGTTCAAATTAAAACCTATGAGAACGATCACTGTAAACACCATGAGACTTGTTCAGAAGGCAAACAACTGAGTCACGTCAGTGTCTGGGCTCCACCAAACCACATTGCCGACACGGAAAGTTAATTTTACCAACAATCCTGAACATTTTTACGTGCACCAGCTGATTTATTTATGTTTTTTTTTTTTTTTTTTTTGTAATAAATTCACATAATACAAGTCATTGCCGTTGATGTGATTCAGTTTATGACATCAGGCGCCATGTAACAATGTCGAAAGAAACTCACGCAAGATGTGCTGTGTTCGTCAATAGCTGTCAAATTTTTAAAGTCCCAGCCAAAAAATTTACCAGGACATGAGTTCACATGCCAAGACCGAAAGACAGCCACAGCAGGGCAAGGGGGAGCGACAAATTTATCAAAATCTACTAACGAGACAGTTCGTGTAAGCTTGCCCTCAACCATAAAGGAATGGCTGGTGCCGGGTACAAAGTCTAATAACGTCTCCAGTGAGAACAGGGCAGGACATGATCCAAACTTGGAAGCCTGCAGAGCCCACCCCTTCAAACACGGAATGAAGAATACATCACAACCTCTGTTCAGTGCTAATACGAACAAAGAAGAATAAACCAGGCGTTTTAAATTTCAGGAGTTATTGTCTAGGTTTATTAGTAAACAAATTGCTTGACCTTAAGACACATTTCCAAGCATCCCAACCAGTAACATGTGCTCCTTGTTATCCTGTGCTAGCAATTATATTCTTGAAAAGGAATATATCTAACAAACTCTTCGCAGCAAGCCATAAGAAAACCTGCAGAAACAAAGAGCTGCCAACTGACCTAACAAACAATTGCAGTCAAAGTAAAGCATAAACAGGATTAGGATTTAACAAGAATACAAAGAACCAGCAAAGCCCAGGAATCTCCTATCAAAACAAGCCAGGACATGGCTCGGTTGATGTAATATACTTCCTCTTGCTGGAATTGCGGTACCAATCAACAGCCAACCGCCGGCTGAGTTTCCCATGAACAAATCAATTGAGTGCCTTTATTTACGATAAAGTTGCTGAAACATTCGTGCAAATGAAAAGATTTAAATTGTGGAAAAGCACAAAGAATTCATCATTGCACTACCCAGAAATTTACTAGCTTCCAGAACAGGTGATCAAGTACTTCTCCAATAGTAAAACACTAGATTGGCCAGTAAAGCAACTCTACAAAATAAGGAAAAGAAGAAGAAAGGCCAATACATTACAACATGAGGAAGAGAGGGACAAATGGATGGGCTCATACGCGGGGGGTACAACGATGAGTCTGGCGGGCTAAGAGATTACTTTCACGGGATACCTGTCGATGCAATCATGCCAAGGACCATTTTTAGATGGTTCAACATTGAGAAGTGCCTCCCACACGGCGCTATTGCATTTGAAGCCACTCCCGAAAGCAATCTGCCAGACTCTGTGGCCACGCCGCATCCTTCCCTTCGCCTCAGTGTATGCCAGTTCATACCAAATGGAGCTCGATGAAGTGTTGCCAAACCGGTGGAGAGTCATCCTCGAAGCTTCCACGTGAATGGGTAGCAGCTGCAGATTCTTCTCCAGCTCATCAATCACAGCCCTTCCCCCGGCATGTATGCAAAAATGATCAAAGGCCAATTTGAAATCAGGAATGTAAGGCTTCACATTCTTATTAAACAATTTCTTAATCACCAATGTGGCAAAGAACAATAGCTGCTCACTGATTGGCAACACAAGAGGTCCCAAGGTGGTAATATTAGTCTTAAGAGCCCCACCAGCAATAGCCATGAGATCTTTTGACAAAGAAACTCCGGTCTTCCCCGCATCATCTTGCTCCTGATATACACAACGAAAAGCCTTCTCATCAGCGCCCTTATGAGTCCGCACAACATGAACAAGCTTGTACTTCGCCTGCCGCCTATCCCCTTGCTTGTTTGACAACAATAGCGCCGCGCCCCCAACTCTAAACAGACAATTAGGTATTAACATCGATTTCTTGTTCCCAAAATACCAATTCTGTGTAATATTCTCCGTGCTAACCACAACAGCATACGTATTCCTATGCACCTGCAGCATATCCTTAGCCAAATCAACAGCTATCACCCCGGCACTGCAACCCATCCCCCCCAAATTGAAGCTCTTAATGTTCCCCCTCAGTTTGTACTTGTTCACAATCATCGCCGACAACGATGGTGTCGGATTAAACAAACTACAATTCACAACCAAAACCCCAATTTCCTTCGGCTTCACATTTGTATTCGCAAACAGATTGTCCAGCGCCCCGAACATTACCTGCTCAGCCTCCTCCCTCGCAGCCTGCATCGACGGGCGCGGCGGAATGAAATGCATGGCTTTCGGTACATAAGTCTCATCCCCAAGCCCGGACCTTTCGAGAATTTTCCTCTGGAATTCAAGCGAAGATTCACCGAAGTCCCCGGTCAATCGAGAATGCTCCATAAACTGATTATACGACGCCTTCAAGCAATCCGGAGCGCGATAACAGGAATAATCGACCAAGTAAACGGGCCGGGGGCGAGTCATCATGTAAACGGTGGATCCGAAAACAAGAAAAGCGGAGCAAATTATAACCGAGACCAGATTGTATTGCAAATGCAACCACACTTGGCGGATGTCATTGGGATTCATTTGAGAAGCCTCGATGATTACAACAGTCATAATCGGGATTAAGCAGAGAGTCAACAAATGAGAGATCAAGTAATGGTACCCCAATTTAACGTACTTCAAGTTGACGCTCTGTAGGAAGTCCGGAAGCCTCCGGCTCTGATGGATCCGAACGCCGACGGCCGCCCCGGTTTCTTGTGATGCTTCTCCTCCGTCCATGGCTAGAGTTTCTTGAAAGACACAAAAACAAACCAAAAAGGGGTGTCGTTTTATCAGGAATTGCTTGGTGAGACGGACAATCTAGAAGAGGAGGAAAAGGGGTAGAAGAAGAAGAGTCAGTGGGGGCTCTTGAAATTGACTCTTGGGGGAAGAATATGCGAGCCTAGCGTTGGACTAAGCTGCTGATTGAAATTCGAAGCTGCTCATTGTTTAGGGCATTTCCCTTTTTATAGGAATTTTCAGCAAATCGTCATAATTAATTAGAGAATATAAAGTTTAATTGGAAAATCGACCGAACCGTCAGCACTACATAGTGCATATTATACGTCGAATCGAACTGCATTTATCCTCGATTTATTACAAAAGTCATACTTCAAAAATTAAAGTAACATTGCCCTTTTTTTTTTTTTTTTCGATCTACGTTTGTTTCCGATTGAAGATGGGAGAGTAAAATTTGGGCAATTTGAACGGGGAAAAAATTATATTTAATTTGTAAAATTTATTATTATATATTAAATATATATAATAATAATTAAATGATATAATAATATATATTTATGAGATAATAAAAAAATTATAAAAATAAGTGTTGATTTAACTATGAATAAGTATAATAATTAAAAATTATTAAATAATTATAAAAAAATAAATTATAGTTTATATAAAATTTATATAATAAAATATTTAAATGATAAATTTAGGAATGAATAGTTATCCATTAGAAAACAAACATAGCTTTACAGCTAAACAGTTTGATGCCAGGGATCTGTACGCAGGACATTTATACAATTTCGAGCAAAAATTGTATCACAAAACTATCCCTACTTTCTATTATTTTATTATTTATTTCTTTCTTATTAATTTGTTGAGTTTCCTTTTATCTTTTATTTTAATTCTAACATATTTTTTGTTTTTTCCTTAAAAGATTTTTTAATATAGTTTTGATTTCTACACGATTTTTAATTATTCATTATTATAATTATTAAAAACAAAATTATTTTTCATTTTATTATAGCACTCTTTGTATTAATTTTATTTCATTTATTTCTTCTCTCTCTCTCTCTATTACCATAATTTTATATTCAATTAAAATAATAAAATTAATATAATGTTTAATATTTATGCATAACATGCGTGTCTTTTTTAGAATATAAATTATAAAATAAAATACTTTGACAATGTCATTCAAGATATTTATATGGAAAAGAAAAGTTTAAATGTGATAATAATTAATGTTTTAAAATTTAGTTATACATGTATTTAACAATTGCTAGTTTTGAGAAAGGAACTTCGTTTTCGTACTCTTCTTGCTAATTTCCATTTTCAAATATTCAATCCACCCACCTCACGCTTGACCCTTTACCTATTTTTCATTATTGAGAATGAATTATTTTTTATACTATTAAAGTTGTTTTCACTAATTTTCAAATTTACAATATATAAATCTTGAATATTGTTAAATAAGTTGAATATTTAAACATTATATGAAGCTAAATATATAATTATATATAGCAAACATATAAATAATATTATTTTACTTGTAGTAATACTAAAATATAAGTTAAATACTTACAAAATTTGTTCATATATTTGCATCCATACGCACACGCATATACATGTATGTATATACCAAAAAAAATAATACATAATTTAATATAACCTGATATAAAATATGTAAAAATATTAAAATAATGTTTAATAGAAATTTATTTTTAGTAAAATATGATACGGTAGGTGATTATACATATCTTATTATAATTTGCTTAGTTAGTCATTTGTAAAGGCAATTAGTATAATTATATTAATTTATGTATTCAATTCGGCATGTAATGAATATCAACATAATGTTAAAAATAATTTTAGGTTATATTGTATAGCAAAATTTAAATTTTTCTAATTTTTTTATATTATAATATTAATTCATCATATATGCTACAGTAAATATTTATACTTAATTATAAAATAATATATATGAAAATATATTATATAACAGTAATTACTGTCATCTATATATTCCACACGAGAATGCGTTATATATATGTATATTATAAATCTATTATTTTTATATGGAATAACAATTATTGTGTGATTTTGTTGTATTAATATTAAATATTTAAAACATGTCTAAACTGCATCGAAGAATAAATCATCACCCTAATTCCTTATACTAACAATCAATGCACATGCATAATTTATTATTTTTTAAAAAATAATTTTTACGTACTTTAGTAAATGTCATGTATTGAGTCAAATAAAATAAAAAAATGACATTCTACTAAATATTAAAGTCACTAACATAATAAAAAATACTCGATGTACAAACGTAAAGAATATCGGACATTCAAATGTGTAAATGCCAAACATGAAAAATAAAGGAAACAAAAGAAAATAAAAAAAGCAAAAATTGTATATTAAAAATAGAGAGAGAAAAAGAAAAGCTTTCAGCAAAAATAGTAAGTGAAATTGATGTTGAAACAGCAGTTTTAGTATATAAATAGAGCAGTTATTAAGACTGATTAATTTACGAAATAAATTTACTAATTTAAGCTTTAAAAAAAAGAATATTTGAAAAATAAATATCGCACAACTAACAAGCCAACTTTAACAATAATATTGTATATTCCCAAGGAAAAGGTTTTGAATGAAACAAATATTTGTTGAATTAAACTTATTTATAAAATACTTACTTACTGCTCCAAATCATTTGAAATCATAAATTCTAATAGTTTTATTTTACGAAAAAAAAGGACAACTCGATTTTTTTTTTAAATGAAAATTTGTATATGCCGATTACTTTAAAATTAGGGTGCAAAGACAAGTGGCTACTATAGAATAAGTTAAACTTGTTTTTTTAGAACATAATAAGTTATAATTCTATTAAATTTATTAATATTAGAAGGTTTTATTTAGAGCCAATATCGAGTTTAAATGAACACGTGTAACAAGCTCCAAACTCTCTTAATATGTATGTGTAAGCCAGGTTGAAAATTCAATGATATTAATCTTTAAACATAACAAATTTTCAATACGTAAACGTTGAAAGCTTAAAATGTAATTATCGATGGGACCCTGTAGATAATTTTTGGTACGACAACTGAGCTGTATCAATTTACAATAAGAAAAATTATTTTACGTTATTTATTTATTATCATGCAAGAGGCTTGGGTTGTGCAAAGTAACATACAAAACCCTATATAGGAGACTTTAAAGACACATGAGAAGTTCAAAACAAAATTTTCAAACTGATGTTGCCACATTTTTAACTTCTTCCATTTTTTTAAATTTATTTCATAGAGATAAAAAAATAAAAAAAAACACAAATAAAAATAAATAATATTAGCACGCCTTATGTGAATGCTTTATACTTATATAATATGAATTCAAAAACATTTATTTAATTTATTTTATTTGTAGCATATATTATTTATTTATATATATGTTTATTTTTATACATATGAAAAAATATTATGATTAAGAAAATAATAAAAAGAAAATTGAAAATAATTACAAAAAGTAAGTACATCTATTATATTCTTGGTCTGCAAAGTGCACTTTAATCGTAGTCTTCTGCCGCGGTCTTTGCTATGTTACATTCTCACTTGTCTTAACATTTTTTGGAGTTTCGCGTGGCAGTTCTTTCTCCGTTTATTTTTTCTTTCAGATGAAAGTTTTTTCTTCATTATTCTCTTTTATTTTTGATACCTTACCATTTTTCATAATTTCTCTTTACTGATAAAATCAACAATTTTAGAAGTGTTTTACTAATTAACCCTTCTTGAAACAACCAAAAATTGTTATATAGGGTGTTAAATAAATATTCTAATCTGTGCCAATCTACAATTGAAGTTTAGGGGTTAGAATTATTACAAGAAGTGCATAGATAATTGTCTACGTACAAGAAACAAAATAGTAAACGAGATTAAAATAAATAAAAACAAATGGCATGTGGTTTTCAAAATAAAAACGGGATTCCCTCTCTTGAAAATGACCCATGTCCATGAGTTCTGCTAATAAATGTGACAATCATGTTGCGATTGTATGAAATTGCGATGGTTATATAAAAACATGGGAAGAGAAAATAGGGACAAAGACATTTTCGAAATAGAAGATTCCATGCCCTTAAAATACTATGGCGTAAAGCGATTTGATATATATATATATATATATATTTTTATTTTGAGTAATGTTCCATGGCTTGAGATAATTTGAAATTTGAATATTTTGGGTATTTAAAAAATAAAGTCAATTTTTTTAGATAAATTTAATTGAAATTATTGCATAATATTTTAGTCAATTATTCTATTAAATAATAAATTAACAAACTTTAATTTTTATGATTTGAACGTTTAATACATAAATTAAAATTATTGATAAAAATAAAATTAATCACCGTATAATCATAAAGAAAGTTTATATACAAGTAATTTCGTTATTTTGTTTAATATATTTATGTAATGTTTGATATAAATATATTTTACTCTATTTCATGTTTGTCATTTATTATGTTTGTTTGCATATTTTTTGTTGCATTATAATTATATTTTTTTTATTTATTTCTAAATATTTAATTTGATAAATAATTTTAAAATGAAAATATTTTTAAAAATGGGATACAAATTTGAGACAAATAATGAAAAAATTTAATCTAAACAAACAAGACACTGATGGAATGTCATAATTTGAGCTCACATAATTAATTCCATGAAGTGGCACACGCCTTCTTTTATTTTTTTATACTTTTTACGTATTTTTTTTGTTTTTTTTCTAATTTTGTAATTTCATCCTACAAATTTGATCAAATTCATCAACCATTTTATAATTAGAATATTTAAAAAAAGATAAAAAATTAACACAAATAGTAAAAAAAAAAAAAAAAGCCCTTTTTGTGTATGAGGAAAGGCGTCTATGGTTCAAATGTCAATTTGGTTGCGTATTAAGTTTGAATTTGATAAAAAGAAACCAGACTGGTGGCAAAGTGGTCACATGAATCACTCTAAGCTGGCAAAACTGACCGTCTGTATGCCATATTAGGTTTAGGGCACTTTTTAGTTCCTATATGGAAAATTTCTGCTACGTCATTTTTTATTATATATTGTTTTGCATCTGATTCTCCTAATTTTTTTTTTATTTTATACTATTCTTTTAATTTTACTTTAGAATATTTTACTTTTTCAATTTCTATTATGAATGATATAACATTTATTTTATACAATGTTATTAATTTATTTTTATAATTATATAAAAATATCAGGTATACTTCCATTGCTAGTTATTTCTTAAAACAAAAATTTTTATCATGGTTTTCAAATTTTTAATTACTTTTATATCTCGTTTTAATTTTTTAAAAAACTCTCGAGTTTTTCCTTTTTAAAACCTTCTTCCTTTTTTTTTTCTTATTTTTTGTTTATACTTTTATTTTGAATAGTTTTATTTTTATAATTGAAAATATAATTCCTTTACAATTTGTTATAATAAATGAGATTTTGTAACTTATAAATAATTCTACACAGAGTTCGTAAAGTAATTATCAAAAATGTTGAATTACTTTTCTGTGCAAAATATATTATTAATGCTTCAATAATACATTTTTCTTAAGAAAAATTGAGCAGTAGTATTTATTCTAAGAGTAAGCGTGTGACAGTATCATTTAACATAATTAAGTTAACTTTATGTCACTTTCTTGACTGGTTTTGAAACTAATGTGGAATTATAAATTGATGAATCACAAAGATTTGTACTACGACACGATCATCTTAAACTTGATTTCTAAAGTAGAGGAACGCAATAAACCTTAACGTGCGGGCACTTGATTTCAATAAAAAATGACACAAAGCACGAAACAAATTTATTATATGTTGCTTAATTAGTCAGCAAAGAACTCTACACGTGATGCACAGATAAAGTACATCACAAAATGAAAGGATTGCGTTACGCAGTAGTTTTAAGCCATTGATTGAAATATTCATTCTAATGAAGGGTTTGGTTTAGCTATTAAAATATTCATTGATTATTCTCTAATTGTACAATGATGCCATGGCTTAGTTTGTTTAGCATTTTTGAATCACTCGGCCTTCAAAAATATACACAAAAAAAATGATTTTTTTTTCAAATTTGATTTTCTTCTTTTAATTTTAATTTAGAACATCTTCTTCTATCAATCTCTAATTTCAATTTTTATTTACCTTACTTCATCTCTTTTTCTCAAAATTTTTTCTTTCCTTGTTACTTTATAAATGATAAAAGATTTTTTAAAATAATATTATTGATTTATTTTTATAATTATATACAAAACGAGTGTCCATTCACCACTAGTTATATATTAAAACTAAAAGATTTGCTTTCGTTTAAAAATGTTAATTACTCATATATCTTTGTCTTGATTAATTTTAACTCAGTTTTTTGTATTTTCTCTCGTGTCTCTTTCTCTTTGTCATTTTCTTTTTGACTTTAAGTCAATTTTTTTATTTCATTTTGTTTGTACTTTTATTTTAAATATTTTATTGTTAAAAATATTATAACTTTTTGATTTATAACAACTAATAAACTTATAATTTATAAATAATTTTACATAAGCATGGCCTTCAACTTTTACTAGTAAAGTAATTGTTTTTTTTTTTAAAAAATTGTATCAATTGACACTTTAAAAGAATTCGTTGACACTTCAAAAGATATTATTGACACTTCAATAATACCCTTTCTATGTTTTAGAAAAATAGAGTATGTTTTATGAATCCTTAGGCTATGTTTGGAACATTACTTGCAATTCACTCAAACTTTATTAAACTTTACATTTCTAAACATATTAATCACCAAATTCTTTATTCAAATTTAAATTAAAATTTTTCTCTTATATATATATAACTAACTAATTATTATTTAATCATTACATTTATTCACAATCAAATCAAATACCCATACATATCAAATATATACTTACATTCATATTTATTTATACCTTAAAATATAATTATTATCTTTATATATTATCACATCACCCAATCCTTCTTATATATTTTGTTCATATATTCAAATAAATTAATATTTTCATCCCATCAAAATTTTATAACTAAACATACTATTCATTCTAACATAATTCACACCAAACATTATTCCCAACTAAAATCCCTCCCAAACATAGCCAATAAGTTAGCTTTAGGTCACTCTCTTGACTACTTTTGAAAATATTGTGGGATTGAGAATAAATAAAGCCCCAAGATTTGCATTACACATGATCATCTAAAACTTGACTTTTATGCTAATGACAAAACAAAAACCCTAGTTAATGTGCACTCCATATCAAGTAAAAGTGACAAAAGTATGCACTACACACACGTATACACACATTGATAATTCCACAAAAAAATTATCTTTCACGATGCTTAAGTTGTCCGTAAGTAACGCTACACGTGAAGCGCGGACAGAGTACACCGTTGAAATTAACGCGCCGCGTTGCTTTTAAGCCATTATTTTGATACATTCCATGGAACGAGATTCTCTTTTGAATAAAATAAAGTTGATTGATTTATAGAGTTGGGCATTGACATCGGGGATTTGTACTCAACGTTACTTACATATGCTAGTAAAACTTGTCTATGCACCTGCAATTTTATTACAAATGAATTTGTTTTATTAATTATAACAAAAATTAAATAATTATATCTTTTAGAATTTCAATAATAAAAATAAAAATAAAAATATTTATAAATGAAATTATTTGAAAATTTTATAAAAGAAAGAGAAAATTAATTAGAGGTGAGAGTAAATAAAAGAAAAACAATTTTTTACTGAGAGAAAAGAAACAATTAAAAAAATAGGATCAACGGGAGAAAAAAATAAGGATAATTGAGTAATTTAGTATTGAATACAAAAGTAAGTTATTACAAATCCCACTTAATAATATAGCTAAATACTATAAATTGAAGTTAATAGTTTAAATGTACATTATTTAATTATATTAAGTTCAAAACTATTAAAAATAGCAATGGTGACATTAATTGCATATGTTTTAAAAATTAAAAAATATAAAATAAATACAAAAATAAAAGATAGATGGATTAAATATTATTAAACTTTAAGATAAAGTAAAAAGAGAAATAAGTTAACGGAAGAAAACAGTTATTGGTTAAGCAAATTTTGGAAGATGGAGTCATAGGGCAGTAGTTGTAATTGGAGGGGTATTTTAGGAAATTAATTAAAAGACGAATTATACCCTCTCTAATTCATAATAGTATGTATTATAAAATTATTTAATTTTTATATAATATCATAAAAATAAATTAAAAAAAAAAAAAAACACTAACCATGGGTAAAATTTAAAAAATCAGACCGATTTTCAAACTAGAAAATTTACCAATTTAAGAGTTATCAATTCAACTGTAGTCGAATTGACGATGTAATACTTATATTATAAATATTAATTAATATATTAAAAATAAATAAAATAGTGAATATTAAGAAAAAAATACTTAAATCTAATTTTAAACATTTTTAATTACTATTAAAAATTAAATTTATTGCACTAATACAATGAAAATACCACAAGTATAAAAAGAACAAATATTAATTCAACAAATAAATGAAAAATATACAAAATTATATCTTATTAAAATCTTGAATCAAAATATAAATGAAATTTAATGTCTTCTTATATATTAAATATGTGTTTAGGTCAAAAATTATTAACCATTTCAAAAGATAATTTATTTAATTCATAAAATTTTATTTATATAAATTATTATAAAAAACAGAAATTGAATTAGGAAGAAAAAAAAATTTAAAATTCAAAAGATTTTCATGAACTATGATTAGTTCACTTATTTTAGCGAGTGATTCAATAGCAATTTTAGTTTTTAAATTCTATTTAAACTATTTTTATAAGTGATTGGCGGTCCGATTAATTAAAATACTAGCTTCGGGTCTAATGAAGCACTCGTAGAAGGATATGGTGATGAACCATCATTTAAAATTATTAATTTTGATCATGGTTCAATCTAATGCATCTCGGACTTGACAACAAATGATCCTCTGAACCCAATCCATTTGATCATTTTGCCGACTTCGGTATTCCATTAGATATTTTTTTGATGGGCCTTTTTTGGGTCCATTTTGGAATATCGTCATCCAGCCCAACTAACACAAATCCATCGAGTGACAGAAATTAAAGCTAATTGGGTTTGGAACCATCGTTCCACATCTTTTCTCCAATGAACTAAAACCTGATCCTTATCCTTTGTTTGTTTGTTTGGTCTTTTTTTCGGTTTTTTATTTTTAAACATAGCACCTTGCATTCATGTTCAAAATTATTAATAAACTATATAATTTTATTAATTTTGATATAAAAAGAATAAAATTCAAAAAATTAAAAAAATTTAAAATAAACTGACATGAAAAGAAAAAATTAGAAAGAATAAAAAGAGAGAAAAATAGGAACAAGAATAGATTATAAAATATGAATTTATTAGTTTCAATACCACATAAATAAACTATCTACTAATCCAGAACACATTAAAATTTTGAAATGCAAAAAATAGAGAGAAAAAAAACCAAAAGAGAGAGAAAACTATTTGAAAATGTTTTAATATACAGGATAAATTTTATGAATTATAACCTTAATTATATTTGAATACGAGGATGTGGATAATTTGGAACAGGTTCCAGCAGAGATAATTCGATATCAAATTTTGTTTTATGAAGTCATCTTGGATTAAAAAAAAATTGGAATTTTTAATATATATATATATTTAACGTTTACGTTTACAATTGGCTTTCCAGTTAACATATTAATTAACTCCATCAGTTGCATTCGTGTTCTAATTAACAATCATTAATTAGTGAAAATCTCAAGTTGTAAAATATTTAAAAATTATATAATATTTAATTTTAATAAATTATAAATTTTTTGTATTACTAATTATAAAAATAATTTAGTTCAAAAACGACGTTTAAAAACTTCAGAATACGAAAACAATAAAAATATCAAAATAAATTGAAAAGGAGAGAAAACTAGAAGAAATACAAGTAAAATAAGTTACAAAAGAATGAGTAAAAGAAAGATAAAAAAAACAAAAGAAATTAAGCTAAAAGTAAATTGAAGCCCTTATACTTAATGTTTTCAGAGGCAGACATCGTATTAATTTACTGGTTTTACCGGTGTAATCAGATTTAAAAACAAATCAATTAATATTATTTATTATATATATATATATATATGTTTTAATACAAGAATTTTAAAATATTTTAATAATATTTAAAAATTGTGTAATTAATTTGTATACTAATCAATGTGAAATTATTATTTGAGTAAAAAATATATAATTAATTAATTATTTTTAAAAGTCAAAAAAAATTAAATATATAATATATAATTGATTTATTAGTTCTCAATAATCTATTTATTATATATAAATTAAGTATATAATCATATACAAAGACAAAAAAATAATAAATACTTCTTTAAATAATTCATATGGTATAATATTTTTTCCTTTCATATATTTTACTTTTTATTTATTCATTCATTTCATTTTTGTTATATTTCAATCCATTTATTCATTTCTTTTTTTTTTTTAATCCTTTCTCTATTTCATTTTTTTTTCCTTTTCTTTCTTCTTTTCATTTTTTTCTTTTTCTCTTCTGCTCTTCTTCTTCCTCCCTTTCTTCCATTTTTCTCTTCTTCTTCTAAAAAAGAAAAAAAAAGACATTGCTGCTACACTAAACACAGACACGTAAGTATATACAATCGTACAGCATGAGTAGATAGATATTTAGGGTCATCATAAGATGTCAACGATGACAATCAAATAATTTTTTTAATATAACAAAAATATATAAATAAGATAATGATATATACTACAAAAATATAATTTTTTAAATTTAATTTCAATAATAATAACAATAATTTATATCCAGATATTCAAGTTTTAAAGGAAATTAAAAAATATATTAATTTTTTTGTAATATGTTTTTATATATAATGTACCCATATCTTAGCCTGATCAGTACGTGAGAGAAAAATTCAAAAAATGGTAAAACATAAAACTCACTACATTAAAAAATATAAGTCATTTGATGGAAATAAAATATTTTTAAATTTATTAATTATGATAAACATTTAAAGAAAACTTAAAATGACTAAATGAGCAAGTTTGGAAACATATTAAATAACAAAAATATAGTTACTATTATGATTTATGTGTGTATATATCACTGTACTCTCTTGACTCCATTAAAGTAGCTGTTTTTTGGCCAATTAATATGTTTTTCAACTTGCCTTATATATAATTAAATTTTCCATCATACTTTCTCCCCTTTCCCACTCTGCTGGCCCTGTTCCTATATATAAAGTGCCTTAGTATATGAATTATAAGAAGTGAATAATTGGAATATTAGTAAGTTATGAATAAATTCTGTGACGCACGGTTTTTACTTATTATTTAAAATACTCTATAGTAATTCGACATTTTTTTTTCTTAATTTGAAAAACAGTTTAAAACCTCTAAAATTAATACACTGTAAATATTAATTTTTGTTTCTTGAATTTTATATTTACATGAATTAAAATTCTTTTATTATATATATATATATATATATATTCGTATACAAATAAATAATTTTTCTTTTTTCTTCATATATCGACTATGTCTACTTTTGGAAAATAATAATATGACCTTCATGTGTGATAAGAATAAAGTGTCCATCCGATTCAGTCTGCAAATTGTTTTCTGATTGTTGTCGAATCATTTATTGACTTCGAATTAAACTTCTTGTATATATATATATATATATATAATGATGTGTCCAAGAACTAGGTTCTTAGAGAAATAAATTTGTGAACACACATACAGATTAAGCAATTAATCTAGAAATTAGCCGAAGGTAAAATAAGATAATTATTGTCTTTGGGCCACACTCAGATCTTCTTAGGTTCATTCATGCAAGTTCCTTAAGCTCGATTCACGTGGACCTCCTCTTTGTGGGCTAAAAAGACAATTTAACAATTAGTGCTTCCAATTCACATCCGTCAAAATTTTATGGGTCTTTCATAGAATTAATCAAACAAACACTCTTTTATGCTCATCAATTTTCGTAGATCTTCTATGAAAATTAAATATTATATAGTATTAATCAAGTATTATCTATTTTTTTCACGAGTCTTTCATAGGATTTTAAGTTTTCTATAGAATTAACAACACTGTTCATTATTTTGTGAACTTTTGGTGGATTTGGGCTTCTCATAGATTTATTTGAGTACTGTCATCGTCTCGTTTCAAGTCAAATTATTAACTCTAATATAGTTTGTTGGAGTTGTGTGTGAGCTAACATTAAGTTCTATTTGACTTATTGGACTTAGTAGTGGAGTTTAATCAAATTAAAAATATTATCTGTAGATAACAATGCGCTTGACTTGGAGTCGAGTTCAACCACATTGGGAAAAACTGTCTATAGGCCTATACATATACATAAACATAAATGACTTGACATCATATTTAAAAAAAAAAAAAATTTAAAAATATAAGTTATGACTATACATCTACTTATAAACAAATCAAATTTCTTTTCTTTTTTTAATATGAAATAATTATTTTTTAAATTCATATTTGGTTTCATAATATTGTTTTCCTCTTAGATAATGGAAACCAATGCCGGGATAAGAAAAGCAACGGAGATAAGAATGAAGAACCATTAAAAGGCCTAAAAGGCAAAGTCATAGATCTTAAAGACATGATGTTAACTACTCTAGCTAATATCATCTTTACTGCTCTAACGACAAGAGACTTGTTTGACAACATTGAAGAGCAACATTGAAGAGCCGTCCAAGGATGACTATAAGGTGATGATGGCTTTAGCGAATGAGGTGATTGAAGAGACTATAACTTTTCGCTTGTTTGATTTCTTACCAATTTTGAAAGGACAAGGGCAAGGGCAAGGGCAAGGGCAAGGGCAAGGGCAAGGCCAAGGCAATGGATACGTATCATAAAATTAAATTTATTCAAGGAGGTAATCATCTATGAAAGGTTTATTTTCTTAAGATCAAATTGGCAATGCTCGAATGGTAATTTCAAGTCAAAATTTCTCTTTTAATGAATTATATATTTGCAATATTGATATACGTTTATAAATTATTCCTATGTTCAGGCTAAGCATGCATCTACTATTTGAAGTGAATTAAATGTTGCATCTGTTGTCGAGTCAACATTCTCAACACAATAAATTCTTTTTCTTTTCTTTTCTTTTTGTTTTTATCAACATTCAACATATTAGCATTATTATAATATTGACACAAAATACATAGCCATGCTTTGTAGAGTTTCAACTCCATCCACTCTCTTATGATTTCAAATAAATTTTTAGAGAAACCATATTCAAACGATGCCATATATTGATGGAGCGAATGATTGGTGCCATAGCTTCTACCACAATAACAACAATTTGAATTGTTGATTTTTTTTACGCACAAGGCAAAAGGAAATTGCACAAAAATAAAATGTTAAGAAGAAGAAGTGAATTTGTGACAAAGGAACAATCTTTATTGTGATATGAAAATTCCAACCAAACATAGCCCAACTGTTACAAGGTTAGAAAAGTGGTTGTGGTAAGAAAAGTGGTTGTTGCTCCAACATTTTCTCTTTGATTGTTCTCCACTCTCTAAACGAATGCAACCATGTAATATTCTAATTTATGGCCTACATGAGCCACATAATAATGGGATTACTTGATCTACCAAACTACTATAATTATAATAACTAATTAATCATGGAAACTTTTGATTCTTAGGAGTTTTAATCTCCAAACTTTAACCTTTATAGAAAAAAATTCTTCTTTGCTATTTGAATCAATTTCCAACACTCTTTTGAATCAATCTCCAACACTCTCTTGTGATTCAAAATTGCTTTCTTCAAGTATTACCTTGAATATTGAGACATAAGCCATATGCCAATCTCAACCTTCCAAATGCCTGGTGATATCTTATTTCCATTCCAAAATTTGGCTATCATTATCAACTTGACTTTACGTGCAATTCTTACTTATCTTATGCAATGTAAAGTCCAAAAATAGCACTTGCGTCAACTTTATAGTACAAACCATCATCAAAAGCACTTCTTAGATAATCATTGGCATAATTTTCACAATTTCAAAGTTTAATATGCTTAACTAATGGAACATCCTCCGTGGCATGCGCAGTTGTCAAATTTGGTTTTTCTTGCTTATATGTCATGATGTTAGATCCAAAATTTCAAAAGCTCAAGTATGAATAGTCTACATTTTGAGCTTGCAAATGGTTAGGGATTACCACAGAAGAACCCTTTCCTTTGATTACAATCCTTCATCATATTTCTTTGCTACCATAAGATGGTCTTGTTGCTTGGCAAACAAACAAGTATTTCTTTCATTGTCATTTTGATCTCAACTTTAAGAGTACACGCTTTTGTCCTTACTTCTTTCCGTGTTGCTTTTCACTCAAGTTCTTTTCTTAGCCATTGCATTTTATGGTCAAAATTTTCAATACTTTTTCTATCATTGATAGTTCACCGTTCAAATTGTAGTTGCCAAGGTTGGTGTTGCGGCTGCATATTACTCCTTGAAATCAATTTTTTATTTTTTGAGTTTTCTCTCCCTTTCTTCCAACTTCAAACTACATTCTCGTTAAACATATCATCATACAAGAATTAGATTTACATTTGCTCCTTTAAATAGTCACCATTCCTTTTCCTTTCTTTTCCTTCCCTAGAGCATCATAGGTCATGAACAACCTACTTCTCCACTTGGTTTTTCCACATAATTAGCTTACTTGTCTTTGTGCCAATAATTGGTTTTCACACATTCAAACTTCTTACAATTGAAGCATCGAGCATGCTTGTTCAACTTTTTATTTGAACCTCTATTCCCCGTTTTCCCACAATAATTGTTTTCTCCTTGATAGCCTCCTTTGTCTCTTCCACTTCCTTCACTTTTGTCTTTCTTGGATCTTTCTCCTATTACTTGAAATGCCTTTTCTTCTACCTCGTCATCCATTCTATTGATCCTCACTTTATGGGATTGCAATGACCACACCAACTCATTAAAGGAATACATTGCTAGATTATTTGACTCTTCAATAGCTACCACTACACGATCAAATTTGGAACTTAGGCTTCTCTATAACTTTGTCACAAACATGTTTTCAGAGATGTTTTCTCCATACAAAAGTATTTGGTTGACAACTCATTTTACCTTTCTCAAGAACTCTTGCATCGATTCTTTATTTTTCATGTGAAGATTTAAGAATTCACAATAAGGTGTTTGTAACTTAATGTTTATCATGGTGGATGATTTATGGTATGCCAATTGCAAATTTGTTCATGCCTCATTTGCCGCAGAGGCACCAGCATCTTGGAGAAGATCAATTTATGCATGGTTTGTTGGATGAAAACAAAACCTTTGAATCTTTCTTCATTGTTTCCCTTAGTTTGTTCTTTTCATTACATTCATTGTAGTCATTCTTCACCAAGCCTCATAACTCTTGAGATTTAAACAATGTCACTATCTTAATGCTCTAAAACTCATGTCTCTCCTGGATATTGATAAGAAAGATTGAGCAATACTTGCAGAGTTGTTGTTTGTCATGGTTAAATACCTTAATTATGTGATCAACGTGGCACTGATAACATAATATTGGTTTTTTGATGCTCGAGGTGAGATGCACCAAATACAAACTAAGAAGGAGAAGAGAATTTTGCTAAAGGAACAACTTTTATTACTATAAGAAAAAACTCAACCAAACATAGACTAACTATTACAAGGGAAAAGCGGTTGCCGTGCTCCAACATTTTTTTTTAATTGTTCTCTACGCTCTATATGAATGCATCTATATGAAACGCCCATTTATGGCCTGT
Organism: Avicennia marina; assembly: GCA_019155195.1. Classification (NCBI taxonomy): domain Eukaryota; kingdom Viridiplantae; phylum Streptophyta; class Magnoliopsida; order Lamiales; family Acanthaceae; genus Avicennia; species Avicennia marina. The sequence goes on along the minus strand of CM032781.1, from coordinate 3,445,026 downwards.
AAAACAACATAATTATGGCAGAACCTATTAAACTACTCGAATAATGGTAACTGATCATAAAAACTCCTAATTTTCAAGAATCTTGATCTCCGAACTTCAAGTTTACTTTTACACTTATACAAAATTTTCATGTTAAATTTTATACATTCAAAATTTGCATCCAAATAATGTGCGTGTCCCGCATTTGGCAAATATTACTTTCTTAGACATGCCAGCATCGGGCAGGCCAAGGTTGGTCAAAAATATACGGGCAAGTACCTTTTTTGGTCCAATAAGAAACTAACAGAATTGCAGGCGCATATAATATTTTTATACCACCTTCTACGAATGTTTTGTTTTTTTTTGGGGTGGCTAATTATAGCTGTATTGGTATAAGTCAATTTTGTTGCCTTCCGAAGCGTAGCAAAATTTAAGTAACCAATATTTTGGGCATATAATTAAATAATATTCAGTTGATACATTTATATAACCTACATGTATGTAGTAATGTCTCAAATAATCTCCACTGTTCATAGAATTGACTAAGAATCACTATGTATTTGGTTGTAAGTCATATACTTGGCCTTCTATTGACTATGTTAGATAGGTGAGAGAGACAAAAACAAAATTTAAAAAGTGAATTACCACCTGGATTGATTGGGGTGCATGTACATGCAGCTTGCCAACCTGCGATCTTATTAAAAAAAAAAAAATCTACCACCTTATAAATCTTCAGCTGTTTCACTTCATTTCAAGTGCCCTACAAATGCTCGTAAGTGTGGTTCCACAAGAGTAAGAAACCTGTTCTTGCTTTTATTTCTATGTTTGCCAATATCTAAGCGTATGATGATATGCAAATTAACTTGCTCAAAACTTTTGAGTTATTTAAATGAGAATCTAACTTTTGGTAGTTTTATGTTCCAGCTGCATCAAAACGGAAACTAGATTGACAAAGGCATCATCATGGCATTACCCTTTCTACTTCTTGCACCTGTTGTCTTTTTTTTCCTCAAGCATTCTTGTTTGGGGCTCGAGAGCTTCCTTCCAGGCCTAATCCGTGCCAAGTTTTGGTAATGCGTTGGTGGCAATTGCTAATCACTTTATAAATGTATCCATCTCCCATGATTTCACGCAAATTTCTAGGGAATTCATATTTTACATGATGCTACATGCATTGCAGGAGCAATTGATTAGTGCCGCAGATTCGACCAGAATAACGACAGTTTGGATGACGGAGGAGTTGATAAGAAATTAAGACAAGTTATTCGGAGTCCGCGCTGAAGTGGAACACCCCGTCGAAGGAGACACTGAGGCTCCACTTGCCAGCTCCAAAGTTGGTACCCCATCGAACTCTTGGGCAGTTGCTAGGGACCCTAACTATTGGGACGATGCCACAGCCTTCAAACCGGAGAGGTTCTTGGAGAGGCTACAGGGGCTCCCGCTTCGAATATCTAGCTTAATGTGCCCTGGATCAGCTGTGCCCTTCATGAACATTCAGATGCTGGTGGGATCTTTTCTGCATTATTTTGATTGGAGCTTTCCGAATGGGGCGGACCCAACGATTATAGACACGAATGAGAAGTATATAATTACAACTCCGAAGTAGGAGAAACCCTTCCTTTTAATTCCAAAGTTAATGGACTGAAATGTAAATGCTGGATATAGTTAATAATGCAGGTGTAAATAATTGAATAATATCTTTGTTTCTGAGTTGAAATATTTGACTGACAGACAGACAGACAGACTCACACACACACACGCAAATAATATCTAAATATAGCAATTTTCAACTCAGATACTTCTTTCATTGTTTGTTCTGTAATAAGAATGAGATATTAACTGTTTCGGTATTTATTAGTCGAAATTTTAACTCTAATCTTAAACAAGAATTTCATACATGTTAAATGTGGAAAAGTAATAAACCCTTATATTTTTAAATTTTCTTTTTCTTTTTTGAAGCAATATCTTTAACTCTTTCTACACAGAAGCTTCCAGAAAAATATTAGAAACTCAGGTTTTCATAAGCAAAAAATTTATTACGAATATTTATTACTACTATACCAACATTTCTTGCTATAATAAATTTACGAACCCTAGCTTGTCCTTTTCCCTTTCATAAGCACATTATAAAATTTTGGTAAGCCATTTTTTCTGTAATAAATCCAACACATAGGCCATGTTTGTTTTACAATTTTGGCCACAAAAAATAAACACTCCTTCATGCGAATTTTTTTCTTTTCTATTCTTTTTTCTTGAACTCTGGCCACAATACTAATTGTGCACATTGATAGATTTGAAGAGGTGGATTTCAAACCCATAATAATAAATACATTGTACTTGTTTGAATAATAATAAATTTTAAATTCTTAAATTTTCTTTTTAAACTATTATTTTGAATAATTTGAGTAGATTTAAAATTCTTTTTATTTAGAGTAATTTGAAATCTTTTATTCAAATCATTTCTCCAAATCCAAATCTTTCTTGTCCTAACTTATTTTGACATGGAATGGAATTTTACAGTAATCAAAATTATTTGTCAGTCAAAATAATAATTCGGAGTCAACAGAAACGTTTCATCACTAATTTAATTAAAATAATAGATTAGGGACACAAAAAAAATGAAAGTTGCGAGTCTTCCAAAAGGGACAAAATCTTAAAGATGGGCATTAATTTCTCCTTCCCAATATTTTTTATTTAATAAATTATATAAGACGACAATTAATAAGATACTATAATTATGCAATATTCCAGCTTTTATGGAAGGATTTCAAGCTATGCTGACATTTCTTCTATTATTGTTTTTAAGCTTCATAATTCGTAGATTTGCGGTTACTGCCATGGGCAAGGAATAAGGGAAAGGTTGTCTAATAAATTATAAAATTATAAATTCTGGACACGAGATAAGATTCGACCCCAATCGGTATACCATTCTCATTTATCAGAATAAGAATTTGGCTCACGTATTAAAAAGCAATAACTAACATGCAAACATCATGAAATTAAAATCAATTGAAAAGGGAGAAACTATAGCGTAGTTCCACTTTATATTTGGCTTATGCGTTAATTAATTTCGCCGAAGCATTAACGAGTCCAGGTGGGTCTGGTTTTGGCACTTGCTTTCATGGTAGGTTTTGACACTTCAGCCTGCCAAGAAAAAGTGAAGTATAAGGATATTAACTCGACAAAAATAAGAAGTTTTTCCTTGCAAACGGATTACCTTGTCATCAATTATATTCTTCTGTTTGCCATTGTCTTCATAAGATGTGTAAGCAGGCAGTGGCACCTTTCCAGACTCAATGAGGGCGATATCTTCAACCAGCTTCTGGTAATGGCACTTCACCTCCGCCACGGTCTTGCCGCCCACTGCCCTCGCCAGATTCTGCCACCTGTCCGGCGTGTCCTTGTCGTACACCGCCAATGCTTCCTCAAACAGCTTGTTTTCTTCGGGTGTCCAAGTTGAGTTAGACCCCATTTGTGATGTCAAAATTTAGAAGGAACTGACCTCTGTGTGCAATGGAATGTGACATGGCTGCGCTGCGGTATTTATAGCACTGGAGGAGGGCCTGATAATGTCCGCGTGGCTGTTCTTGTTCTAATTGCAATGGGGGGGGGGGGGGTGTTATGTCAGAGACAGCTGGGTTATTTCCTTCCTTTCCATGTAAAAGAACTGCAAAAACAAATGTAGATAAGATTAAACCAGCTGGTAAGAAGAAAAGGAACAGCAGATAAGATCAAACCAGCTGGTGAAATAAAGAACAGCTTGGAAACAGGCTGCTTGCTCTATCCATGAAAGTTGCTTCCTGTGTTCCGGAATTTCATCCTTTTGCTTCTCAACCTAATTCTGAAACGTGAAATTGCATGCATTCTCAGTGGGTCCAAACTGAAAGAAACAGGAGAAATCCAACGATTTTCACAAGCAAATCGTGGCCCATTTTTTATTTCCCTTGCTTTCTACAGACTTGGAATTGTTTGATTCTGGGCTTGAAGATAGAAAAGCATCCCATTTTCAGGAGTATTTTAACTCTTTTTCAGAAAGGTCAACTGTTTTTCTGAATCTTGCAGGGATATTCACAAATGATCTTTAGCTGGCTTGGAAAGTCCGTCCCTTGACGCGCGGTACTCCCATGACATAAGGATTTTCCCGTTTTTTTTTTTCTTAATATTTCCTCCTCAGGTAGTTAATTTTTTTCCTAACATCATTAGCAACTTTTATGGAGTACTTGGTACTTACCGGGTGGTGGGATCATGCATTACAGTCTCTATAATTTTACGCTTCCTCTGTCCGATGAAAGTGGAAAGTGACGTTGTAGCATCATGATTGTTGCGACATTGAATGCAATAAATCTCTTTGGCAAACCTCATTGCAGCTTCTGATCACAAAGAGCACTGAATTTTGTACATACAGTTCTCCACGAAACGAAAGTCGATCCTGCGTATATGGATATGACTTAATATAGAGGGCTCTGAGAAATCCAAAAGCCATATTTGAGATGAGAAGGTTTGACATGTCACAAAAAGTTTGGCTTTTGAATTGGAAACTTACTTGAATCAGATACTTTTCCATTTTGAACATGGTATGATACATTAATTGAGTTGGATACAGACGAAGAGATTTGATTTGAACGGATTCTTCAGTTAACAATATTCTATCCACTTGTAAGAATTGGGAATTAGTAACTTCGATTCATTTCCGATTTGTTTGTTTTGTTTAGTGCAAATTCAAATAAATGATAATTGCATAACGATAGTTAGCATACAATGACGTTCTAGTCAAAATTTTCAAACTAGCAGCCTGAAATTTCTCGTTAACAATTAAATAAATGATAAGGTGGGATAAATCTTTAATTTTAGTCTAATTAAATATTTTTTGATTGATTAAACCTTTAGCATGATAGACGTTCAGTAGAAACTTATAAAATTAAGTCATGTTTATTTTGCCTTTGGTTTTTGGATTAATCGAAGCTCCTGATATAATTAAGGCACGGTATACTATTACAAGATTGTAGGGTAATTAATCCTACCTGGAATTTACAATAAAGTAATTAGGCAGTAGAGTTCTTTTATAAATTTTTCAAAATCTTTAACACAGGAGAGGTTCGGTATTATTTTATAAAATTAGGTCATGTTTACTTTGAATGAACATGGGACAAATTGTTTTATCTAAATTAATTAAATGCATTTTTTTGAATTAATTGAAGCCTTAATATAATAAAAGCACAGTATATATTTGCAAGATTATAGGATAGGTCAGAAACCGGTGTCAATAATTGACAATTACACAATTTGAACATTTTCTTTGAATTCACCTAAAATAAGTGTATAAAAATTCTTGATTAAAAAATATTTACGAATTCAAATCAAATAGCCTTTGGATTTGGAGGAATGAGATTTTTGCTTGGTAGTATAAAAGAAGGAGAAGATCCAAAAGTTGGAAGAAGAAAGGATTTTTGGATTAGAAGCATCAAAATTGGCTAAGCATTTTCTTTAAACAAATATAGAACCAAAATGGACAGTAATTAATCCTGCATGGGAGTCACTACAAGAAAACACTTAATTTGAGACAACAAAAAAGTCATCTCAAATTGAGATGGATTTAAGACTAAAAAAATTGTTAAAAAATTTTCTAAAAAATACTGTCCTAAATTTGTAACAAAGAAACAAGTTGCCCTCAATATGTTCCATCCTAATTTAGGAACAGCTTCCAAAAAAAGGCCCAATTAGAGATGGCTTTTTCAAAAGTCATCCCAATACAGACAGAACTAAGAAGTCGTCCCTAAATGGGAGGCAGCTTTAATAAGCTTTCATCAATATTAGTGACGAATTTGGGATGGCTTTTTGAGACTGTCTCTAATTATAAATTTGAAATATACAGTCCTTTCAAATCCTAATATTTGAGTTTTTCTTTGATTTTCAAAATATCCTCTTATTATATTCTTGGGTGGAGAATCAGATTTGAAATATGTTGTCTTATTTAGTATTTTGTTGTTTAAGAAATAATTATTTAAGGTGGTGGAGTGTTAAAGACAATATTATTTTCTTTAATATGCATTTTGAGGGAGGATTTGGCAAATGTTACTTGAATTTGTAGGTTTCATGTTTATTTCTCCAATGTCGTGATGACTTTATACATTTCAAGTGAAATATTGGGAACTTATGAAATATTTGAAACAATTTAATTAATTTTGCTAAAAATATTCTCAAATAATTATTTGTTGAATTATAGGTCTATATTTTCTCCCTCCTATGCTTTGATGAATTTTGTTCATTTTGAGTGAAATATTTAGGACTTAATAAAGTGTATGGAAGAAGTTTGTATTTTTTTAAGTGTTCCTTTTATATATAAGAGAGGACAAATTTATTTATATACTTCGTTTTTGTAGGTCGTAAAAAAAGTTGAAACAATTGAGAGTTTAGATATATGACAAGAATTTGGCTGGTCATGGAGCTCTAACACTTGAGTCCAAGGATGGTATTAATGAATTTATTGAATGTGTCATGAAGTAGTATGATTTTACGGATGATAGTAGGATTAGATATATGTGCTCACGATGTTTAAAAAATTATTTTTTGGAAACTGATATGGTAAAGATACATTTATTTAAAAAGGGATTTGTGCATAATTATTCAATTGGATCAATCATAGAGAATATGAATACCTTGATGAAATCCTAAATAAAGTTAGCCAAAATATGGGTCTTAAATCTTGATATAGTTAAAAGATTTGAAGTGATGAATTAGGAGTGAAGAATGGTGTATGATTTCGCACTAGCCATGCCTAAGAAGGAGTCTTATATACTCATTTGCCAAAGTTGAGTAGTTTCCCTAACCTTCAAAGATGAAGATTGCCAAGAAGGCCAAGAAGAGGAAAGCAATTCTGTAGAGGTGTTTAAGGTGGAAGAGGAAGATTGACGACAACCTTTCATGGATTATCTCAAGTATGGAAAGTTGCTAAATGACCCACGTTGTTGAGTTGATGTTTAACGGCGTGAAGCTCACTTCCTCTATTTCCAAGACGCACTTTATTGACAATCATATGATGGAGTCCTCTTGTACTGCTTAGATAGCAACGAGTAGCTTAGGCCATGGAAGAAGCTCATTTTGGGGCCTGTGGTGCTTATCAGTCTGGACCGAAGCTCCACTTTCATATGAAAGGGATAGGGTATTATTGGCTGATTATGATCAAAGATTACATAGAGTTTGCCTAAAAATGCCAAACATGTCAGTTTCATGCTAATTTTATCCATTAGCCACCTGAGCCATAGCACCCTATTGTTTCATTGTGGCTTTTTGATGCTTGGGGCATGGGTGTATTTGGACCAATGACAAAATCCTCTACCTAACATCTTTACATCTTAGCTGCCATTGATGACTTCTAAAAGTTGGCCGAGTTAGTTCCTCTTAAAGAAATGAAGAAGGAGAATGTTGCTAACTTCATTCGCATTAACATCCTTTACTATTATGAGATTTCTCGGTACATAATCATCGATAATAGAAAATCCTTCTCCAACAGCCTAATTCATAGGCCGTGCTAAAAGTTTGGCTTTAAGCAAAGAAAATCTTCAATGTATTATGCTCCAATAAATGGCCTTGCTGAAACTTTCAACAAGACTTTCTGCAATTTGTTAAAGAAGGTAGTCTCCAAGACTAAAAAAGACTAACATGAAGAATTGGAGAAGCTTTGTGGGCATACTGAACTACCTACAAAACTCATACACAAGCAACTCTATATGATTGGTGTACGGTGTCGAGACTATTGTCCTGCTTGAGCAACAAATTCTATTTTTAAATATAGTTATACAAGAGAGATTGTCAAAGGAAGATAATGCCTGACTACACCTCTAAGAATTATAAGCCCTTGATGAGAAAAGGCTAGAAGCACAACAAAAGTTGAAGTGCTATCAAACTTACTTGTCGAAAGCCTTCAATAGAAAGGTACACTCCTAGTCCTTTCAAGTTGGTGACTTGGTGCTTGCTGTAAAGAAGCTAGTTATCGCCACTCATTGCACTGGAAACAAGTTTGCATCGAAAAGGGATAAAACCATATTTGGTTAAAAAAGTTTACACCAATGATGCATATAAGTTGATCGTTGAAGATGAACTACGAATTGGTCCTAGCAATGGGAAATTTTCAAAAGATATTTTCTTTTAAAAAATCAAAATAAGGAAAAAAAACAAAAAAAGTAAAAAAAATAATAGTTAAATGCTTTTTGGTACATGAATTTAAACTGCAAATCATTTCTGATCTGCAAGAGTATAAACTATGAATGGCTAAACTTTTGTTCAAATGCGAATTGTTTGAACTATGTTATGGCTTGATCCCTTTACATGTACGTAGACAACTTAACAATTTTTCAAGTTCAATCACAAATTAATAAAAGGATGTGCTTTTGATAAATTATTAAAGATGAAGGAACTAGCTCATTAAAACAAATGGAGAAAAAGATATTTTAATAATGATGTGGATGATTTCAATGTTTCAAACACAAAGAAAAGAAAGCTTGAAAAAATCTAGTCAAAAGGCTTTAAATCCTTCAACTTCTTCTTAGCAACCTCAACAAGTGGTTTCGAAGACTTCAAAGTTTTCACCATCTCACCATCCAGCAGAAAAAGTGTTGATTATGGCATCGATTTCTTCCTCTATTTCCTTAACTTCAACTAAGACATTCTAATAAAATTGGGTTCATAACTCTAAGGATTTGGATAGTTTCTTTTACTTCTCCTTCAAGGTAGCAAAGTGTTCTTCAGCACTCTTCGGCTCCGCCACCATCTGCTTAGTCTCTTTGCTTTTTCTAAGCTATGTCTTTTGTAAGCGATCCTTTACCTCTCTAAGCTACTAAATTCACCTCCTCTTTAACACTTTCGTTAATGTTTAAGCTCGCAAATAAGGCTTTTTTTATATACAAATCATAGTTTATACAATTCAATATCCCCAAATGGGTTGAAGTGAATGTGGGATGATTTATCCTTTTTTTTTTAATAGGCAGGCGACACATGATATTTCTAGCTTTCTTGCACTAGAACTTCACCCATTGGGCAATTGGTACTCTTGGGGATTAGCCTACATAGACTCCACTACAAAGCTTATGAAAAATATGGAATAAGTACTTACATAAGTGAAGGAAAAATTTAACCTTTATCTCATCAGCACTAGTAAGTTCTTGGGCCCTTCTTGTCATAAAATTTTCCCTAGATAAGAAGTCTAGACATTGTGCGCAAGTCATATAGATTAAATTGACAATTCTCCAAGTAAAGTCAACAGAGTATTTGTAAAAAGACATTGAGCCTCATAGAATGCTTTCATAATGTTCACGTTTTGATCATATATGAAGAGAAAAGTATATACAGCATCAAAAATTTTGGTAGCACTTGTTGAGGACGTCTTTAGTCCACTCCCAATATCTAGAGATGTACTGAAATTTGCCAAATAGGTTGAGGTAACTCTCTCATTTAGTCTTCTTGTTGATAATATGATAGCTAAATGTGATGAGAAATAGGCTAAGACCATTCGTCAATGTAGTGAGGGATAATCAACTTTGGCAAGAAACCTGCAAGGTGATCAACCAGAGATGTATACATTAGCAAAGCAGTGCCTTGCTCTATATGGTAGCTTTGATCATCAAGGACAATCAAATAGTTTTCATTAGACAACGAAATGTGATTTTTAAAGTATTCCATGGTTTGGTTGCTACACAGAAGAAAGTTCAATCAGGTTCACTAGAGTTGAAAAAAACAAAGGCTAAAATTATGCAAAAAATGAAGCATGTGTTTCACAGAATGTGACTGGGCATATAAAGTGTTGTTGAGTGAAAAAAAGAAAAAAATTGCCCATTCTCAAGTCTGTAGGCCCATGTCCAAATGCATTGACCCATGTCTAAGTTTGAAGGCCCATGTCCAAATCCAAGAGTCCAATCTCAGGGGCCCAAGGTCAAAGGCCCAAATATGAGGGGAAAAAAAAAACCCAACTAAAAGAAAAATGTTTTGTTTTGAATTTTTGAAATTCAATACTAAAAGGCCCAACTGCAGAAACCTAACTTAAGCAAAATTTTATTTTGGGTTTTGAAATTTACAAAAGAAAAGAGGGAAAGCCCCAACTTAAAAATTTTTTATTTTGGTTGAAAATAAAAATAAGAAAAATACCAAACCCACAAGCGAGAGAGAGAGTGAGAGGAACTTGGACCCCTCAGATTTGGGTTTAAGCCCAGCAGCCCAATAATAGCAATCTTCTCTTCTCTTAAATCCTCCAACCAAGCCTACCTGCCCATTTCTTTAATTTGGCATTAGCATTTACTTCAAGCCAAACACAGCCTTGTGTCTCCCTCTAAACTGCACGACCAAACATAGCCTCCCTCTCGCCCAACGCCGTCTCTCGCGTTCATCCCACGTGAGACCGCTCTCTCTCACCAGCGCACATCAGCGCCACCGTTCAACCCGCGGCCGCACCAGCGGTATAAAACGGGGGGGGGGGGGGGGGGCAAGGCAGAAATGCGACTAGCCGCCGGCGGCAGTGTCGATGAGAGGAACGGCAGTGTCGATGAGAGGCGCTGACAAAGATCAGAAAGGGGCGACGAGAATCCATGATGCTGGGAAATTTTCATTCGGTTGCAAAAACTGGTGTAAGTTGATAATTCAATTTGATTTGTGCTTACAGGCAAGATCTTTGGCTGGGACTCGAACAATTGAGGGATGTATTTGCTAAAACTCAGCCGATTGGAATTGAGAATAGGGATGGAATAGTGTGTGGAGATGACCCCGTGAGACGAATGTGTTGAAAAGCTTAGGATGTTCAGTGCTTATTTATAATTGAGCAGATGATTCCTGAATAAGAAATTTACATTTTAATAGCTGGAATTTTTGCTGCTGTAGGGAGTGATAACTAGAATTCTAGCCAGAATCATGATTGAAAATGAAATAGCTACTTCCCTGGCGTTCTGGGATTTGCTTTGAGGAGACAAGTCGACCTATACTGCGACTGATTGGTGTTGGACATTGTCTGCATTCCTCGTATTCCATGAATAGGAGCTGAGATTTTGGATTTATTTTAGCCAAAACGAAGCAATCAGTCCACAGTCGCCGGTGGCTTGAATACTTGCAGCAAAATTTTTGTTGATTATGTCCCTTTTAACGCCTAGTCATATGTATGGCATGGGCTGTTTTGCTGTTTTGAAGTACTATTTACGTGCTGTTGATCAAGAAAACAGCCTAATTTCATGCTTTTGATTGGCAAAAGAACAGGAGGAATAGAGGGTGGACGTTTTGCTTGCCAAGTCACGAAAGAAAGGGACAAAAACATTTCTCCAATTATGGGTGGGCTAAATTTTCAATGGGCTGAGGTAAAGTAAGTCCAATTGATGGGTTGTAAGGAAATATTGGGCCAAGTCTGATGACAGGAAAGAGTGAAAAAAGGGACTCTTGGATGTCGCCTTAAAATAGCCAAAGAATGGGCCTAGGCCCATAGCTAAGGAAAGGCTTACAGAAGCCAAGATAAAGTGTGGGCCAAATAAAAAATCACATGCTTGATGTATTTCTACAAAAAGCCCATTTAAAAAAAAAATTTCAAAACTTATTCACTCATAAATAAATTATTCGTGAACAAGTTTCAATGGAATATTTTTTGACAAGTAAATTTTCATCAAATAAAATGCCAACATATGGCATTTCGGTGTATTAAATATCAATTAAAAAAAATTTTATTATTTATATTTTAAGAATTAAATTAAATATAATTTTTAGAATTAAATAATAAATAATTAAATATTTTAATGCAAAATATGGTTGACCAATTAGAAAATGAGAAGGATTAAGGCCAACCAATCAAATTACACAATGTGTTAAGGTATTTTTATTTGACAAGTTATAATTTATGTCTTTACAAATATAGCAATGACGAAATTGTGACAATTATTATTGCAAATCAAGATGTGACCAATTAAATCTCACCATATCGTCCAGTACTTATAGTAGCAAGACTTTCCCCGCTACTATACATACAGGTGGCCTCCAACAACTTTAAACATACAACAACACTTCAGGGAGCACTCAAGAAGTTGAACAAACTCTTTTTACAAGTTTAAAGGAATTCTTACAATTTTCGATGCATTCTTTGCAAAGATTCATCAAGTTCTAATATTTGATCTACATTTAGGTAGTTAAACCTGTGAAATAACGTTATTTGAAATTTATAACAGTTCTAAGAAAGATCAAAGTTCAAAAGCTCTTTCAATTCTAGCTATGTTCTTCAAGGAGCATTCAAAGTGTTCTTGAGACATTCAAAGTGTTTCTCATAAAAATTCATTAGATTTCAAATTGTGATATAGAATTATAGTGCTAAACCAAGAAATTAACGTTTTTTGAAAATTTAATAGACTTTAAAGAAGATTAAACCCATAAATGTTTCAAAAAATTACAAGAATATTCAAATTTCTTCAAGTTAAAAGAAGAATCAAATGATTAAGTTAGAAATTATATCAATATAAATTTATTTGATTCAAATTTTAATTGTAATTATACAAATTTTTTGTTAATAGAATTTAAATACAAGAATCTTGTCTATAGGGACGATACTCAAAAAAAAAAAAATTTGGTCCAGGACAAGAATTCAAGTCTTGTGAGGGCATTTCTCTTAACAACTCGAAGACCCACCACTATATAGAGTCCCACCAAACGACTTTCCACATCGTTTCCACATCAACTCACCATCGAAACCAACCATCGAGCTTGTTGCAAGGGGAACATCTCCAAGAACCAATATCCCACATTCACAATTGCGGAATGACTTATCAGGGAGAGTTGTGCGCTCAATTCTCATCACTCCATAATCATTTTAGTAAGTTTGAATTATGCTCAATACAAGATCCATGTGGCATGTTTAAATGAAGTTTGTTATTATATTACTAACAATTATGCATTTATCATTGTGTAGTGCAATAAGAGAAGTTACGAATGCAATTAGATATATCATAACAAACAACTACAATGGTACATAGATATGTCATAGCAATGTGCCACTTAGTTCCGCAAGTTCAAAGTTAGTGAATTAAGTACAACCTTTTCTATTATGATTTCATAATAGCTTGAGGAGTTTTTACTATGCTATAGACATATTTAGCTTCACCTTATCATATGAATTGTAGAGTCAATTTATTTGAAATGAGACAAACTAAATGGTAACAGAAAAAAGTTTCAAAAAAATGGTGAGCAACAATATACAAGGTCTTACATTGTGCATAGGCATCAAACACAAGAATTGGGTAAGTCCCTCAGGATACATGGGCTGAGATGGTGACTTAATGGGGTTGTGACACATTTCAAGTGATGTGGGAGAAGAATAGGGCAAATCATGTTGCTAATGCTGCATCCATCTCTATTAACTATTGAGGTCGATCAATTTCTATAATAGCCCCTTGTGAATGAATGTTACAAGTACAAGCAATATTTTTCTAATATTGTGTTGGCTAGATAAAAATATAATAGGCTAGATAAAAATATAATACTTATACAAGTGGATTATTGACAAGTCTTTTTTTTTTTCGTGTCTTTAATCTTTATTATTCTTTAAGTTGTAAAATTAGATGTTGAACTTGTTTTTGTTAAAACTCGAGAATTATCAAAATTATTCCGATGCCATTGTATGGAATGGAATGGAATGAAATGAATGACTACGTTTGGATTGTGATTATTTCCTTTGAATAAATTCTAGGTCTTAATCGTGTTTAATAACTGACGTGATTGATCACCTCATAGTTTAATTTATTGTGTGTATTGACTTGAAATTTAGTTATTTATGCTAAAATTCATCAATACAAAAAAATGTGTTATTAAAGGAGTTTGAAAAAGGAAATGCCACAAAAGAATTTTTCTCTATCTTGAACAAATTTTCATTGTGGTAATAGAATGGTGCTAATAGCATATTATATTTCAAATTAGACGTTTAATTTAAAACTTAGGAATCAAGCTGGAGATTGAAAGAAAAGACAACAAAAATTATGAATTCGTCAACAATGATGAATCAAACAATATAGTTAATTAATTTTATGAAATACAATGACCTTGGAACTCCTCTCATTGAATTTGCTTTCTTGAAATTGCTTGAATTACACGTTGCTTGATATTGTTTTTTTTTTTAATTATTATTAAAAAGTTACAACTAATTTCCAAATTGTCTAACTAATTTTATAGTTAATTAATTCGATGGACATACTCGACACTACCCGTGGGATGATTCTCACTCACTCTTTAGGCCTAGTTAAATACAGAGTATTATTTACATGAGAAGCTGCAATGTACGGTTGCAAAGATTTTTAAGGAAGCAAAATTTAATGTTAAACATGAATCTGTTCTACAAGGAAGCAGCAAAGATAGATTTGCTTCTTTTCAAAGCATTATAAATCAAATATGTGATCAATTTCTCCCTTAACAAATGCTCTTTTTCCTTTCTGTTTTTTGTTTTTTTGTTTTTTTCAATCATAAATTGCCAATAATTCAGCAAGAACCCCACTGGCAAAAGACTCAGTCAACCACCAAAAAAAAAAAAAAAAAAAAAAATCTCTTCCAGATAAACTTCTCAATCACAAGTGGAAATCTGGGGCTTATGAATCCAGGCATGGGCCCTTTTGCCATGTGAACCTATTGAACATGTGTTGGGTGCTGGATGGAACTGATGCTAAATATCAATAAAAGCAAATAAGATTCAAAGGAAAAATATACTGCTGGGTGGTTTTATTCCCTTTCTGATTGATTCACACCGTTGTATTCTAAAGCCAAAATCGTTGCGATTGACTCAGGACTGGCGTCCCCATAACAAATTGCCCCTACTGCATGCAATCAAAAGTGATTTGTCCAACTTGTGTATGTACACCTATTAATAATGACAAAATAAATAATTGAGTTCACAAATACTTTTTCAATTTTAATATCTGTACAAATAAATAAATATCTTTTGTGAGTGTGGTTTTAAAAATTATAGTTTCTTGAAATTTCCATCAAAATCAATTTAAACATAACACTAGACACCTCTCAATCAGTGTACTGAAATTAGATTGAGTGGACGAGTGATCGTTTGTGATACATGGTACAAATTGTATTTTGTTTTATCGTGCCACGTAATGCTCTTGTCCTATTTCTGTTGTTGTAATAATAGAAACAAAATCAAAAATTGAAATATATATATATATATATATATGTGTAAATAAATTATAAATAGATAATAACAAATAACGCTAGGTAGGGTCAGAGGCGGACTGGCAGTAAATAGCATGAGGTCGGCCGCCGTGCCCCAGACGGCGCGTTGACATGAATCGCTGGCGGCTCTAGGGCTTAGATTTACTGGACAAACATTCTGAGCGAGAATCGTCCCGCTATATACGTTTAAAAAGATAGTGAGTGAGAATTTAATTCTATTTGAAACAAACAAAATTCTTTACAGAATTAGTATATCTTTAAACAAATATAAAAATATCTTAATTCTATAAAGATATTTTTTTTATATTAAAATTAAAGAATTAGCAAAATGTGATAGATTCTAAACTACTAAGAGGGCTCAACAACAATCGTGTATAAATAGGAGAACATGTATATATTCAATTTAAAATGAAACTAAAAATTATTCAATCTACATATTCAATTTAAAATAGACAAATTAAAAATAGATTATATTAGATTTATTTACCAATGAAATCAAAAATAAAATAATAAATCATAAACTCTTTAAGAATTATATGAATTATAAATAATAACTAAAATTTTTCTCAAATTAGAATATAAAAAATAAGAATAATAAAAAGTAAAAAAAAAAGTTAATATCAGATTTGAGGAGAGAAAAGAGTGATGAATTTGAGTTTATAATATTTCACCATTTTTAATTATGAAGAAATATATTAGTTTTTTTTAACAATATTTATATTTTTCAGGATTAAAATTTATATTCTAGCACAATTACTTGATCATAAAAAACTTTATCTACAAGTTAACTCTACAATATTATATACAATTTAATCAAAATAGAGTGTGTGCGTGTGCGCACGCGCATGAAAGTGGAGGAAAACGAGGTGTGGTAAGCTCCCCGAACCATCCCCCACCCCGTTTTCCGCTTTAAAGTCAGAGAAAAATATTGTGCCTACCACATGTTGTCCTCTGTAAAGTAGGCGTCTGCAGTCACTTGTTTTTATTATCATACCTAGTTGTTCTTCTACTACATTTTTCCCATTTGATTAATTATTACAAGATGTATTGATTTTTGTACCAGGAAACCTAATAGGATAAGGACTTTACTCTTGACCACAAACTTTTCATCAATTATCCCAACAGATTGAGAGGAAAGATGCTGAGAATGTTTTTTAATTTTGTTATATGTTTTTAGTTGTGATTTAAAAAAAAAATTAGAGATAAAATTTAAAAATATAAGAATTGTTTTTGTTGTGGCTTTGTTAGTTTTTTAAAACTCCAACTCAAACTTGGGATTGAATTAAATATTCAATGTTTAAGTTGTAACTCCATTAAATTCAAAAACATTTTTTAATTTTATTGAATTCAAGTCATATAATTTAGGCAATGTCGGTTTGCACATTTTCATTGTTTATCATCTAATCAAAATTTACTCATTCCAAATATATAACCCACAAAATTTTTATTTGATTTTTAATTTAAAGTATTCTCTCTCTTGTAATATACACAAATATTCGAAATACAATTATTATATTTATTTATAATCAAATCAATAAATATATATATATATACACACACACACACACATATTGATATTTATATATGTGCACTCTAAGAACTAATTATTAAGCTTATGTATTGATGCATTATTCAATTATAATTATGTATTGTATATATATAATTGTATAAATTCAAACAAATCAAAATTTTTGTTCAATCAAAATTTTATAACCAAATATAATTTCTATCCCAATAAAATTTTCTGGTAGTGACACAAATTTTGTGTGCACTCATACGGTGAAACATGGAATTATTCATATTGAATATCAATTAAATATTTGGAGAATAAATAATTAATGTTATAATACAAATATAATTGGCTAATACCAAGTGCATACAAATATTAGGCAACTAAGTCGTGTCTTCCAAAGCTATAAAAGACAAATATTGACGTTTTAATAAGTTTAACTACATCAAATCAAATCTTATAATTAAAAAAAAATAATTATCAAGTCAAATATTAATAGTCAATTAAATTCCGCTACCTTATCAAATACACATGAGAAGACTATCTTTCACAACTATGAACAGGCGTGGACTCTACAACTCAACACCTAACTTGAAGACAAACGAAAGCATTTACGTAAAAGAAGTTCTAAAGAGACTCTAAATTCTTTTCCTAAAATTATGAAAGATTCGTAGAACTCTAGGTGAAATTTAGGGTGTTTGTCACTGTGTTTCGTCAAATTTAATATTTAATCTATGATCGCATTGTCATACCTTGAAATTAACGTTTCTTGGTGACCGCACTCCTCATTTTCATCTCCCATAAAAAATACAAAACCAAACAAAGCCTTAGTTTATTAAGACTCCCAAGTCCCAACTATTATGGGTTTTGAAGATACCACAGCAATATATTTTGCGTCGAGTACTCAACTGCACATGATGAATGCAGCTTCTTATGGAACTACAGACATCAATATTTAACAATGATCGAATCAGATATTTTGTTCATTTGAGTAACGTATGCCCAGATTGATGCACATCTTAGATAAGAATCAGTTTATTATAGACCTTTTTATTTTTTCCAATGTGATGGTAATAGACCAAATTCATGGAAACTTCACATGAGTTGAATGAATGAAAAATTAATTTGTCAAGTTAAAAATGGGTTCGTGTGTCCAATGTGTTTGTTTGCCTAATCATCGAAAAAATCATTACCCATATATATGTTATGCCTGAAATTAAATTAAAATATGATTACGGCCGTGCATGACTTGCTTTTAAGTCAACCGAAGGAGGTCAAAGCCGATTTGAATCAAGGCGCACACGCACATCCATCTTAAGTAATTGAGACTGAGAGCATGTTTGGCTTAAACTTATTTTTTATAACTTACAAAATTATATAGTTTATAAAATATTTTTAAGATTTGTACGCTTTATAGATTTTATTTTAGAAATAAATTAATAAGTATTAGATAAAATTATTTTATAAGATTTTATTGAAATTTATAATTATATTTAATTATAAATTTTTTGATTTGTAATAATAAAAATGAATTAAATATTATTAAAAAAAATATAAATTAAGAATTTTACATTATTTTTAATATATGAAATAAAATAGCTTATATGATGTAAGAAAATAAGTTGGAAATAATCAACTTATTTTTAAAAAGTTTATAAGTTTCGAACATGATATTTTTAAAATTTATAAATTTTTCTAAAAAAAAATTATTAGATACACACGAAGAGTTTATAAACTCTCACAAACCTTATAAGATATTTTAAAAAATTTATAATCTCGCACAATTACCCACTAAACACAAAATAGGTTACGAGAAACAATAGACTAGTAGGCGGTGCCAAATGAGCCCGTTTGAATCATGAGCTTATCAAGCTAGCTTAACTAAAGTTTGATATAAGTTTGAACAATTTTGAGTTTGATTAGAGCTTGACTTGAATTTTTTGAGAGTCAAGTTTGAACTCAATTATTAATATTTGAAAGTTTGCGAGCTAGCTTATGACCTTTCATTTTTAAATGATTTTTATATTTTTATTTATCAAATATTTTATCTATTCAATTATATTTATAAAAATCAAATTAATTTTATAAGTAAAGTTTAACATATTAAAATTATATTTGATGAATGTTTTTTATTTTTAAATTATATAATAGAAATAATGGGAGGTTTTTAGCAATATTTCACGAAATCTGTATGAAAATAAGTTCTATAAGTGTAAATTTTGCAAGTCTTTTATTTTTATAAATAATTGTTTGGTATAATATCTATAGTTTCTATTTTTTTATCTTCATATCCAATTTTGATTTATTCACAGTATTTATATGTGAATTATGTAAACGTTTATGCACACAATTATATTTTCTTTTATCGTTTAATCTTATACAATATTTAGAATATCAAATTAAAAGTGTACTTTGATTAATGATAACTGTATTTATTTAGTAAAATACTTATACACATATACAATTACTATTGACTTCTTATATAATTTAATTTAAGATAAAAAAATAAAATCCTCGGTACACTTAATTATAAAATTGATTAAAATTATCATATTTATTCATTTTATAAATCAATATATACATAATTATGTTTACTTATTATATTAATTAATAAGTATTCATATGACTTAAATTCATGTTTTCTAATTTTAATTAAAATTTGTCAACATTTTAAATTTATGTTAAATTTATAATTTTAAATAAATTGAAATAATATTAAATTTTTAATAAAATTATATTCTAAAAAAATTAAAAATTAGTGAGCTTAAATTTGTATTGGTTTCAACTTAATTTGAATTCAAAAATATTGGAGCTTGATGTCAAATTAATTCTTTTTTTTTTCTTTTTTGAGAGCTCAAATTCAGGTTTAACTTGAATTAACATAAATCAAACTTGACTCTAAAATTTTTATCAACGTCCAAATCAAGTTTAATTCATTTACACCCTGAGTCATAGTAACTTGACTCCCAGAAGGTCAAACCATAAATAAATGGATGAATGAAAAGAATAAAGAGATGGGCCTAAAAGATAAACGAAGACTTGGTCATCCGAAGTTGTCGGCCAAACACGTTGCTCTCGTGAATTTAGGGACCCAACTTGTGCATCCACTTTCCACTTCGGATATACACCACAATGTTTCATAAATATCATCCTCTATACTTCAGGAATCTGGACTCTTATTTTATGATATGTCCACTTTATAATCGAGAATCATGTTCCCTTTGTTAAATAGAATTATAATTTTAAGAGTTGTTTTGAATAATAAAAAAAGTTTATATAAATTAATTGATTCTTAATAGACAATTTAAAGTGATTATAACTTCACAGTAGATGTTATTCAATTAATAATATTATAATTAAAATAATAATTTAAATGATATATATTTATATATTTACGTAATTCTCAATTCTTTGATTGTTTAATCATGACTACAATATAGGATTATTTATTCTACAATTTTATAATTTAATAACGAGTTCTTATTTAATTAAGAGTTTTAATAAATCAAAGTAAATATTTGATTAAATTGAATAAAATAGTCTATTTTATATTATCATTTGAAGTGAATATTTAATTAAATTAAATTAAATAATCTATTTTCTATTATCATTCAAATTAAACATATATTCTATTTGCTAACGTGATATTAACTATGAGTTGAGGAACAAAGTTAGAAGTGGACATGACATTCGTGCCCTCTTCAAATCTATTTCCACTAAAGCAAATGATTGATAAGATCTGCTGAGTTGTCTGTACAAAATACTTCAAAAGTGTTTCTAAATTACACCGCTAAACGCGTGTTTAGTGCATAATGGTCAAACTATCAAGCGTGTGAAATACCTAAAATTATCGGACAAGAAATATGATTTGATTCTATCAAGTAGTGAACTTTAATACACACACTGTCTATGCTATGTTGTTAAGTGTAAAGAGTTCATAATTACTCATCTTTGGTCTCCGATGTACCAGATTATCTATATTTTCGTTATCTTTTCTTTTTCTGTTTTTAATCTTATTTTATAACTTTTTATTGTCTTATCTTTCAATAAGAACTTGATTTTTTCCTCTTCTTTATTCTTACTTTTAATTTTTTCTTTCTTCTACAGAATTTTTAAATATAATTTGATTTATAAATAATTTTGCTTTTGTTATTAAAATTCCTAAAAATATAATAATTTTTATTATAATTAATATAATTATTTAAAATTTTAATAAACATACGCACATAAAGTGTGCAATTAGTGTATGCAATCACACACACACACACACACACACATATTATATATATATATATATATATATATTAATATTATAAGGTCATCCCCGTGTCCTGGTGGGTCATGATGGCTACAATTCAAATCATCCACTATTTACAAAGAGAAGAAGAAGAAAAAAAAAAAGAAAATACTAAGATAATATTAGATAATTAAGGTCCATAATTCCAAAAAGCCATACAAACTGCGTCTAGATGTCATACATACAACATTTTTATTACAATAAAATACACACCCTAAATATATCACTCGTCAAAAATAGAAAATATAAAATACACACTCTAAATATATCACTGGTCAAAAAAATCTCGTTTTATTACAATTAATAAAATTTTACATTTAAAACACATAATTCACCATATTAAAAGAATTGAGTTCCGAATATAACCGGAGAATTGTCATCCGACGTGAAGACCCCCAGCTAATTTCCACTCGGGTCCTTATCCTTCCTTAATGTCTCCAATACAACTGACGAGCGCTTTTGCAATTATTGTCTGAAAAATAATAATATATCTTGCTACCATGATCCCCCCATGCATTATTCAAAGCCAGACTGTACAAAAGTACAAAAAAAATTTGGCAGTTTACAAGAAAATTCAAAATTGTACGCCAAATCTTGACAAGCGTGTCTATTTCCTTCTCCCATTTTCTGGGAAACCTTATATAGCTGAACTCGCCGGAGCCACCACAAACGCAAGTACTTCCGGTTGTTTTCCCACTTCCCTAGGACCGCCTCCGCCGCGGCCGCGGCACCCATTGGCTCAGTCCCATCTATCTAGTCAACTCAGAGCTCAGTCGTTCGCTAATACAGCTCTCTTCTCTGCCACGAAAACAAGATCTGCTATTCACCGTTGTGGCCGTTGAGAAGTATCCTCTTCGCCATTAATACGCATACGCTCTCTGCTTTTATTACCCCACCAGAAAGTACGTTTCGCACGCTCAGACAAACAGGAGAGTCACAAGCAACTTTGTTCAAGTTGCAGAGCTGTTTGCATTGAAATGAAGAACCAATGCTCGTGATCATTGAGGTATGTATGCATATTTACATCAACATGCTGGTATGGGTATCCTTTATTCTCACATTGGTATGCCTAATTCTCCATTTTTTGCAGAGGAAAACCTAACATCAAAATGCAGGGCTATTGTATTCATAGAATTCCATAGGAGTGCGAGCAACAAAGTAGATTTAGTACTTAATCGAAATAATGAGAACCCATCTCAAAATTTTCCTTCTGTCCATATTCTTCTTTCTCAACTCGGTTGTGGCCCAGCCCATACCGCGGCTGAGTTCTAAAACCGAGTGGCGGGCTTTGCTGGAACTCAGAGCATCACTTGGGATCAAAGCTAAAGATTGGCACAAGAAAGCTAACCCCTGTCTGAATTGGACTGGGATAGAGTGCGGAAATGGTCGTGTAATCGGGATCAACTTGTCAGGGTTAAGGAGAACTCGGCAAGGAAGGCTTAATCCGCGTTTCGCTGTTGATTCTCTACCCAATTTTCCTTTGCTGTCCACTTTCAATTCATCAAGATTTTTGCTTAGAGGATCCATTCCTGAATGGTTTGGTCACAGGCTAAGCAATATTGAAGTACTTGATCTCAGGTCTAGTTCGATTCACGGTTCAATCCCGGCGTCACTTGGAAATTTAAGTAAGCTCAGTTCTCTACATTTATCCAGTAATTCTATTACTGGGAGTATGCCAACAAGCCTGGGGAAGTTATTTTCGCTGTCGGTTCTTGATCTCTCGCAGAATTTGTTGACAGGGTGGATTCCAAATGAGATTTCCGCTCTTGGGAATCTGAGTACACTTGACCTGTCTTCAAATTATTTCTCTGGGAGTATTCCTCCTGGTTTCGGCTCACTTTCTAGTCTTAAGACGTTGAATTTGAGTAACAATAGTCTGAGTGACTTCATTCCTACTCAGCTTGGATATCTTTCTCAGTTGATGGAACTAGACCTTGGATTCAATTCTTTGTCTGGAACATTGCCTGAGAATCCTAGAGGATTGCGAAGTTTGAGGAAACTTTCGGTTAGGAATAATGAGCTGAAGGGGTCATTGTCAGGTGGCTTGTTTAAGAAACTTGATCGTTTGGAATACTTGGCTCTAAATCGAAATCATTTAGTGGGCAATATTTCTGATGTCTTACGGTCAATGTCCTATTTGAAATATCTAGATGTCTCAGGAAATAATCTCACTGGTGTTTTCCCAAACCTTACTGCTTTCAGTGTCCCTGGTTCAGTCTTCAACTTCTCTAACAACCAATTTTATGGATATTTGAACTCTGGATTTGGAAAGCTTCAGATCATTGATGTGTCCAACAATTATTTTGAAGGATCAGCTCCTAATTACACCGGAATCAGCATTATGGTTTCGCATAATTGCTTTAGGAGTGTTCCAGGCCAGAGGAATTTCAAGGCCTGCTTGAAGTTCTACTCGGATAGAGGTATGCATTATGGAAACAATACTGGCCACAAGCCACAAAACCCTACATTAACACAACAGCACAAGAGCAGAAAAACGTTGACATACGTTATGATTGGAGTTTTTGGTGGACTTGGCTTCATCATGGCTTTAATATCAGGAGTAGCATTGCTTCTTAAACTATGCAACGTTCGAGGTACAGATAATCAAAGAGAGAATCGTAGTGTGACACCCGTTGTAGAAGGAGGCATTGGGCAACCTCCTAAGGCTGTCGTTGAGTTTTCTGGCTTGGGAGAAGCGTTTACGTATGAGCAGTTGCTCCTAGCAACATGCAATTTTAGTAGTGAAAACCTTATTAAGCACGGTCATTCTGGAGACCTGTTCTCGGGAAAACTGGAGGGTGGGCATGATGTCGTTGTCAAGAGAATCTATTTAAATTCCATCAGAAACGGATCGTTCATGTTGGAATTGGATTTCTTTGGCAAGGTGTCACACCCAAGGTTGGTACCCCTGTTGGGACACTGTTTAGAGGGTGATCACGAGAAGTTTTTGGTATATAAATACATGCCCAATGGAGATTTGTCGAGTGCTTTATATAGATCGAAAAATCCTGAAGAACAATTGCAGTCTTTGGATTGGATTACACGATCGAAAATTGCAATAGGAGCTGCTGAGGCCTTATCATACTTACACCATGAATGCACTCCTCTGGTGATTCATAGGTATTATGTTAACATACGGAATATATTGGTGCTCTTATTTTTGTTATGTCTATATTTGTCTTTCTTATAACAATTATCTGTTGCTAACTAGCTTTATGTTATGTAATACTTGAATGTTTACATCATTTCCACAAACGCTGTGCTAAATGCTATGGAAGTGCTAAATGTTAAATAGCAATAATCAGATCAGTTTGTTAAACAAGACTTCAAGTTGTGGGACTGCTCATTTTGTTACTGTATGTTCTTAATTATATAAACCACATCAAAAAATCACTGAAAGAGAAAATGAAAGTGATTTTTTGACTTCATACTTAAAAAAATCTCCATTGAAATGTTGGTAATTGAAAATGCACCATTAGATCTTCAATGCCAGTTTCTTTCCTTTGATACAGGCAATGTTTGATTGCACAATAAGCGCACATATTGTCTATTTTGTTCAGTTCATGTATTTATTAACTTCAGTACGGTTTTGTGAAGAGATATTCAAGCCAGCAGTATCCTTCTTGACGACAAATATGAGGTACGGCTTGGAAGTTTCAGCGAAGTTTGTTCTCCAGCAGAGGATAATCAGAACATGTTTGCAAGGTTCCTTCATACACCACGGTAAGTGATTTCCAATCTGATCATAAGTTGTTTCAAAGTTTGTGTGATTCCTCCATCCCAAATCATAACTTTTAAGAACTTCTTCTAAGGCAACCTTTTGCCAAACAACAGTCATCTTTTGATGATTTGAAGTTTACATCTCGAATATCTTGATTTCAGTTGGATTTTTATATTCCTTCTTCAAAAAAAATGATAGAGATTTAATTCTATACATTTTAATTGAAAGTCTCAACACCTTTCTTCTTGTCAATATGCAGGACTTCAGACGGACGACCTTCTGGTAAGAGTTCTCCCAACTGAAAGAACACCAACTAGTAATTTTTCATGTCTTGTTCACATTTATTGGATGGAAGAGCTATGCCTCAAGTAACAGGGGCTTGTTTCATAAATTTAGTTAGTGTTTGCATTATTTACTAAGAGAGTTGTGCTTTTCTTTGTTTGGCTTTAAAAGAAGTTTGAACAAGTTCTTGACATTCCGCTCCATAATTGCTAGGATCATCATCAATTACCTGTGCCTATGACGTCTACAGTTTTGGAAAAGTCCTGCTTGAGCTTGTCACGGGGACGCTTGGAATCAGCAGATTAAACGATGCAGAGGCAAAGCAATGGTTGGAGAGCAATTTACCTTTTATCAGTATACATGATAAGGAACAAGTGATCAAGATTGTTGACCAGTCTCTCATAATAGATGAGGATCTCCTGGAAGAGATCTGGGCTGTTGCCATCGTGGCCAAGTCATGCCTCAATCCTAAGGCCTCTCGACGCCCCCTAATGAAACATGTACTCAAAGCATTGGAGAACCCCTTCAAAGTTGTGAGGGAAGAAAATTTTAATTCCGACAAGCTGAGAACAGCTTCATCATCCAGGCTGACCTTGGCTGCCGCATTATTCGGTAGCTGGCATCGTAGCTCATCAGATAGTTCTAATAGATCAGGACAAACCAACAAGGAGATTATGGGTGGTCTTAGACAGACGGAGAGATTAGGGTCTCGTAGCAGTGGGGCGAATGACCATTCGTCTTCACACAAGAGATCATCCAGTGATGTTTTTCCTGAACCAGTGGAAATACAAGATGTAGAGAGACAGGATTGGACCACCAGCTGAGAGTGTTATGGCTGTATTCATGGATGCCTTGTGCTTGCCTGTTGTAGTGCATTAGTGCATTTGTCAATTTGTTTAAACTGAAGAAAGTGCGAGATCAGATGGTCCGTGTGGTAAAGCTGATAGGGGGGCCTGATCTGATTCATTTCTTCAGTAGAGTTTTACAAGGTACAGTAGGCAGAAAGAAGTAGTGAGTTGTATGAAATGATTGTCGATCTTGGAAACAAGCTGTGCATGCTTGTATTGGACGGGAGCCTCCTGCAAAGATTGAACGAGAGGGTTCATATGGACTTCACTTCTACTCATTTAGTGGGGGAGGAAGAGTGAGTCTGAATCGAATACATGATTTATCATTCACAATTTCAGAGGTAGAATACTCGTAGTCTACAATTGCCACCACTATCTAGGAAAACCCAATTTCATATTTCCAAGAGTCTTTAACCTCAAGCTGCATCCGGTATGCGATTATAGTGATTTACAATTTCAAGGACACAATATTCATACTCTAGTATTGCAATCATCATACAACTAATTTTTCACGCTTCCAGAAAGAACGTCAGGAATTCCTCCCCCAAAATGTCATACTAGCAGACAACAAATTTTCATAAAGAAAGGACATCAAATTCGTGCGGCATGAAATCTTCACTTGGTCTGTAGTATTTGTCAGGGGAATAGAGGCTCAAATTCGTCACTTGGCTAGTATAAAGACAAGCAAATCTCTCTACCTGAACACTCAAAAAAATGATTCAAGAGTGAGAATCAAGGATACCCTAAAACGAATCACAAACACTAGTCTGGTAATGATAGAAACAATTCCATTGATGCTTCGTCCATCTCACCTGATGTGCAAACCGAGAATTCTGATAGCCAGTCTTCATCAGTTGTCCCCATATCTTGTGGAACTGAAAATATTTCAATAATAGATAAAACACTTTAGTTTCTGCAATGACTGCCAATCGCCAGGAATACTAAAGCTAGATATATGAGGTTCTATAGATAATTAGTTCTAAATGCATTTTGTGCTTGTTCATGACCACTTCTTACCTTTAGATGACATTCTCGCTGTGCTTGTTGATGACTTAGCCGCACTTGCTCCTGCTGAGTCTGATACGACAACAATTTTCCATAAGATATGGGAGACATACTTTCACAAATTAACACTAATAAATCATGTAATAATAGCAAACATATACACAACTTGAGTCAGCTTTTCAACAGTCTAAAAGATAACAAGGCAGGACTGAATTGATTGTCAGATAAGCTATCTCAGTTACATATACTAACCTGTAATTTATCAAGCTCAACACGTAGCTCTTCGTCGTTCACAACACTTGCAACATCAAACCTGATCATAGACAGTAGCAAAATTAATTTCCAAAATGCTGCTGCGTTGAGGTCTCAAATGCTTCAATCAACGGTAAGGTTTTGCATAAAAGAAGACAGTAACTTTTTCCAAAATCCTATTTTCTTAATTTATTTTATAGTAAGGTTGGGTATGGGACTGCAGCAGATGAATACTAAGTCTCTTTGGCAGTTTGTGTGCCCAGAATGACAACTAGAAATGAATGCATATCCAGGTGCCAAATATCTCGAAAACTAAAATCAGGTACAGAATTACCTGAGAGACCACTTTAAATGATGTATCTTGTCGTCAATATTGTCGCGCTTATTCCTCAATAGCTGAAGTTGCTACAGTGAATTAAACATTGAGTTGAGAATAGATAGATATTGTTAATCAAATCAAGAATCCACAAGAAAGGATGCAGCTGAAACAGAGAAGGTATGGAAGCATTCAGCAATCACTTCCCCAGATCATGTTACTTCAATTAAAGCAGATCTGGTTAAAATAGCATAAATCTTCAACAATAAGAGGTCCCAAACAAAATTCTGAATAATTGAAGATCACATCCAAAGTCAAGGGGCAGGCATCACATTATAACACAATGAAATAAACTAGATATGTAATAAGATATTTCCATAATCATCCTGTAAACTTGCATCCAATGGATTATTTCTCATGATACAACAGTTTCTGAAGTGGGGAACTCATGTTTAACGTATTACTGCCAAAGGAAAAAGAAAAGACAACCTTTCGAAACAATTCATCAATATGAGACATCTAATAGCAAGTTACTAATGGATCCATTCCAAAATGTGAAAGTTCCTTAAAGCTTAGATGCCGTTGTTGCAGAAAGTGATCATTGATCATGATAATCTGCCAGTCTTTGATCTATATATTGTTTAAAACACCACCAGATATTCAAGACATCTAACTAAAGTCCAAGCATAGGTAGCCATGGTAATTGGCCCATCCTTTTAACAAACCATTGCATCTATAAAGTATGTCAAAAGCAGTAGCAGTACATATATACCTTGCGGGAATCCCTTATTGTCCAGAGAATTTCAACTTCCTTTTCAAGCTCCGGAACAACAAGCATTGTTCTCCAACCTAAGAAAAGACGAATTGATCTTGAATTGGACTTCAGATATTAACACAATGTATCAGAATCTGAATACCGTGATGACAGTATTAGATTAAACACCAAAATCATCTGAGATCAATCAAGCTAAATGGAGGTATAACAATTTTACAAACCTCCACACCTCAGAAAGTTGACATTCACTTGATTACATTTCATTTTGAATTTCTTTCTGTACATAAACATTCTAGATTTTATAGGAAAATGCATTGGAGTCTTTACAAATAAGAAAACTTAAAAAGCACTAGAATGATACGAAAAAGATTGTTGAGGCGTACCTAGAACCTTTTTACTGCGCAAAATATCTCCATATATGTGATCTCCAACATACAGTACCTATAAATTGCATGTCAATTGTTACAATTTCCAGCAATCAAAACCACAAAAAACCCAAAAAGTGATGATATATTATTTCTCTGCCCACTGACTTCTGAAAAACAACATGGATGAAGGCAGGAGTTCAACTTCAACCCATAAAACTGCCTGTCATTCACATGGTACAGACTAATGTCCCCATAATATTATCTTAAGCGAACAATTTTAACTTGGCCCAAATTTCTAAGGAACTGACACATGAAGCTTCTTGCTTTCATCTGTAGACATCAGTATTTTAAATGACACCTGTATTGCGTCTAGTGTTGTCCAAAGATAATTTTGATCTTAAACAGATAAAAAAAAACCTAAAAAGGGCCAGAAATAAAGGACATTCCTTCTGTAGAGCAAGTGATACCTGGGAGCTTGACTCGATAGACAGTAGTTTATGTAGATGGCCAACATTTCCTCCCTGAAAATGTAATTTCAGAAAGACCATCAACTATTGAGTGGAATAGACTGAGAGATCAACAAGTAGAAGATAAAAACAAAATCACATAATTCTTCTCTTCTTTCACTTGATGGTATAAATGTTTGCTGACTGTAGGCCATGGACATACCTGGAAAACTTGGCAACTTTTTTTTACAACCTTCAAGGGCAACCGCAGAGAAGTATCTACCTGGTTAATCAACAAGGGAAATCCAATTAGTCTTGCACAGGACAGTTTAAAATGCCCCATTCTGGAACCACAATCAAGATTTAAACTGACCTGAGGCATGGGTGTTCCATTGTCAGTATTAAGAAGCATGCCCGACTCTGGATCAACTTCAAAAAGGTTAGCACGGTTTTCATCATGGAAAAAATTTGGTTTTGCACTGTTCAAGATGAGGCATAAGATGTAATTATCAGAAGTGCTGTCCAAAGACTGGCCAAGATAATAATTGGCCACTTATCCATCACCCAAGACTTCAACACTATTTTGAGGGGTTAGGGCAAGTAATATGATCGATGAGATATATAAGGTGTCCCTCAGATCACATAATTCTACCACCAAGAAAATTTCATTCAATGACATATTACAAGCTCCAAGAGAATCAGCGAAGGAGGCTGAATACACCATAATCTAGCATATCAAGTTAACCCAAAAATTATGAACAAACACCAATCTGAAAAAACTTCGCAAACTTCTGTGCTTGTCGGTAAAGATAATGACACCAGGAGCAGGAGGATATATATATATAGTGTTCATTCATGTGTCTATTTCTTCCTTTCTAGTTTCATAGGTCATAACTAGGTTTGAAAAATCAGCAAGTAATCAGTTGCCAAAAACATTCAAGTATCAGGAAAAGCTTACAACCTGCCAGTAATAACAATATCAAAATACTTAAGCCAATCAAAATTCAAAGAAGCACAATCATCCGCCGCTCTTTTCCCGCAGAGGAAGTTCATTACGATATTTGTATAATCCCATAAGCTGCACCAGAACAGAATAAGTTTTAGATCAGTCTTGAACTGCATATTCACTATAGTTAAATTAGAAAAGGAGGTTGGGGTTTTGTAAAACATTGAGGACGCTTAGAGTCCACAAATACCAACAGCAGAAACATAAGGAAATAAATAGAAACAATTCTCATTAAAAACATTACTTGAAAGGAAGTTCACTGATATTTGAAAAACTTAAGAAGTTACTCAGCAGTCAGCACAATGACGCTAACTTCAGTTTGAACCATGTGCACAATTAGTTTAAATTACATGCATCTTTTGTATCCTAACAACATTTTGTATGGGAACTCTTACCTGTTTGTCACCAGAAATGTAGCACGGCCAGAATCTCTGAGCATCTTTAGCATGGGAACAATTGAGGAGTCCTCGTTGATATATCTGATAAGTAAAAATAAACATAAGACTTATGGTTAAAAAAAATCCAGGTTTGTACATATCAAACTCAAAACTACTGAACAGGTAACTAGTTGGGCAGTACTTCTCAGAAGTAAAATAAAAAAATGGGGTAAATGATACCTATATTTAAATTGTGAAAACTATCATATTATATACATCCATACTAGTGTTAATAGGGTGACTTAACAAGAATCTATGAGAGAGTTCATAAAAAAACAAAATCTCAATGCTCTTGCTCCTAAGTTTCGTACTCACTACTCGTAAATGAATAAGTATCCAGAAAGTATAGAAATAATAACGTGACATGCCCAAAAAAGACATGACGTGATTTACAGAAAAAGGAAAGCTTGCACAAAGTTGAAGTTCTCGTGCTATTAGAATTGGAATTGCACAAATATGCATTCCCAATAATCATGACTATTAAGATCCAACATACACTAAGTTTGTTATATGAAATTTACTTCATAGCACTTAAAAATACTTACAAGCCTTCGATAAAATGACATAGCACTAGAAATCATTTAATGAGAATTGAAAATATGGTGACCAGCATAAAATTCATTATCTATACAGGACATCCAGATTTGGTCCATTTATTAGCCACCTTTGACATTTAGATGATGAATGCCTTACATCAAGATGAAACGAAGTATCTTTCACTTTGGTTGGATGACACACCACAAAAAAGGTATTTTTTAACTTTTAAATACACAAAAAACATGATGCCAATTGCTTCTGACTGACCCAGCATCTCTGGAAGAATTAGCAGCTAACCATCTTAAGTTATTTTAAAAATTAAATTTCTCAATCCAGATATTTATTCATCTCTATCAGCAAAATGACATGGATAAGTAGACTTCAGCAGCTGTCACATGTGAGCCAATTAATAATGTGAAAGAACCTCAAGACTTGACGATATCAGCAACTTGGGCCAAATATCTTGAAAGTCCAGTTGGGATTCTTAAATTCCAAGATCTAGTTTGAAGAAAGATAACAAGTTGTTACTCTGCATCTTTGAAGCAACAGTATAATTTTTTAAAATACCTTCTAGGATCTTTCGCAACCATCTTCTTTAAAGTACCATCACGATGGCACAAATCAACCGCAGCCCGAACATCTTTATACATACGAGAGTAGCTGCATATCATTACATGACATGAATGAGAATAACATTGCTTAAAATACAACCAACACCTCTGTTAAAGTTACTAGATGCGTTCAGTTCAGGTTAGCCTAAAGCTTATCACTGTTAGATAGTTTTATTCTGTCAATATGATTTTTCTCTTTTCCAGCTTTATTAAACAATATGGAAATTGAAACAGCCACAAACTAAACAAAATTTTAGAATCAATAACACACTGAAAGATAAAATCATAGTATGGTATCAGTCTTTCCTCTATTGTGGATGCTGCAAACAAAAGTTTCATAACTTTATTCACCTTGCTGATACTTAAAAGAACTTAAGCAATATATGTCACTAGTAAGTAAAATTTGCAGAGGCTTTCTTCACTCTGTTAACTTTAAACCAGCTGCATGTAGTTACAACATGCCATTTATAGGTGTTTACATATTTCATTTAAGTATGTAATATTGTTTACTAGCATAAATTTTTATCACTCATAATAGGGGCAATATAATGCATGGTGCTGATACTACAGCACATGAGGGCAAAGTCTGAGAGAATAAAATTGCATGACATTTGGTATGTAAATCGTTTTTGTTCATGAAAAGTTCAAATGCAATGACAACTATGAAAGAGCTGAACAAGGCGTGCTCCAAACGGACTATAACAGTTATTATGTAAAAATAAAACAAACAGACTATACTGGCTTCATTCATAGTATGGATAGCATACAAATTTCAGCAATGTTTCTTTTTGTTTGTATGTGATTATGTAAATTTTTATTTTTCCTTGAGCCAATTCTTCTATTCAGTACACACACACAATCTCATTGTTGGAACCTCCAAATGGATACAACCCCTCAAATAGAGCAAGTTTCTTTCAATTTAGATTATTTTATTCAAGCAATCTCTGCTAGGGCAAAGACAATGAATGATCTGAAGTAGAAACGTCTATCTTATATTAAGTTGATAAAAGAATAAATGTAATCTTGGACCAAGTTTGATCCTAATGACCTTATTGAACATGTTTTTGTCAATATGATAGGAACCAACTCCAGTTTTTGACACTTTTTGGATGGTTTAACCTAATTATTGAGCAAACCACTGGAAATACCAGTTAACCATTGATAAGCTTTAGAGCCTAATAAAGATCTTTCGTCATGATCATACACACCCATCTAGAGCCAGTATATATTGCTGACCAAGAACAGTGAGCATTCAGTCATTTGTCCACAAATTAGTCGAGCACTAAACTTGAGATGAAAAACTACATCTGAAAGTTCTTGCTAAAGAATTCAGAATAGAAGATGATGTGAGAACTAAATTGGATCATTTTCTGTAGGTGCAACTACTGAAAACTCATTGATATGTTTCATTGTTTTTTAATATGAATAAGTAATAATCAAAAGATAAAACACCTTGGCCTTTGCTTCTAACCTCCCATCACTGAACAGAAACCTTGGCATGGACATCACAGTACTTTAAAATAAGAAAAAGCAGATCTTTTCCAAATAAATGATAGAGAGGAGAATGATATATTACTTTATTTCACATGACTATAACAATTCATAAAAGTTCAAAAATTTGCTACAAGGATGGAATATCAGGTAAAAGATGTACTATAAATCATTACTGTTCAAAATTGCTAGTAATTATCTGACAACCAAAAGAATGCAAGAATTTCAAACACATTCACCAAATGCATTACGGTTTTTCTCCAGAAGAATTTTACAGCATAGTTTGATTGAGAATCAAGAAAGCTCGTTGCTGCAGTTTAACTAATCAAGAATCCTCAAAACGAAGAATTACACTAATACTTTTACTCACCAATGAAGTCAAACAGATTGTGCAAATGAGAATTCAACTTGTTATTTAACTATAGCAACAGAAGCTTAAAAAATCATATCAATTCTCTTACTCTGCTGGAATTTTTCCTGGATTGTTATCCTTGAAATCAACAAGTTGTGCAAATAAGTAAGCTTCAGCCAGGGAGAAAAGGGTATCGATTAGAGCATATTCAGGCTCATCAAATGCATCACGGATCAATGAATTTCCATATGTTGCAACTTTGTCTTCCTTCAACAACTCTTTGAATCCATGATACGCCACCTTTACATACTTGTGTCGATCCATCTGTGAATTGCAAGACCAAATTAACTGAAAGTTATAACTACAAGAAACCAGAATCCAGTTGGAAACTAACAAAATGCAATTTCTGAAATAAAATTGAAAAATAATCGTAGAAAACAAAGCAAACACAAACCTTCAATATATTCCCCCTCTTTTTGTCAAGAACTAGTCCTCTGACCATGTAAGTCCAATCAAAATACCACTCCAGCAACTACAGAAAACCAGTAGCAATTATTAAAGATCCTCGGAAAAATGCAAAAGCAATTAACATAGCATAAACTTTGGCTGCAAGGAACATCATTTTCACAAATCATGACACAAAGTCCAGTTAATTTCTATTTGTATTTCTTTTATAAGCCTGGATGCCAATGCTGGAGCCAGGGCTGGGAATACTAGATTACCATTCCAGAAAGTCGCAGCTAGAACATCGGTTACCTATCCCATAAATATCAACAACTAACAACATAACTGAACTCAATCTATTTCACTTCCCAAAGCCCATGTGCAAGGAAAAGTGTATGACCAATCCAAAGTAAAAAAGACAAACCTCAGTAGGATATCCCAAATCACTAACAAGCTTTTTGACTGTGCCTTCATAGGCAAGTGATTCAAATGTCTCTGCTTTGTATTGTGCCAATGTATAGTCCATATCAAATCCAACAGCAACAATATTCCTCATGTTTAGGGATCTATTGCAGAAAATTTGTTTTCCTATATTAATCTTCTGTCCCCCTTCAGGAGATGACCACACACAAGGATGTCCATCATCGCCCTCACTGCAGCCAGCCCTCTCAAACTGCACTGTTTTGCTATCCATGATTTTTCCAGTATGAAGATGATTATTACTCGGCTCTGTTCAAGAAAATGAAAGCAGAGTGTAACTAGAAGAGTGTTGCAATCAAACCTCTATAACACACAACATTTACACAAATACCAGTAAATTGGGATGCTCTGCTGATGATGCAATTCCATTGCAGTTCTAGACAAGTGATTCATGCTTTACTAATTCGTTACTGATGTGGCAATCACCAACCATATGTTAAATCATGTATTTCACAGAGAATGGAAACACTAGAGAAATTTTTGCATTTAGTGAATCTCCTACCAATATCAGATAGAGATATTTTCCTTTAATGAGTAGACACCTTTTGAAGGAATAAGCGTGTAAAATACCTATAAAAAGAAAAGAATTTAACAACCATTAGAGTTTTCAAACCAAACCAAGAGGAAAATCAATTTGCACAAAGCCATATAAGATGGAAACTTTTCCACCAATGAAATAACACTAAATATGTTCTATAATAATAGAAGAGAATTACAAGTCATTGCACAAGAATATGGCAAACTGATAATTCCAGGCAGAGAAGGAAAGATGGAAAAAGAGTAATTCAAGAAGCCAAAATGAAAAGCTTAAGACCTTTAGTTATGGAATGCATGCAAGATGTGATGGAATGCATGCCTAGAATTCAACAAAGTAAATTTTCAACTGTGACAGTTGCAAGGATAATCAACTATTGAAACAGTAATAAATTTAATAACAAAAAAATACGAAATGAATTTAATTTAACAATGTACAAAAATGTCAAAGACAAGGTACGGGATTTCAAAAGCACCGGGGCAACTTTTCTCGGGGTCTTGAACCCCCATTGGCCCAAACGTGACGCCGTCGCCATCCTAAACAAAAAATTTCTTCCTTTTTTTCCGTCGGTACAAACCATGCAACTTAGCCATCTATGATCTACAGTGGAATGCAAACAAAACAGAAGCATACGGGAAAAAAGAAACAACTATTGCCCTTCAGAGGTGACAATTGAAGGTCATTTAAAGAATAAATTATGCATGTTGAAACCAAGGGGCGAGATGGCATGCAGTGAAATATTTGAACAAAATTGAATGAATTGATTTAACTCCATCATCAACAGTTACAAACCGCCGAAAATTTAAGTCAGATATTTATTGCCCAAAATCATCATAACAGAAAAGACGAAAATGAAGAAATGGAAGAGCAAGCAAATTTAAGATCAATCGGACAACTCGAACCTCGGTTACGATTCACCTTCCTTCCACTCTGAAACTGGTCGGAAATTGAAGAACAAAAAACACGAGAATGGAACTGCAAAATCCTCGAAGAAAATGGGGAGGACGAAGAGGGGGACGAAAGTAAGGAGACACCGGGGGAAAATGAGTGCCCTTTGGCAATACGCATCTTCGTATTAAATAGCCATTTCCCAACAAGTAGAGGAATTTCCAGCACCAGCACAAATTGCCAACGACGAATCGAACCCGATACCCCTTGTTTCTGCCGGATGCATTAAATAGAAAAATTCACCTACACTTTATTCTCAGCCGAGCCCTCGCCCAACCCACCACTTTGTACTTTCATGAGAGACAATAAGCAGGATTTCTCGAATCCCATTTCGGGTACAGCTAATCAAATTCGAATTCCCACCATCCGGAAAATGGTTCCCGCCACGTGGCGGAGGAGTTGTGGCGAGGTGAATGTGAACTGTCGAGCAGGCGGTTATTGCGGATTTCAGACCTTTCTTCGCTTTATAATTCACTATTTGTTTATTGATAAAACTTTTCCCAGTGCTTATCTTCGGGAAGACTAACGGTAAAACTGACAGTTTCGTGATGAAGGAGAAGAGTAGTCAGGCATACGCCGCCGCGTATCTTAGCCCGAGTGGCGCCATTGATGGGGACTCCAGGCTGATTTCCTGCCTGGAAATTTATCTTTACTTATCTACGTTTTTCTGATAATTTTTAAGGTCATTATTTATTTATATATTTTGATTTATATACTATTATTCTTTTGTTGATTCTTGAATTTCAATCGTCACCCCGATATTCCATTTACAATGGTTGTATTTTTGGACTTGGACATGGACATGGACTACCTCAAATCAAATGTATTATATAGCTTAAAAATAAATATAATCCTCTGAGGAAGAGCGAATAAATACAATCTTTTGTTAATTGCACTAATAAACAACATTTAGAAAGAACACTAATTACCAATCACTAGTGCTCACAAGTCCTGGCAACCAATTACTGTGCATTTTTCAGGGATTAATTTGTTTGTTATATGTAATTTATGTGATAAAAATTGCTGTAATATCAAATCATATTTGGTGAATAAGATTTCGTGATTAAAAATGTAATTCTATGTAAAGGTAATAATTATTTTATAATACGTATGTGAATGTTTATAAATATAGGTAATCGTTTAATTTTAAATATAAATGATATTTAAATTATAAATTTTTTTAAATATATGTTAAAAAGAAATAAAAATAGATTTTAAATATGTGTGCTTGGGGTTACAATGAAAATATAAACAAAGCCAAGGCCTTGACTTCCATGTTTGTAATTTAAATTCGTGGCATTTTTCACTGGAATATTCTCAGTGTTTCAAAGATGGTATTTGAATTTATATTTATATTCAGTTTGTATTTTAAA
This sequence comes from Avicennia marina, assembly GCA_019155195.1. NCBI lineage: Eukaryota > Viridiplantae > Streptophyta > Magnoliopsida > Lamiales > Acanthaceae > Avicennia > Avicennia marina. Next base: position 3,407,836 of record CM032781.1, on the reverse strand, counting down.
GCGGAATATTTTTAAAATAAAAATATATTTTCGATTGAACTTTTATTATTTTGAATATTAAATATATAATAAATGATAATTTTATATACCTTGTAATTATTGACGATAAAATTTGAATATAAGAATAGACCAATGTTGAATGATATATTATATGCTAATAATGTTTATACCTCTTATTATTAAGGCTGGAGGCATAAAGTAACTGAATTTAGTAAGCCAAAAGTTCATTTATATAATTAGCATTCATTTTTAATATAATAAAAATGACATAATTAATTAGTAAAATACAATGGCCATGCTTGTTTACATTTTTGCTATAATAAAATACCCGTTCAAAATTTTCTTTTTCTTCCACTTACTTTCAAAATTTTGAAAAAAAAAAAAAAAAAAGCATTGGCCTTCTTGATACAAATTCAAAAGGATGGAGACTAAATCATGAGTTGTTTTGGCTTTATACAAAAAATGGTTGCCCTGAAATTAAATCTGTCTACTATTTTGGCCAGAAGTATAAAGTTGACAGAATGAAGTGTTGGTGCATTGTCAAGGAACAATGAACATTAACTTAGGAACAAAATTTGGGGCTTGAATATTCCTCCACAATTCAGAATTTTCATTAGAAGAAGTTGCTTGGATATCCTTCCTGCAAGGCAAAACCTATGAAAAAGCTAAAATTGAAGATGACGGGTGTAGACAGAGCAGTAGACAGAGCAGTAGAAAACCTAAAAATGATGACAAATCTTTTATGAATGCAGCCTTGCTCATGAAGTACGGTCAAGCTTGGGTTTGTAAGGTTTTTTGGAGATTTTTTGCTTCAAGTTTTGAATTTTGGTTTGACTGTCTTCGTTTGTGGAAGATATTCATGTGGCTGAACTTGTTGGTCGGTTTTTTTTATTGTTTAACTAAAAAAAAATTTATTTTTCAAAATATTCATATTTTAAAAGTATTAATTAAATTAATTCGATTTTGTGATTTAAAATTATAAAATTAATTAAAAATTAAAAAAAAAAAAAAAACGAATTCTATAACTTTAAATTACGAAATTATTTTAACAATAATAATTTTTGTGAATCAAAATCAAAAAAATAAAAAATAAAAAAAATTGACGCCACAATACAAGTTCGCGAAAATCATTTCTATGAACTCGTACCGCAAAAAAATGGCAGTGAATTTGGCAGAGAATCTCTGCCACATTGATTGCTTTTTGACCGACTTCTCCTCCTTCCTCCTATTTCAACATCCGCTCTATCTTCTTCAACCATACTTCTCACCATCTTCTTCAACATTGGCCGCTCCTCTCTCTTGCACCAACACCATCATCTTCACTCTGCAGCAGCAATTCCGCAGCCGACTTTCCTCTCTTCCATTATCGGTCGGCGTTCAACGGTAATATGCCTTTTTTTATTTCAATAAATCTATATTTAATTTAAAATTTAATTTTTATAGTTAAGATTCATAATTTTATTTATTTTTTTAGATTATATGTTTGAGATTGTGTTTAGTATAAAAGTGTTTGAATATTATTTAATAAGAATTTTTTTATACACTATTTTCAGATTAAATTAAAGACTCGTTCAATTGTCTTGTGATTTAAAATCATATTTAGTTAAAATAAATTGTCGTCTAATTGATTGAATTTATTGTTTGAAGTTATATTTGGTTTGATATTAGTTTAAATTTTTAGATTTTTTCAGAAAAAATATTTGATTTGAAATTAAATTAAATTTTTCAGATTTTATTTAAGGCCGTATTTGGTATACAATTTTGAAAATTTTACATTTATTTTCTAAAGTATGCACACGATTTTTGTTTTATAATATAATTTCAATTTTTTTTATTATGTGTTTATATTTTTTAGTATTTTTAGAAATGTTATTATATTTATACATGTTGAATATGTGAGTATGTTGCTTTAGTAAAAAAAATATACTTGAATGAATTAATTTAACAATTTAATATTTTTACTTTGTTATTTCTCTCTTGTATTTGAATTAATCAAAAAAAAAATTTATATTTGACAGTTTGATATGTTTATGTGTATATATTTTATAAAATTTATGCATATTCTGTAATTTATTTTAATAATTTTAAAATATATTTAATCAAATATATAACAAATTATTAAACTTTATTTTAAATATCTATTTACATATCATATATTATATGTTAGAGTGTAATAAATTTATATAATTTGAATGTAGACAGGCAGCAATTTATTGATTTTGAGATTTAACGCCGCATTTGTTTTTTAGAGTCAGGCAGCGTTTGATTGGTTTGATTTAAAGCAACGTTTGATTTAAAATTTTTAATGTGTATACACAACTTTTGTTATATAGCATATAGACATATTTGTTGATTATGTGTGTATGCTTTTTGGTATATATAGAAATATTGTGATACTTATATATGTTAAATATGTGAATTTACTGTTTTAGTGAAAAAAAATTTTAAAATTAATTTAATAATTTAGTTGGTTGCTGCAATTGAATTTTATTTTTTTTATATTTTTCGTTGTTTGATATGTATGTTTAAATTACTGCTTTACTATTTGATATGTATGATGTTTGATATGAAGTTTATTTTAAAAATATAATGAAGACATTATTTTAAAGATATATATAAGTTTTATATATCATTTTATAATAATTAAATTATCCACTAAATATTTTGACTTAATCAAAAGTATAATTAATAATTTAGTAGGTTGCTTTATTATTTGATATGTATGTACAAATTAATCAAAAAAAAATTTTTTTATTATATAATTTTCATATGTATGTGTGTGTTTTTCATAAAAGTTATATATGTCTTGTACTTTATTTTAACAATTTAAAAATAATTTTTACTCTAATATATAAAAAGCATTTAGAGATTATTTTAAATATCTATTTAAGTATTACATATCATTTTATAACAATCAAATCATCTTGAAAATTAGATTTACCTTCAAAAAATGTTATTAATAAATTTATTTGAGTAAGCACGATGCATGTAACGAATACATAGAGTTTATTTTAAATATATATATATATATAAAAGTTTTATATATCCTTTTACGGCAATTAAATTATACACTAAATAGTTTGACTTAATCAAAAATATAATTAATAATTTAGTAGTTTAAATACATAATTGGATAATTCATGAAGTTGGTAATATTTTTCTTTGTGACTTGTTTTAATAAAGATATGTCGACTTATGAGATTATGTGCAAATTGTGCCTTATTGGAATGACACTATTTTACAAGATGTAAATTCTGTTAGATATGACCACGAGTCACGCGCATTAGGTATTATCTCCTGCAACACAACTTAATGCATCTTTTTGCAAAATTATACTAATTGAGTAGTGTTGATAGTGATGGATTTGAATTGAAAGTTTACACGCCATTTATCCTAAACCATGGACACAGGCTTGATAAAGCTACTATAATTAATCTGAACATCAATAATAATTTACACTTCTTCCTAAATCATATTAATGGATTTCATTTCCTAGAGCTATATTTGGAGTTAAATGAGACTCTACATCCTCCAACAGATTATAATTTTCATTCGTGTCCTGCAAATAAGCAACTGAGTGAGCTACCTCAAGTCACAAAAGGGTTAATACGGATGGGGTTCACTAAAGTCCCAAAGAATATAATTTTGATAAAGATCTTCACATGTGGCTCTGCAGTTAGATGATACATTGGATGAGGAGGATAACCTAAAGACAGAACCTCATAACGACGTGTCAGGGCATGTGGCGATAGTTTTGGGTAATGACAATGCGCCACAGTAGAGTTCCCGTTGACTATAAAAATCCAGAAAATGTCATTGGACTCATATTGTTCAGTTTTGGCTTCGCCTACAAACATGAATCGTCGTCTTTCTTCTTGTCAATCTTAGCATCTGCAGTGTTGTAAAACATGGATCATTGAAGCCTTCCATTTCTCTTTTACCCCCCACGTGTTCACAGCATCTGATCTGCACCCTGTCCTATGGGAAACCTGCTAATAAGGAAAATTCCCTCGGTGAGGATAATTTTTTTGGTCCTTATTCCCATGTCGTATTTTTAACTTAAAGGGCCTTTATACATAAAGACGCATTCAAGTGAAATCATTATTCTTAGATGACGTAGCAATGGTAATAATTTTTATGCTTATATGAGCTGTTGTATGATGGTCATAAATAGAGGAGAATGGAAGATGGTCATCCTGAAAGTATTATTCTCCGGTGCCTTCCTGTTTTGCATTTCTTTTTAATAATAGGGCTTCTCTGTGTCGAGAGGGATTATATGCGCATTACCGGTCCATTGGTGGCCTTTCATTCTACATGATACTTCCACGGTTTACAGATTCTGAAATTACCTACTATTTATTGTAAATCCTCCCTCACTTCAGTCAACCAAATGCACAGCTGCTTAAATCAACCAGTCTTTGTTTTTGGCACTTCTCTTCATTATCATCATTGAAGCAAATTCATGAAAAAGAGCGGATTTGAGCAATCGCCTTTCCGAGCGCACTCATTGTTTTTCTTTTCAAAACATGTGTTCTGCCACAGTCTGGAGACACGCCAATAGATTACTGCATTTAGAATGGCAACATATGGTCCAGGAATGCGTGTTAATTTGTAATATTGTTTATCAACTGCCCACTGATTCATTGAGTTTTTTTATCCTCTTTCACTCCCTCCAACTCAAAGGTAGCTAATTCTTTCAGAGTGCATTGTATAATTCTCAGGGTCTCAGCAAATATGCCCCTTTATGATATTCCGATTGAGTTCCAGAAGGGTCATGGCCACCTTTCTGTCGTGCATAAGGGTTCAAAAGAAACAAAACAGACATTGCAGAAAGCCAAAGAAGGTGTTCACATTGACAATCTGCGTAGTCATGATAACCAGCACTATATATATTTTTTCCATTTATATAAATATATATACTTGTGGGGTGTGGGGAGGAGTTTAAGGAAAACATTAGCCTCCCATATTTCTGTGATTTTCTTTTTAAACACTTCTGATTTGTATTTCTGTTCGAGTATTTTACTAACAGAAATTTGCTTTTATTCTGATTTCCACTTACTGAAACCTCTTATGAATTCTGGTATGACAATGTCCTTTTATATCTGTGGGAACTTAAGTTCTGTATCTCTTGTTATTTGTGTTCGCTCTTTGGCTTCTCTTGAATTATTTGCCTTCACTGTAATATATCTGTATATACATAGTAGTTTTTACTGAAGAGAACATGATAATTGTCGCCTATTGCAGATAATCTAAACTTTGCCATAAAATCCTTCTCGCATGAAGCTGACTGAATCTTGATTAAGACTGATGATGAAGTAAAGAAAAGCCCTCCAGCCACACCAGCTTTCAAGAAGAAACGCGGGGGCTGTTCATTTTGCATTTGAGATTTAGATACCTCTCCAATTCCTGAGTTTTCACAAGTTCAAGAAGTAGTTGGTGTTATTACCATGGTAGATGTGCTTGACGAGCTTCTTCAGGTGCCTCCTAGATTTGATGTGAATCTGCCACAGTGACAACTATTTACTCCCACTTCCACTCTATTTCTTTTCTCACTATATTTACTAAGAAAAATGGCATGGCTTTTATACAGAGCTGGTATCAACATTCTGCCAAAGCAAACGTGATAATTCTACTCACCTAATATCTCATAAGCTATTGTCATTTTTCTTTGTTCTAGCCCTATGTAGTGTCCACCGTTCACTGTAAAATCCTAGGTTATATACTACTCGCAGCTCGGTGCTACTTCCTTTACTCCTTTGATCGGCTTACTCATCTCTCAATCCTACGTTTGCTTCTTTTGCAGGAGGAGATATTGGATGAAACAGATGAATATGTGAACACACACAACAGGTGAAGTTCTATTTTCCATGATACTGCAACAAAATTATTTTAATCCCAAAACCACACTGGAAGCACAAGTGAAAGGCCAAACCTGAAAAAAGAAGCATCCACATCTGCTGAAACTTGTGTGCTGTATGTGCCTTCGATTAGAGATGAAAATTCATTAATAGAGAAAGTTGCTCGAGTAGGGGCATGAAACTCAACTCCTAGACGGCTATTGGAAAGAGAATTTATGCAACATTTCTTGGTGGCAGGATTAAGATAAACATAAATGTTTCTCAAGATAAGTCCTAGGAGTCGAACAATGTTCAATCTTTACCTCCGGCTTCAGCAGCTTCATATCCGCTCCCTGCCCTATCAGTTACTTCCAGTACTTCAGAATAGTGTACATCAGCACATATGGTTCCCACAGAAAGCTTCTAAAGTTCCTTTCTGTGATATTCAGAACAACTGTAAAGAGCTACTTAATTTTAAAGACTTCATGATAGAATTTAGTGACCTAGCCCGATTGAAGTTGTTGAGCAACTTAGTTTTGCTTATGTTCTTGCCTGAAGCTGCTGTATTAAGCTTTCCCTGAGTCTAATGTCGTTAGCTGCATCCCATGGTTTGGCTAAGCCGTATTTCTGAACAGCAATTTCATGTTCAAGTGGGCCTTTGGCAGAATTCATGCACTTAACGCACCTTTTCGTTCTTTGTTGATAATATAGCTTTGTTATACTTAACCAAGTGGATGAATAAGAACATCTCAGTAAATAACATCTGATGACAGTCAGAAGAGCATTGCAGTGCCAATCCAAGATGTAGAGGACAAAACAAAACAACTCACTGGCTGATCTGTTTGCATAGTATTTTAGAGAGCGCATTTAGGCTATGTTTAGACGTTAATTTTGTATGGTTTTCATTCTATCAAAATACACACTTTTAAACATACTACCTATCAATATAACACCTTTTATTTATTTTTCTGTCATACGTTTACAGTATTTTCTAATTTTTGCACTAATTTTTTTCCCAACAATAATTGCATCCAAACAAAGCCATAGAATTCACCCTATTGCAATATAAATTTCAAGTGTTGTCAATTATTATTCAAATTTGACTTATTTGAGTGAAATATTTGGCATATATTCGTTGGTCAAATTCAATTAAAAATTAAAAAGAATAATTTATACTATTAAAATTGTACGCTTTATGTGTGTGCGTAATTTTAAAAAAAAATTAATTTTATTAAAAGTTAATTTTCTAACAATAGTAGTCCAATTTGTAAGTTTCATAAGATTCTTATAAAAAGAGAAAAGGGAAGAAGATGGTAATTCATGAGACAAAAGACTTTGAAAAAAGAGAAGAGGACAATGATGAAAGAATATATATAGTTTAAGAAATTCATATTCTAACACTAAAAGTTATTACCTAGGAGACACACACTTAATGCATTGAAATTTTATAAAAAAAATAAAATAATTAATTATCATGAATAATTATGTAAAAGAACTTTGCATAGCCAAATTAAAACAGTTAGCCTTAATATAAAGTATAGACTAATAGGAAGTTGACTTCCCCAAAATATCCTATGTTTGTTTTGATTTTTGAGTGTGTATTTTTATGAAAATATATGTAAAAGTAAGAAAGGAATAGAGATAAAATTTAAAAAATATAATAATTGTAGTGTGTGTTTTTTAAGTATATAAATGAGAACAAACATCGGCCTCGTCTTTGCCTTAAATTTGATGTTTGTGGAATGTGATTAACTTTACATCAATTATCATCGCATCCAAGCAAGTCTTCATTGCATTATTTGATGTTGGTGGAATATGATGGACATTGCAGACCTTAGATGGGAAAAAACATTGGCATTTTTCAAGATTTGAGATGTAAAGATTCGAGCTTTGGGGCAAGTTCGGAGGCTTCCATTTCCTGGTGGAGTCTTTGATGCAGTTCACTGTGGTTAATGCAGCGTGTCTTGGCATTCAAATGGTCCATCTCAGCATTCTCTCTTCTTACTCATCTTTGCTTCCGCCTTTTCTGAGAAGATACTAATTTGAATTAATGGCAATTAGCATATCCTTGAGATGAATAACATATTGAGGCCAGCAAGGTATTTCATCTTGTATGCTCTGTTGTGTAATAACTCACATTGTGGGGGTGGTGGATTGGTAACAACTACAATGTGCCACCTTATCTTTTGCTGCTTTCTTTTTTATCTAAAAAATTAAGAGTAGATAAACCCTTGCTAATGAACCTTTGCTCACAATATGTTACATATGCAACCTTATGATTCAGTTTTAAACTTTAAATTAAAGTTGAATTAATTTGTAATTTAGGTGAAACATGCACAGGTTAGTCTGTGCCTTGGGCCCTGGTCTGCGATATCTGTTGGGGAAAAATAAATAATAAATGCTTCTATTGGAAAATACCAGCTAAAGAGGCGAAAGCGTAAAACCCCACGCCGCCAGCGATCCAAGAATTCAAAGCCTCCGTTTTAACTTTTAACCGTCACTGCAATGCCGCAGGTAATTTTCTCCTGATTTGTCGAACTGCGTGTCCCCCTTGATTCAGTTTCCCACCATGTACCCGGCCCTTCCACCTTCTCGCCTCACTCTTCTCACCCTCCTCTCCGCCACGGCTACCCTTTACTTCTTCTACAAATCGCGCCACCGCCACCGCCACCTCCTTATGCGCCTCCGCCAAACCCTGGCAGTGCCCGTCTTCAAAACCCTTAATCCTGCTTCTTCCAAAAGAGCCAAACTTTTCTTCTTGTCACAAACCAACACTTCCAAAAACCTAGCGCAGCGTCTGCACGCGCTCCTAACCTTGAACGATCTTCCTTTTGATCTTGTTGATCCCAAGGACTACGAGCCCGAGGATTTGTGTAAAGAGAATCTTGTTCTGATCGTTGCTTCTACCTGGGAAAATGGTGGGCCCCCTCAAAATGGAGGCTTTTTGGTGAATTGGTTAGCCGAGAGCGCTGATGATTTTAGGGTTGGAGCACTTGTGCTGAAGGGATGTAAGTATGCGGTTTTTGGTGTGGGGAGTAGGAGTTATGGTGAGACGTATAATGCCGTGGCCAAAGCCGTTGCTGTTAAACTGCGGAAGCTTGGGGCTGGTGAACTGATGGAGGTGGGGCAGGGGGATGTGGATGACGGGAATTTGGATGAGGTCTTTGATCAGTGGAGTAACAAGATTGTGGAGGTTTTGAAAGGCAAGTTAGAGCCAAATGGTCCCCGCTCTGAGAGTAATGGGATTGGGATCGAAAGTGAGGATGAAGCCGAGTGTAGTGAGACAGATGATGATGATGATGACATGGAAGAGAATGGGGGTGAGTCGCACATTGTTGATCTGGAGGACATTGCGGGAAAAGGGCCCTCAAGAAGATTACCAGCGGCAGTTAAGCCTAATGGAAAATTGAATGGACAGTTATTAAATGGGGAGAAAGAAATGGTTTCTCCGTTGATTCGGGCAAATTTGGAGAAGCAGGTAAGCTTTACCAAAACTGTATTGGAATTTCTGCTTTTTCCTTTGGTCATTTATAATTACTAGTGGAGTTGGTGCGTAGCACTGATTTTATATTTATTAGTGATTGTAAAAATAAATTGGTGCTTGACCTATAGCCTCGGTATCTTATCAAAGTTAGGAATTCAATCTTTTTGAGACTCCACACTGTGTGTCACAGGACTCTTTATGAGGATAAGGACAAAAGGGTACCGTACGGATGGTAGTCGTTCCGCAATCGATTGTGTTCTCTTGAACTCGCACATTGAATGATTGTGCATTATCTTAGGATACAATCTCGACAATTTTCATAAAATGTAGAGAAAGTAGTAATTATGTACACGATTTACGAAAGACATTTGCTTGCATTGATTAAGAGCTCAAATTACAATGGATGATGGCTAGAAGGGGGGCGGGGGGGGGGGGGGGGCACTCTAACAATTACAGGCTATAGGGTGACAATATGATAACTACTCAAAACTTTATTAATACTTTACGCCCTGATAATAGGCCTGGCAAAAAAAGTCAAATGATAACAGTAAACATTAAAAAGTCGAGGAAATACATTTAAAAATAAATACAAAATAATTACAAATATTTACAAGTATGTACAAAGCCCTAGACCTAGCAGTAACGGGTGATGTCTCATTTGACATGAGATGATGCAGAGTCAGCATTGCATCAAGAGGGCCTGCTGGGTAGGCGGCCCTCTACACTGTGTCTGATCATTTTTTTTGTGAGATATAATGACCACTCACTTTTTATAGTTTGCCAAGTTATGAACAACCACCCCACTCCATTTTACTACTTTTTTCTGATTTCAGTGTGTTCTCGTGTAATATTTGAGTGTGATGCATTCAATTTTGTCTTTGCATATCAAAATCTGTGGATTTCTATAGATTTCCAAATGTCAACCTGCTGGTTTCTGTTGGCTTCTATCTGGTGGACTGCATCTCCATTTCATATGCATATTTATTTTTTGATAATTAACATCTTGTGTTTATAAATGAACTATCTTTTAAATGATTTTAATTCTTCTATTTGATAATATACTACCACTTGGGATGCAACACCCCTTATTTTGATTAAAGTCAACAATTAATATTGAGAAACTAAGAGTTTTCTTCTTAACTAGGCTGTCAAACTAGGTTTGGTTGCATGTTTATGACTCCAGCTTCTTAGGCTATTTTTCTTAACCAGATTGGTGTTCTTGGCAGGGTTATAAAATCATTGGCTCTCACAGTGGGGTAAAAATTTGTAGATGGACCAAGTCTCAGCTTAGAGGGCGTGGAGGTTGTTATAAGCACTCATTTTATGGCATTGAGAGTCACAGGTATAGTTCATCTTTCTTGTGTTATTGGTTTGTAGGATTGAAAATTGAGGAACTCTGTATTATTGGAGAACATTTATGCATTGCAACTTAAAATTTTTTTCATGGTCATTAATCACTATTTTTATTTTATCACCTGTAAAGTTTCAACTATATGGCCTATAAGTGTACTTTTATTATTCAATTTTCATGAGTTTCAAAACTAGTTGATTGATAGAGCTCTTAAAAAAAGGCTTATGGTTGGTTCTTTGAAGTGTCAGATGGGTACTGTGTGTATACAGGTAGCAGCTGTATCAATGCCTGCTGTAATCCATTTGAATTGGCTGGCTTCTATTGTTTTAATAAAAATTTTGATTTTTCTGCATTTGCAACATTTTACATTCCTCTAGGTGCATGGAGGCAACCCCAAGCTTAGCTTGTGCAAACAAATGTGTGTTTTGTTGGAGACATCACACAAATCCTGTTGGGAAAAGCTGGCAATGGAAGATGGATGACCCATTGGTGATTGTTGAAACTGCCATCAATCTACATAAAAAGATGATACGGCAGATGAAAGGAGTTCCAGGTAGATCTGATAAGTAGCATAATCTTAGTTGTTTAGACATCATAATTGTCTAACCACTTTGGCAAGGGTGGTTTAGAGTAAGTTACATGAGTTCTTTATTACGAAACTAGAACGGGAAAATTGAAGAGAATGATTATATGGACTATTGGAGGAAGTATGGTGAAATATGTGTCAAATGTTTTATGGACATGGAAAACCCTGTGCCTGTGTTAGCTTTACTGATCAGAATTACTGTTGAATTCTGTTAACTTTACAGAGAGCTTAGGGAGGAAAGAACAAAGTTTTTGGAAATGGATTTAAAAAATGCTTGGATATTAATCGAATGGGTGGAGTGTATTAGCATTTTAGTTCAAGTTTTTCTGCACTTCATCTTTGTTATGTGATTGGAAAGTCTATTGGGTGTAGACAGTAGTGCGTTTTAGAAAACTCTCCCAATTGAATAGTACTCTGTTCTGACTTGAATTAGGTAATCTGTGTTCCTCCATGTCCAGCATTCCGCTTGGTTCAAGGAAGTAGCAATAATTCCTTATGTGCTTTATAATTTTTTCCTGCTGAGGATCCTGTACTGATGCGTCTATTTGAATACCCACAGGGGTAAAAGCCGAGCGATTATCAGAGGGACTTTCTCCAAGACATTGTGCGTTGTCACTTGTTGGGGAACCTATCATGTATCCAGGGATCAATTCTCTTGTAGATGAATTACACCGGAGGCGAATCTCCACTTTTCTTGTGACAAATGCTCAGTTCCCTGAAAAAATTATGATGCTAAGGCCTGTCACTCAGGTCAATTTACTTTATTTTGCTATTGACCATTAGTATTAATAAAGAGCTTACTCTGAAGATCGTTGAAATTGGAATATTAGGTCTAACACCTCTCTATTTGAAGCATGCAGTTATATGTGAGTGTAGATGCTGCAACAAAGGATAGCTTGAAGGCAATTGACAGACCACTCTTTGGAGATTTTTGGGAGAGATTTCTAGTAACTTCTTCTTACATCAGTCTTCTATTTATAGATATCTTACCATTATGAATATCTGACCTTTTAGACTATTAGATCATATTTGAGGACAGTACTTAGAAACAAAGGGTTGGTGTTGATCACAACTCCAATTATTAAAGAATCTTAGATGCCTATTCTCTGGAAAAGGAAAAGAAGAGTGTTGAATTTTTTAAAATATGATAAACGAAGACATAGATGAAACACAAGAATTACGTAGTATGGCCATTTGGCCAATATGTATGACAAATGCCCAAAGGGCTAGATCATAACTATATGCATTGCTATATCACCTATAAGATGCATCACAATAATCATACACAAGATATAATAATGAAACAAATCAATAGGATCCTATCTAGTCAAAGCTATTCTTATTATATTTTACTTAGTTTCCAACAAAGAGAAGTAATGAATAGAAGGTGCTCCTTGCATTAAATATAGTACCAAAAATGCTGTTCTACAAAGGCTTTGTTTGGGAGCCGTTTTTTGAGCTTCCAAAAAATAGTTCTGTGCTGAGAAGATATTTGATAACCAGTTTCTGATACTTGTTAGTGGGGGAAAAAAAGGGAAAAGCTTCAAACATCTTGCCCGCTGAAAACATTTTCCTCAAATTTTTGGTTTTGGGTCTTCCAAATCATTCTCTCAGGAGATCTGGATCCATTTTTTTCTGATCCTTGTTGAGCGAGAAAAATATTGCTCGATGGAGTATTTTAGAACAGAGTGACCTATAGTTCAAGTGATCAAAAGTTAATAGCTATTGAGCGCAAAAAGTTTGATGGAGCGAGATTGGTGGGTAGCAAAATAAAATTTTCAAATTCAAATTCAAATTAAACAAACATCAATGTGTCATAATAATGTAGTTTGTTCCCTCCAGCTAAATAAAACTACACTTGACATTATTTTATTAAAAGCGAACATCATAAATGCATAACTGCAAACATGTAACTACAGATTATGTTCTGAAAAGTACATACTTAAGAATATTTCTCCTTGAAAACACTCTAAAATGGCTTAGAAAAAAAGCTAAAGCCACAGAACAGATTGTTGCAGACAACTGTTAATTATACCTTTTCTCTTTCTGTATAATGAAGTCAATTTGTAAAAATCTATGGTCTTCAAATGTTTTACTTTTTGCAAGTTCTTTTGTCAGCCTCAGTTATTATTTTGGTTTCTTTGGTCTTGTGGCTCAAAATGATTAAGAAGTACCTTGACAAGTTCTTGATTTTTCTGACGAACAGATTTCCTGATTGTCTTTAAATCCACGACATTCAATCAACTATTAAGCCTTTTTTTATTTTTACTTTTTTTTTTCTCTCTGACTTTCTGGATGCAATTTTACCTTTTCTGTAGAAGTAACATTTGTCCGGTATGTTTCTTGTCTTAACATTGCATGAAAGTTTCTAAATGTTCATGATTACGAATAGGATAGTCTTATTTGTACACATGGTGTTTGTGACCATTAGGTTATTGATCTTATTCTGACTTCCCTGTTTACTTTTCTGTCTTTTCTTTTTTGATCTAATTCTTTGGCGTAGCATGTCTAAATTTTGGTGTGCGAAATTAATATCAGGATTCTTTGAAAGCTCTAAAGGAGAAGCAACAGCGAACTGTCTATCGCTTGACACTGGTTAAAGGATGGAATACAGAAGATGTAGATGCCTATTCTTGCCTATTTGATGTTGGAAGTCCTGATTTTATAGAAATCAAAGGGGTGACATACTGTGGATCGTAAGATTGTCTCGCTTGCTATTCATGTTTGTTGAGCCTTTTGTTTCCATGTATCTTAATAGTCGACACACTGATCTACAACATAGAGAACTCTGTTACAGGTCTGCAACTTCAAAATTAACAATGGAAAATGTGCCCTGGCATTCTGATGTAAAAGAGTTTTCAGAAGCCTTGGCTCGAAAGAGCAATGGAGTATATGAGGTGGCTTGTGAACATGTGCACTCATGTTGTGTTCTTCTGGCTAAAGTCGATAGATTCAAAGTCAACGGGCAATGGCATACATGGATAGACTATGACAAGTTCCACGACCTGGTAAGTAATTCACTTCTATCTGAATCAACATATCGTAGATTCTATTTTTGTCATCATTTGGTGAAATTGGGTCCATTTTTAACTGAAGGTGTCAGCTGGTGAACCCTTTACCAGTAAAGACTACATGACTCCTACACCGTTGTGGGCAGTGTACGGTGCAGAAGAAGGCGGGTTTGATCCACAACAAACTCGCTTTAGAAAAGAGCGCCGTCATAAATCTGATCGCTGAGCGTTTATTAGTTTTGAATTTAGCATAGATGAGAGTTGTAATGTTTTCTCAAATGGCCAACCGTTACGTGCTAAATTAATATATTTCATTTTTCTTTTCTTTCTTTTTTTTTTTTTTTTATTTCGTTTGTTGCTAGGGGGCCTACAATTTGTCCTCTAGGCAGAGTAGTTGGCTTAATATTATTCCGTTTGATTTCCTTGTCTGTTTCTACTTGTAATTTGCAGTAGACGTGCGTAGCTAAGTAATCCATCACTGGATATCGCATAACGTAACATATGCACCGGATTGAGTATGGCATCTATAACATTCATTGAGTCGCAGAATGCCTGTTAGCAGTTATTATACATGGTTAGGTTTGACAAATATTGCCTACCTCGGAGTTGGAAATTTGTTTTGTTCGCGATATTTGATGCTCGTCTGTTGGGAGTTGTTTCTGTACAGCGGACAACCAGCGAGACTAAAATCAGTAAATCATTCGGAGTGTGTACGCATATGAAAGAAATATAAAAATGATGTTGGCTTGTCCAAGTTGACAACTTCTAGAACAAAAACGGGAGATTTTAATTTCTTTTATGCCTGCACGAGCAATTTGTTTTTTTGTCGTTTTTTGTTTCCCCTTTATTGTTATGTTTTACGAGGTCTCAGTCAATTAATGGTACCAATCTCCACCCATCATGATCCCATTGTCATCGGGGTCATCTTTACGTTAGATATCATTAGAGCTTAATATCACAATCCCAATGGAGAAAAAAATATTTTAAAATAAAGGGTAACATAGGAGTCAACTGCATCGAATTGATGACCTGGGTTTTTGTTCAATAGGCAATGTCCAAATTACCAAAGAGATTAAAAGAATTGATACAGAGCAGTAACGTGAAATGGATTCTTCAACTGCTCTTTCTGGGCTTGCTTTTCTACCTAGCTCTGCTTCTCTTCTGACTCTCCTCCTGCTGTGCCGTTGCTGCTTTGTTGATTCTTTATCTTCCTCTTTATTAAGCTCCAGCTTACAAACTTGATACTAATACTCAGGTACCCAAACTTTATTAAGCTCCAGCTTAATAGTTTTCCTTCGAGCGAGTTTGAGCTCGTGTCCTTGTACTCAACTCGAGCTAGAGTACAAGAAAAGCCTATTGAGTCGAGTTTAAGTAGTACTCTACTCGAGTTCGACTTAACTCAATTGTACTTTAATTTTAAATGTTTTTTTTTTCATCATTTTTTTTTGTTTTTTGTATTTATTTACATGAGCTACGATTTTTGACCATGTGTTTACCATTGATTAACATCTTGGATCGTTGCTATTTTTCTATATATTATTTCGCTATTAAACAACTACTAACTTGGTATTATTGGGTGTGTGATGATAAAGTAGCCAAAATTTGCTAGTCAAAGATAATAATGCATTTGTTAAATAAACAATATATATCTAATAAATTGTTTATATTTTTCATAATTTTAATTCAGTTCTAAGAGTATAATGCCAATATTTATTATATTTATGGTTTTGAAAAAAGTAATAAAGCAACGGCTTACTGGTTTTAAAACTAGAATTCAAGAATAAAATTTCAAAATAGAATCCAAAATTCTGATTTTAAAATTGAATTTCTGGATTTTAGTTTTAAATAAACTCCTTATAGTATTGGACCAAATTTACAACTCTTATTTTATATTTTTTATACCAAAAAATCAAATATTAAATATATTTTCTCATAACGTTAATACATTCTAAAATTATTAAATTAATATTAGTTACATTCATAATATTGATAATTAATTAACAGTGTGAAAAAATTTTTAAAAAAGTTTGATTTACGAAAATTATCTACTCTATAATATTAAATTAAATGAGCAAGGGCAGACGGATAATAGCCAAATCCAAAATATCCGAATTACTTAAATCCAAACCCATGCCCGTACTTTGAAAGTGGGTATTGTATATACTTAATGCCCAATATTTATTAACCGTTCGATCTATGGAGATCTGAAGGTCATAATTTACACTACATTTACCCTGCCTCAAATCGCCCGACTTCGAAATTTATGAATCCAAATCGTTCAAGTTCAACCCTCGGCCTAAGGTCCTCGCCGTTTTCCTCCGATGCTCCACTTCACTGCCGAGAACAGCTAGGTGTTGCTCTTCGCTGACTTGTCCAACGAATCCCTATCGTTGTCAAATTTGATTACACTTTATTCCTCGTTTGAGCTCTCCAGGCACTGAATACTTACTGTGCGTATGCCGTATATCTTTATCTATTTCTGCAAAATAAGTCAAAGATCTGCGTTGGTTTAAAAAGTATGAATTTGCAAGTTGCACGACCGTGGAAATTTCTATTTTGTTCGAAACAGTTGTTTGTGATTATTTAGTTTTATGACTCGTTATTTTCTGTAATTAATGGCATTTAATTGCACCTTTTCCATATAATCATGGCTACCTGTTTGTTGGTTGAGTAAATGATTGAGGTTTTAATATATCATGAAATTGTATTTAGTGGCTGAGAACCGATGAATAAGCATCCCTGTGTTATTTGCAATTCATATCATCATACAGGGATACTAGCTGTTTTCTTTTTGCCATTTTATATTGTTTGTCGATCTAATTGCATAATCTAGATAGACGAACACTGTGTAAACTATATACTTTGATGGAAACGTTAATTTTCAAAAGTGACTTTATACCGTTGCATATGATCTCTCCAGTGACTTCAAATCAGCATATGCGCGACGTTTTTGAATTTTCCATGCATCAATAATATCTAAGAGAAATGAGCATTTTACAATGATAGGCAATATATAATTACATACGTATATTAAATAATAGAGAGATGATCATTTACTCTTGTTTTTTATTAATATGAAACAAGCAATCACTATATAAAATTGGACCAGAAAGCTCACCCTAAACAAATATAAAATCACTGCTGTGGTTGTCTCTGTTTGCAGGGTTAAAGAAAGCCCATATAAGTTATTTTTGGAACTAAGTTTAAACTCAAAAACTTCCTCTCAAATTTAGCACTACTAGACATAAAATTCACAGCCGACAACAAAGACCAAAACAAAAATTTTATGGGTTCTTAATCGCTTAATTTTGATCGTCCGTCAGTTTCCAAAATCCAATTCCCCCCTAACTCTGTCTCTCTCTTTCCCACCCTATATATTTATTAACGTTCTGTCTTTCAGACAGCACCGCATGTCCCTCTCCACTCAGGTTCGTCCTCCGATCTTTCTCCCTTATAATTTCTGCCACATTTCTTCAGCTGTGCCTACCTTCAAAAGAATGATACAGGAACGAGGATTCGTACTGTATATTATATATATGTGTGTGCGCGCGCGTGCGCGCACGCGCGTATGCTTTGGTATACGGATGTGCCAACCAATGTAAGAAGTAACTTACAAATTGAAAGATTGTTTAGGGTCCTCCGCCTCTTCTATTCCCCTTCATCGTTGAATCAATTTTATATTTGCTCCTTTTCCCCCCAATGGGATATGATCTCAGTATGGGCTGCCATTTCTCCAATCTCCTTGCATTTCTTGGTGAAGTTGGTGTTTATAATTGTGTCAGTGTGAATTTGTTTTGGGTTTGCCTGCAGTATTCAGTATTCAAATTTATTGGCATCTTTATGTGCATTTTGTACTGCTGAAATATATGATTTTGATGGAAATGTTTATCTGTTGCAACAGTTGGTTCTAAGTTGTGTTTAAGCATTTGGTAAAATAATGGAGGAGTCAGAGAAAAGAAGGGAAAGGCTAAAGGCAATGCGAATGGAAGCTGCTCAAGTAGGGATTAATACTGACTCTGACACTTCAGGACTGCCATCTGGTGGGCTTTCCAACCCCTTAATCGAAAGCGAAACCGTTTCCACAACTCCACTTCCATACAATTCTCCAAGATTTGATTATTACACAGATCCTATGTCAGCATTCTCTGGAAGTAAAAGGACGAATAACGTCTCTCCTCAGGTCTCACAAGGACATTACAACATACCTCCGAGTAATTGACTTGTGTTACTGCTTCTGACTTTTCCTGTTTAATTTTGCTATCCCTTGTTCTGTCTTTTTAATTAATTTTGTTTGCTTTTGTTTTGCTATTGGTTTGCTTCTCTGGCATCACTTGAATGAACAAATTTAAATACATTTAGGGCTGAAGGAAATGCTGATTTTGCTTCTCTTTAAACCATTGCCTAAATGCTGCATTTTGATTTGGCCTTTTCAATAAACCCGTACGCCTCCATTATGAAAGCCATTACATTGTTTATAGGAAATATATCATTTCAATTTATCAGTGGCCTGGCATGTTGCATACATGCCTGAATTTTTCTTATTATAACTGGCTTTCGATGGATTTAACAGGAAATGTAAATCAAGCTTTAACTCCAATGCCAGTTCATCAAAATCCAGCCATGAACTCTCCAGGACAGAGAACATTCCGAGTACCTGGAACCCATTTCAGTCACGGTCCTTTTGGAAGCTCAGTGGAAGCCGGTAGTCCTTTCGGCAGACCCCAGGGATATCCTCCAAGTACTTGGGGTGGATCAGGTGGTAGCTTTAACTGCAACACTCCACCCAATATGCATAGAGTTGCTAAGTTCGCCAGTCCTAGCTCTGGACACAGGGATACGCATCATGCGAGTTATGGCCGAGGCAGAGGTCAGAGGTACAACTGCAGTTCCCAGTATGATTCAGGAAGTGGAGGCAGCCGGTTTCCTGATTCAGGTAGAGGAAGGGGTCACTCACTAGGTAAAAGCATGAGCCCAGGTTCCGGACCAAGTGGTAGGAGAGGAGCTGGTTCACGTGATCCCATTTCAGCGGAGGAAAGGCCAGATTTGTATTACAGTAAGGCGATGGTGGAAAATCCATGGAAGACATTGAATCCAGTTGTTTGGAAGGGTGTTCAACCCACAGATTCTAATAAATCCTGGCTTCCGAAATCCATAAGCACGAAGAAAGCTAAAGTTTCTTCTGAACCTTCAAAGATATCAGTTTCTCAGGGAAGCCTTGCCGAATTCCTGGCGGCCTCGTTTAATGATTCAATCAATGAGGCTGTAGATGACAAGCAAGGCACATGAAGAATCCTATTTTCCTGGCAGTAGCTTGTCTTCACTGAATTGCAAGGGAGGTGCTAGAGGCTATGCACAGCCTGAGACTGGAAGTGTCTCCCATTAGTCTACTTTTCAACCCTTTTCGATGCTGTTACATGTTTGTGCAACCAACAATTTCTTTTAAGAAACTACTTATTTCGTTGGCGCTTGTAATCTCAGGGCATCAAATATCTCAGTCTACAATCTGAATTGTGGAAGAGAATATGGTCGTGTTTGTAACTAAGGACAAGGACCTCCTAAAATGCGAATCATATAGGATAATGTCGGATTAACATCCTAGCCTCAGTTATCAAACTGCAATTTGGATGTATGTGCATACATTGAGGTTAATGTATTATATTTGTGGTCATTCCTTGAAGCCTGCATCTCTTTGTTGGAATGTTACAAAAACCCATTAAACAATTTAAGATCTTTATTTGTGAAGTTTCAACTATATGGCCTATAAGTGTACTTTTAGTTATTCAATTTTCATGAATTTCAAAACTAGTTGATTGGTAGAGCTCTTAAAAAAAGGCTCATGGTTGGTTCTTTGAAGTGTCAGATGGCTACTGTGTTATACAGGTAGCAGCTGTATTAATGCCTGCTGTAATCCATTTGAATTGGCAGGCTTCTATTGGTTTAATAAAAAATTTGATTTTTCTGCATTTGCAATATTTTACATTCCTCTAGGTGCATGGAGGCAACCCCAAGTTTAGCTTGTGCAAACAAATGTGAGTTGTTGGAGACATCACACAATCCTGTTGGGAAAAGCTGGCAATGGAAGATTGATGACCAATTGGTGATTGTTGAAACCGCCATCAATCTACATACAAAGATGATACGGCGGATGAAAGGAGTTCCAGGTAGATCTGTTTGAGTAACATAATCTTGGTTGTTTAGACATCATAATTGTCTAACCACTTTGGCAAGGGTGGTTTAGAGTAAGTTACATGAGTTATTTATTCTGAAACTAGAACAGGAAAATTGAAGAGAATGATTATATGGACTATTGAAGGAAGTTTGGTGAAATATGTGTCAAATGTTTTATGGACATGAAAAACCCTGTGCCCGTGTTAGCTTTACGGATCAGAATAACTGTTGAATTCTGTTAACTTTGCAGAGAGCTTAGGTAAGAAAGGACAAAGCTTTTGGAAATGGATTTAAAAAATGCTTGGATATTAATTGAATGGGTGGAGTGTATTAGCATTTTAGTTCAACTTTTTCGGCACTTCATCTTTGTTATCTGATTGGAAAGTCTATTGGGTGTAGACAGTAGCACGTTTTAGAAAACTGTCCCAATTGAAAAGTATTATGTTCTGACTTGAATTAGGTAGTCTGTGTTTCTCCATGTCCAGCATTCCGTTTGGTTCAAGGGAGTAGCAATAATTCCTTGTGTGCTTTATAATTTTTTTCCTGCTGAGGATCCTGTATTGACTAGACTATTTGAATACCCACAGGGGTAAAAGCCGAGCGTTTATCAGAGGGACTTTCTCCTAGACATTGTGCGTTGTCACTTGTTGGTGAACCTATCATGTATCCAGAGATCAATTCTCTTGGAGATGAGTTACACCGTAGGCGAATCTCCACGTTTCTTGTGACAAATGCTCAGTTCCCTGAAAAAATTATGATGCAAGGCCTGTCATTCAGGTCAATTTACTTTATTTTGCTATTGACCAGTAGTATTGATAAAGAGCTTACTCTGAAGATCGTTGAAATTGTGAGTGTAGATGCTGCAACAAAGGATGGCTTGAAGGCAATTGACAGACCACTCTTCGGAGATTTTTGGGAGTGATTTCTAGTAACTTCCTTATACATCAATCTTCCTATTCATAGATATCTTACTATTATGAATATCTGGCCTTTTAGACTATTAGACCATATTTGAAGACAGTACTTAGAAACACAGGGTTGGAGTTGATCACAGCTCCAATTATTAAAGAATCTTAGATGCCTATTCTCTGGGAAAAGAAAAGAAGAGTGTTGTATTTTTTAAAATATGATAAACGAAGACATAGATGAAACATAAGAACGTAGTTTGGCCATTCCGTCAATATGTACGGATAAATGCCCAAAGGGCTAGATCATAACTATATGCATTGCTATATCACCTTTAAGATGCATCACAATAATCATACACAAGATATAATAATGAAACAAATCAACGGGGTCCTATCTAGTCAAAGCTATTCTTATTATATTTTACTTAGTTTCCGACAAAGAGAAGGGCGAAATAATGAATAGAAGGTGCTCCTTGCATTAAATATAAAATCAAAAAAGTTCTACGAAGGCTTTGGGCTCCCAAAAAATAGTTCTGTGCTGAGAAGATATTTGATAACTAGTTTCTGTTACTTTTTTGTGGGGAAAAAAAAGAAGAAAAGCTTCAAACATCATTCCCGCTGAAAACATTTAGCTCAAATTTTTGGTTTTGGGTCTTCCACAAGTAGCAAATATTTAATCCAAATTTAGTGTTAAATAACACCACTCCATGGAGTTATTATTAATTGCATGCAAAATTCTCAGCAGGAGAAAAAAATAGAACAGCATATCTTTTGACTTTGGGTTCAATGTATTAGATTTTTGGACCACAGATACTTGGTGCAAGGAGAGCAGCCCACCTCATAAGATCATCCGGAACGGCCTCACCCTCAACAACGTCCCTCCGAGCCCAGACAAGAGTCCTTGAGATGAACGGATTTGGAGGGAATCTCTAGCATTCTTGACAAAATCAGGTTGATAAGAAAATTAGAAGAGGCTCCATTTGTCAGCACAGATAGCATAAGATTAACAAGCAGCGTGAAACTTGAGGTATTTGAGAAAGAGGACCGTGTGATCTCTGCGTTTTTAGGAGTTTCCAGTACCAATGCATGCATACCTAAACATGTAACAGAAGGCCTATTTCTACTTGCTAGTAGCAGAATCTTGTCCTAGATATAAATTGCCGTTGGGTAGGTCCAAGAGATGGGCTAGCGTTATCCATCTAGTTTTCACTCGCATCGTCCTTGTCCTGCCCAAGAGTGACATGCACTAGCCACCATTGCAGAAATTTGGGGATGATATGCAGCTTTACTGTTGTTGGGGGCATCACAAATATTGGCTAGATTGAAAGCTGGTTATCTGTGTGGTCTTCGTATGCGTCTGTCTATATATGTGGTATGAACACGTGCGCGTGTGTAGGGCAGAGATACATGGAGTTCTAATAATTTGACAATCTTTTAGACATGTTAAAAAAATGTAATTTCTAAAATCATGTACAAAATTGTTTGGTGATTGTTAGAAATGTTCTTTTTGAGTTTCACATATTAACAGAGGTTATCAATCATCCATTTAAAAACTCAACTACCGCTACCATTCACAACGTTACTTGGAATGCAAAAACTAAAATGAGATTAAAAAAATAAGTGAATTCAAAAATAACATAAAACTGTCGTCTCTTTACCTAATTTTATATATAATTAAAATCAAAGTTTACAAATATAATAGAATTATATTTACAATCAAAACTAACATTCAATCAAAACATCGTATAATTGTATTTTTTCAAATATAAGTCTAAAACTTAAAATTTTTTCTTAAAAAATTATATTTTATTGTATAAAATACATAATATAATAAATTAAAAAATAAATAATGTATTTCATTAAGTTCTCATACATTATTTATATTATAAATACTTTACTAGCATCTAAACAAAGATACAACATCAATGACACATACTAAGAATATAGGATATTTATATAATATGTATATAGAATAATTAATCCTTACATATTATAATTAAAACAGATTAATAATAACTAAAAACATGGTTATATAAAAAGTTATTAATCTTTTATTCTTAAGAACATAAATACTTAATAGAACTAAATTAGATTTAGAATAAATTATAAGTTTTATTAGAATTAAAAATATTCAAATTTTTAACAACATATGAAATATATAAATATAATAAAAGAAAAAAATTAGAAATGTACGAACCATTTTGTTCACAAGTCATTTCTTCGCAACTCATTTCTTATCCTTTTAGAATAAAATATCCTTATCGTCAAAATTTGTGATTGATATGGGAAGGATAGTACCCTAGCTATACCCATACCCATATATATTACTACCCATGCATACTTATACCCAAAATACTCATATCCTACCTTATCCAATCAACATTAAGTTCAATGAGCATTACCTATTGGGTAAGGGTATAAATATATGTAAAATTTACGATATGCAAGAATAGAATAAAAATAAGAAAAGAGTAAATTATTATAAGATATCTCATTATTGATATGCAAAATAAATGAGATATAAATGAAATGATAGTTTTATGTAATTAAAAATAAACATTATAAATACCAAAATATTACTTTTATAGTAAAAAAATTAATAATCATTTTAAAAAAGTATATAATTGTGATTTAGTAAAGATCAAATCAGAAGCCTAGGTTTTTTTTTTCTAATAATAATAATCACATTTTAGCATAAAAATTGATATACAAAATATATAATAATGCATAATTTGAAAAAATATGCAATATAGTTTATCTTGCTGTTATATGTTGTGATGATGTGGGCTACTAGAAGGCTGGTCTGAAGGAGTAAGCCCAAGATGGGTAATGGGCTGTTGGGACTCAAGTGTGATTACTGAAAGCTAAGGGACTAAGGTTGCAAATTGGTACGGTAATTTTGCAAATAAAGGAGAAGATGAGAGCAGAATTGGAGGGAGTTAGGGCCAGGGTCAAAAGCAGAAAGTGGGAATTGGATCCTAGATATAACATTGCAGGCTAGTTGAACCAACAGACTCCCTTCTCCTTCTCTGATTTTCTTTCCACTTTCTAGGGTTTTTTTACCCAATGAGCTGCCATTTCCAGCCATCGGGGGCTTCAGCTGCCAACTTCTTCCAGTTAGAAGACCCTCCTGTCGCTACTCTTGACTTTAATCGGGGCAAAATCGTGTTTGAGTGCTGCTTCGTACTGCACCGTGCCTTCGGTGCTAACTTTGGGTGATCTGCTCAATGATGAGGCAGAGCTTCTGAGAGTTGTTGCTGGAATGATGTTGAACCAAGGGATGGGGGAGAGTTGGAGAGGTAGAAGGGAAGAGGAAGAGGAAAATAGAAGAACTGATAAGTATTTTTATTTTTAATTTTGATTCCTTTTTCAGCATATTACATGGGTTTTTATAGTACAAAAGCATTTAATGCATGGATCTTCTTATTTGAGTGTAGATCCGCTGAGATGTGCTGGAATCTCCATTGATTTTTTGGTTCTCGAACTTAATCTAGATTGGATGGAATTTGATATGTCCCCTTTAATTGTATATTAAAACCCTCGCTGTAAATTTATTTTCCCCTATCTAGTTTAGGTTTCTACTCTGATCCATTGCCTTTATCTACTTTTATTTTTATTATATGTTGTCTGCTATTGACGTGATATTCAATAAATGCTCTGATCTGCTGAATTTCATGACATATGCATGTATCTATGCATATTACTACAAAATAAATGTTTAATTAATATATAGTCAAATATATATATATATATATTATTTTATTATGTATGATAAAAAACATAGAGTATATTTGTATAATGAGTATGTAAATTAATTTATATTTTTACCAAATTTTTAATTGATAAATTATATCATATTTTATTAAATTTAGTAGCGAAAAGACTAAAAAAAGGAACAAAATTATTCCTAATAGAATGATAGTTCCTAGTGGAATAATCCTTCCCAATCTTAAATTATACTAATCATTTGTTTGGTATTGCTTGGACAGCACTTCCCAAATTTAGGAGGCTTTCTTCATGTAGAAAATTGTGGCCGCCTAGGAAGGAGCCATTGATCTTAATAACCGTGCAACGATTAGATTGTTACATGCAACAATTAGATCGTTATGTCTTTTCCATGTCAAGTAAAGAGGGTCATTGATTGGTGGCTCTTGACTTGCACCATTAACAAAACCAAGTTTGTTGTGTATGGATAAACCTAGGGTGAAGGAGTAGCTCCAAGCGTGGTAATTTGTTCCTATCAACTCAGGTTGAGCATTCAAAGTACTTTGATTATCACTGGGATGGATGTAGAAAATGAGAATTAAGATCCTCCACAGAATGGAGTTAAGGAGAATGGTTTGAGGAATTGACAGATCTTGACGAAGATTCCATCAAGAGAAGGAAAATGATCAAGTTGTAAGGAGGCTTCAAAAGACAAAAGGAAAAAAAACAAAAAAAAGAACAATAAAAAATGGATACAGTGCAGCATTACCAAATAGCCTAGCTCTGATACATTACCAAATAGCCTAGCTCTGATACAGTAAAAGATCATCCATTTCCAACATGTGAAACTCTTCTCTTGATCAAGAAATCAACACCAATGTGAAGTAGAAAAATAGAACTACTCTTTGATTGATTAGTAGAAGCAGAATTGAAAACCAACCGTCCAAAGCTACTCTTACATTAACTAATTATGCAAAAAGGAACTTAATTGCCATACAGTTATTTTACTATACTCTTAACCATTCCTAAAGACCATCTTACACTAACTTAACAATTAACTACCTAAATACAGCTAAGAACATTTCAAATCCCTAGTCACCTTCCAACTAGACGTAGAGGATAATTCAGCTTCTATATCAACTTGATCAGTATAAAGTGGCATCTGATACTCCCCTTAAGATGCGTATGTACGTCTTTCACACTCATTTTGCCATCCAACTTGTGAAATTGTCCAGAACATAAAGGTTCTGTTAATATGACTTACAAATTAATTACTGCTCTTTACATGAATAATCTCTACCACCTTGTTATGCACCTTTACCCTGTTTTGTTCTTTTATAGAATGCGGAATTTTTATTAATTTGGACTACACTAAGGCTATCATAAAATATTAGGGCAACAGCTTTATGAGTTATCCCGAATCCCTTCAACAAGTTGAATATCCATATTATTTCATACACACAAAAGTTAGGTTACATATCTACATCACCTCATACACACAAGAGTTCTCTCGAACTCATTTAACAAGTTGAGTATCCACGTCACCTCACACACACAAAATGCACTCTGTACTCAACTTCAATAGTACTTCTTCAACAACACTTCTAGCAATCACGATCTATTTTGACTTCTAACTGATCAGGGAATCACTAAACAGCACACAAAAACCTAACATAGATCTTCTAGTGTTATAACTTCAGTTTCTATCAAAGAAGGCCTGGAGCTTCAATTCTCTTGACCTCCTCAGCCAGTAGAATTCTTCAATGTCTCAACACTCTATAGGCACCATTTAGATGGCCCAATCTAGGATGTGGTTGCATTTAGATGGCTCATTCAAGTGTCTCAACAGTCTATAGCTCATTTAATCTCCACATCACCTCCCGAGCTGTTGCATCATAAGTTCCTTTTTAAATTTTGTCACTTCAACCATTCTAAAAGAACAATTTTAATAAAAAATTTTAAAATTATTTTATGCGAATATATAATATAAAATAATTGAATTGTACAATATATTTGATTCATTACTAATATTTTATTGGAAGAATTATTTCAATTTCGATTGAAAGTTTTTGATTTATCTATCATTATAAATTACATGGCACAAACAAGGACAAAGTGACAAGTACATTAAACGAAACTGATTCATCATTTCTAACACCTAACCATCTCACCTATCAACAGAGTCATTGAACAAAAAAATTCATTTTATTTTTTGTTTTACAAATTCATATTAAAATAAATTAACATTTTATTTTACTTTTGCAAAAAAAATATCAAAAATAAATGAAACGAAAAAACTTAAAAATACACAACCAAAATAAAATTAAATTCAATAAAGATTAAATTTAAAAGACAAAAATATGTTTAAAAAATACTAAAGCATACTAAATTTAAATAACTATTGACTATTTATTTATATTAGATTTAAAAAATAATATTACCTTATTAAAAATATCAATATTGAGTATAAATATCCATTGACATACATATAAATACGGATCTTACACATACCTATACTACGAATTCTAGACTCTGGATATAGATTATATTTTCAATCGAGTAAATATGGATAATGTTTGATGGCTCCGTTATTAAAAAAATAATAATAATTTAATTTTAAACAGGTTTTATTTTCAAGAACAAAACATATTAAAATAATTAACATATGACCTACAACTAATATAAAAATATATATTTTATATTAAAATAATTTATTCATAACTTTTGAATCCGTCAAAACCCTAACATAACACCATACAATCAAAATCCTAAATATGAGCTAAATATACTGTTATAATATAAGATATAGAATGAAAAACAGAAAAAATAAAACAATTTTAAAAAATAAATAAATCGTCCAAGAAATAGAGTGATTTATATATAAAGATCTCAAAATATATAATATATATACATATACATATTTATAAATAATAACATTGCGCAATCTAATTTTTTTTGTTTAATTATACACCCCATGGGTGAAATAGCAATTTCACATGGGCTAAATAAGCATAAAATAATAAATATCTTCAGTCCTAACTGAAACAAGTAAACATTTCATTCATATATGAACAAAATAAACCCGCACAGAATAAGCCGAAAAAGTAGAGCCATGAATCAATAAAAACCCTAACGACGGTTACGTTCACCACTTGACTGACTGCATTTGCAACACATGCGAACGTCCACCGTGTCCAACGAACACTGGAAAATAAATAAAATTCATTTAACCAATAAAAATTTAAGAAAATTTAACCTGCTCTACACATGACAATTTATTAATCACTTCATAAATTCTTGAGTGGAGGAAAAGGGACCCAGGTGGAATCGAACCACCATCCTCTCAATGCACGCAAGCCATTGAGCGCTCTCCCACGTTTGAGCTCATGGATCCATTCGTAAACCAACCAACGCCCAACATCTATGTTCTCCCCACCACACTTATTTTAGAGCTCTAAACTAGAATTGTGTTGCCTGCCGACTCGTCTTCACTGATTCAATATACGCGCTTCACCAAAAAAATCATATTATAAAATTTCCTCCAAACTTTGAATTCGTCTTTCATTAAAAATATGTGCAAAAATTTTTCACAATCAGACACGCTTTAGCTATTCACTTGATGTTTTGTCATTATAATTATTTTATTTAAACAGAAAAAAATTTAAAAAACAAAAGCAATGACTTTCAATTCGGTTTTGCCTTCGACATATCCATAAATCTAACAACCGCCTCGCCCTATGAATCGCACAACTCCATTGACTATATTATCCTAATTTTATTATTTCTTAATCTAATTTTCATATATTTCTAGGTTTATAAATTTATTAATATAATAAAATAATCTTTAAAATCATGTAATTATAAATATAAAAGGACTCAAAAATTTACATTTTCAATATTTGATGTATGCTACCGCGGGAATAGATAAAAATCGAAATATCCCTAATGCGTGCAACAACGACAATCGTTAATCCCACCTTTAAGCACACTTTAAACTTGAAAAAATATACTTGATTAAACTTCGAAACTTACGATTCCAATATTTTATTCGGCAAAATTATTCCCTGTAAAAGCGGATGTCAGAAAATAATGTACCCCGATAAAATCAAGAAAGTCAATATAAACCGCAGCAATTTTTATGTACCAGTTTTATACCATAACTTCAAAGTATCTTGTCACAAAATTATACTACTAAAATAAAGAAAAATAAATCAAACAACCAACCAACCAAAAAGCCTATTTCCTTTTCTCTATTATGCTATCCTTGAATAATTTTCCATATTTATTTCACCACTAAATTTTCTGACAATTTTAAATTTTAAATGTCTTTAATATAATATTTATCGAGTGTTTTATTAACTCAATAAATTATATGACCTATTATAACCATGCACAAGTCCGTAATCTTTGATTAAATCATTGATCATATAAATACCACACACAGATCATTGATGCAATAAGGCTAATTCCGTAATCTTTGGTTAAATCATTGATCATATAAATACCACACAGCATATTTCACATCATTGATGCAATAAGGCTAATGCATTAGTAACTTCTTATATATCAAGACCTTAAAGAGAATTCTTTCAAAACCTATATAAAAAACAAAAGTAAATATTATATTAAAAAAACCAGACGACTAAAGTCTTAAGAATGAAACACCAACGTAGACGAATGACTAATCAACTGCAAAACTCCAAACCCAAAGTCGAAACTACTTAACTGAAAAAATCCAACCCAAAAATCGAACCCACAGTTATCACATTCCAAGTTAAGGAAACAGAACCTGATCAAGAAACAACTTTAATGCAGATCGGACCGACAGAGTATGCAGAAGAATCACCAACGACGGGATAGACTTTGAACCATAATGAATACATGCAGGGATCACGCAGAAACAGCGATCAAACAGACGTCAGCTTATCTTCCAGCCAGCAAAACTCAAACAAGACGGATTATAGCATCTTCATTGCCATCAGACACAGCACAACGAACAGCAAGCGCTCTCCCTTTCTGAGCCGCATAACCATGGAACAGCGACATTGGTGCCAGCAAGGAAATTCAAGAACTGTAAGGCAATCGCCTAAAAATACGTAGACACTTCATCATAGCAACCAAAACTTTCATCTATTGCAACAAACATGGCATAGCATTCACTTCAACAACATGAAGTCCTTACTCCATTATTACATGGTAACCGTTACACAAACCGTAAATAGGCTAATAGCCCATGTAAAACCGCAAAACCAAAAATTAAAATGTATAAACATTCCATTCCACAGACAGAACTACAATAATGACATATCCTTGTTGAATTGGAAATCAATAATAGGAAATTAAATAATAGAATTCATTTGATTGACGATTGTGAACAGTTACCCCTTAGCGAAGTCGGCTGGACGATAAATGGGTGGAGTCGTTAAGGTTAGGTAATGATTGGATTTTCATGGTAAACATTTAGCATGCGCTCGCACGGAGCCACAAGTGTATTGACTGTATATATTCTCGATAATAGTGCTCAAAAGTTGTAAAAATCTTCGAAAGTTCCTCCCCACTTGCCTTTACTGAAGATAATCATAGGAATAGAAGTGACGGCTAAAAATCATGGTGATTTTGAACATCATGTAGCAATTGCCAAAATTAGCGACCTGAGATTGATAATAGGCAAAGAAAAGTTCAACACTTGCTTGTTTAAAATGACAAAATCTTTTTGTGTTACTCGATTACCTGAGATGCAGCGTATCCTATTCGAACAAGCAGATTATCTATCATTATCTGATATCAGTATATCAGATCCATAACTGCAGAGTCGTCGTTTAACAGATTAAATAAATCACGGTATAATGCAGTAATATTAAGAACTTATATTTTTAACCAATTTGAAGAGCACTGACAGATCAAATATTAGGAAAGATACCTTTATCACCAAAGTCCCGATTTTTTTACCTCGAGTGCAGCTTATGTTTCAGTAGATCCCGACGTCGCACATGCTTGCTTATCAACTTGCTCACAAGTAATTTGGAATGCTTTGGACTTCAATAGGTGGAAGTATTTGTTGAGATGTTACTTTTACCACAGCCCATTCAAGACTTAACTGGTATGTTGCTGAATGAAGAGCTGAATGTGCTTCGGGAGTTCGTACAGGGAAGCAGAGAATTGAGTCGGGGTGGGGGAACGGGAAGGGGGCAGAAAGCAGACACAGAAGGGAGAGCCGGGCAAATCCCCGTACCATCTCCCCTCAAAACAAAAAATAAAAATTTTATTAAGTAGTGACCTGCCATGCGAGCGCACCCATCATGGCAAAGGTCGTTCAAGACATCAATATCCTCACCTCACATCTATAAATTTATGCTATTACCGTCTCTCTTTCGCTCTCTTTTTGTACATAACTGCTCCCACACCAACTTATTTCACTCAGATCCAAAGAATGAGTATGATTTATGTATAAGAGCAAATAAAGAGAGAATTTTTTAAATTTCACAAACCATTTGAATCTTGTACCCATGAGAGGCGTCTCTTTCGTTCCCAGAACTTCCAGCCGCTGCAGAAGATACTTCCAAAGCCCGGAATTCCATCTTAGTTTGCAAAGAGAAGCACAGGGCCAATAAAGTCCGGCCAATAAAACCACCATCGACTCAAACCATCAGCTGCCTAAACCACTCCTCGATCTACGGGAATCAACCGGTAAGGTGAAATCAACAACCAAAAGCTCGTAAATCCATAGGTTCAGATGTGCAAATTACCTCAATCAATTTGCAGGATGCCGAAGCAGGCACACCAGAACGCCATCGATTGGAGCTCACCGCCACAAGTCCGTAGACGACCGAACAGATAATCAGCCGAACCGCGGATTAAACGACAGAAACCCAGCTGAGCAACAAAAGGCCGGTAAGACATAGCCAGAACGTAGATCACCTCGCAAGACACAAGAATCTGGGGACAGATTTGAAGAAAAAGAAACAACGAAGCGTAGATCTGAGGATTAAAGAAAAGCTAAAGACGCCCCTTGCGGCCAGGAACCTAGACTTCGATGCCCTAGGAGAAATGGGTTGCGGGGATTATTTATAGAGGCGGTGAGATGATCCAACGGATGATAATGAGTAGTGGGAGAGCATTTCAACGGTTGGATACGCGTAATAGAGATGTGGTTGGACTGGGCCACAATTGAAATTAAGGTCGGCCGCTTTAGTCGGGCGGTTGCGTGGAGAAGGTTCTGGATATGGTTTTTATATGGCCGATATGCAACGCCAGCGTGTTTCAACAAGCTACGCATGCTTGAGGAAATTTTTGTAATTTACATTTAAGTCCCGTAGCTTTGCCAAATTAAACCCGAACCCATTGACGCGATGGTATCACCTGATTATCGTTCCAAACGCCAACGGGTTTCGACATGGCATGCAACCCACGCATGTCGACATTTACGAAATTTTCATTTCAGCCCTATGGCTTTTCTAAATTAAACTCTAACCCACTGAGGCGACGGCAATGGCATTACTTCTAGATTACCCTTCGAAACGCGAATTTTCAGCGGACAACAATTGTACGCATTTGAATTTTTTTAACCGTTTGTCTCTACTTTTTATTTTTCAATGGTAGACCCCAGAAAAACGATTTTTGGTCATCAAATTTTATTCGCAAAGTATCTCTGCTAGGTAATTAAAAAAAATTATAATCCATATTATTTATTGAGGCGGTGTAAGAGGATTTTGAAATTAAGAATTAGAATGAAGCCTGTATAAATTATTATTATTAAAATTAAAATTTAAAAATTATATTTAAAATTTTAGAATTTATTAAATTCTTTCAAGAAATTCAAACTTGATTTGATATAAATAATCTAAAACACGTATGTCATATTAATTTAATATATACTTAATATACACACATACACTATATATTTAAAAGTAAGGCCTATGTTTTGTTTACTTAAACTTAAAATTACTAAATTATTTTTATTTTAAAAAAACTTTTATTTTTCTTTTCTTTTTAATGTATTTGGTTCGTTTTTCTTATATTTTTTTCATTATCTTTTGACTTGTTAAACTCGAGTTGTTTTTATTTTTTTTTTTTTATTTCTTTTCGATCTTTTAATATATTTTGTTCTCTTTTTCTTATTTTTTTTTTATACTTTGTTTGACTTCGTTTCATCTCTTTTATTAATTTTTTAAGATTTTTTATTCAAATTATTTACACACTGCGAAATTATGCAGGAAGGCTTTATATTAACTATTTTTTTCTTCTTACTTTCTCTTTTTTCTATTAATGTATAGCATTTACATTTTCTTCGTTACAAAACCTTCAAGAGGATCTTTCCAATTAAAAATGCAACCTCTAGCAATCCAAATCAATGATACTTAGTTAATAAGAAAATTAAAAATAAAGACAAAAACAAAATAATAAATAAAATATAAATCAAAAATACAAAAAAAAATAACACTGTAGAAAACGACAGATAAAACAAAGATAACAGCTGCAGTATTTTGCTCAGATCATATCCTTTGTCTACCATAAGAAAACGTGAGATGCCTAGCAATAATAAATTCACGTAAATACCAGCTTCGAATAACAGTAGAAAAATATATATAAATTTTTTCCATGTTTTCTCCCACTCTAGATCATAATATTGCAATAAATTTTATATAATAAATTTATCTTTTGATTTTTATATTAGAATTTTTTTTGTTGTTCATAATGCCAATTAATTATAAATGAAATTCTTAGATAGAAATAAGTAAAACTAATGTAGTTAATTTATCTTACAAATCTAAACCAAATTTACAACTAATATGAATGTAAATTAAATTTAGTATTTTATAAAGATGTATGGTCAACGATATTAATTGATACATAAATATCATAATAAAGACTTCCCCCTCCTCCATCCATATTTATCTTTGAATTCCTTATTATTTTTGCTTTATTTTTATAATTAGAACTATACCTTTGTTCTTCCACTTCAACACGTTAAAACCAAACGCTAAAGAAGACTTTTGGATTTATTAAAAAGTTGTAGATTCTATAAATTTAATATTTGGGTCAAAATTAAAGGATTTGATCAAATTAATAGACCGCTTCCCTGTTATAAGACACTAGAGTTTAACTCGTGCACGAATCAATCGTATTGAATTTATATTGTTAAAATGTAATTTTCTAAATAAATGATTTTGACTTATAATAAAAATTATTAATAGTTAAAGAATATTTCTACACAACAACAATGATAAATTCATGAGAAAACAATTGAATTATCAAATTAATATTTACCTTGTACAAACAAATGTATGTAAAATAAAATACAATTTCTTCTATTTACAAAAAATTAATAAATATATATATATAGTAAATATAAACATAATTGAAATATTTGTAAAAAAAATATAAGTACAAATACTAAAAACTAACTAATTTCATGCTTAGATTTCAATATATTCAAGTTTTAGCATCAAGCCTGTAAAATTAAAAATGTCAAATAACTATCAAAATAAAAATTATGTATCATTTTTATTTAAATAATATTAAAAAGTATGGCCAATAATACTTTCTAATATATAAGTAAAACAATTTTTTTAACAATTTTTTTTGTATATTTAACAAAATAACATTCATATTTTTTGCTAGTGGATGATGTCATTTTCTAAAAAATATAAATATTCAAGTATTTCTTTGGCCAATCAATAATGAGAATAAAACTACTTACCAAAATTGCATTAAAAAAATTTATTTATAAGCTTTTTTTACACTAAACTCAACGTTATGCATAAAATATGACCTAGTATATGGATTGGAATAAATAATTTTATGAATTACACAAAAAAATTTGATATCTACATTTATTAATGCTCAATGTTAAATACAATATAAAATAAATCATAATTTAACATAACTACATATTTTTCAAGTTAATTGGATTTTGAATAATAAATATATATATATAAAGTGGGTGGATTTTTTATTTTCTCAAGAAAACATATTATAATAATTGTTAAAATATAAATAATAATTCAAGGCAATATGTGTTTGTCAAAAATTTGCAAAGAATTCCTAAAAATAGGTGAGTTGTGTTGACCAAGTAAATTGTATTGGTTATTTAATTATTAAAGAATTAATATTACATTTCATTATGAATAAAAAATTTAGAAGAAGGTTAATTGCATTATTAATATTTTTTAACTTAATAAAAAAGCTCAAAATTTTAGAAAATTAGAATCGAACTTTTGTTGGTCAAAATTGGTTGAATAGCTTCTTACTATGTATAAATATGGATGTGTATTATCCAATAAATATTTTTAAAAAACAAAAATTCTTAAATTATGAGATTTGAGAATTTGATCAAAATTACATAAATTGGTCAATGAGACACCCTTCCTATTATATATTATATCATATATATAGAGAGACGCGCGCGACCACACACACACATATATTATCATACAAAGAGTTGAAAATTTTTTAAAGAGAGAGAGAGAAATATAATAACTGCACAAGAATTATGTGCTTCGGTATTTAACTTCATATTTATAAGTAAAACATAAAGTTTAATAACAAAAATATCAAATAATATCAACAATATTGATGTGATATTATTTCATTTAATCCCTTATCAAATTTAATTTAATTTTCAATATAATTATATCCTATCAATTCTCATTTTGTTTCCAACATTCCTATCCAAATTGAAAGTGGAATTTTTGATTGAAATGTTAACTAGAGGTATGAATATATATATATATATACACACATATTTATATTTATAACTTTACGCACAAGATAGATATTGCGCACAAATGAAATGAAATGTATTAAGACCAATGTGTAAACTTAATTATAAATTGCATCGAGCTTGACTTTGTGCTCAAACAAATACTAAATGTTTACAACTCGCTTTGTCCCATGTCCAAATCAATTGTTGCAATTGATCCCTGGTAATGGATATCCTTTCATCAGTATAAGAGTTTCGATTGGGGGATACTTGGGCTACATGGTAGTTATAACACTTCCCTTCCTATGAAATTTACGCCTAAATGGATAACCCTTCAATTTGTATCATCTATATACGGTATGACCACTCGAGTGATAATAAGTGCATTTGAATATTTTAACATTATCCACTTTGAAGCATTTATTCAATGTATGCCCCATGATCTGCAGTGGGAGCAGAAAGGTTTATCCTTTCTACAGCTTATTCTTGAAATGTTGGGGACCATTCTGAATTGCTAGGCCATCATTTCTGTATCATGAAACTCTTTTGTTAATGAACAGTGCTTTTCCAACAACTGGATGGTGGAGAAAATTTTATTAATTGGTGGAGTTGGTTCCATCATCAAGATTTGGCCTGCATCCCCATGGCCTTCACTTTTCCATGACCTTATCTACCCCTTACTTCAGGTTATTCAAAACCCTTTTTAGCTGGTATATTCTTTCTAGCTCCATTTTGTTAAGACATTCATTTATAGAGCTCATCCCAAAGCTCTCATGCATTTTCCGCGAAGATTAAAGTTCATTTGATGGAAGGTGATATAGATTTAAGTAGCCATGAAATTGCCATGTCATTATATCTTTCCCATGCCTCCATCAACGGATCAATGGCTTCGGCAGGTTTTGGTATATGGCCAGTGATGAAACCCATCTTGTTTTTGGCCCTCAAGGCTCTCCTCATGCTCTTGGACCCGATGATGTTGTTCTCGGTTGTGAGTAGCTGAGTGATGAGAGGAAGCATCGGATTGTCTCCATTGTCGATGCGGAAGGGGTTGGATGGCCAAGTACAGATGATGCTCCGTTGGGCGTGCGTTGTTTTCTACCGTTGAAGTGCTCGCTGCCATGTCAAAGGTTGAATTTCACTGTCGTCACCTCACAAACCTGGCTCTCTAGTGCCATTTTACAAACCAGATTCCATGGACATATTCCAAACAATTCAATTATGAATGAGTAGGGCTTGAGAGATTGGGAGTGCAGGTTGAGAAGTTTATTGGGACTTAGCGAGGAGAATGTCTCTTCTGACTTCTTGATTCGTTCCACCACGTGTACACAGCAATATATATAATGGCATGGTCATTTTAGTACTTCCGGCACAGGGCTCACATAGGAAGACTATCCTTGTTTTGCTTTTACTCTTAAAAAAATATACATATTTCAATTATTATACATTTTCAATTTTATTTATTTCTTATTTTTATATTTTTATATGATTCTTAAAAAATAATAAACATCCAGACCAAAACAAACCCAACAAAATCTTTAAATAATTGAATTCACTGCTTTTCACCAAATCTTAGGGCTGAACGAATGTGAGAACGAAATACCCCGACCCTTTTCATTTGTGCACAAGGCAACAGTGTCCTCCAGCTGCTGGCAAGTTACAGTGATTCATAAAAAGCAATCTCCTCGGTATTTATCAGATGTAGAATTGTCACTGTCCACGTCTGTCCCATTCCACACTGATGCTTGTACTTCTGCAAGCTTCTCTTGTCTCCTCCCCCCGCCCCATCTTCATAGAGCCAGCTAAAGAAACAGAATTCGGTCATGGCGATTTTACTGCGCTCTTCGTTGCTCTACTCTCTACTGTAAGTATTCAAGAATCATGAAATAAGCTAGTTTTCTTGCCTTCTGTCAGCTAGTTAGGACTGAAATGTTTATGTCTGGAACAGTTTTTTCCCATTTGTTCTCTTACCAGTATCACAGTTTTTTCCCATTTGTTCTCTTACCAGTATCGCAATCGTTTATTGGGGGTGAATTACGGGCAAGTCATCGACAGCGAAGCCCCTGCAGCCCTCTGCAATCGAGAAGATGCGTTTATACAGGTCAGATCCGGGAGTCATTAAAGCCTTTGCGAACGCCAGGATCGGGATCGGAGTATCCAACTCAGACATCCCAGGCATGGCCTTCGATCCAAACTTCGCCAAGAACTGGATTAATAATAACGTTGTTCCCTTCTAACCTGGCAGCAAAATCATACTCGTCAACGTCGGCAACGAGGTGATGTCGTGCAACGACTGGAATCTGATGACCCAGCTGCTGTCGGTCATGCAGAACGCCTTTGGTTCCACAGATTTAGACGGGAAAATCAAGGTTTCGACTGTCAATTCCACGGCTGTGTTGCGGCAGTCGTATCCTCCATCTTCTGGGAGCTTGGGTCCCATTATTGGCGATCTATTGGAAGGATTGTTGGAGTTCAACAATTCCACAGGCTCACCTTTTGCCATCAACCCAAACCGGTACTTCGCCTACCGGAATGAACTGAGACTCGAGACTCTAGCTTTCTGCTTGTTCCAGCCTAACGCAGGCCAAGTTGAATTGGTCTCCAAGATTAAGTATGCCAACTTGTTTGATGCCCAGGTTAATAACAAACAACGCAGAGAATTCTGTGAAGATTCTAGGAAAACATGGGGAAAAAAATGAACTGTTTGTGGAATGATATTGTTTGCAGGTGGATACTATCAGATCTGTGCTAGATGCGATGGGATTCGAGGGCGTAGAAATTGTGGTTGCTGAGACAAGGTGGCCTTACAAGGGAGACAGTGATGAGGTTGGGCCCAGCCTAGAGAACGCCCCAAGGCTTATAATGGGAATTTGATCGCACATCTGAGGTTGATGGCGAGAACTCCATTGATGCCAGGAAAATCTATCGGCACCCATCTTTTTTTGCATCGTACGATGAAGGCTAAAATCTCAGGCCAACTTCTGAGAGATCGTTCGGGCTATTTAAGCCCGATTTAACCATGATTTATGATGTTGGACTGTCGAAGACCTGCTAGTGCTAGGTTAGAATGGTAGCTTAGATTTTGATAACAACATCATCACCATATTGATATTTGAATAAAACACGTTTCCGATGGTGCTTGATTTAGACTCCATCGTCCCCCAAAACAACATCGAATCCAGCCTCAATCCCCAAAAAGGGAGCTTGGTGTGTGCCCGAAGCAGGTGTATCAAATGCCCAATTACAAGCAAACTTGGATTACGCATGTGGACAAGGCATAGATTGCACACCAATTCAACCAGGAGGAGCTTGTTCTGAGCCAATCCCAGCGGCTTCTCATGCCACCTACGCCATGAATCTCCTCTATCGGAAGTCCGACAAGAATCCGTGGATGTTGGAACTGTGACTTCTGTCACTCTTTACATCCACGAATCCCATCAGAGCAGTGTAAAGGGATTGTGAGTACTGAATACATGTGCCTTTGTATTTCGTTGGAAGTGTTCATATAATCACTAGCAATGAAATCCTAGTCGTGTCTCGACTTATGTTTCTTGAGAAATGATTATATGTAAATTGTTGCAACCTTCAATTCAAGCACGGTTTCAATCATTTTTAATTGTGCAAACAATTATTTTAATAAATAAATTCATTTAAAAAAATTACGGAGCATACAATAAGTTATTTGTCTACCTATTTCACATCAACAAAGATCAACGAAACATATTTCGTAACGTATTTTAGTATTTATATTCTATTAAGTAATTAATCAAAAATCACAAATTATTTTTAATTTTTTTTTTAAAATGTGTATTTTAAAATATATTTTTCTGGAAATTATATAAGGGTGAGATGAAGTAAAGTTTAAAAATTGTAATGTTTATACTGCGTATATTGTTGTGGATGAAATGAAGAAAAACATACGAAAACAATGACAATCTCATATAGTTAATTTCTATATTATTATAATAAACATTTAAATAAGAAAATCATCAAATCAGATATTAAAATCTCTATATATTATTTACGGTTACATGATGGAGCGAAAAAAACAAGTAAAATGATTATTAAAATTCTCTTTAGACAACACGTACGCAGTGAAACTCATGTCGCATCATTCCGTATCTTTTACCATCTTCGGGTCACACTTTGCAAATTGAAATTCTGATACTACATGCATTTTGAGACAAACACGACGAGACAAGTTTCATTGTTGCAATATTTTGCGTGATGATTTTCAACGAAATGTTCAGTTTATTTGATGAAAAAATTACTACTTCATTGATGATGTTCAATATGATTATCATTACCCTTTCTTCTCGTGTTGTGCTGCTGACCAGTGGAAACATTTTCATTGCATGAAATTTGATTATTAGGCATAAAATCACCTAATAGTGGTTTGTTCCACATATTCTTAGTTAATACTTCGTGAATATCGATCGTTAACTTATGCTCCCAAATTTACAGATTAAATGTTATATTTTGATTTGTCTAGTTCAGTAAATTAACAAATATGCTTATCTATTAACATATATTAAGTTCATGGGCTGTTTTTGGTTTCACAAATTTCAATTACACGATTATCCCAGTTACAAAAATCATACGTAATGAAATATTGATAAAATAATACTTTTACTCTTTAGAAAACTGTGTAACTCCTCCAGATTTTAACTGCTTCGTGATCCCCCCAAAATTCTCGCCACTAAATGCCCCACTTTTTCTCTTTGCAGTTTTTTGGTTTATTCCTTCTCTCCAATACATTTTTCTCTTTTTTCAATGCATTCCCTCTAAAA
The DNA here is from genome assembly GCA_019155195.1 of Avicennia marina. Taxonomy (NCBI): domain Eukaryota; kingdom Viridiplantae; phylum Streptophyta; class Magnoliopsida; order Lamiales; family Acanthaceae; genus Avicennia; species Avicennia marina. Next base: position 3,367,297 of record CM032781.1, on the reverse strand, counting down.
CCAGCCCAACAAGCATCCAATGGATTTCTGGTATGCCATGTTTGATTATGTGTGTGTGTGTGTGTGTGTGTTTATACCTACATATTCATTAGGTTTGCTTCATACCTCAATTGACTTTTTTATATGATGTGTTACGCCAGACAAAATGAGATTTCTGAAGTTATTAGAATTTGCTGGCAACTGTTTGGTGATGAGATAATGTTATGTTTGTCACATTATGTTTTTTAGTGTTGTTTTTGTTAATTTGTAAATTGTTATTGCAAATACAATGATGTTTGCATGTGATTTATATATTCTATTTCTGGCATGTGTGATTACTTACCAATTATAATGTAGTTTTTTATTTACATTTTACATCACTAATATATAAGTACTAAAGTAATATGCTTACATATCAATTTTTAGGCTGTTTGATAGTAATTTTATTGTAGATTTTGTTTACATGTTCTATTTTTATCTTTATTTCATCTAAATTTTTTGTAAAATTTATTTCCTTTAATTTAAATTTAATCATGTTCAGCTATTATTTTTACTTTGATTGGATTTTTTTATATATTTGATTTTTTTTTTTGGTACACATCGAGTATGTTTTGACCACTATTATAAAATGAATGGGGAGTGCCTATACAGATCCGTTGTCGTCCAGCGGTCAGGATGTCTGGCTTTCACCCAGGAGACCCGGGTTCGATTCCCGGCAACGGAATTTTTTTTCTGCCTATTAGTTTGTATACTGTTCTGAATCACATCACTCTGACCTCCACTAAATCCGACTATTCAAGCCATTCGCTTTGAAGAAAGGTGCATCGAGAAGCATCAAAACCGACGGCCAAAGTGCCTCGAGAAGCATCAAAACCGACGGCCAAAGTGACTCGAGAAGCATCAAATCTTGTGGGCTGGGTCCAAACGTCATTTAAACCGCCAAATATATTATCTAACACAATTTTTTTTTAATTTATATTTATAATTTCTTTCTCGCGTATGTGTGTGTAAATTAATATTTTATATTTTATATTTATTTTAAAAATTAATTATTATTCTTATATATTTAACTAATTATAATTATATTATATATATATATATATTTAAATAAATTATACTACTTGTATTATCAAAATCTTTCGTTTAAATAAATGATACATCCAATGCTACTCTGTCAAACATCGCCATAAATGATACATCCAATGCTACTCTGTCAAACATCGCCCTAATCTTAAACATAGCCTTGACATTTTTTCCTTTTCTTGACTAACACAAATTGAAAGTATATTTTGAATTACTAGAAAAAGGAAAAAGAATTTATTTATTTATTTTTTATTCTTGAGAGGGAGAATTTAGGCTGCAATTAGATAAAAGTTTATATCCCATTTTTCATGTCTTATTTTTAATTATTTAGAGACATGATCTATTTTAATCAAATATATGAAAAAAATATTATTAATTTTTATATCTCATTTATCTTAATAATTATATCAATATTCAATTACATGCCAATCTCACTTACATGTACACTCCTATATTTCTTATACACACTCTCTTCTCTTCACGTCTCTTACCTCATAGATATAATACGATGCATTATATTATATAAAACATATTGCATAAATATAATATATATTATATGTATATATGATTATGTATGTATAATATATATTATATGTATATGTTATTATATACCTATAATATGTTATGTATTATATATATCAATATATTATATAATGCATTTATATTATAATATTAATATATATAACATATATTAATAAAAAAAATTATTTTTACATAAATAATTATTTATCATAGTAATATAAATTTTTATTTATAACTATTATCACATTATTATAATTATTATATTATTTTTTAAATACTATTAATTCATGCACAATACTTTTTTTTTTATTCTATATCCCTAAAATATTTTATCTCACTTTTTTTTATTTATTATGTAGCCAGTAGAACCTTATTTTCCCTAACCCTATAAATCCGCCGATTTCTTTCTGTGGGAGCACACTTATTTCTACTCGTTGCGCGTCTCATTACAGATTACCACCTTCAGGTATTCTTCTTCAGCTATTTCTTTCTTATTTGCATGCTTTCACTTTGAAAATCGTCTGGATTAATTTCGGAAATTAGTATTTGATGTTTGGATCCCTCAGATTCTGTGAAAAAAATATATTGGAGCCGTGAATAGATTGCTGTTGGACGTATTTGACGGTGGAGGTATTGAATTTATATTTAAAGCCACCTGCTTTCAATTGTATTGACTCGAGACCAGTGTATCTGGAGCGATGAATAAAGACAGTTAAACGTTTAAGGAAACTGAAACCTTGAAAAGGAAGTAAATATAGCGGTTTTTAAAGTTTGCGTGATCATTGATTACATTTATATGTGTTGGTTTTTTCAAAACTCTGGAGTTGTCTATGATTTTTGGTACTTGAAATTTGATTTTGGGATTTGCACTAATGGATTTGAGTTGGATTTTGTGAAGATGGCATCCTCTAGTTTGATCTGCGAAACTGATCCATGGAAGGATTTGAGGGTAAGACCATGTTTTCATGATTTTAGCTTTCTGTCATAAATTTTTTTCTATGCTGCTTCTTGATGTAGTTTATGCATGACTTTCCAGGCCCATGTTGAGGACATTAATAAAACTCATTTGCGCGAATTGATGAACGACACGAAGCGTTGCCAGTCCATGATGGTGTATGTTATTTGACATGAAAAGATGTGTTCTGTCAATCTGTCTTCATGTTTGGAAGTGTCAAATGTAGTGTTACTTTGTGGGCATGAGGTCGTTGATTATTGAATATATCTTTATAATAAACAGTGAAATTGATGGGATTTTCTTGGATTATTCAAGACAACGTGCCACTCTTGACACACTGCATAAGCTGAAAAAATTAGCTGAGGTGGGTTAAAGGTGAATATCCTCAGTCTGGGGGAGCCATACAACATAGAATCTGATTTGTGGTACTTTGTCTGGTGACGCAGGCAGCACATTTGAAAGAGAAGATAAACCGGATGTTCAATGGAGAGCGAGTAAGTTGATATTTGCATCCAGACCTTATGAATGCATAATCTTACTTGTTACTTCTCAGGATGGTGATGTCATACTTAGCATTATGTTTATAAATGGCAAGAGGCATCTTATTCTTGAAAGCTTCTTAATGGCACTTGAACTTGCGTATTGTTGCATATAGATATTTCTGGGGCCACAGATATAAATCTCCAAATTTGAATAACTGGATAAGGATATCTTACTGTATTTTCTATTTCCTTTCTTTATCTGGCGAATGACTTTGAATAAAACCAAATCCAGGAGGAGATGTGTCTTTTGGATATATTTAGTAATCTTCGAATGTTTTTAATCTTTGATAATGTTAGAAAATTGTCCATTGCAAAAGATACTTGTCTGAATATTAATCACAGTATATGATAATAAATTAAATCAGTTGGACATAGCAAGGTGCCGACAGCGGTTAGCCATATTATTAATCAAGTGGACTATGCAGACATTATATGCTTTCCCTTGTATCTTTGAGATCTAACCCCATCGAACTATTTCAAAAATTATCTCATAACCTTGCAACTTTTGTTAGATCATCATTCGATGATTGTAGTGGACAACACAAGTTCATCTAATTGTTTCTCAGATAATTTTTATTCATTCATACTCTTACAACTTTTGTGGGATCATCAGATAAACAGCACAGAGAATAGGCCTGTTCTTCACGTAGCACTTCGTGCTCCGAGGGATTCAGTTATAAATAGTGATGGGAAGAATGTGGTCCCTAATGTTTGGCAAGTCCTTGATAAGATCAAGGATTTCTCTGAGAGGATCCGCAGTGGTGCCTGGGTAATACTGTTACCATAAAATTTGTCGTAGTGTTTATTGATGGTTTCCAAATTTTTCATTAATTCATTTGGAAAATTTTGCAGGTTGGAGCCACTGGGAAAGCATTGAAAGATGTTATTGCGATTGGAATTGGAGGCAGTTTCCTAGGTCCATTATTTGTTCATACAGCACTGCAAACAGGTCATCATGCTGCTAAAATAGCACTTTTACTTGTATCTAGGTGTTTTGCTCCTTGATTAGTAATCGATTGTTTCCGACAATCTTTATGTGCCTGTAATATTAACATGGTGGACATAGCAATTATCTTGATAATTTGCAGATCCTGAAGCTGCTGAACTTGCAAGAGGTCGCCAGCTGCGATTGTAAGTTTGACTTTCTCCCTTAATCATTGCATCATTGTATTTAGAAGTGTTAGAAGAATTGAAAGAATTAACTCATGCTTCATTACTAAAGAGACGTCCTATTTATAGTATAAGACGATTACAAATATATAAAAATTAAGAAACAACTTAATATAAAAATGTTCCTATAAGTTAGGGAATCAAACATTCCTAAACCTATACTGTGTAACTTGATATTTAAAATATCAGACTAAATATTTCCAAATATCTCCACTTTTGGACATCAAACATTCCAAGCACGGAACAAAGTGACTATGGATAATATTGTTGGAAGATTCTAAAGCTCTTGGACTGTTTAAATAAGAGTGTCAGGTCATTAAATAAATTATTAAGGGCCCAAACCAAATCAAAAAATAAAGCATGCTTCCCCCCTCCCTGTTTTTTTTTCTTCTTTGCTTGTCTCTACTCACAAAGGAAGAACTCAGAGGCAGCCTTCACAACAGAAGAGTAATGATAAGGGTTTAGATTTGTCTATATTCTGGCTTTTAATCAGAATTGGATCATAGTGCCCATGTTAAGAGAATTGAAAGAATTAACTCATACTTTATTACTAAGGAGACATCCCAATTTATAGAATGGGACAAGCAAAACCAAAATTAAAAAAAAAAAAAAAACTTAACATAAAAATATTCCTATAAATTAGAATCAAATATTCCTAAATATATACTATGTAACTAAATATTTCCAAATATTCTATAAGATGGACTTCAGTTTTGTAAATTGATGGACTTGAGATTCAATTTAACTAGAAAAGTCTGGCTTCTGATTACTGAGCTTACAGAACTTGATCTGGGACATTTTGCCAAGATAACATTTCATGTGCATCCTCATTTTGTCAACATTAAATACAAAGCTAACTGCATTGTGGCTTAGGTATGAGAAAAGACAGAGGGAGCATTAGGTTTTGGAATCATTGGCAGTGATAGTCTGCATTTATTCATCATTGGCTCGTCTTTCCATTTTCGAAAGTGATGTTGTTACTTTCTTTCTTTGACTGTATCAATTCCCCCTGTTTCTTTCCGTTTTCTGTTTTGGGGTCAATTGGAACAGTGGCCTTTGAAAAAATCTTGAATGATTATGGTTAATGGACAAATATTTCATGTTATTCTTTTGTTTGTGTAGTTTGTTGGAGGTGTGAAGGTGTTCAGGTTTTGGTTTGTTTTCCAATAGATTCTGTTTTTTGGCTTTTATTTAATATGCACTTCTCTCTAAAGATATTTGGTTTCTGAAGTCCTATCATCTCTCTCATTTACTAAGTACACATCAATAACAATGTAAATTTAGCTGAATTCTACTCTTCTCATTCTTGTTTTTTGTTTCCTGTTGAAGCCTCGCAAATGTCGATCCAATTGATGTTGCCAGAAACATTGCAGGGTTGAATCCTGAAACCACATTGGGTATTTCTGATATTTTAGTTATATATTTCCAAGATTAAAAGCCATGGTGTGAGAAAGGTTGGAACTCTAGGCACTTAATTGCTGTCCTGATTTTGTTTTGATGTACTGTAGTCGTGGTGGTGTCAAAAACTTTCACCACAGCTGAAACCATGCTTAATGCTCGAACTCTAAGGGAGTGGATCTCAGCCGCATTGGGGTAAGAACATTACAAAGAAATTAATACCTGTTACCGGTCTCAGTGTAACCATAATAGCTCTTCCAATAAATACATTAATGAGCACATTCTGTTCCTCGGTGTGAACAAAAACAATAAGTATATATTTGGTGATGATTATCACTGCCATTCATATTTAGAAGACTTGGTGACTTATATCTGCTTTCTGTGAAAGGGTAGAACTGATAGTTTCAATTGTCTTGATGTAGCGAAGTTACATTACTAACTGAAATATCAAGCTGAAATTCTGGCATAAATTTGTAATCACTAAGTTGAGGCTGCTGTCTATTGGTTTTCGCTCAGCATATTGTTCTACCTCACATAGTGATGTGTACAAATTTGTGAAAAGAAGATTAAAAGTTGGACTTGCCTTTTGGTCTGGACCTCCCAAGAAAGCTAAAATTCCTTTTGAACGCTGAAATGAAATAAACAGAATTGAGGGGTATACCCTTTTGTTAGGAGATGTCTCTGAAGAATTTACACTTCGTATCAGCCTAAATCCTTGAAAGCCACGTAGTCAGCAAATTTAACCATTCTATTGTTCTGAAACAGAACTAAACTAGTATATTTCAAAATCATGTACATGTGAGTCCTGGATTTTGGTATTAATGTGGAGTATCCTATATTAAACTAAATTCATATTTATGGAGATACAAGTTTAAAGTGTCGCATTTGACATTTCTTGAAAAGGAAAAAGATTTTGAAATTCAACGATATATGTTTTACTTTGAAATTTTGTGTTAATTTTCTGTTGCTCAAACTATATGAGATCTAATATGTGATGGCACCTGATCTACAGTAGTTATCTATGGAATATGAAGATTTTTTATTTTTTTATTTTTGAAGAGAACAGTCTGGCTGCTATTTTCAGTATAGGTGTATTTACACTCTATGTTATCTTTTTGTTTGTCTTATCTCTCTTTTGACACAATAATTTCCAGGCCGCAAGCAGTGGCAAAGCACATGGTTGCAGTTAGCACTAACCTCATGGTGAATTACCTTCTTTTATTTTTCTTCCCCTTTCTAATTTTCCTAACTTGGAAACCAGATTACATTCCCGTGCACTTGTTTATAAATTCAAATTTTGATTGACATTGTACTTTACTTGTTGTCTAGAGCATCTGATTTCTTTAGTGCTGGTAAAATGTTCCTATGACATTTTTCTGGAAAAAAATAAGTAAAAACACCTTTGCTTCTGATTGACATAGAAATTACGTTCTCTCTCAGAACAGGAATATCCATCACTTATTACTTTGTATATATAATTCTAACATGATATTTTTTCTGTATAATACGCAACAGCATCCCATTCTCACATATATGGCTGAGTTATTTATTCTAGAAAGTATGATTTTGAAAATGTGTCACAGTTAGCCTAGTCGGTGATTGATCTAATTGATTTGACCATCCCTTGTTTTACTGTGCAGCTTGTTGAAAAGTTTGGCATTGATCCAAATAATGCTTTTGCATTCTGGGATTGGGTGGGAGGGCGCTACAGTGGTAAATATATTATTAAGTTTTATGACCAATTTTCTTATTTTCTAAAATGACTGACAATTGTTTTCTGAACCTCTGGTTTCAGTGTGCAGTGCTGTCGGAGTATTGCCCCTTGCTCTGCAATATGGTTTTGGAGTTGTTGAAAAGTACAGTTTCTTTTCATTCATATTGGAGTGTATACAATACACAACTGTTTGGGGTTGACTTAGAAAACATTTTAGGACATTGATCATGAATTGAATTTCCATTTGCTAACTGGCACAATCATGTGGAACATGTGGCATTCATGATGTAGGGTGTGCATCACCTCAAAAGAATTAAGATTAATCTTAAAATAAATAAAAATGGAATCCTCCTCCAGCTGGTGTCTACAACTTTCTTTTGTGCAAATCACTTTACAAATATGCTGAAAATGTGTATAGGTGTCTTGGCATCCTCTTTACTCTTTTGATCTTGGATGCTAATGATAATACAATGAATTTTCCTTTGATTTTGTAAACCTTGAATTATTGCTTTAAACAATTTAAGCTTGTCATTCCAGCTTGTTGATCTTGGATAATCTGTATTACTACGTTTATTTTTACACTTGCTGCTCACGTTTTTTGTCCATTTTGGGTGAAGGTTCCTAAAGGGAGCTTCAAGTATTGATCAACATTTCCATTCAGCGCCTTTGGAGAAAAATTTACCTGTATGTTACTTCACCAAGAATGTTAATCTTGCTTCTTTATTGGCTGATTCTTACATGTGTGGTACCATAAGTTCTTTTGCAAATATATTGTGAAAAATATGATGACCAAGAGGGATATTAATAGTGAAATAAATCAGATGAGAGAGTATCTACGCTAATTTGGTCTCCATATATCAAAGAAAAGAAATATCTATGTATGCTTTTCTCTTTTTAAGTGCTTTATGACCTTATTGAATATTCTCCGATTCTTTTTTTCTTCATTATATTATACTATGATAGGATCCTTCTGTAGTCTACCTACCATCCTATCTTCTTAGATAACTCCTTTTTATGTGCAAAAATTATTCCTCCAGGTGCTATTAGGCTTATTGAGTGTTTGGAATGTGTCATTCCTTGGATATCCTGCCAGAGTAAGTGTATCAGCTGCCAAAGTCTTTTAATGTCCTGCTTTTAATGTTTCTTGACTGAGGCATAAGAGCTACCTTTTCCTCATTCTCAGGCTATTTTACCTTATTCTCAAGCATTGGAAAAATTTGCGCCTCATATCCAGCAGGCATGTTTCTCTGACTCTTTTAATAATTAATTTTTTTTCATGTCATTGGCCTGCCATCTTGGAATAATGCTGATGCAGTTTAAAAAATTGTTCATTTAGGTTAGCATGGAGAGTAATGGGAAAGGGGTATCAATTGATGGAGTACCCCTTCCCTATGAAGCGGGTGAAATTGATTTTGGGGAACCTGGAACAAATGGTCAACACAGCTTTTACCAACTAATTCACCAGGTAATATTTTGTTTCATTGCCGACATGAGTATAAAGTAACTTCAACTTGCCTGAAATAGCATTTTGTCCAAAGTCTTGCTTTTTGCCTTGCGACTGTATGTTGCACTACCCTTTTATACTTGAGGGAGAGGGCAGAAGAATAGGGGGGAAAAAGATTTGAATTTTGGATTATGTATAATAAAGCTTGGTTGTCTTTCAACAGATTCTAGTCGGTCTCTACTATTATCTATATCTATGCTACTTTTAATTTACTGATTGATCCGTATTGTCTAGAACTCCAGTCCCTAAGTATGGAAATAAATGATTCAACCCTAGTTTAGATTGGCCCATGGATGTGTTTTTACTCTGAAAGCTCTGATTGTATTGGCCTGCTTGTGGATTTCCAGGGTCGAGTTATTCCATGTGATTTTATTGGGGTGGTGAAGAGCCAACAGCCGGTTTTCCTGGGAGGTACTTGTCTTTTCATTTTATCTGCTTTATGGGATGATATAACACCTCATGTTTATCAAGATGGGTGATATTTAGATCATTAAAAAATTCAGGCAACTTGCTTCTGCAGGTGAGTTTGTTAGTAACCATGATGAGCTCATGTCTAACTTCTTTGCCCAGCCTGATGCACTTGCTTATGGGAAGGTAAGAAACATTTCTCTGAATGCTGTTACTCTCATTTGAACTGTTCAGCCATTGACCATGGTTCATAATTCTTTAATATTTGATATTACCAACTCATGTTTTTCAGTTGCTTCCTTTCATAAATATTTAGCCTGCATCATCTTTCAGCAAAGTTTCTGAATATGATCATGTTGATGTTGCTTAATTTCCTCCAGACTCCAGAACAACTGTTACATGAGAATGTTCCTCAGCATCTTATTACTCACAAGGTATCCTTTCAGCGTCCAATTTATGGGATCTGGCTTCTGCAAAAGCTTGATGTGTCTCAACTTATCTTTTCTTTTGCAGACTTTTTCTGGCAATCGACCATCTCTGAGCCTTCTACTTCCTTCACTAAATGCTTACAACATTGGACAGGTAAACAATTTTGTTCTTTTATTCTAGCATAGAAGTTGTTGGCCACCTTGGTCTAGTCATAATCATACAATGCCTTCTGTATGTTTCATTGCTTAGTGCTGAGTTTTAACCAGATCAAAAAATTCTTTTTTCCCATAATTTTTTCTCTTGTTCTACCACGTCATGGTCTTATGGTGCAAACAGTAAAGAGTTCTCATTGAAAGATGAATTGTGTCTGTGAGCATACCTAATGTTGCAAGTCCCTACTTCATATGCAGTTATTGGCAATATATGAACACAGAATTGCTGTAGAAGGATTTGTTTGGGGTATCAATTCTTTTGACCAATGGGGAGTAGAGTTGGGGAAGGTACAGCTATTTTGTTATGATTTCTCTTATTTTTTCTGATATGTGGTAGATTTATCTGGTTTTTCCGTTCATGCTTGGTATCTGCATTGTGAAACAGTCACTGGCTACTCAAGTCAGAAAACAGCTACATGCATCTCGTAAGCAAGAGGAACCAGTTAAAGGATTCAATTTCAGTACTACAACAGTGTTAACGAGATATCTAGAGGTATGAGTAACAGTTTGTCAACAGAGCACCATGCTTCCCTCGTTAAATTGTTAAGATAATACAACACGCAGAAGAAATATCTTATGCACCTGCAAGTTGCTATTCTGCAAGAATCTTCAAACTTGCGGCTGATGTTTGTTTGTACACACAAGTTGCACTTCAGCATATTTTACCAACAAAATGTTGTAAAATTGCCATCTGATAGAAAGTTGAATCGTTAGCTCACTTCTTATCTGAAACTTAAGTCTTCCATTGACAGTTGTGGGCTAATGCATTTGCAAGTTTTGGTCCATTACCACTATTTTGAAGCAGTTTTAAATTGGCACATTGTACTTGACAGGCAAGCAAAGATGTTGCGAAGGAGGATGGCACAATTTTACCAAAGATACAGTAGTTGACTCCACCACCGGAGATACAGTCAGGCTCACAATTTGGTTTTCCCTGTTGGCATGAAATAATAAATTAACGCACTTTGCTTGTGACTATGGTTGTAAAGCTTCGTGGCTGAGTTTTCCTGCTCATTCCCCGAAATTAACTTGTAATACAAGCACGAAGTCTGTAACATTACTCCTAGTCAACGAAATCAATAATACGGACAGGTTGGAGGGGGGCCAGTCCATTGCTTTTTATTTCTGTTTTTTGATTGTTGATTGGACTTCATTCTTCGAAATATTTTGTTGACCCATTAATTTACTTTGGCACCAGAAAAAGGTAATCTTAAAAGTTGAAGAACAAAAGGAAAAGGGTTTTTGTCATGGTTGTCATTTTGTCAGAGGTCTTCCTGCTTACAAGAAATAAACATGTGATGGTGTGATTTCTGTGCCTGTTATTATGTGCCAGGAGTCAACCCTAAAGTGCTCTCTTGCAGATGTTGCTGCAAGTTAAAGACTCGGCCAATTATACGATCGGCTAAGCAATTTCCAAAGGAAATGTTTGGCGTGGATATTCGAACAATTAGTGTCTTAACTTTAAAGTAGTTTTCCTTAATTTATAAAATGTGTTGTTGTTGTTGGCAATAATGTTCTTTCAAATCGAGTTGATATAAATTGATTTTTCACTTTTTAACTGCACTGCCAAATATATAATTGTTGAGGGTTTATTATTACGTACTATGTACATTGATGATGGATATATATTATTCAAGGGTGCATTTGCTTAATAGATTTGAGAAGATGTATTTATAATTTATAATAATAAATTCACCACGCTTGTTTCAATAACAATAAATTTTAAATTCTTGAGTTCCTTTTACAAACTATAATTTTAATAATTGATGTAGATTTAAAATTCATTTTATTTAGATTAATTTGAAATCTTTTCTTCAAATTTAAATTCTTCTATCTAAATAGTTAATTGCTCCAAGCCTACGTCACTATCAGACTTTTGCTTATAAAAAACCTTCCCGGAATCCACCTAATGACGCTGACAAATACACGTCCAGTTTGATGCACTTAACATAAAACCTTTGCTTGTTACGTCCGCTAAAAAGAATTTAAGAAAAGCCTAAAACAAACGTATCAACAATAGCTTTGCATGGGAAACAATGCTCCAGTCAGATATTGCTTCTGATTCATGCCTTTTTGATTCTATATTCAGATCTTTCTTTCTCCTACACGGAATCAATGTTCTTTTTTCTGTTTTTTTTCTTCGCTAGATAAACACCCTAGACTTTGATATTCTACGTCAGAGATAACACACACGCATCCAAAAGATGATGGTGTCTTCATTACAAGACCTGCCTCCTCCTCTCTCCTTCATTTGCATAATTGCCATCCTCATCGTCTATGTGATGTGCTGCTATCTGGTGATTGATTTCATAAGCCAGCATGAAGATTATTTAGGTCCTGCCCAAGATTCACACACAGCTAACCTCCCTTCTTATTCTCACTTATCTGTCGAAGAGCTGCAAGAGATAACTTGTTTATACAGCAAAGCAGGTTCAGACTGCTTAACTTGTGCCATCTGCTTGGAAAATCTCCGTCACGCCGAAGTTTGCAGGGTCCTGCCGGATTGCCACCACGAGTTCCACGCCCAGTGCATCGATCCTTGGCTGTCTAAGACGCTCACCTGTCCGGTTTGCCGATCACCATTTAGATTTAGGCGAAGCGTTCGTCATTAAAGAAATTCTTAAAAGTGTTGGTGAATGTAAATTAAAATATCTTGTATAGTAATTGATACAGAATCTGGTCCTCGAAGAAATCGGGAAAGAGCAATATGTGATCATTGGAAGAGCTGCTCCGATGGAAGGGTCCACACAATTTACTCTGCAATCCCTTTTAAAGCTAAAAGGGGAAAGAATTTTTTTTTTTTCTTTGGGCTTGGGAAACCCTTTTGCCTTTGCCCCAACTGAAAATGTTCAGTTTTTATAAGTTAATATTAACCACCCAATTATTTATGCCATGCCCCTGTTTGAGTTTCAGGTTTTCTCTTGCGTCTCATCACTCTTTCTGGTTTAAAGCTCGTAGAGATCATCGAACTTCTTTCTTGAATACATTCAACTACTGCCTAATCCATAAAACCGTACCAGACCCTGGATAATGAATGATCTGCTGGATAAATGAACATCCAGCCTCTATTTCGTCATTAGAATTATTAGCAAAAACATAATGTGTACGTTAAAAGCTGCCATTTCATGAAGATGCAGGGGCTCAAGCAAAATGGTATTGTTTCCAGTCTGCCCTTTTCCCGTTCCCTTTCTCTTCTGCCCTTCCCTCTTGACATCAAATATACCGTATATTCTTGTAAAAAATATCCTTTTCGTTTCCGTGATTGTCATCAAATATTAACTGAGTATACATATGGGGCGGGCGGGCCTTCTTGCATGCAGTAGAACATTAGATACATGGGGCAATTATATAAACCCGACTTTCTATTAGATAAACAGGAGGTACAAAGCTTGCTGATTGTTCACACAGATCTGGACATAAAATATCCAGCAGCAAGACGTGACATGATGTCAAGGAAATGGCGACATACCCACAATGCGTTCAATAGAACTAGTGAACAGAGGATAGAGAAACATGCCATCCCACGTCGTAGACTCCAACATAGCTATGACCTAACACAATGGCTGCAGGCTACTTAGGATATTCAATGTCAAAGGGGCGTCAAAATTCAAATGCCGGTAGATCCAAATCCTCCAGATCCCCTGACAGTTGAATCGAGATCATCCACTTCAGCTACGTCAGGGGTCACAATTTTCTGGATGATCAGTTGGGCAATCCTGTCGCCGGTCTTCACCTCAAAGTCCGCATCCGAATGGTTGAACAGTACCACCCCAACGGGCCCTCTATAATCGGCATCAATCACCCCTGCCCCCACATCGATCGAATGCTTCCAAGCTAAACCCGATCGGGGCGCTATCCAGGCCAAAACAAACGGAATCATCTCACACATTTTAGAACAATCCAATAGTGAAGGAGAGGACGTAAACCAAAAAAGAAAAAAGCCAAAAAAAAAAACACATGGAAGACGAAAAAATTAGTAGAAAATTACCGACGCGAGCGTAAGCTCCTTCGGGGATGGCGATGCTCAGATCGGTGGGTATCAGGGCTTTGCCTCTGGCGGGCACTTTAGTATCGGTTGCACTAAAAAAATGGATCAATGAACTATGATAAATAGATGGAAGGAAATTTTCTTTTTCACAGCAAGTAATATGGTGTCAAGGATGATACCTGGAAAGATCATAGCCCGCGGAAAGAGGGGAACCCCTCGAAGGCAAAATTGCTCTCTCAGAGAGCCTTTTGACCCGTAAAAAGGAAGGGATTTCAGGGGCCTTCTTGTCAGAAACGCCGTCTTGGTGGAGCTTCGGAACTTCGGTGAAGGGCCCCTTGATATTGGGGCTGTGGTCAGGAGCTTGAACCATTTTCAGTGCAGTGAAGCAGACTTGGTACGATGGATTTGCGGATATCCTCTTGATGGCGTAGGGTTTCGGGCCGAGGAAGAGATTCTGTGGGCGAATAAATGGAGGAAGACATCTCTGGATGAAAATGGCGCCAATGGCTCCCGCCATTTCACCCCTTGTCTAAGACAAAGCAGCACGTCTGTTCATTACTTGCGAGGGTTTGGGGCTGAACATAGAAAACCATAAACCCTAAATTTTGAACCTTAATGTATGCTAGAAAAATATAAAATTAAAAAGTAAGTATTATTTAACTTGTGTTTATTTATAGTAGATAACTAGTTTAACAGTACGTGCATTGTTAAAATGGTGAAGCAATGAAAAATAATTTAATTGGAAAAATAAATAAATAAAGAAAATATTAACAACATGAAAAATTTGACATGTTATACTTTGTTATCTTATGTGGCTGCTACTCTAAGGTCGCAACCCTAGTAAATAGTATAGATTATAAATAAATAATTTTTAGACAATAATTTCTCTAGAGATTCAATTTAAATATTTTATATTATTTTTAATTATTGTATGCTGTTCTATAATATTTATGAACGCATTCACGACATATATATATATATATATATATATATGATATTTCAAGTATTTATGCCATAATGAACAGCATTGGGTTGATTCTATTTTTTTTAATGACATTAGTTGATTAAACGAGTGCATCATTTAAAGCTAAACATTTGCACCAATTTAATTACTGTATTTACCTGTTGATTCGCATTTATTTATTATTTTTTTTTTTTGTCATGAGTTGATATTTAACACAATTTAAACATTAATGCAATGAGTCATAATTTTAAACACAACCATTTTTAAAAACTCAATTAATTGGATGAAATACTATTTTACAGTATGTAACTTCACAACTTTTTTCTTTGTTGACTTGGGACTGGGAGTTATGGCTATGTTTATTCGGTTTTGTAACGTGTGTTTTTACATGTATATTTTGAAAAAATTATATAAAAATAAAAAAATAGAAAAAAATTTTTAAAATATAATAATCGTATCTTTTTAATACAAAACAAAACCAACAAGAGCCACACATCGTACAATTTCCTTGGTCGGCTCTACTTGCAAATACATGTGGATGGACCCATTTTTTCATCTTAATTTAAATAGTCAAGTTGCTCTTTGAATATCGAATGCTTAAAATTTTTAAAACCATAAACATTAAAAGTTCTAATTTATTCATAAAAAGATTAATTACTAAAAGTGTTTAATTCAATCGATTTAGATTTTATAAATTTTTACCATATAATAAGTCGCAATGTGAAAATTCAAATAGCTTTTTACTTAAAGATTATTAATTTTTTGTCTATAAAAATATAATATTTACTTAAATATTAATGTGAAACTAATCTAACATCTAACATAATATTCCGAGTTTATTTACTTTATAGTGCATTTTAGAATTGTTTTTTCATTTGTTCAAAATTAATTTAGATAAATTAAATGCACAATATAGATCTACCTAAGTTATACAAAGCTATGCAACATCCATAAACATTACATAGCATGCATTTGAATATTTGATTGGAGTTAGTTAAAATTGAACTTGTCAAAACCAATATTTTTAAACAAGCACACACCACAAATCAAGTAGAAGAAGGAAGGTTCTCCCATAAATCAAAGTTGAATAACAGTTAACTAATCACATGAAAATTATCAGTACTTTGTATGTTTGTTGAATGTACAGCCTAAAAATTTATGTTTTTGTAAATAAAATTATATAAATAATTTATATATTGTATTGATTAGTATTGTTGAATTATGCTGATTAATAAAAAATTGATGTTAAAATTGAGAACAAAATTCAATATTTAATAGTACATAGAAAATATTTTTATATGTGAAATAACTTTATTTAAAATCCATATTATACATGATACGAAGTGTAATGTTATAAAGTTTACTTATTTTTTCTTGATTCCTAATGATATTTTTTACACACGTAAATTGACATCGACATACAATGAAATCTACTATTTCTCTATAGGAGCTTATCCAATTAGATCAGTCGGGGTGTAGCTTCTTATTATCTCACTTGGCTGGTCTCCTATTATTATCTCATATTTTTTAGGATCAAAATTTGATCATATCACATTTTTTTCCTCTTAAACCGAACCATTGGCAATCAAATCCCTTCTCTTGTAATTCTTTCAATAAGAAATTATTTGAAATTGATGACAAAATCATTTTCCCCTCAATCTCCCCAAACTATTAATTGATTTATATTTAATCTAACCTAAACCTCCTCCTCTTTGTATACAAAGGGCGGATGATCAATGGTACTAATGCAACTCTTGTTTGAATCTCTTAAGATGTCTAACTTACCCTCAAATAGTTGTTTTCTTCCTTCTTTTGGTTGTATTATAATAGAAGATCTTTCTAATATGCTAATTCTTCGTTCCGATAAAAGTTACTTAAGTTGTGAATGCTCTTTAAAAGTTAGATTTATCAAATATTAATTTTACTAATCTCTCACGTTGATCTTTTTGTTTTTAAACAACTAAACCATTTGCATCAGGAAGTGACTAACACTTACATTGAGTTGGCTAATTGATTAGAAAAGTATCACATGTTAGACCATTCTTGAGTACAACTTTTGTACGATTATGACCACCTTTTTAAAGAGCTACATCCCTTTTGTCCATGCATTGCAGAGTATTTTTCTAGCTCTAAAGATCAATTATTCTTGACTAAGTTTGGGAAGTAAAAGCTATGCAAGTATCGTTCTTCTCTTGATTTTCCAATCTTATGCTAAAACAAACTATGATGAGCCTTTCTGTAGGTTTTGCTAATTGTTTGAACCAATTTTTTAATTCAAAAATAACTTTTTCTAACAGTAACTTCAATATTTTAGATTGAAAAGTTAAGTGGTCCCTTTTGTATAGAGAATTTATCTTAGGAAACGATGATGTCACAATGCCATCCCATTTTGCTAATTGTGACTAATTGATAGTCAGTTTTGTTTTACTTTTGTTAGAATTGTGTCAAAAATAGTAATTTTCGTTCACTTTCAAGCACAAAGACTCATAAATACTTTAAGGGACCTAAATTGAAGTAACAATTGCAAAGAAAAGGAAAGAAATTCAAAATAATGTGAAGAACCAAAGAAAGAAATTTATCAGGTACAATTCATTCAACTGTCTTTCTCTTGTAAGCTTTCGAAGTTTTTTAACAATTCTTTTGCACCATTAGTCCTCGAGCCCTAATTGTTTGAGCACTACCGATTGAGTGAATTAACAATGTTAAACGAGTGATTCCCAACTTTAACTGCTTTTGAATTACGAGGGCTTGGCCAATAATTTGATGTTGAGAGATAAATGATACATTCACACACCACACAAGAATGGTTTAAGAGTGTAATTTGTTTAAGGTTAATGTGGAACTTGAATGCTTATTAGACTTGGTTGTGTACTTCAAATACCCTGGGAACAAGAAAGACAATCAAATTTCAAAGTTTGTTGCATAAGTTATCATAGAAGTGATTAATCACTAAAGATGTTTAATTAAGTTCATATAGAAATTTTTACTATACAACAAGTCATTCCGTGAAAATTCAAATAAAAATGTTTTCATCTATAAAAATTATATATGAAGCTGATCTAACACTAAATGTAATATTCCGAGTTCATTTGCTTTATAGCACATTTTAGAATTGTTTTTTCATCGGTTCTCAATTTTGATAAATCATATATACAATACATATCCACTACCTAAATTGTACGAAGCTAAGCACCTTCCATGAACAATAAATGACACCCATTGGGATATTAGATTGGAGTCTGGTAAAATCAATCTTGTCAAAGTACAAGTTTCCAACAAACACACACCACAAATCAATTACAAGAAGGAGGGTTCTGCCATACATTAAATTCGAACAGTGGTCAACTAGTCACATAGAATTACTACTTATTCAATGCATATGTAACTTAAAAAATAATACTTTTATAAATAAATAAATTATTTATTGTGTTGATTAGCATATTTAAATTATGTTGGTAAATAAAAAAATTACATCAAATTTGAGAATAAAGTTCTATAATTAATAACACATACAAAAGATTTTTTTAATATGAAATGAATTTATTAGAAATCAAAATTATATGAAAATTTAGAGAGAGAGAGAGAGGTCAAATGAAGGTCAAAGACTAAAAGAAAAAAAAAATTCTAAAAGACAAAAAAATAAAAATTAAAGTAAGAAACAATGGCATTGCAATAAGTAAATATAATAAATAAAGGGTGATGGAGGAAAGTGTAAAGATAAAATATAATAAATGAGAGCTTGAGAAAAATAGTGTGAGAAAATCCTGAAATGTGGTAATAAATTGACTTGAAGGTGGATAATTTATTACAAATAGAATACATGAATGTTTCAAAAAGAACAAAAAATTAAGAGAAAATAATGCAAACTGAATATATTGGAATGACATTTTTATTATTAAACTTTGAAGATCAAGTCAGTTACTCCTCCAACGCCATCACACTTAATATGTAGTATGGATAACAATATTTATAATTAGTTATTGCCATTGATGCATTTTATTTGTACAATTGATTTGCTTTAGTCAAATTTTAATTATAATTTACAGTACAATGATCATAAATGAAAATGTAATTGACAAAATGAGGATGCCAGCCTCGGCTGTCAAAATTTATTGGATTGAATGAACAAAATTCTAAGAGTTAGGCACCATAAAATTAACCCAGTTTTATAACGAATCAATTACATTATTCACCATTACTATTATCATTATCGTCGTCATGGTCATTATTATCTTATAGTTATGTATTAATGATAAATCACACACTCAATGAATATGCAAAGCTGTATAAATAAATAATATTTTTCATATAATTTACTTCATTTATAAAAAAAAATGAAATTTAAAAATAAATAAAAAGTAATAAAATTAATAGCCGATATTAAAATGTTAAGATTAAGAAAAGTAAATGATATAAATAAAATTTTAAAAAATAGAAAGAGTATTAACACTGTAATAATATTTATTTATTTATTATTATTACTTAAAAAAGTTTTTATGTTTATTTTTAAATTTTACACTTTAAAAATATACATTTAATTATTATATATTTTAAATTTTATTTATTTATTTTTATTTTTATATAAATTTTTAAAATAAAAATATGTAAAACCATACATCAAAATTTGAAAATAAACGTACTCTCGGCTTCCTTTGTTCGTCACACCATTTTCGGCGAATGATTCCTCTAAAATTGTTTAATCCTGTAATGTTTATAAATTAAACCCAAGAATTGAAACCACCACTAAGATCAAGGCACGTCACTCAAAACCTATCCGATAGATTAATCATAGCCTGACTTTAGCGTCAATTAGCGTCCACCATAAGTCAGGGAGCATGCACCCCGGTGCACTGGAAGACAATGTCCTCCTACATAACAATCAAACTCTTTCTCGCGCACGTGTTCCGTAACTGATAAAACCACACCCGAATTGAAGGGTAAAAGTGTCACTTGAATAGGAAGGTGACCGCACGTCATATCTTTTGCGCGTTCGAGCAAGAAAGCCACAGAAAAAAAAATAATAAAAATAATCGGGGTTCTTGCTAAAATGAGCCTGGGGGTGACACGTGCTCAAGCCGAACTCCATTGGGAACTTTTGTTTCTGATTTATAGGTTACCCTTTGCCCTAGTTTAACACCCCGCCTAAGCTATTATTCCGTGCGGATTGAGCAGTCAATCGAAAGGGTTTTCTCTCTGTATCTCGTTCTGAAAACGGCCGTCACTCACTTCGATCACCAATGGCTGATAACACTGCGTTTGATTCTCGCCCTAATCAGATTTCAAAAGGTTTTTATCACTCGTTGCGTTGATCTGTTTGTAACCTATTCGTGAGTTTTTGTTTTTATTTTTTAACAATTTCGTTCGTAAAACCCTAAAATCAGGGGACTTGCATTTCTGGCGTTATCGTGGGTTCAGGGTTTCTTTTTAATTTAACGGGCCCTCTTATCTTCATTTTTCCTGTCATGTTTTCAATGTGACTGATAATATTGGCTATTTCTTTCTATTTTTTCGCGCGTCTCTGCGGAGCTCTCAACGAAACTTAAAAGACCGACTAGTTGTCGATATTCAGTATTATGCTGTAGTTCCAACGCAAGAAAGTTTATTGAGTGTCGGAAGTTATTTTTCTTTTGTTGAAGGACGGATTTATTTGGCATAGTACACTCAAATCGATGATAGAGTTGCGAATTTTCTTAACCATCCTGTTACAGACGCTAGTGTTAGACTTTGGACTACTTTATGAAATCAGATCATCTAAAAACACGTATAGATGCAATCTTTTAAGTTCTGTTGGCATGGATAAAAGGCTTGTCCTTTTAAGCCGCCAAGCGTAAATCTTTTCTTCTTATGTTTTTTTTCCGGACCATGCTCATGGGAGTACAAATGCTACTGGCTCTTGCGGTCATCAAGAAATAGAAAAGGAAAGGGATCTTGTGTTCTGACCGTGATTTTGTACCTGGGAGTTATCAGTGTACCCTCCTCTAACATAACTACACATATTTTGCCCTGGTACTGTTTGACGAACGAGGTTTTGGTGGAGCGAACATATCATCTGAATCTGTAGTCGCCTGATTGTGGATGAGAATTACAAATTATGTTATATGGTGTCATGATAAATTATCGCTTTCTCTTGATTCATAGCAAAATTTGGTGTCCAGATTTTTGCTGATGAAATCCAAGTGCGACAATGTTGTATTTGATGGCTTCGGATAAAAAAGCTGGAAAAAGTAACCGAGTTAATTGCACTTCTTTTTAAAACAACATTCTCGCACTTGGTTTTCTTGTTAACCAAGTTATTTGATGAGCTCCAAATAGGACAAGTTAAAATATTTGATGTTCTTCCTCTTTTTTCCATCCCTATATTAAGTGTAAGAGGGATGCTTCGGTTGCAATTGGATGGCACCTCCACTCTTGAAAATTGATTTTGTGAGAATTGAGGGTGATGAGTTTTTGAAAGGAAATAGTAGTAAGTTGTATGTGATTGAATGAGGTTTATAAGAAAAATTGTAATGTTAATATTTTGTAAGGAGGAATGACGATAAGTGGTTGATGTGACAAGTAGTTATATTTGTTGAGGTGGATGATTTGATATGTAAGTGATGTAAAATATTATATAATGTTAATGTCACAAATAATTATATTTGTTTAACTATTTGTTGAGATGGATGATTTGATATGTAAATAATGTAAAATTTTATATCTTGAAATATTGTTTTTGGGTGTAGAATATATTATCATAATTTTTAGCGGTGTAAAATGGCGTGGCCACAGTGCCATGCCCTAAAAATGGCGAACACCTTTAAAATGGCGCACTTATGGCGTGTCATGGCTCTATGGTGAATACCATGTTGAAGATGGTATTTTAAATTTTTTTTTATCTTAAAATATTTTTCTTAAAAGAGATAAAAAATCATGAAACATGAAGATTTATTTAGGATTTGGGGAATCTTATTTTCTGCCATAAACAAGTCTCAAAACACAATGATTGCTTTCTTCTATTGAATGATATTGTTTTATTTTCTTTTAAAATGATTTACTATTTTTTTTAACACGCTCTCTTTTTTTTTTATTAATAACTTTTAAATATTCTAGGTATGCGGTATCCCTTACTCTTCTTTTTCTTTATTTTTTCTTCTTATTCTTTCTCCGTCACTTTTTATTTTTTCTTTTTCTTCTTTGGTGGACTTTAATTCTTTTTTTCTTTTCATCTTCTTTGTTTTTTCAATAGGCTAAGTAATATTTAAATTTTAAATTTTTTTATAAATTATAATTGGATATTGTAAAAAATTCAAATTTATACAAATTAAGTGATTAAGCTTACTTAGATTTTGAAAGTTTCAAAATTAAGTGGTTGAATATTGATAAAATTCTCAATATTTTATTCTTGAGATTATGGAATTTTTAATTTTTTGACAAATTTAATAGTTAGTTATTCATTAATTATTTATTATTTGTTTTATTTTAAAAGTATGAAGTTGAAAATTATTTGTAACTATTATTTAACATGTAAAAATTGTTTATATTATATTTTTTGTAAAAAAAATTAGTAATATAAATATATTTCACATATTACATAATGTTGTGCCATACTTCAATATGGCTCTAAAAAGCCTTTGTGCCACACAGCATCATTTGCCATTGACAATATTATTAATATTATTATGATGAATTTTGAGTTTTTTTTGATATTGTGGGGTAGATCTTGTTAGTGTTTTTGTAATTGTTGTGCTACCTTGGTAATCACAATAATAGGAAAACATGTAAATAGTAGTAATGGTAAAATAAATTATAATATTAATAACAAAAAAACCTAAGATGCCACAAAAATGGGATAAATGGAGCTCTATATGTATGTAGGTCCTGGTGGGGGGAATAATTTCTTGCAGAATAAGGAAGAAGATTTAACAGGTTGATCAAGAAGTTTGGAAAGAGAGAGTAAAAATAGAGAAGGAAGAAAGTGAACATAAAAAAGAATTGCCGACTCATGTAGTAGGAATTGCGGTGGGTGTGTGAAAGAGAGAAAACCCCTGGCCTATGTGGGTAGGGTTGTCCAAAAAAATGGGTGCAATTTCTTCTAAAATTTCTTGCAAAATTTCTTCCAAAACCAAGCAAAATGAGCCAATTTTGTAAGAGAACAGTGCTAAATTGGATTACTGTGCTTTTAGGTGACCAAGCAAGCGTAGGCTTCTTCTTCCATATTTGAATCTTGGTCTTTCTTGACACTTGGCCGAGTTTCTTGTTCTATATTTGAATTTTGGTCTTTGTTGACTCTTGATGGAGAATTTTTATTGCTCTGGAAAAGATGTGGAAAATGTGTTGGTTCATTTGTCTTTAATGTGTTTGATGTGTGGGTGACGACTTGGAGTGCTGATGCTAATGTTATGGCCACCCTTTCTTGAGTATTTTTGCCCTTTTTGTTTTACCTTTTCACATTAGTAAATTTAGTGTTAGGTGCCTCTTGTTATTGTTTAAATGATAGTTGGAGGTGGGTGATAATATATCTTCAACGTCATTTAAGGTTCCTCTCTTTGTGATTGTTTTCTTTTTCCTTGTAAATTTTTACTAGTAGTAACTTTTGGCCATCATTTAATAAAATGGATAAAGTTGGCTTTCTAAGATGACATTTGAAAAGTTAAAAGGATTCTTATTGTTCTGATTAGGTCTCCAGACCACCAAACTAGAATTTTTTAGAGTGGTTTAAGTATACCTTTTATTCTCAGGTTGGGTCAATGTCTTTCATTAATTTTGTTTTTCATGTTCCATGTGTAATGTTCAGCGGTTCGTGAATAGTTTGTCATCCTATTTTGTTTTGTGTTGGATAGAAAAATCTATCTGGTATAACATAAAGAAAGAACTATCAAAACATCTTTCCATGTATCAGGATAATTACTTGTCACCACGATTTATTTCACTTTCTCTAGAAGTTTTATTTACTTTGTCTTCACTTTCTCTCTTTCTAATTTATGTAGATGTTCAAGGATCTGACAATCCCATTCCACTCTCACCTCAGTGGCTTCTGCCAAAACAAGGGGAGAATAAGACTGGATCTGTAGCTGGGGTTTGTTATGAATTACTTCTCTCATGCTTGATGATTTATTTGCTTGGCCTAGTGCTATAATGATATTTGGAACTGATGAAAGTGCATCTAGTGTGAGGGTGTTTAAAATGACCTCAGTCCATGTTTCGTTTAAGCGATTTCATTTTTTTGTGCAGGATATCCATTTCACTCCCCATCCAGGTCATGCTAATCACACTGGCGCTGCAAAACTAACTGGAACAGGAGATGATTTCAGTGATAACCTTAAGAAGAAAGATGTTTTCCGTCCTTCAGTCCTGGATTTGGAATCTGGTCATCGAGACCGCTGGCGTGATGAAGAAAGGGACACTAATTTCTCTGTCCGCAAAGATCGATGGAGGGAAGGGGATAGAGAGAATAGTGATAACCGCAGAGTGAACCGTAAAGTTGATTCATCCGGGAGACACTATGGGGAAGCACGTCGTGCTCCAATAGAGCGACGGAATGACTCAGGAAACAGAGATAATCATGACCAACGTCGTGAGAGCAAATGGAACACTCGGTGGGGGCCAGATGGCAAGGAGGCTGATGGTGTGCGGGAGAAGTGGGGAGACTCAAACAAAGAAGATGAGGTGCTTCCTGATAAAGGGTCCGCCCGCCTTCCTTATCAAGGGAAGGATGATAGGGATGGAGATCATTATCGACCTTGGAGATCTAATTCTTCCTACAGCCGAGGTAGGGCTGATCTTCATCACCAAACTTTGACCCCAGACAAACAGGTTCCTGCATTTTCACATGGTCGGGGGCGTGGAGAAAATCCTGCCCATAACCTTGGCTGGGGAAGGGTTAGTTCAGGTGGAAGTTCGGTTTCCCACACATCCGTCAACTTGCAAGCGCATGCACCTGTAGAAAAGGGCGAAAGTGGCCCTGGAGAGCCCTATTCTCTTAACTATAGTCGGACAAAATTGATTGATATATACAGGATAACTGATATGATGAGTTTTGCAAGGCATTTAGAAGGTGGTGTTCAAGTACCGTCACTCACACAAGAAGAACCTATAGAACCTCTGGCCTTTTGTGGGCATACTCATGAAGAATTGGTAATCCCATATTTCGACAGCCCTGAGAGGTTTAGGTAGTTTGATGGTTTATAAATTGATTTCTTAGGTGTGTTTGTAGGTTATCTTGAATGGCATTGACAAAGGAGAAATTGTTAGTAGTGGTGCTCCTCAAGTCAGTAGAGATGGATTTGCTGGTCGAACCACAACTGACTTTTCACAGTCGAGACGAAACAGGCTTGGTAATATTCTATATTGAGTAGAATAGTTTGATGTTTTTTGTCTTCCTGTATATTTGCCCTGTATATGGATGAATGTTTCCAGTCTTATGTACATGTTGTTTTAATTGGTCTGAGCAGGCTCTAAGGATGATTTGCCGGTGTCTCTTGATGATTCTAAGCATGATGCATTGGATAACCCTGATGGTTACTTAAATTATTCAGAAAATCTAACCCTTGAAAAGCATGCATATTCTGGTCTCAAGTTGAATGCTGAAGGTAAATTCATTATTTTGTTTTGATTGTTTGAGAACATGCAGGAATTCAAGATGCAAGATAGAAAGTCTATGAATGCTTAAATTGGCATTTCATTCATAATATCTTCAAATGATCTCCAGGACTAGAATGGCTGGCAGAATTCTGTGACAACATAGTATTTAGCTTTGCATTTGGTATATATAATTGTGATTTACTTTGGTCGTTTTGTATTTTGATTGCTTCAACCAATATTCTCTGTTCAGCTTTACGAGAAGATAGTGCTTTTCATGGGAAGAATGATGATGCTTCTGCTGCTAGGGAATCAAGTTTACCAGGAAACTCAATTCTTCATGCTGGTTCATGGAAATCTCCATCCTTTGTGGAACATATGCGTTTGAGTTCTGATTGGACACGGGCGCATGTGGATGTTCAGAGAGATTTTAACAATGTCCAGGGAACCCATATGTTGACTTCACCAAACACCAAAAATGGACCTAAGTGGCAGGTGGCTGATGATCCAGTTATGAGAAGGCAAGCATCTGCAATGTTTGACAGGGAGATGGAGCCAAATAAAATTTCTCAGCCATCTCCAGAAAACCTAGTTCTGTGTTATAAAGATCCGCAAGGTCAAATTCAAGGCCCATTTAGTGGGAGTGATATTATTACATGGTTTGAGTCTGGATATTTTGGCCTTGAATTGCAAGTTCGTTTGGCCAGTGCACCAGCTGATTCCCCCTTCTCCTTACTTGGAGATGTGATGCCCCATTTGCGTGCCAAGGCCCGGCCGCCTCCTGGATTCAATACACCCAGGGCAAACGAAATCCAAGATATGTCTGGTAGATTAAACTACAGTGGTTTTGGGAAGCCTCATACAGTTCCAAATGAGGTTGACGTGTTAAAAAATGATCCAAGATATAAATATAGTTCCACAACAGAGGCTGAAAACAAGTTTTTGGAGACATTGATGGCTGGCAGTATGAGTAGTGGATCTCTCGAGAAGTTGGCTGTCTTGGAAGGTCTGTATCTTTCTATTATAAGGAACCTGAAAAGAATAAGTGTTTGCTCTTTTTTGTGCCAGTCTGATCTACTTGTGTTTATGATAGTATGCATCTTGTTAATACAAGTCTGCTATTGTTTTACAGGCATGCAGGGTGATGGTGGAAATAATTCTTCTGCACCCCCGCTGGAATCTAACAGTGGAGATGATCCTTATTCGTTGGCCAAAAGGTTGACACTGGAGAGGCAGAGATCTCTGCCAAATCCTTATTCACTTTGGCCTGGAAGAGACACTGCTCCTGTTGCTGCAAAGCCAGATGTTGTGAATGACACATTGCTGGCTCACTCAAAGCTACTATCATCTACTGGAGACAATGCTGGGGATCAGCATCAGAATGATTTGATGTCTGTCCTGGGCTTATCTGACCGATCTACCCCCGCTGCCAACAAGGGAGTTGGTGGCTGGTTGAATTTGCCCATTCAAGGGGACAAGTTGGACATTCATCAGAATCAGAATTTTCCTCCTCAATCTGCATATGGGATTCAACAGCAGAGGTTACCGCCGCAGAATACATCCTTAATCAATTTTTTAGGCCAATCTATGGATAATCCATCCAAGGTGTCGGTTCCAGAAAAGCTCCTCGCATCTGGTATTGCTCAAGATCCACAACTACTTAGTTTGTTGCAACAGCAGTACTTGCTGCAGTTGCAATCCCAGATTCCTGTTGCCTCGCAGCACCCGTCGCTTTTGGATACAATGCTGTTGCTTAAGCAACAACAGAAGCAGGAAGAGCAGCAGCAGTTAATTCGCCAACAGCAACAGTTACTTTCTCAAGTGCTTTCTGAGCATCATCACAACAAACAATTGGGTCAGGTATCATTTGCACAATTGCAACCTGGTGCTATTGCTGCAGGAAATGCTAATATGGGTCACTCCCATTTACAACAATCACATGACTTGTCTCAGACAGGCTCACAGGCACAAGCTTCCGATGAAAGTGTAAAAGATGCAAGTTCTGTTTTGCCTCATAGTGATTTGCAGGATATTGGCCTAAATATGGGTTCAAACACCTCTGTGCATCTACCACATCAAATTTTTGCAAACGATGTTGAACAGAAGAACTGGGATGCATCTCTGTGTGGGCAAGTTGCTGAGCAGGATAAGATGCTTTTTAGCATAACAGATGACATGGAATTGTCTCAGATGTCACAAAAGAAAAACACGTACTTTTCAGAACAGATATCAAACTCTGATGGATCTATCAGAGTTTCAATCTCTGACACTGCTTCAAGTATTCCGGTTGGTGAACATTTGGAAGAATCAATTTCACAGCAGCAATTGGAAGTTGGTCATGCAGATGAAGTACTTCCTCTGGAAACTACGAAGTCCTCGGAAGAGACACTGGCAAGAGCCCTTCAGGAACCACTAGATGCTGAAAAAAGTCTAATTGGTGATTCTCTGGTAAACATAGTGAAAATTCCTGAAACTAGGGAGGCAAAAAAGTCATCAGATAAAAAGTCAAAAAAGCAGAAGTCTGCGAAAGTTTCTACTGATTCAGTAAAGGATACCTCCAAGCCACAACAGTCAAAGTCATCAGAATTTAAGGGAACAAACTCTGGTAATGCAAATTCAGGGACACTGGCTGTCCAAGGAAATGCTCCCGCAGCATCTGTGACTGAAAAAGAGAAAAGGAACACTAGCATAATTGCTGATGATGTTGATCTTCTACCAAATCAAAACATGTTGCCTGGCCTTGATCATTCAGACAGTGGTTTGACAATCAAGACACAGGCTCAGCCTGGACAGAGTGCACATGCTTCACAGGTGAGCGTACAAGCACATGCTGGGCAACGAGCATGGAAACCTGCTCCTGGTTTCAAGCCAAAATCGCTACTGGAAATACAACTAGAAGAGCAGAGGAGAGTGCAAGAAGAGATGGCAGTTTCTGAGATCTCAGCATCTCTAAGTTCCATGAGCTTTCCTACTCCTTGGGCTGGTACGGTTGTGAATGCAGATCAGAAGGCAATCGGTGAGATTCCACAGGATGCTTCCAGCATGGAGTTAAATATGGCTAAGTCAGACTCTTCCTCTACTCTGAAGACCAAGAAGGGCCAAGAAGATCTATTTTGGGGTCATAATACTTCTAAGTTACCTGACAAAGAGAGTGAAATTTCTGACAGTGTACCTGGGTTACCTTCAGCAGTGAGTTCCCAAGCTGATTCTGCTGTTGATGGTGATTTTATTGAGGCTAAAGATACTAAGAAGAGCCGTAAGAAGTCTGCTAAGGCTAAATATGTGGGAGCTAAGGCTACTCCTGTAGCTTCAGTTGATGTTTCTGTTGGATCAAGCCCCACTGATAAGGGCCAACATACTCGCCAAATGCAGCAGCAGCAGAAGGATTTGCTACCGGCCACACCATCTGGCCCTTCGTTGGGAGATTTTGTTCTCTGGAAGGGGGAATCTGCTAGCCCTCCAGCTCCTGCTTGGTCCACTGATTCTGGGAAACCTCATAAGCAGGCATCATTGAGGGACATCCTTAAAGAGCAAGAAAAGAAGGAGTCTTCATTGCAGTTGCCAACTCCTCAGAAACCTGCAACAAATCAACCTGCCCGTGGAAGTGGTCCTTCATGGTCCTCATCTCCTGCAAAGGCTGCAACTGCTATGCCAATCAATTTGCAAGCTTCTTCTCGCTCAAGACATAAAGTTGAAGATGATTTGTTCTGGGGCCCATTAGAGCAACCAAAGCAAGAGGGCAAGCTGTAAGACTCTATTTTTTTTTGTCTATTGCATCAGATGGATTATCTTGATGGTTGCACTTACCATGTGGTTTCAACTTTCATGTTTCATTTTCTTTTGAAGATTTTGTATCTTGTTGCTATTTTTTGTTTAATTAGGTATTTTTTTTCCACTTTTCTGCATGTTGTGCTAATTATTACTGAGCGTCTCCTTGTTAGCAGTTTGCAACTAGGATGTCTATAGTGTATCACTGGGAGATTTGGTGCTGAAATTGGTTGCATCAGGTAGTTCATGGGTTCCTCAAAGGAGGAAAATGTGGGACTAGGATATGGGTTTGACTGCTAGGATATTTGTGCGGTCACCTGTTTAACCAATACTTCTCAGTGGATGTGAGCTAGTTATATGAATTTTTTTGTTGACGGTGAAGGTTCTGGAGTAGTATATGTTTTAAGTAATCCTAACTTGTCGCTTAGGGACAGTTACCTAGCTTGGATGCTCCTTGAGCTACTATGGGCATTGATGACTATCGTGTTTTATGTTTGTCTAATTATTTATGTTGCTTATTTGTGGTTTAGTTTATTTTCTGGAAGATTGTTTGTACTGTCTAAGATGCTTCCATTTGCCTGCAGGTCAGATTTTCCTCAACTAGCAACTCATGGCAGTTGGGGAAGCAAAAGCACCCCTGTGAAAGGAGGGTCGTTGAACCGACAGAAGTCTATGGGTGGTAAGCCTGCAGATTATTTGCTTCCTGCTTCAGCTTCCCCAGCTCAATCATCCCTGAAAGGGAAAAAGGATGCCTTAACTAAGCATTCAGGTAAACCATTTTGGCAATTGATTTCATTTCCCTCTATTTACCAAGGAATAAATGGATCAACATTTTTTGGGACTGCTGCAGAGGCTATGGACTTCAAGGAATGGTGTGAGAGTGAGTGCATCAGACTTCTTGGCTCAAAAGGTATCACTATCAGATGCCCGTGCTATGTATATGCACCTATTTTTGTTAGAGTAATTGATGCTGATGCTTTGTCTGAGAACAAATATCCTATCATGCTGCTTTTTATTTAACCAAATAATAGTGACCTGTCACCCAGTTTTATGCTGCATGGTTCTTACTGATCTTGGGTTCCAGGTGGTTTCCGGAGCATGGGGCCTTTAGTTTAGTAGATCTTGTAGATTATTTACTAGTCTTCAAGTTGCTAACATGATATGGCAATAAATGTGCCTCTTTTGTGGACTTCCTACTGATCATATGCTGTCTTGTGCATTTTCTTTGTAGATACAAGCATCTTGGAATATTGTTTGAAGATATCAAGATCAGAGGCTGAAACACTCCTGGTAGAGAATCTTGGTTCCTTTGATCCCAATCATGAGTTCATTGACAAATTTTTGAATTACAAAGACTTTTTGCCTGCGGATGTTTTTGAAATTGCGTTCAAGAATCGGAATGATCGAAAAGCCACTGTTTCCGGGCTGGTAGATGTGACTTCCGATCATGTGGATGTTGGGGGCCATGACCCGGGCAGTGTGGGTGTTATTGATGGTGCCACGAAAGGGGGAAAAAAGAAGGGAAAGAAAGGGAAGAAAGTGAGTCCATCTGTTTTGGGATTTAATGTGGTTAGCAACCGGATTATGATGGGAGAGATACAGTCAGTTGACGAGTAAGTGGTCAGTAGGAAATTGTTTATATATTTGTTCCCGACTGTAAATGTTTTTCCAGTTTAGGATGTTTAACTCCTCTTTATAGAGAGACTGCAGCAGCTAATGTACATTCTCAAAACAATTTTGTTGTCTTCAATGGTAGGTTATAATAGTTCCGAGGTTTTGCGTTGGTATTAGCATACTTTCTTGCCTACTCCAAAGATGAGATCTTTGGATATGTGCAAGGTTTTAGAAGTCATGGTTCAGTTTCTCGACACATGGAATTTGCATTTTTACTTCTGACTTAAAACTGCAGAAGGTACTGTCTATTTTAAGCCCATTTATTGTGTTTTTTCCCCCTTTGCATGATTGTGAGCTCTCGGATTAGGCGACTGTTGCAAATGTGGGACTTGGGTAGCCAAAGTGTTGATTCTTGATTCTTGAGTAGATACGAGGCTTCGTAACATTGCACTTGACCTTCCTTGGATGTCGATGTAATTTGTCACATGGTGGCTTTCACTTCACTCTATAACTTTACGTTTTGAAAGGACAAGTGAGTGTGTTTCAAAAATTCGGAAGGATAATATACGTAATTAGGGGGGATGTTAATATTATTTCCAAACAGGAAGATTGTAATCAATTGTCGTTCTTGCGTTTAGGAGGTGTCTTCGAACTTTTAAGAGTGGTTGAATGGGTAGTGAAGTTGCCAGGACAATGGTTGTTTTACCGGTGGTAACCTCTCAAGATTCTCATTTCAACTTTACAAAAATAAATAATAAAATTTTTATTCAAATTTAAATTTAAAATTTTTTATATAAATATAAAATAAATTAATCATTTTTTAATTATTAGATATGTTAACAATCAAATTAAGTAAATTATATTTACATTTTCAAATTTAGTTATTGTTTTTATATATCATTGTATTGTTTAATCTTTGTTGTGTATTCTATATTTATATTATAATATATCAAAGTTTCTATTCTATCAAAATTTTAAAATTACATATATTGTTCTCTGAACACAGTTCTTAGCAAACATCACCTTTTTCCAAACAAAGCAGATTTGCTGCCACACTTGGCTTGGGATTATTCCCCTGAAAATATGAGACGAGGTTCCGAAGTATATTTATCTGGACCCATCTCAAGGGCAAAACAGAAAATTTCCAATTCATTTATGGTTTGCTTTCGTTTTTCTTTACTGATCTATTATTTTCAATCTCCTTTCTATGCCCATTTCGTACCTCGAATTTGATGCCTACAAGTAACCTGGTATGCATGTCGACGCATGATTTGTTTCTCTTTTCAGTTCTGTAACTTCATTCTGCTTAAAAGGTTGTTCCTTCTTGTTAAATCATACTTTAACTCCACACAAGATAGGACCTTTCAGATTATACTTCCTTTATTTTGAGCAAGCTAAGATGATATCTGGGCTTGAGGTTTGGCAACTCCAAGGGTCCAAAGCTGATAATTGATAAGCAACCTAAGTACTTTATTGTCCATATATGATTACTTAATCTAACCTTTATCATTTTTCTAGGTTAACAACCAATGTACAACTTGTAAATATCCCCATAAAAGATGACATTTTTTACGAGGCAGCGGAAGATTAGTTTGCAGGAGGGGACAACGTCAAAATACTGGTAACTTTTCTGACAGTGGATTCGGCGCTTATTCTTAATTCATCTACTTCAACAAAATGCAGCTACTGTAAGATGAAGGCTTATTAGAAAAAGATGATCACAAATCGAAGCTCAGATCTAAAGTTTTAGGGATCATAAAAGTGTTGCACTTCGATGGCAGAAGTAACTATATACGCTCCTGGGCCGAGCATTCTGCTTCTACTAAATGACTAGCACGATACTTGGCCCGTTCTAAAACCTCACAATAGGCTCGGACATGCTCAATCCTTCCCTTTGTCATCGGTGTCAGAGAGATAAGTTGCAAAATACAGTGAAACCAAGTGCAGAAGTAACTGCTGTGTTGCAAGGAAATTGATCATACTTATTGCAACTACTTGTAATAAGGGATAATGACTTCACTTAGGAAGATGATACTCATATCTTAGCACAAGCTTTAGATACCAAACTACATAATATTTTTCCAATTCCAGTCTCGGTTTCCACCTTCAAGCAATCAACCACAAATACGCAAAATCTGCAACTCTCTTTCCAGACTTTGTTTTGATACCATACTCTACTTCCAATCTCCAAATACCAGACTGCAACAAAAAACCTTTGATTTGTGTAATGTCAGAAGAATTCAATCTACCTACCTAGCAGATGATTCTACCGGAGGAGGGTCGAATATGTCCTGGGACCAGAAGGATATCTTGGCAACCTCCAGAAGGGCAGCGTCGCGAACACTGGCAACCTCACTGGTCAGATCTTGGTATGCTGCCCCAAATGCCTCTCTCCAGAAACTTGGAAGCTTAACAATACTGCTATGCTTGTATGCATCCCACATTTGCCTCACCATCTTTTCCCTTTCGTCTACATCCTACATATGCCCAAACACATGGAGCACAAACTTAAACAGATAGTCAAAGATTAGTCATGCAACAGCGAACTCAGCTCACATCTAAAACATATGAATCAGTAAGAATGTGTTGTGAAACAAAACAGATCTTAGTGGAAAACGGAGGGTCTTGAGTTACTCAGGTTTTATCTGAGTTGCTGAAGTGCAACCGTACCATGTGTAGTGAACGAGCCCTTTCCCCCACAGCCCGTCTTAAATTCAAAAGCTTCAGCTTTAAGTAGCTGTTTGGTGGATAGATCCACTTTTGTGCATTCAATTACTCGGAATTTTTCCCATTTAAGTCAGTCTCCTTCCATGAAGTACAAAACAGGTTTCAACACACACGAATTTAGCAAATCTCAATAAAAAAAACAGGGTAATGACATATTTAAGCAAAAGGTATAACAGATTGAGCCAGAAAAAGAATAGAAGAATAACAAAATACAAGTACCAGAACGTCAAGATCACCATGGGTTGAATTGTCCAAGTAAAGGGAGGAGTGTTTAAGATTAACCGTAGACCATTTAAGAGTGACAGAGCCACTGAACATGGACCAAAGTGCCAGCAGGATGATGGCAGCCAAAGCCCACAACTTGTACTTGCCTCTAACAAACAGTCCCTCAAAGCCAGACCCATCTTTCTTGATACTGATACTTGCTGCAGAACCTGTACTCCTGGTGGGAGTCGTTTGGGGCCTCTGGGCTTCTTCGTCTCTCATTTCTACTACGTGGGCTATCAGCAATAATGATAATTTAGCTACCCTTACCGGTTTTCTGTCTGAATAAACTGTATGGAATTTCAGAAAAAGAAAAGAATAGATCGCAGAGAATTAAATGGGCTGAATTGAATAGTTGGAGGCATAAAAAGCAGTGCGTCTGGTTCTTATATACACTGAGGAATGAATCACTGAAATTGAGGGTACAATCATCAAATCGAAACGCTGGTTGTGCATTGACAATACCCTCACCGACGATGTGGGGTCTCAGGCTGTAAAAGTTTTAGTGAACTATTGATTGTGGGGCAATTGGCCTTCGTCTGTTTATTTGATCCACAGATTTCAATTGATTTTTATCCTAAAAAAAAACAAAACATAAAAAAGGTCAATTTATTCATTTTTTTTTTCCAGATATTTATGGATTATACATATGCGTGCGTGGGTATTATTATTACCAATAAAATAAGTTCCATACAGGTTTACATTTTGTCGGTCCCCATAGAATCATATTTTGCTGTTGTACTTTAGCTACGTATACGTTTAAAAAATGAGATACACTTTACGCTCAATATCCTAGTTCTTAATGTAGGTGGAATTTAATTTCCTGGTCAACTTATTACATTGAATTATATCAAATTTATAAGGGCTACACTTTTAACACCGTGGCTTTTATCTATGTTGAATATGATATCATCAGAAGACCACTCAATAAACTAACCATCGATTCTCCTATATAAGCTATGGTTAAAATTGCAAAAATAAGACCTTGAATACCATTTGTAAATAACTCAAGGAACATCACAGAAATAAAAACCACCGAAGGTAATAATAAAGAAACAAAGAACAACTATTAATTCATCAGCTAAAACATTCTCGAGAAAAGTCGAATATTAAGTGACGAGGGCTTTGTCAAATTTTCAAGAATATTAAGGAGTAAAAGTATTGGGGTTGGTTCAATCTATTTCCTGAATAACTTACTCCCAAACATTCGTAGTTCAATTCAGAGGAAAAGATTGGCTAGCTTCGTGCATCTATTTTTCAAATTTTCCATTGTATCCAAATATACACTTTGAGATATATTATTTATCAAAATAATTATTTTCTCCTTTTCTTTTTATGTACTATTGTAAAAATATTTGTAATAACTTTTATTTCCAACAAAATTTATAGCCAAACAAAACCATTATGATTATCATATGGAAAGAATATAAGAATAGTTACTGGGCAAGGTTGTCAAATTTTCATGAGAATAACAATTTAAATTTGTTTCAATTTGAGCATTTTTATTTATATTACATGTAATAAGGATAAAATAGTGCCATTGTATATAAATTTTTTTCAAGTATAAATATATAAAAATGTCAATGTATACATGTATATTAATAAAGACTTTCGACTGTCCATTGTCAAATTTGCGCATTTTAATTTTTTTGTTGTCTTTTCTATCCTTTCTTTCCTTCTCTTTTTCTCCTTTCTTTTAAATTATATATGCTATCTATACTTACATTAAGTTAACAATGAATTTTGGTTGCACAATTTTTCTTATTTTAATTTTTTTTGTACCTGCTCTTTCTCTATTTTTCTCTTTTCTTATAATGTATTATTTTTATTTATATTTTTTCTCAAATTTTCTTTTTGTAATTCTTTTAATCACTCTTTATCTTATTATTTTAAGTTTTTTTTTTAATTTTCATTTAATAATTTTGTTTTTATTATTTAAAATATAATAATTTTAAAACTAATAAATAAATTTAAACATGCACAGAGTGTGTAATGTTTATTAATAAGAATTGATCTAATTATAAATAAGTATGATGACTGAATTTTAAATAATTATTTATATAAATGTAAAAAAAAGAAATTCAAATTCATACGTCCAGACATAGGAAGTTCATCACAGCAGAGAACAGACGTGCGGCCAAAATATGAAATGATTTGAATAACACAAATGAATGAAACATGCTAAGATAATTCAAGATAACAGCATGGGCTGGTTAGCCATCCCACTCAGTTTCTGCATCAGTTGTATCTCCAAGAAAACATCAAATCCTTCCGCAAGGAGAGGGTAAACCAGATGCAATCCTTAAAAATTTTGTCTTTAACACCATTTTTTTTTTTAAAAAAAAAGAAAGACAACGATTTTCAGATGAATCAATTACGATCTGCTACAGAGAAGCTAGGAGAAGAAGTGGAGAACTGATATTAGAATGTGATTTTTGGCCGTGGCATAAGGAAGGCGGCTTAAGGTAGGGTTAAACAGAAATTTCAGCAGCTAGGGTTTAGGGTTTTAGTCATTCTTTCACTCAATTTGAAATATTGAAAATTCAAGACCTAGAAGGAATTGAAGACATCGAATTAACGTGTGTGTGTGTATAAATATACATGTTTTTTCTTTGGGCGACTGTATATTGATAATATATAAAGATAATGATTAATTTTTATAGTAAAAATATATATAAATGTGTATATATATATATAGGTATTGATTTAATTGTAAATAAGTATAATAATTGAATATATATATTTGTATATATTTATATAACTAATTAATATATATTCAATCTTGATACCTATTTACAATTAAATAAACACTCTATATATGTATATAAATAAGAGGAAAAATTTAAATTTGAATTTGAATGAAAATTTTGTTAAATATAAGTTGAAGGATGGAAAATGAATACCCAACATAACCTAAGTAGGAATCTCATACAATATTAAGAGCTTATTTATTTATTAAGATGGTCATTATTTAATAACACAGACCGACCAATTTTGCAATGCCACATATCTGCAACCTCATTTATTTATTGAAACAAACATAGTTTTATTTCTACTAATTCAAGGAACCGTAAATGGCTGGAAGCAGTGGTGACTGGAAGGCTTCAATGCTCCAGGGGAAGCCCACTTCTTGTCCTGCATACATGTTCTTTCAATCAATACCAAAACATACTTGAGTTCTGTGGATCAGGACTGAATGATGGAAGTTTGTGTATCTGGGGCACGATGTTATCCTGGATTTTGATCCTCTTTTGAGCCTGGAATCCATCTTTGGACATCATCTCACCTGTATCCACCTCTTCTTAATCTGATTCCAATTCCTTTCCGTTTCGACTGATCAGATTCCTCACTGGGAGAAGGCGGTGATAGGATTGGAGAACAGGGCTTGACGGGCTTTGTGCTGGGGACGCGGTTCTTGTATTCCTCCATAATTTTGTCTAGAAATCTTCCTTGTGCATCAATTTTCTTTTTCAAGCTTTTCTGGGCCTGCAGAGGAAGAGTAAAAACGGAATGTTTTGCACTTGCACATTCTGTCTTCCAAGTTGTTCTGTTTCCTGTGCTCATCATGAAAGCCAAAAACGACTAATTTACCGTGTAGTTTGACTTGGTTTATATGGTTTAGAGTCACCATTCCCATGTCTTCAAGTTGTCCAAATTAAAACAATTTTGTTATCACAACAGTGGTATTTACATTCGAAACTTGAAACAATCCTTTCCAAACAATTTATGATGGCTTCACAACTGCTTGACACAACTACAACAACACAGTACCTATTCGATTAGCTACAGTGAATTTTTTTCTCAGGGAGGACTTACTACTCGTACATTGAAGTTCACTCAAACCCAATAAACAGCCTTACTGGCCCTATTCATAGCTCGAGCTTCATGAAATATTGGCCAAAAAACCTTCATAGAATGAGCAACCAGATCTGTCAGTGGTTATCCGATTGTTAAGCTACTGGCAACGTTTATTAAGACTCCTTTGATGGTGCTGAATTTCTCTCTCTTCTTTCTGATTGATTAGCTTTATATGCTATAATTATTGAGAGTTTATCCTCATCAATTACTGCAAGCTGTCCTCTCCTAGCAAATTTCCCAATTCTTTTCTGCCTAAAAAATCAGTAAGTAAATCTTCCAACAAATCTTTTGAACATTTGTCTGGTCGGTTGCCACGCCGTTGCCAACGTCTGTCGGAATTCTCAATGTTGTTGGACTATTTATTCCGCCAATGGATCAGTACGTTCATTGATGGCAATCTTCAACAAATTAAAGGCTAATCACGTCTTGCTTCTTAAATACAGATAAAGTCCATCAAATACGTAGATTTTTAAGTTTCCTAGAAGCACATGCAAACCAAGAATCATACAAGCTATGGAAACGAGAAACACAATGACATAAAAATTTTTCTTAAAATTAAATTTCTTTTTAAACAAATATTATGTCACGCCATTGTTAACCAATCACATGTCAAAACTAACATGTACATGGGTCATTCATTTTATGTGTATTCGTGTACGCGATACAAGTCAACTTATTCACAATGACATCTCATGAACGACACCGATATTATAATCTTATTTCTTTAGCAGTCAAATTACATTTCTAGACGATTCATCTGTGATGAATATCCTGAGAAAGAAGCACAAGCAACTAAGTAGGAAAACAACTAAGAAGAAATAGTTTTATCTTAAGGGAAAACAGCTGCATCACAAAGACAACTCAAAAGGAGTAACAGCCATTTTTATTGGTTAATTCCAGCATTTTGCTTTTCTTCCCTGTTTCCTTTTTCACAAAAGAGTAGCTATCAAAATAAATTACTAAATAATAATAAAAAAACAAAACGACAGCCTATATTTACAGAAATAATTCCATCTATGATCTTCTGCTGGGAAAATATAACTCAGACAAAGTATTAATAAAACAAGGGGAAAGCTGGGGTAGCATCATATAGCATGCTCATCATTTTCACTTCCCTTCTTGGAAATTGATGGTGCCATGAAGTAATCCACAGACAGCCCCCCAATATTGAAATCAATCTCTTCAATCTTCCAAGTCTCCTCCAACTTCCACTTCCTTTTCAGTGTCTTGCCATATCTGAACAATGTGGCACTGGTCTTCCCACCGTGAGCTATGTTGATACCATCCACGTACCTATAGTCTTCCAGCACCGATTCCATGCTCGTCTCGTAAAACACGGCATCTTCTCCTACAGCGGTCTTCATTCGTATTAACTTTGAGTCTTCAAATTGGATCAGCAGGCCAGTTCTCTGGCTGAAGTAGCCCCATATGGTGTGGTACACAATTTCGGTGTTGGGGGTGCTCTGCGCCTTGAGGATGTCCTGGCTTGTCTCCAGCTTAAGTATGAAACAGTCTTCATTGTTGATGGTCTTCTCCCCAATGCAAACCGTATTCAAGAAAAGGTTGGCCGTTGATCTGGGGTCCAAGCCCTTTGGACATCACAAATTCAGGGAACAAATGTTGTGTTAGCTGGCTGCAAATTAATGATGAAAGGAACAGTTATTCTTAATAAATTATGGCGTTGAATCCGCACCTGGAAGAATCTTCTCAAGGGTCTAGGAGGCCCTCTTGAAACATTTGAGTTCAAGGAAGATTGACTCCAGGCGATCTTGCCGTCGCTGCCAGAGCTGATTTTGTTGCCAGAAACGACCAGTTCGAGGTACCATAAATCAGGATTCTTCTGCCAGAGCACGAAGCCTCCAGTCTCGCTAGTTCTCATGGCGCTCTCGGTGTTATGCACGTCGGATCCCACCACCAATTTCACCTGCCCCACGGCATACATGCTGTTGACAGCATCTAGAGCAACTAGCCCTCCCGTTGCTGCTAGATATTGTTGCACAATGTACTTCGCCGTGCAAGATTCCTGTTTTCACCAGAGAAAGGATTGGTAAAGTCCGCGGCATTCTAGTGGATGTCCAAAATGGAGCGTATAAATAACACAATTAATGGGGAATTTTGAGTGAGGAAAGTGGAGGCAGTAAATGTTATGGCAATGGTTTATTTTTGCAGGGGCAATGGCACAAGACCTATGTCCTTTCCCAATGTGATATTTCAT
This sequence comes from Avicennia marina, assembly GCA_019155195.1. Taxonomy (NCBI): domain Eukaryota; kingdom Viridiplantae; phylum Streptophyta; class Magnoliopsida; order Lamiales; family Acanthaceae; genus Avicennia; species Avicennia marina. Next base: position 3,327,426 of record CM032781.1, on the reverse strand, counting down.
GAGATGATGTTGGATAGTCCTCTTATCTCCAAAGAAAAAGGGGAGTTTAAAAAAATAATTCTGCCTAGAGATCACCTATAATTTGATTTGAGATGTCAACATTTCCAATGCCAGGAGTAACTCCCGGCTCCTCATCAAACTGAAGCTAACTGCAAATTTTTGTGTCGTGCCTTTTGAAAATGTACTGTGATGGTTACTTTTTTTTTTTTTCTTCAATTGTAGAATAAATTAAATAACATGAAGAATCAAGGGTGGAGATCATCCTTACAATGGAACCATCCTTCACGGGCATGGTGATAGTTCGATCTAACTGGGCTCTATAAGGTATGAATGGCGAGCACACGAGCTTCAGCAGCAGCATGAACTGGTGATTGTTGGAGGTGGAGGGGGATGCGGCGGTCAAATTGTTGGCCACCGCCGCCCATTTGTCGGTGGGGCCGCGGTGATGGGCGCGCATGAGATTGCGCATGTTGTGCCAACGGAGGGTGGCGTTGCTGCCCATCTTGTTGAACATCTCCTCCGGAATGGGAACCTCCAGCACCGTCTCCAGCCCATCTTCTTTGTCCAGATTCGGACACAGCTTCCTCATCGACTGGTTAACCATGCATGCACACGCGCCTCCGCACAAGATCTTGATTGAAATAAATATATTCTAATTTCGCCAGGTAACAACCAGCAATAACGTGAAGGGACAATAATTGATGTACAGAGGAAGAGGACGGATTGATAGCAAAGGGCCCGCCTCTTCCCTATACTTCTCAATTTCCTTGAGTTGAGGTTGGTTTTGTTTTCAGTTTTTCCTCTTCTTATTCCATCTTTTTTGTTTAAATTTATTTTTGTTTCCTGGGAAAGGAGAATGAGTGGGATGCGGACCAATGGCGTACCTTGGTCGTAGGATGTCGTGTGGACACGATTACAGAGAACAAGGGTATAATTATATGTTGCCGTCAAGTATAAACAAAAGATGCGTTGACGGTAAGAAACCAGCGTAACTATGAAAACAAGAATAAAATGGGCATGGTTAATTTCATTTCCAAATTTGTGATTAGTATATGTTTGAATTAGAAATTATTATTCCATTAGAATAGTCATTCTTAAAATTGTAGGATTAGTGATTTCATTGTTAATGCATACTCTTATCATAAATAATAAATTATTATATATTGGACTATATATTAATAAATTATTTATTTTACAGTAAAATATATATTTAACAACAATATAAAATATATTATATATTTTATATATTATTTTTTATTCTAAAAAATGATAATTATAATTAGAGAAAAATTAAATTTTAGATTTACTCTTTCTAAAACAAAAATTACGTGAAATTTTTTAAATGAATGTTACTTTTTAAAGTAAAAAATGTTCGACATATTTGAAATTTTTAGTTTTAATTACATATAAAATTTTATGAAAATAATAATTTCATTCATTTCTCATTCTGTAGCTAGCCTGACATGTTTTATAATATTACTTTCTTTCATTATTTTTCCTTTGTTATGATATAAATAATTGAAATAAAATATGAAAGGAATGAATTTATAGATTGAATGAAATTTTAAAGTGAATGAGATGCTTTAGCATATCTTATACTTGATGTGCATGGTGAATCATATTAGAAATGAAATTGTTATTTTATTATTTTATTTTGTAGTTGTGAATGATAATTAAAAATAAGTAGTATAAATTAACAACAATATATTTTTAATTAAAAGAACATTATTTCAAAATGTTAAATTAATTTTTGTATTTTTTGTTAAATGACTATATATGCATATATATACAAATATATATATCTTTAGATATTTAAATAATATTTACTATCAGTACAACAATATTATATTACAATGTTTTTATTGTAAAATTTTATATTTATATAATTAGAAGATATTTGAATGAATGCATATAAATAATATTTAACTAATTTATGTTAAGATAAGCATTTATATAGTTTTGATTCTTAACTTTGTATTAATATTCATTATATGAAAAAGTAAACATATAGTTAATAAATTATGTAACCCGCCTTTACAAGTAATATACCAAATATTTATAATAATATATGCATATATCTATTATATTATATTTATTTATTAAGTATATCAATATATATTATAATCGAAAATATTTATATTATTATTAAAAAACAATTTAATACTTTTATTTGATATAGTAGATTACGTTAAATTGTATATTATTATTTAGAGGTGTCCCTTTGTGTTGACGCATGTATAAGAATAAATATTTTACATATCTAACATATATTTTAGTTGTATCACAAACAAGAATAAGACCGTAGATATACGTATTTAATTTTATGTGTAACTATATGATTTATATATATTCATATTTTCTTCCAAGATATTCAGTATTTTATTTATTTAACAGCGCACTATATAATATTTGTTAATATATAAATATATATTTTTTATTAAGAAAATAATAATATTATTAAAATGATGTTAAAAAAATAACTGATTCTCAACTGATTGGAAATAAGTAAAATCTGGGATTGAATGAACATTCCTTTATTTTTAATATTTTTAAAATTGGATCAGTGATAGAATCAAAGATCTAACTAGATCACTAGTTTGATAACTATCTTTTTTATGAATTTATTATTTTTATTTTTTAATATATTTGATAATATCAATTTGATATATATAAAATTCATATACAATATATTTAGTTACATTTAGTTATTATTTTAATTTTTAAAAATATATAATTGCAAAAATCTGATATTTTCACCAATATGACACCCTAAATAAATTCGTATATATATATTTTCATAATTTAATTTTATTGATATTTTGAAAAATAAAATTGAGAAAAATACTATTTAATAATAACTACATATGTTTAGAAAAACAAAAAGATAAACAAAAATTAAAAATAAAAAGAGGAAGAAAGAGAGGAAACGAAACATACAAATAAAAAAAATTAAAATAAATATTAAAAAGTAAAGTAAAATATTTGACCAATCAGCTTCTGCGAGTCTACTAAACGCTGCATTACTTGAAGTCTTGGCCGTTGAGCGTTGAAAAAAATAAAGGGTCATATTAATATGTTGCATGTGTGAATTAAAGTATATGAATAAAAATAATTTATATTACTTTTTATAATTTTTAGCATAAATTTATTATAAATTTACATTAGAATTGAAAATATATATTTGATAATTAATATAATACATACACCATTTATAATGATAGAAATAAAAAAATATATCTAAAACTAAAAATATTATAAAAAAAACTTAAGAAGTAAAATGAAAAAGAAGCAAATTGAATAATAAGAGAAAATATGAAAAAATAAAATATAATAAGAGATGGCAGAAATATAAACAGCAAATTAATGTTAATTAAGGTAGGATGGTAATTTTATTTTGAGAACCGAAAATAGTTAATGCCCATGTCTTAACGTTAATATTTAAATAAATTATAAATTAAAAGAATAGATTACAGATATGGGGTTATTTTTACAAAGATACTTCCAGTAGCAGAAAATGCTCCATACCCTCAACATATGGTTTATTATATATGTAATTTATATACCCACGCGTTAAAAATAAATTTATCAATTTTGAGCAGATGGTAAATTGAAATTTCCGAAATTTGGTTAAAAACTTATGCCATAATAAGATTAAGCATAAATTTTGTTCATTATTTTATATTTTATTAGGTAAATATTTCTATATGCACACTCACTATATTATCCATTCAAATCGTTTATTAAAATAAATATTTAGATAACATCTATCAACAAATCTATTACTTCGTTTACTTACCACAATATTCTATTATTTTTTAAGTCCACGATGTATATTTATAAATAAATCGATTTAATCAGATTAATATCATTACTCTGTGACTCATGAAAAATCTTTTGATCTGAATTACTAAATGTTGGAAAATTTTCAAAAGATTTTATCTCCCATATAGTTTAATCAAGAAATTTTCAATGTTTTCTAAACATATCTTTTCAAGAAATTGTATTTTTCATACATTTTTAAATGAGCATCTTGCCTTTTGAAATTTATAAGTAGAGAAGTTCATATTAGAAGAAAAATGAACGACCGTCCCTTTCTCATCTCCTTCCCTTTCGCTATTATTTTTTCTACAAATACAGTTGGGTGAAAAAGTAATTTCCTAATTATCGAGTCATCTTTTCAGCAACAGTGTGTTGTGAACCCTGATTTTCTATCGATTTTGTACTGTTTCCCAACAATTTTGAAAATCTGCGGTGTTGGGCTAAATTCCATAGGATAATCAGAAAAAAAAATTGTCTCCGACCAGAACCGCCTCCTTCCTCCATGAACTCTCCGGATTTCCAGAAACCACCCATCCAAACAGCGCCGTAATTTCCACTTATTCTCTCTGTCTTCGGCTTGTTCGGCTCTGCACCGGACAACCGCCCACGCATGCATCTCTCCGAATGGAAAAGGAAGAATTCAGAATGCAATCTCCTCGTTCAAATCTCGTCTTCTAACGGATTCTGTTTCTTTACGCATACACGAAACTCAAATTCGCCCCCGCCATTGCCTTCTACTCCACTGCTTTCCAGTGCCTTATAACGGAAGGCGCTCTCTAAACGTACTCCCAACTTCCCCTACGTTGAAAAACTAGGAGTCAATTCCACTGGAATTTCTTCCATCGCAAGTCTCTGTAACCCCAAAGCCTGCTTCCAATGGCGACGACACGATGGCGCCGAGTCTCTCTGTCTACCACGGGAAAGATGTGAACGCCTCCGTGCTTCAATCTTTGGAGCACGTAATCTGGTGGACAGATACTGTTCTGTTTTCTTACCCACGGAAAAGATGTTTGATTTATCAATCTTAGTTGAGCGCCGGTGTTTCGTGTATTGACCATCACTCCATATTAATATGAGGGCATCTATGTGTGTAGTTGATCCATGAGTTCATATATGTGCAAGACATACATGTGGCTGGTCCAAAAAATAAGATTTGACATAAAAGACAATAAATATAATTTTTGTGTATTATTAATATTATGTAGAAATTTTAATTTGAGTTTGCAGATAAACTCCAACTGAAATAGATAAAGAACTCATAAATAATTATATGAGTTTATTGATATGACTATTTTCATGTGAAAGTCTATTTGATATGTAGGTCTTGTACACATATAACAAAAAGAGAAAGAAAAAAATAAAAAGAAAAATTTAAAAATTAAATCAAGAGTCATTATGAAATGTTCTATAAAATAAAATATGCCTTGAAAAACTAGGCCTAAAACTAGATATTATATTTTTTGAGGTACTAGCACTGAGACTAGATTCATATCATTAAGTGAAATAGGCTAGGCCCACGTGGTAGTCACCTCCGGACGAATATTTGAGAAAATGCCATTTTGAGATTTTCACTGCATTAGAGGAATGCAGTAACGATACTTGGATATTTAATTCAAATGAGAGGATCATTTTGGTATTATGTGTAAATCTACTATTAATTAAAATTTAATAGAAGTGAAGTGCAATGGCACAAAAATTAGCCATACAAATCATTTTTGTGGACTCTTGATGTAGAACTTTGGAGTGGTTGATTTTGAGGTTAGTATTCATTTGATTAAGAATTTGAGATGCCTTTTGTGTAACAACAGTGTCACTGGGAAAAACATATATACTTGAAAGATAGAATAATTTTCATTAATTATGGAAGTGATGCTTGAGTTTTTGTGTAAGAGTGTTTTGAGTTGACTGAAATTTGTGAATGAGTCTTTAAGATTCTTAATGAATTCATAGTTTGAATGTATAATGTATTGACAGCATACACTTGATGAATTTATTTAAATGAGAGTAGAATAGAGCCATTCTTATACGATTCTGGCCAAATCAATTAGAGCTCTCGCAAAAAATTAAGATGATACACAATTTGGAATGTACAAAAATGGGTTGAACAACTAATTACAAGCCTTCAACATGATTGATGTAATCTTTATTTTATAATAAAGAATCAATGGTTTATAGAATCTAATTCTACCAATTCTATAATTTAAATTTTATTGGTCTAAATTTGGTTTTTAGTTAGAAACACACTAGGCCCCCGCATTGAGCCCACATCCAACAGTATTTCTTATACTATCCTCAAAAATTTTACTTAATGGAGAGTTGTCGGAAAAGTATTAAATATTTTAAAAGATTTTACTTCCCACATAGTTTATCAAAAACTTTTCAAATGAGCTTTAAACGTTGATGCAATCAAAAGATCTGTCGAAATTTATTTTAGCATTTTTTATTTTTATTTTTATTTGTTAACGAGTTTTATTAATAATTTAAGCCATATAGGTTTTTTAGGTTAGAGTCTGATAGGATTTAGTATAAATAGTATTTTTGTTCAGTTGAATAGGGATAGATCTTGTTATTTGAATTTGAGAGTTATGAAATCACTCAATTTTCTCTGAATTTAACAATGTTCAAATCGATTCAATATGAGTGATTCTTGAGTGAATCGTGACGTATCAATTGATCTTCGCGTATCGATTATGGCCGTCCTATCATGACGTTTTTCAGTTTTTTTGATTCAATTTTAATTTCAATATGTTGGGTTAAGTACTTTGATACACGGTACAATAATTTATGCAACGTTGACCTATTACCTCAGAAAATAGGAAAATATTATTTCATTGAAATATTTTAGATTTCACGGCCTCTAATCTAAATATATGTACACACACACGCATATAAATATATATATATATATATATATATAATCATCTTAATTGTTTATAAGCACTTGAAAAATGTTTTACAAAGGTTTGGAAAGCCTGGGCACAATCTAATTATATGTGTGTGTAAGTTTATTAATATAATATAAAATTATGGTATTTTAATTAATATAATTAAAGGTATAATAATATTTAAAACAGAAAATATAATTATCAAAAATAATTTGAAAAGAAAGAAAAAATTAAGAGAGAACACAAACGATAAATAAAAGGTAAAAAGAAACGAAAAAACAAAGGATTTTAAAGTAAAGGTAACTATGTAATTTTATATTGTGCAATAAAAATATCTTATTTCAATGTATAATAATATAGTATATATATCATAGAAAAATAAAAGTAATGGTATATTTTTTGACAAAAAAGTAACATCGATAATTATATTTGAGTATATTGGTCTCTTTAATTAAAGGCAATGGTGTGAATTTATTAATTAAAAATGATATTATAAATTTACAATGTTCAGGCAAATTAATCACAAACTCTTAATAATTAGTTATAAATTATAATGGCACATTTGATGCACATGCAAAAACTTTTTATAGCTTATAATTTTTTTTCATTGTAATAAATTATAACAAAAATAGAATTATTTTAAAATTAAAACCATAAGAAATTTTTGAAAAAAATTAAATTTTTATATATACATATACATAACAAGTGAATTGAAAGATAATATAAATAAAAGATATAGAATTACATTAAATATAATAAGAGAGAGAGAGAGAGATATATATATATATATATATATATAATATTAAGATAATAGCATTATAGTGACTTAAGAATGTGCAACCAAAATTAAGCCTCCAACTTTAATGTGTAAGTAAAGATACATACGGAAGAAAAATGGTTAAGATTTATAAAATAGATATTTAGTTTATTCTTTGAAAGCTAGCAAGAGAAAAATTAAAGTGCATTTCAAGAAATGAATTAAAATACCAAATAGGGGTCTTCCCTGTTATTAAATTGTTTAGATATAGTATGATAATGGCTAAGCAGACCAATCGGAATTAAAACCATCGAAGCTTTTATAATTTATTTTAAAAGAAAATTTTATCCCAATAAAATAAAAAAGGAAAAGCATATGCAAATACACATACACACACACTGTAGCGTGGGGTTCGTGGATTCCTTGATTGATTTTGACTAAAATCATAAAGTCTCAAAATTTTTTAAATTTTTATGTTATAAAAATATACAATCTATTCATCTATTGTTACTAAAATCTCAATTTATCATATCTTTAATTTTGGCTATGTTATTAATTATAAGTTTAATTCCATACTCAAGTATCTATACTAGATTATAACAGAAGAAGATTTTTTAATGCATAAAGTAAAATTACAAAATTATATTGACTTTAAATTCTTTTAGTTTTTTAACCATTCTCTCTTTACATATTATTTTGAAATTCTTTATTTTCTTATTGAAATATTTTTTAATATTTTTAATCTACATCTATGCTCTATAATAATTAAGGAAATTTAACTGCACAATTTGTAATGGCTCAAAAATCATTGATTCCATTCACATATATCCTTTTCACTGTTCCCTCAATCTTCATTTATTAATTTATTCTATTTTAATATATTCTATGTTTCTTTTTATATTTGTTTATAAGTTTTTTATATATTTTTAATTTTAAAATAATTTTATCTTTATTATTTTGTTACAATAAATAAAATATTATAAATAAAAGAATTGCACAAACATTAATTGTGACGCTATTGCTAATATTTAAATATGGAAAGTAGATTATTTATTGAAGGGAAAAAAAAAGTAACTTACCTTGACAACTATAGAACTATTATTCACTCATTAATAAATGCAATAAAATGTATTTATTCCCAAAATTATCAATTACAAATTTGTTATAAGTACAGCATTAGCATTATTGAAAACATTTGGAAAGATGATTAATCTAATAACAACAGCAATAATAATTTATGCCTGCGTGCCGCTACTTTAATGTGATAAGTTTTGATTTCATGTAAAATATTTATAATTTTATAATATATATATTTTTAATAATTTATGATTTATTTATATTATATACGAAAAGTAACATAATATATTTAATTGAAAATAATATAATATATTTTACATAATAACTTTTTTAATAGTCAACTGTGCATAGCACAAGTATAATTAAACTAGTGTATGTATACTTTTGTGTGTGTGTTGTGAAAATTTGAAATGTTTGTTGACGAGCAATCTTGCCAAATTATTTTTTAATAAATATAAATTTCGATAAAGACAATAAATACATTTTTCGTTGGTACAACTCCTATGTCAGTTTGGGAAATTTTTGTCGAATTATAAAGTTAACATTTTTTATTTATGGACCAATTAGATTCTCCAGCATTTATGATATTAAAGCGTTTCAAAATGTCTGATGTCAGGTGACCCTTTAATGAAGGATTGTACATGCATAAATATTTGTAATTAGAGAACCAATTAGGTAGCCCGGGATGAATTGGAAATTGTAACATTTTTTTATTATAAAAATGTAGAGAGAGAAATTGGTCTATGACATTTATGAAATCAAACGTGTGGACAGATTGGACTTGTTTGTCACGTTTGTTTTGATTTTAAATCCGTGTGTTTTATGTACATGTTTTTTTAAAATTATATAAAAATAAAGAAAGATAAAAATTCGAGAGTATAACGACTTAAATATGCTTATAATTTTGTAAAAAGGAAAGATAATATAGTATTTAAACGGAGGTCGTGTATGAATATTTGTGAGGAATTGATCAAATTGATTCACACAACTAACTTTGAAATATTGAGGTTCATTTGTCTGGAGATCAAATGAAGTTAGTGGAGTGCGTCGTACTTAGAGTTGGAATTGAGTCGAGTCGATTTTTTACGAGCTCGAGCTCGAATCGAGTTGTCAAGTTCAAGCTCGAGTAAAATTTTGCAACTCGAGCTCGAACTCGCTAAACTTGAAGCTCGAGCTTATCGAGTCGAGCTTGAGTTAAATATTAGATTATGTTTGAAAAAAAAAAAAATCGAGCTCAAACTACTCGATCGAGCTCGACTTGATAAGTATATCGAGTCGAGCTGAATTCGAGTCGAGCAACTCGGTTGAGTCACACCCATGCTCATACCCATATAAATAAGCCAGACTAGAATGGCAGCTACACGAGGGCATGAGTAGTTTATGGAAGAATACAACATTTTGGTTCCAAACCCGCAAGGGAGGAGTCTTTTGACCAATTTTATTCCATAACCATTCGATTTTTTAAGAATTAAATTGAACCCATTGCCCATGTCACGAAGCATATTGGATGTCATAACTTTTTTTAGGATAATTAAGACTTCCATTTATTTAAATCATCAAGTACAACTTTAACCAAAGAGGGGAAAGTTGCTCCACTAGACAATGTGTGGAGGGCTGTCTACCCAACAGGCACTCTCGACACAATGCTGGCCCTGCCGCAGCCCTGTGCCGAACGAGACATCACCCGTTGCTGCTAGGTCTAGGGCTCTGTACATATTTGTAAATACTTGTAATTATTTTATATTTATTTTTAGATGTGCTTCCTCGGCTTTTTAATGTCTACTGCGGTCACTTGGCTTTTTTTTGCCAAGCCTATTATAGGGGGGCAAGGTGTTATTGAAGCTGAGATTAGTCGTCGTGTTGCCATCGTGTGATCATCGTGTAGCCTGCGATTGTTAGGGTGGCCCCCCTCTCTAACCGTCGCTCATTGTAATTCGATTATCTGTGAAATGCAAGCAAGTTTCTTTCGCATACCGTGTACATATTTACTGCTTTCTGTACATACTGTCGGAACTGTCGGGATTGTGCCCTGAGGCAGTGCACAATCGGTTTTGCGTGCGGATTCAGGCGGACGTAGTCGGTTGCTGAACGACTACTAGCCGCACGGTGCCCCTTTGTCCCTATCCTCGAAAGGAGCCCCGTGACAGTTGGTATCAGAGCACGATTTTGGTTGGGACTGAGGTGTTGGATCATGGATGCTACAGCATCAGCAAATGTGCCTGAGGGCCATGAGGCGGAAGCCCCGCCACGTAAGAATCTCACGACTAAGCAGCGACTGGAAGCCCTGGAGGAGCAGGGCTCCCGAATGGTTTTTGTCACAACGACCTTGGAGGAGAAGGTCGAGAATCTGGAGACTGAAGTTGCCGAACTCCAAGCCCAACTCGCCGAGAGTCGGGAATTATGTCAGGAGTTGGTTGAGAACCAAGGAGCTGGAACTATCGGAGAGCTCCGAAGAGAGATGGAACAGATGTCCATCCAAATTGGACTGCTCCAGCGGGCAGTTGGCAATGCCCCAGCAGTCGCCCAAGACGTTGGGCCAAGAATCCGAGTCCCCGAGCCGCAGCCTTATGGAGGCGCCCGAGATGCCAAAGAGGTAGAGAACTTCCTTTTTGACATGGAACAGTATTTCCTGGCAGCCAACATTATTGATGAGGCCAGGAAGGTCACCACCGCCACCATGTACTTGATGGGCGATGCTAAGCTATGGTGGCGCACCAAATACGCTGATATCCAGGCCAACCGAGTGCGCCTGGATACGTGGGAGCGGTTGCGGGATGCTATTCGGGAACAGTTCTTCCCAGAGAATGTAGAATACAATGCCAGGAGGGCATTGCGAGAACTGAGGCAGTCAGGGAGTGTTCGAGACTATGTGAAGGCATTCTCGGCGCTTATGTTGGACATCCGGGACATGTCCGAGAAGGACAAACTCTTCACTTTCTTGGAAGGGTTGAAACCTACAGCGCGATTGGAGTTGCAGCGCCAGCGGGTTGTGGACTTGAGCTCGGCCATGGGTGCTGCCGAGCGACTCATGGATTTTCAGGATGAACCCCGTAAGGAACGTCCGACGGTGAGTGCACCCCAACAGAAGGGGAACGGTGGGAGGCCGTTCAGAAATTATTCTAACAAAAGTGGGGGAGATCGACAGTCTCAAACGTCTGTCCATCCCCAAAGTCACCCTAAGAGCAAACTTGCTGACAGCAAGCAGGGGACTGCACCAAGAAAGACTGGGTGCTTCCTTTGCGATGGGCCACACATGCTTCGGGACTGCCCGAAGAGGAAACTAGTGAATGCTCTATCAAGCCTCAAAGATACTGGACCATCAAAACAAGCTCCGGCCCCGGAGCCCGAATCAGATGGAAGTGAATCAGATGTTGAGGGAAACAATCTTGGGGCCATCTCCCATCGGTGCGGGACCATTTCATGCCAAGGAACAACAAATCGTAAGAAAGGGTCTGGAGCCGGACGATCTGCTCCTACCTTAACAGAGAATCCTCCCAGCGAGGGAAGTTCTAAAGGCCGAAAAAGGAATGGACTGATGTATGTGGATGTGAAGATCAATGGCAAGTCTATTCGAGCCATGATCGACACTGGTGCCACTCATAACTACTTGGCCACCACAGAAGTGGAGAGATTCGGGTTGGCATTGGAGAAGACAGTGGGGCAAGTTAAGGCCATCAATTCAGCAGCCCAGCCGGTTGCCGGTGTGGCAAAAGGGGTGAAAATCAAAGCTGGGCCATTCGAGGGTAAAATCAACCTTTCTGTTGTTCAAATGGATGACTTCAAGCTTATCCTTGGACTGGATTTCCTACGAGAGGCAAGAGCGATGGTCTTGCCGTGTGGAGAAGCGCTAATGATGGTAGGAAACAAACCCTGCATTGTTCCCACTGTTTCTGGCCGATTGGAGGGGAAGAGCCTGTCGGCTATCCAATTTGAAAAGGGATGCAAGCGCAACGAACCATCCTACTTATGCACCCTGCGATTTGAGGAGATGGAGGAATCTGGACCTATCCCCGATGTTGTGAAACATCTTCTTGAGGAATTCGAGGATGTGATGCCTCCGGAACTTCCCCCTAGACTGCCACCCAAGCGATCAGTTGATCATGAAATTGAACTTCTGCCAGGCACTAAGCCACCTGCTCGGGCCCCATATCGCATGACTCAACCGGAACTTGTGGAATTAAGGAAGCAATTGAGGGAGATGTTGGAGAGCGGTATTATTCGACCTGCTAAGTCACCCTATGGAGCCCCGGTCTTGTTCCAAAAGAAATCAGATGGATCCCTAAGGATGTGTTGTGACTATCGAGCACTGAACAAGATCACGGTAAAGAATAAATACCCAATACCTTTAATTGCTGATTGCTTTGACAGGTTGAGTCGGGCACAGTACTTCTCCAAAATTGATTTGAGGTCAGGATACTGGCAAGTTCGAATCAAGGATGGTGATGAGGCGAAGACTACTGTGGTGACTAGATATGGTGCTTATGAGTTCTTGGTTATGCCATTTGGCCTCACGAATGCACCGGCGACCTTCTGCACCTTAATGAATCAAGTACTCCATGGGTTTCTCGACGAGTTCGTGGTGGTGTACTTAGATGACATCGTTGTGTTCAGTGAGACCCTGGAGGAACATTTAACACACTTAAGAAAGGTCCTCGATCGACTCCGGGAACATGAATTGTATGCAAAGCCATCGAAGTGTTCTTTTGCTCAGGAGACCATCCACTTTCTGGGTCATATTATTGAACGAGGAAGGATTCGAATGGACCCAAAGAAAGTGCAAGCTATTGAGGAGTGGCAACCTCCTAAGGATGTCCATGAGATACGGTCATTCCTAGGATTGACCAATTATTACCGAAGATTTGTGAAAAGATATTCCGAGATTGCTAGGCCACTCACCGATCTTACGAAGAAAGCGGAAGAATGGAAGTGGTCGTCGGAGCGACAGGTTGCCTTTGAGAGATTAAAGATGGCCATGACCACCAGACCCGTGTTATCTCTCCCGGATTTACAGAAGCCATTTGAGGTGGAAACTGATGCCTCAGATTTTGCAATTGGGGGAGTGCTAACACAAGAGGGACATCCTGTGGCCTTCGAGAGCAGGAAGTTGAAGGATGCAGAAAGGAATTACCCAGCGCATGAGAAAGAGTTGCTAGCTGTAGTCCACTGCCTTAGACTATGGCGACATTACTTGCTGGGAGCACCCTTCATGGTTAAAACGGATAACAGTGCAGTAAGCTACTTCCTGACCCAACCGAAGCTTACACGGAGGCAAGCTCGATGGCAAGAATTATTGGCAGAGTTCAACTTTACGTTGGAGTATCGAGCAGGTTCCAGCAACAAAGCGGCGGATGCCCTGAGTCGAAGGGCAGACTTGGCCGAATTGAGGATGGCTGCGGCCCTCTCCTCGAGCAAGGTGGCTACCTCCGTGAAAGACCAAATACGAGAGTTCCTGATGCGAGATCCCGCTGCAGAATGTTTGGTCAAGCTGGTGCAACAAGGAAAGGCAAAACAATTCTGGCTGGAGGAAGGATTGTTGAGGACTAAGGGTAGCCGCTTATATGTTCCTAAAGGTGGTAACTTAAGGAAGTCACTGATCGCGGAATGCCACGACACTCTTTGGGCGGGACACCCTGGAGGAGAGCGTACATTGGCCCTAGTACAAAGGGCCTACTATTGGCCTCAAATGCGGGATGAAGTTGAGGCATATGTGCGGTCTTGCCTGATTTGCCAACAGGACAAGGCAGATCACTTGAAACCGAAGGGCTTGCTGGAACCCCTTCCCATTCCCTCACGACCCTGGGAGAGTGTCTCGATGGACTACATCACAGGGCTGCCTAAAGTTGGAGATTTAGGCAGCATCATCGTTGTGGTGGATCGATTTTCAAAATATGCCACATTCATTGCAGCCCCAAAGCACGTGACAGCAGAAGCGACAGCGCATTTGTTCTTTGCGCAAATTGTCAAATATTGGGGACTGCCGAAGGATATTGTCAGTGACCGAGATCCCAGGTTTGCCGGAATATTTTGGACTGAACTCTTCAAGCTCCTTGGGTCCAAATTGAGTATGAGCTCGAGCTACCACCCACAATCCGATGGTCAGACAGAACGCTTCAATTCCATGTTAGAGGAGTACCTTCGACACTTTGTGAGTGGTAATCAGAAGGATTGGGCGAAGCTTCTGGATGCTGCTCAACTGTGCTTTAATGCCCGAAAGAGTTCCACTACCAACCGGAGCCCTTTTGAGATCGTTACTGGGCAGCAACCGCTACTCCCATACACTTTAGAGTCCCCGCAGAGTGCGAGATCTCCCCTTGCACGGAGCTTCACCGAAGAATGGAAGCGTAACTTGGAGATTGCAAGAAGCTACTTAGAGAAAGCTCAAAAGAGAATGAAAAAGCAGGCCGACCAAGGACGACGCTTCGCTGAATTTAACGTGGGGGACCTTGTGTTGGTAAAGGCACCAGACCCATTGCTCACCAAGTGTGTTCGAGGGAGAGACCCTCGATTCTTACAGAAGTACATTGGGCCGTGCCGAGTGGCAAAGAGAATCGGGAAGGTGGCCTACAAAATTGAGCTACCCCCGTGGTGGAAGACCCATAGTGTTTTCCACGTGAGCCAGCTTAAACCTTTCACAGCAGACCCAGAGGATGCCGACCGTATCAGAGAGACCCGACCCCAGCGTCCATTTGGGAAGGTGCCGAAAAGAGTAGCCGAAACAATTGTGGATCATCGAGTCATAAGAACAGCGAAGCGGGAGATCAGCGAGTACTTGGTGAAGTGGGAAGGCTGCTCAGAGGACGAGAACACTTGGGAGCGGGTGACGGACCTCAAGGTGCTAAAACCTCTAGTGGAAGCGTTCCTAGCTTCAAAGGCGCCGAGGGCGTCGCCATCTTAAGTGGGGGAGAATGTGGAGGGCTGTCTACCCAACAGGCACTCTCGACACAATGCTGGCCCTGCCGCAGCCCTGTGCCGAACGAGACATCACCCGTTGCTGCTAGGTCTAGGGCTCTGTACATATTTGTAAATACTTGTAATTATTTTATATTTATTTTTAGATGTGCTTCCTCGGCTTTTTAATGTCTACTGCGGTCACTTGGCTTTTTTTTGCCAAGCCTATTATAGGGGGGCAAGGTGTTATTGAAGCTGAGATTAGTCGTCGTGTTGCCATCGTGTGATCATCGTGTAGCCTGCGATTGTTAGGGTGGCCCCCCTCTCTAACCGTCGCTCATTGTAATTCGATTATCTGTGAAATGCAAGCAAATTTCTTTCGCATACCGTGTACATATTTACTGCTTTCTGTACATACTGTCGGAACTGTCGGGATTGTGCCCTGAGGCAGTGCACAATCGATTTTGCGTGCGGATTCAGGCGGACGTAGTCGGTTGCTGAACGACTACTAGCCGCACGGTGCCCCTTTGTCCCTATCCTCGAAAGGAGCCCCGTGACACAATGTCTTGTTCCAGATTCAAAACTATCTCAGCAAGCAAATCAATAGGTTTGCTACCCATTTTACTAACATGTAAAATTTAACACATTTGAAAGTCCTTTCGTAGATTCCCAACTACTTTCAATCGGGTGACCGAGTATGGAGAAATCTATCTCATTACTATTTAGTCGGTTGACAATATTGATAGCCACTCTTCGAAATTAGCACATCAATTCCAACTTCTATAGAACACTGTAAGCCACCAAGTATTGTAGTGAGTTCAACTTGTTAAATTGATAAGAGATTTAGAAAGTCTCTTTGCAAAGGTTATCATTATAGCACCATTTTCATCTCTCTAAAACACACCTCCAATTGATTTTTGCCATATGTGGGGTGCACACTGCATCAGCATTCAACTTGAAAAAACCATGCTCTAGAGATTGCCAGCTTGATGTCAACTGGGAATAAGTTTTCATCCAAAATCAACCACTCCTTAAGCTATTATTACATTTCATTCAATTAGTATACTGTTTTCGGCCTACCAAATTATCCACAAAGGAATTGTAAAATGCTTTTTGTCAAATTCTTTTTCGGATTGTAACACTATCAACATTAAGTCTGTTCAGATTGTAACATTATTAGCATTAAGTCTTTGAATCCAGAATTCTAAAACTACTACATCCAAATTGAGAGTTGAGACATTCCAAATCTTAATAGCAAATTTGCAGTAAAAAAAGATACGATAATCGTTTTCCTCATCTAAATTACACCACAGCCAAAAAGAGCTGAAGTTCTTAATTCTGAGACTATGATCTATATTAGTCTCCAAAGAAAACATGTGACTTCTAAAGATAACTTTAAATTCTATAGCCATCTATAAAATAGTTAAATCAACTGTATTATAGGAAGATTTTTCCTTTCCACTCCAGTGATTTAGAAAGTCCAAAATTATCCTTTAGGTAGTTTTGACTGACTAACTACTTGTTTTACTATAATACTACATCAACTGGTGTTTAGGCAAAGGTTTTCGTAAAAGGAGTTGTTCGAATAATTTTAGTGTAAAAAATATCTAGAATAAATGGCACTCCACCCAAAGAAAACTTTTAGTTTGGCACATTATCTTCCAAAAGTAACGTAGCAACACTTTACCCCTTTAAATTTAATATAATTGGAGCACTTTGTCTCCCAAATAAATTTATAAAAAAAACATTAACAATTAAAAACTACCACATAATCAATTTTATAATACTTCCAATATATTTTAATCCTTTTTAAGCGTTTCATTTTGAAAAAACTTGATATTTTCATCATTCTACTATTATTTTATTTACATAATTAATTTTAGATGTACTAATTTATATTACTTTACGTATTTTATTTTGAATCATCATAGTTTTAGAAAAAATATTACAAAATAAAATAAAATTAATATCAAATGAAAATATCGTAGAAATGTACTTAAATTGGAAATTGAAGTGGTAGAATTATTATAAATTTAACGAAAATCTATATATACGTAAGAATCAATAGTCTTTATTCCACGACTTAAAATTTTAGATGTTGACCTCTTTAATTGTAAATTTGAATTTTTTTCTCGTATATGTCATTCACAACCAATTATTTTATTTCGATGCTAAAAATAATATTATTAACAATAAAATTATGACCGTATGTTACATTTTATGATTTATATCAATAAAAAAATATTTTTATTTGCAATAATAAAAGTTAAAAAAATAAGATGAAAATGACAAAATATGATGAGTTTCTAGTAAATTTTTAATATTAAAATATAACTAAGGGCAAAGTATCACATCTGAGTAACTTTAAGAAGTAAAGTACTACTATATTATTTTTCGGGCGTGATATGTCAAATTACTAAAATTTTTGGAGTAAAGTGTCATTTAATCAAAAATCTATTCCTTAACGTTAAACTTATGTTTGAAATTCAAATTTTCTCTCCAAAATATAATCTCAAACTTTATATTATCTAATATATTATTTAATAAAATTTTTACCAAAATTTAAATTTAAATATTATCTCTCTTATATATATATATAATTAATTAATTATTCTAATTTCTACTCTTATTAACGATCAAATCAATACTTACATATATCATATATATATATATATATTTACACTTAATTTTATTTATACATTTAAAATTAATCATTTTTTTATATATCATTACACAATTTTAATTATTATTATATATTTTATATATATATATATTTAAATAAATTATATTATTTATTTTATTAAAACCTTCGCTCTAAATATATTACTTTTTTCAACGCCACTCGTTACCAAACATCATCTGCTTCGAAAACCCCTCCCAAACATAGTCTAAGCGGGAAGGTTACATTGGCTAAGTTATTATATCTGATCTGTATTAGATTGGCCCACAACATTTATCAGAGTAGGCCCACGTGCTTGACACGTGCGTGCTGGTCGAGTAGAATCTGACGCAGAAGGTACGACTTGCATAGCGCGCATCGTCCAATCTTGGAACCCGTCGAAGTTCAGCAATAAATCTGCGACAAGGGACGCGAGGAGTCGGAGACGCCGTTGAACCTCGTGGGGGTATGGTTGTAGGACCTCTAATCCGTTGTCCGCAAACAAGCCACAAAATCCACCATTAAAGCACATCAGCTTCAGTTTACCCACCAAACACGGAGAGAAATGATGAAGACCTCGTTCAAAGCTAGATATGAGCCCGAGAAAGCCGCCGGCGCCGGCGCCACTGTAGCCGTCAACGCCGGCGACTTGAAGCTCCGGGCGTCCATGACCGACGCTACCGTCATCAATGGCCCTAGCTTGAACGGCTTAGCTTTAGCAGTCGAGAAACCCGGCCTCTTCATCGTCGATTACAACTTCCCCAAAAGAGTGAGCACTAGTTAATTGTAACCTATCTACTTTTTTTGGGTGGGACGACCAATAAATTCGCAAAACCGGAGTCCGATTTTTCAATTGTAGACTCAGTATTGACTGAGAAAATTTAGCAAACACATTTGGAACGTAACGTTAGTCGTTCGGAATTCTTCTGACGCTGTCTTATCCTTACTTTTTTTTTTTTTCAATTGAATTCTTTAGATAGATATAAATTATTTTCGATGGTATGTTTGAAACTCATGTAGCGCACTTTTAATTTTTTTGGCTTCTCTCTCTCTTCTATTCGCAGGATTTTCGGTTTCAATTTATGAACACCGTTAGGGTGGCGGAGAGACCGTTGAATTTGACTTATACTCACAGTAGAGGGGATGAGCGGACGATATTGGATGGTACTCTGGTGATTGATTCCGCGAATAAGGTTTCCGCGAATCACGTGCTCGGCACAGGGGATACGAAGTTGAAGTATACATATTTACATGGAGGACTGACAACGCTTGAGCCCAGCTATGATTTGGGGAAGAATGCTTGGGATTTTGCTGTTTCACACAAGGTTTATGGGGATGGTGTGTTCAAGGCCACCTACCAGACATCTAGCAAGGATTTGGGGCTGGAGTGGTCACGGAGTTCAAAAATGAATGGGTCATTAAAGGTAAATGCATGCAATAATTCTTTTGGTTCATAATTGTATTTGGTATTGATATGAACTTTGATGAAATCTGTCGAAGTTGCATTGGGGTTCCACTGGTTCTTTGTGATTCATACGTGGTGGTGAACCTGCTTTAAGGAGAACAAATCGTTGTAGAATGCTGATTTTTAGTGATCTTCACTCAGTTCTAGGGGAAAGTCTTGACTTTTTTGAAAAGTGATCGTGGTTAAATACAATAATGAAGTTAAATAGGATGAAAACGATTTATTTGATAGTTAAGATACATCTCATAAATTACAACTTGTGGGCCTTACACTATTGTTTAAACTCCGGCCGATGGTTATACAAATTTGAACTTCGAAGAGTTGAGAATAGTTAGTGAAGGCAAAACCATGACCTATTATTAAGTGAATTCAATTTTCTCCTTCCTGTCTTGGCTTATAAACGTGGCTGAAATTAATTCAGCTCCATCGGACCATTAAGGTGTAAACTTGATGTCTGACCTGTTTTCTTGTTATTACATTATATAAGCTGCGTGATTCTCTAGACCTTCGTCAACCAGGCATTCAAAATGACTCATTATGCATGCTGCTTTGGGTTGTTAATGGTGGATCAACCTGTAGATACTGTTGCTTCATGCAGACTTGGTATTTTAGTTGGATGGTTAACATTATGACTCGTGTTTAATTTATACGTCATTTTTGCAGATCACAGCATCTGTCAATTTGGCGGAGGAAAGGAAGATGCCAAAATTGAGTGCTGAGACTACATGGGACTTTGAAGTGTAATTTCCTTCCTGTTATCTGCTGTCTCCTAGACAATAATCTTGTGATGCAGAATAACATATTTTTACGACTTTAATCCTGGCCTTTTGCTGGTTCATTTTATTCAAAGTTGGCTGTCAATTTGCTGCAAACTTTAGCAGTTCAGTCTTGCGAATTCATTTGGGTCGCACGAATTTCATCTTACTACTGCAAATTGTGTGACAAAGTTACATTGGGAATAGTAGTATTTTTATTTTGCCGCAGTATGACTTTGTTCTTGCTTATTTTCTATTTTTCTTCCTGGTACGTAATTTAACAATTACTAATGTCTGCGTAATTCATAATCAATAACCAATATAAGTCGTTGACTGTTCGTGTGCTCGATTATTTATATATTGTAAAATTATTATATTTTAAATAGCAGAAATAAAATTATTATTATTAAAAATCGTGAAAAATATTTAAAATAAAAACAAAATATGTCAAAAGAAATTGAAAGAAATAAAAATTGAGAAAACCAAATAGAAATAAGTAATAAAAAATAAAATAGTTTAGAATATGAGTAATTGTGTAATTTTATATCGTGTAATTGAAATAGACTCATAATTTTAATGATATAGTGTTACACTGAATGTAATTATTCACACTCTTGTTCCCAGAATGGGAAGAAAATATTGACATATATGTACAAATATACTAATATCATAATTACGCTTAGTTGCGTTTTGAGGGAGGATATTGTTTCATATTTGAAAAAACATATTTGCTTCCATTTCAAAATAAAAAAATTTCCAAATTATACAAATACATTAATTTACAAGTAAAACTTTTAATGGCAACTTATCCCCCAACAATCCTCAGGTCATGTTTGGACACCTATTCAGGTGACTTGTAAACATATTTGTCGTCATTAACACACAGAAATTGATTCATTTGATTGGTTGTCTAAAAAATTGTAGGAAAATTTTTACACTATTTTATTTTTTGGTCTCAGAACTACTCTTTCCATTTCCTCCACTTGTCAACAATATTTTTATTCAACTAAAATATGATATTTTTTAAGGGTTGCTCCTTCTATATCTCCCACTTGCCAAGCAATATTGGGTGATCGGATGAGTTCATAAACTTTTTAAAATATTTCATAAAATATTTGAAATTTTATAAATTTATAAAATATATTGTTTTTTCAAATTATTTTTAAATATTTTATAAGGTACTTCATTATATATCATAAATATCTTTGATCATATTATGTTGATGATATTTAGTTTATTTTTGTTATTATTATACCCAAAAAATTATAATTAATTATAATTATAAATTTCAACAAATTTCTTATAAGATAATTTTATTATTTTTATTCAAACATTTTATTAGTTTAGTATAAAAATAAGATATGTAAACTTATACGTTTTAAAAATATCTTATAAGATATATGATTTTATAAATTATTTAAAATAAATTTAACCAAACACCATTAACACATCGCATCTTTTTAACTATCACATCTTACTTACATGTTATTCAAGAAATATCATACATCATTTTTACAAATATATTATAGTAATAATATTTTATTTAACTATCATATAACATCATTTTTACAAATACAAAAAACTACTTTGTGCATCAAATTATTCCGTACACTATGATACAAAAGCATCACCACTACATTTATTTTTTACAAAATTCATTTAATCACACCAAACATTTTATTATTAATTTCTTAAAATTAACTCTTATCCAATCTCTCAAAATCAAGCTTTGGAGGTGAAAATTTCTTCCATTTACAAAGCTTAATTTTTCTGTACTTTTTTTCTTCCTCCCTCACGCCCACTACTTGTGCTCGAACTCTACATAATTTAACATATTTGTGGTTTTTTTTTTTTCTATCATTTCTCTTTTTTTTCTTCTAACTTTTCTTTTTCTCTCAAATTTCCCATCTTTTTAAATTTTTGCTTTTCTTCACTTTTTGATTTTCAATATTTTTTACGCTTTTAGCTTTAAATAAATTTATTTTTATTATTTAAATAAAGTAATTTCATAATTAATACATTACACGCATATGACTTGGACAAGTTAAATTATGGAATTTACAAATAATACATGAATTATAAATGATAATGTTTGGAAACTCACCAATCATCGCTGTATCATTATTGTTGGTTTTGACTGGGGTACAATACTACTATATATGTTCAATAAATGCTATATTGGTGTTGAAACACCAATGGCATACCCAAAAAAAAATTAAATGATACTGATTCTAGTTCCAATTAATACACAAAATCACAAAGCAATATCAAAGGAACCAAAACAATAACAAAAAAAAAAAAAAAAACCATGCAATGAGATAACACAGTCTAGTGTCCACACACTTACACGCCCTCGTCCATTTAAGAAATGATTCACAATCACAAAAGACTTCTATAAATAAGAAATTTTCAAATCTAACTTGACCAGCTTATTACACCAAATTTCATATTCCCGACAGGTTGACGTTTATAATTTTGATTGTTTTAGAATATTGACCTGACTTTTTTTTTTGGCCTTAACCTTTAATCATTATAAACTCTACACACCTTGACTATACACTCGAAAGGACAAATTATAATCTAAATGGGTAAAAACGAAAATTGAGCTCTCATTCCTTGATGACACAGCATGATCTTTGCAAAGCTTCTCGTGACATCTCAAGGACTCACCAAAGATTTGCAGTCACGTCTTTGAGCTTTTCAGTGTTTGTAGGAGATGTCAAGGAATGGCGTGCCCAAATCATTACAAGATCTGTTGGATATTCAATATCTTTGCCACGGGCATGTTGACTTCCCTTCTACTAATTTTGTTGTATGAGTCCTCCTAAAAAATTTGGGCTAACATATATTATTTCTATAGTTCAAATGCTTCCAAAATATTAGGCCTCTTAAATTTGGTATATTGTTCTTAGATATATATTTATTAGGTCTTTTATTTAGGTTTATATTTTTAACATTACTCATTTTGTTAATTAACACGAATAAATAATAGCCCATCAAATTAGGTTAAATTAGTATAAACAAAACACAAAAGTATACATAACAAAAGTGGCTGTAGAGTTTTTTCTTTCATACTGACCAGCTTCAAGCAATATTCCATGCGAGTTGCATCGATAAAAAATTTTTTGCGTCTTCCTATGGAATATAAGGTATGTGTGTCATCCGAATAATATTAAAAATATATTTTTATATATTTTGACACGCATGTTCTTTTATTTTTAGCTTTTAATGGAAAAAATATGGGAGTAATAAATTGTTTGCATTCTTGATACTATAGTTTATATTATGTGCCATTTTGGTGAAAATTTATTTGATTTTTCTATTGATTACCGGATTTATTTTATCATTGAAACAAACAATTTTTATGACTATTTCACGAGGCTATTAGAATTATGATAACTTTATCCGCAAGAATGTCTAATCTATCACATTAAAATATATAATCTTTAATCATAAACTTCAAAAACTATTACTTGCCCATTAATATAACTATTGTGTCATGTATTGATGGATTCAAATAATACAGATTTATTATGAGAAAATTAATTTTCATTAAATTTTGTAAAAGGATGTTAAGACTTAATATGCATCTTTTGTATTCAATTCAATTGTTCAATAGATTGTTTTAGTCGTTTATTTTGAATTTTATATACTATGTGACAAAGTATGGGAAATCAATTGCAATTGATAGTTTTTTTTTTTAAAAAAAAAAAAGAAAACAAGAAATAGGTTCAAATTTTCAATTCAATCCATTAGAACTAATGTCAAATATGGTACATCAACTTCTAAGCAATCATATCCTTATAAAATTTGATGAGTTATAAAGGATGAAACTGATATTTTTCAAAGCATGGGATCCAATATTGCATCATCCAATTTTAGAATATCTAATTGATCGATGCAACAAAATTAGACGAGCATACATAATGAGAAGATCATATCAACCTAGATTTGTAAAATATACTCTTTTAAGAACGGCTACCCATCTTTGTAATCTTGAAGAAAGTTGATTTAATGAATTTGTTGGTTGGTTGAAGTACTCCAAAGTAAAGGATGCAGCATTTTGCTTGCCTTGTTATGCATTTAGCAATCCTTCAAACAATTGCTATGGACCAAATGCATTTATAGAAACAAAATTCCCAAATTGGATGAAAGTTAATGATGGGAAAATTGATGCATTTTTATAGCATATCGACACAAATCCTTCCTCACCACATAAACAATGTGGTAGAGCATGTGAGGGCTTGATGGCTCAACTTCAGCATATTGATAAAATTTTTAAACAAGAAACTTCGAAGAGGATGATTGAAAATTGTTACAATTAATAATATCAATTGATGATATTTGATGGTTCATATTTCAAGCATATGCTTTAAGAGGTAATGATGAAAGTATTGAGTCATTGAATCAATGTAATTTTATTGAGTTGATAAAGCTTTTGGAATCATATAACTCATATGCTGGCAATAGTGTGTTTGAAATTGCATTGGGCAATTCATAGTACACCTCTCCTACCGTTCAAAAAGACATTCTACATCTTTTTGGGAGAAAAACATAAGCCATAATTTGTGAAAAAATTGGGGTTGTCAAGTATTGTATTATTATTAATAAAGCTTGAGATGAATAAAGAGTGAACATATGGCCACTATCTTGAGATTTGTAAATAAAGAATGCCAAATTAAAAAGTGATTCTTTGATATTGTTCGCATTTCAAATACTTTTATCTTAACTTTGAAAAATGAATAGCATCAGTTCTTTCTCGTCATGATCTCACTGTCCAAAATATGCATGGTTAAGGATATGATGGAGCAAACAACATGCAAGGTGAGTGGAATGAATTACAAGCCTTATTTTTAAAAGAATGCCCATATGCTTATTATATATTCATTGTCAACTTCCATTGGCAATAGTTGTTGCTACTAGAGAAGTTGGTTTACTCCATAATAATTTTCAGTAAATTGACATTTATTGTCACTATTATTCACGATTCTTCAAAATGACACGGTCAACTTTGATATGCTTAGGCTAATTTGAGTGCTAATGATATGCTTGTAATTGGTATTGGACACAACCAAATTAGCACTTAACATTGAATTGAGAATACCCGATGAAGTTTTCATTTGGATTCTATTTGAAGTTTGTTAATAATGTATAACTCTACTTATTTAATTCTTTAAAATATCATAAAAGTAGGTAATTACCCACAAAGAGGTAATACTATGCTACTTGTGATATGATGACATATTTTGAATTTGTCTCTATTTTACCTCATGAGAGATATTTTGACAATCAATCCTAAACTTTGTTAGTCTTTACAACCGAAATGCACTACAAAATTTTTTATTTAAAAAAAGAGAGAAAGGGTTGGTAGACATTCTTACATGAAGTCAAATCTTTTTTTGCCAAGCACATGAAATTGATATTCCAAATATTTGGAAGGCATTAAGGTTGTAACCCAGCAAATTCAATTTCATCTAAAGATAATCATTGAATTAATTTGTTTATTGCCACTATTGATACTTAATGACAAGAGTTGTACAATAGACTTAATAATAAGAGTATGGGACTTTGAAGTCTTAGCTCAACAATTGATAAAGGATGATATCATATTGCTTAATATTGATCACATGTATGAGTTAGAATCTAATTAAGTTTTATCTAGATGATTTCACATAGTAGGACACAACATTTCGAACTCGATATCATTTGAGGATACAATCACAATGACTTCATTGCCTTTCACCTTTTTTATTTTTTGTTTATGTGGTGGGACCCTCTTTTGAGGGACACACGTCAAATCTTCCTTTATTGACAAATTAAGGACATGCCAATCTTGCAGCTGACTTTTAACAATGTCCAATTGGATGTCATCTTCACTGACGATAAGAAAATCTTGTTAGAGTTTATTTCTTTTCTTTAACCAAATCTCTTGAAAATTATTTTGGCTTTAAATTGTGATTAGAAGCTATGTTCATCTTATTTAAACATCCATCTATTCTTCAAAGCCATATCACCCTTAGACAACTTCATTAAAACTCTTCATGCACGAACTTTTTGCATAATTTTTTTGATATGCATCTTATAAAGCTTCTTCAAAGCTTTTTTGGTCCTCCCCTATTAGTTAATAACATCTAATAATCTTCAAGATATTTAGTAGAGTATTGTCAAACTCTAATACATCTTCAAATCACTAGAAAACCCCGTAGAGCTAGCTATTAATTATGAACACTATCATTATCAGAATTCTCTGATACAATAGCATCTCAATCACTTATTTTTGGTTGGTTATCTTGAATATCATCTCTTACTTGTCTCTGTATCATTGTTGGAGAAATCAATTACAAGATTTGTGAACTACTATCAAATTTGAAAGTATTTCCTTGAGGTATCTCAACATTCTTAATAGTTTGATCTTCTAAAAACACATCATCACAACTCTTCATAAGTCTTCTCTGGATTGGATCATAAAATTTATAACTAAACTGATATTAGCCATAGCAAATAAATACGCACTGTCGTGTCTTGACATCAAGCTTTGACCTCTCATTCTTTGGTACATGTGCAAAGGCTTTGCATCCAAAGACCCACAAGTGCTCATAGGAAACATCCTTTCCTAACCACATTCCCTCATAAGTGTCATTCTGAAGAGGAACATAGGGTGAAATGGTTCGATACATAAGCAACCGTCAATTTTCAATATTTTGTCATAAGAGCCACATAAATAGGCCTAGAAGAGCCACGTACCACTGGACTAGAAGTGAATAAATAGTAAATAAATATGAGCAATAAAAATAATGACATAAAATTTTAATACAACTCACCCTTTAATAGGCTACATACATGAGACCGTCTTCAAAACTATTTTACTACTAAACAATCATGAGTCATAAAAGAGAGTTGTCTATAAACCAACCCAACCAACAAACTGCAAAGAGCAAAGTAATTGTGTCAAGTAGTTTTGGAAAACACCCTTAATAAATTTTCATTATTTTGTCACACACAAAATCCTTTAAATTTTCTTCTCTCTCTCTCGCCCAAACAATTTCTCCATACCCTAAAAAAGCATCATGCTATTAGTTGTGCAACTTCATAACCTTGCTTCTGGTTGCTTTGCCAGCTGCTATTGCCCACACTGCCGGTTGCCGCTTTCTCCCCTGTGGGGGCGGTGGAGTCATAATGACTCGACCGCCCTTCACCTTATTTTCATTTTTCTGATTATGTGGCGGGCCCCTCGTTCGGAACGGACTCACATCAGTGACTGCAATGTCCACGCAGTTTGAAAATTCGTCTTGTTTATGGATGACAAATACAGCTCTGATCCTCCATGGCAGCCATTCTTTGCCACTCCACCGCCCTTCACCTTATTTTCATTTTTCTGTTTATGCGGCGGGCCCCTCGTTCGGAAGGGACCTACATCAGGAAACTGCCATGTCCAGGCAGTTTGACATTTCCGTTTTGCTCTGGTCTTATTTATAGCTGATTGAGGTGGCGTTGGAAAATAGAGTTCCAACGAGGAAGATCTTCCTTGGTAGCTATCCACCCGGGAATTGGACACTTAGAGAGGATTAAAAAAACGTAGAATACAAGGGAGTTGACTGGTTTGAAGGAATTATCAAAAGATCTATCATGCAGCTGGGAACGGGAACTACCTAGAGTTTTGAGTAGGGAAAAGGAAGAAGAGTCCAACTCCACTTCGCCTGTGAAGTTCAGGGTTGGATAAACAAACAAATTGCTGGGTTTAGATGGCATGTGGTGTGGTGGGCCTGGGCAGTTCTCCTAAAGGTCTCTTGGGCCATGAAGGAGAATGTCAACCTGGGCCTTCCCCAAAAATGGTCGAGAGTCTAACAAAGTGCCAATAAAATTAAAGGACCCTGCTATGAAAATTATCAGGCCCTAAAAAAACAGAGAGAGAGAGTCTTGAGCCTCCTTCAAGAAATAAAACTGTGGGCTATTCAATAAAAGGGGACCAACTACAATCTTACATACTCTAACGTTGGGTTACTTTACAAAACCCAAAATAAAAAAATTCAAAATCTTATTCATTAAAAAGAAAAAAAAAAAAAGAAAACAAAATCTTCGTGAATAAGTCTTGATTAAACATTTATAAACACACAATATTTCATATCCAATTAAATTGCATCACATGAAAAATACAATATGAAATATCAATTAAATATTTCTATTTATATTTTGAGAATTTAAATAAATAGAATTTTCAAATTAAAAAAAATAAATAACATTTTAATCGATCAATCAAATTGTGTTAAGTGGTAAAATCTCCACAAATGATAGAAGATGATGACCCCGACAAATCTAAGCTTATCAATTAAATCTCACGATAAGCACTATCAATAGAATTACATCACACCAACATGTTGTAACAAACCAAATAGGGGAGTGAAACGAAAAAAGAAGATATTTGCAATGAGGGAGATAGGAAGAGCAATTTAGAAAAAAGGGAATGTGATTTGGGGAAGGGAATGAAAAATTAAAGAGAATAATATGCGATAGAATTCTTTAACTTTTGATTTCTTGCCTCCATTGATAATCATCCAATACATATATAACACATGAGAATAACTATTTTTGAAATGATTCTACCATTATGATTGCTATATATATATATATATAAAAGAAGATAACCAAATCTAATTTTAAGCTATCTTTTAATTTATTTGTAATTTAAATTAATTAGTCAAAATTTTTAATTAATTCTAAGTAATTCCAATGATATTCTTGAATTTATTCCCTTTATCTTCTTGATTTTCTCTTATATTTCTCATAGATTAATGCTGAAACATTTTAAATGTGCTAAAATTATAAACTGTGAAAATAAATGTGGTAGCTCATGATGTAGCTTTGATGAAACAAACTTTTTATGGCACGTGTTGATGCAGTAAAATTTTCTATTTCCTTACACTATAAATGGGGGTGAATTGAATGGAAATGGGCAATTGAAGTCTCGTAAAGAATTAAAGTCCATGAAAGATTGGAAAATTCTTTCCACAATTTCTTTCAAAAGTTTAAAGATCTACAATGTTTTGTTATCAAATTTCAAGTATTCTTTGTAGAAGATCACCAAATTCTGACATTTGATCCATAATTGTAGTGTTAAAATAATAAATTAATATTAACTAAAGATATAACAAGGTTTAAATAAGATTCAAGTGCAAGTTTTCTTATAAGATTGTTTAGATTTTAAATTTTATTTTTGAAGAAAAAATAAGGGAGTTCTATTTACAGATTCCTGCCTACAAAATCTGCTTGATTTGATTGGAATTCAATATGTATTAATTTTCTTATTTCAATAAATTCAAATACAAGATATAGTCCTGTAATAATCAAACATAATAATTATCCAATTTAAGTTTAGCATGTATTGTTTCTTAAATTTAAGATCAATTTTTTATAATGGTCTCACTTTCCTTCTTAAGTTTGACGCTTGTAAAAAGTAGAAACTTTTTTTAATGCTAAATAATTATTTTTTTAAGAGGGTCATAGGCTTTTTTTCTTAAATATGTGAACAAATTTGATATTTTTCAATTTATTTAAGGTAAACAAATTATATGACTATTTCTTTGTGCAGTCATTTATAAGATATTGTGTGTGTGCACGCGCGCGGCTCGCATGCATTATATATATATCATATGTTATCTATATTATATAGAATGTGTGAAGAGTGGATGGTAACCACTTTTGTTCTCAAAATTAATTTACTAAAATGCCCCTTTTAACCTTGTTTTTCTTTTTAGTTTTTTATACTCTCTCTTTTTGTTTTTTTACTTATTATTTCTTTATCTCTTCATTTTTTCCCCTCATTTTGTAGAAATTTTCTAATATAATTTTTTATTTTTGATAACTCATTTTATTACTATTTTTTTAAAAAATATATTAGATTTAAGTTTTATCATCATAACTTTTCATTCGAATATTTTTTTATATTATTTAAAATTTTAAAATATGATTAATTTATCCTTTGTCATCATTCATTAAAAAATTATCCACACATGTAGAATAAATCATTTTTGTTAAATAATAAATTATTTAATAAAATATATACGTTCGTATTTCAATATATTTACATATTAAAATACACACGCACTGAATATACGCAACTTCTTTGCACGAATCTCTTTTCGAGGAATTAAGAGGAATTTGAAGATGATATCTCCATATTATTATCAAAAAGTAACTTTATTAATATGTTATTGTTTTTTAACATACCTCTCTATTTCTTAGTGACACGAGACTCTTTTGGTAACGCACCTTTTCTTTAAGGGAAAAAGGAAGAGGGAGTAGCTTAATTATAGTGTTGGCTATAATGATTTCATGTTTTTGAATTTGAATTTTAGCATGCTTTCTCATCAACATATTTATGTATTTTTTTGTGTTTATTATCATGGATTGTTGCAATCTCTTACTTCCTAGTTTATGTTATCCATGCCTTTATCAGTTCTTGAAATTATTATAAAGATTGGGTATGATTTTTTTTTTTTTTTTTATTTAGTTATGTACTTACTTGTTTGGCTAAGAAATCAAACATTTGAAAATTCAAATATGATATCTCTCTTCCACGCTAGCTTTCTCCTTCATTTATGCTTTTCCACGTGCGTTACGTCAACAAAGCAAAATTGAAATGTTGTTCTTTGAAAGATTTGAGAGAAGATTTTTATTAGGAGAGGAAACGAGACATTAACTTGACCAACATGGTAATTTATTAAGCACCATCATTATCTTGAAGCCTAAGATGTGATATGCCAATGCAACTTAAATTCAAATCATTTGCAATTTTAGTGCATCTTCTTCATTCTCCATAAAAGATTTCACGAAACCAAACAATGCATGCATTTCTGTTGAAACCTACTTGCTTGTGGCCTTGCCTGGGCAATACAAGAAGGCCCCAGTTCATAAAAATTCAACCGTGGCTGGAAAAAGTCACCGGAACTATAAGAAATATTTGTTAGCATTATATATCTGCGCTTTTACTACAGATATATAATGCTAATGAATTTATGTATTTTAGACATTGTTCTTTAATTACCTCAACATTTTTGTAACAAATCCTTTCTTAGTCATTTGATAATTAAATCTAGTAATATTCTAAAAAATCTCAATAATCATGTTTAGAAGAGTTCTAAAAAATCTCAATATTCTAAAAAATTTCTTAAGCATGTTTAGAAGAGTTCTAAACACAATTTTCATGCACCTTTGTCTTAGTCACGACTCAAGGATTACAAGTGAACTCTTCTTAGCTCGAAATGTGTGTTCTTTGTATGCTTTTTGGCATTTTTTAGTTAATGCACAGTGTATAATGAAAACGGAATAAGTTTGGTATATTATTTCGCTGTGTGTATGTTATTATTTTGTGGATTTAAAATTTTAAAATTCAACCTCAAATCTATTGAAACCTAACAATTAAAAGGCTTAATATTCCTTTGAACCCTTAGCAAAGTTAGTATCTCCATGTTTTTTGGGCTCACTTTTCTTTTCAATAGTAAATCCATAGGCCACATACATATTGTCTTCCTTCTATCTCATTAAAATAAAGGCTAAAGGCTTAAAAAAATATCAATATCTCTCTTTCTCGAAGAGGATGAGATCTTTCTTATCTTCTCTTTTTTCAAAAGACTCCTCCAATTCACTATAAAGTATTCCTCATTTTTGACTTCGCTATAAAAACAAGCTTTTCATGATCTTATGCTCTTATTTATTCAGCTGGCGATGTCTCAATATCAACCTCTCGTCGAGCTCCTAGTTATAATAGCTAGTTTTGAATCACTTTGTCGTAGTTCCCATCTCTTTAATTCTAGCATTTGTGCATCAAATTTGGTTCAATTTGCCTAGGGTTCTGACTTTAGAGCATTAATTCCTCAACAACACTTAGAACTTCCATTCACTTTCAAAGTTAGAACTTCATGTTGTAGCACGTACTATTGCATTTTTCTCAAACAAAATCATGAAAGTAAATACTGATATGAGATGCATATTATTGTTTGATAAAAATCAACAACCAAGAACCATCACACAAAAGTCTATCATTCTCCTTAATACTTCATCTCCCTTTCAAATTTTTCAACACACTCTTAATTCATCTTCCATTATTCTTCTAACTTCCCTTTAGTTCACTTCCTCTTTGTTATACAAGTGATCAGAGAAATCCAAGAGGGATGAGAGATATAAATCAATCTAAGGATGAGAGAGACCAGCTTTAACCAATGTTAGAACAACAAAGTCATTAGAAGATGGGTGAGGGGTATAAACAAACCTCAAATATGCAATCTATAACTCCAACTCTCATTTTTGCATTAGCAATTAATTTGTTTGAGTATTCATACCATTGGCTAGTATTTAACAATGAGTTACCGCAATCTGCAGGTGAGAATTGTAGATCAAGGTACAAATATATCAACAACAACAATGTTTCAACATGAGATAAATCATTCCCTTTTCTCAACTTCAATGATTTGGCACTATGTTGTATTAGTCCTTTTGGGTTGGGAGTTCTCTATCTTTCATAGCCACAATGTTCAATAATCTTAAGGATGTTATGCCAAATGAGGCAGGTTTAAGATAGAATTTAACTAGGTAACATGTCATGATCAAGTGAGGCGTTCTCAAAATAAGTATTCAACAAGTTTGTTGCAGGTATTCTAGCACCTTATTGACAACCTTAGGTGAGAAACTTGACAATCTCACCTTGAAGATTAACTTTGGATCCCTAACATACTTTTTAGAATATTATAATAGAATTCAAACACAAGGAAGATAGAATTTTCAAAACATGTAGCAATAATGAACAAGCCAAAGCCAATATTCAAAAATTTTTAAGTGTCAAATTTTTCTTCCACATTAAAAGCTCTTGTAGCACATACCTTATATGTTCTTGATTTTTTCTTTGTGAAGTATTTTAGGCTATGGGTTTTGGATGTGCTGACCCCTTCTTCAACGCATATAGTTTGGGTCTCGAATCTCTTTGCTTTTGAAAGTCATTCTCCCTCCCTCGCAAAAAAAATTTGCAATAGATGGATCTAGTTGTTTCCCATCAACTGTTCCAAAGTTCCAACATTAGGTTCAACATGATTTTTAATCTACAATGATGGTGGTATTTTCACTGCATTGATACTATTTTGCTCCACTGTCACAACATTATTCTTTAAGTGAGATTGGTTATAAGTTATCATTTCTTGAAAGTTCTTCATGGGTCCATTCCAAGCTAACTCAAGTGTGCAGAATTTATGATTCTTTTGTATCCCTAGAACTTTGGAAATAATCGTATCCATAGAATCCCCATTAACACTCCCTTTTTATGGCACCATTATCAACTCATTTGATATATGGTATTTGATCTTCTAGAATCTTAGTAGGTGTTGGAACATTGCTAATGATTTATGAATGTAATGTTAAGACTTCATTCAGTCAACCAAAGGTGAATAGGCTTGATTTTTCATCATATTCATGCTATCTATGGTGAAATTAGCAAAAACTAAGAGAATTAATGAAGTAACTGAAGACCAATAGATCTAACCTTTATATACATGGAAGAAAGAAATCCAAAGGTCTTTGGAGCCTTTGAGGTTAAGAAAAGAAAGTATTTGTCATAATTTGACTTCTATTTAAGAAGGAAAATGAAGAAATTGAAATTTTCAATAATATTTCCTTCTTAATCTTTTCCATACCTTTTTTATATTTTCTAAGACATGGGCTAAATTTGAAACCAGCAAAAGCCTAATTTTTTTTCTCAAATCTCCAATTCTTCTAATGTCCAACATTTCTGTAAGGATGTTTACACATTGCACTTATGATGCAACTTACTCCACTCTAGTAACTTTGTTTTCCTCAAACACTCAGATGAGTTACATTCTTGAAATTAACATTTAATTAGACTTTAGAGTTTCTTTATTGATTACGTGCCCATTTGGACTGTCTCCAAATCCTCTGTTAAAGTCTTTATAACTTGTCATGTTGGCC
The DNA here is from genome assembly GCA_019155195.1 of Avicennia marina. Lineage (NCBI taxonomy): Eukaryota > Viridiplantae > Streptophyta > Magnoliopsida > Lamiales > Acanthaceae > Avicennia > Avicennia marina. Next base: position 3,293,153 of record CM032781.1, on the reverse strand, counting down.
TTATTTTTGGTCAATTAATTTAAACAATTGCTATCAGAATGCCTCATGGTGTTAAGCTTGCTTGTTGTGAGGCATGGAAGGCATGACATCATAGATCTACTTTCTCACCTATATCTTTTTGATCAACTTCTTTTCTCTTACTTCGCTTAGCAATTTGGTGCAACCTTTCATTCGTAAGATTTTTAAAGAAGGAAAAATAGGTAGACAAAATCACAATTTCAACTATTTCATGTTGGATTGACCTTGCACCATTTCGATGTTACTTTGGCATGAACTTCATCCCAAGTATACTAGTGTGGAAGTACTTGTATTATTTAGGTCTTCTAGTGTGGTAGTACAATGAGTCTTCTCACTCACTTGTGCTAAAACATTAGTTGTTGATTCCTTCCCAAATCTAATTTTTGGACTTACCTCATGACAAGTGTCAAAATTGTTCCTCATTGGCTTATCCTTACTGCATTCGAGTAATATTTTGGCATGCGTTATATTCTAATGAGATATTATCGAGACATTGGCAACATTTAGACTAATTGTGGTGGAGACACGCGATATATCAGAATGGACTTTTGTTGAGACTCCCTTTTTAGTTTCCTTCAAAATTTTACATTTACTCTTTCCTTTTGACAATTTTAAGTATTTTTTTAAAAAAATCTTGTCTCAAAATTATCTTTTGAAAATTTTCCTATGCTAAGGATATCATCAAGTTTTGCCTTTTCATAGTTTAACCTTTTCATAGTTGCTTCCTTAGCTGTCATGCTTAAATAGCCTTTTCTTGTTCATTGCTCAATTCCACTTTCTTTTGCTTCGACTCTTTAATATCATTCTTCAATTTGATCATTTTATTATATATTAGATCATTTGCTTTCATCAGTTCAATTTGATTGAATTCACACTATCACTTCTACAATTTGATTCCATATCTGGAGTTGCAACACTAGCCATAAACACTGTATCTCTTCCTTTCATCAGTAAGGCAACATAGCTACTCATCTATTTACTTTTTCATATTGTATTAGAATCATCTTCACTCCAGGCTATCATCATGGATTTTCCATATCTGTTGAGGGTATTTGTACATTGGATTTGAATATGCTCGAATCCACCAAATTCATAACATTTTGCATTGAGATTTTGTTCCTTCTTACTTTTGTTAGGGGTGTCATCTGCAAGTTTTCTGAAGTTGTTTCCTAAACGTCTCCTTCTTTTCTTTCTTCATTAATTATTTGACTTTTTGAGCCAGCAAAGACTATTCCTCTTTGGTGTTGCAACATTCTTCTTCTTGACTGCTTCTTTCAATCTTAATAGCCAAATTTTTTTCCTTTTGCCTTGACAATATTCGTTTCATATGTTTGCGAGGAGTCAATGAGTTTGTCTAATTTGATATTTTCAATGTCCCTAATTACTTTAATTGTAGCCACTTTGGCTGAAAAACCTTTCAGATAATGACCTCAACATTTTAAGAACTAATTTTGCTTTTGAGTATCTCTTATTGAGTTGGTCGGTATGATTTGCTATGTCAGTCAATTTTCATTTATGGTAGCAATATTTTCATCCTTGCTTATCTGTAGATTTTCAAATAATGAAGTCAATACTTGTAATTTAGACATTCTTAAAGTGTTGGTTCCTTTGTGGACATTTCGAAGAATGTCCCAAGCCTCTTTTGCAATTTCACGTGTTGATATTAATTTAAACTACTCTTTATTCACATTATTGAAGAGGGCATTGATGGCTTTAAAGTTCCTAAGAGTTGGCTTTTTTTCCTCCCTAGTCCAATATTTTACTTCCTTCTAAGCATCATTTCCTTCTCCATAGTTGTGGATGGACTCTATTTCATGACGATGGAACTCTAAGCCTTTTTATTTACTAATTTAAGAAGGCTTTTACATAAGCTTTATAGTAGAGGTAATTTGACTAGTCAAGTAGAGGTGGATGAGCGATTGAGATTCCTTTCATTGTGCTCACGATCTAAATAAGAATACCAGCATTTTACTTAAAAATCAAATCACAAAAAAGTGACATAGCTCTAATGCTAATTGTTAGTTTTGGTTAGATGTCGTGATACCATATAAATAAAATAATCTTGGTGTAACACCTATGATGGATTACAAAAAATAAATAAAAGTGAACACGAAATTTGATAATACAATTTAGAGCATTTCTACATTTGTGGGGGCATTAGTTTAGGAAAATATTTTCACTATGTTAAATGAACAAAAGTTTAAGAAGTCAAAATGAGTAACACTTCAATTAGTTAATCCCCTAACTTCAACATCTCAAGCACATCACAAGTCCTTGAGTAACCTTACTCACTACATAGTTTGCTAATGACTAATCCAAATAGCCTATATAGAAGTTTAAATGGACAGTGTTATATGTATTTACAATACTCTTATTTATTCTTTTTACTTAGACATTGATTCACTCATTAAGGACAAAGGGATAATTTTTTTCTCTCAAATATTTGGTTTATAAGTTCATCTAACTCTTTGGAGTCTCTAAACTTTATATAATTTTTTGATTAATAAATTCCATAAGTTTTGGAAATTTGATTACCAAAAATTCACACCCAAATTCAACTATCAGATTTTCTTGCTTCATGTCTCTTGTTCCAACATTAATCAACTTTTTCATACTGGATAAGATTGTCTTCAAATTGTGTAGATTTTGTTTCCTACAGATTAAAAATTGATAGAATCATCAAATCTTTTCAAATATTTAGATCAAATGATTGATTCTTATCTATATATAAACATCTAAAAATATAGAAGAACAAGTCAACAAAATATATAAACAATATTTCAGCAAACCTTCATTGATTACATGAATATTTCAAACCATCATCCTAAATTTAATTGGTGCTGCATATGTCAACACATATGTCATATCAATGCCACTACTCACCTAATGTTTGTAGCACGCCAGCATCAATCAAATCAATAATTATTAATTATATAATCGTTTATATAATAAAATAATTTTAAAAATATTATTTACACGAAAAAAGTACATATTTTTTGAACAACACTAACAATTATTATTTATGGGAAAGTGGGCCCAAAAAAAAAAAATAAAACAAAATAAAAATTCCGTGGCATCAACCGTCCGCGTGGTTTTGCATTTGCGTGTGGATTAGACCAGGTATGGTCTGACAATTAATGCCGACGTGGCACACGCCCCCCACCACACCCCTCTTCTCAACCTTATATCCATCCAATTCCACGCGTTTGAACAATTCTGGTCTTACATTCCACCACAAACCATGATACTCATGATGGTCAAACAACATTAACCACGAATTGAGCATCTACAGTTTTTTTGGGCTAACAAGTCAAATTCTCATCAATATTCCTTCCATTCTCCCCCCTTAGTGCCTATCAACATACCACCAACTTGGGTTTTTGGGCTATTATTATTATTAATATCATCCATTCCCCACTAGTTAAAAAATTTTCACCATGTCCACTAAATTGGATAATGAGATTTCAGACAATCTCATACGGGCACGGCGATTTTACCCTAATTCTTCACTATTATTACATTGCATCATTTGAATTAAGACTCATATTTCAAAAAAGCTACTCGATGTGTACACATATTAATTAGTCTATAGTAATTGCTGTCTACTTGATGTAAAAAAAAGTGTGAAAATGGGTAAATGCCAATGCTTCGAATATTATTGTTAGTTAACAAGAAGTTAACATTCTGTTGTGTAGGCAATCAAATGTAATAAAATATCAGTATGAAAATATGGGTCAATTGTCATTTTCTAACATTGGCACATTCTCCCAGACGAGAAATACATAAAATAGTCATATTATCTAAAAGAAATACAGTGATTTAGTGAACATAATTCGGGTTTATCCAATATTGTTAATGTTGGTGTTTTATTGAACAGTTTTTGGAATAATATAGAAGAAATCTAGTTAACATAATTATGATTTTCTCAATTATATTTAGAATTGATATTTTATTGAATATAATATGAAATAATATAGAAGGTAGTGAATAAAGTTACGCTCTTGTCAAATATCTTTGGAGACGATTTTCTTGTTTAACTATATTTGGAATAACAATTATTATTTTCAGCCCTCGTGTTTTTAATGGACTGTTTGGGAGTTTGAACTTTAAACCTAACACAACCTGCTTTTCACCGAGAGGAATAAACAAAGGAATAGCCAAAACCACTTTTCGCGCACTGCAAATCGTTTCAAACATCTCTCTTCCAATCTGCTACTCGGCTGCTCCTTCGATGTGTTTAATCACTCTGTGCTGTGACAGAAGCTGATTGAAAGTGCAGCTTGTTGTACGACGTAGTTTGGCTCAGTCAGGAATGGCGGAACAGAGTCGAAACGGCGGCGCTTTGGGGTTCTTACCGGAAACCGGAATTCCGACCGGGTTGAACAGGATAAAGACTCGACGAGTTAACTCGAATTCAGGAGCTGAAGATTCAGATCAGTTCAACGAGTCGCCGTCGCCCGGTGGTGGAATTTCAATTTCGGGAACTCATATGAAGCAGAGACTGAAGGCTCTAAATAAAGGACACGTGAAATTCGGTCGTTCTAAAGGTTCTGATGTTCTTTACTTGTAAAGGATCGTATTTGTTTTAATTCCTTTATTGTTTGGTTTTCAGACTATGTGTCTGGCCCGTTTATTTGAATTTTGCTTTGTATGCTTAATTTTGGAATGGAAATATCAGCCTGTTTTTGCAATCTCATTTAATAGTAGGAGAGAAAAGAAAGTTGCTCGGTGGTTTATAGCTTGAATGGTTGCCGAGGAGATTTAATGCATAAAATCAGCCGATAGAAATATCTAGTTTTCGCTGTTTGTCAAATGATCTGTGTATTTCGAGGACTTATGATGATAGAGACCTATGAAATAGAGGCGAGGAACCTGGTGCTTGAGTTATTTATGCTAATAGAAGTAGAAGTTAAAACAGTATGATGGGCTTGTCTGTGGCATTCATGACTATACCTTAACCAACCTCAGACGGTGGGATTTTTTTTTTAATGCTAAAATTTGTCCATATTGAGCTTCGAGCATTTATTCGAAATGCGCCGTGTTCGAATAGGGGTTTATGATAATTAATATTAGAACTCGGATATGCAGGAAATGCGTTGTTGCTTGATTCTAAGCTTTAATAATAAATTATTGGTACTCTTTTTCTCTTCTTTTCTGGATTCTCAAAATTCCAATGGCAATTCATTTAATCAAAAGTTTGAGTGCCTACTAGTAGGATATATACGTGTCAGGACTGTGCCTAAATGAGGCGTAGATGGCAAACGTAATATGCAACAATATGTGACGTAGACAGCATCAACTGATCAACTGATAGAAGTATGTGAAATAGGCTTAGCACATGAGTAACCTGAGATGTAATCTGGGTTCTGGAATTAATGTTCTTTGCCTTACTTTTCACTTCTCTTTCCTCGCTCAAGACTCAAGCACTTTCTTGCCATCCCTTAGTACAAGCAAAACAGCATGATTCCAAATGAAGTTCATGAAAATGTTTCTTTCCCACTGAAGCTCTTCTGTCCATCCAACCTTTTTTATCCATGTTGTCCGAACTGATGTCTTCTCTTTAAAGTTACATTTAATGAAACTACATTGGTTATGATATTTGATTTGAATGCATTGAAGTTTTAAAGTCCAATTCAAGATTATATGCTTCAAAATTCACTGAGAATTGAAGAGGTATTAAATAAGAAGGTAATGTCAAGAGGATCATTCCATATGGAAACTCACTCTGACTTCTCTCTCCCTTCGTCTTTCTGTTGCTCCACACACAGAGACACACCTAGGTGTGTGCCTGCATCTTTCCATCTTTAAACTGGGAAAATCCTGTTAGAATTTTATCCTTTGAGTTCGTCGTTTGTTACATGGAAAATGGTACAATCCAATTTACTGAAATTGCTTACAAGGCAGGATTCCGGAAAGGGAGGAAGATAGCATGGTGGTTTACTTCATCCCTTTTTAAGGATTCCGATCAATCTTCAGGTGATTTTCCAAGCACTGAGGTGAGAGTTGGAGCTTGGTTTTTATTGTTCTCTTGTTCTTGTTGTTTACACTTTCTAGCTGGCATTCAACTCATGCAAGTAATTTGACAGTCTTGCGTGTTGGAGTTCGACAAGCCTGACAAGGATGCTAGAAGAAAATTGCGCAAGATGCCAAAGAATTTATCTGAAGATTCACCAAAAGTCACATCTGCATATAAGGTGCCAAAATCCATAAAAAGTTTTTCACATGAATTGGGTCCAAAAGGTGGCATTCAATCTTCTCATCCAAGGGCTCACAGTTACAATGATTTGAAGGTACACTGATATTCCTGCCTAATTTTTGTTTTTGTGATTCTACAAGGATAATGTAATTGTTACCGTCTTGTTGAATTGGATCTTACTGGCAGTGTTTCAAGTATGTGGTATTTAAGAATGCAGAAGCTACATCAACTTCTCAAAACCAATTTCCTGTCAAATCCAGTTCAAATACGTTTTCTTGTACTACTTATTTGGGTTGTCAGTGGTATTAAATTCTTGTATTATAACATCTAGGAACTCTTGGGATCACTTCGATCGAGATTTGATGCTGCAAAAGAAGTTGTGAACATAGAGCTTGGTTCTTTTTCAATGGAGATGCTGGAAATTTTACAGAAAGCTAATTCCTTAACACCAGATGAATACAAGATGGCAGAAGAACTTTTTGATCTTGTTCAGAAATGTATTGGCATGACTTCTTTGGACTTCCGCACAAAGTGTGAAACAATTGTCCAGGACTTGACAATGAAGAGACAGACATGTGAAGTTGGATTGCTGAAATTGTTCTTTACACGTATCCTTTTCATATTGACTCGGTGTACAACATTGCTTCATTTTGAGAAAGATAGTGGGCCTGTTAATGAGCAATCACTCGACAAGTTCAGAGAATGTTTAGCAAGGATCCCTTCGGTTGACATGAATTGGGTTGTGAATCAGGGGTTTGCAGATTCTGATACAGGTTGTGTTTTGGAACAAAAAGTCAATGCCAAGCGAGATTTGGAGGTAAAAGATAATGGAGGTGTTACTTCATGGTCAATTCAGAGCAGGTCTAAGGAACCTGCTAATGAGCTGGGCACAGAATTTGGGAAGAGTCACTTGTCTATTGAGCAAAGAAGATCTGGAACTGTGGTAAATGATCTATTACATGGTGAGCAATTTCATGAAATTGATGAGATGTTTCAGATGGAACCTGTAAACAGGGAGAAAGAGAATTATACTGACGATTCTAATTTAGTAATTTGCCGGATTTGTGAAGAACTAGTTCCTGCTATACATTTGGAGCAACATTCCTATATATGTGCTTTTGCAGATAAGTGTGTTTCGAAACATGTAGATGTGAATGAACGTCTCTTAAAACTTGCGGAGTTACTTGAACACCTGTTGGAATTGCGCAATTCAAGCAATCCTGAAACTTATGTAAACCCTGAAATTTTGAGGATGCGGCCTACTAATTCTGTGCAATCTACAGAAAATTATTCACCTAAGTGCAGTGAGTGGCGAAGTAAGGGAATGGATGGAATGTTGAAGGACCTCCATGAGATGGACACTGCCTGCATTGAAGATTCTCATATTGCAAACTCAGTGAATTTGAAAACCCACTTGCTAACTAAGGTAAACTACCATGGCTCCCCCTCCTCTAATGGCAGCATGACCCCAACATCATCTACAAATAGCCCTCGTGCAGGAAGCCTAGACGTATTTCGGTTAGATCAAAATAATTTGTCAGAGCGAGAGGGCAGCCGGCAGGTTTGTCTTCCTTAATCTTTTGATACAGTTTCATTGAAATAGTAGAGGCCCATACAATCTGTTCTGTGGTTGAAATTACCAGGTTATTTCATTGTACGCTTTGCACAGAAATAAGATGGAGTGCGGTGGTATATGATCAGAGGAAATGAAAGGATTAAAAGATAGATGTTGTAATCCTAGATAAATGTCGATCTCATGACCACATAAGCGAAACCATAGTGTCATATACTTGTATATGTCAAAATAGTCTGGAAAATAATTCATGATTTATCAGTACACTTTATGTGAACATGATCCTTGAATCATACTTTGTAAGAAGTAATAACCTCGGAAAACAAATTCTGATGTAATAGCAGTCCTCACGGCAGTTTAACTTGTCCTTTGAAAATGTTTTATCTCCAAATAAGAGTGTGAGGCCCTTGGTCCAACATGTATAGCAGGCCAAGCTAATTCTCTTAAAGACTTATGTTCAGTCTTATCTGGTGAATGCTTACCTTTTTTTTTTCAGCTTTTGTGGTAAATTTTTTAGGGTAACGTTCTACAATGCATCAAACAGTTGTCTAACTAAGAAATGTGTGCTTTACTTTATGCTACTTTGACAGCATATGGCTTGTTATGGTCAGTCCCTCCTTTTGTGTTATCGTATGCAGTGTTTCAACAACTTCATTTGCAAGGCTTATACCTTAACTCTTGTTTGCAGATAAGTGACCTGGCTGATATTGCCCGCTGCATCGCAGGAACTGATCTATCACAAGAAGGTTCCCATGAGTTTTTACTTGCTTGTATGCATGACCTGCAAGAGATTTTGCAACATACCAAGTACAAAGCTCTTCTAGTGGATACCTTTGGTGGCCGAATAGAAAGCCTTCTTAGGTAATATTTTAGAAGGACAAAATTGGTTACTGAATTGTTCAAAAACCTTTAGTAAAGCAATCTACTTTTTGACATTGACGTGCAGAGAGAAATATATACTTGCTTGCGATCAAGTGGATGGAACTGAATCAACTGATGATATAAGACGTCCAGGAAGCACAAGATCTTTGCTGGATAGTGCATCCCAGAGCAGTACAACTTCAACACCTTCACATCCTGCACATAAAGAACGTACAAGCATTGATGACTTTGATATTATCAAACCAATTAGCCGAGGAGCCTATGGCAAAGTCTTTCTGGCTAGAAAGCGAACTACAGGGGATCTGTTTGCAATTAAGGCATGTATTTCAATTGTTGAAGCTCCTGTTATTAGATCTGTGGACTTGAGAGAATAGTATTGATCTCTACACATTAGGGAAGGCAAACGAAGGGAGGTTATCTAACAATTTGGTATGTTGTTGGGACAAAATGAATTTTGTAGGAGATAAATCAGATTTCTGTTGGTGAAATTACTTGAAAAGTGTTGAAAATACTGCTTTCCCCTGTCTGTACTTGGTGATTATAAGTACACAACCAATTCGTATTGATTATGCTGTAAAGCTCAAAGATAGTATGAAACAAATGGAAATTGTCAAAAAGTCAGACGAGTATAACTATTCCAGCTGCAAACATGTATTTAAGAGAAGCTGCAAAGATCTCTTTAAATATTCCTTTACAAGTCAATCATCTCTTTACCTTTACCTTTCTGCAAAAAGCTGCATGTAGCTGTTGACAGTCCTTAGTTTCTTTATCTGGAAAACAAGTGAAATCATTCAAAATTCACCATATGATTTTAGAAAGATTTTTATATTTTATTTAGCTTGCTATGCAGTGTTTTGTTGTCCATTGCAATTATGATGAAATTTAGTACTTCTAAATTACTTGAAGGATTATGAAAATTTGCACGTCCATTTATTGATCTTGTCCAACCATCACCTTATGGTGCCTCATCGCCTCATCTCAGCCGTGAATATTCTGTTTTTTACTATATCTTGGCATTGCCTTATGGTGCCTCATCTCAACCATTCATTTTCTGTTTTTCACTATTTTTTGCTGCATCCATTATCCATTCAGAGATAATATGATCTGTTGCTAATGCAGGTGCTAAAGAAATTGGATATGTTGAGGAAGAATGATATTGATCGCATATTGTCTGAGCGTAATATACTAATCACAGTGCGGAACCCTTTTGTGGTAATGTCAGTTGCTGATTTTTTTCGCTTAGATGATCCCTGTTTTAGGAAGTTGAAAATTTTGGAGACGTTTTTTTAAAGCATGTTCACATATTATTTCAGTCTGTATTAAGTTCCTTGTGGAAGTACTATCAGAACAGAACATTATCAAAACAGTAAATTGGCAAATATAGCTTATTTAAAAACTTTTTTGTTGCCACAACAGAATATATTGTGTTTATAATACCGGATGCTGCGTAACAGAAATGTGGTCTTTGTTTCACAGGTTAGATTTTTTTACTCATTTACCAGTACGGACAATCTCTATTTGGTCATGGAATATCTGAATGGCGGAGATTTATTCTCTCTACTAAAAAAAGTTGGTTGCCTTGAAGAAGCTATAGCTCGTACCTATATTGCGGAATTGGTAAACTATGAAATTATTTCAGATGTAAGCTGTTTATTTTCCTGTTAGCAGTTTGTAAATAAGCTTTTGGCATTTTTAAGGTACTTGCGTTGGAATACCTTCATTCTCTTGGAATAATACATCGTGATCTGAAACCAGACAACATTTTAATTGCGCATGATGGGCATATCAAGGTAGTGTCTACAATTTAACTTCCTCTGCTGGTGTGCATGTTATGCAGATAGAAAAATTTATTAGGAATGTTCAGAAGAGAGTATCTGGCTCATTTTGTGGGAAATTTAATTTAATCAGGGACTTCTTTGATGTTGGCCGCAAAAGGATGAAATTTGATAGTCTCTTATCTACCAAGCAACCTGCAATGCTAATATAATGCCAGGTTTATTGATCTAGAGCAATTTCCCATTTTCGCTAAATTACTTTGAAAATATTGAACCTCTAAAGTGAAGGTTCTGAGAGGAGAATTTAACCAATGACTTCATATAATTATGCCCTGACATGCATTATCCAATAACTATGGGGATCAACAATCAGGGAAGTAGAATTTCAAGATGGGTACTTGCATTTCACAGGCAAAAATAAATAATGTTTAGAACATTAGTTGTAAGGCAATAGACTTGGCGTGTAGGGCTAGTCCACTGATTATTTGCGCAATGATTTTCATTATGATCCTCAATTACTAAACCTTGCACATTTCTTCAGCTTACTGACTTTGGATTGTCAAAAATTGGCCTGATGAATTGCACCACTGAACTATCCACTCAAGAGACAGGAAAAAATGACGTAGACACGCATGGTCAACTCAATGCGGATTCAGTGGATAGTCACAGGTCAGCTGTTGGCACCCCAGACTACTTGGCTCCTGAAATTCTTCTTGGAACTGAACATGGTTAGGCAGCTATCTTATCTTGCTTTGATGTATATTTTTTTTTCTTCTCTTCCCGTGTCACCTGTCCATCTCTCAAACCCACAAAAAAATGCTTGGAAAAAGATGTGTTGGATTGCTTAAAGTACAATTTGGATGCACCTGTAGGTTATTCTTCCGATTGGTGGTCAGTGGGAATCATCTTATTTGAATTCATAACTGGAATTCCACCTTTCAATGCGGATCATCCAGAGGTATTTTTGTTCAAAATTTGATCTCAAAGACCATCAATTTTCTACGATCTTGTTTTAAATGCCGTACCCTATTCAAAGTGTAGAGTGATGCATGCAAATAACCGCATTCCATAACAATTTTCAGCAATGTACTCCCTAATGGGCCACAAGTGTGGGCGGGACAACCCAAATTCATAAGATTTGAAGAATAGGAAATAGCTTGAAAGCCTACTTACATATATCTAATGCTAAGTCCATGTAATTGTAAATATAGCAATATTGTTTGGTATGATCTGGGTGGACCAGTTGTATTATCTGTCAACCCACTAAATAAGGATGGTTACTCCATTATGTGTCTTCCATCATCTTGTTAATTGACCCTAGAGTGGCCGTTTTGTAAAAACTCATCTAACTTCAATTGCATTCTATGCCCTTTTTTAGTGAAAAGAGTAAATTTGACATGTAATCTTTTTATTAACTTTTTTTCTTGCTATAATATTACAGGTACACATTTGCTTACCACTAAATTTTGAGCAATGTAGCTTGTAACTTACAGCATACCTGTGCTTATATTTGGTTGGTCACAATATTCTCTAGTACTTTTTTTTTTCATCCTATTTTGAGCCTACTTATATATGGAAAAGTGTTAGTGTCTTTAAACATCCTTGTCTCAAGGATATTGACATATGACCTAACCTGAAAAGGCCATCATGATATGTTAGGAATTCATTGAGGGTTAGAATAGATTCGTAGGCTGGGTTGACTGATCCGTTTTAAATTTAAAAAATTTCTATAGGGCCTTTTCTTATTCCTTCCATGTTGCGCGGTTAAAACCAAAATATATTTATTTTTTTTCTCGATGTTTTCTAACCTTTTCAATAAAACCTTCTCAGAAAAGTAGTTCATGAGTGACTTATAAATTGAAAAGTTGGATTATGATATTGCGAAACAAAATTTTTTGAATTGGACCAAGACTTCCAATTGAATAAGTATTGAGTTTCTTCGGTAGTTTACGACTTAATAGTATATTAACTATCCTAAAGTTGGTTCGGAACCTTTGTACGATTGACTGATTGCTCTCATTAATGAAAACTTATCTTCCAGTCAAATATTTCTTCTTAATTGTTTCTGGACACCAATTTGTTATTTTTTGTATTTATTGGGCTCCTGCTGAGAAATTGTACCGATTATGATTTTCGCCATTCAATTACCTAATTGTTTTTTTTGTTTATCATAAAATCCCCTCCTAACATTTTGGCTCTTTTGACAGATTATTTTTGATAACATTCTTAACAGAAAAATGCCCTGGCCACCTGTTCCTAGTGACATGTCTTACGCTGCCCAAGATCTAATTGACAGGTTGGCTAATATCTGAAAATGATCAACTAGAAAAAAGAAATAATGATGTTTGGACTGTGGGACACTGAGGACAAACACTGTATTTTGCAAGGAAATAGAACCGAATGATACACTGTGCACTATAGTATGGAATAAGCTATAAATATTGTAACTAAGGTATAACTAGGAATAATATGTGTGAACATCGTGCTATGACAAAATATGCATGAAAACGATTATGTGTATTGACAAAACGGAAGCAAATTAAAGGATAGACATAGCCTGCTTGACCATATTTATATTTTAATAAATGGTAAAAATATAGACAATGTGGAACATAGGAATTACATGGCTTGGTTATTCCACTTCTATGAACAAATGCCCAAAAGTTATATAATGTATTCATTCTCCCTTAGTTTAATATCACAATGACTACCTATTTATTAGTGAATATATGTAAATAAACAAGGTGCTTATCTTCCAAAATGTAGGGGAGAAAGTTGCTCCAATCATTCAATTTTACAAATAAGATATGATTTTTGTAATATCATGATTATAATCAAATTTGATATTGATTCCCAACAATTTTAAGTGTTACAATGCCATTTTGGTGTATATAATTTTTTACTGGTTATTACCAATATAACTTTAGCTGTTCAATGCTTCATGAATTTTCAGCTGATTTAATTCCATTGTTATTAATCATTTCTCATGATTGTGGTAATGCGTCTTTCCATATTTTCCCTTTTGGCTTGCATCACTTGAATGACTTCATTTTTACGTTCATTTCACACAGGCTTCTCATTCACGATCCAAATCAGCGCTTGGGAGCAAAGGGAGCATCAGAGGTCACATACACAACTTAGCTACTTCTTGTAATTTGGATGATGTGATATACAATTTGAACTGTCTTGTCTTTTGTTTATTTCGACTCAGGTAAAAGCTCATACCTTCTTCTCAGGAGTAGACTGGGATAATCTAACCATACAAAAGGTGGGTATCCATGATCATTATGATGAATATGGTGAGATGTTGCTCCTCACTTTCATTGCACAGTTCATCTTTTATAGAAAAAGTTCTTAGTTGTTGTTTAGTGTCCAAACTCGTATGTGTTGACTAGATGTAAACTTATAGCTCTACTTTAGTGTAGATCATACATCATCCAAAAGCTTGAAGAATTTTCGAGAACGAATGTTAGATGTTTTATTTCTCTAGTCTCTAGGCTCAGTATTTTGAAGGATAAGTAGCTTGCAGGAGGCTTGTGTAATGCTTTAAGTTCCATTCTGAAAATGTCACAGCTGCTGCATGCATCTTCAGTTGTTCTTCTGTGTGATGGTTTCGTGCATTATCTGTGGGAAAATGGCAATTATTTTTCTAACAGTCAGTTTGGTGGTAAATGCTTCTGTAGGCTGCATTTGTGCCACAACCAGAGCGTATGGATGATACAAGTTACTTTGTGTCAAGATATGATTCAACTGGAATGGAAGTGGATGAAATTTCTGTAGGTTCAGATTCTGGTAGTTCTGAGTTGCACACAAATTCTGGAGTGGAGGTAGATTCATTTGCTCATAAATTGACTGTTCTATACGACAATATGACTCAACTTTCAAATGGTTTCATTAGCTGGTTTTTTTTCTTTGAATTTTATTTTACCTTGATGATTTTTTCTTTCATCATTTTATTTGGGGATTGGCATAATATAAGTGGTGGTTGGGGAAGAAATTGTTTCTTATTGAATTTCTGATGAGAGTTCATATACTATGATGTTTACATTTTCAAAAGTTGTTGGGCACTTGAGATATGTCCCGTGGCATTATTAATTATGGTTGATCTTCTTCTGGAAAGATAAATGATTTGATCCTTGTACTTTATCCAACTCCGATAAAAGGCAGAATAAAAAGATGTTTGGCCTGAAAATCCTGGTTGCATGTTCAGCACTTAGTACAGTACCTTATTTTCACGGCTTGAAATCATCTCAGAGATGCTGTATTGTTGCTATGGTAGAAAATATGTAATACTGAAAAAATTCCTGCTTGCTAGAAGCAGAGTCTAATATTTGAGACAGACATTGCATGACTACTTTCGTGGTCACTTTATGAGAAATTGAGGTTAGAAATTCAAGATTGAAAATGGACATTAAAGATTGTGAGGGACAAGACTATTCCATGGAAAGAAGTATTTTTGTGTCGTGAATATGGCCTTATGGAGTTATGAAGCATTTCTACTTTCTTTTGTAACAGAAGATGGATGAATGTGGTGATCTTGCTGAGTTTGATTCTTCTCCTCTCGATCTTTCATTGATGAATTTCTCTTTTAAGGTGTGTCATTTGCTATCTCACCATATTGTTGTACCTTTCTTCATCTAGTTTAGCAATTGAAATTGCATCTGTTTCGAAGTTAATTTGGCTTTTTCAGTTATACCATCACTCTTTTCTGCTTAGTAGATTCATGGTCCATCTGATGATCGGTCATTGATTATTGAACTTAGATTCAAATCTATATGGAGTCATCATCGTGAAAATTCAGAACTCGATTTTGGCTTAAATCTTACTTATTTGCTCATCAGTCAGTCCACCTTCCATTTGTCAGATGTTGATTCTTTTCTGGTAATCCTTAGGCTTATACCAAGAGTTAATTCATTGATTTTAATTCAAGGAGGAATATGGCCTCTCCAATACAGGCTGGTCATGACCTCATGAAACTTATTGTTTACTTGTATTTCACCATTTAAGAAATTCTTTCACGTTGCTTATTCTGTAAAAGTGAAAATTTTGATCCAATCTAATATTGATTGGATACCTATGCAGCAGCTATCTTCGTAAGTCCATAGCATATAAAGCAGCTTCCAGCCTTTCCCAAACTATTAATGGAACTTCCTTTCATGCTGTACAATCTGGGTTAAGCATTTGATACTGATTGAAGTTTTGTCTCCAAATGTTTATGGCAGAATTTATCGCAGCTGGCGTCCATTAATCAGGATGTGCTCTTGCAGAGTGGGAAGGAGCCATCGAAGTGCTCGTCTCCATTCAAAGGTTCAAACCCTCCTGGCTCTTGATGTTTTCCTTTATCTGTAGGGAGTTTTTTTAGTAGCAGCAGAAAAGCACAGGAAGCATTTGCATCTTCCTTTTTAGAATAGTAGATGAAAGCATAGCGCATGCGTTTAGTAGTATCTGAGCCGTATATAGTTCCGAGGATGCTCGTTTAGAATTTTATTTTTTATTTCATATTTATAAATAAAATACTATTCTTAGAAATTCTTATGTGGCTCTTATATTGCCTCCATGCATGCATGCATGAGTTGAGTGGTGGAGATGAGGTTTCGGAAAGATGAAATAAGCCTGAAACGCTACAATATAGAAAATGGAATGCTTAGCAAGCTGGGTTTGATGGAAATTAGTTGATATCGATCTCGAATGGATAAATTATGAGGAGTTATTATAATTTTTTTGCTAAATTAAATGGAGTTGTTAGGCCAATATAATATATAATTGGAATATGAAGAAATTGAATTCTCTTCATGATTGAACCACTGAAAACTTTTTGAGACGCACTACGTGCGAACGATGTTTGGATATAATTTACTTATTACCGTAAAAAAAAATAATTTATTATTATTTTTAGATGTTATTGTCGCAGTGCAATTGGAAAACTTTAACGATAAAGTAGCGTTGCAGCGGGTATTAACTCTAAATAGAAAATTATTATTTCATGTGGCTATGCTCTAACGATGTTATTTTAAAGCTACAGAAAGCAAAAAATTTGTATCCAATAAAATGGAGAAATGTGAAAAATTTGTATTAAGTATCAAATAAAAATTAATTATTTACATTTTAGAAATTAACTAAAATATTATTTCTAAAATTAAATAATAAAATAAATTAATAATTTGATATAAGTTTGACTAACCAATCAAATCATTACGGTGTTGGACCCATCTAGTTAAGTTCTAAGTGTCACACGTCCTCGTTTGGTGACTTGCCACCTCAAATAAGAAAATAAGAGAATCTTGCTTGCAGACATCCAAGTTGAAAAATGACTGGCCAATTAGAACGCATAATGTTATCAAATCAAACGTGACATCAAAACCTCTGAAGTCTGAAGCCTCTATAAATGTTGGTGGTGGTCTTTTCAAGTTTCCAACACAACAATACTACACAATTCAAGTTTTAAAGAGTTAAGAAAGTTCTCTCCATAACCTTCGAAAAGGTGGGATCTTCGTGGAAGCTCATTAAATCCAGCACGATTAGGGTGTTAAATTAATGTATTAACATTAATTAAAGTTTCAAATAGTATTAAAAGGGATTAAAGCTTACAAGCTCCTACTTTTCCAGATGTGCCATCGAATGAAAATTTAAGATATTTTTGCAACATTTAAGATATGTTTCGAGAATTTTATTAAATTTTAACATTAGATTTAAGATCGTAGTATTAAATCACAATTAATATTTTTTGAAAGTCAGAAATCAAAATATATAGTTTTGCTGGAAGTTGTTAGATCCTTTAAATTGTTCAAGTTGAAAAAAGAATTATATGATTGAATTAAAGATTTCTATTTATAGAAATTCTACCTGATTTGATTGGAATCCTACTTGTATGCATCTCTTGCTAACATAATTCAATTATAAGAATTTTGCCTACTAAAGTTATCCCAAAAGATGTGTTAGGTTGGACGGTCCTAAATTCATATAGTGATGATTACTTATTCATATGTGAAATGAAAGATTCCCATGCATGAGAAGGTACCTTTATCCAAAAAGTGTTGTGTCAAGAACCATAAATTCCAAGGGTCTTGTGGGATAGTGAGACGGTGAGTGGATTTCTACGTAAAGTAATAGATTGAACAGATTGTTGTTTTTTTTTCCATGTTTAAAAGATACAAAAATGTGGTTCAAACTTAAAGTGGGTGCAAACTGACATGTTTAACAAGTTTGTGAACATATATTATTCACACCAATTCAATAGAATGGAATTCATAAAGAAAGAAGAAAATAGTCAGAGAAATAAATGGCAAGGATTATGACGACAAACCAAAATTGCCCTTGAGGTTTTGGCTGAAGCTTTTAACACGACTGTGTACTCTCAACCTGATTGCCAACCAAAATCATAATAGAAAAACACCAAGGTATGGTGTAGTGTGAAACTGACTGCTAAACATTTAAAAACCTTTAGTTTAATCTATCAAATTCACATTCCATTAGCGAAGGGGGATAAGTTATATTTAAATGGCTGAACAATTTAATTTCTTACGATGTTCTGAAGTGTCCAAGAGATATACAGGGTGTGTTATCTTTCAATGTCATAAAATTTCTGTTAGCGTATATATTAAGATAGATGATGACATTTTTGCAACTGGAAAAAGGAATTGTGTTGATAAAGATGAAAGTTGGAGAAATGGTTATTCAGTTCCAGTCTTGAAAACAAAAGATTCAATCATAGAAATTGAAGACAATGCGTCTAATAACTCTTCAGTTAATTCTGAAGACGAATCTTTATCTGAAATTTATGAAAAATGCAACTATGTTACTTTGGAACCAAACTCCTTTAATGAAGTAATCTGGTATGAGAAGCAGAGGCATGCCATAAAGAAGGAGATTGTAATGATTGAGAAAAAATAGTACTTGGAAATTTATGGAAGGGCTTAACAAGAACACCATTGGTGTAAAACTAGATTTTTACAAGGAACTGAATCCTCACAAGGCCAGGTTAGGTTAATTGCTAAAAGTTAGTCACAATAAAGTGGCTTTTAGCCTTAGCAGCATACTTACAATGGGAGGTGTTTCATCTGGACATTAGATCAAATTTTTCTTAATGTTAAGCTTGAGGAGGAACTATAAGTTAAGCTACCAAATGATTTTAAGGTTCACGAAGATTAAGATAAGGTGTAGTACATGTTCTATAAAGCTTTGTATGACCTCAAGCAAGGCTTTAGGGCTCGCTACAATAAACTTGACTCACATTTGATGCAGTGGACCGCAATCCGAGTCCCCACTTCTCCTAACCTTGCCACAGCCCACACTCCAACTTCCCCCGGGCTTGCATGTTCTTTACACAGACTGGTGTATTGTCATCCGGGTTAAGGAAGTACAAATTTGTAACTCAATTAACTGCAGAGGTTGAGCACATTTGTTGCAGCAGCAAACCTAGTCGCATGGTTAGGTGATCTCCAAATATTCAGGAGAATGATAAAAATTGACAATCAATCTGCAATATCAATGACAAAAAAAAAAAAATATATATATCCAGGTCATCATCATGGTCATGGGTGTACAAACAATATCAATATCAATTTCAAGCAAGCTGAGAAGGAAAGGAAAGCCTCATTAGTTCATCGCAAGTCAGACAATCTAGTCGCTGTGTAATTACCAAGGCTTTGCCTAGAGGAAGGTTTGAAACACTATAGGAGTGTTGAAAGAAAAAGTCTTAAGTAGTATTTAGCTATGATGAAGGTCAATATTTGTTTGTAAAATGTTTAATATCAAAAATACATTTACTTCTTTATATACCTTTTGTTTTCACCCTTCTACTTTGATTTTAATTTTTTATTATTTTTTCTTAAATTTTCATTTATTGGGTCCTCTTTTGATTTTGAGTTGTTTTATTTTTCAACTATCTCTCTTGCCCTTACATTTTACAAATAATATAACATCTATTTTCAAATAATTCTTATTGTGCTTTCATCATTAGTTCTAAGTAATAGAGTTTTAGGGTCCGCAGCGTCTAGATTTACTCGAGGGGCATTGATAACAATTGCTTTCTTTTGGGATATTGATAAAGACTTTATATTTTCATTATATTTCAGTGAATGTTGCACTCCAAATTGATTTATAAATTATAAAATTATTATATTTTAAATAATTATAATAAAATATTTATATTTAAAATAAAAAATCTTTTAAATAATAAAATGGCTGGCCAATGCCACTTCTTGAGGCACCCAAGTTCTCTTGACCTCCCAACACACACACACACACACACACACTCTCTCTCTATATATATATATATATAGACGTACCGTATGTGTGTGTGTGTATAATTAAGTTAATAAGACATTTTTGTTTTTACAATGTTAAATTATACAACTACTTTTATTTTAATTTTTTGAATTTTTTAAAATCTCTTATTGTGGCCCTCGTTCGGATCTTTTTGGGAGGTTTCATTTTATTTTAAATTCCGAGACCATCTCATAGAATTGTTCCTAGAAATCTCTCGTCCATGAGTCCTTCTTCCTTGTTTTTTTTTTTTTATTAAAACCGTTAAATGTCATTTTATAAAGAGACAACAGTCTCTCATATTCATAATTGACCTCAAAACTATTAATATTAAATGTGAAACTATAATAGATGGCTACTTCGTCACACATCTCTTTCCCACTCAGAAAGAGAAATAACATAAAATAAAAACCCTTCAACTGAGATTAAAAATCTAAAGTCAGTCGATTCGTTTGAACAATGCAATTAAAATTTCTTAACAAGCAGCACACAATCAAGTTCAAATCAGTACCCATTGACCCAGCATCGCCTCTTTCTCACGTGTAACCCACAATCCCAGTCAGTCACCAGCCTAAACATGATCATAATCCAACACAACACAGACACAGAGCATTAGCCCATGCCCTTTTGTTTGAGATGGCAAATAATAAATCTTTAGAATTGTGATGATGAGAATAAAATATTGCCCTAAAGATTCACGGCAGACATCGATATATGGAGGAATCAGACAAAAAAAGGGGGCTTGAAAAAGCAACCACAAAGTTAATCAAACTGGGGATCATTGCTCCCTACTCTCTTTCACTTATTATTGTCTCTTTGTTGACATTTTGCCCTCACAGCTGTATGCTTTGCAACTAGACATCTCTTTTTAGGCTTGCATGTGTGCACCAATGGATTTTGAACTAACTAATGCTTGCATATTAATTTTCCACAATTTTTTTTTTTTTTTATCGGATCGAAACCCACACCTTAAGGACATGCTATTCATTACAAATGGATTAGGAACTAACTAATGCTTGCATAGTAATTCTCCACAAATTTTTTATCGGATCGAAACACACGCTTTAAAGACATGCTATTCATCTCTCTCTCTCTCTCTCTCACACACACACACACACACGTTATTCTTAAATTTTTGCAGTAATTTTTATTCTCAACAAAAGGGCTGTCCGAACGTGGCTATGTTTGATATTGCAAAAACTAAGATTAAATTTGTTTTTCGTTTCGTGTATGGGAAAGTTTGAGTACAATATTTTTATTAGATCATTTACCTATCATCGTACATTTTATATATATAACGACTATACAAATTCAATAAAATCAAAAATTTTACCTCATCAGAAATTTTTAGGGTATATTAATTTAAAGATTTCATGTATGTTTTATGTGTATTTTCTTGAAATTTGTATAAAAATAACATATTAATTAAAGTGCGTGTATTGTTTTAGAAAAAATGAAACCAAACATAGACATAACTAAATATAATAGCAAACTCTTTATTATTTTTGCCTCCCGTTAAAATCTCAAACCAAACAAAGCATGCTGTGTTTTTTTTATTTAGGTTTAATTGCTTTTTTAGAACTTTTTGGGGTTGAAGTTAAGTTTGATCAAATGTAGTTATTCTCTATTAAAATAAATATAATTTATATGCACAAAAGGCGAAGACATACGCTATGTTTAGTGGTAATTTCGATAGGCTGAAACTAATCACAATGGTTGGATTAAAGTTTAAATTTCAATTATTATAAAATTATTATTTCCATTCAAATCAAATTGTTGTTCATATCTGCACGTACATACAATAAAAATTAATCACTATTATATATCAAATTATTATATATTATATATAAAACACCGAACAATAAAAATAAAATGTACGCACTTGTTATTTTCATACCATTAATAATTTTTTACACCAAAACATATGCTATTTTCAACTTATTCACCAAAATGGATCACTAAATCTTATCATTGAGTTTTTGTGCAAAAGTTAATAAATAATATAGAAGTGAAAAGTATGTATATTTGATTTTTTTTTTATTTTTGTATATTTATATTTAATATTGTATAATAGATCTAAGATGTGATATCATAATAATTGGTTTCATATTATGGGCATATCTTAACTTGAGTATGAGCAAATGTAACAATTTAATTTTTAAAAAATATGGTGATCAAATTTCAAATATTTATCTATATACATAAAAGAAAAACTATTTTTAAATTATTAAATATTTTGAAATTGTACATCCTGTTTCGTTTTTTAAGGAGGAACTGAAAACGTAAATTCAAATATAGGATAACTTAAAGAATAAAAATAATAAACATTTGAAACCGCAATATTACCAATTTACAAGACTTATTTTAATTATGTTTGTTTTGATTTTATTTTAAAAAATATGCATACTTCAATCATTATTATTTTAAATTTTCTCTTTTTATCTATTTTTTTTTTTACACAATTTAAAAAAAACACACACAAAAAACGTACACTTAAAACCCAAATCAAACATGCCTGTCTTTTTCCTAAATCAGACGAGATTGGGCAATTTGAAATGTTTATTGTCTCCCTCACACGTTTAGTGCCAAGAGGTGTGACAAATTCAGGGAATTTGTTGTTAACCCTTTTAGGTTTGGACAGCTATAAATTGATTAATGTTTGATCATCTGACCCAAAACTCGACGTCCTTTTCACGCCGAGTCACACAAAATTTCACATTCATGTTCCTCTTGCCGTTTCATGCGGCCGGGGGGCACTTCTGGTATTTCACATCTCCTCGGACACACCACATGAAATTGCCTCCACGAGCATGCAATCTTTTTCTCCTTTATTATTATTATTATTATTGTTTTTTGGCTTTTTTTAGCATCGAATTCTCTATTACAATTTAATGCACGGCATAATGTTATTCACAAAAGAATTCATATAAAAATAGGGAAAATAAAATCAAAATAGCTAGATTTTGTCCCTTTATTTATTTATTTATTTTTGCTGACAGTCATTAATAAAAATTACACACTTTATTTATAAATTATGAAGTCGTTATATTAAAATATTATAAATAAAATTATTTAAGATTAAAAGAATAAAAATATTTAAAATATGATCACATCTTCTTTCTTTTTTATTGCCTTTCTTGCTTTTGTGCAATGTCGACTCTATTCAATTTTTTTTATATACAAGATAACAAATTTTTTTTTTTTTTGAAAATTTCTTAAATAGTAGTTATAAATAAGTGATTTTTTTTCCAATTTTTTGACATTGATTCAGGTAAGATGTGAGAAAGATTGGCAAAATAGAACACTCTAATTTAATTCTTAATGGCTATCAAATGATTGTATAATCTTTTTGTGGACTGATGCTCTTATTACATTTGTAGTTTTTGAATGATAAATCAATTGTGTAACACCTACATGGAGAATTTAAGTCTTGCATAATGATCTTTTGCAGGAGATACTTGATTGGCTTGGAACATTTGGAACTCTATGTGAAAGAGCACGGATCACATTGCAAGATTAAATGCACATAAATAAATATAATAAACTAAAAAAGACAAAAAAAAGATAAACAAATAAAATATATTTTGTAATTTTACATTTTGTAACTAAAAGTTTTATTTCCTTAATTAACGATATAAAATAAATGAAAGTATAAAAACAAAATAAGAAAAGTATAAAAAATATTTGAAATAAGAAAATGAATAAAAGTCAAAAGAAATCGAAAAATAGAAAATTGAAAACATATAAATAAAAATAAAAAATAATCGTGTAATTAAAAAAAAAAATGTTTTCTTAATAAATAGTGAAATAATAATATGAAATGGAAGGAGGGTATAGTTGTCTTTTGGAGCACGAGCTTACCAAAAAAGTGTAAACTTCAAATTCCAAGATGTCCACTAAACGACAAAACCATCCAAGAGACGCAGTGAGTTCCTCCGACAGGTGTCCCAGGAATGCAGATTGCTCCACGTGGACGGTCGGATCCAATCTATGGTGTCTTCACGATGAAGAACAATCCGCAACGGCGGGCGCCTCGCGGCTTAACCGCAGGTAAAACGGGTAACCATGGTTACCTGGCGCTTCTTCACGAAAGCGAAACACGTAGGCTTTGTTTAATCACCGAGGTTTATTCTTCTACTGCTCCAAATGTCTATCATGACTCTGTTCAAATCTCTCTTTTTGTCTTTTAATCTTCTCACTAGATAAGAACAAACAAAAATAGGAGTACGAACAAACGGAGGTGTTTTTTTTATATAATTTTTTTTAAAGTTAGTTTAATAAGTGGAAGAAAGGACAGCGCCGTCGTGTGTGAACACGGGGGTGGGTGGGCGACGACTGTGTTGAACCGGCGTTGGTGCGTTTGCCTAATTCGACAGATGATTGTACTTTGGGTTTTAGATTTTCTAGGGATTTAATTTTTTTTCAGATTTTGCGACGAAATTATCATCGTCTTTTTAAGAAAGAAAAAATGCAATTTTCGAGAGATGTTATGATTTTTTTCTCCTTTCGCTTCTGGACTTAGCTTTTTGCTTGCTTTTTTGTTAAAAAATTTTGATCATCACTATTTTCCAGCTTGAGTTCGAGTTATGATTTGTTCTCGATTTATGTGAAAAGTTCTTTAGCGTTTTTTGATATTTTTTTGGCGGCAACAATAGAGTAATCAATTCTCAAGTCTCTGAGCATGCAAGAAATTGAGAATTCCTCTGTAACTCCAGCGTCGCCAGCTTCTGGCGAATGCAATCTTCCGACCCTTGAGAATCAAACGAAATCTGATGATCAACCAGCAGAAACCGTGCTCCCCACCAAGAAAAAGCGAAATCTTCCCGGAACGCCTGGTAAATGAGAACTCTTTTCTCGACAAACCCGGATAAAATGGCTGAAATGGAGGGTGGAGTTTTATATATTTTCTTGATAATTTTTTCATTTGCTTCTGTAGATCCAGATGCAGAAGTTATCGCCTTGTCCCCTCAAACATTACTGGCGACAAACAGATTCGTGTGCGAGGTCTGCAACAAAGGGTTCCAACGGGACCAGAACTTGCAGCTCCACAGGCGGGGCCACAACTTGCCGTGGAAACTCCGGCAGAGAACCAGCAAAGAAGTGCGGAAGCGCGTTTACGTCTGTCCAGAACTCACTTGCGTTCACCATGATCCCTCCAGAGCCCTTGGCGACCTCACCGGCATCAAGAAACACTTCTGCCGGAAACACGGCGAGAAGAAATACAAGTGCGAGCGGTGCTCCAAGAAATACGCGGTTCACTCTGACTGGAAAGCCCACATGAAAACTTGCGGCACTCGAGAGTATCGCTGCGATTGTGGCGCTTTGTTCTCTAGGTGATTTTTTTTTTTTTTTAATTTTTTAAACCAGTTCTTATCTTGCACAAAATGGTGGCAAATTATAGTCACCTCGAGGGTTATTTAATGCGTTTTCATTTTGGCCAAAACCAGCATAAAGGGAAAGTGTTCTTTCTTGCCTTGGTATGTGTTTTCTGTGTTTATTGTTTTTGCTGAATATTTGGTAGTGAATTATAGGAAGGATAGCTTTGATACGCATAGAGCGTTTTGCGATGCGTTGGCGCAGGAGAGTGCGCGGACTGAGCCTCAGCCTCAACCGCATACGGGTGCAGGAGGAGATTTGGAGGACGTTCAGGTCGTTACACCTCTCCCTCCCGCCGCTTCCAGCCCCCCGTCGCCGCCTCTTACTCCGTCTACGAGTGTCTTGTCTCCTGTTCCGTCCATTCAAAGTCCGGGTAATTAAATTAGTCCTTCAAGTTACTATTACTGCTACTCTCTTTTCTTGGTTAAGTTTATCTAGAAAAAAGTAGGTTTTCGCAAGGACTAACCGCGGATTTGATTTGTCCTTTTTGAAGTGTTTGTTTTTGCTGCATCTACAGTTCCGAGATCTAGGTGGGTGGGGAAAGAATTAAGTAAATATATCTTTAATGTCGAAACAATGTATAAAGCTCAAAGATCGAAGTGAGATTGTGAGTGTAAGAAGTATATGATTACATGGGCTTTTCACCTTTTCTACTCCAAAGCTTTGTTCTAGCTGAAGATGTGCAACATTGGGATTCAGGGTTTGAAAGGCTTTTTTTTTTCCTCTTTTCAGAAACAAGACTCCTTTCGCCTTTTCTTTGAGGTCTGATATGTTTTTACCCGTTTGTTCTTTCCCTTAATCTGGTAACAGCAGAATTGCCGGAAAATCAGAATGCTCACTTGCAACCGCCACCACGACCGCCAGCTTTAACAACTTCCATCGCCACTACCATCACCGCGACCACTGGTGCCATAGTTACGGCGACAGTCTCCTCCAGCTCTTCCCCCACCTCTAAGGGCAATGTCCCCAGCGACAGCGGAGCATTTGCTAGTGCATTCGATTCATCAAATTCCGGGCTTCCCCAATCGTCGCCAGAACCAGTGTCTTACGCCAGCCTACTCCGCGTAATGGCGGGATCGGACCTACCCTCCATCGATCCCATGTCGTTGTCTTTGTCCTCTTCTGTATATGGCTCCTCGCCTTTATTTCCAGCACACAATCCCCAACCACACTATGTGTCGCGGCCGCAGCCAGCATTATCCGCAACAGCGCTGCTCCAGAAAGCTGCTCAGATCGGCGCCACATCGTCCAACTCCTCGTTTCTTCGTGGCCTCGGGTTGGCTTTGCCGTCGTCGTCCGACCCGGAACATAACACCACGACCATGGCGTCCACCTCCTCTTCTAACCCGACAGATTGGAACGACGGTGTGAAGCTCGAGAACAACTCGCCGGCATCTGGGCTCGGACTTGGGCTTCCGTCGAGTGGATCTTCAGGTTTGAGTGGATTGATGATGAGCCCACCGACACTATTCGGCAACAAACCTGCGACTCTGGACTTTCTGGGACTGGGAACGGGTGGCGGTGAAGCCGTGACTGGTGGTTTCTCGGCCTTCCTAAGCTCAATTGGCGGCGGGCTCAACGTGGCGTCTCCTTCGTTGCCGGGGGTTAGATCTGCTCGAGAAACGTGGGACGATTCATCCGATCGAAAGCCGTCCAATCTATAGTTGATGGTTGATTTTGAGTAGTTTGAGGTGGAAAGTTGTGAGATCGGTACTGTAATTTTGCTGCATGGTTTTTCCCTTACAGTTCACTTATGAAATTTAATTTTCCGTAGATGTAACAATTAAGGGCATGTTTGTCTCCTTACTATTGTGGGCTGAAATTTTTTGATGATTTGAGTGGTAGATTAATTATGTTGGGTATTAAGTTGTAAAAGACATGAAAATTTAAATTGATGTATATTGAATATATAATAATAATATGATGATCTGATGTTACATACAGGTTTATATGATATTGATACATAAGAATGCAAGTAGTCAAATTATACGAATAATTATTAATTTGATTATTAATAGATATAATAATTTAAAAATATTTAATTATAAAAAATGAAAAAAATAAATTTAAATTTAAATAAAAAGACAATTGATTCGTAAAATTTTTAAGCGAGATTGAATAGTAAAATTTTTAAGTGAGATTAAACGGTGAATGAACATATTTGAAATTATATGAGATTACTAGTTTATTACCTTAATAATTGGATGATTATTGCAAATAGAGATGTGCACGACAAACTTAAGCACGTGTGAGTCCGGGTACAAATCCACCTATTGCAAATTTGAACTATCGCCTCATCAATGTAATCAGTCTATGAGATCACTCATGTACTTTTTATATATGCATTGTGTGTTTTTAGTTTTATAACACATGTTATAATTATAACATATGGCAAAATATAAGTAATAGTTAATAATTTTTGAAAATTATAATGGGCGTATTAAAATTAAGCCCTCGACGCTACCAATGCTGTCTCAGGTCTCAGCAAATAAACATTAAATGTCTTCACCAAGTACGTGCTGAGGAATTTTCGCATTTGAGTGGGCAAAGCCTATTTATGCTTTTTATACTGTCCGAATGGGGAAACTAACGTAACAGGTCATTCATTGATATTGAAATTATAATACTACTTTTACGTGCCCAGATAAAATTAGAAAACGTGATTTAAAAAAAAAAAAAGAAGAGGTAAAGTTGCTAAGACCAATTTTCCAAAATTTGCATTATTAAATTACTGCCATTTATAGATTTTCTTAATTAATGGTGTTATAACAAGAAATTTTAAGCTAAAATATTTAAAACGTAATTATTTTTCTTTGAGAAGGGTGGAATAAATGAATCAATGCTTATAATATTGGTGTTTAAATATGGCCTACTTTTCATGCCATACCTCCCCACTTGTATGTATTCATTTTGCCAAAATTAGATTTTAGATAAGAACTGATTTAAAGAAACATTACAGACACCATTCTTTAAAAACAATCAATCGCATATAATTGTTCTAAATGAAGGAACGTTTTTTGAAAGAAAAAGATATTGGAGAATTTTAAGTCCTATTTTAGCCAATCCCTCCCTCCCCCACCAAAAATAAATAATTCAATAAAGAGTACTTAATTTAAAATTTTGAAATTCAGTTCTTCTATTATATGATAAGTTCATGTTGATGATTCTCAGAGAAAGAAGCAAAACTCACGGTTCAATCGTGAGTTGGGTTGTTGAACGAAATGTCCAGTTAAATTATTGAACAATAATATACTGATATATATAAAAATAAAATATTAATAAATTTAATTGAATAAATACCCCATCAGCAAGAGGACATTGCAGTGTGGGGGCGGAGACATACACAGAGGCAGAGCAACACAGCTACTAGTGGGACATCTGCATGACTAAATTATTGAAATTGCATTTTTATTAAATAATAAATTTATACAAATCAGATATAATTTTAATCAAATAAAATTTTATAAATTCTATTCTTTAATTTGATCCTCTAATTTTTTTCTTTAAAAATGTCTGTTTAAAATTTGAGCAATGTCTAGGGGAAGAGTTTGTGTTTGATTTTCCACTTGATCTTCTTGCTTGGGTTTCAACTAATGTTAATCTTTAGATTTAACACTTTAATTTTGGATTAAACATTGGGTTTCGAAAAACGTCTTGGATTTAGGGATTAATTCCTTCAATTTGGTGAAGAGCTTCTAAAATTTGACAAATAACTTCTGAAATTTGATAAAAAACAGTTTGAATGTTCTTGAGGATTTTGAGAATTTGAAGAGAACTCGAGTTCTTCAGTTGCTTCTTTTTCTTCTCGTGTTTTTTTTTTTTTATTAATGTTGTGTTTTCTAGTTGTTTGTTTTTTGTATTGTTGTCTTCTTCTTCTTCTTCTTTTTTGGAGGCCACCCTTATTTATAGAGGTGGGGGAGGTTCGGTTGCCATATGTGGTCGATGACATAACATCACTCGATTAGTCAAGAATATTTGATTTGTTATTACTTTTATTAATTGAATAATTACAAATTAATTATCGAATCAATAATATTTTACTTTGATTATAAATTAATTATCGAATCAATAATATTTTACTTTCAAACTTACAGGACTTGATACGTGGGATAATATGACTGGCCCATCTCGACACTTGTCGCGATTCAAGTGGATGATTTTTTTTGTAATAAAAGTGTTAATTTATTTTATTATTTAATCTTAAAAATTTTATTTATTTTAATTCTTAAAATATAAATAATTTATTATTAATATTTTATTACAATATAATGTTACGCAGCGGTATTTGATTGTACAGATATTTTAATTGACTGGCAAAGTATTTCTGAATTTGGACGATGAATAGTCAAACTGCACTTTAATTTCAACAATACTGTTAGGTCTCTTGTCTTTTTCAGACAACAATATTTTTCTTTTAAATGGTAAGAAAAAGGTGTGAGGAAGGTGCGCGTCCGTACATTTCCAAAGAAAGAAGAACCATAAAAGGGAAAGTCAATTAATGGATGGTGCAGTATCCCTATCTGCAACTGGCATAGTAACCCTAATCCTGCAAAGCATGAAAATGGGCTTTGCCACAAGTATCATCTAATAATTGCTGGCAATTACAGCTTCCTGTAAGGACGATCATTTCGTTGGGGTAAGAATTATAATCACATTTTAAACTTTTATTTGTTTCACCTGCCAAACATCAATTTTCGTGGAATCAAGTTATAATGAGTAACACTAGAAAAGTTGAATTCTCCAGATATTGTTTAGTCATTGATTGATAGTTCGAGTCTCACGTGTATAATAATATTGTTGTGTTTTTAAATGTGTTTTCAAAAATATTGTGTAAAAATAAGAAAAAAAAAAAGGAAATAAAATTTAAAATATATAATAATTAATATGTATTTTCGTTTAGGTTAAAATGAAGGCAAACATCTGACCCATTGAAGTTGAATATCGAGAGTTTCCTATAAAAACTCACTAATTAGGGTAGCAATCATCAATACAAAATGTACGCTGGTACGAGGCTGTTTTGTAATGAGCATTACATGGATTTGACGTGTTCCTTGTAATTTAGCCCGACGGGTAGATTAAATGCTCTATAATTCTTAATTTAAACTTCTACCCGTGTGGTTTTTAAATGATAATTAAAATAAGATATATCATTTATTTAAAGTTTTAATTAAATGTTTTTTTATCGATTATAGAATGTATCACGATAAATTACTGGTATAAAATTATAAAATTATGCAATAAATAATTCTACTTAATAATCATAATAAAAAAAATCAAGATATTAAGACTTTTTCATATATCATTTAAAAATTATTTTAACTCTGTAGTGGTAATTGAATTATTTGTATAGTAAAATTATAATAGAAAAAAATACATATCACCTTAAATAGTTCAATTTATTAAACATAATTATTAATGATTTGTTAATATATATATATATATATATTTTTTTTTCTTATGATTCAAATAATCATGTAAATCGCAATCTCGTCCAACAACTCACACGAGCCTAATGATATATCAAATTCCATTTGCGCAAACCTTTGAAATATCAACCTATTCGTATATTTATTGAATATCATTTGCCTCCTTCGTGTGTCCAATTAATTATTGAATATAAATCAATGGCGTATGATATTTCGTCACAACGTGAACAAATACATAAGCAATAATATCAATTTTTTTTTTTTTTTTCAGAGGAGCAAGAACACATCAACTGGTAATCAAATTTAATAGAGCAGTCTGTGGCCAACTAACAATATTTTTGTGAAGGCAGACGAACTTCACACTTTAGTAGAATTTAAACTCAATATCCCATGATTTTAAAAAATCGGATTAAATTTGCATATAAAATAATAAGAAATGATTTCTTTTTAGTATCTAATTAATGAAGTTCAGTGGGCCACTTAGAAGGCCCGACTTCCAATGGTTAATCCCCAATTGGGCCGTTAGGCTGGAGAGTGATAGATCAATGGGCCTTGTTTCTCATTTGGTCCACTCCAATGCAGGTTGATATACATCAACATTAGGCTTCCTTGGAAAGCTCGGAAAGCCCTTCTTACCATCTTATGTGTGGAAACTCAGAAGGTCATTAAAGTAGCTACATCATTTAGTCTAAATTAATTTCGTAAAGGTCGAACTTTTAACTCGAGCTTGAACCAAATAGCACAACATTTTTTTTTAAAGTTTGCTGTTGAACTCGATGAGATACAAAAATATTTTTGAGTTTAAGTAAGTTTGAGTTTATTCACACTTAGTGCAGCTCTATATGGGCACATATATGTATGTCTGTATGTATTTTGAAAAGAATTGTAATATTGCAATCTTTAGTTTTATCCATCTTATTGATCAGTATACCTATCGTACTTGCTTCTCCTGATGGCTGTAAAAATGCTGTATTTTTCGGTGCATCATTGTGGATTTTATTATCTTTTGATGGAGAGAAGGACCATTTTCTAATATTTCTACTTTAGGATTTGATGTATATCGTGGATGCTAATTGTAATATTGTAATCTTTTTGTATTTTTAAACATTGTTGTGTCGAAGATTGATACTCACAGGGCGATGTCTATTACAGTTTAAGATTCAGTATTTAACTTCAGAAAATCTTTGAAATTTCTGTCCGTGCAATGTTCATGTTATAAGCTAAAGCTATGTTCTGATGTTTTAATTTTAACCAGGAGAGGAAAAGGTGAACATTTTATTGAAGTATGGTTTAAAAGTTTTTAAAAAGAAATAAATGTTAGTAAAAATACGAACGTTCCAGTTTAGATTTAAACAAAAATTTCAAAAGATTAATATAATCAAACAAAAATTCAAGAAATCTTGAATAATCATAAATTAAGTACCTTCGTTGCATCAACCCCTACAAAATTGCTATCGACTTCTTCTTCATTTTTTTTTTCATTTATACGAGTAATTAGTCTTTTCTTAATCTTTAATTTACTAACAATTTTTAATTAAAAATAAAAATAAAAAGCGGATTCAATATGTGTAAGTAGTTATATAAATAAGTTGACAATATTTGTTTTCAATTGTATGTCATTTATAAAATAAGAAAGAAGAAACTTGAAAAGATATACTAACTTAAAATTAAAAGAATGTGTTGAAATTAAACAAAAATAATGAATTGGAATAAAGAAAAGAGAATGTAATAAAAGAAAATTATGCAGAGTAAAAAGAACATATAAAAAATAATCACACTTTAGTAATCATACATTTGTCAACTAAAAAGAAACCTGTTGCCTAAATATATAACATAAATATTGACCGCTTATATAATATTTCTATTTTTCTTCTCTTCAAAATTTCTGTGGGGACTTTATAAGTAAAACATTTGTACTTTTGTCCTTAAATGCTTGGGATTTTGCATATATCTTAATTTAATTTGCATCAAATACTTTTTGTAGATTGATACTTCTTTAAGACAAGTCTGCATGCAAAGTAGTTTTAAAAGTTCATCATGAAATATATCAAAAAATAACTAGAAATTTGCAAGAGGGCCTAATTGTCCTCTCATTTAATTACGGGCTCAAAATTGAATGCATCATAAGTGAATATATATATATATATATATATATATATAGAGAGAGAGAGAGAGAGAGAGAGAGAGAGTATACAGCGTCGATCCTTAGACCATCCAAATTTGATCGGCACAAAGCAAAATTCTTTCATAATAGTCAAGTCATCTACAGTTCTCATACGGTTTTCTCATCTTCTCCTCAAAACGTCTCTCCACACCCATCAGAACCTAATTTCAGTTTCAGCTTTTCTGCATGCTGCCTTTGATCCCTTCTACAACGTGGCTTTCGACGTAGCTATCCTCCCTTATTGTTTTCTTCTTGTCTCCTCGATTTGGTCCCCTTCCTCTTCTTAGATGAAACATAGCTACAAATAATTTAGATTTCCCTTTCAAATTCAAAAGCATGATCAAATTAAGTTCTACATGAACTTTTCTCTTTTCAACTCAAACCCAAAAAATACTACTTCCCAAAGAGCTTCCGGCATTACAAGAAGTGGTGTCGTGAGACAAAAAAAGGTATTGAATAAGTGAGTGCTCATTTGAAGTCAAGTGCCGAACTTTCAGTAAAAGTTTTTCGTTCAAAAACTTTGTGAGGATACTGAAAAGTGAATATTTACATATTTATATATACAGAAAGTTATATATATATATATATATATATATATATTCTTTCTGTGTTGTGCATGGTGATTTAATTTTAGTGCACTTGCATGTCTACGAGGGGTTATTGACATTTGTGGCATGAGTTACAGGTTTCGGACGCCTTTTATTGGATGATACTAATATTCCAAAATCTTTCCGAGTGAGTGGACCATGATTGGGTTGTCTGAATCTTCTTCATCATATCTTTTATTTCATGTGGCTGGAATTAGATGGGCTGGCAATTGAGCAAGCTTTATGAATATATCCATTTATTTTCTCTTTTGTATCATAGTGTATGATTGTGCCAAAAACTGTTTTGTAAACAGAAAATGAATGTATCTGTATGTATCTGCTTTGTCTGTTTATCTATAATTTTTTTTTTTCTTTTTGTGGAGTTTTATTATTCTTTTTCTTTCTCCTATTGTGTGAATTGTGAGTTCATTCTCCATTAATACCTATAGCAGTTAATGCCTGAAGTTAATATGTAATTTAATTACGTAAAAGTATTGTGGATTTTTTTGCTGAGCTCTAGGGAATAGGAACATGCATGGTATAGACCACGCTGAAGATATTTGCGTACTTAATTAAATTCAACCCATAATCATCCTCAGTAAATAAAACTCAACTCTTTAACATAATTCTTATCTTCTAGTTTCCTTTTGATCAATTCGTTGTGCACACCACCACATTTTTGTACATTAACATTCATCCATCATTTATACTAATGGACATGCACTTGCTCTTCAAAAAAGTTTTATCAGATCCTTGCAATTCAGACATGAAATTTTGAAAAGATATGACATTGTGGCAACTATTGAAAGAATCACATTCTCAAAATCCATCAACACGGGTAAAACAATATATTTTAATTTTATTATGCATATAAAGTTTTATTTAGATTGTGAATTGTATGTGCCGCACTATGTTTACTATTCTTTAAATATTGCAGCCTTCGAAGATGCAAATACTGAGTCCAAGTTAGGAAGCAATGATTTTTGATAAGCTACAACGTAATTTTTTTTACATATTTTACTTTATTACTAATAATTGTAATAGTATAATGCTTAGATATAGTTTAAATATCGTTATTACATGTCTAGAGTTCATTAACGTTGCCAGAATATTTAGGTATGGAATCATTGTTTGTATATTTGGTTTAGATTATTTTGGTAGTACTGCTAAATTTTGCTTCTCTATCCTATATGAATTTTTTTCTCTCCAAATTTCCTTTCTTTTAAAATTCAATAATATTCAATATTTATAAACTTATGTTTGCATTAATTTTTATGCATACGCAACTGCCAGTTTGGTGATTTAAACAATCGTTACTACGTAAGAATGCACCTTACCAGTAGAGAAACAACCTAGCCATTTAAAGTAGATTTACTTTTGTGTCCTTGAGAAACCATGTCGGCAACTGCCCACTCAAATCCTCTCATTCACTTCAAATTCAAACTGCACATTAGGCGGCTTCGTCTACAGTTATAGTTGCAGTATTCGCGGAAAATTTATTGTTTTTTTTTTTTTTTTGAAAAGGCAGAACTTCTTAAATAGTCATTGCATGCACTTTTCACATTAATGTACAAGATAAAAGGAACAATATGCAAGTCTTGATTCAAGGCTGACAACAACCCCTTCAGTGTCTTTGGAGTTGCACTCATGCCTAATCGATCATTTCATCCAAAAAATTTTGGCCATATTCCCATTTTATTCATACCCATGTACGCCTTTCAAATGGCAACTCAACAAACCCTTTCACCACTTTCTTCATGTCTTCCAACATTGATGAATTAAACGTGCTCCGTTTTGTGAAAACAGGTACAGATCAGTTTTCAGAGGTCTCTAACCCAACTGGTGGGATCCGAAAGATTTTGATCATGTTTATGGCCTCAAAAAAAAGTGTCTCTCGTATTTAATCATATGGGTGCTAGCACAGACGAGAATTTGTCTGGTACAGGCATACCTTCAAGTTGCAACAAATTTTAATGCCATTGTGATTGCATTAGGAACTCAAGGAAGAAGGTCCAACCTTTATGTGGTACTCCATCATTCGCCGGTGTTCGTTGCTTCACTTTATTTGGTTTCATGTTAAAATACATATTGTTCTCGTTTTTATATAATCTCATGTACAATCTAGATCTGTATGGATTTGTTTAACTGTTTTCATATTTATTCTGTGATTTTGACTGCAGTATTAGATGTGCGTGGATGGTAGATTTGTACTATAAAAGAGCATGATACATATTGCAATGGAGTTGATGAGCAGTGGTGCTTGCAGCCATGTTTTCAACATTTTTGTGCATGTTCTATGTGCATTAACATTTTCAAATTCAGGGATGTTCAATACCATTAGTTGTATTCAGAAAATTGTGAAATATAGTTAGAATTGTTCAACAATTTTGTCAAAAAATATTGTGGGATGAGTATTTGAAAGACCATAAAAGTGATACTTATGGATTATATAGTTGATCTTTACACAGTATGTATCTTTTATCCTCAGTTTTATTCATTTGTTAAGCCAAATTAATTTCACATATTGCACTAGCTTGATCCTAATTCTAGATTTACTACAAGATATAGCTTGCTGCTTCGGATTTACTTTGCCATTTAGTAGTCGAAACCTCTGAACCTTTTGATTTAAGATGTAGAAGAGGAACCATCATACTTGATCCATGTCCTGATGAGGTCATGTAGAAATGACAATCTTTTAATGTGCTATCTTTCCATTCTTTGCTAATTTTTTTTTTTTAAATGAGATTCTTTGCTAGTTTTATATTGTGCAATTAAGTATTAATACTAATTTAATGTGTAGTTTAGATAAATAAAATGAACTAAACGTGTATTTTTTATAGTTAAGCTCAAAGCCAAATTTACTGTCGACGAACCACTACTTAAAAAAAATCCAATTCCCAAATTGTGCCAAAGCTCGGCGGGGTTGCTGGTGGTTGTGGGGATATTCGTTCAGAAAGAGTAAAGCCTATTCCCCAATCCATTCTCTTCCTAAGAGGCTTCTGGATTCGCCCATACATAAACCCCTGACAGCCACCTAACGTCCCTCAACTATTTGTGAGTTCCATTCGATGAATTTTCGCAGCGAGTCCTGAAAGATTCGTGCGTTTATTCCAATATTCTTGGCGGAGTGCAGGGCTTCCTTTGGGCTGCTCTCCGACTCGTTTATAATTGAGAAGGTGCGATTTTGTTTTCCTTTTGTAGGTTTTTCGTTTATGGGTAACCATTTTTTCCGCTGACAACTTTTTTTTTCAGTCTCTTTGTGGGGTTCCTAAACTTTTCTGTTTTAGTGATTTTCGTTTGATTGACCGTGGGCTTGCGTGTTGGTTAGTTATTAATGCAACTAAGATTTTGTAGAGCTCCGAGGGTGAAGAAAAGGTGACATGAAAACCGAGTTTAATTCTTTGATTTCATCACGTGGGAAAGATTGAATTTTTCTTGGCCGGATTTGCTCTAGATTGCACTTTTTGATTGAACTTATTATTATTATCAGTGATGTACCTTCGTGGGCAAAGATCTTGGTAGAAACTATTTCGTCAACGAAGCTAGCACTACCTTGCAGGTTCGAGAATAGGATCATCTATCTACTTACCATTTGTTTTCTGTTTAGTTTTATTTGTCCTAAAAATCAGAAGGTATAACACTACGACTATATTATCCCATGTGGCTTTTTTTCTGATCTGTAATATTTCAATTCTGCACTTTTTTCCTATTGGTTGGCCAATTTTGTAGACAAAGGATTGAATTATTTCTGTTCTTGTTTCCTTGAATTTGCAAAAGAAATGCTCAAAGGCAGTTCACCTACTTAGGGTCAGGCATACCGCATTCAATTTGATTAACAATATAATTTGTTTGTAATGGAACCATCTTACCCCAGTCAATAAATTGCATCCACTGGTTTCTCCTGTTTAAGTTAATTAATTTTTTATAGTTAAAAAATATTTACAGCGATCACTATAAGTAACAATCTCGTGTGCTGGAAATAGTATGAAAGATTAGGTTTGCTGCTTATCAAGTTAACAAGTTTTTTCATTAACCAGAAAATTTTGTTTTATCTAATGCAACTTATGTACACAAAATAAAACGTACTTGCTGTGTTGCTCAATATTATATTCTTGATTTTATGGCTCTATCAAAGAAGTTGAGCTCATTTCTAGGGATAATATTTCTCTAAACTCTGACTGTAATACTTCTGCATTTTTCTTGTGCATTAATCCTTTCAGCCAACAGATCTGACTAGAGTAATGGCTTGTGGCTGGTTGCCGGTTTCTCCATCATATTCATCAGTCAGACTGCTTCAAATTGGTTGTTTTCCTGGTGAGTCCAAATCTTGGTGTTGACCCCTTCTTTGTGTTTGTATCCATACACTTGGTTTAACAGATAGTCCTGGTAACTGTATTTAATATTAATGTATAATGATTTTGTTTGCGTATTACATTTTTGTACTATGCTTTGTTTTTTATTTTTTATTACTTTTTTTTTGTCGTCCATGTAAATGTTATTGTGTAAGAGGTCGAGTAGATAAGAAATTTGTATCGTAAAATATTACTGAAATAATGAATGTTGCCCCAAAAAATTGAATTAATTAAAAAACAAAAACAGAGAAGAGGACAACTAAGAAAAAATAAACTTAGTGAGGAGTCAAAACTAGGACGACGTGGCGAGAAGGTAAATTGATGAGTAAAGCACATGGTTATTCTAACTGGAAAAAATAAACATGGTTAATTAAAATTTGAAGGCACATGGTTATTCTAATTGGAAAAAATAAACATGGTTAATTAAAATTTGAAGGCACATTTTCATAAAAGCATATTTGGAGAATATCCTAACAATAGACGCTTTTATATTTTTGAAATCAAGTATACAGCATTTTAAAAGTAGGTATTGTTGAGTACATATGTAAAAAAATTAATTGGAAATTTCGATTAATAAGTTGATAGTTATTGATCATATAATCATTATGAAGTTTTTTTAAGCTTAAAAAGTGCAACAAATCAAAGTTGGAATGAATTTGTTTGGCAAAAATGATTTATAATTCGCAATAAATTTGTCAAGATATTAATTCATGCCAAATCAAGTATAAAATTATTTAAATCTAACTGAAAGTGATAATATGAATTAAAAAACTAATAGAGAATTGTTATGAAAACTTTAACGCTTAAGACATGAGAGTTCGTGGTGAATATTGTATTTTTTGGTGAAATGAAAACAATTAATTATTTAAGATGAAGTAGAACATTGGAAACTAGAATGATTGTTTCACAAATCATCATTATTAATTACATGATTTAATATAAAGAAGAAAACTAAAAAGGGGCATCGAAAAATTTTTAGAATTTATTAATTTAAGCAGTTTATATGGTAACTATGAAATTTATAAAAACAGTAATTTACCATGTACAATGTTGCGAATCCGATTCTACAGCACGGGCGAAGTAAGGGTGTGAATAAATCGAGTTTGAACACTAATTTAAGTTTGATAATAGTTAAAACATTATTTGTCTCAATTTTATAAAATTTCAAATCAAGTTTTAATTTAAGTTAATCAATAAAATTGAGTTTAAAAAAATTATTTAAGTTTTTTAATTAAATTATAAATATTTTTAAGCTTAATGGAGATTGAATGGAGTAGTTTGTCTCATTCACACCTTAGGCCTAGGCATATGATTAAGATAAAAATATAGAAAATAAAAGAGAACTCAATGAAAATTATGGTAAGTTAAAAAAACACATATATGGATTGCAAGTAGAAAAATATTCCCAAAGTCTTTTCAACCATTTAGGATAGAAAATTCAATCCAAAAAATAAAAATTAAAATTATTGAAATATAAAGTAAATGTTTACGGAACAAATATAGGTGATATGAAAACACCGTTATTAAGTTCATAGAAATTTAAATTAAATGAAAAAATATATAATAAGGCCTCTCTAACGTTGGAATAAAAAAACGAAAAATTAATATTAATAAAATATGAAAAACCCATTTCATGGGTAACATCTAAATGTGAAGTAATGATGGCTGGTCGGCAGGGCACGTTATGGTGGGTCCGATTAGTACAGGTTTCGTGAGATATGATTTGTTATCTTTATTATAGACGTGAGATATGGAGAAGACATCCAAAGACGAACCTCGTATTTCCTTACATGTATGTATTCTACTTCCATTTCGAATTAATAATGCATTCTCTATATCACTTTTCATTTGTTACAAATGCATGGACGCGTCGATAAATGTACATTATTTATACTAGTAACTTCGACATATATGTGTTTGCACTTAAATTAATATAATATAAAAAAAATAATTGTTTTATTTATTTTAGTCATAGTGTATATATTAATTTATTTAAGCATTTATTTTATACTTATGTAAAAATAGTATAATTAAAAATAAAAAGAAAAAGAAAGATAAAAAAATATTTTATTAAAGAAGGATGCTTAGTTAGTGAAACTATGTTAACCAATGTCTTTATAGTATAAAATAAATATAATATTAATACAAATCAAGTTGAAGGAGTACACATGTAAATTTATGTAGCCTAAACTTTTAATGATATTATAAACATATATTTTATACTATAAATTTTTTATTACTTATATACCTTAAATGAAATATGAAATGAGATGTCAATACAAACTGCCGAATGCCGATGCTATTTGTCTCCCACTCAGAAGATCACACGAATCTTTGTTGCTGGTCTGAGGACAACGGAAAAAATAATAAATAAATAAATTAGAAAAAGAAAAGAAAAGAAAAGAAAGAATCGACTTTTTACCTTGGTTGAATTTAAAGGGGGAACATTTCCGCAAAAGTAATCCAAACGCGGCACTGTTTTTTTCATTTTCTCTTACCGAAACAAAAGGCTACGATTTTATCACTATCTTGATTTGATTTTTTAAAAGAAATTTTGATTTAAAATATTCTAAAGAAAATAGTAAAATTTTTGTTGTGATCAAATGAGTTTTGTTGAGACAAAATATAATGAAAAAAATGTGACTCGAAGTAGCAAGGTTGTGTGATGTGAAAGTTTGTTAAAATATTAAAATATTTGTGTGTGCATTTAGCTAATCCAAAAAGTTTCAAATTTGAATTATTATTAATATTATTATCAATACTATCTATAGGGAGTTTGGGAATGTTTTAATTGTACTTTGTGAATCATCGTTTTAATTAAATTTAATGAATTATAAACAATATTATTATTGTTATTACTGTTATTGTTGTCATCATTGTTATAGATGAAATGGAGGAAAAAATGTGATCTAAAGATGTGAAGTAATGAAAAATAATATTACTTGAGATAAGGATGAAATGAAAATTTTGTGATAATAAAAGTTTTTGAAAAAAATTTTCGACATCAAGAATTATATGGGCTATGTTTGGACACGAATTTAGATCTAACTTTTTCTCTAAAATTTATATTTTTAAACACATCTAATAAATATTCTTTATTATCTCTTCTTTTTTGTTTTATTTTATGTTATTTTTAAATTTTAGTATCAATTTTTTTCACCATAATTTACATTCAACCAAAATTTAAATAAACTGAAGGTAGTCGAGGTTCATGATCAGAGACACGACTCGCGAGATTGTAGATCAAGTCCATCATGGATTACCACATGTTCACCACCACCGCCGCCGCCGCCACGGTCGGAGGGAATAGGGGCTATTTGCGTTCCATCCTGAATACTATTTAAGATTTCTCATGAGAAACTTTAAAGTCGAGGATACCACGTCTAAACCAGTTAAGTCACTGGAGACATATCAATAATCGTTACAATATTTGGAAACAAACTTTTTGCATTTCATTAAAATTCTGTTTTACCACATCATTTCTTCCCTAATCAATCGTGAAATATGAAGATTATAGTTTTTCAAGCCAACTATCCGTGTATATTAGTATAGGATCCGTCGCAATGTCTCTTATTTATGACAACTGCTGCTCAGATGCTGTAATAGTTATAATACAGTGCCCGTGGCAAGGCTTGACCGCCACTTGTTTGCTGTGTATGTTATTTCAATTACAGTCTACTGGGTTCTCTCCTTCACCAGCTTTGTGTTGCTACATGTTCATTCAAAAAATATAAACCAGAAGGCAATGTTGGAGTGTTCCTCTTTTGACCAATATTTCCTGCATCACTTCTTTATTTTATTTGACAGGTCCAGTTAATTCCCTACAACCCTAATGTTCTTGATGAATCCGTTCTGTGGACCGAGAGCAAGGACACGGGCGATGGTTATCGAGCTATAACGATGGTTAACGACATTCGGCTAAATGTAGATGCCTTCCATGGAGATAAAAATCATGGCGGCGTACGTCATGGCTCTACCATTGTGCTCTGGGAATGGAAGAAGGGAGACAATCAACGTTGGAAGATTGTTCCCTACTGTGAGTCTCTCCGCATCGCTGGAACATTCATAATTTACCATATCGAAACTGGCCTATAATTTATTTTTCATTTGATACGATTGCTGATTCTGTTGTGTGTTGTTCTCTAGGATACGCGAGACTGCTCCTGTTGATCTCTTTTCTTCATGTTTGATGGTGTTTCGTGGTTTGCGGTCGTCTTATTCCATGGCTCTGGTGGTTGATGTAAACATAAAAAGTGCCTTTGCACGACAGCGGCCCCTAATGATGCTTTGGGACTTTTAAAATTATATTTGTATTTTGAATGTATTCTGTATTTGTGTGAAGTTTTTGTTACCTTAGGTTACGTTTAAAAACGTCTTTTTAAACTTTTTAATTCTAAACATATCATTCAATAATATTTTCATTCAAATTTAAATTTAATTTTTCTTATCTCATATATGTAATTAATTAATTATTGTTTAATTACTTTAACTCTTTACAATAAATCAATATTTATATATTATATATATTTATTTTTATTTTTATTTTATAATACAATCATTTTTTTTAAAATTATCACATCATTCAATTATTATTATATATCTTATTCATATATTTAAATAAATTATATTATTTATTTTATTAAGTTATATATGTCAATCACTATGAATCAAGTTGGAAAAAATGAATCCTATTTTTTTTAAAAAAAAGAAGACAAATCATATTAAATAAGTTTAATAACTATAAAACTTACTTTGAGTATCAAATTTTATTGAAGTGTACTTGAACACACACCCCGATTAAAGAGTAATTTTTTGTGTTTTCCAACCACAAGCAGACCATTAAAAAGCACGTTTACACGTTACAGTATTTATTTTTTTAACTTCTTCCTATCAAACAGTGTCTTCCACCCTTTTGACCCCAGCCCAATTTGAATTTCTAGAGCAGTCTTTTCAGCAATTATCAATGTTTTTAAAATCAGTCTAGCTATAAAATTAAAAAAATTAATTTGACTCGGATTCTCTCTATACGTGTATATATATATACATACATACATATAGATAATATGAGAAAAATAGTTTTAGCAGTAGAATAGGAGTCCTCCACCCGTTGCTGAATGCTTTAAACTTGTGTGTTGAAGTCCCCGACAATTTGCTTAAATCCAAACTCTATTCAACTCTTTTAACTTTTGAATCTGCTTGTTATTTATCCTTTCGGCCACTTGTTGATGTCTAGTTTTAGTCAGCTTTCTAGTGTTTGGAAAGTGTACTAATTCAAGTGCTACGACACTAGGCCCTTAAATCTTAGCCCAACCCTTTTTGACCGTAGCTCATTTTAAGTTTCTAAAGCCCCCATTTTCACCGATTATACAATAAATCTTGGCTACAATGATGAGGTAACTTGTTATCTTGAACGGATACTACACCTTTGAGAATATTGGCTAACCATAAATGGGACAGTGATAGAAAAATTAAGAAATAAGAAAGAAGAAGAATGGGTGATGAAACGAAGATGAAGAAGAGAGGAAGATGAGGAAGGAAGAAAAAGAAATATAAGTTTTTTTTTTTTTTTTCTCTGCGTAGTTCTTCGTGGTAGCTTCCTTACATGTATAGTTTTTTAAACTTTCCTTCCTTTATTTTATAAAAAAAATGCAGGAGAATAGATGTCCTTATTTTGCACCAGATTTGATTCAGCATTCCCATCTTGGCTTTTTTGGATATATGTCTTGTCTTTTATTCTCTCATAAATGTATTATTAATCTCTTGTTATAACTATTTAAAGTTCCATCTGTGAACCAGTTGTATTTGATGTTATTTTTTGGCTAATTTTGTGTTATGTGAAAAATACATACTAGAACAAAATTTGTTCCAAGGAAAAAATGGATGATAATTATTAATTTCCATGTTATTGTAATATTGTAGGGATGAGAGCTTAGGGTAGGTAAAAAAAATGGAGAAAAAAATAAAATTTTGGAGAATTTAACATGCCAACGACACGTAAAATTTAAGAATTTTCGAAGAATGTACTTTCTAGCATGGATAACCATCCTATAGATATATTTTTTAAAGA
This sequence comes from Avicennia marina, assembly GCA_019155195.1. Taxonomy (NCBI): domain Eukaryota; kingdom Viridiplantae; phylum Streptophyta; class Magnoliopsida; order Lamiales; family Acanthaceae; genus Avicennia; species Avicennia marina. The sequence goes on along the minus strand of CM032781.1, from coordinate 3,249,473 downwards.
TGAACATATTCTCTTTGTCGTAGCCATCTGTCATGGTTTCGACGTCGGAATCCCTGTACAGATGATCGAATGGGTTCTGCAAGAATACCATGTCCACGTCAGAGAGAAGAACGCTGCAACCCATTTGCAGAAACTCCCTCAAGATCTTGAATTTCATACCCGAGACGGCGTACCTTTTGTTTGAGTTTGCGATGGAGTCGATGAAGTCGTACTCTTCCACCACTACCCATATCTGTCTCCAACCATGGTTATGTGATACTTGAAACTAAAGCAATATTAGACGAACAGAATAATCCCACGAATGACAGGGTACTCCTGAAGGTTCTTGTTAAATGGGGTAACTTGCCAGAGGAAGATACTAGCTCGGAAGATCTCCACACACTTAGGTAGAGTTCTGCTTCATTTATCCCTTGACCTCAACAGGAAGAGAATGTTACCAACAGAAATGAAATTAGAAAGCAAGCTAGAAGATATGATTCTTCTGTAAGTAGAAATATAATTCTGCGAGCTGTAAAGGAAATCATGGAAGGCTGAGTTGTCAAGGTAGTTAAGGTGTTAGTTGATAGCTGGAGAACAACTACCACCAATTTTAGTTCATCCTTGTATAAATACGTCAGTGTTGAGTAGCAATAAACCGTTGGTTGATTTTGTTTTAATATCTTTCTTCTCTCTTTCGGCTGCTCGTATCTTGCTGTTGAACTTGCAAGCATGGCGGGCTAATCTCTGACAATGCTTTCTTTTCCTTGCGATCTCCAGGTGCTCGTGGCAGCTAACCGGAGGGCCACTCCCATGGTTGGCTGAAGAGTTAAACAGTTTTACATGTGAAAATTAAAAATAATAGAAATATTTAAGTCTAGTTAAGTGTATTTTCGATGATAAGAAAAAGAAAAACCAAAGGCAGCTTCGTGGCAGATCAATTCCATAAGATAGAGATAAGAAGACCGGGATTTCGAGGCATCAGCATGGCGACAGAGTGGTGGGTGGCGCTAAAGAAAACCCAAACTGTGCCAGTTTCTTTTTTGGAAAAAAAGCCAAAAATTCAAGAAGAAAGCACTAACAGTTCCACATTCTGCACAGAATTCACCAAGTGGTCCTCAACCCAGTGACCAATTTAAACAAACGAAAAAAAAAAAGCATCATAAAATTCCCCAAATGATTTTATGTCACAGAATTCTGCCCAGAGAAATTATTATGTGAAAATATCCCACTTGGTAAGTAGAACAGTTAGGCTTTGCCAGTCGCACCTTCTTTTTGTCGGTTGGCATTGCTTGTTATCTTATCCTCATTTTAATCATGGAGCACAGCTTCAAAGCCATTCTGTGGCTTCAATTTCTCAATAACACTCTGTTCTCTAGTGTCTTGCCTCTGGCTGTTGTCCTCCTTACATTCCTTCAAACCTTGTCTCCCCTGATTTTCTTCTATCATGCAAGAAAGACTGGAACCCAAAATCTACTGCCTGCCGCCTGCCTTCTTTTCTTCCTCAAGATTCCTGAAACAGGGCTACGTGAAATGGCTTCTGACAGAGATTCTTGAGAGGTCAAGTGAGGTTCCAGGATTTCCCGCTGAATGTTTAAAACCTCTTCTTTTTTTTTCGAATTCTCTTCGATGGAGAAGTTCATGCATCGAGATGCTCATCATGGGTTCTCCGGAAACTGCCCAAAAACGCCACACGGAAGCTCCGAGGACATGGATTTCAACGATGTTTTCGGGGGTCCGCCGAGGCGGTTTTCGACGCAAGTGAGATTGAGATACAGGTTTGGCGAAACAGTGGAGTCCGGAAAGGAAATAGCCTCGTCACCGTGGAGCTCGACGAATGAGAAGCCCGTATTTGGAGACGAAAGCGTGCCCAGAAGGCGACATCATAGGGGCGTTGATTTCTTCGACGACATATTCAGAGGTGACGAGTCTCACAGTTCGCCGACGAGGACTGATCGTGATCGGGACAGTATATTTGCGTCGAACCCTGGTTCGAGGATTATGAGCCCCGCCGGGCCTTCGCCACCTAAAGTCGAGCCTTTTGGCACTTCACTCCCTGCTCAGTTCAGGTTCACACTCTCTAATTGGTGAAAAAATGTACTGTCTTCAGTATTGCACGTTCTGTTGTTGAATTGCGGGGTTTGATCGATAGTCAATGATATTTCAAATAAGCCATCTTAGATTGTTCTCATCTCAGAAGATATAAGCAATTTTGTTGTCATGCATGGGATGTTTTTTATTGTTAAGTCTCTTATTTGTGCATTGCTCTTAGGACATAATGTCTCCTTGTAATATTTGGAACTTCCATTTTTATCTTTCTATCCATGAAGGGTGAGACAAGGAGTCAGGCAGTCGTGAAGAACTTCATAAGCATGTATGGCTGCGGATATAGGGATTTGCGGTTGGAATTTTATATCTGTGAAGAGCGAGTACTCTTGCGCAAGAAGTTTCTCGGCTTTCAATTTATGTTTAGTGGCCGTAATTTAGGCTTCTTGTTGTTTTATAAAGTGGCATTGTTTATGCATACCGAAAACAAGACTTTGAAGTATCAAATTTGTTCTTCTAATTCATTTGATGCTTTGCAAACTTTGTCCTGTTTCCATTTGGTTTTGTATTTGTATCCAAATTATTGATCTGCATGTGTCAAGTCTTGACTGCGCAAACATGATATAAATCTTGGCTTCTTCTTTCGTTCATATTACAACTTATCTCAATATCTTTACTTTGAAGTATTTTCCCGGTTGTAGTCTGCCTGCCAGATTGACCAAAGCCTTGGAGTTTCCTACGTTTGGGTCCCACAATCCTAGTACGGATGGCATTGCCAATGCCAATGGATTGAGCAGTCCACACTCTTCAAATGCTTCGTCTAGATTTTCAAGTCAAGCTATTCGGATCCAGGATGAGATCAGGAGTGAGATTCACCCAGTTTATCGTCAAAGCCCCTTGTCCCGTGAAGCTTCTTTGGGCAGTGAGGATTCACCATCCGCTGTCACGTTTGAGAAAGGCCAAATTGGAAACTTGAAAAAGGACAGGAGAAATGTAGATAACTCTGGCAATCAGTTTCATTTATCTATATACAAATGGGCAGGCAGAGAAGTTCCATCACTGTTGCCACGTGTGGTTGGGAAATCAAAAGACAACACGAAATATGATAGGTCTGCCAGCGCTAATGGGAGGATTGAGAGTAAAATGTCAACAGTAAAAAATCAGGGTGCGCCAGCAACAGGGCCCGAGTCCTTGAAAATGGAATGTAAAAGGGAAGATTTAAGGAGCAAAGAGAAGACTGAAAAACTGCAAAATTATATTGATGAAGAAACACTTCACAAAATTCCAGAGTCAAAATCCCCAATCACTTCACATGATGGAGCTGGTTCTGGTGAGGCTACCCAAAGTATCAAAGAAGAACAAGTGAAAACTGATGCAAAAGATCCTTTGAAGAAGGAAGAACTTCCCCAGTCTGAACTAAAACCTCTTCATGCGTGGCTTAGTGGTGAGGCCGAGCAGCCAGGTGATTTGCATTTTAATGGTGCATCAGTATGAATCAATCTATTTTAAGTTTGTGACATACAATTCCGCTGCAATCTCCAGGAAATATCGCAGTAGTGAAAGAAAGCAAGAACGAAACTCCAATAGGAGTCCACACCAACTCTCACGCCTGCAAAAATGCAAAGAAAAATGAAGAAATAAGATGTTATACTGACAATGGAACTATAGAAAGATTTAGCTTGCGAGCTGCAGCTGTAAATACAGGAGTGACTGCTGGGAAATATGTTTCCAATGGGAAGGTCAGAGAGTTCAACCAAGAAGCTAAACCAAGGCCTGTAGAGGATTTTCAAACACGACGTCAGAATTTGAAATGGAAAGCCGTAGGCATTGAACAAAAAGAGAAGGAAGTGATTTCAAATGCAGCAAAAGTGAAAGGAAAAGTGGACATGTACAATGTCGATAAGAAACCAGATGTTTCTGTCAAGGTACTTGCTTCGGTTCATCGATTGCAGTCAATGCCTACCTGCAGAACATGACCACGTGTTTCTTTCAAGAATGATGGGGATGGATGCATGTCTTTCGTTATCTTATGATTTTTCAGGTGGATGAAAATCTAGGCAAGGATGAAGTACGAAAGCGCTCTCCTGCGAAGACCCAAAGTTGTACAAGTAACCGGTTTTCTACTAATAAGAAGAACGCATTTTCGTCAGGTTAGTCCTTTCTATTCAGTAATCAAAAGGAATTAGAAGATAAGGGTTAGAATAAGCTATGTCATCTTATAAGCTCTTGAAAATAAGCTTGGCCAGACACTCTCTTAGACTACATTATGTTTCACCACTGAGCTTACTAGGTTTCCAGTTATTTCATCTTTCATATGCATTATCAGTTTATCCATGACCCAAAGTCCACTAGCGTCCCTACTTCTGATGATAAACTATTGCCTCTAGAAAGATTTTTATTTGTGTTCTGAAAGATGACTTTGCATTTCGCAGAAGCGGTCCACAGGGATTTCAAGATTTCTGATGCAAATTCTGATAATCATTTGGAAGATGACTTTTTGGTATGTTAGTTCTTGAATATTCATTAATAATGCATGCTTGTTCTTGGCACCAGATAGGAATGCGTAGGCAACTCTATTCTATGTTTATGATACTTGAACAAACGGTGCATCAGTTAGAACAGATTCTCACTGATTTTATGAGTGTTCAATGATGTCTTGAATATGACAGAATTTGAGTTTTGACCTTAAGACTTTGCATGGTTTAGCAGGTTCAGGAATTATCTGATGATCTTGAAAGAGTTACACATGATGAAAAATCTGCGGACACAAAAGTAAGCTCTGCATTTCAAACATACATTGAAACTGTACAAGTTGAAGATATATGAGGGACTTAATATTATGAGTCATCAATTTTACAATTTGAAGTGGTTCCCCATACTATTTTCGTCACATTGTTTCATCTATACAAATAACCTTTAGTTGTAGCATAAGGGCGTTTTGTACATCAACTCTGATCAACTGGGAGAACTACATTGTTCTCGTTTTTAGCTAAAGTTTGACGACATTATTTTCACTTGAAAGAGAATAATAATTGTCTCACATTTAACGCAGGCTATAGATGCTAAAATTAAACAATGGTCAGTTGGGAAGAAAGGGAATATTCGTTCACTGTTATCAACCCTGCAATATGTAAGTCTTCCTTCATGTTCCAATTTCCACTTAAGTGCTCCTAGTGGAAAACAGTTTCTTAGTGTCCCACTGGCCTAAAGCACAAACTTTACCATGGCTTCCTTAAGAATACAGATGAATGTCTTGGGACTTATCCATTTTGTATATCTAAACTGGAAGGATGTGGAAAGTTTAAGTGCTGGTTCATTTAGCTAAAATGTGATTCAGCCTCAAGTACACACCGATAATCTCTGGATACTCCCATGTAAAGATAGCACTACTTCAAACAGCAGAGTACTCAAAAATGTTTGAGTCCCTTGATCAAATGCAGTAAAAATTCTTCTAAAAAGCCTTCAGAAACAATCCCCAAATGAAATTCACATCGCCAAACATGTTTATCGTTATTTGTTAGTTGTAAGATTAAGTTTCAGAAGGTTAAGCTAAAGAACAGACCCTCGTTCACTAACGTTCAGCCTTATAGGTTCTTTGGCCTGGAAGTGGATGGAATCCAGTACCCCTTGCTGATCTTATTGAATCAAATTCTGTTAAGAGGGCATATCAGAAGGCTTTACTCCGCTTACATCCAGACAAGCTGCAGCAGAAAGGTGCCGCTTTTCATCATAAGTATGTTGCTGAAAAGGTTTTTGACATTCTCCAGGTATTGAAATTGTTTGCTATAATAGTATATGTACTTCATCTTTATGGCATTTTCTGAGGGTCGCCAATAGATCAACCTATCAAAAAATAGAACAGCTGAGAATTTGGAAAACAGGGAATTAACTCTTGATACACATAAAGAATTATCGATTTTTATGCAGGAGGCGTGGGAACAGTTCAATGGTCTTTCACCATGTGGTGGCTCAGGCTAAAGTTACAGGTTACCAAAACAAAGGCAATTCCCGACCAGTGCAGATGTATATATCATTTTGACAGATTTCGAGGTATAGATTGAATTTTGTACAGAAATATAATGATGCCAGTTTGGGTTTTTTTGAATGCCAGAGTGTCAAACCTGTCAAAATTTTTTAGTTTACAGACTCCTGTGGTTGTAGAAAGGGTAAGAACTACACTTGAACTACAATTTCTTGATATTCAGAAAGTTGGTGACTGTCAAGTTATGGTTCAAATTTCAAAAGATACTGTTGTCTTCTCTAAATCATTGAAACGAGGGAAGTTGATATATTTGCACTCCATTCAGTATCATTTAAATTCCCCTCAGAGACATTAGTGATCTGCAATTTTTTTGAACAGTATACAATACTAAATTAAGTTAATAATCTATCCAAATACAAGTTTAGGATTAATTTGGTTGCTCATTGTAAATTTACAATATTACTCTTTATTAGTAAATTTACACCTTTATTTTTAATTAAAAAACCAAACACGGTCAAATATAATTACTAATGCATTAGTCCTTCTTTTCTATATCATATTATAAATCTATACTTATATTATTATAAAAGCAAGACTGTTAGTTACATTTGAGGCTATGTTTATTTACATTTTTCACTTCTAAAACATACATTACAATCGTTACATTTTTTAAATTTTATTTCTTTCACTTTTTTACTTTTACATATTGACACCGAAAAATTATAACAAACATAACATATTTATAATATTTAATTTTGTTATTTGATGCTATTTAGCTTCATAGCATGCTTAATAAAAAAAATTACCATATCTATAGCACGTAAGTTCATTTGACTTATTAAAAACATAAATGAGATTTATAGGAATAATTTAGGTGACTAATAAAGAAAAAGAAAATTGAAATAAGTTAGATCAATCACTGATTTGATAGAGGAATTTCTTCAATTGAGTTGCATTTTAGGTTGGTTATTATGGCGATACACACTTCAATCAAACATTAGTTATAAAGTAAAATCGCACATTTCACAGTTTTGAGGATTAAGGGGCTGTTTTGTTGATTATTTACCTCCCTGATATATGTCTAGACGTATAGTTGATCGAAACAACTCTTTTAACAGTCATAAGTCAAGTGAATTGACTTTTAAATTTATTCAAGATCTTGATCAATCTTATAGAAACAATTCTTTTTTTCCAAAAACACTGTTATTGATAAAGGATTAAGGCATGACTTCCAACCTATACATGAATGATCTATGAATAATCTGTAGCTATGCAACAATGAGATGAGTACTACTCTCTTACAAAAGTATCAATGAAAAAAAGAAAGAAAATAATAAATAAGTTATTTAAATCTACAGTTAGAGAATGCAAATCTGTTTAGTCTAATCAAACCACTCACATAATCATGAAGCTCTAAGCTCTCGAGGACCGTATACAAATGATGTACAAGAGGTGTGTGCTTGGTTTGAAAAAAAATATTTCCTTCTCTATAAATGTAAGATATGTGTATCTATTTATTACTGATAATGTTGATTTTAGAAACCATGCAATAAAGTATCTAATGCCCATATAGTGAAGAAGATAAGATCTTGATGTCGACTTGGGAATCCAATTCAATTCAAATTGTTGATAAACCTCTATCTATCAAAGGCTAATTCCAAACCATTGGCAAAAGTTCATATCTCAACAAAAGTGTTGATAGTTTCTCCAATATAGTCTTGAAAAGCCAAAATAACATTACCTTCAAAATCATGTGTAACTTTACCAACACCTACTACTTCTGTAAATTTTTTTGTTATGCCATCAGCATTAAACTTAAATCATCTTGGATTTGGTTTCTTTCAAAGCACAGAATATGGATGATAAATAGGGTTTGGTGGGAAGGGGAGTCTAAAATGTTATGTAATGTTCATGTCTCCTTCTAATGTCTCCTGGCAAAGTTTTTCTTCTAAAAAGAACCTCAAAAGATTAAAAACTTACCAAATCACTTTATGCCAAAGAAATTTTTTATTTTTGTATTTAACATCACTCCTTTAGGTCCAAATGAATCCCAAGATGAGTAAAAGGATTAGGATTTTAATATTTAATTTGTGGGAAAAGCATAAAGAAAAATTCCAAAAGTTATACAAGATATTTATATCATTGGTATTAGGGAGGAAAAGTTGAAAAAGGATAGAGAATAAACTCCAAATACAATGCGTCTGCTTGCCCTAAATAAAGAGGAGTCGATTGGATTGAATTGCATGACAAAAAATAAAAACATTTAGATGCAAGAGTGATTCCAACCATGAGAAAGGGTGGAAATCTTCCATCCTTAAAGCTTAGTTCTAATTTTTCGTACCAATTCATTAAACAAGGAAGCCTTCCTTCATCCTTTAAATTATGGGGCATCAAAATAAGTGATGGGAAGAGGTTCAAAAGTGAAACCTATAGAGCAACTAAGCCTTTGAATGATCAGATTGGGCATTTTTTGTTCACCACCAATGAACTTTTAGAACTATTGATGAATTGTCTTAAAAATTTCTTATAATAATCTAATAAATGCAAAAGTTTTTTAATGCTTTACTCCTTCTTATCAAAGAAGATGATAACATCATTGACACAGGACAAATGTGAGATATTATGTAATGATAAAACATCTTATTCTTATTGAAGATTGTGTCCAATCCCCTGAAAAAAATTCTACAGCAATAATAAAAGAAAAAGTAGAAAATAGGTCTGCTTACTTAGTCTTTGACTAGAACGGAAGAAGTCACTAATCTCACCATTAACTAAAAGTGATAGAAATAATTTTTAATACAACATAAGATTAAGAGAATGAAGTATTTTAAGAACCCAAATTTTCTAAGGACTTTGTATAAAAAATTTCATTAAATCCTATCATAAGCTTTAACTATATCCAATTTCATTACTACATATTATTGCTTATGTAGGGAATTCAAATCGTGGATAAGTTCTTCGGTTAGAAGAATATTGTCACTCATCAGACGCCCTTCAATAAAACCACTTTGAGAAGGAGAAATAATGTATGGGAAGAATAAAATTAATCTATTATTAAAGAAGATGGATATAATTTTTTGTTTACTAAGTTACAAATGTTGATGGGTCTGACATCACTCCAAGTGGAAGAATTCTCAACTTTAATAATGAACACAACTGTAGTTGCCATGAAACTTTTTAAAAAATGTACACTTTTAAAGAATTTCTCAACTATTCTGTAGAGATGTCTAAAAATGATATCTCAATAAAATTAAAAATATAAAGATATTTTATAATATACCTTACTCACCACACATAAACACACACCCACACAAGCACAAAAATTAAAGACATGTAACGATATGTTGATAATTGCATCCCCAACACTACACAAGCATGGCTGTGTGCGTCTGTTTTCCAGCTTTGTCATTATGGCACCCTGATAAAGCCCTTTCATGTGTTGCCCTGGCCAAGACTTTCATGTGGGGTTTTAAAGACAACAATCACATGTAGCTAGCTGGGCCTCTTCATCACAAAGCTGGCAAATTTTTTCTGGTCAACTTGCACAATGAAATACTTCAATTATTTCAGTGCTCTCAATTCAACGATCAGTCGAAGGACTTATGGAGTTCTTGCAAACAAATCCAGTGCTAATATTACTAGTCATCGATGCAGTTCTTACTTCTTGATTAGTTCAGTGATGAAAGGGTTGGTCTTCTGAACAAAGAGGTACCAAAATGCATCATCTATCAGCACAACCAATCTCATTTTGATTGTTAACTCATAATTCAAGAAATTGTGACCAGTCTAACTCTAACCATGCATAATTATGTTATAGAATATTTAGGAGATAAATAACACAACATATTAAGCACATATATTAACATATTAACCCACATAGTTACCGACAGCCAGCAACTTACGGCCTCCATTTTGGGACTTGCAGAAAATAAGTAGCTAATCAGAGGAGAGAATGACTAGCAGAACTTGAAGAAGCGACCATTTCCTTAAGCTGATTGTTTGTCATTTCATGGGCAGAAAATGTCAACAAGAAAATTTCAGGAGCATACATATTATGAGTTAACATGCACAAATATGGACTTTAGCATCACTTTGCAAGTAATCCAAGCCATTATTTCCCTCATTTTTGTGCCTTGAAGTTCTCAAAGTACAATTTGCAACTTATTTATGACCTAGAGGTTAATTCATAGTCATTAATCTCATAAGTGAATGCTTGACCCAAATAATACGGCAAAATAACTATCAACATAATGGTGAAGTATGTATGATATCACACGCAAATGAACAGAGATTAGACACTAAAAAACTTAAAACAAGATTAGGTAACATGTTCGCTAGTCACATGCCTAGACCTTATAGTCTTTGCCGAAGCAAATTTATTTTAGTGCTGTAGCCACACTCACTGCTGATTTTTCTCACTATTTCTGACTGTCTTATTCAATAGGGAAATGCAGACACATGCATTTATTAATTAGCTAATTTTGAAGAGAAATTCATCATTCTATAAGAAGCAAATGACCAAAGACCAAAGACCAGTGTCCAAGTACTGAAAGTTGGTTTAGAATAAATCACGGTGATAAAAGAATGCAGGGCTGCCATTAAAAGCCTCGCCTATGCTCGGAGCAAAATCTTTTACTCATTGTTAGTTTGTCTTTTTACCCTTCTAAGTATTTTATGAACATAAATTGTCTAAAATGTGGCCACAAAGTAAGGAAACTCGGCTCCCTCGATCCTAAAATTATGACTATTATTGGCGTTGTTCATGGATTAATTAGTTCGGCTAAGTTGTATATTTAATTTATACTATATTATGACTATCTGCCATATAATTACAAGGTTTAGTCATTTTAATTAAATTGTTAAAATACCACTCTTAATAAATCTATTTATCACTATTTAATAACTATTTTTAGTTTTTAATCTTTTTTTTTATCTCCGTTGCTATTATTTTAAATTCTAATTCTCTCTGTCTCTCTCTCTCTGATATTAATATTAAGTTTCTTCTTTCCTTACGTCTTTACAACCTCTATATTTTTTTTTAAATATATATAATTTAATAATTTTATTTTACTATTGAAATACTAAAAATATAATAATTCTATATTTTATTACAATTAATAAAATTATATAATTTTTTTATAAGCACATAAAATGCACAAGTTTTACTAATATAAATAATTACACTGATAAGGGATATCTGTTTAAACTCTGGTCAACTTTTTGAAGTTGAATATAATTTATTCAGTTGATTCTTTAATTAATTAAAAAATATCTGAAATTTTGAGGGAATTATAAAAATTAATATGATAAGTTGGTTACATGATGCCGTGGCAGATTAACCGGAATATATTCTAATCCTCCAACAATTTTAAAAAACCAAAAAAAATAAAAGGATCCCAGAAAGGGGAAAGAAAAAGTCTGAAACTGCATATTTGCTTCCTTTCTCATGTTGGGAATGTTTGGATTCGGACAATGTTTCAAAAATCAGATCACTGATAAAATTTGATAGTATATTAGTTCACTGATTATAAAAAGACCAATTAATCCTACTAATAATATTTATGCATACACGCGCAAACGTTGTTTTAATAGAAGATTTAGAAAATATTAACAATATTTTAAAATCGCATAACTAATTTGTATACAAACCTAACATAGAATCATTACTTAAATGAAAAAAAAAAAAAAAGATATAACTTATCATTTATTTTTAAAAACAAAATAAACTAAATATATAATAATTAATTTGTTGGTTCATCATATAAAAAGACAAAAAAATAACTAATACTTGTAAAAACAATTACAATGGAATGAGCTTTTTTTTTTCCTTTTGTACATCTTCGGAAAATATTGGTTTTTCTTCTCTGCTATGTTTTAATTTATCGATCACTATCATATTTTCTTTCCCGCTTCCTTTATTTTCATTTTGCTCCTTCTATTCTCGTCGTCTTTTATTTTTTTTTTCTCTTTACAAAAAAAAAAAAATAAATAAATGCATAAATTAAAAGAGAAGCAACCGGTGGTCGCCTGGATTAGGCCACCGGCCGGTCCAGGTTGAGTTTAAAAAGTGAAATGGGTTGACAAACGATTATGTATGAGATAATAACATGCCGATTTAAAAGAGGGGAATGTCGATTAATTCGAAACTTGGCATAATATGATTCTATCCAACACAACGATAAAAAAAATTGATCAAAACATCCAATCTATTTAAATCGAACAAGGTCCTGGCGTTTTCTAATTTCGTCCAGGGGATTGTCATTTACTCTTGCTTCAATGCATTTGTGTCTGTGACTTTATTCCCAAGACCAGTAAATCACGGACGAAAATTACTGAGGGAAAAAAGGAAGAAGGAACCAAGAAAAAGGCAAAGTCCCAAACTTTATTCACATTCCGTTTGGGGTTAATAAAGATGCGTAAAAGAAATAAACGAGAGGTAGCACTGTTTCGCGTGGTGTCAGTGTCAGCATAACCTTGCCTGCCAAAACTTTGGGCTTCTTCATTCGAACGCCTGTTTCTCCTGCGCTTTTTCTGTGTCTACCGGTACTAGGCTACCTATCTAGCCGCTGGTACAATAATTTTGCTTTGGCCCGAACTCTGTTGACGGTTTTTGAAGTGTTCACTATTTACCTGCGATTTTGTCAGAACCACCGTTAATTTCTGCTGATAATTCAGGGAGAGAAAAAGACGCTTGCTGATTAGCCCGTCTCTAGGTGCTTCGCTTCCTCTTTCTCTCAAGCACAAGCGAAGTACGGTGCTTTTACGCAGTGTTGTGGACAAGTTGAAGGCCGGAAATTTAGCTTGCACCAATCCCGTGTCCGTCCAAATCTGTGATGCCCTCTCTTCCTGAAGCATTTTGTTTTTTCATGTTCTTGAGATTATGTTAGCTGGGCACAACTGTTATCCTCTTTCTTTTTCAATAACGTCAGCAGGAATTATTTAGTTCCCCTGCTTTCTTGGTTGTATAATTTGGTGAAATTTTACTCGAACTGGTGAAGGGGTGATCTGTTATTTCTTTAATTTATTGAATGTTCTCTTTCTTGCTTTCTTCTGCCTTTTGCTGTTAACATCTGCCCTGTTTTGAATTATTATACTCCAACTTGTTTCAGTTGATTGTTTATAATATTTGTATGATAAGACAAAGTTCCATTAGTAGATGGAAATAGGACGGGTTTTCATAATTCATATGTAGCTGATAATAATAGATTATTTGTTTAACCAACCTGGAAAATTAGATGGTACACATTTAAAATATGTCCTTTTTGTAAGCGTCAGCTTTATAAGCATATTTTTATGGTAACAGACTAAGGTCATGCCTCATTTAACTATCTTCTAAGCAAGTTTCAAAAGAGCACATAGACAAGTTTCTCTTGGGATGCTATGTTACTATGAGTTGGACATAAAAGATTTCCCATCATTCTATACCTTATTTCATATTCTTTTCCATAACTCATATTTGTATTGTCAGCATATGTAATGAATGCATAAGCTCTGAAGAAATTCTGGTGTCGATTTTATTTCACTTCTCTTCCACCTTTTCATCTTTTGATATAGTGAACTCTGCCAAGTAGCTGGATAACCTCCTAACTCAAATTTAAGACAATAAGCTTTTAATACTGTTTCCTAGCTAATGGAGTATATGCTACAGCATAACCATAGATGAATTTGTGATTTGCTAATGTTTGTCTGTTTCTATGTACTCAAGTTCTAAATTACTGACGTGGCTTTCTTATATGCTAAGCTTTATTTCCGACAGCACCCTGAAAAATAAAGGAACTATCTCAATGTCTAATTGTTTTATTTCTTTCTAAATTGTTGCTTCTTAGTCTTTTGCTCTTCTGTTTTCTCCAGATTCACAACATTCTGTAGTGGTTGTAGCTGAACTGAGTTCCCTCACAAAAGCAGCATGACATTAGGACCAAAGCAAGGGTGGAAGTCCATAGGGCGGATCCATTTGACCAAGAAATCAGCCAGACGTTTCTGTTTATTTTCAAAAGTGAAGTCAGACAACATTGGCGTGAAAAAAACCCAAGTGTGCCTCAATGTGTATGACTTGACACCCATGAATGGTTATGTCTATTGGGCTGGCCTAGGTATATTTCACTCCGGTGTAGAAGGTAGGTTTGGCTGCATTCATGTGGTTGTTGCTTCAACTTGTTTATGGTTTTTGGTATTTCGCTTCCTTTCCAATGCTTAAGGTAATTGTGTGCGATTTGTTCCATGCCTCAAATTGTTTCTTTTAATTCACCATTAGCTCTTCCTTGATTGCTTCACCAACGGGTCCACCTCATTCTATATTTTATGAGAAATTATGGAGGAATATTGTTTCTGATAAACCCTGTTTGCACTTTGCAGTTCATGGTGTAGAATATGCATTTGGAGCTCATAACCATCCGTCTAGTGGTGTCTTTGAAGTTGAACCTCGACAATGTCCTGGATTTAAGTTCAGGAAGTCCATATTTGTTGGTACGACATCACTGGACCCTACTCAAGTCAGGGAGTTCATGGAATGTCAGGCTGTGAATTATACTGGTGATACGTATCACTTGATTGTAAAGAACTGCAACCATTTCTGCAAGGACATATGCTACAAGTTGACTGGAAAAAGAATTCCGAAGTGGGTAAATCGTCTGGCTAAGTTAGGTAAGCTTCTTGCTTATCACTAGTGGAAAGTTATTCAGTCATTTACATGAAGTAAAAATATCAGTTTCATGGACAAAAACTGACAGTAGGCCACATTCTATTTCCTTCAGGAATCATTTTCCAGAAGGAATTACTAAGAATCTTTCAGATGACATGTTGCTCCTAAATCCTAGTATGTTAATTGTCATCCTGGCTCATAGTTCCTCTGTTCGTTTGTCATCCACTTAGGTTCAATCTTCAACTGTGTGTTACCTGAAGCCTTCAAGATTACCGCCGTGCAACACAACCCCAAAAACCTGCCATACGACGATAGCTTTAAAAGGAGGCTAAGAAGTACATTCAGTTGTCTGTCCTCAATCTCATCGAGGCAGAAGCAGTTGTCTACTTCATCATTGTCGCTGCGGTTCCCCCTTAAACGGTGCCTACCACTGTGGGATTTGAAAAGGTCTGCTAATGGTTCGCTCAAAGAAACGTAACCAGGACAGATCATTTGACAGCTCACCTTGCCTTTGAGATACCTGGATGAAAATATACAGATGGGTAAGGCCAGTTTGTGTGGATTGTTATAGTATTATCCTTATCTCAATGAAGCAAATCATGCTCTTGGTGGCAATAATGTGTGAATGTTGGTAGTTCTGTGCCATCTTCGTAGCTGCATACGCTCAAAGTTAGTACCAAATCAATTGATAATATCACGGCGCTTGGTGGGGTTCGTGGGTCATCTTCCATTGCTTTCCTTGGCAGAAGCCATAGATAATGTTTGGACATGACATGTAAACGCTACACTCCATATCAGTTCACTAAAGGAAAGCAATTAGGGAACAATTAGTGAACACTTCAATGAACTATTCTAGTCGATGCAAAGCAACTCATGGAGATAACATAAATGTTCTCTTGTACAGGGATTCTATCTGCCTCTCTCTATCTCTATTTCCTTTTCATTCAAAAACTGTAAACAGGGCCCTAAGGTATCATCAGCGTTCTCAATCAAGTTGAATACGAAACCATGTGTTTTCTCATATTCTGCATTCCGGTTTGAACTCTCAGGAACAAACCATCCCACGCCCAGTAATTCCAAGACCGATGACACTGCTCAAACATTTCCCACCCAAGAGAGAGCCATTTAGATAGGCGAAAAACCATGGTGATAACATCTCAAACCATGTCCTTGAATCAAAAAATATCTGTTAAACAGGGGAAATGGCTTAAACTAGTTTCCTCTGTATATACAGAACCATCAGAAACCTGCATGACTTTGCACGCCCAACCCTATTCAATAAATTGGCCTTTAGGGGTCTGTTAAACCAAGCTCCCTACTAGCCAGCTTCCAGATGGCACCAAAGTTAACTAGTATTATGGCATCCACAGATAGCATTTAGAAATTATATAAACAACAAAAATGATTTCTTCTGCATAATTCATCGGCAAATTTCATTTTGCCTTTTGAGGGCTTCATGAATCGGACATGTACAAAGGATGTACAAACGGCGGACTTGGACTATCTCTGGCAAAACAAACCTGCAGGAACACCAAAAGGATCATTCAGATTAACTGCCGTGTTCCGAACAAAAAGATTTCAAGGGCACTTAATTAAGTACTTTAGTGCAGAAAACCATAATGCATGCAAAGTTATCAAATTGAACACTCAAAACAGTCAACACACGAGCATCAAAACATGGTACTAAATGGCAAGCAACATGTGCGTTGTTACAGAAGTTATGACACTAGATTATTTATCCCCAAGTGTAAAACCATCAACATTGCTTTCTATTTGGACAGTTAATCAATGACTTCAGGGCCAGGTCTTGAAATTATCAATCGTGTTCTGGTGCAAAAAACAATCGCATGGTAATATTACCATTGAGGGCTGCATGATAAACTCGCTTCTCTGCCAATCCAATATCTGATAGAATCAAATCACCCTGCATCACAAGAAAAATAGCAAACGGGATGTGTAAGCCTTGCAAGAAGGTAATTAAGCACCAAGATCCCCTTTGTTTTTCTAAAATTAAAGAAAAACCCAAACAAAATTAAGAGATCTTCGCTAGGTAATGTGGGGGAAACCTACAGTATATCATTTCAGGTCTTACAAGATCAATTTTGTAATATTAAAAAAAGCCGAAAACATATTCCTAAACTTGACCATAAATATGTTCAGCTAAAAGAAGCTTCAGATATAAGTACCTTGCGAGCCATCAGCTTTCTAATATTTTCTGCATAAACCTTTGGATCTGCCTTTTCTTGTTCTGAGGGGTGATAGACAGGTAAGCGTGTCACTTCAATGTGATTTACAAACTGACAGAGAAGCAGAATCATATGGCGCACCTGCAGAGGCACGGGATACAAGCACAGTTACAAGACTAGTCAAAATTTTTGAGTGGTTATAAATATAAGAGTCCCTTAATTCTTAGCACAGCTAACATAAGTCATATACAAGAATCAGGCCAGATAAATTTTGATAATCAATCTTTTTATTGAAGTTCAGCTACCTACAGTTGTACATGAAGCATAGAAGACCACACTACGAGTTCGGTAAATCGTAGGTTATTGAGTAAAGTGTAAGGCAAGAATAGTATAAACAACCACATAAGAGTTACAGTGGGAATATATATATATACATAATGAAAAACCAAAAGGTGGCAGAACATAAGATTTAAATGTAATAGGGGAATTCTTAACAAAAAGAAATTATTTTCCAGTTAATGTAGAAAATGCGAGGACATTAGAGTAAATAGTACAATCAAGAAATATCAACTGCAACAAGAAGCTAATGGGAACCAAAATTGCAAAAAGAAATATGACTCACCCCAGAAATAGAGTCCCATGCAGGACTAAATCTCTTGTAGGGATACCTCAAAATAACAGGAAGTACTGGAGCCTTTGCCAAAAATGCACCAGTCTTGAATGGAAGGAGGTAGTCTCCATTTGTGGTTGTGCCTTCTGTTTAAGCACCACAATAAGAATTTCGTATACCAAAATATGAATTTATGGGGAAAATGAGGAACAAAGAGTAATACAATATTGAAATAAATTCAGTCACTACCAAACCTTTGAGGCATTTATATGAAATATTGGCTTACTCACCTTTACTTGCATGGGGTCAATAATACCATAGATTTCACACGATGCTCCAGGCACAACAGAAAGCTAAGTATTTGACCATACAAGTAACCCCAAAAGGGGATGTACAAAGATGTCTTCCATTACTAGTAATGCATATGAGAAAATGTGTATGTATAGAATAATCCATTGCCTGAAAAACAGAAATATCAACTTAATTTTTAATGTGGAGACAAAATCTAACACACACACAAATTAATAAAAGGACTAGAAAATAAAATCAATTGAAGTTGGCAGATTTAAGACTAGTTTGGTATTAGTGGTGTTGGCAATGACAGTACAACCTGGGAAAAGCATCATATTAGGAGCAAACTTATTTTGATGAGCTTCTCGAATCCTTTCACTGACAACACCTGCAAATGCCAAAGGTCAAGAAATAGCAAGTAATCTATCTATACTATATAAAAAAGTACGAATGTTTTTACCAATTGTGAAAGGACATATATATCCTTAACCAAAAGTCTGTATTTATTATAGTAAATAAGGTTATATAGGTAAAAATAAAATTTTACTTAAAATATTTATCTTTTAGTAGTAAAAGATAAATACAGACCTAATACATCTAAATAACTTTTGTAGTTATTTTTAAATTATATAAAATAGAAATTCTTTAGTTGTAGTAAACTAATAGAATTTTTAATTAATATAAATTTTAGTTGTAGAATGTTAATATTGTCCGAGCATATTCAATACTTATACAATTATTTCTAAGTTATGTAAAATAGAAATATATACTAACATAATATTAAATTATTTATAAAGTAGGTATAATTAAAAATTAATAAAAACGTTACTATTTTAAAAAAATATTTGTAGATTTGAATTTATAATAAACAAAATCATAACTGTATAATTGTATTTTAAAAAATAACAATAAATTTGTTAAAGGACATTGTCTTCATAGCCTAATAAATAGAACATGAGTAAATACAGTGAAAATTTACAAATATAAATACCAAATTAGTTAACTAAACTATGAATGATAAAACAAATAGTTAGAATAACAAGCTAAAATTAAATATATACATATATGTATATATAAAATTTCAAATATAAAGACATCACTATTGTTATAACAATATGTTATAAAATATTTAAAACGAGAGAAACTTTGATTGTCAAATTTATTAAACATGCGGTGATTCATTTTATATTTATTATTTGATTTTATAGTTATTTTTTTTTATAAACATTACAGAAAACAAATAGCAAGAAAAATAGAGTTTCTAAAATGCACTAAAAATTTAAATAAATAAATTACATATATATAAGAAATCAATGTTATCATGAAAAATAACATGTTATTAAATATTTAAAACAAATAAATTTATGACTATCAATTTATTAAATATGTTATTACTGCATAATTATATTTTTTAAAATATAACAATAATTTTTAAAAATATAACAATAAATTCATTAGAAGACATCGATATCATGGTTATTTCACCTAATAAATATAAAATATAATAATTTGTTAAAAAATTTTAAGTAAAATACCAATTAAATTAAAATATGAAAGAAAGACAAAAAGGAACATACGTAATGTTATAATAAAGAAATAAAACTTTAGAAAAATAAATAAATTTCATACATGTCATAAAACATTTAAAACAAGTGAATATTTGATTATCAATATTATAAAATATGTAATGAGGTAAACTTCAAGAAAATAATATAAATTTTCCATATAAAGAAAACTATTCTTATAATAATATATTGTAAAAATATCTAAAATGAACAAATATTTAACCATCAATTTTATTAAATATGTGATAATTATTTGAATATTATTATGTTTATTTTATAGTTAGTTATACTTTTATAAAATGTCTTATAAAACAAATAGAAACACAATATGATATAAATTATAGATTAAAAACAATATTCTTAACATATATATTATGAAAATTTAAATTATAAATACCAAAAAAAATTGTAAATTATTAATTAAAACCATATTGACATGACACTTTTGATTTAGAAAACAAAGGATTGTAATGCACAAACACAATTTATATTAAGAATTTTAAATGTTTATACTCAAGAAGGTGGTGAAGTAATAAGTTAAAATTCAATTTACTTAATGCAAAATAATAGTGAATTAATATCAATAATTTAGATATAGAACTTCAAAGCATAATCTAAATTATATAAATATTAAGCTAATTTTTATTTCAATAACCCTATTTAAGTAATTAATAAATTTTAGTTTATAGTATATCAATTTAAAAATATAATTAAAACAAAGTGAAAGTTAATACTATAATAAGGTAATCGAAAGATCAATTTCCTATCATGAGTTAAAAGAATAACTTTGATCTTTACATTAAACTATTTATAAAACTCAATTAATTTTATCTTAACATAAAGTATTTTTTGTAAATTATTTATATTTATTAGTATAAATCGCATTTTGTTATGCTACCCTAGAGTTAAAAATGTAATAAGCACAAATGCATATCTAGGTCAAAAGTTCTATATGTTAAATAATGAGATAAAATAGTTTTAATTTCACCACAATGTTATGTAAAGGTACATTTTCTTATACAATGACTATAAAAAGTACATCTTTTATGAAAAATATAATGGGGCTTTTATATAATAGTGCAATATTAAATTTTAAATTAAAAAATAATTCAATAAATGTGAATTAGTTTTGACCAAATATCATCAATTTAATTATTATATTTAAAAGATAAATTTTGTGAACACAAATGTACTTTAATGCAAGAGATATTAAATTCTAAATTCATTTCAAAAATAACTATTATGATAATATATCTACATGTATTTTTCACATTTATTGTATAAATCAAACTTTGAATTATTTATCTTTTTACTTAATTATTTCAAGATGACATACATGATCAAATAATTTTCATATCATTAAAAATTTATTATGAAAATTAAAATTCAATGACATTTTCTTTAATCATTATTTTAATATAATAAAAACACACTGTTAAAATGTAATTCAAGATGTTAAAATCTAAATTTTAAATTTTTATTAGTTTTTACTTAATTTATTAAACATTTTCTAGAAGCAAGACAATAATTTTATTTGTCACATCATAAACACAAGAAAGTAAGTATATGAACTCACTTTTCAAGAATTAAGTAAGCTATATAAATAAAAAAATTAAAATAAATAAATATTAAAATTATGTAATTTGATATACTTTTATATGATTTGATTTTAATACAAATCTTATACTATATGTGCAAAGCACATAACATTTTCTAGTATAAAAAAAATGCACAAAATCCTACATTAAGTAGAAATATGTGGAACCAAGATTCCATTTACAAGCCAAGGAAGAATATATTTCCAATATTGACCAAGATTTCTCACGTGTTCTCATACTTAATAGAAAATTCATGTTTGGCCACAATCCCTAAAAAGAATGTTGAGTCAAATAAGCTCAGGACTAAACAATTCCACAAAGAGCATATATTAAAAGCAGACAGTTTTGGTTTTCATATGTCCATCATTAATCATGAACACAGTAAACAATCCCAAGTTACCATGCCCTCCTTTTGCCAAATTATTGATTTTGTGTAGTTACTTAAAAGTTCAATGAATTGTGCAACAATTACCTGAGACACCCTTGAAGTTTGATGACTTTGACTCCCGCTGTACGTAGACACAACCGAGACATTTGCTGTAATATGAACATTCCTGAATTTGATAAGGTGACAAAGACAATAAAGAACATATGCCCAAAGGCTATAATATGCTTATTCTATATCTTATAGATACATTACAATGACCACTCACTTAACAGTGAGTCAAAAGTATAATAATGAAAACAAATCAGCAAAATCATATCATATAAGAGATACTCTAAATTTTACAAATATGATATGATTTCATCTATTTTGATTAAATTGATTATTATCACACAGTTGATTTAGTTTCCAATACTCCCCCAAGCTCAACATGAAAATTTTAAATAGAATGTTCAACTTGAAAAATGAGATCAAGCGTTTCTTCATGTCTGTAATAAGAAGTCATTGGAAAATCAACAAAAGAATGCACAGATTGAACATTGTGCAAAAACAAAATAGGCCATGATCGATGTGTAAACCTAGTTATAAATTACACTAAATTTGACTCTGTGCTATGGCAAAGAAAACAAGTCCAAAACCTATATAAATTTAACAAGGCACCACCTAAAACTCTGGTTATTTAGGCAGCTTTGGAATTGCTCTCCTAGACAAACCCAAAGAGAGAGAAAAATGCCCAAAGACATAACATGTTTATTTTCAAAAATAACCATCTATGCATATGTGTAATATAATAAAGTATAATAACGGAAACAAATCAATAGAATCATATCATATCAAACACTCTTATACAATGCTCTTATCATCTCTAATTTGAATTCCAACAAAAATTTAACAGCTGTCAAGATACCTTTTGCAAAGATAAATAATGTATAAATGCAATGTGTATAACAGGCAAGTAGGAAAAAGGATGACGAATCCATAACTTCGAAGATAATGAATGACCATAGCAGACAATATGCAATAAATATTCTTATCAGGGTACATTAACATAGGATTATTGTTGTCGTGTAGCTTTACTTAAAAAATTTTATTAAGAGATAAAAATAACAAAAGAGCCGCACGTAACATATTAGTTAATCCATGTCCATACGGGGCAGACAACCAAGAGAAGTGACACATTGTCGTTCACAAATTTTAGAGAAACAGTCATCCAAGCACAAGGAGAAAACATATACAAAGACCATATATTATTGAGATGCCAAATACCAATCAAAGGACACCGGTAGTGCAGGACAAGCTCTTTATTTCTATGTCACATCTGTCAAACACAAATACAGACCGAAAAGCAAAAACCATAAAAGCGGTTGTATCTTCCAATCAACTGTACCAATAGACACATATCATAACAAATAGCAGACGGAAAGATCTTGGTGAATCTTAGTAATATACAATTTCTCTAACACATATTCACACCAAAAAAGGGATTGAACAGACCTGATGAGACCAACAAGAGGAAGTTTAGCCACGGATCTCTTCAGCAGCAAATACAACAAGTACAAGCAACAAAAAAGCGAGCAAAGGTTTCAGTCAGATTGGCTAGCACAACAGAGGAATTTTAACAAAATATAAAAGCAAAAATTATGCTAAGAATCAACTAACCTTAGCGACAAAGCTTGGAAAAGAGGAAGACATATGGTACAGAATGTCTAAATATGATATATGATTCGATATAATGGCCCCTGGCCTGTCCAACTCTTGAGATTGATTCCTGGATGCAGTCTGTAAGTTTGTTAAAAGCATGAGATGGATGCAGAATCAAACCTTAATGACATAAGATAACAACTATCATTGAAAGTTTACAAAGTCAAAACCTAATGAATAATTAACCAAGAGAAACGCAACTAAATTAGTAAATAAGAATAAAATCGTCTATAAAGGACAAAATATATGATGAGTAAAGCAGGCATATAAGTATCAAGAATGATATCGTATTTATCTTGATTCCAATTAGGTCCAGTATCTAAATTCGTACTCGAAATGTCATTTGAACTGAAATTCCAATAGTATATTAGTAATCCCACATATGACTGTCAACAAAAAATGAACATTCCTCTAGCACGTTACTGAAAATTTCATTTCCATTTGAATCTAAGTAATTTAAGGACCAGGAAGGCCAATAATTCAAATTAGAAAACCCAAACGATAGCCTTGTCTTACATACTATAAATTGAGAGATGATTATCCATTAAAAAAGCTACAAAACAATAGTAAACTTGCGATATCTAGAGAAAATGAGTTTCAAAAACATTAAGGATACAAAGGGCATCAATCTCTCTTCTTCGACTGTGAATCATGCTCCCAGCATAAAGAGAATTGCTGAGCGCTACATTGCATCAATTGCTACCGATCTAAAATTACAATTTGCCACAATTAAGCGCTGGCCTTATATGGTAAACCAAGCTTTTAGTTCTATGGAACTGGCCATGTCAACTTGCCCAATCTAAGCATTCATTCAATATCTTTTCCCATTTCTTACATGCATCAATTCAACATATTTGTGTGCGAGGAGGAGTACATTCAGAACAGAGTGGATATGCTCTAAATTGTAAACAACCCAAGCACCGTGTTTTCCAAACCGACCTCAGAGTATAAAGCATATGGAGCAAAAACATAAGCACTGGAAATTATTAACGGCGAATATTGTTCCAGTTTAAAGCCACTTCAACAACTAACATGCTCATCACATAAACATTTTAAACAAAACTTCGATACATCAGATCATTAGACAGCAATAAAAAAGAGTACCTCACTACTCAACTGCCTGTCAACCTCATTAGGCCCGGTAGTTTCGGAAATCCAATAGAACCCGAAAACGAATAGCAAAACCCTAGACAGAAACCTACCGGTCTGCACAATCACGGCCCTGCGCCACCCCCCCAAGTGCGCGTAACCCTCCTGCTCATCCTCCCTGTTCGGCGCTAGAAACGCTGTGCACACCCTGCAAATCACGTAATATATCAACAAAGCAGCCATCCCTATCACCACTCTTATTGGCATGAGAAACACCAATGCCAGGCCAAGTAGGAATTTCTCAGCCCACGGCAATTCCCCACGGCCCATTGTCCCGTACACATCATTCCGAACGAATGCAGAGTATTTTCTCTCCATGTCTTCTATGCTTTGGTTGGATGCAGGAGTTTGGCATTGGGGTTCTTGGGTTTTGGGCTCCGGTTTAAGGAGTGGGTGATCATCGTGTTCGGATGCCGTTTGATGGTTGGTGGGTTGAGGAGTTAGAACCTTAAGCTCTGACTCCATATTCAATTTTCTAGTCAGGAAATAAGCAATTTTATTGATTTATTCTCTATGTGGAGTTTAAGGGTGTTCAGTGAACAGCCATTGTTGGTTTTGTGTTGTGCTCCCGTGGTTTAGACGAAGAGGGAGGAAGAGTTCGGGAGAGATCTGGAAGAAGTGGAGACGACGCGCCTATGGGCCAGTTTCGGTTCGCGTGACGATTTATGATTTGGTTTTTCTCTTGTATTAATCGGTGCATTGTAATCTGCAGTGTGGTCTCGAATTTGGGCTGCTAGATCGAATTCAAAGGTGGTGATTTTATTTGGTGGAAACATCTATAAGTGGGCCCACGTATCGGGTTCCCGCTAATTGGAGCGCTTAGGTAAGAAAGCCTGGTGTGTAAGGGCACTGGATTAGGCTGGTCGTACAGTTAAGGAAAATGGACCGCCGAACTCTTTGGACATGGGTGGAGTGGAAAACACGCAATGGTTATGTTTGGAATCCAACTTCCAATTTCACGAGAACGTTTCAAATTTAAAGTTATTAAATATATTATTCACTAATATTTTTATTTATATTTAAATTTAAAATTTTTTCATATATATATATATATAGAATTTATTAATTATTTTTATTTATTATATCTGTCCACGATTAAATCAATACTCTTATATATCACATATATTTTCACATTCAATTTTTATTTATGCCTTCTAACATTATTATTATCTTTATAAATTATCACGCTATTCTATTATTATTATTATATATTTTATATATAATATTATATAATAATTAAATAATATAATTTGATGTAAAAAAATGTATTAGTAAGAGTAAATGTACATGAGATTTATATGAAAATTTCATTCTGAATGGTGTTAATGATTAAATTTCAAAAATTTTGAATTATATAGGAGAGAAAAAAAAATTTACAACATCGTACTTAGTATGTATATGATTTTGAGGGGTGAAACCTCTGATTTCTAATCACTACTTTAGTATTTAGATAGTTGAAGTGTCAAGTAATACATTTGGCAATTTAAAACTCTTCAATATGTAGTTTAATACATGTAGTTTGAAGGTAGGTCTCAAATTGGCATCTAAGAGTATCCTTTTTTTCTTAAAAATATTAAAAAAGTGTTTGGCTAAGCTTATTTTAAATGACTTATAAGATTATATATTTTATTTTTAAAATAAAATAATAAACTGTTTTGATAAAGACATTTTATAAAAAAATTTAAAATTTTATAATTATAGTTAATTATAATTTTTGACGTAATACTAATAAAAATAAATTGAATATTATTATTATTATATAATTCAAGATATTTATATATTTTTTAAGTAAACCAGAAATAATTATGTGCTTTGCAGAATATTTGTATTGAAATAAATATTATATTTAATAAATATAATATTTCTTATTTATTATATACAATAATTAGATAAGTTGAGGCTTATTTATATGTAATATTTTTTATTACATGTTTTAAAGATTTTTTTGTATATTTTATAATGATTATTTGATTTAAATTATGTTGGTGCTTTTTTTTTTTTTTTGCCTTTTAGCTCTCAAAATTGACTTATTTTTCTAATATTTAAATTTAATAGTTATGGAATTATAAATTTTTTGGGATTAAAATTCTTTCTTAGATATTGAGTTGCATATTTATTTTATGATGGTTAACATATGACAAATAATATTAAATATCCTAATTATAAAATATATAAATTATTTAAATGATATTATAGGAAATCGTGATCTTAAATCTTAACAGTAGGGCATAGCCATGTTACTATACCTTTAGGAATAATATGTTATAACAAAATCTTTTAATTGAGTAAAATAATAAATAATGTCCATGATTCTATACTATCAAATATGTAGGAATTTTATTTTTTAAATATATTTAATTGATCAGCAATACGATAACTTGACAACAATTACTGGAACTTAATATGATCAGAAGAAAGTATTCCATAACTTAAAAAATATGCATTAATAATTTTTAGGTAAAAATATTATATTCATTTATCATATAAATTCTTTCATTAGATTTATATAATATATGAATATTTTATGAAGAAATAATATATATATATATATATATATTATGCATTGCCAAAATTAGATCTTCAAACATTTTAGATTATACAATGACTCATTATATAAAATCCTTCTTTAAATCTTAGTAAATTAAGAAATCGGGTTTTAATTAATTTCAAGTAATACTCTTTAGCAATTTATTTGAAATATTTATTATCATAGTTATTAAATATTTATTTGGTATTTTTCTTTCAACTATAGCTTTTTTTTAAAGAAATGTTTTTCTCTTAAATTCTTTCAATATATATAAATAGTATAGATCAACCATATATACTAGAAATTATTTATTTATTTTTTAATTTTCAACACTTAATTTATTTTATATATATTTATGAATTATACTCATGAAATTGATATGTAATTATGATATGATTTATCATCAATTGCTAGTATCAACTTGTCATCTAACATTATTCTTTAATATTTATAGGCTACTTACCAATTCTTGTTTTAATTTTGTAATTTTAATTTTATTATGTTATCTTTTATATTTCTATACTTATTTATTTATGCACACGCACGCTCACACACACACACATATATGTATGTATGTATGTATGTATTGAAGAAAAATACTTTATAGAAATTGATAGTTTATTGTTATATTTTTTGTACTTTTATGCTACTTCAAACTTATGACATTCTTTTGAATATTTATATTTGTTAAACATGTAATTTTATATGTGCACGTGTGTGTGTCATATTTTAAATTTATAATTTATATTTTAAATCCATGTTTATATTTTTTTCAAATCTATTAATAATTTTTTAAAAAAATAATTCATATTAATCTCAGTGTTAAAAGTGTAATTATTGTTTATTGATCAGTATGATATTATATTACTTAAAACTAAACTTTGAAATGGAAATAATTACACCAAAATATCTAAATATTTGATAATATTTATAGTCAGAAACATGCATATTGCATATAACATTATTTATTTCATAGCGATAGTGATTTTCAATAATATGTAATTTATTTATTATTCAATATTTTAACCCATTGCTTTAACTTTATTTATATATATTCATGCAGTATTTTATATTATATTTTACTAATATTTATTTTTATGATTTTTAACCACACTAATCTATTTTATAATTATCAGGCACTACTGTTACAAAGTTGATCAATGCATTCCCGCAAATATATCATCATTTAAACAAATGATTAAGTACTTCATATTGTATAGATAATTGATAATTATTAATAACTATATAATTAGTTTATATAATATAGGATTTTATTAGTTCTTTTGATTTTAATTAATTCATAAATTACTGTACAAGTAACTTAGATAAGTTAAAATTCTATTAGTTTTCAACTACGATTAGATTTATATTTTTAATAGAATTTTGTTTTTACTTAACTAATCTTATTCTTAATAAAAAAACACTTAATTAATATATTTAATTAATTTTTGAGAAAAATATTTAATTAGTATCCTTTTTATGAATCTAAAATTGCTCTTAAATTTCACACAAGACATATAATTGATGGGGAATATTTATGCACATAAAGAAAAATTTTAATATAATAATTTCTATCTATGAATTGTTAATTTTTGCTTAAATTTATTCATATTATTTTCAATAATATCTTATCATTATGAATATATTTAATATTTTAATTAAATATTTATTGTCTCTTATTCTAATTTTCATCTTGCAAGTTTAAATTTATAATATTTTTATTACAAATACTATATGAACTCATTTATTTTGGATTTTTAATAAGCATTTTATGTGTGGGGTTTATCATCTAACATCTTAATATTTATTTGATATTCTTCCTTTCAAACTATAGTTTATTTCTTAAGAAATACACTTTCTATTTTGATATCTTAAATAAATAACTATAATATATACATATATATATATCATTATTTTTATGTTGTATAATTATTTATTTCTTTTTATCTTTCCATACTGTATTCTTTATTTTTCACATATTATATTTAAAAATTGTTATGCAATTATAATATAATTTATCACGTGTCTACCCATGTAAACTTACTATAAATTTATCACTGAACATCGTCATTTAATATTTATTTGCTATTTTTTAAGTTTTGTCTTAATTTTGTAATGCTAATTTTATTATGTTTTATTTTCTATTTTTTCGCTTTATTAATTAGTACATATTTATAGTACATTAAGACAAATTGCTTAAATATCTGCAACACTTATAATATATTGAAATGAATCTCTTAAATATTAATCCATATTTTTATTAGAAACATTAGAAGACATAATTTTGAAAAAAAATATCGCAGCACACACACACACATATTGTTACCTAGGTTATGTAATATTTTCTTTTTGAATACGATTGGTAGTAATGTTAAGTGATGCTACGTATTTAATAATATTTATAGTCAAAGACATGCAAATTATATATAATTTTATTTATTTCACAACAATAGTGATTTTCAATAATATGTCATTTATTTATTTTTTGAATGTTACTCATTGTTGTAACTTTATTTATGTTTTCTATTTATTTATCTTTTGTAATTTTGTTTTTTTGATATTTATTTTGTGATTTTTAATCACATTAATCCATTTTAGATTTGTTAAGTGTTACAATTATGAAGTCAATGTATTCCAACAAATTTATTATTAGACAAATAATTAAGTACTTTATATGGCATAGATAACCGATAATTATTAATAATTATATAATTAGTTCATATAATTTATGTTTCTCTAAGTTCCTTTGGTTTTGATTAATTAATGTAACTATACAAGTAGTTTAGATGAATTAGAATTCTGTTAATTTTGAACTACTTAAAAATTTATATTTTAAACAAAATTTTATTTTTACTTAATTAATCTTATTTTTATTTAATATGTATATACAAGTAAGGATCTGCACGTCTTTTCACAATTGGCTAAAAATATATGAAAGGAAACATACTTTTTATAGAGTAGATAATTATATAAAAATGTAACTAAAAATGTTTAAAAACAAGATGAGAAAAACTAACTTATTTTTAAGGAACTTATAAAGTTCTAAACACTATTTTATTAAAAAAATTATCAAACACTTTTGAAAAATTTATAAAATCACTAATATCTTATAAGATATTTAAAAAACTTACAATCTTATCCAAATATCTTTTAAATAATTACACTTATGGAATCATATTCCATTTTCTCCTCTTCATTATGCCGTCTAAATAATTGTGAAGTCAATGTCTTCCTACAAATTTATTATTAGACAATCAATTAAGCACTTTTTATGGTATAGGTCACATATACTTATTAATAACTATATAATTAGTTTATATAATTTATGATGCTATTAGTTCCTTTGATTTTGTTTAATTTATGTAACTAAACAAGTAGTTTAAATGAGTTAGAATTCTAATAGTTTTTAACTACTTAAAAATTTATATTTTAAATAGAATTTTGTTTTTTTTAATTAACCTTTTTTTATTTAATTTGTATATAGAAGTAAGAACACGTGTGTCTTTTCACAATAGGACAAAAACACATGGAAAGGAAACATACTTTTTATAATATACATACATATATATAAAGAAGTAACTTAAATTATTTAAAAATGAGTTTAAAAAAGCTAACTTATTTTGAAAGGAATTGTAAACTCTAAATACTATTTCATTAAAAAGTTTACCAGATATTTTTCAATAACTTATAAAATCACAAACATCTTATAAGATGTTTTGAAAAATTTGCAAACTCACTCAAACAGTCTCTAAATAATTACACTTCTGGAATCATATTCTGTTTTCTCCTCTTCCCTTTAATATTCTCAAGAATGATGCCCCCTAAATAATTACGCTTATGCAATCATAATCCCTTTTCTCCTCTTCCTTTTGCCCTCTAAATAATGGTGAAGTCAATATATTCCAACAAATTTATTATTAGACCAATAATTAAGCGTTTGATATGGTATAGATAGCCAATAGTTATTACTAATTATATAATTAGTTTCTATAATTTGTGATTCTATTAGTTCCTTTGATTTTGATTAGTTTGTGTAATTATACAAGTAATTTAGATGAGTTAGAATTCTATTAGTTTTTAACTACTTAAAAATTTATATATTAAATAAAATTTTGTTTTTACTTAATTAACTTTATTTTTATTTAATATGTACATACAAGTAAGGATAGGGATGTCTCTTCACAATAAGCCAAAACACATGGAAAGGAAACATACTTTTATACATAGTGTGTGTATAAAGAAGTAACTTAACATGTTTAAAAATAAATTGAAAAAAGATAACTTATTTTTAAAGGGCTTACTAACTCTATATACTATTTCATTAAAAATTTTATCAAATTTTTTTGAAAAGCTTATATTACAAACATCTTATGAAATGTTTTAAAAATCTTACAAGCTCATCCAAAGACCCTATAAATACTTACACTTATGGAATCATATTCCGTTTCCTTCTCTTCCTTTTAAAAATTTTCAAGGATGATGCCCTTTAAATAATTACACTTGTATAATCATAATCCCCTTTCTCCTCTTCCTTGTGCCCTCTAAATAATTGTGAAGTCAATGTACTCGAACAAATTTATTATTAGACTACTAATTAAGCACTTTATATGGTATAGATAACTGATAATTGTTAATAATTATATAATTAGTTTATATAACTCATGATTCTATTAGTTCCTTTGATTTTGATTAATTTATGTAATTATACAAGTAGTTTAGATGAGATAAAACTCTATTAGTTTTTAACTACTTAAAAATTTATATATTAAATAGAACTTTTTTTACTTAATTAACCTTATTTTTATTTGATATGTATATACAAGTTAGAACACGCATGTCTTTTCACAACGAGCCAAAAACACTAAAAAGGAACCATACTTTTTTGTAGTGTGTGTGTGTACAGATAGATAGATAGATAGAAGTTACTTAAAATTTTTAAAAATAAGTTAGTAAAAATTAATTTATTTTTAAGAGGCTTGCAAGTTTTAAACAGTATTTCATTAAAAAATTTATCAAATATTTTTAAAAAACTTATAAAATCAAACCATCTTATAAGATATTTTTAAAAATTTACAAACTTACTCAAATACCCTCTAAATAATTGCACTTATGGAATCATATTCTGTTTTCTCCTCTTCCTTTTAAATATTCTCGAGAATGATGCCCTCTAAATAATCACACTCACATAATCATAAGCCCTTTTCTCCTCTTCCTTATGACGTCTAAATTGTGAAGTCAATGTATTCCAACAAATTTATTATGACACAAATAATTAAGCACTTTAAACGGTATAGAAAACCGATAATTATTCTTAACTATATAACTAGTTTATTTAATTTATAATTCTATTGGTTCCTTTGATTTTGATTAATTTATGTATATACAAGTAAGGATACATATGTCTTCTCACAATGAGCCAAAAATAAATGGAAAGGAAACTGACTTTCATATAGATATAAATATAAAGAAGTAATTTAAGATGTTTAAAAATAAGAGAGGAAAACTGGCTTATTTTTATGGGGTTTGAAAGCTCTAAATACTATTTCATTAAAAAATTTATTACGTACCTTTGAAAAACTTATAAAATCATAAACATTTTATAAAATATTTAGAAAAATTTACAAATTCATCCAAACACCTTCTAAATAATTACACTTGTGGAATCATATTCCTCTTCCTCCTTTTAAATATTCTCAAGGATGATGCCCTCTAAATAATTAGTCATATAATCTTATTCCCTTTTCTCCTCTTCCTTATGCCCTCTGTATAATTACACTTATAGAATCACATTCCCTATTATCCTCTTCCTTTTTAATATTCTCATGAATGATATCCTCTAAATAATTACACTTATAGAATCATATTCCCTTTTCTTCTCCTCCTTTTTAATAATCTGAAGAATGATGCCGTCTAAATAATTACACTTAGAGAATCATTTTCCCTTTTCTCCTCTTCCTTTTTAATATTCTCAAGAATGATGTTCAGCCATCCAGAACAATTCATATATGATATATGCTGTCGGAAGTTAAGCATGGCTACAGATATTCGATGAAAATTGCAGCTTTGGTGACGCGATCTAAGGATCCGTCATATTTTATTTTAGTATTTATTAATTTTAGTTTTATTTGTTAATGGGCTTTATTAATAAATTAGGCTGTATGAACCTTTAGATTAGAGTCTGATAGTATTTAGTATAAATAGTAGTTTGTTTTTCAGTTAGAAGGAGATTCAAACAGACAGAGTTTTTAATTAATTCAGATTTCTTTTCAATTTCCTGAAATTGTGCCTATTCAATTTCTCGTGAATTCCTATCCCAAATTGAGTCATTCCGAAGTGGTCCGTGTAATTCGTAACATATCAATCAGTATTCGGTGTGCTGATTGTGGTCATTTCCATCGAGTTCAATCCAATCCTACCACGTTGAGTCGGCGTTCTTCGCTTTGTTTACGTCCCTGGGATTCTCATATTCGGGTTCGATTACACAGTCGTTATCCTGCTATTTTGACATGATTTTGATTGCGTCAGTTTGGTATCAGAATGAGTTTGTGATACACGATCTGGAGTTTTAAAAAAAAAGTCAAAAAAAAAAAGAAGGGGGAAATCGGCTGCCACGACCGGCTGAAAATCGTAGCCGAATCCGCCGCCGTTTTAGCCGATTTCTGGCCGCAAATCTCACCCAAAGTGACGACGCCGCGAGCCCATTCGATTCCGACTCAAATCGCCGCTGGAGGAGGAGCGAATAAGCCGTAATTTCACCGCAACGCCGCACGAGCCCCATCTGAAATCCAAGCTGCCCTGCCTAGATTCACCGCCCGTCACCACCGTCGAGGCCTCCCCAGGTGCCCAAGTTGGGCCAGTCGACGTCGGCCACTTCCACGGGCGAACGATGGCGAATTCGGCCCTAGCCACGTCGTTGCTGCCGACCGAGTAAAAAAAAAACAGAGGTTCGAGTATTCCAAAAAAAAAATTTCAGTTGGGCCGAAGTTGATTGGACTGAAATTACTTTGGGCCAGACTGTTGCTAGGCCAGAGACGTGTTTGGGCCGAAGGGATTGAGTTGGACCAGAAGCTGCCGCTGGGCTGGACCGTCTGTGTTGACGTGGTAAGGCCGTGTTTGGTTACAATTTCTGTTCCAACTAGAATTTCTGTCTCAACTTAAGGTCCTATTTGGTTGCTGATTTTTTTTTTTAAAAAAAAAGAGGCAAAAAAAAAGAGCCAAAAAAAAGGAGGCCAAAAAGAAAAAGAGAGGCCAAAAAAAGAAAAAAACAGAGAGAGAGAGAGAGAAGGGAGGAATTTTATTTATTTATTTATTTTTATTTTTTTAGTGGTTGTATTTGGGGATATTGTAAATTGAGATACTTGCTTATCTCATATTTTTTTCCATTGTAGCTCTATATCTATCATACCGAGTACTTGTATTGTTTTACGTTGTTTGAATTATTAAGGCCACTTTGGAATCACACGAGAAGAGCACAAAAAATTGAAGTTTATAAGAAAATAAATTGATTTTATGTGATACACGAGCGGAGGTAAAAAACGAGTGTCAGAGAGCCCTTCATCTAAGAGGAGAGAGAATAGTAAATTTTGTGAGACTACTGGTGAGGACTTTTACTACTAACTATTACCTCTTATTGTTATTTCTTGCAGCATCAGTTACGTTGAATGACCAGTCAATATTCAGGTTAGGGTAATAGTCATGACGAAAAAAAATTTTTATTTGAGTCTCTTAATGGTAAATTGAGGAAGCTTACTAGGAGTATTGAGGGTATGCATGACAGGATGACAGATATACGAGACTAGTTAGAGCACATAGAAGCGTCACAAGCTACAACCCTAGAAAGAGACGGTGAACTGTCCAGGCCACCTAAACGCAAAGGCAGCCTTGTGCCAGGCCGAGTTTGGACTAGGGATAGACATGGGCCTCATGTCAGGCTTGTGAGGCAAGATCGACATGATTATGATGAGGAATATGAGTACGACGAGACATTTAAGGTATCGGATTCTTATATTGAAATTAATTTTGGTTGTGTCTTAATTGCTTTTAGTGTGGGTATAGCATGAGTGAATGCCAAAACGAGGAAGTTGACACTCATATTGGCATTAACAAAGTTGTGGAAGAAAAGAAAGGCGCATCCATAGAGATGTCATCTTTGACTAAAGTGATGATTGCAGATAAAATGCCACTGGAAGAAGTACAATATGAAGATAATAACAGTATTAGCACATATCTGGAAATTGAGGAGAAAAGTGAACGAAAAGAAATAACAGAATTCGTAGAAATTTAAAAGAATAGAGCTGAGATGGAAAAGGCTATAGAAATTAAAGTGGAAGTTGAGGACATCCACAAGAATGAAGAACAAGTAAAAGATTGGAAGATTAAACTTCTACAGAGCCACGTGTACCTTGATCTATTTGACCATCTAGCAGATGCCTTATCCAATTGTACTACACAAGAGTTGAAGATATTTTTATTTGCAGAGGCTACATATGCATATCTGGATAAGTCGTCAGTGTTTTTTCTTCTTTTATATGGTTTGTTGCTGATATTTTTGTATTTGGCTCATGGGAAGATAAAGCTGAAGTTTCTGCGAGACGATGAAGAGTTGAAGAGCTTCCAGAGATTCGTATTTGATCCAGGAGGACACAAATTCAAATTGAAGACAATTCGCCCTCAAAAGGAGGGATATGATGCGATCCAAGGATCCGTCATATTTTATTTTAGTTTTTATTAATTTGAGTTTTATTTGTTAATGGGCTTAATTAATAAATCAGGTTATATGGGCTTTTAGATTAGAGTCTGATAGTAGTTTGTTTTTCAATTAGCGGAAGATTCAAACAGATAGAGTTTTTAATTAATTCAAGTTTCTTTTCAAAATTCCTGAAATTGTGCCTTTTCAATTTATTATGAATTCCTATCCCAAATCAAGTCATTTTAGAGTGGTTCATGTGATTCGTTACATGTCAATCAATATTCGGTATACTGATTGTGGTCGTTTCCATCGAGTTCAATCCAATCCTACCACGTTGGGTCGGCGTTCTTCGCTCGGTTTGCATCCTTGAGATTCTCAGATTTGGGTTCAATTACACCGTCGCTATCCTACTGTTTCGACGTGATTCTGCTAATTGATACGTTACGAATTACACGTACCACTCCAGAATGACTCGATTTGGGATAGAAATTTACGAAAAATTGAAAAGACACAATTTCAAAGAATTTGAAAAGAAACCTGGATTAATTAAAAACTCTGTCTGGCTGAATCTCCCTCTAACTGAAAAATAAACTACTATTTATACTAAATACTATCAGACTTTAACCTAAAAGTCTATATAGCCTAATTTATTAATAAAACTCGTTAACAAATAAAACTAGAATTAATAAATACTAAAATAAAATATTACGGATCCTTAGATCATGTCATTTGGATAATTTCCTTTCATATTGTCTATATGTTTGAAGAAATGTGTGTCCTATACCAACTTTACTAACTTCAATAATCATGAAGATGACAATAATGACAATGCAAGTCAATCCCAAGCCGACCCTTCTGTAGTAGTAATTTAAAAATTCAAGTCCCAAAAAAAGACAATACGTCCACCCCTTCTGCTTAAAAATTGAAGTCCCAATAAAGATAACACACACACACACACACACACACAGAGAGATATTGCTCATGTCTTAAAACTTACCCACATTTTGGGAACAGACCCACATATATACAGATGATATCTTTACTTTTACCCTTACGCTCTACACTAATTTTATACTTATGCTCTTCTTACCCACTGCTTGTTAGCGTAGGCCGGTGGCTGTAGTTGCCAGTCCAAACAGCCAAGACACCTGTTTTCCCTTCTTCATTATCATTACGCTTTGATTAATAGGCGTAGTTGGGTACACCACACACACACAAACATCAATAACGGCAGAAGCAACGAGAGAATGCGCTGCATCAAAGTTCATGCAGCCATGTTACTTCAAAAATGTATTTAATTATTATATTTTTAAAATTTTTTTCTTTCTTATTTTTACAATTAAAATTTAAAAACAAACAAAAATATCATTAAAAATTTGGATCTTTCAGTATGACAATAATTTCACCAGTATTGAGCCACCACATCTCAGCTTTGTTAGCAAACAGTGCGTACGCACATAAACGGTAATGTTTCAATATTCAATTCTGACACATTGCTCCCCCAATCCCGTACACTAAATTCAAGAGAGAAAATCTAAACCAAGGAAGGACTGCATAACAGTGGAAGCCACTAACTATCCAAGAACGTTATGGCTTCCATAGTGCCAGAATTTCTTTGTTATAACTTCGGACTTCTGGTTTGATCAATTAGAGACCCGCGTTTGTAGAAACTCAAAAAGAAATTATCGGTTGCAAACAAGAAATAAGAGACTCGAGAGTTGCACACGACAGGGACAACGACTGGAGATGATGACAGATATTGGTTCACATATTACAAGTTATATTATAAACGCGTCGAGTGCCATCTCATGTCAAGATGTGACTTATGTCACATTACAACAACCTTCGAGCCTGTCTGCCAGTCCGTAGATACTATTGGGAAATGGGAACACCTTTTTCTACGGTTACTAATTTCAGACCTAAAACACTTCTGGTGATAAACCGCGAAAGAAGCCAGGGTATAATTCTTTGAAAATCACTACCACATTCTTCCACACTCCTACTGACAAAGAGGAATCAACCCCAGGTATAAACTATTTTACAAATTAGTCAGATAGTGATCATTCATTGAGCAGAGGTTCATACTTCAGCAAGCCAAGTTATATTCAATAAAAAGTAGCAGCAATCTCAATTGTGATTCCATAGAAAGCTACCAAAACAGGGAACTTCAATCCATTAGAAGCTTTATTCATTAATTCTGCAAACTACAACTAGTAAGTTTACTAAGAGCCCATTTTCCTTTCTTTTTTATTTTTCATTTGGGCGGAACTGTGAACAGACACATCTAACTATTCCTCCCTGCATCTCCTTAACTGCTACATATCAATAGACAACAGAAGAGATCATCCCCGTACCCTAAAAACTTCAGCAAGATACCCAACTCTTATGAATACTAATAACAGCAGACAGCAGCCCGACGGAAGACGTCAAGAGCGGCGCTGAAAGCGGTCCTCTGCCATCTCTAATAATAGCCAGTGCCATCAAACCACCAGCCAAATCTTGAACCACCGAAAGCCTCTTCATCATCTTCTTCTCCCTCAGTATACTCGGCTTCTCCTGCTCTTCCGCACACCCAGTGCCCTTCGACCCCGCGACATCAATGCTCGACACCAAACGCCTCTCATCTTCATCAATCTTCATCAATTCCATCATGTTCAAGCTCACGCTCGCAAAATGCGCTGCAAGCGCGCACCAGGCTCCCCACTTCTGTAACGTGTGCATGTGCCTCTTGTCAATCAATCCAGCATGCCCTAACCACACAAACTGTTCGATGAAACAGTTCAGTCCCCCCCCGCCATGGGCAATAACATCAAGGACGAAATTCAGCTGTAAGTGAGAAGTCAAATCGACCTTGCGTAAAGCGTTGACATCATGGATGAAATTGCCTAAAAGGAAGGCCTCGAGGCTGACTCCGACGCTTGATTCGAAGGATTTGAGGCGGGCGTGTAGTGGCCCTTGGGCGAGGAGGGAGGAGGCGAGGATGATCTTAGTGGCGTACCTTGAGATTTTCAACAGCCTGGCGACGCTGTCACGCTTGGCTAAGTAGACTTCAAGGTGCGTTAAGAAATCCTCGTTCTTGGAGACGGGGTTTTGGGATGTGGGATCAGGGATTGGAGACTGGGAAGCCATGGATATATGGGATTTGGCAAAGAAGAAGCGATCGCCGATCAGTTTGAATTTCTGCGGGGAATGGGACCAGAACGCGCCTAGAGGCTAGAGCTTGAACCTTCTTTATTTGCGTCCCAAACTGCCTCTCGCGCCCTATAAAATAAATTTCGAGGAAGGCCAAGACAGTGTTTGGTTCAACTTAAGAATAATTCTCTCTCAAACATAAATATAAACATTTTAAAGTTTAATTATAATGTCTAATACATGAATGTATGTATGCACTTACATTACATTTATATATATACTAACACTTTAGTATGTTCGTTGCATGTGAAATCAAAAAAATATCTTATAAATAAATTATTTGAATAAAATATAATTTCTTATGTTATTGATATAAATTAACTTATATTTATACAAAGTTATTAATTAGAAAAATAAATAACAAAAGCAAGCACAAACTATTATATACAAATTTAAAATAATTATTCTTTAATGCATGATATGGTATATTCTTACAAATTGACTCTTCATTTTATTATTTATATTAGACAATAAAAGAAAGCGATTTTAATTGAATCTATCAAAGAAAATATTTTGGGCAATTTATTAATAATAAAAAGTAGTTACTACATATGTTTTATTTTTTATATGAAGAAGGAGATGTATTTTGCCAACGATTATTCTATCTCATTTCTTTTCACGTCAAAAAATAGTAACCTAAAATCTCACTTTTTATTCCCGTCAAAATATTGAACCAAACCCTGCAATACTAATAGGTCCGACGTACCTTTTTACTCATTTTTATATTCCTTTTATTTTTCTACTGAGGGTGCGACCCTAGGTTTTGACTTTTGACCGCAATTCCAAACCACGTCACTTTGGAGTTGTTTGTCAGAAACAAGACGAAAGCCGAAAATTACGACTTGCCTCATTCGATCAGGATCAACTATTATTGAACATTCACTGGCTTTCATTACGTCGAAGGAACAGTAAACGAAGTTACTCACACCAGCCTCTCTTTCTATATTCGCCCGCATACCCAATTTGTTAAGTAATTTAATATTGCGATTTTTTGTGTCGCGTCGATCGTTGATGTGACCATGACAGCACCTAATTTTAATAGTCTATTTTAAATAGTTTTTTTTTTTTTTTTGGAAACTATTGTTATTTATGTTTAGGATTAGTTTTGTTTAGGAAAAATAGTTATTTGATATTATTTGGTAGAATTAGGATTATTTCAAAGTTGTTGTCTATAAATAAGACATTAGGATTGTTAGAAATTTTAGATCATTTTTGACGAATTTTGAGGTTTTTTTTTTTCCTTCTCCAAACCGTGGTACAATAGTATTAAAGGAGACAATCGATGTGCCAGCAATTGATTTCGTCCTTCCTATGGGCCTCAGCACGCCAAGGAAATTTTCATTTGATGTATTTAATTTTCACATTAACGAAAATGGAATTCCTGTGGTGAGCACTTGGAATGCAAGTGCATGGATAAACAATCTATCAAAATAACGGATAGAAAAAGTATAAGTAACTCAAGAAGACTGTCAAATATTTTTGTGCAACAAATTGCATTGAAACTTCCCCAACATACAAGTCAAGAAAATTGCATATGGGATCGGGGAATTATATTTTCAAAGTTTAGTCGCACCCCAATTCTTCACGAAACTCAAGAGTGAGCTATGCTTTAAGAGGGAGGTTCGACTTGATCATCATAGTCTATTTTTAAATATGATTCTTTAAAAATTATTATTATTTATTTAGATGAGTTTAGGATTATTTTTGGATAGGTAAAATAGTTATTTGATATTATTTTATAGAATTAAAATTATTTCAAAGTTGTTGTCCTAGTCAGTAATTTAAAAATCGACTCAAATCAAACGGTTCAACCAATCAGACTATCGATCTGTCAAAAAACCTGTTTAAGTATGAGTTAAAAATGAAAAATATAACAACTCAAATAAAATAAAGTAAAATTATAGTAGAATCGTTAACCTAAGTGAATTGGTTATGGTTCAAACAGTATAAATTTTTAAATCTAACTTTTCCTCTTCTTTGTTCACTTTTTATTTTTTATTTTAATGCATTTTCCATTTGTTCTCCTTTACACAAAAAAAAAAAAAGAATAAATTGAATAAATTCTTTCAAAATCTTATACTTTTGACTTAGACATATATTGATTATGTAGGACTTTATGAAAATTCTACATATTCAGATGAAATAGTTTAACAAGGAAAAATTTTACTGTATATTTCTATTTATTGAGTTACTGTTTATTGTTTTCATTTATGTGGTATTTTTGTTGTATTATTGTAGTATATTTAACTATTAACAGTAATAAAAAACTTAAAATTAAAGCTCAAATATTTTTTCTTAATATTTATCATTTTATGTATTTTTTACATATTAAATAATATTTATAATACCAATATGACATATTCAGTTTGAATACAAATGAACTATGGGTTGATTCAATAACTCTCAAATTGGTAAATTTTATAATTTTTTATGGCGGGTTTGATTTTAGCTATAAAAAATAAATAGGGCATTAGGGTTCTCGGAAATTTTAAGTCCCTTTTTTTATTTGACGAATTTTGAGTTAATTTGTTTTTTCTGCACGTGGTTCATAATTTATTTACTTAGTTTTCTCTCAAACGTGTGTTTGCGTGAGTCATATGTTCAATCCCTCATTCTTTTGCACGTGCGTAGGCCAAAACCCATGCGACGCAGAGCTACACTTGATACACTGTGTCACGATCTTCGTTTAGAACGTTGATGGTCATTGTTTGGATTAATTAGTTTTGGATAAGAGTACATGCAATCTCGCTGGCATTAAAAATCAAGCACCGTTCCACCCTAAAGAATAATCGAATTAGAACACGGAAACTGGGAATTTTTGCAATTAACTCCTTCGAAAATTTGATATTGTACGCCGCCGTGCCATTACGCGAATTCCTGCCACGTACGAGCCAGAATTTTTGTCCTTAATTAATTTTTGACGATCGATGTGCCAGCAATTAGATTCACATACATAAAGAATTTTAATTTTTAATTTAATTTTGATATTTAAATTTAGTACACTGCATCGAACAAGAAATCAAATTTTATTTTTATTTTTTCATTAATGATGTAATTTTTATTAATGTTATTACTTTTGTTACTATGATTTATATTTTTGTTAATATTTTACTTCAATTCAATTTTTTCTATTAATTTTGTCATTTTTTATTTTTTATTTTTTATTCTTCATTTTCATTTCGTTTTCTTCTTCTTTTTGATTTTTGAAATAAAATTGGTAATCGAAATACCGAATCAAAAAAATTACATTCGACGTAATGAAATTTGATTCGGCACCCAATGAACACCCTTAAATTTGTTGGCAACAATCCTCATTTCTGAGGTCACTAATTCTGTTGTTAAAATGTG
Source organism: Avicennia marina (assembly GCA_019155195.1). Lineage (NCBI taxonomy): Eukaryota > Viridiplantae > Streptophyta > Magnoliopsida > Lamiales > Acanthaceae > Avicennia > Avicennia marina. Next base: position 3,207,587 of record CM032781.1, on the reverse strand, counting down.
TTACGTTGTAACTCCTAGCTAGTTTGTGACACAATAAACACATCACTTTGCAACACAAAAAAAAAAAAAAAAAAAACAGTAGATTTTGGATTATAGTCAAGTTAAGAGAAGATGCAAGATGGATGTTATGAGTAAGGCCCCAATTGGCTATCCATGTTCATTTAGTCAGTAGTCATATTTAAACAATCAGTGCATTTTCTGGTATATTTGCTTCAGTTTTGAGTTGTATGCATTTTTCAATGATCAGCCTTGTCTATCGTCTTATTCATTTAAACAGATCAACCCGCACGGTAAGGACCGAAACAGAACTCAGATATTTGGTCAAATATGACAACAAGAGGCTATGTTTGGGAGAGGAGTTTTTGTTTAATACGATGTATTGATGTTTGGTACGAGGCGTGTTGAAATGAGCAGTAGTATATTTGAAAAGAATGTTTTAATAAAATGAATAGTATAATTTATTTGAGTATATGTATAAAATATATAATAATGATTAGATAATGAGATAATTTATAAAGATAATAATTGTATTATAGAATATAAATAAAAATAAATGTGAATATATATGTGATTGAAAAAATAATTATTTAATTATATATAAAATTTTAAATTTAAATTTAGATGAAGACGTTGTTTAATGATATATTTATTAGAATGAAATTTGATATGTTTTATTGTTAAAAGTTGGGTTGGGCGTTATGCGTCTAGTTTTCTCAATTTAATACAAAACTTTTATGGGACAAAAACACACAGATTTTCATCTTGTATATCTAACTTCGACCAATTGACTGCAAAAGTCTCCTGGCATTGTAATCAATTGCATGTGATCTCATTAAAATTACATGGTAAAATGAGACGGCATTTTCTGTCATGTAAATGTAAGCTCACCGGCAACCGTATCCGAACAGTTCGGTTCCCAAATGTTAAAACAGTTTTTGTCGTCGTCCGTCCGGCATCCGTCTCTTCTCTGCGGCAATTTCCTTCCATTTTTGCCCTTCACTTCTCTAATTTACAACGCTACATTTCAAGCAGACAAATAAAATGCTAGAGGTAGCTGAAAAACCGGTCCGAACCCGGTCAATTCTCGCTTCGACAGGAAACCGGGTTCGGGTTTTGGAAGAACAGAGGCGAAAGAAAGAGATGGCGAAGAAGCCGGCGGAGAAGGCTAAGAAAGTAATTTCTCAGTCACCGGCGAAACCAGCCGCGGATGCAGCTACTGTTGCGAGGTCTACTGTTTCAGCTGGTAGCTCTTTGGACTCTTCGTCGTCCTCTTCTTCTTCCAGTGGCTCGAATGTAAAATCTGGGAAAGGTGCGGGCTCGAGGAGGATAAAAAGTAGTAATGGCGTTGTAAAAGCTGAGAAAGTTGTGCCTGATGAAGCTCTGGCGCTCTCTCCTGCGGTTCCGATTCCTGTTAAACGTTGCGATTGGATTACAACAAATTCAGGTAATTTTATTGTCAATTTTCCATTTTCTAAAGCTTGCTTGTGCTCTTTATGTTTCTAGTTTTTTTTCTCTGAAATTTTTTTGGTTGTGTCGTCGTCGTCGGTCCTGTTTCCTTTTCAGTTTTTTGCATGATCATTGATTGAACGAAATTGAGGGTAAGGAGAGGCTACAATAATATAATAATTGTTTATGTCGTCTAGTATACTGATGAATAGAATGACGTCCTCAAAATAATTACACACTTATAGAATCATGTTCCCTTTTCTCCTCCTTTTTAATATTCTCAAGAATGAAGCCCTCTAAATAATTACCCTTATAGAATCATATTCCCTTTTCTCTTCCTTTTTAATATTCTCAAGAATGATGTTCAGCCATCTAGAACAATTCATAGCATATCTGCCGTAGGGAGTTAAGCATGGCTACAGATATTCGATGAAAATTGCAGCTTTGGATAATTTCCTTTCAAATTGTCTATATGTTTGAAGAAATGTTTTGTGCCATACCAACTTTACTAACTACAATAATCATGAAGATGACAATAATGACAATGCAAGTCAATCCTAAGCCACCCATTCTGCTCTAGTAATTAAAAAATTGAAGTCCCAAAAAGACAAGACTTATAAATTTACACACACACAAATATATATTGCTCAGGTCTCAAAACTTATCCACATTTTTTGAACAGATCCACACACACACACACACACACATATAGATAATATCTTTACACTACTTTTTACCTTATGCTTTACACTACTTTTTACCTTATGCTTTACACTACTTTTATCCTTATGCCCTTCTTACCAGATGCTTGTCAGCGTAGGCCTGTGGCCGTAGTCGCCAGTCCAAACAGCCACCAGACCTGTTTTTCGTTTTTTATTACGCTTGTGTACAAGTGGGTACACCACACATTAAAAGCAACGAAAGAATGGGCTGCATCTAAGTTTCTGCATGTATGTTTGTTTTTGAATTATGTACTTAAAAATATATATCTAATTATTACATTTTAAAATTTTTTTATCTTACTTTTACAACTGAAAAACAAATAAAGACATCACTAAAAATTTGGATCTTTCAGTTTGGCAATAATTTCACCAGTATTGAGCCACCACATTTCAGCCTTATTAGCAAACACTGAGTGGGCACATAAACGGCGATGTTTCAATATTCAATTCTCACATATTGCTCCCCCAATTCCGCAAACTAAAATCAAGAGAGAAAATCTGAAACAAGGACTGCATAGTAGTGGAAGCCACTAACTAGATAAGAACGTTATGGCTTCCATAGTGCCAGAATTCCTTTGTTATGACTTCGGACTTCTGGTTTGATCAATAAGAGACCGCGTTTACAGAAACTCAAAAGAAATTCTCAGTTCCAAACAAGAAATAAGAGACTCGAGAGAGATTCAACGACTCGAGATAATGACACATATTGGTTCACAAATTACAAGTTCTATTACAAACGGGTTGAGTGCCACCTCATGTCACGTCGATAAAATATAAATGGTCATTTCTAAAGATGTGACCTGTGTCACAGTACAAACAAACTTCAAGTGCCAGTCCGCAGACACTATTAGGAAGGGGGAAGACCTTTTATCTAAAGTTACTAATTTGCGACTGCAAAACCCAACCATTCCTGAGACTAAAACAATTCTGGGGATAACCCCCCAAAAAAGGCCTCACGGGTATAATTCTTTGATCATCACTATCAGGTTCACCCGCACTCCTACTGACAAAGAGGAATCAACCCCAGTGATAAACTACAAATTAATCAGACAGTGATCATGTATTGAACAGAGATTCATACTTCAACAAACCAAGTTTTATTCAACAAAAAATAGCAGCAGTCTCAACCATGATTCAACAGAAAGCTACCAAAACAAGGAACTTCAATCCATTAGAATCTTTATTCGCTAATTCTGCAAACTACAGCTAATAAGTTTACTAAGAGCCCATTTTCCCTTTTTTTTCCCCTTTTTTTCATTTGGGCGGAACTCTAAACAGACAATGGCTGCCCATTGCCACCATTTCAAATCGTTGACACATCTAACTATTCCTCCCTGCATCTCCTTAATTGCTACATATCAATAGAGAACAGACGAGACCATTACCTTAAAAACTTCAGCAAGATATCCAATTCTTATGAGTACTAAGAACGGCAGACAGCAGCCCGGCGGAAGACGTCAAGAGCGGCGCTGAAAGCCGTCCTCTGCCATCTCTAATATCAGCCAGCGCCATCAAACCATCAGCCAAATCTTGAACCACCGAAAGCCTCTTCGTCATCTTCTTCTCCCTCAGCTTCCTCAGCTTCTCCGGCACCTCCCCACACCCTGTGTCCCTCGACTCCGCCACATCAATGCTCGACACCAAAAGCCTCTCATCTTCATCAATCTTCTTCAATTCCATCACCTTCAAGCTCACGCTCCCGAAATACCCTACAAACTCGCACCAGGCACTCCACTTCTGTAACGTGGGCATGTGCCTCTTGTCAATTAATCCAGCCTTCCCTAACCACACAAACTGTTCGATGAAATAGTACAGCCCCTCCCCGCCATAGGCAATTACAGCAAGGACCAAATTCAGCTGAAAGTGAGGAGTCAAATCAACCTTGCGTAAAACGTTGACATCTTGGATGAACTTGCCTAAACGGAAGGCCTTGCGGCTGACTCCGACGCTTGATTCGAAGGATTTGAGTCGGGAGTATAGTGGCCCTTGGGTGCCGAGGGAGGAGGCGAGGATGATCTTAGTGGCGTAACGCGAGATTTTCAACAGCTTGTCGACGCCGTCGCGCTTGGCTAAGTAGACTTCGAGGTGCGTTAAGAAATCCTCGTTCTTGGAGATGGGTTTTTCCGGGGAGACGGGGTTTTGGGATTTGGGATCAGGGATTGGAGACTGGGAAGCCATGGATTTAGGGGAATTTGACAAAGAAGAAGCGATCAGTTTGAATTTCTGCGGGGAATTGAACCAAAACGCGCTTAGAGGCTAGAGCTGGAAACTTCTTATTTGCGAGCCCGCACTTTCCCATACCGCTGCTCGCGCCCTATATAATAAATTTTGGTGAAGGCCAAGACAGTGTTTGGTTCAACTTACGGATTTCCGTCGTATCAAACATAAGGCTACGTTTGTTTTTAAATTTGGGTGTGTGATATTTGTAGGTATTTTTATTTTAAAAATTGTGTAAAAATATGTAAGAAAAATAAATAAAATTTAAAAAATATAATGATTAAATATGTATTTTTAGACTAGAAAATTACCTTGGGCAATGTTTGTTTTCATTTTTAGACCAAAAAAATATACACTATAATGATTACATTTTTTAAAATTTATCTCTTTTTTATTATTTTTATACAATTTTAAAACAAAAAATACACAGTCAAAAAACCAAAACAAACGTTGCCTTGATTCCTAACAAAAATTTTCCTTCATTTTAAAAATAAATTTTTTCACTCTCAAACATATATATAAACATTTAAAATTTAATTATAATATCCAATACCTGAATGTATGCACGTACGTTACGTTTATATATCCTAATTAACACTTTGTATACTCATTACATATGTAATAAAAAATATCTTATAAATAAATTATTTGAATAAAATGTAATTTTTTATGGTATTGATATAGATTAATTTATATTAATGGAAACTTATTAGAAAAATAAATAACAAGATCTATCCCAAACTATTAGATACAAATTTAAAATAAGTATCTTTTAATTAATTGATATGGTATATTTTTACAAACAGTCTCTTCATTTTATTTTTTTATATTAGATAACAAAGAAAGTGATTTAATTGAACTAGCCACCAAGGCACGCTTAGGTGTGTGCATTTTAGTTTAAAACATAGGCTATGTTTGTTTCCTAATTACAATGAGGGAGGAAAATTTAAGTAATTTGAATAAGAATGAAATTTATGTTTAGTATGTAAGATTTGGTTGAGTAAGAAAATTATTTATATATATATATATATTTAATATGTAATAATGATTAAATGATGTAATAGTATATAAGTTTTATAGGATAATAAAAAAATAAACGGTAAGTAGAAAAATTATAAGAATAGTGTTAATTTAATTGTGAATAAATATAATAATTTAAAAATTATTAATTAGTTATAAAAAAATAAGAGAAGAAAAATTTTGAATTTGAATTTGAAAAAAAATATATAATAATATGTTTTATTTGTAAGATTTTTAAAAGGTGATAAATAGTTGTTAGAGGGGAAACAAATATAGCCTATAACATTTTTGCCATAACTTATTTTTAGTAAATAAAAAATTTAGAAATATACTTTATTACTTAGAAAAAATTATATATATTGTGTAGATAAATTTTTATTAATGACAATAAGTCCTGAATCTATCATATTTAAAAAATTTTACAATAAAATTAGTTATTAAAAATTGAAATTAGATTAGATAATTTATATAAAAAGAGAGAGACAAAAAATTGAGATAAAAACAAAATAATAGCCGAAAAATGAGGAAAATAAGGGGGGTCAGAGTTAGAAGTACACTTAGAATGTGTTGGACCCATACAGCCCATTACTTTTAACTCTACGTTCCATCAAAATTTATAAAAAATATTAAAAATATATTTTACATTCTTTAAAATGAATTATTTTAAACTCAGAAATTCGTTATAATCTTTAAAAATTTAACTAATTTTAATATATGCAATCCGTCGTTTAAATTTAAGTGATCCGTTAAAAATATCCTGTGTAACTCATTCGAATATATAAAAATATATTAAACATTTAAAATTTACAAATTAGAAATTACGAGAAAAATAAATTTATAAAGTAAATATTAAAGATTCTTATAAAATTAAATATTACACAACTTTCTGATTAAAATTTTAGCAAAGAAAAAAATATAACAAAAGCATAATTTTCTTTATTTATTTGATGAGAAAATGTTAAAAGAAAAACTTGAATGTAAGTATTGCTTGATGAAAATTCATATGAGAAAAGGGGAAAAAAAATCTAATTTGGTCCTTTTTAATTCTCTACGCATCATCTCCCTCTGAATTATGTTTTCCATCATTTTTGTGAACAATAAAAAATTATTTTTCTTATTTTTTAAATATTTTCTTTTATCATAGAATATTTATATTTGAGATTTTGAATTTTATATTTTTAAATTTTTTTCTAAAATTTTGTTTTCATTGCTGGATTTATTATACCAAAAATAATATTTAAATTGATAATTAAATACTTGGAAACTATATACTGTGTCGATAATTTTTGAAATACTATATAATTTTTTGAAATGCTGTATCGGTATGATAATTTTTAAAATTTTAAGTTTGGATTTAGTTTTGCTATTTAAGTTTGGTATATTGTATTGAATCTAATACTAGATTTTATTTTTATTTGTTCCATTAATAATTTATTTTTTTATTAATATTATTATTTTTGTTACTATTATTTACAGTTTTATTAATATTTTATTTTTATTTTTATTTTTCTTTTAATTTTGGCATTTTTTCTTTATTTTCATTCTTTTCATTTCATTTTTTTCTTTTTTTTTGGATTTTTAAAATAAAATCCAACAACCGAAATACTAAACCCAAGTAATCAAAATTATTTTGATAATACATTGAACCGAATCCAAACCGAAAAATTCAATTCAATATTATGAACACACCCATCTGTGGGCAACAATCCTCATTTTTGAGGTCTTTAATTACGTTGTTAAAATGTGTTACGTTGTAACTTTTAGCTAGTTTGTAACATAATGAAAAACATCACTTTGCAACAAAAAAAAAATAAAAAATGCAATGGATTGGGAGGCCATGTTTGGGAGAGCAGTTTTTGTTTAATTGGATGTTTGGTAGGAAGTGTGTTGAAAAGAGTAGTATGTTTGAAAAGAATGTTTTAATTAGATAAATAGTATAATTTATTTGAATATATGTATAAAATATATAATAATGATTAGATGATATGATAGTTTATAAAGATAATAATTATATTATAAAATATAAATAAAAATAAATATGAATTTATATATAATTGAAAAATAATCAATTAATTATATATGTGAGAGAGGAAAATTTTGAATTTGAATTTAAACGAATATGTTATTTAATGATATGTTTGATAGTATAAAATTTAAAATGTTTTATGATTAAAAATATATTTAATTTCGACTAATTGATTGCAAAGGTCTCCTGGCATTGTAATCAATTGCATGTGATCTCATTAAAATTACATGGTAAAATAAGACGGCATTTTCTGTTATGTAAGCGTGTAGGCTCACTTCTTTTGTCAAGATGAAACACTCAATTTTATCCAAACAAATCATGTTTACTGATTTTGGCATATTTTTGTTGAAAAATCTACAAATATTTATTCGAACAATACAATCTAAGAGGTTGCCTTTTTCATTTAATATTTTTTATTTTTCCCAACAAAAATTTCATTGTGTTGAAAATATACCCGTGACACCGTTGATTGGCAAAATCAACAATATAATCAATGAAAGCCATTTTGAGGTCAATTCTCATTCTTCAAATAGCTCCGTAGCTAATGACCGTTGTGGCCATCCTATCTATCATCTTTTTCTTTGTTACATAATACTTAGATTGTTTCAATTTTGACAATCTCTTCAAATGTTATAAATTACAAATTACCCACTAATACTAAGTTCTCATCAACAGAAATTTTGAGCACTCAACCTCTTAACGCATGTAACCTCGTCCCTATCAGCTGAGCCAAGATGCGTTGGCGACTTGGCCTCCGCCCACATTCGTCACCTTAATAAAAAGTCAATTTGAGTTAATTTACATGTTGGGTAAAATATTTCTATAAAAATAATCAAATTAAAGATATTCTATTTTTTAATGTAAATAATAAATATCAAATACATATTTTATTCAAATGCTAATCATCATGTAACTAATCTAAGCACCCATAACCGCTCTTGCTGGAGATGTCCAATACCCATGACCTGGATTTGGATTCCACCACCCAACCAGACACTTCCATGTCGGACCAAACCCGATTGAATAATGGGCGCGTCAACCATAGTCGTTGCGTGGGCTCTTTTTCCAGCAGGTGAAGTGGTGGCGGCCGTCCAATTCTTTTTCGTAACGGTAGTGAACTCACTACCAAACAGCTCCTCTCTAACCAATCTGAATACGACCCTTTGCCCACAAAAGCTCCAACGGCCACTAACCTTTACTTATTCCAACGCTTACCCTTATTTCCTTGCATGCTAAATTTATTTATTTAAAAAAATATTTTTTTTAATCTTGGCAGTTGGTAAACTTTATTCTAGTCACTAATTTTATCTAAAATCTCACCATCCTGCGTTGATTTTTCGACATTTCGGTTTTTATTTATTATAATCTAAAATAAATTAATTATCTTTATTTCTTTTATTAACTGGCTGGGTGAATTTAGACAGATAGAATTATTACTCAGTGGCAAGAAACTTCAGACAACAATTTTCGAATGTGTTTCTTTTTTGGCCTTTCCGTTTTTTTTTTTCCCCTTTTTGACATTTTTGGACGTGAAAGGCGAGAAAAATAACTTTGAAAAGAGGGTGTCTTGATTCGAATTTCGAAATTTGACGATGGCTAAATCGAGACACCACTCAAACTTTGCAACTTCCCTTGGAACACGTCACCACAGTCACCGGCTACTACCGGTAACCGTATCCAAACAGTTCGGTTCCCAAATATTTAAACAGTTTGTCGCGTCGTCCGTTCTGCAAATTTCCCTCCCGTCTCTTCTCTGCGGCAATTTCCTTCCATTTCTGCCCCCTCACTTCTCCTCTAATTTACAGCGCTGCATTTCGAGCTGACAAACAAAATGCCAGAGGTAGTTGAAAAATCGGTCGGAACCCGGTCAACTCTCGCTTCGAATGAAAACCGGGTTCGGGTTGTGGAAGAACAGGGGCGAAAGAAAGAGATGGCGAAGAAGCCGGCGGAGAAGGCTAAGAAAGTAATTACTCAGTCTCCGGCTAAACCAGCCCCGGCTGCAGCTGCTGTTGTGCGGTCTAATGTTTCAGCTGGTAGCTCTTTGGACTCTTCGTCTTCTTCTTCGTCTTCTTCCAGTGGCTCAAATGTAAAATCTGGGAAAAGTACGGCCTCGAGGAGGATAAAAAGTAGTAATGGCGTTGTAAAAGCTGAGAAAGATGTGCCTGATGAAGCTCTGGCCCTCTCTCCTGGGGTTCCGATTCCTGTTAAGCGTTGCGATTGGATTACACCCAATGCCGGTAATTTTATTCTATTTATCTGTCAATTTTTCATTTTCTAAAGCTTGCTTGTGCTCTTAATGTTGCTAGTACTTTTTTCTGTGAGCTTTTTTGGGTCGTGTCGTCGTCGTTGTCATTGGTCCATTGGTCCTCTTTCCTTCTCATTTTTTTGCATGGTCATTGATCAACTGAATGAAATTGAGGGTAACGAGAGGCTACAACAATATAATAATTGTTTATATCGTCTAGTATTGTTGTTGTATTTGTTGATGGTGTAGAGAGTTTGTCGTTTTGTTGTATTTGTTGTATTTATTATAGGAAGTTTGTTCGGCCTCTTGGGTATCTGTGATCGCTTCACTGCTATGCTGGTTGCATGAACCTTTGGGCATTTTCTGTCTTTGTTGCGTAGAAATTATTTATTGGTTTCGGAAGTAGCATTAAAAAATGTATTATGTGTTTGAGTGTGATGAAATATTGTTTTAAAATTTGGTGAAAAATATATATGTATAGAAGTTTGCATCAATCCCCTTCTTGTCATCATTTTATCTGGTCAATTCGCATAGACACGCAGCAAAGTTGACTGGATTATTTAGAATGAAGTTTTATAAACAAAGAAAAGTACATTTCAAGAAAGTAACATGACATTATTTCTACAATATTGTGTTTGAGAATAATAAAGACTTGCTATCTCAACTAGCACTTTTCAGTAAAATCGATGCCCATCCAGAATTATTATCTAATCGAAAAACAAACCAAGGTGTTGAGATCTCTCAGGTATTGGTGCTATGTGGAAAATCACAATCAGGGCAATACTTAAAAGCAAGCAGGAATATTTGTGTGCAGCAGAAGTCTATTTGTATGCATAGATCTGCTGGAAACTTCAGAGATTGTTGACAATTGGTCGTATACTGATCGATTAATTGCATCATCAATTTGAGATGAGTTTGATACTGCCATACTGGCACTGATTCCGAATTGAACAAATCCCCAAAAAATGGAGGCATCCTTTCCTTAGTTTGAGAGTCCAAGCCCATCAAATTATCTTCTGTATTGTAGTCTATTTTGTGATCAATAAAACGAATTCCTACACACCCACGCAGGTTTTATTAGCCAAACTTCATAAAATATCTTGTGTCGTTTGCTTGTTTTTTTTTTCTTTTTCAGTGTTTGATATTAAATTGAAAAAAAATCCTCAATTTTGGATCGCATCAACAATCCTTGTTTTTTAAAGCTAACCATAACACAACTGATATGTGGCTTATTTGAATGCCTACCCAGTTATATAAGAAATCTACTCATTCTGGTTTTTTAAACTGCAGAGCCAATTTATGCTTCTTTCCATGATAAGGAATGGGGAGTCCCAGTTCATGATGATAGAAAGCTCTTCGAGTTAATGGTTTTATCACAAGCATTGGCAGAACTCTCTTGGCCAGTAATCCTTTGCAGGAGAGCAATATTTAGGTTTTCACATCTGACTTTGGCTTTGAACTTTTCTGTGCAGCGGGCACCTTTTACATGTTCTTTTCAATGAATTGCTTTGCAGAAAGATTTTTGATGACTTTGTTCCAACATCAGTAGCCAATCTTGATGTGGAAAGATTGCTATCAATGCGAGTGCATGGCAGCACATTGCTCTCTGAACCAAAACTTCGTGCAATCATCGAGAATGCTGAGCAGCTGCTCAAGGTAAGGATAATGAAGTTAGATCATCTTTTTCTGAAACTAGTGATACAAGATACCGATTAAGTTAAAAGCTCTAATGCATAGACCCTTTTCACTGAATCTTATCACTAAATCAGAGTTTTGAATCTGTGATCTTTATTTAAATACATAAATCCTGCATCCCTATTCATGTAGGCATTGAATTTCTACTAAAGCAAATTTATGTTGCTGCTTATTCACAAACTAAACGTAGTTTAATTCAAAGGAGCATTTCTGTTCCCTATTCATCTTTTTTTAATAGGTCCAGCAAGACTTTGGTTCCTTCAGCAACTACTGCTGGCGTTTTGTAAACAATAAACAGATAAAAAGTGGGTTTCGCTACGCACGTCAAGTGCCAGCTAAAACACCAAAATCGGAACTCATAAGCAAGGATCTGATGCAGAGAGGCTTCCGTTGCGTGGGGCCAACAGTCGTGTATACATTTATGCAAGTGGCTGGCATAGTAAATGATCATCTCACAACGTGCTTCAGATACAAAGAATGCAGCCATGGTGCTGACAAACAGCCTAGACCCCAGTTGGACAAAACAGAAGATACACAACCTGAGAAAGATGTGGAGAAATCATTCGCATCCGATGAGTCATGTCCTGACTCTAAACCACATTCCTGCCTGGCCAGTTGAAGCTCCTACACCAGGGTCAGGACATAGAGAATTCTATCGCCTTATATTTGTCATTTTAATCTTACTGAACTGCTAATATCAGTGTCACCATATCTTAGTGTGTGCCTAATTGCTTAGTAAGTATTGTGTGCTTGTGGAGCTTTGCATTTACTGTTTCTGGGACTGACTGCCGTGTCACTTATTTTCTTAACCTGTTTTGTAAATTTTCTAGTAACAGAGTTGTTTTCCAGATGTGCATTTGGGCCACCATAGAACTGTTCTTTTCAGTTGACTAGAAAGTAGGTGCATGTTCCTGTACAGGGCAATAATGCATCCATTTCTTTCAAATAGGACAATCATTCATCAAGCACTACATGTGACCAAAGACCACGTATTTAATGATGTAACGAGAACGAAATAAGGCCCCTACATAAGGTTGGAATGTCCACCGTCCGGAGCCCTACTTCCAAACAGCAAAATGTCACCTTTATTTTGGGTACAAAACCAATCTACAAAATCATTTGTCCAAATATTTTCCTTCTCTCTCATTATTACTATGTAATGTTTATTATTCAGGAAATCTGCTCATATGGTTGTCGTCGAATGGCCACATTGGCCAGGGAACATGCACGACAGTTGATTCAATAGTGGGAATCATTTATTTTGCTATCCATGTGTTTGCAAGACAAGCTGTCCGATCAACTCCCAGAACTTTTGTCGGGAGTAGTTTTGTCGAACTATAATCACTTACATATTATTTACGACATAATTAATGCACGATTAAGATAAATGATCAATCATAAGACGTAATTAGTATTCAGTTAGCCATGTAAAAGTACTGAAAACATGCAGCAAGAGCTGCAGACCAAAGGGATTGATATGTGTAGGAGCCTTATTCCAGATCAAATGCACTATCTCAGCTATTAGTTCAGTCTTTGCAACTTTTTTCTGTCTATTGGCGATGGGTGGAGGAAAGGAAACAACACACACACACACTTCAAATAATGCAGAAATAACAGCCATATTAATTGATACAGATGGCATAGGGTTAGCAGATCCCGCAGCTGAGAGAATCTACCCAGCACATCATAAGTAACTCATGATTGCCAAATTCAGTAAATAAGTCCTGCCAAAAACATAAAATAGACTCATCTTTGAGTAAAAGATGAAATATCAAAGTAGATGAGTCCCCTACTAGTCTATAGCAAAGAGTCATAATTCTTGATTTCAATGGAAAGAGGGAAAATTAATATCTACATTACAATACCTATAGAACTAACCCCAGATAACTTAAAATGGGACTAATGATTGCTAAAAATAATTAAAGAAAAATGAATAAGGAAGAGAACAGAAACAACACAGAAACGAATCCAACCAAAAAATATAGATTGATAGAAAGCTCTAGTATTTGTAATTATGGCCAAGGTTTTATCTCCAAATCAACCTTCAAAGGGATTGGTACTTCAGCACTAATGCACACCTGTGGAGGAAGCCATGGATGAACCTCAAGCTCAAAAAGATTCAAGGATCAGCGAGTGTTCGCGTTCCCACTACCAAGTGTGAGCTCAAGATCATCCATTCCCACCTCATGAATCCTCTCCCCCTCCCACGGCTTCACTGCCATGGTCTTGAAATCAAATTCTGTACCCTTGCCCTTCTCCAACATTATTGCCTCCTTGGAAGGAACTCCTGGAGCAGCAGGTTTAACAAGATTGAATGTTGGAGAAGTTGGAACCATGTTGGCAGCATTGGCACAGGCTTGGAAGTTCATCCACTGGCCGGAATCAATAGTAGACGTGTCTGACTCATCACATTCGGGTATGGTGACAGGAGTAAAACGCTGACCACGAGTGGGACTCGCTGGGGCAGAAGCAGCAAAGAAAGGGATGTTCAGTGCAGACATGGATTCCTTGGCAAGAGTCTCCAAGTTGACAGTTTGCTTAGGGAGTCTTGTTGGGGATGACAAAGGTGGGGTAACTGGGGCACTGTTTGATATCCGAAGAGGAGGGAGGGACGAAGGGATGGAGTTAATGAGGAATGCAAATGGAAACTGTGAACCATTAGCATCCTGACGAGAAGGGCTGGGAAACGACGAGGATGTTGGACTAGGTTGATATGAAGGAATTGGACTGGCAAAATAGGAAGAAGGGGGGCTTGGATTCCTGGAAGAGCTTGGAGTAATGTTAGCTGAAGTGCCTCCTATCTCCATAGGGCATGGCTTGCATCCCTTTTGATACATCAAACATAACTCTTGTCAGATAAAATCCAACACCAAGGTAATGAAATTGATAACAGTGGATGCTGATCCTCGTATAATGAAAACATTCATCCACTATCATCCACACATCCCACAAACCTGACATAACTAATCAAAATTCGTAACTCCAGTCTTTTTTCCACTAAACTTCCGGAATAGCAAAAATTATACCAAATATCATAAGCTAGTGGGAGGATGCAACAAACAAGCGGAACAGATAATCAAAAAGAGCTTTATATTTATTAGACCATTCAACAGAACTAATTAACATAGAGAAATAGAAAGAACAACTTATTAATTATCGTGTGCTTTACAAATTAAAATCGAGACCCAGAATTAAAGAAAACCCTCAGACACAGATCAAGAAGATTGAACTCTTGATCCAAAGAAGACAAACCCACATTTCCAAACCAGCAGATCTAAACACAAAAAATCCAAGAAAAAACCATTAACACGACTATGCAGCATATCAGCAGAAAAGATCCACAAAAAACGAGCAAGCAGATTCCGAGAGAGAGAAGATGATATGGGCAACACAAAATGAGTACAAAAATTTCACCTTGCGATAAGTAGTGCCATCGGGTTCGACGATCCAACCAGCCTCAGCACAGAGCGCCTTCAAGACTTCATTGTTGTCGCAGTGCTTGGGCAGATTGTAGTTGCCCTGTGCCCTCAACCCAGTATAAATCTTGGCAGCAATCGCTCTCCTCCTCCTTTCTCTCCTCCTGTTGTTCTCCCTTTCTCTCCAAGACGGCTTCCTCCTCACTGCTCCACCACCACTTCCATCGGCTCCTCCGGCCGCAGATGACGACGCCGTTGATCCTCCAGCTTCCCACATCATTTTCTCGGATTTTCCTTTCCTTTGTTCTCCCCTTTTCTTTTTGTGAAATAAATCGTAAATGTTTGGGTGATGGTAGTAGCTTATATCGCGTTGCAGTGTCTGTAGAACTCACGAGGAATTCGCTTCCCACTGCCTTTCTTTCCCAAGTGTGGAAGAGTCTGCGTGTGCTTCTGTTGGCATTATCGTGCCTGTATTTGTTTGTTTCTTTTTTTGTTTTTAATTTTTGGACAGAGGTAATGTTGCTGGACAAGGAAATATAAGTTGTAATGCAGCAAGCTCGACTTTCTAGCTCGAGGGAGATAAGGTGGGATAAATGATCTCATTACAACATGAATCCTTTCTCTGTATTCGTTAATTTTGATGGTTTTACAACCCGTCAAAATTCTAACTAAACAAATCTATAATAATATAATTTTTATTTAAATTCAAAATATATTTTTCTCTTACATACGTGTACAAATTTTAAAAATTTAATTATTTTATTTATTTATAATTAAATTTATATCTATATACATACACTCAACCTAATAGACGTGTTTATATTTATATTTTAAAAACTTTATATATTGTTATATTATCTGAACATTATTCTATGTTATATATCAATTTAAATTCAAATAAATTCAACTTTTTATTGTCATCAAAATTTTACTTTCAAATATAATTTTCTAATGCAATAAAACCTTTATTATTTTCATCTTCCATCAAATAAGTAAACAAACAAATTCATTGATCCAAAATAAAGACATACACTTGAACTATTATGTTTTAAAAATTTTACCTATTCTTTTTTTATTTTTACACAATATTTTTAAAAAATACATTTAAAGCAAACACCAAAAAATGAAAAAAAAAACAAGTTTATTGAAGTATTTTTTTTATTGATTAAAGCACATGATAATATAAGAACTCGGTATAAAATTATTTTATTTAAAATTTATGATAAAATAAAGAAGATGTTATAACTTTTTATATATAATTCAAAAAACTATTTTAAATTTATATTATTTATTAAATTATTTTGATACAATGAATAAAATAAATAACCAATTTAAATTTTCAGATTTGCAAAAATCAAATATTAGTTAATTAAGACAATTTTTTATTCATTAAAAGAATTTTCTAGAAAGTGAATATAATCTAAAAGTATTTTACCTAAAAACTATGTAAAAGTAAGAGAAAAAATAAAAAAAAAATTAAAAATTGTAATGATTTTAGTGTGTATTTTTATTTTTTAAATTGCAAAACAAACAAAGGTTGGTTATTTCTATTTTATCTGTCTTTAAAATATACACTGTAATTATTATAATTATTTATTTTTTCTCTCTCACTTTTTGATAACTTTCTTAAAAACTCATTTAAAAACCAACCCTTAAAAAATAAAACAAGCACGGACTTAGGCTCAGTGGGGCTTCAAATTTTCAAGGGACAAAAAATATTATTTTTTTGAAAATACAATACCTTAAATATAATTTTCCACTTATATATACATATATGCAAAACTATTTAAAATTTAATTAATTATACAAAGTTCCATAAAGTCAAATCATCATACAAACACTTATACCAAAAAAATCAATTATTATCATGATATATTGTCATACCATTTAATTATTATATAATATTATATATTAATATATAAAAAGCAAATAAACAAAATATATATATTTATAATTTTGAAAATATCTATAACCTTCACAAAAAATAAATGTCTTATATTTTTTTTCATTTCTTAAGGATTAAACAATTATGTGTTTTTCTATATGAAAATATTACATGTAATGTAAAAATAGCAAATGTGTACAGTTAGTTTGATTGCTTTGAATTTGATATATACTAACTAGATAGCACACTCAACGTAAGTGCATTTTAATTTAAAATAAATTTTTCCACATGATAAAATTCTATTTTTATTATATAAATATGTCAAAATATATTACATATACTTTATTTTATAATTTATTATTTATTAAAATATTTTTTATGTGTACATAATTTTTTACTGATCAAAGTATACATTAACCATATTTTAAAATTTTAATAATAAAATAAAAAATGAAAATTATAATAGACAATTATTGTAAATTGAAAGAGAGAGAGAGAATAGGACATAACAAAATAATAAAAATAATAATTAAAAATGAAAAAATAAAAAGGAAGATATTTTAGTAATTTAACTTTAAAAATAAAAGGTGGTTACTATTTAGCCCTCTCACTTCCTATATAGTCTATGTGTATAGTATTGTACAACAATTAGACAATTTGACAATATATAAGATTATAATTGTTTTTTATGATAAAATGTGTGTGAGGATGTATTATGTGTATATAGATAATAATTTGAATATAAATAAGAATACTGATTAGACAATGGTTCAATTTCAAATATTTGTATATATACTAAAGAGGAAAAAAAATAATATGAGGTATTACGGCTACGTTTGTTTATTAATCCAAATTTTCAATTCAATATATCAAAATACATGCTTCCAAACATATTGTTTATTAAAATAATATTTTTTATTTTATTTCCTCTCCTGTGTTTACACTATTTTTAAATTATTCAACTAATATTTTTTGCCACCCAAATATATGTCCAAAAATAGGTTATATATTTAGAGTGTGAATTTTGTAAGTTTTAAAAAGATTTAAAAAAGGAAAAGCTATGGTTTAGTTTGGTTTGCCTTTTTAAAGCATTTTTATGGTATCAAAAACAGACACAAAACCAACTCTCAAATATAAACAACTTCAAAGATTATTCTTTTTAATCTTACATAGATAATTAATATGTAACTATTACATTATCCATAATCAAATAATTACCTATAAATTTACATTTATATATATATATATATGTGTGTGTGTGTTTATATTATAAAAATTAATTGTAGTTCTAAATTCTATTTGGAAGGGAAATTTTGAGAAGGGATAATAATTGGTAAAAGTTATGTTAGAATTAATAATATATTGAATTATAAAATTTTGATATTTTTAAAATTTTAATTTATTTAAAAATATATATAAAATATATAATAATAATTAAATGACGTAAAAATATGTAGAAATAATAATTAATTTTTAACATATAAATATATATATATATATAATTAATAAATATAAATATTAATTTAATTATAAATAAAAATAATGATTAAAGAATAATTATTTAAGTATAAACATTAAAAATAAAAAAATTAATTTTAATTTTAGTTTAAATCAATGTTTTGTTTATTTATATGTTTAGAAATGTAAAATTTGATTGGATAGATAGAGATTACAGAATGAGTTCCAAACGTATTATCATAGCATTCAATATATTGCGTGTGTCTGTGTGTGTAGTTCAGCCTTGGGGACAATTTTTCTTGAGTTTTCTGGCAGATTGGACCAGAGCTCTCTCCTCGATTATTGAATAGTCAAAGATCCAATGACATCCTGACACGTCAGCACCATGGTCCCCATGCAATGCGCATCTCCCGCTTCATTTGTTCCCTAACAATCAGAATTTCTTGCCTGCAAGTTTTCCGCTCCATTCAGAGATAAGAAGAAATGAATAATCAATGCCAAAGTAGCGCTACATTACCGAGCAACACGCCAACAAATTATGGTTTCATTAATCAATTGCTACCCTGACAAGATGTGACAGAATTACATCATTTTACGTCTTCTCCTAAAAATGTAGAGGGAATCCATTCTGAAACACAAAGCTGATATCAACTCATTTAACTCAAGGCCGAAATAAAACTGTGGGCATCTTCGCATTGAAGTTGATGATCTCAAAAATAAGCGAACAAAGGCTAGTTATCGATTGCCATATTAAATTAATATGCGGTTTAGTCAATAAATCCATACAACTAAACATATAACCACATTATTGAAATCAAGAACATAATATGGATTTTTCACCCTGTAGCTCGTAATGGGACAGTTAAAAATTCAGATGTTGCCCCAACATGCCCGAATATAAACTTTGACAATAAAGCCATTTGCTAGACTATAAATTCAATGGTCCCACTGTCATATCCTCCAAGATCAATAGCCCACATGCCTTACAGTCCTTGGGAAACGTTAGCTTGCTGACATATTCTTGATGTTTGAACGACAGTACGTTACTGAAGAGACTATCATAGGGACTCTCAGGACAGAGTTACCTCCAAGGATAAACTACTATAAGCTGCATCACTGTTACAGATTATCAATTAACCAGACAGAATGCGCATGTCGTGAACATAAGGCGCGCGCGCGCGCGCGCACACACACACACATATATAAACCTCTACCAATGAGATAGTAAAATGAACCATTGCATTCTCCCACAGAAAAAATTTTAATCTTAAAAACATGGTGCACAATGAATAAGTCAACATAAAGCACAAAGGTACAGTAGTACGGAAATAGCCTTCTGCTTCAGTCAGTTGAATTCCTGTGGAAATTTGAACGTGCATCAAATTTTGAAGCAGAAACAATACCATTGATGAGGGTCCAAATGTACAGAATTCTGAGCTTACAGCACTCAGCAGCCCCAATTTATAGTAAATTGGCAACTGAAGCAGTCTTCACAAGCTATATGCAGCGAGGAAAGAAAGTTTGTCCCACATAGCCACCAGCCATTGCTCTCCTAACATTAGATTCAAACATTTTTGGGTTATCTCTCAACACTGCAGCAGCATCATGATTGAGAGGATCCTCATGATTTGGTTCCTGCAAGTAGGATCATGTAAGAGAATTTTATATACAAAAAACATAGAATTTTGCGTAAAAGATAAGATATAAGTACCGTGAAAAGGTGATACAGTCCATAAATGATAGTGTTTATGTTTAGCACAGGTTTCCAGTCTTCTCGAAGGATGTTTAGGCAGACATTTCCCTCCAAGTCAATGTTGGGATGGTAAACCTGCAACATATCCAAATATTGGCCACAGGGATCACAGGACAAAGATCAACAGGATTTCTGCAATGCACCACTTTACAGACCTGCCACGCCATGAATGGAAATCTCAGGATTTTATTACCTTCGTCTTGCATTTAACCTTTGGTGCTTCATGAGGATAAATGGGAGAAATTTGGAATGAAAAAACAAATGTTCCACCCCTGAACACAAGTTAGCCATATCAACAGATATGATACAAAATTATAGAGACAAAAATATAATCAAATATGTCATTAATAAGTCTTAAATGGAAACAAGTACTTACAGATAATATCCTTCATCAGGACGAATGCTAACTTCGAAGTTCATTAGGTCATCCTTTCCATTAGGGAATGATATGCTACATGTTTTTGGCAGATTTAATTCACTAATATCTACATCAAAAATATTGGAATGGAAGAATCAATGTTATAGGGATTGAAAAAGTTTGACAACCAGAGAAAATGTCCACAAAAAATTGTAGCACAGTTAAGAACCAAGGCAGAGAGTATCTTCCCAAGAAATGCATCTCTTTAGTAGTCTCACATCACATTAAACAAAACTTTGATTATAATATCCAGACGCTATTTTGGGACATAGCAAACAAAAGGAGGAACATTCAGTTCAGAATAAGGAACCATTCAGCAGGTCCCAGTCCTTTCCAGCATACCTATTTCTACTACACATTACAAGTAGTAACAAAATTAGGATGAGCATCCTGAGAGCATGCAAACAATGCATGTACCATGTGAATGTCCATGCTTTTGGTCGGCTTTGAGCTTGTCTCAACTGAAGGGTCTGATAAAGCATTTTCGAGTATAAAGCTCTCTATGGATGGGAAAAAAAACATGGAAGAGCTAGATGGGTGTTGAAAACATTAACACAAAGGTGATGCCACATAAGATTAGTTAGCAATTATCATCAAGCTAACTGATAAAATTTCAACTCCCAATTCACTTCACTACTTGATAACATTAGGAATCTTCAATGCGTTACTGAACCCCATTTTGCATCTCATCTTTTGAGGCCATTTTGCATCTTATCTTTTGATGCGTGATGGTGACATTTACATTACAACACAAACAGTGTACAAGTATCCAAACTTAGGAAAATCAGTTAGCAGACTAACTTTCCCCCCATCCATGCAGCATCTTCCTTAAAATCATTATGCAAAGAACTGAATTAGCTTAAAAAGAGTTTCAAAAGTGGTTAAAAAAGAAGATGGGTATATGCTCATGCAAAGAAATAAGAATACTTATCATTAAACAAGACTACAAGAAACCTTTGTGAAGACGTAATTCTCCAGCACTCTGCTTCTTTCCTGGAGGTTTCCCATTGGCACTTTCAGCAACTACTCTTTGTTTTTCCTTTACTTTGAACAACTTAATCATGGTGCCTAAATATATAATTCAGACGACATAACAATTAAACAACTTAAAAGATATACGGAGCTGATGTGAGAAAAATACAACCCTTCTTACAACAAGGACAGGACAGCTGACATCAGAATTTTAACAGATAACCACTCCTCTTAACCATTAATTTGGTAAAAAATGTACAAAAGCATCGAAAAAACAATAATGGGGATATAGGAAGTGGCGCACAATTTAAAATGGATGACCAGTCTAATAATAAAATCAATAATAACTGCCAATCCATTTATTTTGACACAAATTACAAACATTAAATGAAGCAACAGATGAGCAAATAATACCTTTTTTGTAGCAATCTCTAGCTTGATATAACCAAAAAAAAAAAAAAAGGACCTAAGAGATTTGTTGACTTTAGAAAGAGTGAAGAGAGAAACAATGAACAAAAATGTAATGTGATTCAGCCATCAGATCTGCCTACATCCACAGAGAATGCCCATATGGCTAATCATATATTATTCTCTTTTAATTTGATCATACAAAGACCACCTAATTATACGAGGAAAAAAGATGTGATCATGTAATTATGGCAAGATTAAAAATGTGGAAATTCACATCCAAACATCACTTTCTTGTTATCTGAAGCAACAAAGTGACTCTGTCAAAAATGCACACACAACGCACATAGAGACAAGTAATTGATCTCTCAAGATCAACCATGCAAACTCATTAATGCAGTAAATTTTAACAAGCCACAGTTCATTTTCTTTTCTTTTTTTTTTTTTTTTTTGTTTTGGGAGAAATGAGAGGACTAGTGGACTAAAAAGAGAAAACAACTCACATTACCATTCCAATGAAAATTTACAATCCTAGGATTGTGCTGTGAAGACACTGATATTAAATTTGGAATTCAAAGCTTTAAGAGATGTCATACAGCTCGTGCTAGACAAGCCTAAGGCCTTAATCAATCTCCTTGCAGTAAAAATAAATCATTGATTTTGAATTTTTGATGTAATTAAATATTCTGATCCCTTAATATTGCATCACGGCAGGAGGTGAAAATATTCAATGCATATCACATGGACAATCACACACGATAAATCAAACACAAATCTACTAAAAACAACAGAAGTTCTTGATTAAAGCAAATAAGAACATAGAACTTAGGAACAAATTCTTATTCGGTCAAGAAACAATTTTCTCCCCAAAGCCTGGTCACAATATAATAGACATGCACTCAAATAGATTTAGAAGTTTCAAGGTCTGACAAAACCCATCAATATGTCCCCACAAACGAAGTAACAACTAAAGCCCAGAAAACACCCCCAAAACACACCGCTAATATGCTATAATCCTCGCATCCAAACACATGCAGAAAACCAAACATATCAATCCACCAAAAGAAGTCACCCAGGGTGAAATCAAACTACATCACCACCTACAAAATTCCACCACAGAATCCGATTCAAGGCAATCACAAGGAAAATTGCGAAGAACAACTTCGATTAAGAAAGAGGAAAAAAAAACCCGAAAAATGAAGCAGCAAACAAAAAAAATCAAAATCGGAGGATTGCATACAGCCAATAAACTAAAAAATCATACCTAAAAACAGCACGATCTGCACAATAGCCTACGCCGTATACATACAGAACCATTTTAGGAAGAAGAAAAAAATACATATCCCAGCAAACTACAATACAAAGAGAACCGAAACAGTACCTGTTTGATGAAAAACTGAACAGAAAAGTTTGAGTAAGGATTGGGAGGTTTCAGATTCAGGGGCGAGCACTCGGGTCTTACCAGAAGCAAATGGGATATCCAAAAGAGGGACTGAGAGAGAACGCTGAAAATGATAATTTAGGAAAGTTTTCTTTTTCCTTTTTCCATCTATTTACGTTTTCCACTCGATTATTTTAATAAAAATAGATAAATAAAAAAGATGAATAGCACTTCACTCCTAAATTTCATTATTTTAGTATATTATGACCTAAAAGTGATATAATAAAACATTTTCTTCTTAACTTTATAATAGTTGTAGATAAATTACATTTTGTCCAATAAATGTATTTGTAATTTTGTTAAAAATTCATCTTACTTTGGTATCTTTCATTTTTTTTTTATTCTATTATAAAACCTGTAAAAATATTCTTAATTTTTTTAATTAATATCAATTACAGATATGATAATAATTGTATTTTGGGAATAAATAATATTAATTTTAGTATGAGAAATACAGTTTGTAGCTTTTGAAAGATTTACTAATGTAATATTTATGTGGAAGGCAGATAAATTTGAAAATTTTGTAGTATGATAATGAATAACAAAATTATTTTTCAGATAACTTTTTGCTAAACCTAAATTTTTATTAGCTATGATTATGTTTGTTTCAAAATTTTGCAATTTTAATGGGTTTGCACCCTATCAAAATTAATACGATCCAAACATATTATGATAAAAAATTCATAGAAATTCTTATCCAAGTATTTCATCTTTTATATAAATATACATAAATATTTAAAATTCAGCAATTATATTAATTTCTAATCAAATTAATACCTGAAAATATACATACACACACCCACACCCATATATTTATTTAACAAAAATAATTATTATCTCTATATATTATCATATTATTCAATTATTATTATATATATTTTTTACACACACATATACATACATATATGTACAAATTCTAATAAATCAATTTTTTTAGTCCAAACAAAATTATCATAATTTCCATCCCAAAAAAATCTCCAATCAAGCATAACTGAGGGGTTTTTATACCCTTTAAAATTTACACTCTCCAAAAATACGACTTAACAATTTTTTTATAAAATTCAAATTCAAATTATTTCATATCTTATCAATATTTTTAAATATTTAAAATTCAATAATTATATCTATTTATAATATAAATTAATATCTAAATACGTCACTACTTGAAAAACTTTGAAAAGCGATGACCGTTTGAGAAAAAGCTGTCACAATTCAAATTGTGATAGACTTTGAAACGGTTTTTAATCCATTTTTAACTACCTTTTGATGGATACTATTCTAAATTTTTGAGATGGAAAACTTCGAAAAGTGATGACTGTTTGAGAAAAAGCTGTCACAATTCAAATTGTGACAGACTTTGAAACGATTTTTAATCCATTTTTAACTACCTTTTGATGGATACTATCCCAAATTTCTGAGATGGAAAACTTTGAAAAGCGATGACTGTTTGAGAAAAAGCTATCACAATTCAAATTGTGACAAACTTTGAAACGGTTTTTAATCTATTTTTAACTACCTTTTGATGGATACTATTCCAAATTTCTAAGATGGTCAATTCTACCATCTTAGATATTTGCAACAGCTAATATGGTAACTGTCACAAATATCTATTGCCTGCCTATATATTTGTGATAGTATGGATCATTTTAAATTTTAAGACACCAATGGGAGTAGCTCAAATTTTTGTATCAGACCGATCTATGATGGAATGACTTTTTTTTACAAAGAATTTTTTGCATTTTTTTCAAAAAAAATTTCATAAAATAAATTTATTTACACATGCGTGGGAAAAAATTCCAACAAGCTATATTATATGAGCAATGTACAAACAAATTTCATCATTATACATTTGTAATAAGTTTTGTTACAAAAATATTTCCAAAAACATTACAAAATGTAAATTGTTCATCAGCGCTAAGGCTTTGCTCCTCATCTACATCATCCTCGTTAGGGACGTCCAGGGAGATGCCAAGCTACGAACTAGTGGCGTTCATAGTACAATTGAGCGTAGACTATCTTCTTCAACTCCTTTTTGTAGTTATTCAATTCTCGTTTTGTACTTTTCAACTCATTAGGAGTGTGTTGCAGCTGTCTTTTACTTTGGCCAGCTTTGTTAATTATGATGATGACAAGGATGAGTAAGACCCTTGGAGTAGCTGCTAGTACGACAGTGCCTTTAATTCCCTTCTTAGCAACCTTCTTTTTTTAAAACTTTCAAGAGCGGTTAGGACCATGTTGTTGTTGGAGTTTGAAGCTCCACCTACTTCTTTGGAAAGGGAGTCGTGGTCTACTGCATCCTGATCTTGTTATATTTTTAACAATATCTCTTGTACAAAACAAAATCATTAATGCATATTATTGTAATACACATCGCGCAATTAAACCTATAATAATCGAATCAATTTAAGAGGAAGTCAACACATACCTCGTGTGTTTGTGCGCGAGGACCAACCTAATTGTTAGATGTATTATTTCAAACTCTTAAGTATGACTCAAGAGGTTTTAGGGAGTTGTCTAAACTTGATTCCTAGGAAAACACTGAAAAAAGTCACCTTTTTGAATTTCTCAAATTTAAGCGTATTTATTGTAAATTTAGGACACATGAGGAAAACTTATGAGACAGCCACTATAAATACTAATTGATCTAGAACCACCTTAACAAATTGTGGAAGCCAACGTGTCGTTAGCTAGATAATTGTTTCTATTTTTATCATTGATTTTAGCCCACTTTGTGAGCATTTCGTTCCACTTTTTTTATGGAATCTAATTGATCTTCTTGCCTAACACCCTAGCTTGGTAGAAGCTTTTTCGAATAAGCTCTGTCGCCATTTTCTCGAATACCATCTCAATGGCAGCATTGTCAGATGGGCTCCAAGTATATTGCTCATAGCATCGCAAGACATAAAAAATTGAAATCTATGATAAGCTGTATTGATTACTCAAATATAAATAAGTGTAATTAAAAACAACATAATATTCTAAATTTTTCTAACCACCATTACTTTGTGTTGTGTGGCACGTCAGTGTAGTGGCCAGTAGCAATGGACTTGATATAATCAAACACTTCCTTCTAAGCACTGAAATTTTAACCAAAAAAAAATTGAGGTGAGTTATAGTATATATTTACAATGTGAAGATAAAATTGCTAAAATGATGTGTGGGGTGATGTGCATTGGCTCTCTAGGCAAGATAGGGTTATGACCTATTGTGTTTATATATAGAGTGTTAGGGATTGTAATTCCTTTCCCTCAGCTAGATGGAGACAATGAGTAGGTAGTGTGTGAGGTGGAATCATGTCGTGGATGGGTAGTGTTTAGAGTGGAAGAGGACGGGACATCACATGGTATTGAAGATGGTGGTTGTATATCATGCACATCATAAAACTCTTGTGGTCCAGGGGCCGGTATTGTGAAGTGTTTCTTGAATTTGTGGGGCCACCCCGCCCCCTTTTATACTTAATGCCGTTAAATAAGGAAATATATAGGTTAGTATCCAACCTTAACAATTTCAATTTCACACCATCCAAACCTCTATTCAAATTCAAATTCAAAATCATATCCAACCCAACCATTATTAATTCAATGAAAAGTTAGTAGAGTTTAGGGTTTAGTAGCAATTTCAAACCATGCAATTACTACTAATTCCATTGCAATACATAATTTCAAACATGAATAATCCAAACCACAATTTAATATGGCACATTCAATTTTCAATAAATCAATGAATAATCCAAACCACAGTATAACATAGCCCACAATCTAGACTTTAAACCTTAAAGCTTCATGAATAATCTAAACCACATTGAAACATAGCCCATTCAATTTCTTAAGCATTCAATTTTCTACTCAAAGCTTTAGGAATAATCCAACCACAATGTAACATAGCCCATTCCATTTCTCAAGCATTCAATTTCGGATTCAAACACTTAAATGAATAATCCAAACCACAATGTAACATAGCTCATTCAATTTCTCAAACATTCAAATTTCCCATAAACAATTAAATGAATAATTCAAACAACAATGTGACATTGCCCATTCAATTTTTCAAGCATTCCATTTCCCATTCAATTTTTAAATTTCTACGATTCAATCACATTCAATAAGTACAACTAAATATCACAATTTATAGTGAATTAGAAAGATTTGATTTACAGAGCCCTATCTCCTTATTCAACGACCAAGAGTCCTAGATTTTTTCAATTGCATAAAAAATTAAACAAGCAAATAGAGATTGATACTTATTAGAATGTATTAACAAACCAGGATATGGATTTGTTGGAGAAAAAGACAATTTTAGAGGGGCTAAAATTTAAAGTTGGGTGGTTGATCTAGGATGGCTTGAAATAGTGTGCTCTCAAGTCTCGTGAATCTCTACGGCATGTTCACCTTATCACACAACTTTGCTTGGCCAATAAGGCCGAGGTAGAGATTATTGAGGAGACTCGCCTACCACAAGCTGCGATATATGCTCCCTTACCACCACAGCCTCTTTCAAAGCTACCTTAGCAGAATGAGAAGCCACATGCCATGGTAAATGATCCTGAGCCATAGCTTCCATTATCAAGCCAGGTGTGTGACGCAGTGGCCTCATGCACCTAGATGCAATGTTTGACTAAAAATAGAAGGTGGCGAAAGTGGCTAACTCCTCAACTATGTACATCAATGCATGTACATGTGTTTTATTGTTTACTTTCTTCTTTAAAGCATGCAAAAACTTGGTACAATAATGAAGTCATATAAATATTATAAGCGCTAAACACCTTGTAACTACTACTTAATGCATCGCGTACTTAACTCTCAAAAGGATATATCCATCTGTACGATGTCAACACTCCTGCAAGTACGTGTCATGGAAGGTGGACAATAAGGTGCTTCATTAAGTCAAAAAATAAAAATAAAAATGAGTAAGAATATTTTCTCCAAGTTATAGATCATCAGTGTCACATCTCTCCCCATGTCCTGCATGCTCTCGCTATTCAACACAGGCATGCACAACTGTTTGAATAATAAACTCACTTCAGCTAGTGTATTCCAAACAAATTCGAGCAACATCTCTCTCAATGCAATGGGGCGGTAACTGCTTCATGAAAATATGGTAATCATGAGATTTCATGTCATGCAACTTTAACTCCAGCATATCTACACATCTGCCTATATTTGAAGCATATTAATTTAAGAATTTCAATCCAATCATCCACTTGCATAACCTACATTTTTGTTTGTGACTAAGCGTACAAGTCACCTTCGGTTTTGGCCAATCACTATCAAGTGAGATAGGTAACTCCAGTCAGTTGCATATATTCTTTAAGTCCTTGTGAGCATTCAAATTGTCCTTAAATTTGTCTCTTACATCTAGAACCGTGTTAATAATGTTATTAAGCATATTCTTTTTTATGTGTATGACATCAAAATTGTGCTGAAGTGAATTTGTCCTCTTGTATGACAAATTTCAAAATATGCTGTTTTTAGTCTACTTGTAATCGACCCCATAACTTAAAACCTGTCCATTCAAGGTGTCAACCACATAGTTAACATGACAAACCCACTCCCATATTTGCTCCTAAGACTCCCTCGGAGGCACGACTCAATGCTCTATGTAACCTTTGTGAAATTCTTCATATTTCTTTAGTATGGATGGTTCTCTGGTAGAAATTTTCGGTGACAATCAAAGTAACAAGCCTTGTGCTCATGCTGTAGGTAAAAACTTTTATTGTAGTCCATACAAATTGGACAATCTATGACTCCAGCTGCACTCCATCCCCTGAGTATCAAATAAATTGTTAAGTCATTGATAGTCAACATAAGCACTGCTTGCTTTTTAAAATATGAATTCCTATGAGTATCATATGTTATTATACCCTCACACACAGTTACAACAACTCGTTAATAAGTGGTTGAAGGTACACATTTATCAATCTCTTTGGGTTTGTAGGACTAAGATTCACTACTGTGAAGAACATGTATGGAGAGGTCATGCATAATCCTGGAGGTATGATACACGATGTGACGATCATAAGCCAACGTGAATATGTCTGATCGTATGACTTGAATGGTGCAAAGCTCTTAGCACATGGCCCTCGACGTAGGTTACGTGTATCAGCTACAAAATTTAAATATATTTCATCAAAGTGTTTTCATACTTCATCATCTGAAGGGTGGCGCATACACCCATCGGTAGTGTTGCGATATTTATGCCATGACATGTGCTTCGCAGTCACATTAGAGGCACATAACTGTTGAAGTTTAGGAATCAAAGGTAAATAGTGCAATTTTAAATGTGCAACTTGTTTCTAATGTGATGAATAACCTCGTCTTGTTTTGTACCTTACTTCTTTACAAAATTTACAAGTTTCAAGACCGTCATTACATTTCCAAAACAATATACATCTGACTCTACAATATTCTATTTTCACCATAGTAAGTCCCAACTCCTTGATCAACCACTTAGTGATGTAGAAATTTGCAGGCATTCTATTACCACTTGGCAGAATTTCCCCAATTAGACTACATAAGTTATCGTAACAATTCTGTGATATGTTATGTTCTACTTTAATATTTACTAACCTTGCCACTATCGATAGTTGAGAGAAGTTATTACATCCACTATAAAATGGCTCATTTGCCACTAGAAGAATAATAAAAAATTGATTACTCAAGCTTGCAACATCTACCCCTCCCCCCACGCCTTCGGCTATCTAACCATCATTGTAGCTTGGCTTTTGGAAGATTGATGGTCCCATATCTCCTACACTAGCCCCACCACAACAACCAACTGCATTGTACATGATGTTTCCAACTCCACTCAACTTCTTGCATGCTTGAACTTGTGAATTGGCCATATGATTCTGCAATTGAATTGTTAACAGGGCCTTCGTCATGGTTTGTCCAGTTGAAATAATTACAACAAAAGCTTTTCGTGAATAAGTGAGCTTTAATTTCATTTAACTTCAAAAATTTGCTATTCCTACACCAAATGCACAAATATCCAATCTTGATTCCATCTTTGTAGTCATACTGCGCTCTAGCCCAATTCACGAACTTATTCACACCATTCACAAATTTCATCTCAAACCTTGTCATGCTAGCAAAATTTTTTAATATATCCACCCCTTTATTTCTCTAGGCATTTTTTCCACTCCTTGCAAACCTTCAATATCAACAAATTTGCTAATTACATAATATAACATTTCAACTTTACAACATTCAATACATACTAATATCTAAAGCGACATATATATTTCAATATATATATGTGTAAAAATTAAATATCAAACTTAACAAATTGTGAGTAAAATATTATAAAGCTAGCACTCACACACTAGGCCAACAACATCATTCTTCATCCTGTCATGTCATAATTATCGTTGTCCCATCATCTCTCTCTCTCTCTCTCTCGCACACAACATACACACACACATATAAGTAAGTAATCGAAATAACACAAATAATGGACAAAAACTATAGCAATCCATCTTACTTGTGTGAAGAAGGTCTCTTTGATAGACTGGAAAAAGTATGAATAGAATATATTATGTTTCAAATGAAATGGAAAATGAGTAGGAATTTGAACTTATTTCGCAAATTGGGACAACTAAACATTGTCCTAAATATGTCCTTAATTGGGATGGGAACTTATATATCGTCTCAGAATTTGGGACGATTTTTTTAACTATCTCAATTTGAGACGATAAGTAAGTAACCATCCCTAAATCCAATACGGCAAAGTCAAACCGTCTTAAAACTAGAAATAGTATATGTAATCGTATCAACTTAAAATGGCATAACAGCTATCATCTTAGAGTAGAGACGTCTTTTACTGCCCCATCTCTAAATTTGAGACGGGTTATTTGAGCCATTTCTATTAAGGACGATTTACAAAACATCGGCCCCAAAATTTGAGACAAACTATTTAACCATCCCAATTTGAGGCGGTAAACATAATACTATCTCAAATTTACTATCTCAAATTTTGAAATAGTTTATATAAACCCGTCCCAAATAGAGATGACGTATGTTTTCCATCTGTAAATTTGGGACAGTTAAGTTATACCATCTCTAATAGGAACGGATTTGTAATGATATTTTTGCATACCTAAAAGGTCTATTTTAGGGATGCCTTTAATGATGAATTTAGAACAATATGTGGGAATCGTTTCAATTCCATTCCAACTCCGCTTCAAATTGGAATGGGGAAAAATAATGCCATGATGTCGTCTCTATCAGCATTCATTTTGGTAGTGCATACACATATACACTAATATTTATATATTTATACTTTAAAAATTAATCATTATTTTTATATACTATCATATTATTAAATTATTATTATATTATTTTATAATTATTTGAATTTTCATCCATAAAAAATTTATAACCATATATAATTTTTATACCCAATAAAATCTTTATCATTTTTCATCTCTTAAGAAAATCATCGACCAAACATAACCGATAGCATATTGTTCCTCCAATTGAGACTAATTTTTAACAAAAAATTATTCCTCGGTTGTTAGTTTTGAATTTTTTCATTTATTAGTTAAATATTAAGCGAAGAGATTCATGATATTTTTCTATAATTATCAATAGTTATGAAAACAAAAAATCATTACAGTCTTGTCGTAAATTGTAGAAAATATTATAGGAAAAGTTAATTAAGTTGAAATAAAGAAAAATTGGTGAAATTATTAATTTTTAAAACATAAAGACAAAAAATAAATGTATTTTAAAAAAATCGCAAACAGATCATTCGATTGTTTTCAATTATAATTTTTTTCGGTAAATTTGTTTGAGTAAAGTGCTTTAATTGCCAAGTAAAGTGTGTATAATTTATTAAAAGGAGTTTTGCACCAATACTAATTACCTTAGAGAATGAAGTATCATTTTTCCTATATTAAAATATATCATTTTTTCTCTTTTATTATGTTGATCAGTGATTGTAATAATTGAGTAATTATGGTTTACTGGTTATTTTTGTATGATTTGGCCAATAAAGAGAGATTAAATTGATTATAAAACCTATCACAATTATTAACGCTGCGAGTGTTATGGTAAATACTTACATTTATAGTTGACAAAACGTACGATTAAAAATACTGTTAATTATTTATACTACTTATTTTTTATTTTAACATTTTTAGTCCAAAATTAAATTTATTATTGTTCCCTCACCTCAAATTTAATTTTATTATTGTTTTTTATATTTTGTTGCTAGATTCAACTTTGCATTAATTGGGGATTCATCACTAGACTAATTAACGTGTAAGTGGGATGAACGATTTCATTCATGGGTTCTTGTTAAAATATAGAATCAAGTATTGGTTTTAAATTTTAGTCTTAAATTAATTATTCATTCATTTATATTTCGTAATATAAAGCCAAAAAATGTGACAATATTCATGGAATGTAAGTAAAAATACATAAATATTGGAAATGAGGCCTAGTTTTGTCTGCACACACAAGGGCAAAAGAGTCATTTGGAGTTTCAAATATTATTATTTTCCTACTTTTTTAAGCTTGAAATTTAATTAGAATTAGAAGCAATTATTTATATGTTGATAAGACCGACTTCAATTACGTGCCAAACTTCTTCAACTTTGGATTTTTATGATTTCATTGTCAGTAGTCATATCCAAATTTGTTAGGTTTATACATTACTGAATGGATGTCATCCAAAATATGACAGATCTACCAAAAAAAGTAAATAAAAAGAAAAAATAAATGATACCAAATAATTTCAAATCCTAAAGAAATTTGATTTTTGGTTATGAAGTTGCTCTACCAATTTTAAAAAATAGGCTATGTTTGGAAGTATGTTTCAAACTTAACATAATACACCAAATTTTAAACTATCAAACATATTATCTAACAAAAATTTTATTCAAATTTATATTTAAAATTTTCTTCTCTCACGTGTATAATTATAACAATACTCTTGCCAATAACCATTTCACATCACAACCCCTCTTCCAAACATAGCCAAACTATGTTATAAATTTTAATAATTAGCATAATTATAAAATATTAATAATTATGACTGATGGAACTGGAATCCAAAGTATATTATGTAATTAGATTTATTATTCTTAGGCAATGTTTATTGGGACCAAACACGATTTCTTTTTTAAGGACAAAATCTTTATGGTAAGATAAAACTTTGGTATAAAACAAATGAACGGGGATGAATAAACAAACTCAATATAAAATAATCTTTCAAAATTAATAATTTGAAAGTGGATATAAAAAGTAGTTTGGTTTCTAGATTGAAAGCACAATTTGCATTTTGTTTGGGAGGCCCATTTAAGAACAGGCGGCCCCAAGGATCAGGCCTATACTCGCCAAAGTGCCCATTTAAAGAATGCCCTAACAAATCTTATTTAAATTTTCAAACAATTTATTAATTACTCACAACCATCTTTCTTCAAACACTGTACACCTATATTTGTTTGTTTATTTTGATGGAGCACGAAAATAATAGACATTGTATTGGGTGTGAAAATTATGTTTGGCACTAAAATTTTCATGGGTAAAAAGATTTGAATTCCCTTGAATCTGATTAATTATGCATATATGTAAAATGTAATGATTGGACGAAAATGTCCAAGTGGTCGGAGTATGAATAAATAATAATGTCAGTGCATTGATTCAACGATTAAATTCAGAATATTTGTGTATATATTTGTAATTGAAGAAAATTTTAAATTTAAATTTTATTTAAAATTTTGTATTATTACATATTTATTTTAAATTTTGATGGACTGAAAATCCATCAAAATAAAGAAACGAATAAAACATAGTACATATCTTCTAACTGTTCGCCTTTCTCACATAACCTTTCACAAGTATAAAACAATGAGAATACTTACAACAAGCTCAACAGGGCTGAGTCTCCACCGCTGAGGCTTAGATTTTCAACATAAAATGCTTAAGTATGTTTGTCTGATAATTTTGATGGGATAAAAATAGAGATGTAAAAATTATGCTCGGCCGTAAAATTTTGGTGGTAACAAGAATTTGTATAAATTTGAGCATACATATAATATAAATAATAATAATAATTAAATAGTATAATAACATATGAGATTGTTGGAGTATGAATATATAAAAATGTGAGAAGTGTAATGATTGGATTTTAGATATTTACGTGTATGTCTATAAGACCGGTAAACTTTCAATTTAAATTTAAACAAAAATTTCATGGTATTGTTGGTTCCGTTAAAATTTAAGTAGTTTGATAACTCGTCGGAACAAGCAAACAAATACAGTGTAAATATTTACCAATCATTGGAGTGAATTCTAATTTGATAGCAAGAGAAATTACATCTAGCCAGTAATTAAATAACTAATTATATAACAATGGTTTACAAATAGTGAGAATTGCAGGGTTTATCTAAAACGCACTTTTTTGGCATTCACAGCTGGCATGTAACGGAGTTGGGCGAACTAAAAGAAGAGCGATTTTACCCAATCTCTTGACAATAAGGTCAGTTAAGTTGATATTTCAGAAACAAACATTTGAATACGTGATATTTCACTATATATTTCTGGACAAATCTCTTCTTAGGCACTTCTGTAATATCATCAAGGCACCATTAACATATGATTTTTCCAGTCTGACCAAGCCGTTAGGGTGCAGATTTTCTTTCCACAACCTTATCCAAATCTTCAATCACGGTCGTGGGACTTCCTTGAGCCGTGTTGGGATTAAACTAACATAACAAACAAACAAAATCAACTGATGAAATTTCAAATAATGACGAATAATTTGATTTTGTCCAAGGAATTCCACGGCCGCGACTGACAAACAGATAATACGGTGGAAAGAACATCTGCGTACCAAACGGCGGCTTGACTACTAAAATAGCTGGGTTTGATTAGTTGGGCTTGGGAGTCTTTGGGGACAGACCTTCGACGTGCCGTAGTCACCAAAAATTTAAATAACCATATATAGCCATTTTAATTATAAACAAAAAATATTGTCTTTAGCTTTAATTTATAGTATAGAATGTAAAACAGATTAAAATTTAAAAATAAATTAAATTAAAATTAGGAAGTTGATGGAATGAATGAAAATTAATGAAGTAAAGTGAAAAATTACGCATAAAAAGTAAAGCGTATTTAAGTAATTATGTTTTGTACGATATAATGCCCTCATGTGCTTAATATTGGTAATAGATAATATAGCATAGATTAAAAAAATATAAGAAATATTAAAAGAATCTAAAATTGGAGTAGATTTAAGAAAACACAAATAAAAGCAATAAGTTAAAAAAATAATAGACGAAAAATATAAGAAAATAAAAGAATTTAAAATAAAATAATTGTGTAATGAAAAAAAAAAGTTCTATCCATGATAACAACTATAATGTCGGCTAGGTAGAACTTTGAGATCATTTATGTGAGATTTTGATTAATTGTCAAGGTTATGCCAGAAAATTTTCCTATCTTCGATTTGATATTCGATATTGTCCATATGTATGAGGGCAATATGAATGACAAAAGAATCTACCAATTAAAGGGAAATTCGATTTTTACACAAAAAATTGTTGAGTAAAGAGAAGCAAATTGGGAAAAAAATTCACAACCATCTTTGAGGTTTCAATTGATTGCCGAAAATCTCACGAGGTTTCGAGTTTAGTTTTTTGAACTTATTAAATTGTGAACACTAAATTTGGTAAATTTAATTGTTGTGCAAACAACAACATCTGTAGGAATAAAATGCCAGAAATGAAAAATAAAAACCACAAGAGATTTAGGTGGTTTGAGTCATTGCAACCTAGTCCACAAGAGGGAAGAAGATATTTCTTATTCATGGAGAAATTTTGAGATAGAAAGTATAGATTAATCTCTCTAACCGCCTAGTTATACATAAATCAATTAAAATGGTGAGAGCTGCGTCCGTACACTTAAAAAAAGGTATTCTATCAATAAAATGAATAAAACTCATCTATAACAGTAATAAGTAGAGAATACACTACTAAAATATTGTGGTTTGATACGAGTTTTTCTTGCTTAATCTTCATTCGGTATTAATATAATTAATATTGAAGTAGGGTTTTTTTTTGTTTTTTTTTGTTTTTTTTGTTTTTGCCTCTTTACTTGGCTTGAAGATAAAAAAAGCTGTCTAATAATTAAGAGACTAGTGTCTAGTCATCAGAGGAAATATGAATTTATCATAAAATACAAATATTCAACTTTGTCTAATTTATTAATTAATCTAATATAGAGGCGTTTTATTAATATAACTGAAAATAATTGTTTATATATATATATAATATCTGCCGTTCTTCTCTTTTTATATTTATATTATATTATGTTTTTTTATGTTTTTTTGTCTGTTCCAAAAATCTTGTCCTGGGGAATGGAGTTCTTGGGAGACCCTGCAGTTGTATGTATCTGCTGGCCACCGTTCGTGACATGACACATGACAACCCCTGCTGCTGCCGTGTTGCAGTGGCCAATAAATAGAATTTGGACAATTAAGACGAAACATATAATAAAATCTCAATCCTACATGCTAATTGGCCAATAACCAGCCCAACTTTGTTGACTTAAGAAATGTAACACATAGGTAAAAGTTATTTTTTAATTTGGTCTGTTTATTGATTAATATTTTTTAGTTGAACATGAGCCTTTATTAATCGTTCCTATATATTTTTTTATTACATTCAACTTTGCGTT
Organism: Avicennia marina; assembly: GCA_019155195.1. Lineage (NCBI taxonomy): Eukaryota > Viridiplantae > Streptophyta > Magnoliopsida > Lamiales > Acanthaceae > Avicennia > Avicennia marina. The sequence goes on along the minus strand of CM032781.1, from coordinate 3,170,786 downwards.
AATTGGGGATGCACCACTAAACTAATTAACGTGTAAGTGGGACGAACAATTTCATGCACGTGTTTTCGTTACAATATAGCATTGACCGGGCTGTCTATACTGACCCTTGTGCAGGAGTTCAACTCAAACTTGGCTGATGGCACTAATGCAAATCGAGTATATATTCAAGGTAAACACCTGGACGTAATAGTGTCGAGGATCAGGAGGTTCCTTTCGCATGCCAAATTGCATTGATAGTGCTGGGTCTTTGTAGTTGATGGATAACCCCAGGGCACTTTATGATGCGGCGCACAAGGTTTGCCCAGAGGCAAAGCATTGGAACACATCCCAATTGTCGACACAATTCAATACATCCTTCAATGTTGCCAACCTTGACAACATCAAGAAAATGTCGCGGTACTCAATTGCCGCAAAATTGAGGCCCATTAACCATCATGCCAGTATCAATAGGAAGCGTTCAGTGAACCTATATGCCATCCTAGAGGGGCTCCAATTTAATGTTAGGAGGTAGATGGTCGATAGGGTCGAGGCAGAGACCACTGAGGAGACTCGCTCACCACAGGCCGTAATATATGTTCCCATACCTCCACAGTCTCTTTTGGAGCTGCGCAGATTAGGAGCTAGAGGCCATGGTAGACGACCTGAGTATATAGCCTCCACCGCCACAACCATAGTTAGGCGTGCACGACGTCGTTGGAGCTTTATAGGTGCAGATTGACCAGCTCAAGCACGACACATTCGTGGAGTTTCGTGAGTTCTATGCCTAGATGGACCAGATGTAGCAACGAAAGACACATGTTGCTGCTCAGTTCTTATATTAGAATATTAGAAAGCCAGCACTTAGACACTCAGCCAACAACACTATTCTTATATATATATATATATTAACAAATTAAAAACAAGTATGTAACCACAAATAACAGACAAAAACTATAACAATCCTTTATACTTGTGAGAACAAAGGCCCCTTTGACAGATCAGAAGTAGTACGTATAGAATAAATTGTGTTTCAAACGAGATGGACAATAGGTTGGGATTTGAACTTATTTCACTGACGGGATGGCTAAATACTGTCTCAAATATGTTTTAAATTAGAATGAGAACTTTAAATCTATTCTAAATTAGGACGAGAATTTAAATATTGTTTCAAATTTTGAAATAATTTTTTACATCGATTCAAATTGGGATGATAAATAAATAATCGTTCTCGAATTTGAGACGACAAAATCGATATATGTAACTGTTCTAACTTGAAACGATATAATATTAATCGTTTCAAAATAAGAATGCCTTTTGCTATCTTGTTTCTAAATTTAACATAGATAATTTGAGTCATCTCTATTGGGGATGATTTACGATTGAGTCATCCCTACTGGGGATGATTTACGAAACACTGCTCGCAAAATCTGATATGCACTATTTAATTGGAAAATTTGATATGGACTATTTAAATGTTTCAATTTGAGATGACAAATATAATACTATGTTAAATTTTGAGACGATTTGCATGAATCCATCCCAAATGGTGACTACATATATCTTCTATCTCTATACTTAGGACGACAAATTTATATCGCCCCTAATAGAAACAGATTTGCGACGGTATTTCTTCATATCTAAGAGGTCCAAACGGCGGCTTGACTACTAAAATAGCTGGGTTTGATTAGTTGGGAGTGGGAGTCTTTTGGGACAGAACTTCGACGTGCCGCAATTCACCAAAACTTTCAGGAAAAAAAACTAAAAATAAAAACTTGAAAAACCAAGTTTTCCTTCATAAATAAGAGTGCCTTCTCGCGTTATCTTCCACCAACTCCACGAATCTATCATCCTTGCAGACCCCTTCATGTTGAGCTCTGTAAGCATGGCGTTTACGCCAAAACTGTGTCTTCCGCTCCTTGCCCTCTCCTTCTTGGGTAAAAAGAATTCTTTATTTGCGTCCGATCAAAAAGTGTTCTTTTCTCCGAGTGTTCTTCGGGGAACGACAGAAACTCTTTTTTGATTCTGATTTAAGATTCTTCTTTTCCTTTACACTTTCCCGCAACTGGTGCAGATGTAATTTTCATTTTATTTTACTCTTCTTATTGTGACATAGGACCAAACTTCCTGTTTTTATGCTGCGTTTCTTCCTTTGTATACCATAAATGTTCGGTTGTTTCCAGGTTTTGGAACTCTTCACGGTCCTTTTCATTGCATTAGAAATATCGGCTGAGTTTTATTTCTTCGTCATAATGATTAATCTGACAATGCAGTTAACATTTGCATTCCTTATTTACAGAAATACTGTCAGGTGTTTCGGCGACGGTTTTTACGCTCCTAAACAGCTGCAGCCACAAAATCTGGCCGGGCACGCACGCCAAAGACGGCGCCGCGGTTCTGGGCGACGGTGGCTTCGAGTTGACCCCCGGAGCCACCATCCGGCTCCCTGCGCCCAAGGGCTGGTCGGGACGCTTCTGGCCACGAACCGGATGCAACTTCGACGATGGGGGCAAAGGCACCTGCGCCACCGGCGACTGTGGGGGCGCGCTCAAATGCACCGTTACCGGGGCGCCGCCAGCCAGCCTCGCAGAGTTCACCATTGGCAGCGACAACTCGGCCAAAGACTTCTATGACGTCAGCCTCGTCGACGGCTACAACGTGGGGATCGGCGTGCGGCCGTCGGGAGGCTCTGGGGACTGCCCGTACGCCGACTGTTCGGCGGACGTTAATGCAAAATGCCCCAAGGATCTGCAGCTGGCGGACGGGAGCGGCGCGGTGGTGGGGTGCAAGAGCGCTTGCGTGGCGTTCGACGAGCCGGAGTTCTGTTGCACCGGCGACCACTCGAAGCCAGAGACGTGTCCACCGACGCGGCACTCGCGCATATTCAAGGCGGCCCGCCCCAAGGCGTACAGCTATGCGTACGATGATCCGTCCAGCAGGTGTACTTGTACTGGGGCCGATTATCACATTACATTTTGTCCATCGCCATAAAATCAATTCCACGTTGATGGTTGATGTGACTTATGTCCCTTTAAAATATATTCTCTCATGAGTATCTATTATCAAAATAATCCTTTTTATCTGTTACTCGCTTATACCTTTATAGTAATTTTAATCTTTTATGTCAAATGTTCTACGTTTCAAATTTACATACAAATTAATTAACAAATTAATGTTTTATTTTGTCTCGGTTGGGGTATAATTGGGCGTAGAAATGTGAAATAAACAATACAGTGGAGTGGACAAGAGGACATATGGGATGTGGAGCGGCAAAATTTTAAACTTGGTTGGGGGTTGTGAGAAAGCGACTACTAAAGAAATTGGTACAAATGGAGTGCCTTGGCGAGACGGTGACCAGATGGCTTTTTCATACTATTATTAAATTCTAATGTTTTTCTTTAAACACCATTTATACCTAATATCATCCTATGATAAATACTTTTAATCTTTTGATATTTTACTAATTACACCCCACTTTTGTCAATCAATTAACTAACACGAATTAACTCAGCGTATATTTTGTTTGTCAAATTTGATTTACAAGTTAATCATTTCTATTTATTTTCATGTCATACTAAAATCATTTAAATTATGATAGTGTTAAGAAATGACTAAAATAGCGTTCTCGTTAATCAAATTATTGAATTACATCCTACTTAATTCAAATCTCGATGGAAGTGTTTAAAATAGCATCAACACCAAGAAGTAGCATTTTATTCAAAACCCACCAAGCTAAATCTGTTAACTAGCATCACCACATTGTTGTTCTAATGACAATAAAAACCAGATCGATGTCTCAAGTAACATATGCACTAACTCAAGACCATAGACCAAAACAGTAGCTTTTGCAACTTTATCCAAAATAAACGGCTTGCATATTAATCTTCATCATGGACCGCCTTTACTTAAACAAGAAAAAATAAATGAGTTAGGAATGCTGTAATATAATTTGAAACAAAAAATTTGACCATACTTCCCATTAAAGTATAGCACTTAATAATTGAAGTATATAATCCTAAAGAAATAATCCAGCATGCCTTAACAAAATATTAAATTGTACATTAAAAACATACAAATGGCAATGACCGAGCAACAGAAATACCAAGCATAGCTGGAATGATATTAAAGCATTCATAAGGTCGTGTAACATTTTCATCTATATTAACCATCACATTTTTATGAACTTCACAATAATTTGGTCCTAAAAATTGGCCACCCATCTTCTGTGTTAGGATTCATATTTTTGACGAAAACCTTGCCGACGACCACATTTCGATCCATTATGTTCAAAAGCACAATCGAACAATTAATCTAAAATATAAAAGCCTTTATGTCATGAACTTCTTATAAATATTAAGCAATGTATAATCAGCCCAACTTTATTGACTTAAGAAATGTAACACTTAGGTAAAAGATATTATTTTATTTAGTCTGTTTATTGATTAATATTTTTTAGTTGAACATGAACCTTTATTAATCGTTCCTATATTATTTTTATTACATTCAACTTTGCGTTAATTGGGGATGCACCACTAAACTAATTAACGTGTAAGTGGGACGAACAATTTCATGCACGTGTTTTCGTTACAATATAGCACTGACCGGGCTGTCTATAGTGACCCTTGTGCAGGAGTTCAACTCAAACTTGGCTGATGGCACTAATGCAAGTCGAGTATATATTCAATGTTAACACCTGGACATAATCGCGTCGAGGATCAGAAGGTTCCTTTCGCATGCCAAATTGCATTGATAGTGTTGGTTTTTGTAGTTGATGGATAACCCCAGGGCACTTTATGATGCGGGGCACAAGGTTTGCCCAGAGGCAAAGCATTGGAACACATCCCAATTGTCGACACAATTCAATACATCCTTCAATGTTGCCAACCTTGACAGCATCAAGAAAACGTCGCAATACTCAATTGCTGCGAAATTGAGGCCCATTAACCATCATGCCAGTATCAGTAGGAAGCGTTCAGTGAACCTATATGCCATCCTAGAGGGGCTCCAATTTAATGTTAGGAGGTTGATGGTCGATGGGGTCGGGGCAGAGACCACTGAGGAGACTCGCCCACCACAGGCCGTAATATATGTTCCCTTACCTCCACAGTCTCTTTTGGAGCTGCCCAGATTAGGAGCTAGAGGCCATGGTAGACGACCCTGAGTATGGCTCCAGGATCCACTAATTCTGCATGGAGGAGATTCGAACGCCTCCACCGCCACAACCATAGTTAGGCGTGCACGACGTCGTTGGAGCTTCATAGGTGCAGATTGACCAGCTCAAGCATGACACATTCGTGGAGTTTCGTGAGTTCTGTGCCTAGATGGACCACATGTAGCAACGAAAGACACATGTTGCTGCTCAGTTACATCACTTCATGTTCTACACGACAACTAGGGACGAGGCGAGGGATCGGGCTACTAGGGCACAGGATTCACATCCAGCCAACCGTGTCAGCCTCATGTTCCAGCCGCACTTCTAGAGGACAGGCTTATAGCTCCACCAGATCCTCGCGAAGCACATGGAGATCGAGCAACCAATGCACAGGATCGGGATTAGATAGCTATATATATGCCGGTATTCCTAAAATATTCTATGAAAAATAATATGAAAGGGTGTTGTGTTGCATTGTATCGCACAATAATTTTAACTTTTTTCTATTAATGTCAAATGACTATTTACATATTAGTGCACATCATGTGAGTATTGATTAGTTTGATATAATTGACCAATACATGAAAAATGGCCTACTACAACTTATTCATATCCCAAGCTATAACAGCCATGTGAGGTGCTTGCATATGACTCAGAATCTTACTTGTCAACTTTAGCCTTGTGGTCTACCTTGTAAAGGTCAATGAGCACTTGTAGTCCTTCCAAAGCATGGAGAGAGGGCATGTTTGAAGTCATAGTCAAGCATTAGGTTGGCCCTCTGGCAAAAATTGTTGGTGATAGTCAAAGTAACAACCCTTGCACCCATGTTGTATGTAAAAAGCTCTATTGTAGTCCATACAAATTGGACAACTCTTGACTCTAACGGCACTTCATCTGTCGAGCATCAAATAAGTTGTTAAGCCATCGATAATCCACATAAGTGCCGCTTGCATTTTGAAATATGAATTCCTATGGGCACCATATGTCATTTCACCCTCACACCACAGTCGCAACAACTCGTCAATAAATGGTTGAAGATTCACATCTATCAATCTCTTTGGGTTTACAGGACTAAGAGACTATTGTAAGGAACATGCATGGAGTGGTCGCGCACATTCCTGAACGCATGTTATACAACATGACGACAGCCCTAGACATAGGTTACGTGTGTTAGCTACAAAATTTAAATATGTTCTATCAAAGTATCTCTGTACCTCAGCATCCAAAGGGTGTCATATACATCCATCAGTGGTGTTGTAACGTGTCGTGCTCCACAATTATATTAGAGACATAAAACTGTTGTAGCATAGGAAACCAAGGCGCAACGCAGTCTCGAATGTGCAACCCGTTTCTCATGTGATGAATAACCCAACCTTGTTTTGTACTTTCTTTCTCCACAAAATTTGTAATTTTCAAGACCCTCATCACATTTCCAAAACAACATACATCCAGTCTTACAACAACGTATTTTCACCACAAGAAGTCCCAACTCCTTGATCAACAGCTTAGTGCTGTAGAAATTCATTAGCATTCTATTGCCACTTGGTAGCATCTCCTTAATTAGATGGCATATGTCATCATGACAACTACGCGACATGTTATATTCCAATTTAATATTTACCAACCTTGCCACTGCCAAGATTTGAGAGAAATTATTGCATCCATTATACAATCGCTCATCCGTTGCCCGAAGAACATTAAAAAATTGGACATTCAGGCTTGCAACATTTGCCCCCCTCAGACTCGCTCCTATTTGACCGTCATCGTAACCTGACTCCCAGACAATTGATAGTCCCACATCTCCTACACTTGCCGCACCATGACAACCAACTGCATCGTACTCCATACGGTGTTCCCATTTCCACTCTGCTTCTTGCGTGCTCGAACTAGCAAACTGACTACTTGATTCTCTACTTGAATCATTAATGGGGGTTTCGCCATGACTTGTCTAGTTGAAATAATTACAATCGAAACCGTTCCTAAATAAGTGAACTTTAACTTTATCTAGCTTCAAAAATTTTCTAGTCCTACACCAAATGCACAAACATCTAATCTTGATCCCATCCATGTAGTCATATTGCGCATTGGCCCACCATTCACAAATTCCAATATCAAATCGCACCATACCAGCAAATTTTTTTGATAAATATACACCCTTATTGCTCTCTAAACATTTTTTCTCTCTTTGCAAACCTTTAACATCAATAAATTTGCTAATTACATAATGCAACATTTCAACTTTGCAACATTCAATACACACCAATATCTAAACCGACATATATATATGTCAATTTAGATATAATATATGTGTGCGTATACATAAAATAAATGTCTAACTTAGCAAATTGTGAGTAGAATATTAGAAAGCCAGCACTTAGACACTAGGCCAGCAACACTATTCTTATATATATATATATATATATATTAACAAATTAAAAACAAGTATGTAACCAAAAATAACAGACAAAAACTATAACAATCCTTCATACTTGTGTGAACAAAGGCCTCTTTAACAGATCGGAAGTAGTACGCATAGAATAGATTGTGTTTCAAAAGAAATGGACAATAGGTTGGGATTTGAACTTATTTCACAGATTGGGATGGCTAAACACTGTCCCAAATCTGTCCTAAACTAGGATGGGAACTTAAAGACTCTTTCAAATTTTGGGATAACTTTTTAAACCGTTTCAAATTGGGATGATAAATAAGTAACCATCCCCAGATCCGAGACGGCAAAGTCAAATTGTTTCAGCACTAGGGACGATATATGTAACTGTTCCAACTTGGAACTACATAACACTAATCGTTTCAGAATAGGAATGTCTTTTGCTATCTTGTCTCTAAATTTAACATAGATCATTTGAGTTATCTCTATTGGGGATGATTTACGAAACACTGCCCCTAAAATCTGATATGGGCTATTTAACTATCCCAATTTGAGATGACAAATGTAACACCATGTCAAATTTTGAGACGGTTTGCATAAACCCATCCCAAATGGTGACTACATATATCTTCTATCTCTAAACTTAGAACGATAAATTTATATCGCCCCTAAAAGGAACAGATTTGCAACGGTATTTCTTCATATCTAAGAGGTCCATCTCAGGGATGCCTTTAGGATAAATTGGGGACAGCATGTGGAAATTGTTTCAATTCCATCCCAAATCCGTTCCAAATTGGAACGACAGAAAAACCACCCCATAATGCTGTCCCCACCCACGTATGTTTTGGTAGTGCATGCATACACACACTCACATTTATATATTTATAGTTTAAAAATTAATCATTATTTCTACGCACTATCATATTATTTAATTATTATTATATTATTTTGTAATTATTTGAATTGTCATCTATAAAAGATTTACAACCATGCATAATTTTCATACCCAACAAAATCTTTGTCATTCTGCATCTCCGAAGAAGATCTCCAACCAAACATAACCTATAGCCTATTGTTCCTCCAATTTAGACTAATTTTTAACAAAAATCTATTTATCAATTGTTAGTTTTGATTTTTTTATTTATTACTTAAATATTAAGCAAAGAGATCCATGATATTTTTCTATAATTATGAACACAATAAATCATTTCAATCTTGATGTAAATTGTAGTAAATATTATAGGAAAAATTAATTGAGTGGGTATAAAGAAAAAATGGTGAAAGTGTTGATTTTTAAAACATGAAAATGATAAATAAATGGTGGGTATTTCACATTGCTTATTTTTTATTTTAACATTTTTATGGAAAATTGAATATATTATATTTATTATTGTTCCCCCACCTCAAACTTAATTTTATTATTATTACATATTTTTTTATTTTTGCATTCAACTTTGCGTTAATCAGGGATTCCTCGCTGAACTAATTAACGTGTAAATGGGATGAACGGTTTCATACATGTGTTCATGTCCAAATTTGTTAGGTTTGTACAACACAGAATGGATGTCATACAAAATATGACAAATCTTGTCACGTCCCAAGCCTCCTTCACGTAACATAGCAGTACTCTCAAGTTTTTTAACTTGAGAATACTAAAGCCAAAATCATCACATTATTTAATCCAAACTTAGTACTCATATCCCATATAACATCAATACCTTTGATACATGCGTAAAATCACAATATAATTTTCCTTATGTGCTTTTTTCTATAGTAAAAATTTAATAAAATAAAACACTCTAAAAGTTTTTAATCTCGAGTGTGACTCTACCATCTCCACATGAAATTCTTAACTGCCTCGTCATCTGTAAAATTTAAATCCATTCTTTTTGAGTTAAAGGTCACCCAGTAAGGGATATGCTTACTTTTATGGGGAGGTGAATAAGATGAAAAATACTTTAAAATATTATTAAAAAAATCTTTTACCTACAAAATGTTTCTACTGTTCATGTCATGTCAAACTATTCTTTTTCATTTGTATCCATTTGCTAATGGTTTAGGCATTTCATGTACCAATCAACTGATTAGGGGTTTAGTCTATAATTTCAACTAAGGAGGGTCAGGCACAACCATATGATTGCTAAATCGAATGATTGTCTCAATTTATAACACTGATTGAGAAAGTCACTTGATTCTCAACCTTTAACCCGAGCTGAGTGTGTCACGCGGCTCAATTTTTAATCTCGACTGAAAGGGTCACGTGCAATCGAATGACAGTTTCCAAATGAAACGTTTGTTTTGATCTATAACTCTGATTGAGATGGTCAACTTGATCTTGGCTGAATGTTCCAAAACTTCTACTCCACTTGGAACGGTCAGAACTAGTTCTTCTACATTAATGAACAAAACAATGAGCATTTTAATCACAAAACATAGCTTTTAAAAAATCACCTAGGTTCGACATGACAGCCCAAAATATTTCATATAAAATTATCAAATAAAACATGCTTTTGCGAAGAAGGAATTTCAACATAATTTTCCATACAAAACATTTTGCAAATCGTTTCTATACTTCATCCAAACCATGCTTTTGGAATGACTTTCAATTAACCATAACATAGTTCCTTTCAGAAACCATTACAAATTTTTAACAAGTATACAAAAGTAATTTTCCAAATAACTTGTAAATTATAAATCTCATGAAAATATCAGGTAATCCACTTACAGGATTTAACTTGCGTGATTTTTTGTCTCACTGGGCTCAAGTTCTGTGTCCCAATTCATTAAAAGTAAACTTCAATTTTGTTCTGGTTCGATGCAATTTCATGACTTGTACAATTCTTGTTTATTGGCGTCGTTTCTCTAATAAAATTACTTTACAAAATTTCCAAACTTTATTCTAATTCACCACTTATGGTTTTTCATACTCTCAAATGTTTGTTTATTTTGATGGAGCACGAAAATAATAGACATTGTATTGGGTGTGAAAATTATGTTTGGCACTAAAATTTTCATGGGGAAAGAGATTTGAATTCCATTGAATCTGATTAATTATGCATATATGTAAAATATAATGATTGGATGGTAATGTCTAAGTGGTCGGAGTATGAATAAATATTAATGTCAGTTTATTGATTCAATAGGGAAAATATGTTATGATTAAATTCAAAATATTTGTGTATATATTTGTAAGAGAAAAAAATTTTGAATTTAAATTTTATTTAAAATTTTGTATTATTACAAATTTATTTTAAATTTTGATGGACTGAAAATCCATCCAAATAAAGAAACGAATAAAACGCAGTACATATCTTCTAACTGTTCGCCTTTCTCGCAGAACCTTTCACAAGTATAAAATAATGAGAATACTTACAACGAGCTCAATAGGGCTGAGCCTCCACCGCTGAGGCATAGATTTTCAACATAAAATGCTTAAGTACGTTTGTCTGATAATTTTGATGGGATAAAAATAGAGATGTAAAAATTATGTTCGGCCGATAAAATTTTGGTGGTAACAAGAATTTGTATAAATTTGAGCATACATATACTATAAACAATAATAACACTTAGATGGTATAATAACGTATAAGATTGTTGGAGTACGAACACATAAAAATGTGAGAGCATGCATTCATTTGAATAAGTGTAATGATAGGATTTTAGATATTTCCGTGTGTGTGTCTATAAGATCAGAAAACTTTCAATTTAAATTTAAATAAGAATTTCATGGCGCCGTTGGTTCCGTTAAAATTTTAATTGTCTGATAACCCATCAAAATAAGCAAACAAATACAGTGTAAATATTTACCAATCATTCGAGTGAATTCCAATTTGATAGCAAGAGAAATTACATCTAGCCAGTAACTAAATAACTAATTATATAACAATGGTTTACAAATAGTGAGAATTGCAGGGTTTATCTAAAACGCACTTTTTTGGCATTCACAGTTGGCACGTAATGGAGTTGGGCGAACTAAAAGAAGAGCGATTTTACCCAATCTGTGGACAACAAGGTCAGTTAAGTTGATATTTCAGAAACAAACATTTGAATACGTGACATTTCACTATATATTTCTAGACAAATCTCTTATTGGGCACTTCTGTAATATCATCAAGGCACCATTAACATACGATTTTTCCAGTCTGACCAAGCCTTTAGGGTGCAGATTTTCTTTCCACAACCTTATCCAAATCTTCAGTCACGGTCGTGGGACTTCCTTGAGCCGTGTTGGGATTAAACTAACATAACAAACAAACAAAATCAACTGATGAAATTTCAAACAATGACAGTAATTTGATTTTGTCCATGGAATTCCACGGCCGCGACTGACAAACAGATAATACGGTGGAAAGAACATCTGCGTGCCAAACGGCGGCTTGACTACTAAAATAGTTGGGTTTGATTAGTTGGGAGTGGGAGTCTTTGGGGACAGACCTTCGACGTGCCGTAGTCACCAAAAATTTCGGGAAAATAAACTAAAACTAAAAAATTGAAAAACCAAGTTTTCCTTCATAAATAAGAGTACCTTCTCGCGTTATCTTCCACCCAACTCCACAAATCTATCATCCTTGCAGACCCCTTCCTGTTCAGCTCTGTAAGCATGGCGTTTACGCAAAAACTGTGTCTTCCGCTCCTTGCCCTCTTCTTCTTAGGTAAAAAGAAGCCGTAATATTTGCGTCCGATCAAAAAGTTTTCTTTTTCTGAGTGTTCTTCGGGGAACGACAGAAACTCTTTTTTGATTCTGATCTAAGATTCTTCTTTTCCTTTACACTTTCCCGCAACTGGTGCAGATGTAATTTTCATTTTATTTTACTCTTCTGATTGTGACATCTTAGGGCCAAACTTCCTGTTTTTGTGCTGCGTTTCTTCCTTTGCATGCCGTGAATGTTCGGTTGTTTCCACGTTTTGGAAATCTTCACGGACCTTTTCCTTGCATTAGAAATATCGGCTGAATTTTATTTCTTCGTCATAATGATTAATCTGACAATTCAGTTAACATTTGCATTCCTTATTTACAGAAATACTGTCAGGTGTTTCGGCGACGGTTTTTACGCTCCAAAACAGCTGCAGCCACACAATCTGGCCGGGCACGTTCGCCAAAGACGGCGCCGCGGTTCTGGGCGACGGTGGCTTCGAGTTGACCCCCGGAGCCACCATCCGGCTCCCTGCGCCCAAGGGCTGGTCGGGACGCTTCTGGCCACGAACCGGATGCAACTTCGACAACGGGGGCAAAGGCACCTGCGCCACCGGCGACTGTGGGGGCGCGCTCAAATGCACCGTTACCGGGGCGCCGCCAGCCAGCCTCGCAGAGTTCACCATTGGCGGCGACAACTCGGCCAAAGACTTCTATGACGTCAGCCTCGTCGACGGTTACAACGTGGGGATCGGCGTGCGGCCGTCGGGAGGCTCCGGCGACTGCCAGTACGCCGACTGCTCGGCGGACGTTAATGCAAAATGCCCCAAGGATCTGCAGCTGGCGGACGGGAGCGGCGCGGTGGTGGGGTGCAAGAGCGCTTGCGTGGCGTTCGGCAGGCCGGAGTTCTGTTGCACCGGCGACCACTCGAAGCCAGAGACGTGTCCACCGACGCGGTACTCGCGCATATTCAAGGCCGCCTGCCCCAAGGCGTACAGCTATGCGTACGATGATCCGTCCAGCACGTTTACTTGTGCCGGGGCCGATTATCACATTACATTTTGTCCATCAGCGTAAATTCAATTCCAGGTTGATCGTTGATGTGACCATGTCCCTTTAAAATAAATTCTCTCATGAATATCTATTATCAAAATAATCCTTTTTATCTGTTACTCGCTTATACTTTTGTAGTAATTTTAATCTTTTATGTCAAATGTTCTACGTTTCAAATTTACATACAAATTAATTAACAAATTAATGTTTTATTTTGTCTTCGTATTTATGTTGCGTCGGTTGGGGTGTTATTGGGCGTAGAAATGTGAAATCACCAATACAGTGGAGTGGACAAGAGGACATATGGGATGTGGAGCGGCAAAATTTTAATAATGTCTGCAACTATTTCAACGAGGTTCGTTGATTTGTTGATGAAAATCGTTATTGACTTGGTTGGGAGTTGTGAGGGAGTTGTGAGAAAGCCACTACTAAAGAAATTGGTACAAACGGAGTCCCTTGGCGAGACGGTGACCAGAAGGCTTTTTCATACTATTATTAAATTCTAATGTTTTTCTTTAAATACCATTTATACCTAATATCATCCTATGATAAATACTTTTAATCTTTTGATATTTTACTAATTACACCCCACTTATGTCAATCAATTAACTAACACCAATTAACTCAGCGTATATTTTGTTTTTCAAATTTGAATTACAAGTTGATAATTTCTATTTATTTTCATGTCATACTAAAATCATTTTAATTATAAAAGTGTTAAGAAATGATTAAAATAGCATCCTAGTTAATCAAAATATTGAATTACATCCTACTTCATTCAAATCTTGATCCATAGGAAGTGATTAAAATAGCATCAACACAAAGAAATAGCATTTTATTCAAAACCCACCAAGCTAAATCTGTTGACTAGCATCACCACATGGTTGTTCTAATGACAATAAAAACCAGATCGATGTCTCAAGTAACATGCACTAACTCAAGACCATAGACCAAAACAGTAGCTTTTGCAACTTTATCCAAAATAAACGGCTTGCATATTAATCTTCATCATGGACCTCAAACAAGAAAAAATAAATGAGTTAGGAATGCTGTAATATAATTTGAAACACAAAATTTGACCATACTTCCAATGAAAGTATAGCACTTAATAATTGAAGTATATAATCCTAAAGAAATAATCCAGCATGCCTTAACAAAATATTAAATTGTACTTTAAAAACATACCAATGGCAATGCCCGAGCAACAGAAATACCAAGCATAGCTGGAATGATATTAAAGCATTCATAAGGTCGTGTAACATTTTCATCTATATTAACAATCACATTTTTATGAACTTCACAATAATTTGGTCCTAAAATTGCCCACCCATCTTCTGTATCTGATTCATATTTTTGACGAAAACCTTGCCGACTACCACATTTCGTCCACTATGTTCAAAAGCACAATCGAACATAATCAAAATATACTAATCCTTTAGGTCATGAACTGCTATACCTATTACGCAATGTATAATCATCCCAACTTATTGATTAAAAAGTAACACTTAGGTAAAAGTATATTGATTTTATTTTAGGTCGTTCATTGATTAATATTCTGTAGTTGAAACATGAGCCTTTATTAATCGTTCCTATATTTATTATTACATTCAACTTTGCGTAATTGGGGATGCCACCAACTAACTAATTAACGTGTAGTGGACGAACAATTCATGCCGGGTTAAGTTACAATCTAGCACACTGACCTGGCTTGTCTATAGTGACCCTTTGCAGGAGTTCAACTCAACTTGGCTGAATGCACTAATGCAAAATCGAGTACATATTCAAGGTCAACACCTGGACATAATAGTTGTCGAGGATCAGACGGTTCCTTTCGCATGCCAAATGCATTGTAGTGCTGGGTTTTTTTGTAGTTGAGATGTCATAACCCCAAGCACTTTATGATGCGGCGCACAAGGTTGCCTAGAGCAAGCATTGAACACATCCCCATTGTCGACACAATTCAATACCTCCTTCAATGTTTGCCAACCTTGACGCATCAAGAAAACGTCGCGGTACTCAATTGCTGCAAACTTGAGGCCCCATGCCCATCTGCCAGTATCAGTCGAAGCGTTCAGTGAACCTATCTGCCATCCTAGCGGGGCTTCCAAATTTAATGTTGGAGGTTGAGGGTCGATGGGGTCGGCAGAAAAAAAGAAAAAGGACCCACTAAGGAGACCGTGCACCACAGGCCGTAATACTATTTTCCCTTACTCCACAGTCTCTTTTGGAGCTAGCCAATAGCAGCTGAGGCCATGGTAACGACGTGAATTAGCTCCACCGCACAACCATGTTAGCGTGCACCGGAACGTCGTTGGAGCTTTGTAGGGCAGATGGACACTATTCACGTAACATAGCAGTACTCTCCAAGTTTTTTAACTTGAGAATACTAAAGCCAAAATCATCACATTATTTAATCCAAACTTAGTACTCATATCCCATATAACATCAATACCTTTGATACATGCGTAAAATCACAATATAATTTTCCTTACGTGCTTTTTTCTATAGTAAAAATTTAAATACGTTGTTCTAAAAATTTAATAAAATAAAACACTCTAAAAGTCTTTAATCTCGAGTGTGACTCTACCATCTCCACATGAAATTCTCAACTGCCTCGTCATATGTAAAATTTAAATCCATTCTTTTTGAGCTAAAGGTCACCCATTAAGGGATATGCTTGCTTTTATGGGGAGGTGAATAAGATGAAAAACACTTTAAAATATTATTAAAACAATCTTTTACTTACAAAACGTTTCTACTGTTCATGTCATGTCAAACTATTCTTTTTCACTTGTATCCATTTGCTCATGGTTTAGGCATTTCATATACCAATCAACTGATTAGGGCTTTAATCTATAATTTCAACTAAGGAGGGTCACGCACAACCATATAATTGCTAAATCGAATGATTGTCTCAATTTATAACCCTGATTGAGAAAGTCACTTGATTCTCAACTTTTAATCCTAGTTGAGTGTGTCACACGGCTCAATTTTTAATCTCGATTGAAAGGGTCACGTGCAATCGAATGACAGTTTCCAAATGAAACGTTTGTTTTGATCTATAACTCTGATTGAGCTGGTCAACTTGATCTTGGCTAAATGGTCCAAAACTTCTACTCCACTTGGAACGGTCAGAACTAGATCTTCTACATTAATGAACAAAACAATGAGCATTTTAATCACAAAACATTGCTTTTAAAAAATCACCAAGGTTCGACATGACAGCCCAAGATATTTCATATAAAATTATCAAATAAAACATGCTTTTGCGAAGAAGGAATTTCAACATAATTTTCCATACAAAACATTTTGCAAATCGTTTGTATACTTCATCCAAACCATGCTTTTGGAATGACTTTCAACTTAACATAACATAGTTCCTTTCAGAAACCATTACAAATTTTTAACAAGTATACAAAAGTAATTTTCCAAATAACTTGTAAATTATAAATCTATTGAAAATATCAGGTAATCCACTTACAGGATTTAACTTGCGTGATTTTTTGTCTCACTGGGCTCAAGTTCTGTGTCCCAATTCATTAAAAGTAAACTTCAATTTTGTTCTGGTTCGATGCAATTTCATGACTTGTACAATTCTTGTTTATTGGCGTCGTTTCTCTAATAAAATTACTTTACAAAATTTCCAAACTTTATTCTAATTCACCACTTATGGTTTTTCATACTCTCAAATGTTTGTTTATTTTGATGGAGCACGAAAATAATAGACATTGCATTGGGTGTGAAAATTATGTTTGGCACTAAAATTTTCATGGGGAAAGAGATTTGAATTCCATTGAATCTGATTAATTATGCATATATGTAAAATATAATGATTGGATGGTAATGTCTAAGTGGTCGGAGTATGAATAAATATTAATGTCAGTTTATTGATTCAATAGGGAAAATATGTAATGATTAAATTCAAAATATTTGTGTATATATTTGTAAGAGAAAAAAATTTTGAATTTAAATTTTATTTAAAATTTTGTATTATTACAAATTTATTTTAAATTTTGATGGACTGAAAATCCATCCAAATAAAGAAACGAATAAAACGCAGTACATATCTTCTAACTGTTCGCCTTTCTCGCAGAACCTTTCACAAGTATAAAATAATGAGAATACTTACAACGAGCTCAATAGGGCTGAGCCTCCACCGCTGAGGCATAGATTTTCAACATAAAATGCTTAAGTACGTTTGTCTGATAATTTTGATGGGATAAAAATAGAGATGTAAAAATTATGTTCGGCCGATAAAATTTTGGTGGTAACAAGAATTTGTATAAATTTGAGCATACATATAATATAAACAATAATAACACTTAGATGGTATAATAACGTATAAGATTGTTGGAGTACGAACATATAAAAATGTGAGAGCATACATTCATTTGAATAAGTGTAATGATTGGATTTTAGATATTTCCGTGTGTGTGTCTATAAGAGCGGAAAACTTTCAATTTAAATTTAAATAAGAATTTCATGGCGCCGTTGGTTCCGTTAAAATTTTAGTAGTTTGATAACCCATCGAAATAAGCAAACAAATACAGTTTAAATATTTACCAATCATTCGAGTGAATTCCAATTTGATAGCAAGAGAAATTACATCTAGCCAGTAACTAAATAACTAATTATATAACAATGGTTTACAAATAGTGAGAATTGCAGGGTTTATCTAAAACGCAGTTTTTTGGCATTCACAGTTGGCACGTAATGGAGTTGGGCGAACTAAAAGAAGAGCGATTTTACCCAATCTGTGGACAACAAGGTCAGTTAAGTTGATATTTCAGAAACAAACATTTGAATACGTGACATTTCACTATATATTTCTAGACAAATCTCTTATTGGGCAATTCTGTAATATCATCAAGGCACCATTAACATACGATTTTTCCAGTCTGACCAAGCCGTTAGGGTGCAGATTTTCTTTCCACAACCTTATCCAAATCTTCAGTCACGGTCGTGGGACTTCCTTGAGCCGTGTTGGGATTAAACTAACATAACAAACAAACAAAATCAACTGATGAAATTTCAAACAATGACAGTAATTTGATTTTGTCCATGGAATTCCACGGCCGCGACTGACAAACAGATAATACGGTGGAAAGAACATCTGCGTACCAAACGGCGGCTTGACTACTAAAACAGCTGGGTTTGATTAGTTGGGAGTGGGAGTGTTTGGGGACAGACCTTCGACGTGCCGTAGTCACCAAAAATTTCAGGAAAAAAAACTAAAACTAAAAAATTGAAAAACCAAGTTTTCCTTCATAAATAAGAGTACCTTCTCGCGTTATCTCCCACCCAACTCCACAAATCTATCATCCTTGCAGACCCCTTCATGTTCAGCTCTGTAAGCATGGCGTTTACGCAAAAACTGTGTCTTCCGCTCCTTGCCCTCTTCTTCTTAGGTAAAAAGAATTCTTTATTTGCGTCCGATCAAAAAGTTTTCTTTTTCTGAGTGTTCTTCGGGGAACGACAGAAACTCTTTTTTGATTCTGATCTAAGATTCTTCTTTTCCTTTACACTTTCCCGCAACTGGTGCAGATGTAATTTTCATTTTATTTTACTCTTCTGATTGTGACATCTTAGGGCCAAACTTCCTGTTTTTGTGCTGCGTTTCTTCCTTTGCATGCCGTGAATGTTCGGTTGTTTCCACGTTTTGGAAATCTTCACGGACCTTTTCCTTGCATTAGAAATATCGGCTGAATTTTATTTCTTCGTCATAATGATTAATCTGACAATTCAGTTAACATTTGCATTCCTTATTTACAGAAATACTGTCAGGTGTTTCGGCGACGGTTTTTACGCTCCAAAACAGCTGCAGCCACACAATCTGGCCGGGCACGTTCGCCAAAGACGGCGCCGCGGTTCTGGGCGACGGTGGCTTCGAGTTGACCCCCGGAGCCACCATCCGGCTCCCTGCGCCCAAGGGCTGGTCGGGACGCTTCTGGCCACGAACCGGATGCAACTTCGACAACGGGGGCAAAGGCACCTGCGCCACCGGCGACTGTGGGGGCGCGCTCAAATGCACCGTTACCGGGGCGCCGCCAGCCAGCCTCGCAGAGTTCACCATTGGCGGCGACAACTCGGCCAAAGACTTCTATGACGTCAGCCTCGTCGACGGTTACAACGTGGGGATCGGCGTGCGGCCGTCGGGAGGCTCCGGCGACTGCCAGTACGCCGACTGCTCGGCGGACGTT
Source organism: Avicennia marina (assembly GCA_019155195.1). Classification (NCBI taxonomy): domain Eukaryota; kingdom Viridiplantae; phylum Streptophyta; class Magnoliopsida; order Lamiales; family Acanthaceae; genus Avicennia; species Avicennia marina. The sequence continues at coordinate 3,151,386 of CM032781.1, read as the reverse complement.
AATGCAAAATGCCCCAAGGATCTGCAGCTGGCGGACGGGAGCGGCGCGGTGGTGGGGTGCAAGAGCGCTTGCGTGGCGTTCGGCAGGCCGGAGTTCTGTTGCACCGGCGACCACTCGAAGCCAGAGACGTGTCCACCGACGCGGTACTCGCGCATATTCAAGGCCGCCTGCCCCAAGGCGTACAGCTATGCGTACGATGATCCGTCCAGCACGTTTACTTGTGCCGGGGCCGATTATCACATTACATTTTGTCCATCGCCATAAAATCAATTCCACGTTGATTGTTGATGTGACTATGTCCCTTTAAAATATATTCTCTCATGAATATCTATTATCAAAATAATCCTTTTTATCTGTTACTCGCTTATACTTTTGTAGTAATTTTAATCTTTTATGTCAAATGTTCTACGTTTCAAATTTACATACAAATTAATTAACAAATTAATGTTTTATTTTGTCTTCGTATTTATGTTGCGTCGGTTGGGGTGTTATTGGGCGTAGAAATGTGAAATCACCAATACAGTGGAGTGGACAAGAGGACATATGGGATGTGGAGCGGCAAAATTTTAATAATGTCTGCAACTATTTCAACGAGGTTCGTTGATTTGTTGATGAAAATCGTTATTGACTTGGTTGGGAGTTGTGAGGGAGTTGTGAGAAAGCCACTACTAAAGAAATTGGTACAAACGGAGTCCCTTGGCGAGACGGTGACCAGAAGGCTTTTTCATACTATTATTAAATTCTAATGTTTTTCTTTAAATACCATTTATACCTAATATCATCCTATGATAAATACTTTTAATCTTTTGATATTTTACTAATTACACCCCACTTATGTCAATCAATTAACTAACACCAATTAACTCAGCGTATATTTTGTTTTTCAAATTTGAATTACAAGTTGATAATTTCTATTTATTTTCATGTCATACTAAAATCATTTTAATTATAAAAGTGTTAAGAAATGATTAAAATAGCATCCTAGTTAATCAAAATATTGAATTACATCCTACTTCATTCAAATCTTGATCCATAGGAAGTGATTAAAATAGCATCAACACAAAGAAATAGCATTTTATTCAAAACCCACCAAGCTAAATCTGTTGACTAGCATCACCACATGGTTGTTCTAATGACAATAAAAACCAGATCGATGTCTCAAGTAACATGCACTAACTCAAGACCATAGACCAAAACAGTAGCTTTTGCAACTTTATCCAAAATAAACGGCTTGCATATTAATCTTCATCATGGACCTCAAACAAGAAAAAATAAATGAGTTAGGAATGCTGTAATATAATTTGAAACACAAAATTTGACCATACTTCCAATGAAAGTATAGCACTTAATAATTGAAGTATATAATCCTAAAGAAATAATCCAGCATGCCTTAACAAAATATTAAATTGTACTTTAAAAACATACCAATGGCAATGACCGAGCAACAGAAATACCAAGCATAGCTGGAATGATATTAAAGCATTCATAAGGTCGTGTAACATTTTCATCTATATTAACAATCACATTTTTATGAACTTCACAATAATTTGGTCCTAAAAATTGCCCACCCATCTTCTGTATCAGGATTCATATTTTTGACGAAAACCTTGCCGACGACCACATTTCGATCCACTATGTTCAAAAGCACAATCGAACAATTAATCTAAAATATAAAAGCCTTTATGTCATGAACTTCTTATAAATATTAAGCAATGTATAATCAGCCCAACTTTATTGACTTAAGAAATGTAACACTTAGGTAAAAGATATTATTTTATTTAGTCTGTTTATTGATTAATATTCTTTAGTTGAACATGAGCCTTTATTAATCGTTCCTATATTTTATTATTACATTCAACTTTGCGTTAATTGGGGATGCACCACTAAACTAATTAACGTGTAAGTGGGACGAACAATTTCATGCACGTGTTTTCGTTACAATATAGCACTGACCGGGCTGTCTATAGTGACCCTTATGCAGGAGTTCAACTCAAACTTGGCTGATGGCACTAATGCAAATCGAGTACATATTCAAGGTAAACACCTGGACATAATAGTGTCGAGGATCAGAAGGTTCCTTTCGCATGCCAAATTGCATTGATAGTGCTGGGTTTTTGTAGTTGATGGATAACCCCAGAGCACTTTATGATGCGGCGCACAAGGTTTGCCTAGAGGCAAAGCATTGGAACACATCCCAATTGTCGACACAATTCAATACATCCTTCAATGTTGCCAACCTTGACAGCATCAAGAAAACGTCGCGGTACTCAATTGCTGCAAAATTGAGGCCCATTAACCATCATGCCAGTATCAGTAGGAAGCGTTCAGTGAACCTATATGCCATCCTAGAGGGGCTCCAATTTAATGTTAGGAGGTTGATGGTCGATGGGGTCGAGGCAGAGACCACTAAGGAGACTCGTGCACCACAGGCCGTAATATATGTTCCCTTACCTCCACAGTCTCTTTTGGAGCTGCCCAGATTAGGAGCTAGAGGCCATGGTAGACGACGCTGAGTATATAGCCTCCACCGCCACAACCATAGTTAGGCGTGCACGACGTCGTTGGAGCTTTGTAGGTGCAGATTGACCAGCTCAAGCACGACACATTCGTGGAGTTTTGTGAGTTCTATGCCTAGATGGACCACATGTAGCAATGAAAGACACATGTTGCTGCTCAGTTCTTATATTAGAATATTAGAAAGCCCATATCTATATATATATATATATATATATATAAGAGTAGTGTTGTTGGCCTAGTGTCTAAGTGCTGGCTTTCTAATATTTTATATATATATTAACAAATTAAAAACAAGTATGTAACCACAAATAACAGACCAAAACTATAACAGTCCTTTATACTTGTGTGAACAAAGGCCTCTTTGACAGATTGGAAGTAGTACGCATAGAATAGATTGTGTTTCAAATGAAATGGACAATAAGTCGGGATTTGAACTTATTTCTCTGATTGGGATGGCTAAACACTGTCCCAAAACTGTCCTAAATTAGGATGAGAACTTAAATACTATTTTAAATTTTGAGATAACTTTTTAAATCGTTTCAAATTAGGATGATAAATAAGTAATCATCCCCAGATCGAAGATGGCAAAGTCAAATTGTCTCAGCACTAGGGACGATATATGTAACTGTTCCAACTTGGAACGACATAACACTAATCGTTTCAAAATAGGAATGTCATTTGCTATCTTGTCTCTAAATTTAACATAGATCATTTGAGTCATCTCTATAACACTGCCCTCAAAATCTGATATGGGCTATTTAACTATCCCAATTTGAGATGACAAATGTAATACCATGTCAAATTTTGAGACGGTTTGCATAAACCCATCCCAAATGGTGACTACATATATCTTCTATCTCTAAACTTAGGACGACAAATTTATATCGCCCCTAATAGGAACAGATTTGCGACGGTATTTCTTCATATCTAAGAGGTCCATCTCAGGGATGCCTTTAGGATAAATTTGGGATAGCATGTGGAAATTGTTTCAATTCCATCCCAAATCCGTTCCAAATTGGAACGATAGAAAAACCACCCCATAATGCTGTCCCTACCCACGTGCATTTTGGTAGTGCATGCATATATACACTCACATTTATATATTTATACTTTAAAAATTAATCATTATTCCTATGCACTATCATATTATTCAATTATTATTACATTATTTTGTAATTATTTGAATTTTCATCTATAAAAAATTTACAACCATGCATAATTTTCATACCCAACAAAATCTCTGTCATTCTGCATCTCTGAAGAAGATCTCCAACCAAACATAACCTATAGCCTATTGTTAGTTCTGATTTTTTTATTTATTACTTAAATATTAAGCAAAGAGATTCATGATATTTTTCTATAATTATCAATAGTTACGAACACAATAAATCATTGCAATCTTGATGTAAATTGTAGTAAATATTATAGGAAAAATTAATTGAGTGGGTATAAAGAAAAAAGGTGAAAGTGTTGATTTTTAAAACATAAAAATGATAAATAAATAAATTCTAAAAAATCACAAATAGATCATCGGATTGTTTTCCATTGTAATTTTATTCCTTAAATTTATTTACGTACGTAAAGTGCTTTAATTGCCAAGTAAATTGTGTATAATTTTTTAAAAAGGAGTTTTGCACCAATACTAAAAACTTCAGAGAATGAAGTATCATTCATCCTATATTAAAATATATAATTTTTTCTCTTTTTATCATGTTGATTAGTGATTGTATATAATAATTGATTCATTATGGTTTACTCGTTATTTTTCTGTGATTTGACTAATAAAGAGAGATAAAATTGGTTATAAAATCTATCGTAATTATTAAGGTTGTGAGGGTTATGGTAAGTAACCACATTTGAAGTTGACAAAACGCACTGATTAAAATACTATTAATTATTCACATTGCTTATTTTTTATTTTAACATTTTTATGGAAAATTGAATATATTATATTTATTATTGTTCCCCCACCTCACACTTAATTTTATTATTATTTCTTATATTTTATTTTTGCATTCAACTTTGCGCTAATCAGGGATTCCTCGCTGAACTAATTAACGTGTAAACGGGATGAACGGTTTCATACATGTGGTCATGTCCAAATTTGTTAGGTTTGTACAACACAGAATGGATGTCATACAAAATATGACAAATCTTGTCACGTCCCAAGCCTCATTCACGTAACATAGCAGTACTCTCCAAGTTTTTTAACTTGAGAATACTAAAGCCAAAATCATCACATTATTTAATCCAAACTTAGTACTCATATCCCATATAACATCAATACCTTTGATACATGCGTAGAGTCACAATATAATTTTCCTTACGTGCTTTTTTCTATAGTAAAAATTTAAATACGTTGTTCTAAAAATTTAATAAAATAATACACTCTAAAAGTCTTTAATCTCGAGTGTGACTGTATCATCTCCACACGAAATTCTGAATTGCCTCATCATCTGTAAAATTTAAATCCATTCTTTTTGAGCTAAAGGTCACCCAGTAAGGGATATGCTTGCTTTTATGGGGAGGTGAATAAGATGAAAAACACTTTAAAATATTATTAAAACAATATTTTACCTACAAAACGTTTCTACTGTTCATGTCATGTCAAACTATTCTTTTTCACTTGTATCCATTTGCTCATGGTTTAGGCATTTCATGTACCAATCAACTGATTAGGGCTTTAGTCTATAATTTCAACTAAGGAGGGTCACGCACAACCATATCATTGCTAAATCGAATGATTGTCTCAATTTATAACCCTGATTGAGAAAGTCACTTGATTCTCAACCTTTAATCCCAGTTGAGTGTGTCACGCGGCTCAATTTTTAATCTCGATTGAAAGGGTCACGTGCAATCGAATGACAGTTTCCAAATGAAACGTTTGTTTTGATCTATAACTCTGATTGAGATGGTCAACTTGATCTTGGCTGAATGGTCCAAAACTTCTACTCCACTTGGAACGGTCAGAACTAGTTCTTCTACATTAATGAACAAAACAGTGAGCATTTTAATCACAAAACATTGCTTTTAAAAAATCACCAAGGTTCGACATGACAGCTCAAGATATTTCATATAAAATTATCAAATAAAACATGCTTTTGCGAAGAAGGAATTTCAACATAATTTTCCATAGAAAACATTTTGCAAATCGTTTCTATACTTCATCCAAACCATGCTTTTGGAATGACTTTCAATTAAACATAACATAGTTCCTTTCAGAAACCATTACAAATTTTTAACAAGTATACAAAAGTAATTTTCCAAATAACTTGTAAATTATAAATCTCATGAAAATATCAGGTAATCCACTTACAGGATTTAACTTGCGTGATTTTTTGTCTCACTGGGCTCAAGTTCTGTGTCCCAATTCATTAAAAGTAAACTTCAATTTTGTTCTGGTTCGATGTAATTTCATGACTTGTACAATTCTTGTTTATTAGCGTCGTTTCTCTAATAAAATTACTGTACAAAATTTCCAAACTTTATTCTAATTCACCACTTATGGTTTTCCATACTCTCAAATGTCTTATATTTTGATGGAGCACGAAAATAATAGACATTGTATTGGGTGTGAAAATTATGTTTGACGCTAAAATTTTCATGGGGAAAGAGATTTGAATTCCCTTGAATCTGATTAATTATGCATATATGTAAAATATAATGATTGGATGGTAATGTCTAAGTGGTCGGAGTATGAATAAATAATAATGTCAGTGCACTGATTCAATAGTGAAAATACGTAATGATTAAATTCAAAATATTTGTGTATATATTTGTAAGAGAAGAAAATTTTGAATTTAAATTTTATTTAAAATTTTGTATTATTACAAATTTATTTTAAATTTTGATGGACTAAAAATCCATCAAAATAAAGAAACGAATAAAACATAGTACATATCTTCTAACTGTTCGCCTTTCTCACATAACCTTTCACAAGTATAAAATAATGAGAATACTTACAACAAGCTCAATAGGGCTGAGCCTCCACTGCTGAGGCTTAGATTTTCAACATAAAATGCTTAAGTACGTTTGTCTGATAATTTTGATGGGATAAAAATTAGAGATGTAAGAATTATGTTCGGCCGTAAAATTTTGGTGATAACAAGAATTTGTATAAATTTGTGCATACATATAATATAAACAATAATAACACTTAGATGGTATAATAACATATAAGATTGTTGGAGTACGAATATATAAAAATGTGAGAGCATGCATTTATTTGAACAAGTGTAATGATTGGATTTTAGATATTTACGTGTGTGTGCCTATAAGAGTGGAAAACTTTCAATATAAATTTAAACAAGAATTTCATGGTGCAGTTGGTTCCGTTAAAATTTTAATAGTTTGATAACCCATCCAAATAAGCAAACAAATACAGTGTAAATATTTACCAATCATTCGAGTGAATTCCAATTTGATAGCAAGAGAAATTACATCCAGCCAGTAACTAAATAACTAATTATATAACAATGGTTTACAAATAGTGAGAATTGCAGGGCTTATCTAAAACGCACTTTTTTGGCATTCACAGTTGGCACGTAATGGAGTTGGGCGAACTAAAAGAAGAGCGATTTTACCCAATCTGTGGACAATAAGGTCAGTTAAGTTGATATTTCAGAAACAAACATTTGAATACGTGGCATTTCACTATATATTTCTAGACAAATCTCTCATTGGGCACTTCTGTAATATCATCAAGGCACCATTAACATACGATTTTTCCAGTCTGACCAAGCCGTTAGGGTGCAGATTTTCTTTCCACAACCTTATCCAAATCTTCAGTCACGGTCGTGGTACTTCCTTGAGCCGTGTTGGGATTAAACTAACGTAACAAACTGTTGGGAAACAAATATGAGTTAGAAAAAGTGGCATCCCACGTTGGTAGAAAAAGAGAAAAGTGACTTGTATATAAAGTGGATACTTGACCTATAACTCACAGCCTTAAGTTTTTGGGTTAATATATGGTGTCAAGCCTACTTATATACGTGTCCACGTACAGACCCATGAACGGTTCTCCCCGATTTCGTTGGGCTCCGCTCCAGGCCCAACATACGTTGTTCATGGGTGATGCTCCCAATTTGATTGGGCTTCTCCTCTAGCCCAACAAGGTTCAATCAGAGTTTGTTGTCGGGCCCACCACACTCCCAACACAAACAAAATCAACTGATGAAATTTCAAATAATAACAATAATTTGATTTTGTCCATGGAATTCCACGGCCGCGACTGACTAACAGATAATACGGTGGAAAGAACATCTGCGTGCCAAACGGCGGCTTGACTACTAAAATAGTTGGGTTTGATTAGTTGGGAGTGGGAGTCTTTGGGGACAGACCTTCGACGTGCCGTAGTCACCAAAAATTTCGGGAAAATAAACTAAAACTAAAAAATTGAAAAACCAAGTTTTCCTTCATAAATAAGAGTACCTTCTCGCGTTATCTCCCACCCAACTCCACAAATCTATCATCCTTGCAGACCCCTTCCTGTTCAGCTCTGTAAGCATGGCGTTTACGCAAAAACTGTGTCTTCCGCTCCTTGCCCTCTTCTTCTTAGGTAAAAAGAAGCCGTAATATTTGCGTCCGATCAAAAAGTTTTCTTTTTCTGAGTGTTCTTCGGGGAACGACAGAAACTCTTTTTTGATTCTGATCTAAGATTCTTCTTTTCCTTTACACTTTCCCGCAACTGGTGCAGATGTAATTTTCATTTTATTTTACTCTTCTGATTGTGACATCTTAGGGCCAAACTTCCTGTTTTTGTGCTGCGTTTCTTCCTTTGCATGCCGTGAATGTTCGGTTGTTTCCACGTTTTGGAAATCTTCACGGACCTTTTCCTTGCATTAGAAATATCGGCTGAATTTTATTTCTTCGTCATAATGATTAATCTGACAATTCAGTTAACATTTGCATTCCTTATTTACAGAAATACTGTCAGGTGTTTCGGCGACGGTTTTTACGCTCCAAAACAGCTGCAGCCACACAATCTGGCCGGGCACGTTCGCCAAAGACGGCGCCGCGGTTCTGGGCGACGGTGGCTTCGAGTTGACCCCCGGAGCCACCATCCGGCTCCCTGCGCCCAAGGGCTGGTCGGGACGCTTCTGGCCACGAACCGGATGCAACTTCGACAACGGGGGCAAAGGCACCTGCGCCACCGGCGACTGTGGGGGCGCGCTCAAATGCACCGTTACCGGGGCGCCGCCAGCCAGCCTCGCAGAGTTCACCATTGGCGGCGACAACTCGGCCAAAGACTTCTATGACGTCAGCCTCGTCGACGGTTACAACGTGGGGATCGGCGTGCGGCCGTCGGGAGGCTCCGGCGACTGCCAGTACGCCGACTGCTCGGCGGACGTTAATGCAAAATGCCCCAAGGATCTGCAGCTGGCGGACGGGAGCGGCGCGGTGGTGGGGTGCAAGAGCGCTTGCGTGGCGTTCGGCAGGCCGGAGTTCTGTTGCACCGGCGACCACTCGAAGCCAGAGACGTGTCCACCGACGCGGTACTCGCGCATATTCAAGGCCGCCTGCCCCAAGGCGTACAGCTATGCGTACGATGATCCGTCCAGCACGTTTACTTGTGCTGGGGCCGATTATCACATTACATTTTGTCCATCAGCGTAAATTCAATTCCATGTTGATCGTTGATGTGACCATGTCCCTTTAAAATAAATTCTCTCATGAATATCTATTATCAAAATAATCCTTTTTATCTATTACTCGCTTATACTTTTGTAGTAATTTTAATCTTTTATGTCAAATTTTCTACGTTTCCAATTTACATACAAATTAATTAACAGATTAATGTTTTATTGGTCTTCGTATTTATGTTGCGTCAGTTGGGGTATTATTGGGCGTAGAAATATGAAATCAGCGATCCAGCGGAGTGGACAAGAGGACATATGGGATGTGGAGCGGCAAAATTTTAGTAATGTCCGCAACTATTTCAACGAGGTTCGTTGATTTGTTAATAATTTTAATAATGCCTTAACAAAATATTAAATTGTACTTTAAAAACATAACAACGGCAATGACCGAGCAACAGAGATACCAAGCATAGCTGGAATGATATTAAAGCATTCATAAGGTCGTGTCATCTATATTAACTATCACATTTTTATGAACTTCACAATAATTTGGTCCTAAAAATTGGCCACCATCTTCTGTGTTAGGATTCATACTTTTGACGAAAACCTTGCGGACGACCACATTTCGATCCATTATGTTCAAAAGCACAATCGAACAATTAATCTAAAATATAAAAGCCTTTATGTCATGAACTTCTTATAAATATTAAGCAATGTATGATCGGCCCAACTTTATTGATTTAAGAAATGTAACACTTAGGTAAAAGATATTATTTTATTTAGTCTGTTTATTGATTAATATTTTTTAGTTGAACATAAGTGTGCAACTTCAAATGTAATACTTACACGAATAGGTCTGGATTGTTTAATATTGGAGTTGAGATCCTTTGTTGAGGAGAAGGGAATGGTGAATTGTCATCAAAGAGTGGCCTCCTTCACTTCTATTTTGTTGGATAGCCATGATATCTACTCTTTTCATGAGCATGTGAATCATTCGATAACAAAGCTCTATAAGAAGGTATCTCCTCAAAGACATTTATAATTATTACCCCGTAACCATATGTTCGAAGTTGTCCAGGTTTATTTGAACTGTTCACTTTCGAGTAAAAGTCACCCCTTGTAACTACATCTTGTGAAGGATCATCAAGCTCGCTAGTCGATAGCTACATTTTTTCCTAAACTAGCAATAGTTAACCATTATCATTAATTGTTTTTCAAAGTATGAAAACTCTAGACACATTAAAGCTCGCCTTTATTTGTTTAGCCACTTCATTTTTCTCCACATCAAAGTATAAGTTAAATGTTCCTACTCTAGTTGGTTGATGTCCATTCTTTCTCTCCTCTTTCACAATATCATAATTAATACATAATTTTTGGCTTGAACTATTATATTTGATCATTTTACATATTCAAATAGAATACATATATGCTAAAAGGGAATTTTATATGACTTGCTAATTAAAAAATTAGATCAATTTTAAAATTGCACATTCATGGTTCTAAATGAATTGAATCGATTTGAAGTCAACCCACGTCTTCCACTGTGGGCATCGTTTGCAAATTCAACATAATAAAAATCAAAATGCTGGAAAGTCGGCAAGATGCCTCATGCTACCGTCCAGACGACCTTTAGCATATCATTTCATTAAGGATGTTGTCTTTGTTGATATGATCATCCGTTGCAATCTTGCTTTCAAAAGAAAATGCCTCAAAGACTTGACTGTCACACTTTTACCTTTTGTTTTATTTTTACATCTCTGTTCATGACATGTTTTTCATTCAGTCCTCCATCCATCTGATCCCAACACGACATACAATCATTTTGACAAGCATCATATTTTTCGCAGGTTATCTCGAGGTCATTAATATCTTTTTGGCAACATACAAAGATTTTGGTAGTCGAACACCTTCGAGGAAAGCCTCATTCAATAAATGAATCAACATATTAAATGACTAGTTCATCTAACCACCAAAAAATTTAATATGAAGCAACCGTATAAGAAAAGATAAAATTCAAGATTTTTTACAAGTCGAGTATAGGTCTTGTTGAGAACCCTAACAACTTAAAACATCTTTGTGCCCAGACATTGGATTATTCATGTATGCCTTCCTATGAATCACGCATAGGATAATCCTCACTTGGCCTACAAAATCCATGTAATAAACCTGCATGTCATTTGGTGCATTTAATGTACAATAAGATTCTGAAAGGAAGCATTAACAAATCCATGTTCTCTATGTGCTAACCACTGAGTGTCACCTCTTACAAAACCATCACAGATTAAATGTTCTTTGACAACTTCTCTTGTCGTACATGTTCTTTTCTTACATTTTCTGCATGGGCACAATATCAGTCCTGTGATATTTGAATTTGTGGAAGCAAAATCAAGACCAATCCTACTCCATTTGCAAATACTAGTCCTTGACAAGTGCACCCAACTTTTATCCCTTTCTCATACAACACATAAGCAACCAGGGGTGCCAAAGCGTGATTAACATCAAAATCTCATAACCATATCTCATATGCCAGTCCAATCAATTCAATTTTGTTATACTAATTCGTTAACCAAAAAAATTCAGTTACGTTTATAATAATAATAATAATAATAATAATAATAATAAATCTAACAATTTTAAATATACTACAAACTACATAATCAAAGTATATTTAAAGTCAACACTTTACTTAAATGTGTCACAGGCATGATTATAAAAAAATTATTAGCTCATAAAATGAGAAATAGAAGTATTTTATACGTAATTATCTTACATGTCTATAGTATATTGTTAACGAAATAAAACTTTTTGATTGTACAATAAAAACTCACATAGCCATAGCTACCTTAGTTTTAGAATTTTTCATTTTTATTCTTTTATTTGTATTTAGTTTTAAATTTTCTCTTTTTTCAAAATTTCTTGATATTTCTTTATTTTCATATTTTAATTTTTAATTCTTTTAGTCAATACTATATTATGAAGAAAGTAAATCTTTTTTGTAGTGCATTATGAAATTACATAACTAAACCTTAGTTTAAATTCTTTTATATTTTATCTCTTTCATTCTACTTTATCTTTTAACATATTATTTCTATGTGTATGTTCTCTCAAATTTTCCTGCTTTTCAAATTCTTTTGATCCTTCTTTATTTTCTTATTTTAGATATTTTTATGCTTTGAAATTTGAAAATTAATATTATTTATAATATAATTACTTGATAAGTAGTAAATAATTTTAAGCATGCATAAAACTTACTATTTTTATTAACACTAAATAAATAGGCAATAGATCATAAAGCAAAGGGCCATAAATAAATTAGACTATATATACCATAGCTGCCATATTGCTACTTTGTGAATAAAATAACATGGTTGACGGACCATCTTATGCAAATAATGTAATATAGTGTACAAAGAAAGTAACTAAAAATCTACAACTTACTCAAAATTGTGCATTCATCTGATTCATGACTTTCTAATTTACCATCATTCCTTCCTCTTGTAGTGCACGCTCGAGATATCGAGTTCTAACCATATCTATCAAACAAAAAAAAATTAATTCAAAAGAAGTTATTGTATGTGATTTTTTAAAAAATAAAACTATATCAAAAAATTACTATAACTATTTTATCTTTTAAATTTTACCTTCAATGTAGATCAAATACTAAAATTCTCACTTCATCTATTATAGCTCTATAAGCTTTACTCCTTTTGTGCCCTTCAAATACCTACAATCAATAAGAACAATGAAGTGTATTTAGTTATCAAAAATTAATATCAAAATTTTATTATATTAATAAATGAATTTTTATTTAAAATTTGCACTCTAACAAAGTGTGTGCTATTACTAGTATTTAATTGTTTATATGTTGCTACAAAATGTTTTATTTTAAAATAAATTTGTTAGGTTTTTGGATAAAAATAAAAATGTTATCTTATAATATCTCATTGAAATTTATCAATATAGATGACTATATTTTCTTGGTATGGTAATGGTAATTAAATATCATTAATATAGTATAATTAATGATATTTTTGTCATATTTAATGTATAAAATGTGGTAAGTATTAGTATATTTCAAAATAAGTTGAGGAAAACTTAAACTTATAAGCTCTAATCATCTTATATTTAAAACTTATAAGTTAATTTTATTAAAAAAATGATCAAACACTTTTGAAAGTTTATAAAGGTCCAAATATCTCATAAAATATTTTGAAAGGCTCATGTGTTTAGCCAAACACCTCTTAACCTTATTTGACTAAGCCCATAGTTTTGGCATATCTTTCCATGCGCAAATCAATCTGAAACTTATCCTTGTAACCATTTCTCTCAATTACAGTAGAATTAGACTACTCTTCTGCGAAGTGGTCTATCGTACTGAAAAGGGATTTTATGCACACACAGTTGGATATTGTGATAAAGTGGATTTATAAACCCTCAAATAAATGTTTTAAAATCACATGAACCAAAAAATTTATCAGTTCATAAAACCAACCGAACTAATAATTTCACACACACACATTATAAATAACATTTAGCATATTAAAAATATATAAATCCTGAATTGATTTTAGGTATTTTTGTGTTGCCATTTATATTAAAATATAATAAACTGATATAATACAAACACCAAAAAAATAATAAAAATAAATACCAGTTCGACAAATGCAAACATAAAAGATACAAAAAAATAATTATATTTTACTAAAATATTTAATCAAAATGTCCTGGAATTTTATTAAGGTTCGTGGCATTCAATAGATGTTCAAGTCCAACATCACCACACATTTTGAAGTAAAGTTTTAGCAGGAAAAAAGAAGTAAACTGATAGCGCAGTACAAATAAAAAGGGAGTGATTAAATGGAGACAAGAAAAAGTTTAAGAGTTCAAACTTCAGTTCACTTATTCATGAATTTGAAACATCCAACTCTCACGAAACTATCAGGTTCAACCAAGATTAAAATATTTCCAAAATAAAACGATTTTAGTATAATTCGAATTTTCAAATTTCGCCCCAACTGTTTCACTGGCTGATATTCAACCACCTCAATTTAGTTGATTTTTAAGAACTAGCCCACAAATATACACACCGATGCACTTCATAAATATGATACATTACTTAATATGAACTGTGCATGAAATAAGCACCTTGATCGACCAGTTACACAGCAAGAGAAAACAATATACAACTCGGAATGGGCCATGATAGGATTACTACATATTACATTTGTTCAAGGCGCTAGGCCAAGTTTACATTGCTTTTCTCATCCTCCTATTCTCTTTTATTTTTTCTCCTCTTCCTTTTAGCCTTTTGCTATTCATGCTCTTGAATTCTCTTTGCACCTGAATTTCCTCTTTGCAAAAACAAACCTCCACAATCATTCCCCCCCCACTTTTTGTCAGACAATTTTGGGCTGGGAATGCACCTGCAATCTTGTGCCACCTTATCCTACACCCAAAAAATGGCAGGCCATAGAACCAACACTGAACCCTAAAGTTTCCTACTACGCACATTATTCATCAAAAGGGACAGCTCATCACAACCAAGAACTCAGTTCGCTCCAGCCCGTGCAGAGGCCTTCATCTTCGTTGGCGCTGCTGAATAAGGTCTGATCCGAGCAATCCAGTGATGCACCACATGCTAAGTTATACGATTGACACGCGGATTGGCATACTCGTTGCCTGTTGTCACCGTACTTGTCACACTTCTGAATGGATATCTGGTTCAAGTAGTTGAAGGAAGAGAGGTAAACGCACTTCTTAAAACACACCAATTTTGAAATAAATGCCACGGAATACACAACCCAAGAGGCTGGAGGTGCGCACAGATGTGCTATTGGTGTCACCTAAGGAAACTGTAGGAAAAAATTTAAGTTAACGAAAACTGACCCAGCAGGCTAATCTCTTAGCAGCTCCATCACAATCTCTGCCTCTGATATAATTTAGAAACTTCCGTGGACCTCCGGGGAACAACCTGTGGTAGTTGGACATCACAACCGCTTCTTCTAGCTGTTGTAAGAGGCTTAATTCGCCAGGCACACAATGTTGCCCAGACACATCTGTTTTCAGTACTTCTTTGCACACTGAGAGACTGGGTAGAAGCATGGAGCTGTTCTGGCACGTGTAGCCAGCATAGTCAGAACAACGAAACTCACAGACGCCATTGTCACAGACCCCACCATGAAGACTGCATTGTTTGTCACAGACAACTGCGCAACATTTTTTTACGTTAGTTCTGCACATGCCCCTATAGATAGATTAGAAGAATTGAAATAATGCATCTAAGATTGAACAGTTTTTTGAACAGTTTCATCAAGGTCTTCATTGGTTAGATGGTATACGAATTCACACTCCCTTTTTTGACTTAAATATGAAACTGGACTCATTTTATGCACATGCATCCAATCCTCCTAATCTGCATGTAGGGAACGATATGCAGATTGAACTATTTCTCTGAAGTAGACTGTTTTAATTGTCTATCCTTCAGAGAGAGAAGGAATTAGTTCTCTTGCAAAAGAATTTAGTGATGGAAACAAGGTCGTTTCCTCTGTTAAATTTCAATCAAGTTCTCAAATTATAGGACTCAACAAGATAAAATGAGGATCCTAACGATAGTATTACCTGTTGAGCAGTCAATGCCAGTGTATCCATTTTCACAATCGCAAACACCACCTTTAAGACACTTCCCATGACCAGCACAGTTGTTGGGGCAAGAAACTGTAAAAGAATGAGAAGGGTCAGGCAAACATACATAGAAATTGTCGTTATGGGTGTGTGCAATAGCAAAGGTTAATGCTCTCACGTTGGCGACAATCACGGCCCTCAAACCCCAGAAAGCAGTGACATTTGCCATCAATGCAATCACCCTTAAAATTACAAGAATTGGGACATTGACCGGATAAAGGAATGGGGTCTGCATTGCAGAGTTCATGGTATGTGGGGCAGATCAGTTCACCTACAGTCAGCAGATGACACATCATCGAATGATATTAGGAAATAGAAGTAAATGCTTTAACTAAACTTTGACACAAGGTGCACTACTGAATGTATATGCATGCACATGCATGTGTATGTAGATGTTTAAGAGATTAAAAACCATATAAACCAGTATTATTACCATTGAAGCCAGGAAATTGGATGGGTCCACCAGACTCAGGACACACTTTCCAAATGCCATCCACAGCAACCTAATAAAACATTCATATATACTCGTAAAAAGATAGAAGCTATTAGCATGCCCCACCTAAAGATTGAAGCTTAAATCCATTATTGTTCTTATTCAAAGCATTAGTTACCAAGACTAAAGAAAAACGCATTCATGTACCAAATCATACCTCCAGGGTATCGTTTATGCACCTGTGCTGATAACAACCATTTCCCTGGGTAGTAGAGCCCCTTAAAAACCCACTACGAACTAATGATGAGGCCATGCACCTATATACAATAATACAATAAAAGTCAAGGTTTATTGTTTCTCAACATCATATTTTATTGAGATATTTTAGCAAAATCTCGCCTGGAACTACTTCCTCGCACTTCACCCAATATCCTATCTGGTGCCCTAGCACTATTAGAGTCCATACATGAACCATCAGAATAAGCTACAAAGTAAGTGCAATAATCAGCCAGTGACGACTGACCACCTGAAAAGGTTTAAAAAAACAGTCAGCATGATGTAGAACAATCTCAAGATAACTGTTTACATATTTTTAGGAGAATGTGACCAAGCAAAAGGAATTTGTTCTGGATTTTTATGAACTAAGGGACGTGAGAGCTGTCTATCAAGTTATAAAGATTTTAATGAATCATTCATGAAAATTTTCAAATACTGCTAGTCTAAAATTAACAAGAAAAACTAATCTTCAATGGAACTCAAATTTCCAATGATATTATTATTCCCTTATATTGGCAGCCCGTTCATCTCATAATCATCCACATCAGAGCAGTTTACTAACTCCATTTCCAACTCACAGAAAATAACACAATAATATCATGATTGTTGTTGCAGGAGCAAAAGAAATTTTTTTGATAAAATATAGAAAGAACAAGAAATCCATAACACATGAATTTATTATTGGGTGTGCTTGTTTTCAATTTTTGCGGCTAAAATCAGTATTCTTTACAAATTCTTTAGAAGAATGAGAGAGAGAAAAAGTTATGTTTAGTAGATTGTATTTTTGGCGTGTTTCTTGATTTTGACAAAGCAAAAACAAAGTTAGGGATGCTGTACAGGAAATTAATTCTTACAAGTAACTGACCTTTGTTAGCTTGTGGGAAATAGCGAGCCCACTGAGGAAGATCCCCACTGTAACTTACAATAGGACAGTAACCTTCTGCCTCCCTGTTATAAGTACATCCTGAAAACTGTGTTGAGTTGCAATGATAGGCAGCCTTCCATTGGTTGCAAGGGGAGGTAACAAACTCAGTTCCCTGGTTGCGACCCCAGTGAAGATGGTCTGCCATACTGTAATTAGCGCAGTACCATCCGCTGTCCTCAAGTAAGGCAAGAGTCATTTTAGATACAACTGATCTTGTATCAACTGAGCCAGTCATGATCTCGTTCATCAAAAGTCTTTTCTCCCAGTGAGACCCTGTGGTGAATTTATAGGAACATACCAATCAGCAGCAGGCATCCCTTGGCCTGGGAATGTGCAAATGCACTGAATATATTTACAAAGAGAACAACAGTGCTAATAAAAAGATTAACCTGATGTGCCACGCCCACCACCATCTTCAAGCTCCAAACCTGTGAAATCCGCAGAGAAAGCCTGCACATGAAAAGTTTATTAAGCTCCATTCACATTACTACTATCTGAGTATGCAAGGAAATCATACAATCTTTTGAAAATATCTTAGGGCAATAATATATGTCAAAGCAATATAGGGAGAGAGAGAGAGACCTACCCCATAGTGATAGCGTGAGTGCATGATAACTCGAGGAAGCACCACTTTTGTTACAATTCGTCCAAGTTTTTCATCCATGATTTGCTTCGTAACCTACAAAGAAAAATAAACCAAATAATTGGATTATTGTGTACATAAAGTCAAGAAATTTTTATCGAGGAATAGTTTCATCTGAAAATGCAAGGTGGAGAAGGCATCATTTCCTTCAATGTCAACTTTTGTACATTCCTTCTTTTGATTAGATTAATTATCGTTTCAGTCAGGTAAAAATGACCTTGTTTGATGACGAATAGTAATCATAGAAAGCCAGTAAACTATATCAATCCAAAACAATATCACATTAAGTAACTTGGGTGCATGGTAAATTTAACCATTCAACAAATCATCTATTAACAAACTGTACATATGGCTGGTCGATTACCAAATTTTAATGAAAATGATTCGAGGTTCAGAAAACAACAGATTCGCATTGTAATCAATTTGATCCAAGAGCTTTATAACATCCAACTGTTATTAATGAAGTCTCTCCCAACCAATAGATAAGAAAAATAAGTCTGATGAGTGTGAAATCACATTTACACTACTTGAAGATCATGATGACATATATCACGACTTCCTTGCTAGACAAGAGAATATGTAAGCTTAATGCACTAACCTGAGTACGCCTTCTTTTCCTCTCATCCCGAAAATGAGAAAAGGCATGTGGGTCAAATCCAAGAACATGCATAACCTACAAAAGCAAAACCTTCACTACTTTTGATAAACTAAGACCTCTCTCTCTCTCTCTCTCAATGAATATCACATAATTCACCTCGTGAATCAATGTAGCAGAAAGTAAAGTTTCCGCTTCAGCAGTCAAGTGGCGAGGTGCAACATTTACATGCCCTGAAGATCACGTGTGCAAATTTTCTCAGAAAAAAAGTAGGCAAGAAATATCGAACAAGAAATCAGCTCATTCAAAAACTAAGAAAGAATACCAGCAATTGCACGACCCCATTGATCCCGCTCACACGCAACAGCCCATGCCAGAGTGTTGCCTGTTGTTGGTCTTGTTGTAACCAAAAGAACTAAATCTGCTTCAGCGACACCCTCTAAAAGATGGAAATATAAAATCACTACTGGCAGATTTTTAAAAGAAGTCTGTATATGATGTATAACTGATCACTTTAAGAGTGAAAAGTCTTATGCAAGAAAGATACCTTCCACATATTCCCTAGGAAGTTGCACCCCTCCATCTTGACCACATGCAGAATATCCACTCAACTGTAAATTCCCTTTGACAGGCTCAACAGATAAAGCTCTCCTGAACCAATCTGCTGTCTGCCCAAGAGCCTGACAAAACTCAGTGTATTAGTTAGGTTCCTCTAGAACCTTTACATTTGCAGATTCCATCACTAAACAAGTAGACAATTTCAACGGTGCACATAACACAGTTGTTTCTTTAGTTATCAATAATCTGCGTGTGCAGCATGGAACTTCTTGGAGAAAATCAGTATGTAATCTATTAACCAATTTCCATGTGAATGTTAAGCACTCTACCATCTCTGCTAAGGAAAATGTTAAGAATGCCATAAAACAAAAGGAAAACAAGTAGCAACATAACCTTATGAAGGCGATACTTTTTGTCCTCCCCAGCTATATCATCTAGTGTACAGTTGTACCAACAATCACCATGAATTGGTGGATCCGCTTGTGGGTTACAAGACAGAGCACCAGTAAAAGAATCACCAGTTGGCTCCCCCAGCTGGCAAAGAAAATATAGACATATAAGCAGAAAAAATCCAATATTAATCCAACACAGACCACCTATTGGATAACAAAAATTTTCATATTTGTCCCATTTACTTGCCTTCACTATGTCCCCCAGGTGTTGGCAGTCTCTGTCCAATGAATGACCAACAGCATCGTAATTTAGAGAAATCCTAATGGGTTTCTTAGCATTATCTTGCTGCTTTGACAATTCAGATGCACCAAGCAGGCTCCTTCCTCTCTGTCGAAAGGTCTTGGAGTCATCAGGTTCAACATAAACCTGAGCGGAGACAGAATACGCCCGGCGACCAGGTCGTTTTCTTTCTTCAATGATCTGATCATGAATGCAAGAATGTGCTACTACATTTCCTTTGTCCTCTTCTCTTGCTCGCCTCTGCAACCCAACTTCTTTGGTTTGTGCAAAAGCTACTTCTAACAGCACCAAAGCCAGAAAAACCTGAAGATAGATGGAGGGAACGACCTCAGACAACTGAAAAATTATAAATTGACCAGCTTATGAAGGAGCTGAAATTTAGAATTATGGTTGACTTGCACAAGAGAGAATGATTTCCAATTAGAAATTCTTGTTACATGTCCAAGTTCTTAAAAATTACTTATAACTGGTAATAACATATTGATGGAGCCAAATTCAGACAGCGTGCAGAAGGCCATCAGATTACCCAACCAACACCCACTCTTCCCAAAATCATAGACATAAAAAGCACGGCATATGATATGCACACATCTGAAGAAAGGCTGCGCTTTCAGATGGTCCGAAAGACAACAACATTAAGTCATTTTTAGCACAGAGGTATATCATATAAATATTTGAAGGAAAAAAAGAACAAAGTAGTTTCTCTCATAAGCCATAACAAGGAGGCTAGAACCCCCATAAAGGAAGACTGAAAAAAAAAAAAAAAACAGGGAAATGTACTAATTATGTCACCTTCCAAAAATAGGAACAGAAAAACCCAGATGTTGCAACTCTTATATGTGACGGAACGGGAAGTATCAGCTCAAAAATCTGAGCAAATGTTTCAATTTCCTATCTCCAGCATTTTTTTTCCCGCACCCAAACGTTCTTCAAATTCACAACTTATCTCCCGATGCAACCTCTTGAACAAAAGCTCAATCTTTTACTTTGCACAACTGCTAGCCTATGAGTTTCACAGTCCGAAATCTATAAAATAAAAAAACAATAAGACTAAAAATTTTACCTTGATACACATGGCAGCAACATTCAGCTTAATTCTTGGGAATAAAAAAACTCGGCACATCGGCTACAGCGACTCCACAACTCCATGAAACGGCGGCGTTTACAGTGAACAACCTCGTTTCCATCAAATCACCGGCACTTCTCTGATCGGCTCCCATTCGTAAAACAACCTCAGAACATTCCACATTGTACGTAACGTACACAAAACCCAGAAAATGAAAATCCTAAAAACTCTAAAAAAAGGACTGAAAAAGTTCCAGCTTCCGAAGATTTCATCAACAAAAGGGAGCTCTTCCTCCCTCGTTTCCGTGCAGCACAGTACGAAGTTTTCCCCCAAATTTTCACTGTAACAAAACTGCAAACGCTCACTTCCAAGAATTTACACACACAAGACGGCGGAAAAAAAAAAAGAAAAGAAAGTAAACGCTGGTGATCAAATTTTTTGTCGATATTAAGTAAATCAAAAAAGCAGAATTTGGTGGGGTGGGTAATGTAAGACGAAAATTTTCGATTCAACAACTGGGTATTATGATATTGTATTTCTTTAATCCCTTTTTAATTGCGTGCAAGTTCTACTCCTCAATTCTTGTTAATCTTTTGATGTGTTGGCGAGTGTACAGACACGTAGGTGTATGTATCTGGACAAAAAATAT
Source organism: Avicennia marina (assembly GCA_019155195.1). Lineage (NCBI taxonomy): Eukaryota > Viridiplantae > Streptophyta > Magnoliopsida > Lamiales > Acanthaceae > Avicennia > Avicennia marina. Next base: position 3,129,772 of record CM032781.1, on the reverse strand, counting down.
ATACGACAGATAAAGCTACCTACAAAGGTTTGGGAAATTCAACTAAGAACACATCAAATATTGGACTGTATAATAAAGCAGCTTAAATTTTTGACGGAAATTCAAAAGTGCCCAACTTACTTCGGTTCAATTATTATAAAGAATGGAAATAGGGTTATTGACAAGGATGCAATTAAAATTGTTAATGCAATCATCATTTTCATTTTTGAGTAAGCTGGATTTGAATATTTTTATTCGTATAATAAGGTGTTCTTGGGTTCATGGTATGGATAATAAAATACTATTCGTTGATTTGAATTTACAGTTGTAGGGTTCATGAAATGGACATGGAAGAAAGCAAAATAAGTGAGTGTTGACCAGATAAGAATATCATATTTCATGTTGTGATCATAATAACTAATGCAGTGAATTGCACCAACATCTCTATAAGTTATATAATTATAAATTATATGTATATTCTTTTAAAAATTATAAAATCCTTTCTACTATATTTAAAATATTTACACCTTTCTTTTTCTATTAAAATTTTTTAAAAAAATTAATTATATTATAAAAGTTTAACTTTTTTTATTATATTGTCTAGATTCAAGTTTTTGATTAAAAAATAAAAAATAAGCATAAATACAAATAATTGTAATTGATTGATTTAAAATCTTAACTTATTATAAATAAAACATATTTAAATTTGACGTATGAAGAGCATCATTTTTTATAAAATAGTATTAAAATTTTTTAAAATGAAAGTTAAGTATAAATTTATAAAAGTTAATTTACTTGATGTCATCAATAATTTATATTGAAAACACTGAAAAAAAGAGAAAAATGTACATGTATAAAACACAAAGAGAATGATTCTATAATTTCAAAAAAAAGATTTATAATTTATAATTATGTCAATTTACAAGGATTGGCCCAATTAAGTCTAACTAATTATTATGGATGGGAACTTGATTTTTGCTTTTCTAATTTTTAATATAATCATAATAAAGTAATAAAAAGCGCCTAAAAGATTAGGCCTTATTTGTATGCTAATTTACATATCACTTAAAATGTTTTAAATTCCTTTATTTCTGGGTTACAGATTTATTTCGTCCCCAAGTAAGACTGGACATAGTTATTAAATAATAATTGCCGCGTATATCACACAGACACATATATTAATTTATTATAATTTTTTTGCATTTATATATAAATTAAGTAAAAAATTTTGATGATTTTCCATCTAAATAATTTATATTTTTATTACATTTAAAAGATATTTATTTATTTATTATCTGCCAATAAAACGTACAGAATTCCTTATTATATCAGTTTGGATTCATAGGTATGCGACTCTAAAAAAAATTCAACAATATTATTGCCAATCCAAATGATTGAATTGAAGCGTGACGATAGGGTAAAATAAATTTGACACAACTCACTTTTTATGATTGAAATTAGAGGGAAAAGAGAAAAAATATCATGATGTAAAAGAGAAAAATTAACACAAATTGATTAGGTGTATCGAGAGGAAAAATGATAAATAATTATGTCATTTCTGGATGTTTAACATAAGCAAATTGCCTTTTTCATAATGTCATAAAGAAATCCGATATTGACCAAAGATGATGGCATTATTTTATTTCTGGCAAATAAGTGCATTAATTAAGCACAACCGCGACAATTTTTTCGATCTGACAAGATAATTTTTTATTCAGCCGTTCATAGATTTGATTGACCAAATGCATTGCTGTATTCTTAAGAATATTTAAGCATGGTAAGGAAATTATTATTGATTGGGTTCAACCTTTATTTATTTATTTACTACCGAATTTGGATGTTTAATGCTCCGTAGCTCTGTATTGATTGATCGTGTTAGCTATTAAATTTTATAATGCATGAGTTAATATTTATCAAAAATAATTAAATAACAAAATATATATATATATAATTATATAATATTTGTGGTTAAGAAAACTATACAAATGGGTAAATCTTAATCAACACCGAAAAATAAATTAGATATTTAATATTGGGTTGGACTAATTAAACACAATAAATTAGCATTAATATACTTTTAACTATAATAATTAAAAATCTAATTGAATTAGGTTAGATTAGTTAAAAAAAACCCATAATGTATACATATGTCACGGTTTCATTTGAATTCTATGTGATGACCTAAAACCATACTTGATTGTTTCATATTTGCTTTCCAAGGTTCTGACTTTTTTGCCTTGCATTGCACACTTGCAAACCAATTAATTACCATCTGCATATTTGTTCTTAATTAATTCGATATGCGGTTGCTTAATGTTAATGGCTACTCTTATAGTACACCTCACTAATCTATACTCATCCTTCACTTAACTGCATTTATTAATTGATGTATCGGTTAATCACCAATTCGTACAATAATTAATTATATGTTATTAATATCGTGACCAACCAATCCCCCCCCCCCCCCCCCGCCCCCACAAAATAAATAAATGTGACAACATCGTAATTGATTTACATTCATGTATTAATTTGTGTGTGTTTGTTTTAGAAGTTGTAGAATATTTGCCGTATTTATTCCATATTGCATTTTTTATATAAGAGGAATAAGGTTACTGTAGTAGTTGATTTGTTTTGGAATCTACTATAACTCTTACTTTATCCCACTTAAAATTGAAATGAGATTTTTATTAATGATTTCATTGTAATAATTTTCTAACAAGACATCAAAAGAGGTTCTTTATTAAAAACCCTAGTTTGGTTCAAACTTTAGTGAAGCTCGTTACTGGCATTGTCGCGCAGTGGTACGACATCCAATGGCGAGAGAAATTTTTAGTGGCTAAGTTTTAGTCTGAACTTGATTCTTTTTTATGTTCGGTGAGAAATATTTTGTTAGATAATGATAATGTTTTTAGTCTGAACTTGATTCTTTTTTATGTTCGGTGAGAGATATTTTGTTGGATAATGATAATGTTCTTATCTTATCAAATACTTTGTTAAGAGTTTTCCTTATTGTCATAGGCAATTCTAGTTTTGGTTCAACTTCATTAACTAAAAATTCTGTCCTAACAGCTGAGGTTTGTGAACCTTCTCATGGTTAACAGTTAGAGAGAAGCATTAATAGTAAAGTGGATGTAACTAAACGTTAAAGGTAATGTAGTCATTGTGACAAAATTAATCCTACCTAAGTGTTGAGATAAGGTTGGTGTCCTTAATTAAGGCTGAAAGATTTGTTGATAAGAATAAGATTACTACTGCAAGGCTGACCTCAACTTCGAAAATGGTCACCATTAACTCTCGAAGGTCACAACAAATTAGCTTATCATCCTACTACAGAGTCTATTGCTTCTTCCTGTACTCTAGCTGGTGTTGTCTCGAAAAGTTGCAAATGAAAAAGATGATTTGTATTAATCACGAGTTGTTGCCATCATGCATGATTTGTGTCACTTATGTGATATCACTATTCATATTCACTAGTTGTTCATGTTAAAAAGTTCTAGTCAAACAGTTGAAAAAATTTTATTATGTTCAACTTGAAAAAAAGTGATAAAAATAGTGAAATATTTTCCATATTTATTACATGTTGTATTCTATTGCAATTGTTATCCTGTCTTATTATAAATTAAGATGAAATTTTATTATTCTAATTATTTTTTAATAATTTGGACTTCCTACATGAATTGGGTCATAGCCTTAATTTGAAAATTTCCCACCGACTTTCTTTTAAGTTACATCAAAGTTGCTTGATACAATTTCGATCAACCTAATGAAGTATTCTAATCCACAACTAGGAACTACGACTAATTATACCTACAAGTCGCAAAACTTGCCACATAAAATAAATATCCACATTCAAGTACTTTGGAAATTACGAAGTCTTGAAACCTTGAATACCACGATATTGCGAAGTGGATACTACATAAAATAGGATTGGAAAATTGGCTTAGCAATTTAATTATGAAGTCTTGGCTTTGTGAATCTACTAACTATATTTTGGTATTAACGTTGTTAGATCATAGTTCAGCATCTATAACAAGCAACTAACAACCTAACTACGCTGACAATCAAATCAGATATAGTGCATGATAGCTCTAGTCCAACGACATTTATTTACATTAATCACATTTAATATTAAATTCGAACAAAAGGTGACCTGATGTGATCAAATCGCGTCGGAAAAATAGCGGTATAATCAAACCCGAATTCGATAATCCCAGGGACGTAAAATGGACGAAGAACACCGACCCAACGTGATAGGATTGGATTGAACCCGATGGAACGACCACAATCAGCACACCGATTGCTGATTGATACATTACGAACCACACAGATCTATCCAGAATGACTCGATTTGGGATAGAAAATTCACGAGAAATTGAAAGGCTCAATTTCACGGAATTGAGAAGAAACTTGAATTAATTTAAAACTCTATGTCTACATTAATGATGGTACACGATGAATTTATAGTGCCAAAACCCTAGTTTAGTTGGGTTTAGAGTTCCTATTAGGCTTATTCTGGCTAGGCCCAAAATTAAAATAAATTAAAGAGAAATAGATAAATAAATTAAACAATCCACTTTACTCCTTTGCCTCCAAGTTTTCTAACCAACTCAGGATGTTTATCTTGTGCTCCTCCCTGGATTCCTCAAATTTGCATCCATGCGTAACATCTTCTCGAATTTTGTACACCAAGGCATTAATGGCTTCTTTAAATCATTTTGCCCGTGCCATAGTTATCGGTCCAGCTGGAATTGCCAGCAACTCCCCTTTATCATATTGGACGTCCACGTCATTCTCCTCCTCTTAAGAAGGAATTGCCCTCAATTCGGAATTCGGGTCATCATCTACATCAAATAAACTTAGGTTAGAAACATTAAAAGTTGCACTAACTCCGAACTCACCAGGTAACTCGAGTCTGTAGGTGTTGTCATTGATTCTTTCCAAGACTTGGAATAGTCCATCCCCTCGAAGCATCAATTTAGACTTTCGTTGCTTGGGAAACCTCTCCTTTTGCATATGAACCCATACCCAATCCCCAGGTTCAAACACTACCCACTTCCTGCCTTTGTTTGCCTGCTGGGTGTATTGTTGATTCCTTTTTTCGATGTTTTACTTGACATGCTCATGCATTCGCTTGACATACTCGGCTCGGTTCTTACCTAAACTCAAATGCTCATTGCCAAGTAATGACAACAAATCTAAAGGTGTTAGAAGATTAAAGTCATAGACAATTTCAAATGGAGACATGTTAGTAGTAGAATGAACAGCTAGATTATAAGTAAATTCAAAATACGGTAAGCTTTCTTCCCAACTTTTAATATTTTTCTTGATAATAGCACGCAATAAGGCAGTGAGTGTTCTGTTAACAGCTTCAGTTTATCCATCAGTTTGAGGGTGACAGATTGTAGAAAATAGCAGCTTAGTTCTTAACTTAGCCTATAGTGTTTTCCAGAAATAACTCAAAAATTTAACGTCACGATCGAACACTATAGTTTTGGGCACGCCATGCAGACGGACCACTTCTTTGAAAAACAAGTCAACTACATGCGATGCGTCACTAGATTTATGACATGCAATAAAGTAAGTCATCTTAAAAAATCTATCTACGACCACAAAGATGGCATCCCTATCATTTTTAAACCTGGGTAACTCCAAAACAAAGTCCATAGATATGTTGGTCTAAGAGATACTCAGGATAGGTAAAGGGTGATACATACCGTGGGGTTGGTTGTGGGACTTCACTTCTTTACACCATATGCATCTTTCTACAACTCACTCCATGTCCCCTTTTAGTCCTGGCCAGTAGAAGTGTTCCTGCAAAATTAGCACAGTCTTGGTGACACCGAAGTGTCCCATCATCCCTCCACAGTGAGCTTCTCGGATAAGCAATTATCATAGAGAACACTGTGGAATATACAATCTATTAATATAGAATAGATAACCCTCATGTCTAAAATACTTGTCATAAGCGTATTTTTTAGTGAACGCAAAAGCTTGACCGAAGTCAGGGTCATTTTGGTAAAGTTCCTTAATATGCTCAAATCCTAACAATCTTGTGCCTAGCGTGTTCAGTAAATTATACCTACGGGATAACGCATCAGCAACTTGTTTTCCATACCCTAAACCCTTAATTGTGGCGGTGAGTGGGGCAGCAATGGTGCTGAAATCCTGCACAAATCGTCTGTAGAATCCAGCCAATCCATGGAAGCTTCTCACTTTGGATACTGTCGTCGGAGTTGGCCATTCTTGTATGGCCCCCACTTTGCTTTCATCCACCGGTATTCCCTGTGCATCAACAACAAATTCTAGGAAGACACAGTGGTCAGTATAAAAAGTACATTTCTTGATATTAGCATATGACATTTCTCGTTGTAGAACATCAAGTATACTGCGTATATGCTCAACATGCTCGGCCATTGTACAGCTATAAACCAATATGTTATCAAAATTTACTACAAAAAAATTATCAATGAATGCACGCATAACATGGTTCATTATGTGCATAAATGTGCTAAAAGTATTAGTGAGTCCAAATGGCATTACAAGCCATTCATATAAGCCAAATTTGGTTTTAAATGCTGTTTTCCATTCATCCCCCTCACGCATTCTAATTTGATGGTGCCCACTCTTAAGATCTATTTTAGAGAATATAGTAGCACCATGCAACTCATCAAGTAAATCATCTAGATGAGGTATGGGGTGATGATACTTTACCGTGATAGCATTAACAACTCTACAATCTACGCACATACGCCATTGTCTGTCTTTTTTCGACACGAATAGCACGGGGACGGCACACGGACTCATATTTTCTCGAACCCAACCTTTACTCATCAGCTCCTCTACTTGTCTATGGATCTGTCAGGTTTCTTTGGGGTTGGTTCGGTATGCTGGTTTGTTGGGTATGGATGCCCCCGGGATAAAGTCTATTTGATGTTTTATCCCTCGAACCGGCGGCACCCCCTAGGGACCTCCTCTGGGAACACGTCAGTGTATTCTTGCAAAACAGACACTATAACAAAGGGGAGGGAGGATGTGACATCATCAGATATATAACATGATTCCTTATACATCAACATCACAAGGGACCTCTCAGCACTCAATACCAACCTTACATCCCTCATAGTTGCCATCATACACTCCTTTTTTTCCTTTCCCCTCTCATCTTTCTTTTGCTCTCTCTCTTAATCCTTCATTTCTTTTCTTCCTCATCTCTATTTCCAACTCAAACTGTCTCTACATATACGACTAGTCCTCGTATACTTGCTTCGGAGTCAAGGGAACTAATGTGACCTTTTTTCCATGGAATAAGAACGAATACCGGTTACTCAATCCGTTATATATCACCTGTCGATCAAATTGCCATGGTCTGCCAAGCAGGATGTGACAAGCCTACATAAGCACTACGCCACATGTCACCTGATCCTCATATGATCCTATTTTGAAGCTCACCATCACCTGCTTCGTCACTTTAACCTCGCCACTGTTATTAAGCCACTGTAACTTGTATGGCCTGGGGTGATCCTTCATTGGCAAGGCCAATCCCTCAACCAACGTCGTACTCGCCACATTCGTACAGCTTCCTCCGTCTACTATCAAACTGCAAGTCTTACCATTAATCAAACAGCGCGCATGGAATATATTCTCTCTTTGAGCCTCATCTATCTTCTCCTTCACTTGAGTGCTTAGCGCTCTCATTACCACTAAATTAATTCCCCCTTCTTCGCACAGCCTTTCCTTATCAGATGGCACTTCCTCTAATGGCGGCATTTCTTCACTGCTATCACACTCCTCATCGGTTACAATATCCCCATTCTCTGACAGCAGTATAGTTTTTTTATTGGGACACTGCGAAGTAATATGCCCCCTACCCTGACATTTAAAACACAAGATATCTCGGTTTCGTGTGCTAGATGAGCCAGAAGGAGCAGGAGTTGTTACCTTAGGTGCCTCCACTTTAGGTGCAGTTCTGGCCCAAGTGGCACTCGTCATAGGTGCGTTATCCTCTCTTCTGGGAAAGGGTCTGCTAGTATTATTAGGTTGGGATGTGAACTTACCCCTCCTCTTCAGCTGTCTCTCTACCTTGACCGCCTTTTACACCATTTCTTCTAACTCTACGTAATGCTGCAATTCCACTACGTCAGCTATGTCCCGGTGCAATCCACTCAGGAAACGCGTCATAGTGGCCTCCCTATCTTCCACAACATCTACTCGAATCATAGCTATCTCGAACTCCTTATAATAGTCTTCCACACTCCAAGTTCCCTGCGTTAATGTCTGCAGTCGCTGATATAGGTTTCGATGGTAATTGCTCGGTACAAATCTCTTCCTCAAGACTGCCTTCAACTCTATCCAAGTACGCACTGGTCCCGCTCCAGCTCTGCTCCTGCTAGTGCACAGTTGATCCCACCATATGATCGCATAATCTGTGAACTCCACTACAATCAACTTAACCTTTTGGCTCTCTGAATAGCGATGATAGTTAAAAACTAATTCTACCTTCCTTTCCCACTCGAGGTAGGTATCGGGATCAGATCGCCCCTGGAAGGACAGTAGTTGTAACTTCAACCCCTTAGGTACCTCGTCTTCCACACTGTCCCTCCGGCGATATCTCCTGGGCTCATTGTCATATGTGTACCAGTCTTTGTCTTCGTTCGACCCATACTCCTCCTCGCAATCATGTCGATTGGATCTCACAAGTCTGACATGATACCCTTGCCTATCCCTAGTCCAACCTCGACCTGGCACGGGACTGCCTCTGCGTCTAGTTGGTCTAGACAGTGAACCGTCTCTTTCTAAGGTTGTAGCTTGGGACGCTTCTACTCGCCCTAATCGATCTTGCAAATCTGTCATTCGGTCATGCATGCCCTCCATGCTCCTGGAAAGCTTCCTTAATTCACTAGTGAGGGATTCAAATAGGAACGTTGTCTCGTCAGGGCTATTACCCTATCCTGAATACTGGCTGGCCATCACAATGTCTAAGGTACAAAATAAAAACACAATAATAGCAGAAAATGGTTAGTAGTAAAAATCCTCACCAATCTCGCTACTCTCACTTCTCTCAGGTGAAGGCTCTCTGACACTCGTTTCTTACCTCCACTCGTGTATCACACACACTCAATTTATTCTTTACAAATCTCAATTTCTCATGCCCTTCTCGTGTGATTCCAAAATGGTCTCAAGATTCACGCAATGTAAAAATACAAGTACTCGGTACGATGGATATGATATATGATTAAAAAAAATACGAGATAAGCAAATATTTTAATCTTCAATATCCTCAAATACAATCTCTATAATATTAAAATTTAATGAACAAAAGAAATCACTCTCTCTTTTTTTTTTTTTTGTTTTTTTGTTGGCCTCTTTTTTCCCTTTTTTTTAGCCTCTTCTTTTTTTTTTTTTTTAATTAGGAACCAAGTAGGCCCTTAAGCTAAAATAGAAATCTTGCAGCCAAACAGGCCCTTAGATGGAACAGAAATCTGAAACCAAACATGGCCTTACCACGTCAGCGTGGAGGCCCAGCCCAGCAACAACCCCTGGTCCAGCCCAATCTCTTCGACCCACTGATTTTTATTTTTTTCTCAAGCCTGGCCCAGTTGCAATCTGGCCCAGATCCTGTTTCTATTTTTTTTCCTTTGTTATTATTAATTTTTTTTTTGTGTTGATCTTTCCAACGACGGCGATGCGATGGCTATCGATTCGTCGTCCGATAGTCGATGGCAGTTGACGGTGTTGAAAACAGTGGCGCTGGGCAGCGGAATGGCTGTGACAATGACAGCGATTAATGCTTTGTCTATGGCCGATTTTTCTTTTTTGTTTTGTTTTTAAACTCTGGATCGTGTATCGAATTAGAATTTGACACAAGCTAGCTCTGATACCAAACTGACGTGATCAAATCGGGTCGGAAAAATAGCGGTGTAATCGGATCCGAATCCGATAATCCCAGGGACGCGAACCGGATGAAGAATGCTGACCCAACGTGATAAGATTGGATTGAACCCGATGGAACGACCACAATTAGCACACCGATTGCTGATTGATAGGTTACGAATCACACAGATCAATGCGGAATGACTCGATTTGGGATAGAAAATTCACGAGAAATTGAAAGTCTCAGTTTCATAGAATTGAGAAGAAACTTGAATTAATTAAAAACTCTCTATCTACATTAATGATGGTACACAATGAATTTATAGTACCAAAACCATAGTCGAGTTGAGCTTAGGGTTCCTATTAGGCTTATTCTAATTGGGCCCAAAATTAAAATAAATTAAAGAGAAATAGATAAATAAATTAAACAGTCCACTTTACTCCTTTGCCTCTAAGTCTTCTAACCAATTCAGAATGTTTATCCTACGCTCCTCCCTGGGTTCCTCGAATTTGTCTCCACGCGTGACATCTTCTCGAATTTCGTGCACCAAGGTGTTGATGGCTTCTTTAAGTCGTTTTGCCCGTGCGCTAGTTATCGATCCAACTAGAATTGTCAGCGACTCCCCTTTATTATGTTGGACGTCCACGTCATGACCTAATCTATAGAGGAATAAATTGTGATTCAAATTATATTTCTGCATACAAATTATTACGCTATATACACCGTAGGCATTGGTCATCTTATGCAGTTGACAAAGTTGTCTTTTTCATATATAACGTCAACCAAACACTAGGTTAAATTTCAACACTCATTTTAGTGATAGTAACATCATAATTCCAAACACAAGAAAAAATGATTGATGGATTGTGTCTGTATCACATATGCATTGATAGTTTATCCTCTGAAGTACAATAGTCATATTTCAACTTAATTCCTCTTATGTATGTTCATTTTGACGCAATTTGATCACATCAGTTTGGTATTAGAGCAAGTTTGTATCAAATTCTAATTCGATACACGATCTAGAGTTTCAAAAAAATATTAAAAAAAAAATCTGCGCCACCGCGATCTGCCGTCTCCAACCGATCTCAGGCCGGGATTCAGCCGCCCAAGGACTGCCGCCCGAAGCCCATTCCATTGCCACCATCAATTGAAGCCAACACCGCCGGAATCAGGAGAAATTTGGCCGTGAACTGCCGCGACGCCGCCCGTCGCCACCGTCGAGGCTAGCCCTGGTCGGGCCGATCATTTTCGGCCATCGCCGCGGACAAATGCCGGCGAAATCAGCGTTTTTCATTGCTGCCGCCGCCCACGCGAAAAAAAAAATAAAAATAAAATAAAAAATTTTCTGTGGGCCAAGGCAAGGAGTTGGGCCAAGGGTTGTTTTGGCCGGAGAAAATTTTAGGCCAAGTTGCCGATTGGGCCAAAATTTGGGCAAAAAAAAAAGAAAAATTCTACTGGGCCGAGTATCGAGTTGGGCTGAAAGCAAGATTTTGGCCAGATTGCAACTGGGCCAGGCTTGAGAAAAAAAATCAGTGGGCCGAAGAGATTGAGCTGGACCAGGAGTTGCTGCTGGGCTAAGCCGTCTGCGCTGACGTGGTAAGGCCATGTTTGGTTACAGTATTTCTGTTCTACTTAAAGGCCTGTTTGGCTACAGAATTTCTGTTTTAGCTTAAGGCCTGTTTAGTTGCTGAATTTCAAAAAAAAAAGAAGAGAGGTAAAAGAAAAGGGGGAGCAAAAAAAACAAAGAGAAAGAAAAGAGGCAAAAAAAAAAGGAGAGAACAAAAAAAATAAAAAATAAAAATACAAAGTGTGAAAAAAAAATTGAAAAAAAATGCCAAAAAGTAGAGGAAGAGAAAAACAAGAGTGAAAAAAATTAATATTATAGCAAAAAGCGAATCTATCTGTATTTATTTTATAGGATATCGATTGATCACACACATTATAAGGAGATAATGTTTGACGAAATCCAAATGTTGTCCAGAGCTATGGATAAGATGCAGAATTGTCTTGCTATGGACAACCGTACTTTGAGACACGAGAGGACAAAAGATAAACATCAATCATCAAGGCACTATTGTGACAAAGATTATAGATCGAATATGAATGAGTACGACGAGACATCTAAAGTATCAGATTCTTATATTAAAGGTCAAATTTGGATGTGTTTTAATTGCTTTCAACATGGGCATAGCATGAGTGAATGTCAAAACGAGGAAGTTGATACTCATATCGACATTAACAAAGTTATGGGAGAGAAGAAAGGCCCATCCATAGTGATGCCATTTTTGACTGAAGTGAGAATTGCGAAGAAGATGCCACCGGAGGAAGTACAAAATGAAGATAATGGCAGTGATAGCACATATCTAGAAATTGAGGAGAAAAGTGAACGGAAAGAAGTAACAGAATCAGTAAAAATTGAAAAGGACAAAGTTGAGATGGAAGAAGTCATAGAAATTAAAGTGGAAGTTGAGGACAGCCACGAGAATGAAGAACAAGCCAAGGATTAGGAGATTAAATTTCTACAAGGTCACATGTACGTTGATCCATTTGACCCTTTAGCATATGCTTTGTATAATTGTACTGTACAAAAAGGGAAGATAGTTTTATCTGCAAAGATTACACATGCATATCTGGATAAATCGTCAGTGCCTTTTTATATTCCTTTATATGGTTTGTTGTTGGTATTTCTGTGCTGGACTCATGGAAAGATGAAACTGAAGTTTCAGCGAGACGATGAAGAGTTAAGAAACTTCCAGAGATTTGTGTTTGATCCAGAAGGACACAAATTCGAATTGAGGACAATTCACCTTCAAGAAGAGAGGTATGAGGTAATCCCAGGACCTGACAAAATTTGTTTTAGTATTTAGTAATTTTAGTTTTATTAATTAATGGGTTTTATTAATAAGTTGAGTCATATAGGCTTTTAAGTTAGAGTCTAATAGTATTTAGTATAAATAGTAGTTTGTTATTCAGGAAATACAGATCAATAAAGACAGAGAGTTTTTATTTAATTCAAGTTTCTTCTCAATTCTCTGAAATTGAGCCTTTCAATTTCTCGTGAATTTTCTATTCCAAATCGAGTCATTCCGGATTGGTCCGTGTGATTCGTAACGTATCAATCAGCAATCGGTGTGCTGATTGTGGTTGTTTCATCGGGTTCAATCCAATCCTATCACGTTGGGTCGGCGTTCTTCGTCCGGTTTGCATCCTAGGGATTATCGAATTCGGGTCCGATTACAACGCTATTTTCCGACGCGATTTGATCACGTCAAGAATGTTCCATAGATTATTTTATCAAATATAATCAAATGTTCATGTTGATCGATTAAAGCTCTTAATTAGATAAAGATCCACTATAAAATCATAAAATTATAGAATAAATAATTATACATAAAAGTCATAATTAAATAATTAAAGTGTTAAGAATTATATATATATATCCTTCAAATTACTATTTTAACTTTAATATTATTAATTGAATAATATCTATAGTAAAGTTATAATAAAAAAATAAAAATAATCACTTTAAACAACCAACTTTAGTAAACATGATTGTTGGGGACTATATAATCTATACAAACTTTTTTATCATTCAAAATAATCTTTAATTTATAATTCTCCCTAAGAAGTGAACATGACCTTACACTATTGTACGAGTTAAAATAATGTTACAGTTTTATTTGATTAATCCTCATTTTAAAATAATTACATGAATAAACTTGCTCCCTTGAATTTCTCATCCACACATTAAAAAAAAAAAAGAAAGAAAAAAAAATGCTACACTACATTAACGGTATCATCAATGATTCAACTGAGGCAGGGGGCACAATAATCGAATGCAACAACTAACATGATGCATGGCCCTACGTGGAATAACAAATGAAACACGTTGACATCCAGCCTGTCTTATACTCTTAGTGATTGTTATATTTTAAGATTTTGATAATTTTAATATTCATTAATTTGCGATAACAAGAAAATGGGGGTGTAAATGTTTGTCAGATGGAGAAAATATTTACAGTGCAAATAATGAATATGTAAAATTGGTAGCATTTTTAATTAAGTAGAGTTGGAGCAAAAGTAAATAGAACAGTCAATTTGAGATAATATTGACCCTATAAGAGAGAGAAAAATTTGGTTTTTAACATAATTAAAAAGAAACACATTTTGAAGCAGAAACTTGTAAAGACTTGGTGTGATTAGCCCCACTCCATTCCAAATTTTGCTAAATTGGGTTGGTTTAAATTAATGTTTACATTACGTTATGTCTTAATTTGAGTTAGGTATAAATGTCTTCAAATAAATAATTAAAAAAAAAAGAAATTGTTTAAAATTAAGCATTTATATTTAACTGTTAGCTTTGAGAAGAGATGTCAAGGGTAGGTGGCCAGGTGGGGCAAGGCTAATGAAGGTGAACGTTGAGTCATCCCTGAAACTGACATGCGGTAAGCTACTACCTGCTAAGTAAGCCTATGTTTGGGAAAGGTATTTGTTGTTAAAAATAATGTTTGGCCATCGTTGTATGGAATAAATAATATATTTATAAGAAATATTTTAATAAAAAAATAATATAATTTATTTAAATATAAGTATAAAATATATAATAATAATTAAATAATATGATGATATATAAAAATAATGATTATATTTTAGTATATAAATAAAAAAATATGTTAATATATGTGTGGTATATATAAGTATTGATTTGATTGTTAATAAATGTAATAATTGAAAAATAAGTAGTTAGTTATATATATAAGAAAAGAAAATTTTGAATTTAAATTTAAATAAATGTTTTGTTGAATTACATGTTTGGTAGTGTGAGGTTTGAGAGGATAATTCTGAGTTGAAAATTAAGTTCCAAATATAGAACAAAATTCTTGAATAATAAGAAAAACTAATACAAGATCGAATAAATTTAGATAAAACTGAATTTTGTAAGTATTATTCTTTAACTTTAGTTCTATAATTCTTCTTTAAAAAAGGTTTATTTGAAATTTAAACAATTTTCAAGGGAAGGGATTGCACTTGATTTTACTTGAGAGTTGTTGGATCTTTAATAACATTGATCATCAGGTTTAGTATCATGATTTTGAATTAAACACTGAATTTGAAAACTTTAATGAAGAACGCCTTGAATGTGGTGACGAACTTATTAAATTTGATGAAAAGGGCATTGAATGTTCTTGAGAATTTTAAAGAGAATTTACAGAAAGCTTTTATTGTTTTAAGTCTTTAGTTGCTCCACATTTGTCTTCTCTTTAACTGATAGGCTCAACTTATTTTCTACTTTTAATAAGATTGTATCATTTGTCATTATTGAATTAATTAATTGAAATATTAATTAAGTATTTATTTATTTATTTTAAAAATTATAATTATTTAAATTCACAAAATATGAATAAAATTTATTTAATTAATATTTCGTACCACATTTCTCAAGTGGTACAATTTAATTAAACACAAAATTTTATGTGTCCACACCAAACATAACATAGATTATTGTGCTTGTTTGATGTAGATAATTTATAAACAATTTAATTTAACTAGAAATAAACCAGTACAAAGAGGAAATGTAAGGAAGTGAATATAAATCAGTTGTGCCGTTAAGGATGTCCTTCCCTTCCGTCATTTTTAGTTATTTATTAGGCCTATCTCGTGACTGCCCCTCTCTCTCGTTCGTAATAAGCTTTTATACTATAGATTAGACAGAAAAACATTAACAACGATAGTATGTTCTATTCTGCGGAGTGTCCCATCTCGGGATGTGAGGGAGTGGTTTCTATCAATCGTCCCCTAGCTTGGAGCAAAGAATCCGTGTGATGTCACTTACCCAACTCCCAATGACATATTGGCAATTGGTTGAAATCATGCAATAGCTTGTAATAATTAACCCTAACAAACGGAAAAGTTCCCTTGGTTGATCGACACTTGTTGCCGCCCATGCGTGTACTTGTCAATTGTTATTATTCATGGGCATCCATTTTTTTTAAAAAAAATTAGTTTTCCCCCCAAAGTACTCTCACAAACCTAGAGAAAAGTTCAAACCCTCTCTGTATTTTATTTAATAACCACCAATGTATGTACTCATGTACATAAATATTTGAAATTATACAAGGTGAGAGAAGTGGTTACGACAATCGAGTCTTGGATAAACTGTCCTCGTCAAGGCTTATCCAAAGAAATCAAACAAGGTGACCCCTCCATCTAAAAGCATTAATCGTTGGTCGCCACGTTATGTAAATTTGGGTGTTTGCCATTTGTTCATTGTGTGTGTGTGTGTAATTTCACAGGATAGACCTTACATATATGGTGGAGAAAGTCTCGTGATTCGTGAGTTTAAAATTCTTGTAATATTGTTAAATACTCGTGGGACTAGATGCTGCAAAAAAAATTTATTGCCACATATGTTTCTCAGTTTCAGCATGAATTGACTAGGAAGAGAAATTATTGGTTGATTGAGCTACCTGCAAAGCTGACCTAACACCAATTGATACGTGTATGTAAAAGATTGCGTTAGTTAGGGAGTTGGCAGCGATATATAATTTTAAAGTTATGTTATCATGTTATTGTTGATATAAGTTAAGTCCACATTTCTTAACGAACACCCTGTGTGAGCATGAAAATATAGGCTATGTATGTTTTCAAATTATGAATTTGAAAAATGCACACTCAATTGATTGGTCATATTCCTAAAATTTCTAAAATATAATAATTAACTTTTATTGATATTTATTTGCCCTGTGTTCATTTCATTGAACTCAAAATTTTGTTTTTTACAAATGTATCGTGGAGACTTGTGTTTATGAATAATTGAATAAATCTCGATGCTTTTTTCATGGCTGCAACTTTCCATGTAAATTTATTTTTATATTATTTTTTTCGTTTTCTTCTTCTTCCTTCTTTTTTGTTTTTTAAGTCTTGTGGCCTCCTTTTAATTGAATCTATGGGCAGACAGGCCTGATGGTAGAAAATATTATCTGCCCCAAATTATTGTCGTGGCCCATTTCTTTTTCCTTTATTTTCTTTTTCTTTTTGCAAGCTCACTCATCTTTGACGCCCATCCAACTATTGGTAAGGTTGTTGGGTTTGTTTGTTTGTTTTTGTTCTCTACAGACTAGTGACTAAGAAAGGAAGCTCCAAGGGTTTGTCTTTGGCTTGCTGACGGTTTCCTTGAGCAAGAAATAAAACCGGAAACACCAAAAATCCATTACATCATAACAAATCCGTCCACATTTGTGATGATTTCAAAATCAAGAAAATTCCAATTCTTTGGATTTGGTCAGGCATTCTTGGGCAAAGAATCAGATACTAGACGCATAAAATTAATCAGCGA
Organism: Avicennia marina; assembly: GCA_019155195.1. Classification (NCBI taxonomy): domain Eukaryota; kingdom Viridiplantae; phylum Streptophyta; class Magnoliopsida; order Lamiales; family Acanthaceae; genus Avicennia; species Avicennia marina. The sequence goes on along the minus strand of CM032781.1, from coordinate 3,112,583 downwards.
TCGAAATTTCACGAGATCCCTCCATTCGGGGCAAGATCTTTTTTAACTCGATCAATTTCAAGCATGATAAACAACCAAATTGGTCGAAAGATACTCACCTTACTCTTTTCTGCATTTCATGAATTCCATTATATATTCTTATTTATGCATGCATGGATTAACACGATCATCAGTTGAACAAGCAAGCACCCAGTGAATTCTTCAAAGCTGCTAATTAGCAATGAATGCTTCAAGACTTCCTAAATCAACGCTAATTTACATTATATCCTTCCTCCTTGTTCACAATTTCTTACCACAATAATCACCTTTCAGCAGCCACATTTTAAGTCGTATCCCAGATTTCTTCACCTTTTCCATCTATGAACATGGCAACCCTCAACCCTTACCATCTTCTGGCTATGAAAAGGAGGTGTTCCTGCCTTCATCAACCATCCCCAGAATCCAGTCGAGTGAGTCTCAGGAATCGTTCCCCATCAATTAATCCTGAACTCTTAGCCAGGCCTAACAATCAATCAATTCATTCGTATGCTAATTGGCGAGCAACCTATTCCATCAATTTTAAAATTTGTTTGAATCATCTTCCCAGATCATTCAATGGAGCAAAGGAGTGGGGCACTTGTCTCATCCTTCCTCTTGTTGGCATTGAAATAGCGAGTCGGTTCCAGCAACACTTCCGTCTGCCCGTCGTCGTCACGCCTCGACCATAGCAACTGCCATCTCCCTGCGCCGCCTCTTCTCCGTGTCGTAAGGCATCGTTGTGAGCGTCCGACGACATGTACTTTGCCTGGAACCGGAGGTGGGGTCGCTGGACGGTTGCGGTGGAAATGCCGTGTGGAACTGCAGCGACTCGTCCAAGGCGGGGGCGGTGCGCGACTATGGCGTGAGGCGAGGTTCTTACCAGCCGTGGCGGTTGGTGCATGGAGTGGCGTAGCAAAGAGGGAGGGAGTGATGGGTTGTGGAGAGCGAGAGACGACGAGGCTGAGGTTGGAGGCGAGTCTGTGAGAGAAATCGAAAGGCTTGTTTGGTTGGGGCACGTTTGTGGAATAAGAAGGGGTGCGTTTGGAGAGGGGAGAAAAATAACAAAGGAAGAATTGTGGTTGGGCTTATTTTGTGATGGGCCCATTGTGCATTAAATGGGCCTTTTCCCTTGGGATTGGAGGAAACGGGATCCTTTATGTCTTTTCAGATTTATTTTGTTGACCTTGGGCCAAAATAAAAGAGCTAAGGGGACAAAGTTAAGCATTGACCCAATTACACTTGCACCTTTAAAGATCCAACACAATTTTTTCTTTTAACATTCCTGTTCTCTCTCTCTCCTTTTTTTTTAGTTTTTTAATGCCCAACAATTTAATTTTAGGGCTTTATTCGCCAATGTTATGATGTCTTATTATTTGCATACTTCTAAAAAAATTGTATGGGACACATATTTTTTTATATAATTCCAATTTAGTCAAGTATTTCTTTTCTTTACTAACTTACATCATGATACATTTCAAGAGCCACGTCTCATCCACTAGCAAGGAACATTTGTTTATCCTCAATAACGAAAACCATCTCATGGAAAAGGAAATTTCTTGGCCTATGCATACTCCCCTCATTGGTTGGCTTGTGGGTGTCTAGCCAAAGTTGACAAATCCATTATATGGATAGTGGTCATGAGAGATTTCTTTTAACAAGACTTCCAAAGTGTGGGCTTTGCAGTCAACTCATCATCGCCATCCTAAGGAGACAGATTTGCCGCCTTCTTTAGGTCATTGCATTACCAAAGGAAAAGCTAAATGGAGAGAGATTCCTTTTAATTTGCCTGTGATTTTTGCTATGTCCAAGGCAATCCATACTTTCCTCATATCCCACTTAGCCCAAGAAAGTTTCCTTCAGCAGCTTACAAGAAGTGGTGGTTTTTGTTAATGGAAACTTCCTTGAGGAGAACATCACTTGCCTTGTTAACTCCACACACGGTGAAACTTCATCAATAGGCAACAATTATGGCAAGGAAGATGGCGTACTTGTGGGTGATATCTAAGACTCCATGCATGCAACACTGTTGCTAAGCCCTATGGTGTATCAAAGGGGCATATCACCACTTAAATTTGGAGGGTAGCGATAGTAGTAACACCAACTACCATTGGAAGAGGACTAGAATGAGTTATAATTTTTCATGTCCAAAAGAAGATGGAGTTTTAAGCCATGCACAGTCCATAGAGAACCATGCCAAAAAGGTACTTCCCCATCTTTAGCTCCCATCTTTCTTTCTTTTGCTCTTACTAAACTCTTTGCTTTTCCCCTTTTTAGTTGGAAATGCAAGAGTTTGGAGCGACAATAATGAAGGTTTGCAAGACAAACAAAGGTCAGCTTTAAATCAAATTTTTCAATCACAATTCCTTCTAGTGATATAGAGTAAAAGGACACATGTAGCTAAAAAGGTGTCACCTCCTATAGCAGTTTCTATCTTCTAGGCTAAAAAGTTCTTTCTTAGCCATCAAAAAGAGTATCTCTAGAAACTATAGGTTGGCTTGCATGAAATGATAGAATAGACATAGTTGAGTTTATTTCATCCATTAACGATAATATCTCATTGGTACTTTACTCAATGAAGAATTTCGATCACTTTTGACATTTCGCATTTAGAGGAGTTACTTAAGATATTATTTGCTAAAGTTACAACTTATGACGAGGTAAGATCCATGGCATCTGAAAGGCCAACTAAAGAGGTTATTGTTCAATAGTTGAGTGGGTGAAGGATTGCTAACAAGAAGCACAAAATAGGAAAAGTAAGGAAGTTAAGCAAGTTCAACATGTGGAGGCAAGGCTAGGGCATTTGAGAAGCAGTTCATTGCATTGAAAGAGAAGCAAAAGAAACTATCTTAGTCTTTGGAGTCGCAAACTCAATCTCTTCAAAATGTTATGATTGAAGTTGACAAAACTGAAGAGTAAGTTGTTACCATAACCAGTACTTCTCCATTGAATGGTGAAACGGTTGAGATCTTGAAGGCCTCAAAGGTGATTATGGAAGTTGCTAAAGGAGAAATGAAAGACTTCAAACCTTTCAACTAGATTTGTGTGGGATTGGTTTTTCTCCTTTATATCCCAAACTTTGAAACAGTGACAAAACTTCAACTTCATTAATGCAATGTTCTATCTTTGCTCTTTGTTGTGTAACAAACTACTCTCCCTTTTTCTTTGACAATTCATTAGGAATGTAACCTCTCTTTTGCTACATAAAACCTCTCTTTTTCTTTCCTTATTTTTTTTTTCCTTTCAAGAATTAAGGTAAACATTCAAAAGAGGTACTTGAATTGTTTATATTTTTGCGTATATATTTTGTTGGTTTGGTTAGCTCATTAATGCAACAGCAAATATTGGAATATGCAATGCAACACATAACAAAAAAATAACAAAGAACCCCAAAAGTTGTTTGCATAGTTTAGAAATCAATCTCTTATACTTGCACCGCCACACTCAAAAATATTTCACTATAATAAGTGTTAACAAATAACAAAACCAAATGTCACAATTAAAATTCTACTCTCCCAAGCCATAATGTCTCTAGCCTCAACCTCATTAATACATTTCTAGTCTATACTCCATAGGCAACAAGATCTTCATACCTTTGCTTTGACTAAGACTTTTTTTAGGCCTCAACTCAATTATTGAGGTGAGTCTCCTCCCAAGGGTATGAATAATCAATGAAGATAGTTGTTGGATGGTATTGATGGATGATCACATTCAAAGTATCAACTAAGAAATCTATTTTTCTCTCAAAAATATGATGCAAAGAATTTTCCTATACCTCTCTTGGTATTTTTAACTAACTCCACACGCATTACTCATCCAATATGTATAGGCTTTGTTGATAGAAATAATCTTCAAGTACATCTGTCTAAATATTTTCATGAAATCCAATTTGTGAATGTCTATGTGTCACCTCAAATGCAAAATTTTCACTTTCCTTTATTCAAAACAGTCCAAATTCTCCAAGATTCTAATAATTAAGGAAAGACAATACATATCTCCAACCATTAAGGTAATAATCTTAATCTAATTCAACCTTAAAAAACCTCAATCAAATCTAGAAAATCTCTGGAGATTTGGTTAATAGATCCTTGCATAGCTGGTAATCTAAATAAGGTAAATAAATTTGACCATGTCAATTGCCATCCACATAACCAATTGAAGTTGTAACAAAATAATAACAACTCACCAATAATATGACACTAACGTAAACTATGGTCTGCTGCTTGTTTTATACCAGCAAGAACTTGTAAACAAAAAAACAAAGCAAAAGTTTGATTTCTTGATTGAATAGCACAACTGATTGATTTGGCAGCTAGAACAATCAATGAAAGCAAAATGAACCAAACGAATCTTTGACTAAGGGTCTTTAACGAAAACGAAAGGGAAACTTTAACTCAAAGTCAACAGAAAATACTACAACTGTAATACTAATGCAGTATTACGGGTTTGGGAAATAAGGAAATTATAGATAAATGCAAAAATGTAATTTTCATCCATTAAATTTTGGGGGTGGCAATTCAAGTCTTGCTATATTAAAAAATGACAATTAAATGATGTTAATTAAAAAGTTTGGATACTTTTAGGACAAATTTGCCTCAAATTGCGAGATTTGTTCAGAAAATGCAAGTGCCGGTCACGTGCAACTCAAAAATTGGGGATATTTAGATTTCTAGCGAACTACATCCTACATGGCACGCTAACTAGACACTAGGTTGGACAATGACACGACATGGCATTAAACTAAAAAAATAAAATGGAAATTATAATTATTAAAAATATCATATAAAATGATTTAAATAATTAATCTATTTATTTCATTATTTTAAATAATAAATAAATATTTAAGACTAAAATACATGCACATAACATGGCTTAAAATATATTGAAATAATTTGAAATATTTCACTGAAAATGAAATATATTATAATTTTAAAAAATAAACATTTAAAACTGAAATTTATAAAACATATTTGGAATAATTGGGAAAATATATTATAAATGAAAAAATGTTTTAACATAAAATTGAAACATATTCAATTTGTTGTAGATAATAACTCAAAAGCTATTTCATTAAAAGAATCATTATTTTCAAAAATGTGTAATAGACAATAACACCAAAATAAAAAATATACAAAATGTAAAATATTTATTCAAAAGTAAAATATTTCTTCAATATTTTACATACATTTCATAAAATAATTCTAATTTACAAAAATGTTTTTCATTATTTTAAAAATATAATAATATTTTTAATTTTTTATATTTTTAGTTATTTCAAGAAAATTCTATGACAATTGAAAATATATAAATTTTCTTTTTTCCCAAAAAAAAATTGAAATAGTATTTTTAAAATTCAATTAATATTAAAAAAAATTTAACTCAAGAAAGAATTTTATAAAACACTTTCTATTACTTCTTAAATTCATAAAATTCATATTTTGAAATATTATTTAAAATGAAATAATAATAAAAAATTTTAGTTAAAAAGTAAATACTACTTCAATATTTAACTAGATTTGTAAATACAATTTTAATATGCTTCCTAGTTATTTAAAATAAATAAAATTCAAATATATTTGGAATATTGAATAATATTTTAATGTGTTTCTATTATTGTCTTTTACACAATTTTGAGAAAAAATGATATTTTTTCTCTAGTAACCTCAAATTGGGTTTATAGTGACTCATATTGAATAAAATTCAAACACAATGTTCATGCTAGGTCTTGTGGAAATTGGGTTTTTAGTGACTCATTGAACTTAAATACAAATCCTCGCCATGGCCAACTATGTAATTAAATTATCTGGAAGATTACCGAATACCTTAATTAGAGCCATAGACAAGCCAAACTACAAACCTCAAATTTGAGAAAAACTAGCCAGAGTAAAAATTCGTTAAACTTGACATATGTTTTAATTTAGATACTTGTTCATGTAACAAAATGTATCATAATAAAATTTTGACCTACTAGTGCGTTGTCTCTTTTAACCCTGAGGTGGTTACTTGTTCAATGTAACTCTTTAGGATATAATTATATCAAATTACATTTAGTTCAATGATAAAGTACCTATTTGATCCGTTGCTAGTTAAAGTGTTTGATTCTTATCTCTTGCCACTCTGCTTTTCTTTTCATTTTTATCTTTTTTTAGGCTCAACTACTTTCCTAATCGTCAAATAGCTATTTAACTAAAACAACCACGCTTTTACACATTTGCATGATGAGATGATACATGGGTCCACTATAAATTATGAATGATGTGTGAAATTGATTTGATAGAGCTTTGAGGTGATGTTCATTTGAATAATTAAGTTAAATAAATTATTTTATCAAACATAATTATATATTATTTATAATAGATAAAACTATAAATTATAAATGACGTGTGACTTTCTTGAATTGATTTGGTAGAACTTTAAGGTGATGTTCACTTTGAATAATTAAATTAGATAAATTATTTTATCAAGTATAATCATATATTCTTCATAATAGATAAAAGTTCTTGATTAATATCAAGTTTGTACAATAGAAGATAAGTAATCTCACAAAGTAAATGTGATTAATAATCTGATCCTTAAAAATAAACATGTCGTGAGTTTAAAGATTGCCAAAGGGTTACATAGACAAAGAAATTGATGGACCAGTGTTAGATTAAGCACAAATAAGCATGCCATATGAGAAGATTCTTAACATAAACTCATCTCAAGACTAGCCATATATGACAAATCTCCGGTCCTATTTGAATTGTGTCCTCCTAGACAGTACCATAATCAACCCAGAACATCCGGACAACCTTCTTGTGTAATGTAACGTTCAACAGTCAAAACGGGACTCTTCTCATGCCCTACACACAATAAAGAGGCTATGTTTGAATTCAAATTTTGAAGTTTGGTGGGGTTGGGTGTGTGTGTGTGTGGACTGTTGAGTTTTTTAAACTTTCAAAGGTAAGGTCTAAGTTTAAATTTTTCACTATATATTAAGTGTGTGAGTTAGAGGTTAAAAAACAAAATTTAAGGTTCTATAGTCAAAAACACTACTCGTGCGACAAGTCAGGTTGACAGGTGTCCTCCTGATTATCTTTTCATTTATTACTTTCTTTATCTCTCCCTCCTATTCGATTTATTTTTTTTGCATTTTATTTTCTTTCCATTTTCTTGTATTTTTTCTACACTTCTTCAAACTAATTTTATTTTATCTAATTTTTATCTTTGTTTCTTGATTTTATACCAATTTCCCAATTTTTTTTAAAATTTTCCTTTTTTCCAGGAGTTGGTTGTTTCTTAATTTCATTTTCATTCTTTTCTCTTCTTTCACCTGCTTTTGTTATATATACATACACATATATATATATATATAAACGTATTTTAATATGTAATTGAAGTACTGTCATTTTTAATTTTTTTCTTTTTTTTTCTTTTCATTTTCTACTTTGTGTTACTTTGTATTTTCTCTTTACTTTCTGTTTTATGTTTTGCATTTTTTATCCAATTTTTAAATTATATTGTTATTTTCTTTTTTCAAATTTATTGTTCCCCAGCCATAAAAAATGAATAAAATAAAAGATAAAAATTCAAACACATAAATGAAAATACAGATAAATTAAAAATTGTTTAATATGTAGATAAAATAATAAAAGACAAAATAAACAAAGAAAGAGATGAAAAGCTAAAGAACGCAATAAATGAAAAGATAATTAAGAAGAAACTTACCCACCTCAAATGCAAGAATAGTTCACTTGAATGTAAGTTCTATTAATCCTGTTTTGGTTTAAAGGAAATTTAGTACAAAAATTTAAAAATAATATAAAAATAAAAAATATATATAAAAAATAATATTTTGATGCGACGATGTATGCAAAATTGGGCCCAAAAAATACAGACCTTCGTAGAAAAATTAGACATGCACCGAACAGCTTGGTTAATTGACAATCTAGGCATCAGTCAAAAAGGACCACACACATCAAAGAGAGGTCCCCAAAGTCAGTAACATATTCAACCAGACCCAGCTATTGCCAATATGTCTTCTCAGCAGTCTGCGTTCAGTCACTGGTTCACATATATCTACATAACCTAAACTACCACCTATATGCAACTAAAGGGATGATCACCATATGGCACATATACATACTTAGGTATCACGATTTGTTAAGAGTCAGGAAACAAAGAGCAACGAGATGGCCCTGGCAAAATCTCGTAAACATCACTTGCAAACTGTCTTCAGTCTCTTGGCAGCCTTAACAAACCCGGTGATGACTTGCGACTCGTCCAATTGCTACACAAACAACAACACGATGATTCAATTACCAAAGGAGAGGCAGTGAACGAATTGTAAACCGTATATAGGCAGGGAATGGAAACCATAGCGTTTTATTTAACAACATTGAGGTTATGATCGGCATACCTGTGACATGAAATGCCTGTGGACAACATCAATAAGTTGCTCTTTTGAAGGGTTATGAATGGCATCCATCTAAGTAGCAATGGTTGAGCATAAAGGACAATAGTGGCAATTAGAGAGATGCCATGTTTACATAAAAGTCAAATAGAATATATTCTTTATCATTCAAAACCACTCACAAGGTTGAAGTGTTGCAAATATCTCCGTAAAGCAGCCATCTCAAGTTTGCCAAGATCAACTTTCTGTGCAAAAGGTTTATGCAGTAAATTTAAATCCAAATGTTTTATTGAAATAAGAACTACAGATCAAAATACTCCTTCATTCTGGTTAAACACAAATATGGGTGTGTGTGTCTGTGTCTGTACGAAAGGATAAAATTATCAAATCTTGCTCACCACAGACCCCCTTGGAGTAGAAGCTGAATCTTTAGACTGCGAATCACAGGAAAGAGACTGACTTAGAGTCTTGAGGGACGGCCCAAATGACCTGTTCATAAGATATCTTGATCTGTGGGACTTTTGCGTATCATCAGATGCTGAGAAAACAGAATAACCAATACAAATCAGGTTACATGGTGGGCCAAAACAAAAAAGAATAAAGGAATGAAGGACTGCCACTAATAGAATGGGGAGAAAGAGTAAAGAAAATGAATGAATGGAGAGAATCCTATGCCAAAACCTTTCCCATGTAGAAACTAGCAATAACTGACATTACCAGGTATTACTTTCTAAGATAGAATTTGACCCCCAAAAAAAAAAATGATATGAAAATTTATTTTTAAACACAAAAGCTATTTAATCAACAGGCCAATACTCAACATCTAAATGATCACATCATTTAGTAGTAGCAAATATGAGACTGAAATTATACTACAAGGTAAAATCGAACTCACCCATATCTGAGCCATTATATTGACCATCAAATTCAAGGTCATCTTGTTCCTCTTTGCCGCTGGGAGCTTCAATAACACTTAAAGCATTCCTTTGCAGTTTTACTTCGATACCATTCGTGAGGACCTGTATTCCAGTAAACTTCGCATCAAAACTAACAACCCTCTTTCTAACACCGACTCAACAACGCCCAATCCAGTCCTTATTAGCTATTTTTATTTTTTTACATACGATTTTGAATGTAACATTTTTCATGAGTATGTTCAAGGTATTAAGCCTAATAGGAAGAATAGAGTGCTTAAAATTGTTGAAACACAAAACAAATATTGCTAAGGCGAAGAAATGAACCTATGCGACACTTTCTCAGTGGCATCATAAAGTGATAGCAGTATATATAATAATTAACAAAGTTTATCACATAATTACATAAAGAAAAGAGTCTCGTTATGCTAACTAAAATAAGAATAACATCAATTTGAAAGTGCCGTGAAGACACGGGAGGCACTGTCGAACGAAGCGCAGAATATCACATAGACAGACAGAATTTCCAATCAATCCGCCAAGCGTATGCATAATAATTATCAAAATTTACTCGAAGTAGTCCCACAAAGAAAATCAATAGCAAAATTCCGTATCTATCCATTAACAAACAAAAACAATCTGTTATTAGATGGCCACCAATTATATAAGCAGGAATTGTCACCCCCCACCCCCAAAGAAGTAGATATAAAAATAAAGAGAAAATTCAGAATATAAGAAAATAATGCACACACAAGTAGAGAAATAGCATCGATAAAATTAAATATTAAATGCTTACCATTATTTTATATAACAAAAAAATGCAGAGAATGGCACTAATATCTGGAGCACAAAAGAATCAAGTAAATAAAAGAAATACAGAGAAATGAAAAGAACTAATAAAAACACAAACACCGCTAATTTCAAAGCACAGCCATTTATTAGAAATATGATTTGATCATACCATTCAAACCGTCTAGATGAATTTCCAAACTCAGACATCCAAACGAATATAAAGCTTCTTCGATACAATAAAACCCACAAAAGTAATTTCAAAATAAATCCAATTCAAATAAACACATACCGATAACCCATTTCAAGAAAATAGAAAGAGGAATCAAATTGTGTATATTATTTTACCAGCCAATGCCATCCACCAAGGCCAACAGCTTTCTTAACGACGCCCTGAAGCCCTACCAGCACGGACTTAGTACGGTTATTTCCAGTCACCACAACCTTTGTGTGGCGGGGAAGCACAGACAGCTCCTCTTCACTACTATCCCCGCAGCTCTGTAACTGCGAAGACTGTGAAGAAAATCCGCCATTGCTCTCAACTGTAGCCACTTCTAGCATTTCCAATATCTTCTTAAACACCGACAAGAAACTCAACCATAGAGCTTTACGCCACGAAATTATGAAAGATCGTGCATTTATGAATCCAGGAATTGAATCTCTCCGCTAATGGGTGCTGGAAACTGAGGGAAAATTTGGGTTTTTCCCAGAGAGAGAAAATACAGCTGGAGTGAAGTGACAGAGAGAAGGAAGACATTGTGTGTGTGTGTTTCTTCTTTGCTTTAATTATTGAGGGTGAAAGCTGTGGATCCCGAAGACTTGAAACGGGCCAATCAGAGAGGGACACGTTGTGTGGAAGACTCGTTAATCATGCACTTGGAGGCTCCGCTGCAATACCACCAGCGGGTGGGTTCACAGTGGGTTGACCCTAGTACTGTTGGATGTCGTCTTGAAATGACCGAAATAGCCCTCATTGCTCAACTATGTTTTTCCATGAATGATTTAGTGATTTACAGATTAAATTTAAAATGTTCCGCAACATTAATCTGCACAGTTAAAAATTAAAATATAAACACCATCGCCCCGCATTTCTCATTCCAACAAGGGACGAAAATTGTTGATTATTAAAAAAGAGTTGGAACAAGGCACCTGATAAGGGTGTTTTAGTAAATCAGGGAAACAGAGGAGCGGGAATTGAGGAAGAAAGAGCGTTACAGAAATAAAAAACTAGTTAACCGATAGAAGAAAGCCGCGAGTGGGGCCCATTTCACCAGCCGTCGGTGTTGTCTTATCCGACATTACGTGTCCCCTAAAATTCTACGTACACATGCAAATCCACCGCCGTATCTAATACGGCTAATGTATCCAATAATTTCATGAATCAAACATATTTGTCTTTCCAAATATCCAACAACTTTTAACTTTAAAACATACTTAATATATAAAATTTTTTTAAAATTCAATTATAATTTTATAATATATTTTAATAAGATATATTTTTTTGCATATATTTATATTTTATTTATTGAATTAATAATTTTTGTTTTTTGTGGTATTTTCATTATATTAGTGTAATATGTTTCACAATTAGAAGTAATTAAAAATTTTTAAAATTAAATTCAAGTATTTTTCTTAATGTTCATTATTTTTCATGTACATTCAACACATTAATTAAATTTATGATATAAATATGATATCATCAACTTGATCACAATGGAACTACCATTAAACCAAATAACCTTTGAACTTGTGCTTTTTTTCAATTTGGTAATTGATTTGATTTTTAAAACATTGACCACATTGATGTTTCAATGTTATACTAGTCAATTACACATGCAATGCAAAAATTTATATTCTTAAAAATTATCATTTTATGGCACTTTTTATAAATTGTCTTATTAAACATAACGCTCACAATTTTATATTTGACATAACTATGCAAGAAAATACAATTATCTAATTCTTACATTATTAATGTTATTGACTATTTAAGGTGTACTAAAAGTTCACTTCATAAGCAAAGTGGGACCATGAGCTACCCAACCTAAATAGATTTAAACAAATCCAAAAGAAAATACAATTATAATATATACAATATCAAAAATGCCAAGACTATGCTAATATTTAATTTTAATTTGACATTTATGTAGAATTTATATAGAAAGTTTTCAAAAAAATAACTTGTGATTTATTACTAAAAAGTCAAAATTTAAAAAATTTAAATAATATATAAATCCATCAAGTCTCATAGTGATAAATAATTCAAAACTTTTTGCATATTAATAATCTATAATATGCCTTCTAATAGAAAGAGGTGATCAAAGATGACATCTAATTCTCTTAAAATTATATTTGTCAATTTTTGTAAAACTACATCTAGTATGAGGTTAATTCGTTTAAGTATATCCATTATTGTTGAAATTTTTAATTATGTTAGAAGAAAACAAATCTTAATATAAATTATTTAAGCTTACTAATGTGTGAATAACTATACAATTTAGTTTACATGAAAATTATCATACATAGTAGTAATTTGTCAATCATGTTTACATGTGTGCATGCTGTGTTGTAACAATATCAGAAACACACCAATACCAAAAAAAAAGAGTAAAAAGTGAGACATCAATATATTTACACATCTCATAACAAATTATTCTAAATTTACAAGGCTCTGCCAAGTTCAAACTTTTTTTTCACTCACCTTAAGCAGGAAGTGATTACATCAAATCAAAGTAATCAATCATTGCCGCTAATTCACTATTTCACACCTCCTAGTTTATGATCCTGATGCACCAAATTCAAAATTATATTGTTTTGTGTATTCCTTAATATTCCTTGTGCTCAACTTTCCCATATAATTTATTATTTATTAAAGGATTAACTCTCATTCTTACACTGTAAAAAATTAAACAAGATATCTCATTAATATTCAAGTTATAATTTTAAACAAGATAGGAATTTGGAGTTTCATAAGATTCTGCTAAACAGGATTTTCTACATAATGTTAATAATATTTTGTCCTTTTTTAATGAAATCGTCACAGTAATCAAAGTATAATATACTGAACAAGAAAAGTCATTAATAATAGCTACTGAAAAGAATTAAGAAGTAGAATGTTAAATGTTTGGACTATGATATATAAAACTCAAAAAATTAGTATAAATAAAGGATGAACCCATTAAAACTAAGCAATTGCGGTTAAAAATTTAAATGATACCCATGATAAATTTAAATATAACACTTCACATGTGTAATTTATTGTTCTTCGTCAACACATTCAACTCGCAATCTCAACAGATAAACTGAAAATAAAAAACATTATACAGGTGCAAAGATTTGTCAATGAAATATTTATAAATATAGTGCAATAGAAAATTATTAAGAAAAAAGGAAATGATTTAAAAGTTATTAAATGAAAGGATTGAAAATTGTACATAAATATGGGTAGATAACTGCCGTTGATAGATAACTTACAAAATTAAAATTTTCATAAGTTATAACTAAACGCATAAGAAATGTATATTATAGAAAAACTAGGAGCATATAATTAAAGTAAGTGAAAAGTTTTTAAAGAGAATGCACAATACAATTTCTCTCAATTTATAAATAAAATTGTTGTATTGTGCATTCTCTCAATTTATACTTTCTAATTTTTATTTATATTTCTTACTTACTTTTACATAATTCTCAATAACACCACGCTCAAAAACACAAAAAAAAAATTTAAACAAACATAGCTGAGTGCTAGGAATCTCACCTCTATTTTCATATGTGTCCCTTGTCACCACAAAATGAAGGTTATGTTTATTTTAATTTTTGAGCGTCTGTCTATTTTAAAATAAAAAAATAATAATAAAATTTAAAAATAGTAATGATTAAAGTAAATGTATTCTTTAAGTGAACTTATAGCACATGATACATATATAAATATTATATTGTTTATTATATTGTCTTCCAAGCTGATATAGACATGGGAAAAAAAGAATGAAGAGTAAAAATGAAACAGATTATTTGATCGAAAGAGGACTCATGACAGTTGCCTAAATTAACAGACAAGAAGAACAATTGGCAGACACTCATTATGATGTTATTTTCGAAGTGAAGTGGAAACCAATTATTGACGTCATAAAATTTTAATTGATTAAAATAATTATAAATTTTGTAAAAATAGAATTTATTCAAACTTTTTTCAATTTATATTTTGTATTACATATAATATATGATATGTAAGCCTCAGATAGAATTAAAAAAGAAATATTTTTTATTTTATGTAATAACAGGGAAGTTCTAGTTTTCCCGCCACCTCATGCGCATATTGTTCAACAGTGGGAACGTACCCGATGTGGGTAAGGTGTCGTGGGGAAAGGCAGGCATGGCATGGCATGCGCACTGATGGAATAAGATGGATTGCAAATACGTACATACACACGTATTGGAAAAACGAGTTGCATTGACATTGACAATGACAAATGAATCTCCTCGAAGAAGGAAACTACAGCCCCGTTGTTGCCACGGCAACTTACTGATTGGGATAAAATCTAGACAAGAATCTTACACGAATATTTGGTGATATTTTAAGCTTATTTTCATCGAAAGAAGAAAAAATTGACCAAAGATCCGCTGAAAATTTGTTACCAAAATTTGGAGGTATGCATCACATCAATTTGGATAAGAAACCCACTACAAGAGCAGAGTCAATCCTGCTGTTGCAATACCTACAGGTAAATAAGGTAAGCAGAAAACCTGGTATATCAAACTGACTTTGTGGGGATTTGGCTATCCATTTTACAATGAAATGGATTGTGAAGAATGCGTTGTCAATCCATTTTACAATGAAATGCATTGAAAATGTTGTCTATAAATGCTAGAAGTTGAGAAGGTGTGGACGAGTCTTCGAATTGCATTTGAGAGCCTTTTTGGGATTCTTTTGTGAGTTTTGTGTGAGTGTACCTTATAACTCATCTATCTATTATGTGCTTTGTTTGTTATCAGTAAAGAATCAAACTATGTACTTGTCTACGTCTTGAGTAAAAATTTATTATAATTGTAGGATAAAGTTTGATCAATGTTTCAAATAAGCGAGCTTGTTATAGAAACGTTGTCTCATTGTGAATTGTAAGCATGGGGTAGTGGATTGTTCCAAATGAGGTTTGAAGAGTTTTGTACTGCAAATCTCCTTTTTAGTGATAGTGGATCACTTTTTGAGCGAGGCTTTACAGACATAGAAGTTAGATTCCAAATTGCGTAAATATATTTGGTGTGTTTAATTTATATTGTATTTACTGTTTTCATGTGTGTTGTGGTATTACAACATCGAATTATAAGTTCTTAATTCTTTTTGTGAAGTAGAAACACTAGATTAACCTGTATTAATTTGCTATCACAACACTTGATCTAATCACCCCGTCGAAATCTACAATTCCTCAATAAAATTCAATTGTGTACAACCATTTAGTAATTGAAAAAAATGTGAGTTCTAAAAATGGTTATTGTGACAAATCAACATTTTGTTTTTTTTTTTTTTTTGCTTGTAGTTTTTTAATTCTAAACATTCATTGTATGCAATTAATAAACTAAGCACTTGATCTAAAGCTCAACTCATGGCAGGCTAATCGAGTTTGAGCTATAAAAAAGCATGTATGGAAGGGCGTTGAGTTTAATTGAAACAATAAGATAATTTTACAAATTTTCTTAAATGAATAGAGTAGGTATAAAATTGAGTTTAATTTTATTAGAATATTCAAATTCTACTAAGTTTGAAATTTACTCATACCCTACCTAATTTGAAAGCCTAGTAAATCAATGAAATTATAACACGAACAATTTCGAATAAAATAAAATTGAAATACGATTAAAACTCAGATGAAACAAGAATCAAACAAATTCTTGCATAAAAATTCTAAAAAACTTGAATAAATTTGATAAAATTGTATGAGAAAGATGTGTAATATGCCAAAAAGTCTTAAAAATTCAGCATAAATAACCTATTTATGTGATATAAGAATCAAATTATGTGCTTGTCTATCTTTCAAGGAAAAGTTCATGGTGACCAAATGATAGGGCTTGGAGGAAGTTTGATCAATGCTCTAACTAAGTGAGCTTGCTATAAAAATGTCTCCTTATTGTGGAATCTGGGAATGCGGTGGTGAATTGTTCCAAGTGAGGTTTGAAAAGTTTTTGGTTATAAGTCTTTTTCTTAGTGATTAGGGATCACTTTTTTGAGTGAGGTCTTACAAATGTTGAAATTAAATTTCGAACTGCATAAACATATCGATTGCATTTAATTTTATTGTATTTATTATTTTTGTGAGCGTGGTAATGTTACAAAATCAAATTATAAATTCCTAATTTTTCTGTGAAGTCACAATAACAAATTTATCGGTTTTAATTTGCTGCCACAACACCTAATTTAATCACCGCACCGAAATCTACAATTGCCAAATAAAATTTGATTATGTACACTCATTAGATATATAGTGAATTTGAAGTTGAAAAAAATGTGTGTTCTAAAAATGATTATTATGACAAATAAATACCAACAGTACATTTATAATATCAATATTTTGTTTTTTTTTTGTAGTGTTTTAATTATAGATATTCTTGAACATGCAATTAATAAACCAAACACTTGATCTAAAACCCTACTCACGGTACACTAATCGCGTTTTGAATCTTATGCTAGCACCTCAGATGATAACTACAACTTAGGCATGAATGAGTTGATATAGTTTAATTTCTATGTATTTTGAAAATAATTTGTGGGTACGTATAAGTTGTCCAATGAATAATGCGACATTAACAGCAAAAAAATTGCATAAACGTTTTAGATACATATTAGCTGTTGAATGAGCATAACTAAAAATCATTTGACATTAATAGCAACAAAATTACATATCATAATAGAAGGCCCGTCCTTTGGAAAAAGGATTGGAATAAAGGGGTCAACAAAACTCGGGGGATGTGGGGGATGTGCCCTGGCCACCTAATCCCTCACCTCATCCCTCACCACCATAGTTAACATGAAATAATGTAATTAGGTAGCAACATGTGTTTAATGTCTCTCCATACATCCCATCTGTGTACAAAAATCATTAAACTCTGTGAATATATCATATTTGAACTACTCAAACTAGACCTGCAAAGCTCCAAGAGTTTCATGAAAACCTAGCTAGGTTTGTGGAGGTGGATGGTATAGGGCAGGGTCGCCAATCATGCTCTATGGCTCCTTATTTAGTTGAGATAACTTTAGAAGTGGCTATAGTAGTAGGGTAAAGTATATTGCAGGCTGTGGAGCTCGAGTCTCCTCAATGTCATCTACCCCAATGTTGTTAGCCAAACACAGCTGTGTAATGTAGTGAACATTCCATAGTAACTCACGAGAATTACGAGCACATCGCTCCATGTCATCCCTGATCAACTCGCCCACATTAAAATATAGTCCCTCCAGTATGTCATACAAGATGACAACATGCTCCTTGGAGATGGTGGCATGGTGGTTCATGGGTCTTATTCATACAACAATGAAGTATCACCATATTTTTTTGATGTTATCCAACTTGACTATATTGAAAGATGTGAGGAAATTTGATGACATCTGAGACATATTTTAGTATTCAACTTTCGAACAGATCGTGGGTGCCACATCTTCAAGTACCCTAGGGTTGTCCATTAACTTTAAAAAACCAATACCATGGGACTCGTTGGTTGTGCCTAGATGCCAATTGATTGTCCACGCCGTTATGTCTACATGGCGATCTCATACAAATACATGGTTTGCATTTATGTCACTAGCCATGTTCGTGTAAAACTCACGAACTATGGGCAACACCGTCGCATCTGAGTTTTTAAGTGAGAGTGGTCTAATCGCTCATTATAAATGTTGGTGCAATCCAATCACTTAATCTCCTTGTGTCAATTGGCTACCTCTACACTCACATATTTGCCTTGATCATAGGATGGGGTGGCTCACTTCGTCTGAACCATTATTGCAAACTTGCATCCCTCCTATAAAAGGTTCAAGGTACATATATATATATATATATATATATATGTAGGTTGAAAGATTCAAAGAAATACAGTATCTAGTAGTGCTGCATAGGTATTCTTTTATCAATAAATGGTGTTGTGTTTCTAGATATTTCCCCACATCAAAGAAATGCATTCCAATTTATATATAGTGAATGCATACGTCTTCATGCCTCACAAATCACTTCTGTGTAAGATGTTGGCATACCAAACTATGTCAAATCCAACAAACATTCATTATCTAACAAATCCCAACATCAATATAACAATTTCCCATGCCAATACTAAATACTCATAAATCATGGACCAAATGCATAAGAACAGCATAACAATTGCAACATGATGTAACATTGACAAAGGCATTGCTGTGTGAGTAGTTGATACACCTTCGTGTATATTATTGGACTACACAACAAACCTCATGGCACTAGAAACTTTGCTATTGTCATTTCAAAACATATGGCAAACAATTGTTAACTAGAATCCAAAGTTATTTACACATTTCATAGAAAACATGGCTGACATACCTATAACAAGCCTCTCTCAACATTCAATTTCTTTTTCAAATCCAACAAAAGCATTCCTCATCTAACAAATCTCAACACCAATACAACAATTTTCAAATGTACAAGAACAAACAACAATTGCAACACTGACACAAATGGCGACAAGGGGGAAAACTAAGATGAAATTGCAATACTAAATTTCTCATTTCAACACCAACATTTGATAGGAGTAAGGGTGTAAGTTGGTCCACCTCAAAAAATGTGGCATTTGAATGATGAAAAAACGTTGATGATCAATTTCGGAGCCTCGAGTGTGTTTTAAGTCTGTTTTCTAAGGGTTAGTGCACAATTATTTATATATTTTTCCATTTGTTGAGCTCATCGTTGTGACATCAGAGAAGACATCACTTTTTAATTGCTTTCGTCGAGCCTATTGTTGTGATAATGATGACATTAACAACATTAATGATGACTTTTCCAAAAACTTTCTAGATTCGTAACCCCGCGTCTCAAACTCTACACTGATATACACACTAATATACAGTTCTTGATATTGCAGGTCCACTCAAGTTATGTGCACCGATTAACAGCTCGTCGAGTTTGTAACCCCATCTATGATCCTTTTCAATTTTTAAGATGAAGTGTCTTTTGGATATTATATCAAATGCACCCGAAACTCTAAGTATGTCATTGCAATGTGATCCTATAAATGTGATGACATCACGTGCTAAAATTATACTTAAAACTTTGAGCTCGATGGTGAGCCACGGCAAAATAATTTTGCCCTTAAATGAGGAAGTTTTCAATCCACACTTTGCAAATTAACCACTTTATATACAAATATCATATATATGCAGTAAAACTTAAGATAGAGATAATATTTTTTGTTATAACCTTAATACAAATATAAGTTAATTAACAATATAAAGTTAAAATAATAATTTGAATGATTTATAAATAATGAAGAGTTAAGAGGCTTTTTTATATTCGTGCTTGATCTAAGTGCGCACCAATATCAATTAAGAACAAGTTGTCCTCGTGAGGAGGGAAATGACACCATACAACATTGTCAATTTTTTAATTTTTATTTGTTTTTGGACTTCTATTATATTTTGGACCATATAAGCTTTAGTGTTAGGATTTAGCATAATTTTACTATAAATATTTATTTTATTTAATTACAAGACTTAAATTGCTTGGATTTGGAGTTTAATATTAAGAGAATTTTCTCTTGATTCCTTTAAATTTGTCTAGTGATTTCAAATTCTCATTCATCAATCAAATAGATTTAATAGGAGCAATTAGTATTTGAATTGCGACGTATTGATTGTTTCCACATGTTTGTTTGCACTCTTCGTATGAAAAAATGCGACAAACATTACTGAGAATCAAGGCTAATACTTGAGAACCAATAACACGATCAAAAGCAATACAATTTATGTGTGTTAATATATTTATAAATAATAAAATTTTTGCATCATAAATAATAGAAAAAAAATTTTAAATGAAAGTATAAAATAACATTTAAAAAAAATACTAGAAAAATATAAAAGAAAGAAAATTTAAGTAAAAGGACTAATAAGAAAAACAAGTTAAAAGAAAAAGGGAGAAATAAAATGATTGAAAAAAGTAAAGAATTTAAAATAAGGCTAATAGTGCAATTTCACATTTTATATCCAAAAAGCCTTATTTTTTAACTAATGGTAAATGTTTTTTAAATATAAATTTTACATCATTTATAATAAAAATTAAGAAAGGAGATTGAAAGAATAAATAAAATAAAATAAAACACATAAGATACACAAAATATGTATCAGAATAAAAAGTAGTAATTGAAAATAATAATTTTTTTAAAAAATATGGATATAATGGAATTTATACATCAAATTATGATAAGCCTCATATTTTATCAAATCAAAGTTTCTCAATTTGAAATTTTGACAGAAATGAAAGTGCACTATAAAGGTGGAGAAATTGAGGGAGAAAAAAACAGAAAAATAAATGGGTAAGTTATCTGAGTAAATAAATAAAAGAATTTAATTATTATTACTATGAAATATCATTTTAATCCGTATTTCAATATTTTAATATAACTTTGACTTTTTGTAATAAATATATTTTTGGATTGCACATCGTGTAACCAAAGAGTGCTTATAGCCATAGTCATAATAATGTAGCAATTAGAAATTATAACTAATATTGTGGTTCGTAGAGAAATTATAAACTAAATTTACTAATAAATACTTTTAATGAGTAATTTAAATTAAAAATATAAAGACATTTAAGGTTTAAATCGAATTCAAACTCTAAGGTCTAAGCCTTCATAAAATAGTATAAATAATACAGCATAGAATACAATGCAATGTTTGTTTAATATTTTAGGGGTTTGTTTTTTGTGTATCTTTTCAAAATTATTTTTTTTAAAAAAAAAGAAAAAGGCATAAATTTTAAGAAAAAATATAATTATTTTAGTGTGTATTTTTGTATTAAAAGTATTCCAGTAGTGGTAAATATTCTTAGCGGTCAATTGAGTTGGGGAGTTTGTCCTTTCCATATTTGAGCTAATGAGCTCCAATCGTGGATTAATTAATTTTCTTTTTCAGTGGTATTTGAATAACAAATCATGTAAATTTGAAGGATCAAAGGATCATTCAAGTTCCAGCCTGTGTTCGTTTTAATCTATTTTCTTACCGTCAAAATTTACACAATTTAAGTATTTTATTCAATAATTTTTTTTAGAATTTCAACTTCAAATTATTCTCTCTTTTATATATATACAAAATTTAAATTTAAATTATTATACATATTTATAATTAAATCAGTATTACATTTAGATGTATTTGCACCATAAATATTAATTATTGTCTACACTTACTATAACATTATAAAATCATTATTACACATTTTATATGTATTCGTATACATAAAAAAAAATATCTTCTCATCAAAATAACTATAGATGCAAATTTACCCTCACTTTTATCTAATTAAACTTTATACTTATAGTTATATTACTCAATAAAATAATTATTTTTTGTCTCTTTCTTTGGTTTTTACTCTCTATCCTAATTTGCATCCAAACAAAAGCACCAACCAACCGAAGCCCTGCCTGGCTTGATTTGAACCACAAAAATTCGATTCAAGACCTAATGGGTTCTCTCTTGACGTCTACGTGGCAAAATTCAATTCGTTACAACACATTTCTTTTAAAGTACTTTTAATAAGCCATTTCAGATCCATTTCTGAATCTGATTCCATCCAAAACATGACCTCAACTCAGAACAAACGGACAGACACCATAATTTCATCACCAAAAATTCAATTGAAAATTGGTACCCTCAGTTAAGCGATTCTTGTTTGCCCACAAGACAAGGCGCAGAGTGTGCTTAGATTCCCAGAAAATATCACCTTCTCATATATTTGCATCCAGAATTACATTTATTCAAAAAGATTGCCCCTGCTGGTCTAATAATGACATCAAAGGTGAAAATGTAGGAATCCTACAGAACTAAGCAAAACAACAGCTAACAATGTTGTTGTCTTCCTCTTCCTCCTCTGATGCAACGTCCAATTGTGCCAACTTTAACCCGAAATATACAAACTCGATATAGCTTCTGAAATTCCAAGAATCTCATAATACAACAACAACAACAAATCTATAGATTAGATGAAGCCCTTCCAATTCCAGTAAGATTCTAGTTCTGCCGATGAGCGATGTAATCAGCCAAAGCCACCAGTGGAGCAGCCTTGTCCGGATCGAAATCCGCCAGCTGCTCTTTAGCCTCCTCATTCAACTTCTCAGCGAAATCCTTAGCCTCGTGGAGTCCCAACAACTTGGGATACGTCGTTTTATCCGTAGCCAAATCCTTGCCTGCAGTTTTCCCCAATTCTTCTGATGATTTTGTGACGTCTAATATATCATCCACCACCTGAAAAAGAAGCCCAATTTTCCTCGCAAATGTCCTCAACTTCTGCACTTGCTCATCACTTCCTCCTCCCAATATTGCTCCCAAAACCACAGAAGCCTCTAAGAGTGCAGCAGTCTTGTGTACGTGTATGAATTCCAAAGTATCCAATCCCACATCTGCATTATTACCGGTGCAAGTTATATCCACGACCTGCCCTGCCACCAGCCCCTCTGTCCCTATGGACTTTGCCAACTCTCCCACAGCCGCCAAAACCCTCTCCGGCGCCACTCCTTTTGTGGCGGTGGCGATGAATTCGAATGCAAAGGCCAATAAAGAATCTCCTGCCAGCAATAAGAAAGTCACAGGGTGAGTAAAGATTTAATTAAAAAAATTACACTAATTTCCACAAGGGATGGGGTGGGGCGGGGGGTCCAACCAGCTAGGACCGCCACATTCTCGCCAAACATTTTGTGATTGGTGGGCTTTCCTCGGCGGAGATCGTCATTGTCCATACAGGGCAAATCATCATGGATGAGAGACATGGTGTGGATCATCTCCACCGCGCATGCGGAGGGCATGGCGGCGGACTGGTGGCCGCCCACCGCCTCGCAGGCGGCGACGCACAGCATGGGGCGGACCCTCTTCCCGCCCGCTAACAGGGAGTACCTCATTGCTTCGTGGATCGTGGGCGGGTTCTTCAACGAGACCGCATCGTCCAAGGCCCTGTTCACTAAATTAGCCTTCTCGAAGACGTAAGCTTTGAAGCTGAAGGGAGGCCTCTCATCTGAGGCGTCCGCCTTCGCTTCTTCAGTTATGATGGCCGATACGCTGAAGGAAGAAATGGGCTTTCTCGATTTCAGATTCGCGAAATTGGGTTTAATTCTGGGGCGGCAGACGAAGCCAATGAGGGATTTACGGGGGTGTGGTTGCTTGAAAATGGAGTGAGTTTGAACCCACGGATCTACCAGATTCATGGATGCCATATTGCTCTTGAGTTCAGAGGATTTGCTGGAACTTGCGACGAATTAAAAAATTTCCTTCTTCCCCGTTCAATGGAAGATTGAAATGGGTTAGAGGGTTGAGAAATCGACCCATATATAGGAAAGGGACAAGAGGACGGCATGAGGAGAGACGATGAGTAGAAGAAGGGATAGGGATAGGGTATTGGGTTAGGAAAGGCAGCGAAGCACATTAATTCGGCGATTCAGAAGGTGTAAGAAGACGACACGTAACCAATCAGCAAACGTTGGAAGCTATTTGTTTGCTCCTTCTTGGGAATTCCACAGTCCAGTCGATGCGGCAAGATGGCAAGTGCCAGTTAATTATTTTTATTAAATTATAAAATTATAAATTAATTATACCACACTCTTAATTGTGCACTTAATAATAATTTAAAAATAATAAAATAAATAAAATTTTAATATAGATATGCAATATTTTATATTTCACCATACTTTATCTTTATGTATTTATACAGTTTTATAGTATTTAGTTTTATTTTTAATTTGTTATTAATTATAATTAATCAAAAATTTCAATTTCAAATTCTTTTTATTGTTATTAATTATATCTACTATTTTTTAAATCATAAAACAATTAAAGAAAATTGAAACCTGTTCTAAAACTTAAATAATAGATATGACTAATTGTAATTAATAACAATTTAAAAATAATAAATGAACAGAATCTTAATGGACATTTTTAATATATTATATATTATTCCAATTTATTTTTAGGTACGTATAAATTTTTATTATAATTTATTTTATGCAATTCTTTAATTTGTTATTGATTATAGTTAATCAAATGTCTCAACTTATAATTTTTTTCTTTTTAATTAAGCCACTTAATATTAATTAAAATAAAATATAAAATACTACATGTGTTTATCAAAAATTTGTTTATTTTTTATTTATAGATTATTATTAATTAATTAAAAGTATGGTATATTAATTAATAGTATAATTTGAGAAAAAAAAAATTATATGACGGTGGCAAGAACAGTGAGATGGTGACACTGGTTAGTGCACCCAAAACAGTCATCATTATATGAATGCTTGGTTGGGTAAAGTTACAAAAATAAGTAGGCCAAGGGAAAGTTGTGCTCCCATTGACATTTGTTTTCCATTTTGGAGGGACAAATAATTAGTGTGTTTCAAATAGTGCACAAATTGGTAAACATTTATCTCAATTTATTTATTTTTTGTATTTATACATACATTATATTTATTGAACGATGTGATTAATACACTAGGGTGATAAATAATTTTTACAACACCACCATATCTAATTGTGAGTATTAGTGTATATATAAGTAATGATTGCACTGTAAATAAAAATAATAATTAAATTTTAAAAATTTGTATATGTATAAGAGAGACACAAGATTATTTAAGTGTTATGGCTCTATTTGTTTTTTTCCTTTTGGCATGATTGGTGTGAATGAATGAATTCTAAATGGAATGCGTGTTGCTAATTTCACTCTCAAATGTATGATAGGCACAATTCCTAAAATTATAGATTAATGATACCTTCTAAAACCTTGAGTTCACATATTCTCAATCTATTAAAAATAACCCTTCTTCTATTTTTGGTAAGTTTTTCTATTGAATTTTAAAAAATATGATATGAGTAATTGATAAAATTTTAAACTTGTAACTATATCATAAAAATATTATTATTTTGTATAAACATCATATAGAATAATAAAATATTAAACATTTGACTATATATTAATAAAATAAATGTTTGATAGTAATATATATAAACACACATTCAACTATAATAAAATATATTACATATTTTTTTTGTATATGTTGTATATTTTGTACATCAAGTTTTTATCCTAATTCGTTGTTGTTGTTGTTGTTGTTAGAGAAAATTAAATTTCAATTTTAATATTTCTAAAAATACAATTATATGAAGATTTTGAAATATATATTAATTTTGATTGTAAAATATTTTCCCATATTTGTAGTATTTGTTTTTTATAACTATAAAATCAGGCAAAAATAGTTATCTTATTTAATTCTCAATTGTTGTGTATACCGAACGATATCTCATTCATTTACTATTTTTATTTCCACATCATTTCATTCTTATATATTGGTCACATATTTCAATCATGCCAAAATATCAAATCTGAACTGGACTGATTGGATTTAATTTTTTCTCGTTGTAATAGTTTTAGTAGGGAATGAAAGAAATTGGAAAGACAGAATAAACCAACAAAAATAAAAGAGATGAGTGGAAAATATAAGATAAAATGAGAAAAATAAAAAAGAATGTAAAACTAATACCATATTTATTTTGTCCTTTTCACATGATTCAATAATTCCCCCATACTTAGTGAATAAAATTATCTAATTAGCTATTTAGAAACTAATAAATTAATTACTATTTTAATTAGTTTAATTTTTAATAATAAATAAGTAATTGCATTGATTTTTGTACTAATTAATTATGAAATTTAAAATATTATTACTTATTTTAATTAAATCATCATATGTGTGTGTGTGTAAATATTATAATATGATTCAACTGATTTTTTAGATGTGATTGAACTAGTAAACCAATAAGCTAATATGCTATTTAATTTGATCACTCATTCGTTTTTGAAAAATACCCATAAAATACCTTAAAATTAATTTTTTCCTTTTGTATCTACACAAATATTTAAAATTTAATTAGTATAAAAAATTAAATTATCATCAATATATACACAGATATTTACATTTATATATATATATATATTTATACTTTATAAACTAATTATTACTTTTGACACTATTGCACCATTTAATCATTATATAATTCCAGTAAGCCTTGTACACTCTGTGTATAAAATTATTTACAAGTTATATGGTTATTATATTTTAAGTAATAAAAATAGAATTATTTAAAATTAAAAGTGTCAAAATATTAACAAAAATAAAGAAAGTTGCGAAACTCAAAATAGAGAAAATTGGAGCTAAAACAAAAATAAAAATAGACTCGTATTCTTAATTACATAGTGCAAATTATATATACGTATATACATGTATATAAACAATAAAGGAAAATTAAATCAAATATAAGCAATTATTATTTTTATATTTGGTATGCCCAATTAATTACTCTCAATTGTAATCTTTAATTATTGTATTAATCACCACATGTATTCCTCTAAATTAACCTCCTCCTATCAATGCCAATAAATTTGAATATGAATTAATTGGTAGATTAATTATTTGGACAAGAATTTATATTATGGTTAAATACTTTCTATAAATAGACCTACATACATGGTCACAGAAGCCAGCACTCAGACACTGTACTTTTCTCTCCTTCTCTGTAGTTATATTGTACTCTCTATTTTTAATGGAATTCTCACTACTCCCTTTCCGTGGGCACTGACGAATTGGTCGAACCTTGCAACTTGCATGTTTATGCTTTTTTTCAAAAAAAAAAATGTAAAATAAAATTACCCACTCACGCACCTAATTTATATGTACTGCCTAAAAAATTTGAACTCACTAAAACCAAAATTTTAAAGTCTAAAATATTATTGAGATTTATATATTTTGTGTACGTATTTATTTCATATATTACAAGTATGAGCTTAATTGAAATAAGTTTGAAGAACATAATATGTGAGATGAGTTTAAGTTGAGTGAAAGAGATAATAAATGAGTTGAGTTTGAGCTTATGGAGGGTATTTGAGTTTTAGCAAGTTAGTTTGGCTCGTTAAATTTGATTGACTTTGGCTCATTAAACTTGATTGACAGCCCTATGTCAATTAATAAATTAAATGATGAAATATTCAAATAAAAAGTATTGATTAAAAGCATTATTTTGATTTAAAAATAAAAATATTATAAACACCCATCAAGGAGCTACAGTCAAGAAAAATTTAATTGAAGAGCACCTTTAGTTTAAGAAAATTATGTGGTATATTTTAAAAAATATAATTAATTATTATCTAAGAATTAACTTGAAATTTTGAAGTGATAATTTGGTGGTTTATAAAACATTTGGATGTGTTTGATGTAAACTTTAAAAAATTTCCACCTTTCAATTATTGTTGATTTTATTTATTCTTATAAAAGTTTTTCATTAAAATCCTTTCAGCTAAACGAAATGTGAAAATTTGAATTTGTTTAAATTTTTTCTTTCTTCAATATTTTCTTTTCTCTCCAAAATCTTAAAACCAAAGAGAGTACTTATATAAAATTCTAATAATTTGACATCAAAGATATTTAAACATAATAAATTGCAAAAACTACGAAGAAGGCATCACCAATTCCTAGTTAATGTTAATTGATGTATTTCAAAATTTAGAAATCTACAAAAATAGTAAGTATGTTAATCGTTCATAATTAAATTTGATCAGAATAATATTAGCCAATTGATTAATGGTAGATTTCTTTTGCAATGATGGCTTTCTAAAGATGCTATTTGAGACGACGGTTTAGGTCTATTTAATGTTTTTTTAAGTCAAATTATTTTGATAAATTATTCTAATAGCCCATTTAAACTGCTAATGTTATATCCTCAGAAAAATTGAAAAAACTATTAAGGTTATGTTTGGTCCGGAAGTTTGCTGGGGGTGAAAATGATTGAAATTTTGCTTGGGATGAGAATTATGTTTGTTTGTAATTTTTGATGGGATAAATTTTTGATATATTTAAATTTGTTTAGTCATATATATATATATATATATATAATGTGATAGTATACACACATAACAATTAGTTTTTATTATATATATATATATATATATATATCAATTAATGTATATGTGGGGATGTAAAGCTATTATTTTTATTGTAAATGAATCTAATAATTAAATCTTAAATATTTGTGTTTGTGCATAAAAGAAGAAATAATGTAAATTTAAGTTTAGATAAAATTTTTGTTGAGTAATATTTTTAAATCGTACAAATTTTGATTGGATGGAACCTATCAAACTTGTGAACCAGACATAGCCTAAAAAACTCAATTCAATATTATAGGCAGAACCAAATACCCCCTTGATCATCCTTTCACAAAAATAACATAAATTTTATTTAGAACCCAAAACAAGAGAAGGCCTGATATTGAAATAAGTAGCACCAGCAGAGTATATACAAGCTAAACCCACGTACACTTTGAACCAAATGGATGAAAAAAATGTAAGATAGATGAGTATACCAGTAAGACTAAATACAGCAGCACAATTGACCAAACATTTCGCCGTTGAAAGTTCCTCTTCAGTTCCTTCTTGAGGAAAATGGCCGTTGACAGTGAATTCGTCGAGCAGCTTATCCTTTAAGTGAAATGCATCCACCAACCAAGTGGCTGCATCGACCTCAGATGCCGGGACTTCACCAATTGGGATGCGTCTAATATGCATGTGTACTTCAGAGGGGTCGACTCCAAACACGTTGTCAAAGAAAGTCGGGCATTGGTTCTTGTACGCGATAGTCACATCATAAACTGTCAATAACGATTTTAGAGAGTGAATGTTGTGTAGCTACAAGATCAAGATAGAGAAGCACGCATATATTTTCCAGAGTAGCAACATCTACAACTGTACTAGCAAAGAAACAATATTTGCACAATTGCAGAGATGATTGTATGCATAGAGTCAATTGCAACCATGTAATGAGTATCCTCTGAAATGGTGAGAACTTTCTTCTTGTGTTAAACATTTATAGAATCCATTTTAAGCGTCTAAAGACGACTCATTTGCTGCTATAATAAAGAGCAGCAACAGTTTAGAATCGTTGACGTACGTGTATATGCAGCTTTGCATTTACCTACATTATGCCTTTCCCTGATAGTGTCACAGCAGTAAGACATTAGCTCTTCATGGTGAACAAAGACAAGGGGTAGGCGCTTCCATTTTGGGCTAGTGGTAAATCAAGACAGAATGGTAACACAAGACAATTTGCTGATTTTTTTTCACACCAAAACCATAACTAGCAGTAAATTTTTTAAGTAACTGCGAAGAATGATAAAGAAGGAAGAACCTGCATCAAAGGAGCCCCTCAGGATCTCCAAGCACGCATAGAAACCTCTCGTCTTCGGAAGCAGCACATGAGTCAGTACTGGCAATCCATTTTCCTCAGCAAACTTCTGACTTTTCATGCACTTTTCGTCACTACAGATTACAGTTGTGGAGCCATAAGTCATAATCCAGAAAGAGAAGTACACAGTCAATACTCCAAGCGTTACGCGATTCCCCAATGAAAGAAACACCAAGTACATGAGGTGCTTTCAATATTCAGCAATCATCTTTAGTTGTAATATTTACTACTCCTTACAATGAATAACCACTTAAACACTATTTGGGGAAACAAAATATAAATGTTAACCAAGGTGATTCTTATCATGCACAGAATAATGTGTAGAAGACAAAAGCGAAAGATGGGGTCTTACTCATAATCAGTTCCTTCAGGGAAGATAGCAAGCCACAGTGGATCCTGAGGATTGGTAAAGGTGTAAAGCATTTGGCACATTACAGATTCATCAATTTCCCATTTTCTATCAACTGGGACGAACTCTAAGAAGTGAAATCCCCAGCCAAAGACTGGCAGCTTCATCAAACTGCTCTTGAGAACATATTTAATGTATCCTAAACACCCTTTCCGCAACGCTAGATTCCACAGATACATCCAATCAACCTCTGTTCTATGGTTGGCGATTATCAAGACACGCTTTTCCACTGGAACTCTCTCACCGGAAAAGATAAATCTGGTCTTGTTTATCTTTTCAAATAAGAATGGCCACAGACCAAGCCAAAGACCAAAAAGCAATGATACAGCTTTTCTACTATAATGTACACTGAGAAGGCGCAGGGCTACGGCAGCTGGGGGTACAAAATACACCAAGAACATAAATGCCGTAGAAAGATAAACTACTAAACAGAGGAGACCAGTAAAAATCCTAAAAGAGGTCAGTGGAGAATGCTTTAATCCCTCGGTAGGCTTTAGGGATTGGTTAATATCCATCCTTATCAAATGGCCACAGTACTGGTGCAAGACAGATATTTTGTTGCCCTTGAGGATGTGCTTTCCTTTGAACTGCTAGGGGTGCAAAGACACCGCTGCTCGAGACCCATAATACATCATGGTGCTCGCATCTATTGGCCAAATCACAAATAAGGTAGAAGAGAAGATCAATGATTCCCCCTATTCTTAAGACAATGTAAGTGCTTTTAATAATCTGTGACAAGCTTCAAGAAAGATTTACAAGTTGACATAATCTTATCTGTAGGAAAAACCAGCAAAATTAAGTTACGAGTTTACTTCAAAATACTTGTGAAATTTTGCTTACTTTTCAGGGACATCAAAACTGTTGTAATACCCAGCATTCAAGCCTCAAACCATTACACAAATCTCTTTTCTTATTTATTTATTTTCATTCTCAAAACGGGTACATGATAAATCTTAAACACGCATCTAAATCCAGAACCCGATTATGGAAACCCAAAACACACCATGCATAAAGAAGCGGAATGACCGTAATTCATAGCAATGCCGTGCATCCTTCGGATTTGATCATTAAAATGCGAATAAAAATACAATTCAAATATCTCCAATTCAACACCAACAACTCCACACAGAAACAAATAATAATTAATGCTTCCTCGGAATGCGAAAAGAAAAATCCTAGATTACTCAACAGGGGAAACGTAGATAAACAGAGGAAAAAGTTCACCCATCCCGGAGCTTTACCAGATTTGGAAGCAGCGAGCGCCGACCGCAGGATGTGACGCACTGAGACGAATGAGAAAATACTATAAAATCCTACAGAAACGAAATACGGTTTTCCAATTTTTGTGTTATATATATGTGTGTGTGTGTGTAAGATTAGGCAAATATTGGACAATGCAACAGAAGCTTCGCTGTAGCCGAGTTGTAGAGAAAGTAATCCGATGCAAAACAGCGCATTGGTCTTGAGAAATTTGAGAGGTTGGAGTAGGAAAATGACAATTATTTCAGCACCAGCCAGTAATCATTGGTTGGCGTAGTTTGACAATCTACACCTGGGTGTTGGTGATCTACAAACAACATAAATGCTATTATAATTCGATATTTTTGACGACGGACTGCAAATGGAATCTTCCATTCTTCCTTGAATGTGATATTGACGTTTTTTGCCTACTCGGGTAAAAGAAAAAAAAACTACGTATATACACACATCTTGCGATATTATTTTACATATGCAATTCAATTTAATATAATTTTATCTGTTCTTTTTCCCTTTTTTTTTTATTTTTATAAAAACAATACTTATGCAACTCATCCTTTTTCATTTTTCTTCCCTTCTTAAATATCAAAAGCAAATTTTGTTAACGAAAGGGCATTGAAATAGCGTTGTCAGGCTGATCCGAATTAATATCATGCTATTACCATTCTTAAATGGGTTTTATTCAAGTGAAAGTTGTACAATTTATCTATAAATTTATTTTGTTTTAAATAATAAAAAATTAAAAATAGAAGTATAAAAACTTGTAAAATAAAAAAAATAAAGAAAAGTCAAAAGAATTTGAAAAGAAAAAGAATTGAGAAAGAATACCAATAAAAATAATACATTAAAAAAAATGAGAAATAAAAGAATAAAAAAATAAAAAGAAATTGAAATAAGGATAGTTGTGTGATTTGACTTTGTGCAAAAGAAAATATCTATACTATATTATTAAGTTAATAAAATTTTTTGGTTACATAAAGTCAAATTACACAACAATCTTCATTTAATTGTTTTTTCATTTTTCAATCCTTTTATTTATCACTTTCCTTTTAGATTATTATTTTTCTTCATATTCTCTTTTAAATTTTTTTTTTGTCAAATTC
Source organism: Avicennia marina (assembly GCA_019155195.1). Classification (NCBI taxonomy): domain Eukaryota; kingdom Viridiplantae; phylum Streptophyta; class Magnoliopsida; order Lamiales; family Acanthaceae; genus Avicennia; species Avicennia marina. The sequence goes on along the minus strand of CM032781.1, from coordinate 3,080,216 downwards.
TTTTGAAATTTCCCTATTTTCTCATTTTAGATATTTTTATACTTTTAATTTTAAATACTTTTATTTTTATTATTTAAAATAAAATAACTTTATAATTTATAAATAGATTTACACACATAAATTTTTTTTTTTATTAATTAACTTAATAGTATAGCATAGTTATCGTTTAAATCATAACGTCAGCAATCCACGAGTTCATACAAACAATTCAAGTATAATTATAATGGAATGGAATTCCGAGGTCAGGCCATATTTGTCCTCTTTGAGGAAATTGAATATGTTCCCCTTTGTGCGCCATCTTCGTATATCTTGACTTGCATGTATGGGCATATTTTTTTGATAAATTATTTGTACATACAAGTCAAATGTCATAACTATATCCGGGGACGTATTTATAATCGTATTCAAATTTTAATTTTCATTTTTGGATTTAGATTCAACACAGTTATTTTTAATATAATTGTTTGAAATTTATTATATGTGTATCAACGTGATGGTGTAGATGCATGTATATATATCTAGGTAGAAAAAAGGTTTATTTTACATTTTAAAATTTTGTTGCTCATAACTAACAGTTTTCATATGAAAATTTATAATTAATAATTTTCTTTTACTGACAACTTATTAGTTTACAAAGTTGTGAGTATTTTTTTAAACAAATTGAAGCAGGTAGTCCAATGGGCCCAAAAGTTGGGTTGCAAAATCGTGGATCTTGACAAATGTATTGGTATGACTCACCGATGTAAAGTTGCAAATGTATAACTATTATAATGAAATAATAAGATGAAATATGAGTGTCAAATTTATAGGAGTTCAATTTATGTCTATTGATTTGTCTACATATATATTAGTCAAGTCATTTATTTTTATGCAAAATTTTTGAAAAGTTTATGAAGTAATTTTGTTATGCAAATTTAAATAATAAAATACAAAAGCTTTTTAAGATTCAATTGATTTTAATTGTTTGGATTCTTGTATTGTAATATGACCTATCTATGTTCTAAATATGTCAATTATCCATTTAATTGAATTTCATACCCAAAAGTGTATAATCTTCTAGTTTTACTTCCGTTAATCGTAGAAAATTATATTTATAATTGTTTCATGGATTATACAAATTCGCTTCTATTTCTATTTCATAATCATAATAATCGTAAAAAATGTCCAAATTCTTAAGTATGCAAACCAACAATCATAAATAGCAATTCAAAAAATACTTGGTCATAAATTGAAATAAACATCAATCACATTAACAATTCAAAATTCCAAACTTAAACTTAATTCAACATAGTCAAATAACAATCCATTCAAATACAAAAACTAATCATTTCTAAACTAAAAAACACATGAAATTCAAAAGTGGAGATATTTAATCTTGTAATGGAGTGATGATAGGAGGATCCATTAATGCTTCCTTCACTTCATTGTCTCCAAAAGCCTTTTTGGCTCTTCCTTTGTTCTTCTATTTTAGCCCATTGGACATTTTCTAAACTTTTTCTTTTTGCCTCTCTTTTTTTCTTAAAAATTTAAAGTTAAAATAAAATATGGTATTCTATATTTTATCTTTATTGTTAATGTATGTGTGCGCTCATGAGATTGTTTCTACAGATTCTTATAAATTAAATTATGTTGTTGCAGCATTACCCATAATTCCACTGCGATTTGCTGGCCTACTCATGGATTCCGTCGACATGGGAATTAGCTACACTCAAGTTCCTCCTGTTGGCAATTGCTTTTAGTGTGCTTGTGATTCTAATTTGGAGTTAGGGTAAATCTTGCCACGGAGTTTGAATTTCTGACCAATATTTAAGAGTACATTGGTTCATTGTCTATTTCTAGTGCACTGGCTGCCCGCCAGTAGGTACAATTCCCTTATTTGTTTGTCACATTTTCTTGGTTTAAACTATTGTTTTTGTTATTTGTCTACTATTATGGTCTTCTTTTATTTGAATGTATATATTTAAATATATATATATATATATAATATAATAATGATTGAATGATACGATTGTACATGTAAATAATGATTAATTTTTAAGGTATAGGTATATATAAATATTAGAATAAGTTTGTATATATAAAAGTATAATTTGATTGTGAATATGTATAATAATTAAAAAAAAATTAGTTGTTTATACGTATTAGTGAGAGGAAATTTGAATTGAAATTTTAAATAAGATTTCATGGTGTAAGATGTTTGATTATACATAACGTTGATGGGATCGGCAAATGTGAAACATGATTAACAAACATAGCCCTTGTTTTAAGCAATGTTGCGTTCACTCTGTCCTCTCTGTCATATCTTTACTCTGTTTTCGTTGGACGGTTTTCTTCCTTGCACGAAAGAAATGGAGTTTGCTTGTCAGTGTGGCAGTCAAATGCTTCTTCATTTAGGCTTTGATATTTATAATTTACCAAATTCGCTTGGGAGCTTTAAGTCTTGATACTTAAAAGGAATCAAGATACCTGCAGATAGACTAAGATACTATAATTTCTTCAAACCAACCAAAGCAACAAGAGATGTTCATGGCAGCCGATTGTATGCGTAGTTTATGTTACTTTGCTTACGAAGCTGATTTTATGGAAGAAGGTTTTTTTAGCTATGCTATTGTTGAATTGACTATCTTGTGGAATTTAAGAGGGAAGCATAAACTTCTGTTCAGTTTAGATATTGATGGGGATTTAACCGTTTTCCCAAATATGCCAATTTCCTTTGCGTTGTCAAGGTAAGTTTGAAAGTTCTGTGGTAGTGTAGTTGGCCCTTCTTACATTTGGCGAAGTTGAAGGCTGTTTATTACAGCAACTACAAAGATGCCTACAGTAGATGTGCTTCACCCCACTTCACTAATATATTTTCTTCAGTACACATTAGAGGGAGTTGTTTCTCAAACAAAATCTTTTCCGCTACTCAACATCCATGATTTTACCTTTGACACAATTCCATCAAGAAGTGTACTATTAACTATTCGACAAAAGGTTTTGGCTAGTTTTGGTACTTCTTTTAGTTTCCACTTAAAATGTCTGAATTCTTCATTGACGTGTATGGACCAAGAGGACACATTCTTAGCTAACTTGTTTGAGAGTTGTGTATATGTGCATTGAATTGTGTCTTCCCAATGACAATACTTTAGAAATTGGACTTCTATTTATTTGTTTATCTTATAACCACTCACGCACAATCCTAAGGATTTGAACCGTGTTGAGATAATGAGCACCAAATCAATAGATGTCCTTAATGGGACAGAAATTGAAATCTTATGCGGACTACTTCCCTTGCTTTCTGCAAGTGGGCATTTTTCCACTTTCTGCGTTTTTGTTCCCCATTCCCATCATCCTTCCTATAACATATTTACGGACAACGCTTAGTCGTATTGGTTGTCCCATCTAGCTCATTTTTTGCTCTACTTTTGCCACAACTTGAAAAGTGACATCTGCATTCACATGCAGATTATAACATTACTTATAGGATTTTTTGGACCCATCCTCGCTGTAGATTATATTCTTACTTGTATGAGTTGCATTCTCTTACCTTAAATTTTATGCCATTTGCATTGGCGTTTCATATTCTGTTGGCATTTAGGGTTACACAGGCCACTTCTATTGCTGGGCAAGCTAAAATTCTTGTTGTTAGTGTGGAAGGCTGGACATAGTCTTACTCTCTGCAATTGCAGTTCAAGTTCGGTGTTGAATTGCTATCAAGTGTTGGCATAAATACCTAACAATAGCTTCTGTAAACGTGAATCACTTGCACGTTTGGAATTTGTGTATGGGGTATGCATTTTCAGCAAGAAAAATTGGGCAGTCTCCTATGTCCCAAGATATTTGCCCGCCCTGCTTTTATGTTGGTTGCGTTCTGTGGCTCTGCAACTTTAGGACAATTTTTAATGCGCCTTGTTTAGGCACCTTGCACTTCTGCTAGGATAGGCCTGCTACTTTGGCGTTGCGTTTGGCTTGGCAAAAGTAAAACGTCTTATTCATAAATTGCTGGATTTTATTTTTCCCGAGGAGCTAGTTGTAAGATGTGATTTTTCACAAAAATTCCCATCGGACCACCAAATACTTTAGTAGCAGTACTGTTGAGTGTATGGAAGAAGATCCCACGTAAAATATGCGTCAATGGATTATGGAATGTCTAGCTTCCAACCTAGGTCAAGCATGGAAGCAACATGTCACAGGAAAAATTCAATTTTCCAAAAACCAGTTATCTAAGGGGAAAAGTTATAAGATGGTTCTGTAGCCCTTTCCTAACCAACGTGGAATGGCAACTTTATTATGTAAGGAGGAAAATAATTCATCGTATAAGATTGGAAGTATCTTTCCCTAACTGACGTGGGATGGGAGTGTTTAAAGGTGTATATGGTTGCGTTCAGACAATTTAATAATAAAAATTATACCTAATGTGATATATGTAGATTAAAAAATCTTTAAATTATGGAGGGTTATAATTTTTTTGTCAAACCAAATGGTTCGAATTGGTTAATTTGATTATCAAGTTGGCAGATTACAAATTTTATAGACAATATTTAAACATAAAGTTAAAACATTTTAATGGTTTAAAATTTAATAATTTTTTATTTATCAATATATTATATAAAAGCAAAATTCATATCAATTAAACAAAATCAGGACTCATTTTTACCCATCTTGAATTCAATTTATGTCTCTTATAATTACTTCCATAAAAATTTTTAAGATGTTTCATAAATTCAATTAAAAATTTGCATTGAAAATTAAATATGTTAAAAATACTCACATTTTTAATTTTAACTACATAATTCTGTGCAACATTTATACATAAATCAAATTATTAGAATATAAAATCTAAACACATTATAAGAAAATTATATATATAAAAAAGTTATTATATTAAAATACTATGAACATAAAGTTTGAATAATTAAGAGTAAAAAATTAAAGATTGACATAAAGATAGTAACAAGTGCATTTTCAACAAACCAATAAATTCAATTAATATATTATTAATTTTCATACAAATATATAAGTTATAACTACTATTTTCAACCCGCGATTGGTTGCGGGTTATGCATATTGCAATTATTAAACCCACGGCAAATTTTAATATTTATAATCTACTATTATTTACTAAAAAATTAAAATCAACAGGTTATGAGTTATTTGAATGAATTGATCGAGACCCTAAACTCTCATAATTTTCACTTCGTGCATCAATTATATGGGTCCTTTTTGAGTTAATTTTTTCAAGTTCTTACTCAAGTTTTGTTCTGATAGCACTTCATGGTTGGTTCACTTACACCAACGAACAAATTAGTTATTTTAAAAGATAAATAACTCACTGTATAGGGTGATTTAAGTACCCTTTCTTAATTGACGTGGGATGAAAGTGTCATGCCCAAAGACTTGCTCAAGAACAAGAAAGGGAAGACTACAGAATAGGATCACATCAATGAAATCTGATGGAGAGTTGAACGTCTTTCCATGCTTTAGCATCGGTATTTTTTAGACTCGGGTCAGGCCAGTTAACCGATCCGAGTAAGAGTTGAATTTAGCGGTCCATTACAACTGGTGGTTGAGTTGTAAATAATAAAAATGTTTTAAACTTTTCATATTCCCATTAAACAATAATCATGCTTGTGTGGGGATTATCAAAACACTAAATGACTTGTATTGAGTTCTGCAAAAAGGATCATCCGACAATGGGTTGGTTTTGAATTTTTAAATGCATTCATACAAATATTAATTGCACATATTAATACAATAATACATTAATTTAATATTTAAATTTTCATTTGACTGGTCAATTTAAAAATATAAATATATTTATATGGACTGTGCATATATTACAATAAAGAAAATGTACATGTATGTTTGTATAGTTATAAATATATATTTATGTATACGAATATGTATACTGATTTTTTAAAATCGGTCAGACTTGATTGAGTCGGTTGCCCAATAAATGATCCCATTCAATCACCTAAAAATATTGATTAGTATTAAGTCAAGCGATCCTTTTGCTGTGGGAATTTCTTATTTGAAGTATGATGACCCACGTAGTTTAATGACTTCATTTCTAGTCTCATAATGGCTCTGTACGGTCTTCTCTGACAGAAGAAGGAAAGAGTCGGTGGCTGAATTCTGAGATTACCTCAGACCCCATTAAGTTCACCTCGTATACAGTGTACTGAAAATGCAATTAAGTTCGTGTGCCTCATGGAAGGTGGCTGGGGAATGGGGACAAGGGTTAAGACCATGTGCCGTGTTCAAATATATGTTGACCTTATGGCTCAATTCTGGGTTCTATGGACTCTCTTGATTTACCCATCTCATCCTTTATTGCATTTCGCTTTTGCCATGCTGAGTTTGTAGGCTTAACTAGCTTTTTAGCCCTTGAGTTTCTGATGCGGAGGAGTACGTGTGTGTATCTAAAAGTTTTTGTTTTGAAAATTATTAAAAAATAAAAAAATATAATAATTAAATATATACTTTTACAATTTATATTTTGAAAATGGATATGGTCAACTAATTGCATAGGTATATTTTATCTATTCTATATAATTGCTGAAATAAAAATTTTATTGTATATTATAAAACTATATAATTATCTTTATTTTAAATTTTTTTAATCTTTCTGCCATTTTATTTTTCTCTACTCTGTTAACTTATTATTTTTATTTGTATTCTCTCTCAATTTTTTCTCTTTTTTAATTCATTTGATCGTTCTTTATTTGCTTACCTGTACTGTATGAGGGTGGATATTGAATTTTTGTTTCACGGTGTTTAATTGCATAACCATATTTATTCATTTTTTATTTCAAATATTTGTTTTATAAAATTATTAGCACGTGCAACTGTACTAATTCTCTTTTATTAAGGCTGTGGGACCTAGAGTAATTGTTGAGTAGGTGAAAAGGTCGATAGCAAAATAGCTTCATTTTTCAAATATAAAACAAAAATAGTAGGATTAATTAGCAAAATATAATAAAAACTATCCAATCCCCCCATCCCCTTGGAAAGTCCCCATTATATGGACTCTCCCCTTTTTAAAACTCCTCTGTTATTTATACTTTAGAGGTTTTTTTTTTCAATCATTAATTCAACAATGGAATATTTATCTAATCGAAAACATAGAGAAGGGAAATAAGTAATGCCCAGTTAAAACATAAGTTTTTTATAATTGTTTTATTATTAAAAGTGTGATATTTGAATTAACTTTTTTTTATGATATTATTATTTATTGGAGAGAATATAGTATTTTCTCATATATTCCTAATATGCCTTCTTATATCTATTTTGCACATGCACGAATGTGCCCAACTTAATTACAATTACTTCTAATGAGTAAAATCGAGATGGAATTATTGGTTACTAAAATAATGATTATTTATTATATGTTAATTAATATTTAAATCTATTTATTATTAATTATTTTACTTAAATCAACAGTGCTAGTGGAGACAGGAAAAAGTGAGGGGAAGGAGAAATTATCATACATCTCCGTCGTTGGCCATGTGTTGAATCTGTGTTCAGAAGCAATTATTATGCAAAGCAAGAGTGCTGACAAGAATCCTGCATTAGTTGAAAGCAATTATTTTCGAATTGAGCAAAAAAAGAAAATGTGAATTTAACCCCAAAAATTCGAAATTTATTTCATTCATAGTAAGGACATGAATTTCCATCTGGCTAGAGTTCAATTGACTACAGCTTAAAGACAATGGAACATTTTTCTATCTACTATTGGCAGCAATGAGAAATTATATCCTTAATTGCCAGAACTCAACCAAAAAACGGGTGTCCTATTTGATGTAGTGGAAAGACAGATAGATGTACAAAATTATACTTTCATTACAACCAAGAAAATAAAATGTTCTAGCACACTTTGATGGACGATATTCTTTTTCATTTAATACGCACATTGAAGCATATATGGTATATATTAATTAAAATGTCTTTTTTCTTCACATGCAATTTTGTCCTATATTAAGTATGGTTTTGTCTGTTCTTGAATTTGAAATATTATTAGGTGGGATTCCAAAATATGATTGAAGAGACAATATATTACGACAACTCCAGCAAATTGTTCCCATTAATAATTTGATTTACTGGTGGGTTACATCAGATTGTCTTTGGATGAAATACTATTAATGATTTCATTATGATTTCAGTTTTTTTCTCCAGATTTAGGTATGAAAAACATCAATAATTGAAAAGGCATTGTGATGGAAAAGTTAAATGCATATCGACTCGCTCATATTATGGTGTAATTTTTAGTAAACAACGTAAAGTTAGGAATTCTTGGATATTAAGATTAATTACTAATCACAAAATAATGATCAGTTCTAGACTGTAAGTAATGGAGTTTGATGTAGCATTATTATCAACCGCAGTAACATGTCAGAATATGGACGGATGAAATATCATTTTTGATGAAGAGGGTACAACTAACCATCCAATTTATTTATTTATTGTTTTTGTTGTGTTTTTTTAAAAAAAAACTTTAGATTGAAGGTTATATAGATTGGTAGGACGGGGACCTAAGTTGAAAACGTGTTTTTTCAGCCTTTATTTGCAGAATAAAAAAATTAATAAAATGAAAAATAAAAAAAAATGTGGATTTGAATTCATCGAGGAGAAGTTTCCGTGATACTTCCACTCCGTACATATCCCCATTATCGTAATATCACACTTTTGTCGGCTAGTATTTTTAAATTATTTTTCACTTTCACCAGTTTTGAACATTATATTGACATTTTTGGTTGAACGGGGTTTAAGTTATAAATTAAAGACAATAAATAATAATTTTTTATTATTTTTAATGGAGAACAAAAGTTTTGCTTCAATTAAAAAAAAAAAAAACTATGCACACTTTAATCATCATCGTACTTTTAAAATTTTATCTTTTTTTCTTTTTATTTTTATACAATGTTTAAGAAAAATAAAAAAAATAAACATAACCTTAATGCGCTATCTGTTTTTGTACTTATTACCGATGCAAGTTGAATACTAAACACTCTAGGAGCTAACATATTATCAAGACTGACTATTACCAAAACAATTACAACAGTAAGAATAGAAGTCCTTTTTCATTTTACCTTTGCCCTAATTAATGATAACGAAATTCTTTTCCTCCTAAACATTCCCCCATCCCCCAAAGTATAACACTCTGTTTACCCTTCTGATACTTCCATAAGCCACATGCCCGTTTTTCGATCTTGAACGCACCCATGTTTTTCGCCATATTTTACATCATTGAGAACTCTAATCAACAAAAGAGAATAAATTATCGGTTCCCATTTCAAAAAAAAAAAAAAAACCTTGGCCAATTTCAATCATCAAAAGTGAAAATTACAGAACCAGTCTGAACCTCTGACTAAAAGGCCAACCCCCCATCCAGCTAAGCAAAATAATTACCTCCATTTTATTATTAGTTTTCAAAGTGCCAAAAGCGTGTCATTCTAACTTCAAACTCGATCCAACACAACCACCCTTCCCCACCCAATAATAATAAATCTCGCTCCCTCTCTCGTTTCCCAAATCTTGAAGCCCTCCAGATGAAGCACCCCAGACAGGAGCCACTTCCCTCTCTCCTTCTCGCTACCTACATTTTCTTGCTTCTTACAACTTCCCTAGCTCGACAACCTGTTGGAACCTCAATCCCTCAACAATTTAGAGAAGCCCCCAAATTCTACAATGCCCCCCACTGCCCTTCCATCCAGACCTCGTCCCACAACAACCTTTTAAACGATGACACTAACGACGATAACATCTTTTGTTCAAACGACGCCGTTCACGTGGCGATGACCCTTGACGCTGCCTACATTCGGGGCTCCATGGCCGCCATCCTCTCCATCCTTCAGCACACCTCCTGCCCCGAGAACGTCTTCTTCCACTTCGTCGCCTCCGCTTCCGCTGACGCAGCCCTCCTCCGCGACACCATCGCCGCCTCCTTCCCCTACCTCAACTTCGAAATCTACCGCTTCCATGACTCGGCCGTCTCGGGCCTCATCTCCACCTCCATCCGCTCCGCCCTCGACTGCCCCCTGAATTATGCCCGGAGCTACCTGGCCAAACTCCTGCCACTCTGCGTCAGCCGCGTGGTGTATCTCGACTCCGACTTGGTCCTGGTGGACGACATTGCGAAACTCGCCGCCATCCCCCTCGGCGGCGAGAAGGTCCTGGCAGCGCCAGAGTACTGCAACGCCAATTTTACCTCTTACTTCACCCCGACATTCTGGTCAAACCCTTCTCTCTCGTTGACGTTTGCGAACCGCAAGGCTTGCTATTTCAACACGGGAGTGATGGTCATTGATCTGGACAGATGGCGGGCCGGGGACTACACGACGAAGATCGAAGAATGGATGGAGCTGCAGAAGCGAATGAGGATCTACGAGCTGGGATCCTTGCCTCCGTTTTTGCTGGTTTTTGCTGGAAACATTGCGCCTGTGGATCACAGGTGGAATCAGCACGGTCTCGGGGGAGACAACTATCGTGGGCTTTGCCGGGATTTGCACCCAGGGCCGGTGAGCCTGTTGCATTGGAGCGGGAAAGGGAAGCCATGGGTGAGGCTGGATGCCAGCAGGCCGTGCCCGTTGGACGCGCTGTGGGCGCCGTATGATCTGTTGAAGCCACCGTATTCCTTTGATTCTTGAAGGCAAATACACAGATCAAGAGATGATCATCAAACAACTCATTGTTTTCCATTTTTGCTTTCAGTCTCGTCTACCGGAGTTGTTGCAAGTTCAATCTGTGGATACAATCATGGAGGTGTACAGAAACAGATGTGACTGATACTATACACATATGTGAATTGGATTGAAATGATCTCCGAGGAATTTTTCGTATGTAAATTTCATTCAGGGCCTCTCCAGACCAGTGTAGCTAGGGATTTTTGAATTCGTAAATTCCGTATTTTTGTAATAATTACACAGTCCAAGAATGATATTCTTGAGTGATGGTGGTAACCTATGATATGATCTTCTGCATATTATAAAAGTTTTTTTTAGGCTTTAATTAATTTGAATAATGTCCAAGCATATATTTTGCTTTCTTGGAATAATATTTTGAAAGTAACATATTTGCGTCCCGAGGGAGATGACTTCAAGAATAAAGATGTTTATTGAATCAAGAAAAGAATTTTTATTGGCTAAATTAGTCTAATTAAATTTTAATTTATTTGATTTTGTATGTATAAAATATAATATGATTAAATGATGTAATAGTATATAAAATAATGACGAATTTTTTTTATGATACAAGTATATGCAAATTTGAGTGCATGTACACTTTTAATTTAATTGTAAATATATATAATAATTAAATTTTAAATATTTATGTGTATATGTAAGTCAAAAAGCATGCAAATTTAAATAAAAATCGATGAGTTATATATTTGAATTGTTTGAATTTGGATGGCAGAAAAACTGATTGAAATTTTGAAGCATGCCCACAATAACTCCTTTATGCTTATTTATTTGAAAATTTGTGGCTATGTTTGGGAAAGGGCTTTTGGTGAAAGATAATACTTTGTGTAAGTTGTGTTGGACAAGTAATTTATTTAGTAGTGTGATTTTAATATTTTAAAATTTTTGATTTATTTGCATACACGAATAAAATATATAGTAACAATTGTAGTATATCATAATATATAAAAATAATAATTAATTTTTAAATTATAAATGTCAGTGTATACGTGTATATGTATAAATATTAATTTATATTGATTTGATTGTGAATATGTATAATAGTTGAATAATAATTATTTAATTAGTATATAAGAGAGAGAATATTTGAATTTGAATTTAAATGTTAATTTTATTAAATAATATATTTGGTAACGCAGTGTTTAATGACGTGTGGAAGGTTGAAAAATGAGTACCAAATATTGCCTGTATGCCTTGTCCTCTTATATTTATATTTTGCGTGAGAAGATAAAAAAAAAAAAAAAAAAAAAAGTCTTTGAAGTATTCCAAGAGCAGAGTTATTTTGCAAATGCCAGCTGCATTTCCGTGTCATTTTGACTTTGGATCATTTTTGTATTATCTAAAAGATTTTTGGTTCCTATGCACAGACATGAAAATTTTTACCTTCCTTTTCTGTGATTGCATACATACTCCATACATAAATTTATTTTATTTTAAATTACAAAAATAAGAAACTAAGGAAAGTTTAAAAGGATTCAAAAAGAAAACAAATTTAAGAGAGAAAATTAAAATAATAAGTTAAAAAGAAAAGTGAGAAATAAAAAAATAAAAAAATGAAAAGGAATTAAAATAAAATAACTGTGTAATTTGACTTTATATAATTAAAAGTCTTCTTAATTTAATAATATAGTATAGATAATATGTCTTATCTAAGAGTTTGTTGGGTACTATATTGCATATTATATTTATATATATAGATTTTTTCAAGGTATTTTATTTATATATATATATATCAATAGAAATGAAGAAGAGCAGGTATCCTTTTCCTACAGGACAATGCCATGAAGTCGTCCATTGACTATAACCATCCAATACAATTAATTCACGATCCCCACTATGGTCGTTTTTCTTGGATCTGATCCACTGCCTTGTTGTTTTATTTTGTACTTCTATAATACTAACAATAAATAATGAGTATCACTTGCATTATTTATTTGTCAAAAAATCAGCTAAACATGTCTTCAAAGGAGTTCTTGTCAGAAATTTGATACTGAAGAATCGTGTCCTTTTTTGTGAGACAAATAAGAAACACACACACACCCCTTCATACACACGCGCTAGTAATTTTTGAAATTGTTTTTGGAAGATCCGTGGTTGGCATATTTTAATTATTTATAATGATAAATTAGTGCAAGAATTAGAAACTAAGCTAGAAAGGTGGATTAATTCTGTGGTCAACATCTTCGCTCAATAGTAGATGGCATTGATCAAAGGGAAAGGACTGAGGCTGACAAGACCGGATGCATGCATTTATTTCCAATTAAAACTTTTGTAGGGGCCAACTATTTAATTTGTCCGTTTTCCAAATTTCATACCTTTATTTCTTAATTTGTTTCAAAAAAAAAATTTAATAAACGTTTCAAAATTATGTTTAGCTGCAATACTACATGGTTGTAAAAAAGACGTGGTGCAATATTATATGAACCATCAGCTGATCAATGAAATATGATAGATATCTATTTAATTAAAAAACAATGGGAAAATAAATATTTGTATAAAAATTAAGTACGCAGTTTGGGTTCTTTTGATTTAACTCTCGAGCAATTAAATGATGGGAGTTAAATGTCTCTTAGTTATTTCGACTCTAAAATTGATGTACTGTTGTGTGTGTGAATTCATAAAGATACGTAAATATTGTACATTTAATGAGCAAAAAGTTATTGCTATTTAATTACTCAGTGCATATTCTCATTCCCCAATAATTTAATTACCAATCACAACAAAAGCAAGAATTAAAAAAAAAATACACGAAAGATGTGTGCCTAAATCTTGGAAGCATAGACGCCCATTCAAACTGTATAATTGATCGGCTCTAACAACTATAATAGGAGAATTATTTTATCTATATTATATTATTAAGAATTTGTGATTAATTTAACTACACATTGTAAATTGACAATGTTGTCCTTGATTAATAGATTTATAGTAGATACATTAACATGTAACTACTACTATACAACTAATATTGTTAAGTTAGTAAGATATTTTAGTTGTACAGTATAAAATTATATAATTATCGGTTTACGTTAGTATTTTTTATTTTATTATTTTTGTTTGTGCTTTTTATCAAATTTTATATCTTTTTAAATTCTTTTTGTCTTTCTTTTTTTCATATTTTAAATATTTTTAAACTTGCATTTGTAAATGATTTTATTTTTATTATTTGAAATATATAACTTTGTAATTAATCAATTAATTCACACACATATTATTTCTACTTTTTAAATGGAATGTGAAACGTTTTACGAGTAGTTATTTTAATTTATGAAAAGTTTGATAGAATAAAGACTCGGGGGCCCATATTAATTCTTAAAGCATTCCCACTTTTAATTAATCATGTATAGGTTAGGTGGGTGTGGCCATATTAACCCAGACCACGCGTTAATTTATTACTAGTAAAAAGTATACAAATTTATTTATAAATCATAAATCTATTATCGTATAAATAATATTAATAAACTTATTTAAAATTAAATATATAAATAAGATATTTAAAATAAAAGTAAAAAATATCAAAAGAATTTGAAAAGAGAAAATTTTTTATTAAAAATATTAATCAAAATTAAGTTAAAAAAAGAGAAAAATAATTAAAAAAAAAGTAAAGAATTTAAAACAAAGATAATTATATAATTTTTCATTACATAACAAAAAAACCTTATTTCATTAATAGAAACTAGTGTCAGTGTACACTCGTTTCTGTGTAACTAAAAAAATTATTTGATAGATAAAATTATATGAATAAAATATTTAATATTCATTGATATACTTTTTATTATTTCAATATACTATAAATTTACATCAAACTTAAAAGGTTTATATATTTAATAATCAATATCATGCACATTATTCATCATTGTTAATTAACTTTCCTCATCCTGGTTCATTCGACCCTGCATGGGTGCCTTTTTTTTTTTTTTTTCTGCTTTTTTGTTTTGTGTTTCTTAATAAACTGTTGATAATAATTAACTACAATTGTTAACAAATCAAAAATAAATTAAAACAAAATGTGATTTTAATAGACTCTTGTAATATAATATATTTTATTTTTATGCGTTCATACAGTTAAGTTATAAAATAATTAAAAAATGTAAACTTTTTATAAAATTAAATAATGAATTTCATTAAAAAAATACAATAATTACATTAAATATAATTAACAACACATTAAAAAAAATAAAACAGAAATAAAAAAATGAAAATAAGGGTACTACAGATCAAATAGACCAATTAACTTTTAAAATTGTGACATATATATGTCAAAATCCCCACCCGACGCACATGACCGGGTAAAGGGTCAACTCAACCCCATATCCTTTAACGTGCTTTTGCAAATATGAGAGTCACAATTAACTTGGCATAAAATAATTGCTATATCACACACACACACACACACACACACACACACACACACACATGTATATGTATTTATATTCACACACTCCTCTTATTATTTACAGTTTTGATGGCTGTCCGTACTCTCTAGTTTCTTATTAGGATATTGCTAAATTCGAAGTCAATGATTTTGCAAGTTTTGGAGATGCATTTGTGTTCTAGTTCTATTGACCCCCTTTTTTTTAAAAAAAAAAAAAAATTTACATGATAATTAATAATCTAATTAGACGAATTATTAGCTCAATAGTATATTATTATTAACTCTAAAATCGTAATCGCTGATTGATATACTTACTAACTATTTGCATTTATGATACAGTGTTAAATAGACAATTTATTAAAAAAATCTAAATTTGGCTTCCCAAATCCAAAAAGATATTATATATAAATATTATGGAAAACACCAAATATTACTAGAGTTAATTATTGTTAAGATGATAAATTGCTAAACACAAATTATATCAATCACCTCAATTATAATTTGTCCTCACATGCAACTCCTTTCATGTCTTAGGCTAGGTTTCTTTTGCTTGTACACTCAGAAACACGTACAATTTAATTATTATATTTTTTATTTTTAAATAATTTTTGTAAAAAATACACTAAAAACATAGATTTAAAAACCAGAACAAACGTTTTGCTTGTCGGATCTTTTTCTAGTCAAATGTGCCAGCGTCAAACATGAAATTGTCCTAAATTTTAACCAAGTGACATAATCTTACACACAAATGCAATGGAAATGACATCAAATACGTGGGATTAGGGTAAGCAAACTATATTGTCCGACATTCAAATTCTTTTATTAATTGTGTGAGTTCGAGAGAACTTGAAGACTAGTTCAATGTCAATCACGGGATTCTAAGAGATCCTTTTGACTTGATTAACCTCAATGATCCGAACTAAAGAATGCTGTCGCCGTATTTTTTAAATTTTTTTTTATAATATGTAATTCTACTTGCATTAAAGTCAAATGATGTTTCCAATGTGTATTGTATCAAATTAATGGGCATGACTCATGTAGATCCTTCATTCCCATGTCCTTGAAGAATTTAAAAGTTCTGAGCTATTGTACTTTCGTTTTTTCTAACGCCTACATATTGTCGGTTTATTTTGTTAATTGATTTATTTATTAAAGTACTACATTCAAAAGTCTTGGGATCAACCAATATTTTGTTTTAATGCCAGTGTTGAAAGCTTAATTATGTAAAATTAAAATCTTTGCCTATTGGAACATTTACTATATATATATATATATATATATATATCTCTCTTCTAAAGAAGATTGGATTTGATTTATCCTAATTTAGCTACTAAGATTATAATCTCAATATTATGTGAAGCTTTTGGATTTTAATTATTGTGGGCATTTTTGGTCTATTTTTATAATAATTATTAAAAATTATTTATTTATTATATTCATCGAGGTCATCACGATTGTAACGCACCAACTATTTGTTCGCATAAACCTCACTGGAATTGATTTTAATAGTAAATAAGGTTCTCAAACTAATACGTGCAAGAAAAAGAAAACCAATGAAAGAGTAGGTGGCACTATATATATATATATATATGTATGTATTAATTATTGATATCAAAGAAATAAGAAGAAGAAGAAAAAAGAAAAAACAATTTTCGTAAAGCCTAATAATAATGAAAAAAAAGGCGTGGGTTTTCTCAAAGTAATGCTATCTCACCGTCACTTGTCCTTACATTGGTGGCTATTGCCGTCTCACGGCTGTACATACAATGATATAACCAGTTTGTTGATCTTTAGTTTCTAAATGAAATCAACCTAATCAACAACTCTGATTTCTTAACCCTTGAAATCTATCACATTTCTAGTGTATTAATATTTTAATAATAATACTTTTTATTACTCTTTATTTTAAAATTTCTTTGACATTTTTTTTACCCTTTTTTGTATCTCTTTTTCTCCAACTAATCCAAATAATTGTCTAATCTTAGAAGGCAACTCTAATATTTTATGTTGCAAGCATCTGCAGCCTCACTTGCAATTTGTAATTTTGCTCAGAACTTTTTCAGTGAAGTTTTAGAAGGATGTTGGTTACGAAGTCCCACTGATATGCCAACCAACATTTATGGATCACTTTTAAGCTATGGCCAATATCTCTGTTTCTTCGTATTATGACCTCACCATCACTTTTATAGTTTCGTTTTCAAGGTACCTAAAATGCTGGTGTATGAGGCACGGTGTTGGTTCTCCTGTCAATTCTTGGAAATGTGACTCAACAGCTGAAAGGGAGCAATATACTTTAGCCTTTTCCCATCTAACTCGATATGGGCCAAAAACAATAAAAAAAAAAAAAAAATAAGAAGAATATTAATGATATAAAAGGTCCTACTTGATATGTAGTCTTTACTTAGCTTAGGGCATGGAATGGAGCGATGCATAATGAAATTAAGTTTCATGAAAATATCTGTACCTAAATTAATAACAAGCTTCTATCGTTTGGGATTTTCAGAAGAACATAGAATACCAGCGGGCTGGGCATCATCAATCATGGTTATGTTGGAAGTGGAGAAGGGTCCACAGACCGACCAGAGGTTAGGTTGGGAAACATGTAAGGTGGGTATGGACTTGATATACAGGACAGGAATGCGTATTTGGGTTGGTCATCATGAATGGGACATTCAGGACACTCCGTCTCGTCTCCTTTCTTGTTCAAATCCATGTCCAGTCTGTGCACTGCAATGCCGGGTTGCAATAAGGAGAACCTGAGGGCAAGCACAAAAGGATGAGCTATTAGGCAAATTGAAAGCTATCAAGAAGCCAATGTATAAGAGAGAATTATAAAATTGAAACATAAATGGTATTAAAAGAAGAGCCAATAGAGCAATGCGCTTGACACAATGCAAGAAATTGGAGCCACGGTCAGAAGAAACTATCATTTGTGAGCAAAAGACTATCATTACAGAGAAACTGACTATTGCTGTTTATTCATGATAACTAATTTCCGTGAAACTCAAAATTATGATAGTGGATTTATTTATCTTATTTCTTTCTTTGGATTTGTATCCGCGGACTTTTGTTGGTTCCAGATCTACTTAAAAATCTCTTCAGAATCAAATCCAGGGAGGGATGTTTAGCTGTCAGCCTGTTACAAAAAATTAGCTTGAGTCCGACCCATCAGCAGCATATTTAGAATATAAGGAAATTGTGGAGCAGTGCTCCATCAGTTGCCGGGCAAAGTTATCTTTGCGTGGAGAAACACTCTAAATCGCAGATTGGCTATTAACCAAAGACGGTTCAGTATTTATGGAATCCATCAGCAAAACATTATCAACCTAGAAATTACGAATGGCTCAAAATAGACAGAGTGGAGTATAGAACATGCACCTGGAATCTGTCCAACACCTCAAGTAGACAACAAATTTATGAATTCAAAAATAGGAGGGGCGAATGGCTTCCTGATTATTGAGAAACTCCAAAGCTGCAGTTATCTGAGTAATTGTCTGGAATAAATTTTTTAAGAGAGTCTCCCCCCACAAGTTCTTCCCCTCTTCATTATGCCGAAGAATCTGCAAAAGGCAAGGGGGAAAGCACCTGGGGAAAATAAAATACTACAATACAATCTTACACTGATATGTGTACCTAACTCTCTACAGCATGCCTCATCTTCATTGTTTCCTGCCAATTGTCCCTACAGAAGAAATTCTGGATTGCAGAGAAAATAACCCAAAATCAAGAAGCAAGCTTATAGTCAAATCAGCACAATACAAAGTTAAATAAACAAGAATTATGCCAAAGATAAATAAGCAACGCCATAGAGGAGATTTTCCAGTCAAAGATCACCTTGATTGATGTTGTGCCTTTTGGAAACGTTAATTGACTTGTTGCTCTGGACTTCGATATGGCTTAATCTCAGGAGAAAAAGCAGCAAAATATATGAATATTTATTTTCTTGTCTGTGTATCACCGTATCAGAGCTCTGCAGAATGTGGTTGAGGCTGACAGTTATAACATTTGTAAAATGAAACTTAAGTTAGCGGTTCATATCTTTCTGGTTTTGTTAAAGAGTAAATGAACGATTATAGATGTGAGTGCGATAGTGGTGGTTAAATCTAAAAAATTGAAGTTCAGCTGCATCATGGATATGTAACAAACAGAATCTATCAAAATAAAGAGTACAGTGCACAAATTAGCAACATACACAAGCCAAACAAAATGAGATGGTTTGAACTTCGGCTCCATCAGTTACTTCTCTGACAGTACATCAGCTGGAGAAAACATTTTATGTCCCTTCTCTATGGTGATAAACTTGATAAACTAAAACCAAGAAGAATAAGTTAAAAAACAAATAGATATTATTTACAAGATAAATGTTTCCACTAAAAAAGTTGGATTGCACATAAAATACCTGACAAGCTGGAATATTCAGTACATATTAACAAGAAGATCATTGCATTAGGTGATTGTATCAACTAATAACTTTTAGCTTTCAATATCTGAATGACCCAATTAACTCGAGTATAGCTTCATGTTTTCAATCCAGAACTTCTCGTGGGTCGCCTGTTCTTTTCTTTCTCTACTAACTGATGAAGGATAGAATCCCCTTTAGAGATTGACTCAATATTGTTTCAGAAATCATGACAGAAATGTTTAGCTTTACTGCCAATCTGATCAAGTAACAGTTGAACTTTCTATCAAAAATCATATGAAAAGATCATCCCTTTTGAGTCATATATGAAACAAATGCCCACAAGAGATGAAAAATAGACTGGGATCAATCTGAAGATATAAAGATTTTTAATGCCAAGGTGGTGGTGTTGCAATTGCATGTAAAACTAGATGCAAGTTCAAAAGCATGGGCCTCGTATTTGTAGCCCATCTCCATCTTGTTATCCTAAATTATTAAAAGGATAAGCCTATTGCACACTAGGCCTAGCCACACATCCGACAATCACAAGATAAAATCTGAAAGAGTCTGCAATTAACAGATATTTGAGTAAATCTAGTTCCAGATAAACATAAAGCTTTCCCATGTGTGTTAAATAAGGCCGACTGAATACAATTTAGTACGCCAGAAAAATAATTCACTGAATCTGAAGAAAACTTTAAATAACTGTAATCAAGTGTCAGATATATCAAACTCTTCCAAAATAAAAATGCCGGGAGCAAAATATTCACGTTGGGCTTGCAGTGGACAGGAAAAGGCCAAATCTTGAGCATGCTGTCAAACTGACCTTCTCTTTAAACAGAGAACAATTGGATAAAATGCATCACAAGTTAGCAACTGCTATACACCCACGGCTTCAGCTGCACATTTGACATGGTATATAATGAATTTGGAGTTGCTTTTTCAAGTTTTATACAAAAAGCATGTGAAACAGAAAGCTGAATATGACGAAATTGGTAAATAATTCAAAATTGACATTACCTTCAAATGGTCTACAAGATCTTATAAAGCCATTCTCTAGACCTGCTATGCGCATTTCATCCAAAATTTTATTGTATTCCTCAAGATTGCCTTTCTGTGAAAAACTCCTAAGAAATGCAGAATAAGTTTTTGCTGAAGGGGCAATTCCTTCCTTTGTCATTCTCCCCATCAGTTTAAGGGCTTCACTTGTGCAACCATTCTTACAGCATCCATCAATCAAAGAATTGTAGGTGATGATGTTTGGTGTTAAACCTTTGGAATGAAGTTTATGGAAAAGCCTCAGTGCACGGTCAAGGTTTCCAGATTTACATAAGCCAGTTATAAGAGCATTATATGTAACTATATTTGGAAAAAGGCCCTTTTTCAGCATTTCATCCCGTAAGAGAAATGCTTCATTAACAGCACCGGAAATGGAGGCACTGTGGATAAGGGCGGTATACGTGAACTCATCTGGAATGAAGCCTCTTTGTGACAGATCATTGATAATCTTTCTTGCATCATCAGTCTTCCCACACTTGCATAATGCGGCTATGACTACATTACACATAATGTTGTTAGGAATGACAAATTTCTGAGTATTTCTATCAAGAGAATCAGCAATTATCTGTGTTTCTTGGCGGACTGCATTGAAGTCAAAGCATTTGTAAAATTGTTTAAGATTTGGGACGACATCTAAATCTACCATTTTCTGCAGCAGCATATTTGCATCATCATTCCAACCAAGCTTGTTCAGTCCACTGATAATTGTGCTACATATATACACATTTGGAGCTATTCCTTTTCCTCTCATTTCAAAATATGCATCAAAAGCTTTCTTCAGGTTGGCTTCTTTGAACCAACCACTGATAAGAGCTCCATATGTAATAATGTTTGGGATTAGTCCTCTTGCATAAGCCTCAGAGAGCACATCTGAAATTTTGTAGGATCTCTTTGCTCTAAACAATCCACTAATAAGTGAATTATACATTTCAATTGAAGCAGGAACCCGCTCTGCATCCATGATATCTTTAATTTCAAAAGCTTTTTGAACATCACCATCTCTACAATACCCATCAATCAAGGTTCTATTGGTCACCTCATCTGCGGAAATACCCAGTTCCTTCATCTTGTCAAGAATTTTCTCTCCTTCAATCATCTTTCCCATTTTACATAATCCATCAAGCATGGTGTTGAACAGAATTGTACTTTTTGTGTAGCCTTTTGCTTGAACATGTTTCCATGACGCCAATGCCATGTCAGATTTTCCCTTATTGAAAAGGCCATGAAGAAGAGTACTAAATCCAACCTCATCAGGAATAAAACCTCTCTCGAGCATCAACTGCCAAAGACACAGAGCATCATCTACATCACCATACTCACACAAACCTTTCATAAGGATATTATAAGTTATGTTTGTCAGATGTACACCATCGCTAGTCATTTGATGACAAAGCTTGATAGCATCATCTAGCAATCCTCTCTTACAATAACCATCCAACAATGTATTGTAGCTATAACCATCCGGCTTAAAGTTCCCCTCAATCATATTTGCTATAACTTGCTTTGCTTTACAAAGTTGACCACGCTTGCAATATCCATTAATCAAAGAATTGAAGATGAACAGATTCATCCCCAATCCCGCACTCAACATCTCATTCTGAACTTTCACAGCATCATCCATTCTTCCAGCACGACAAAACCCATCAAGTAATACTCCATATACCTTGTCGTCCAAAACTGTTGTGCTACCATTCTCTTCCTTTACGTGTCTAAATAGTTTATCTGCTTGATCCATGTCCCCAATCTTACAGTAACCCTTAATCAACAAAGTCCATGTGACCACATTTTTGGAAACTCCTCGTTCACCCATTAACCCCAAAACTTTATCCACACCCTCCATATCCCCCCTCTCCACATATCCGTTAATCAAACTATTGTAGCCCACAACATTCAACTCCAATCCCATTCTCTCCAATCCTTCAACAAACTCCAAGGCCTTGGCAACTCTGCCATCCTTACAGTATGCATCCACCACAATTGCACAAGTGTAAACATCCGGTGGAACCCCTACGCTAATCATTTGATCATAAACACAAGTAACAGTATGAAAATCCTTACTTCTCACTAAAATACTCAACAAACCATTACAAGATCGCAAGCTTGGCAAGCGACCACACCTAGGCATACTATCAAACATGTACAAGGCATTCTTAACCAATCCCCTCTCCACGTAAGCCTTTAACATCATGTCGAAAACACTTGCAGAAAACTTAAATTCTCTATAGACAGAGACCAATTCATCGTAAACCAAAGAAACTGGAAGACGGTTGCTTTCCGAGAGCTCTACAAGGCGACGTACATACGACCTTGTTTCATCAAACATACGGGCATTGGATAAAACGTGGATGAGCTTGACATAAGATCTGAAGTCGGGTCTGAAATAATTCTGTTTGGAAGCTAGGTTGAAGAAGTGAACGGCAGAATCGGGGTGACGCTTGAGATTTTTGAGGACGGCGTCCATAAGTTGGTCTGAGAACGTCAATTCGAGGTTTTTGAGGGCGTCGAAGCGGCGGAGGATTAGAAGGCGGCTGATTTGGGCGGGAAGATTTACCATATCGTCTCCTTGCGGCGGAGCGCGGTGGGCATGCCAAGCGTATGGACCGTCCGCCAAGTATCACATAACTGCGGCGGTGGTTGGTAGTTAAATTTGCAAGAACTCGAATACAAGGCTGAGAGGAAGAAGTTCATATCAGTTACTTTTAGTTGTCAATTATTTATTCAAAATTATCCTTATTTTTCTTTCTTCATTTTTAAATTGTTTCTCTGTCTTTTTATGAAGTTTTTAATATAATATTATTCTTATCATTAAGATTATTAATCATATAATATTTTGGGTAAAGAGCACTTCATTCCCCTAAACTTTGTTGGTTTGACATATTACCTTCTAAAAATAATATGATAGTATTTACTTCCTAAATTTAATATAATTGGAATGCTTTGCCTTCCAAATGAATTTATAAATAAAATTTACATTAGAAAACTGCCACATAATCAATTTTATAATATTTTTAGTATTTTTTTAATCTTTTTCAGTTCTTCATATTGAAAAACTTTATATTTTCATCATCCTATTATTATTTTATTTACATAATTTATTCTTGATGCACTAATTATTATTATTTTACATTAAAAATATAGTTTATTATATTTGCAATCATCGATAGTGTTAGAAAAATGTTACAAAAATTTTTGATTGAACTTTAAGTGAAATTAATGAAAAAATAAAAATAACATCAAATGAAAATATTGTTGAAATTAAGTTAAATTGGAAATTGAAATGACACAGTTATTATAAATTTAATGAAAAACTATATATTCATAAGAATATATTGTCAATATTCTTTATTCCACAACTTAAAATTTTGGATTTCAACCTCTTTAAGTGTATATGTGTTGAATTTTATTTCATATATGTCATTCACAACCAATTATTTAATTTTTACACTAAAATTAATATTATTGATGATAAAAATATAATTGTATGTCACATATATATGATTAATATCAATAACAATTGATTTTTTGCAATGAAAAGTGAAAAAAAAAGATGAAAATGACAAAATATAATGAGTTTGTAGTAAAATTTTAATTTAATTTTGTAGTAACAAAAATATTTGGAATTTTATTGTTTTATTTAAACACATTAATGTCATTTTTTTCATCACATTTAAAACACTGTTTAATATTATCTTGGGTTTTGTTGTATATCATCTTTATTAGCATGTGACCTGTGCTACGTACAGATAATTAACAACTTTGTAGTGATAATTTATGTGTAAATCTTTTAAATATTTCAAATTTTGATAAGATAATGATTTAATAAAATTAAATAGTGTTTTGGTTCAAATTACAATACAAAATTGATTTTGTGCACGAATAAATCATACTTCTTAATGATGATAATTTATATATAAGTCTTTTTAATGATTTAAAGTTTAATTAAATTAATAATCATATGAAAATAAAGGTTGTTTCCAATCAATTTGACTTCAAAAATAAAAAAAAATAAATATTAATCATTGTAAAGAAACAAGATGTTAATTAGAAAGACACTTTTAACTGTACAAAATATATACACTTCATACAAACACATTCAACTATGTTTAAATATGCATAATTCACAAAATACTATTTTTAGTATTCAAATTTTTATTATGTTATTTTAAAATCTATTTTAAACATTCCAACAATAAAATTCATATCATCAATTTGAATTTCATTTAATATCTTAAAATTAGGGATGCTATGTGAAAGCCATTGTCATAATTTCAAATCAAAATTTATTAAACATCCATTATTGTTTCTATTTCTTTTACCGAAATTTTAGACAATGCCTTAATTAAGAATAATTGATCTTACTGTATGATAAAATTTCAGATTCACATGCCAAAAATTGCTTTGTTTCTAAAAATTGACAGTCAAAGATTAAATAAATACAATGAAGTATCAATATTATAAACCAAAGAGTTGTTTGGATGTCATTTTTATGGAGGTGAAAAATGTGTGTGTGGATGTGTACATATAAAAATACATCACATATTTAGCTTATTTCTAAATAACTATAACTTGGGTTTTTCAGCGCATATATATGAAAAATACATCATATGTTTAGCTTATTTCTAAATAACTTTGACTTGGGTTTTTCAACGCATCCACACACACATTTTTTGCTTCCATACATCCAAACAGTTATTTGATTTATATTATCGATACTTAATGGTATTTATTTAATTTTTAACTATCAATTTTTAGGAAAATGCAATTTTTGCATTTGAATATGTAATTTTATCCTATGGTAAGATCAAATATTCCCAAAATAAGACATTGACTAAAATTTCAATAAATAAAAATAAAGTCAATAACTCATTAATTGTGGATGTTAACTAAACTTTCAATTGAATATATGGAAACAGAAATCACGTAAAATAAAACATCCCTACTTTTAAGATAATAGTCGAAATTTGAACTGAAAATATGGATTTTATTTGTGGAAAATTGAAAATAAATTTTAAAATAACATAATAAAATTTTGAATACTAAAATATTATTTTTTGAATTATTCATATTTAAATATAGTTGAATGCATTAGCATGTATTTTATGTGTGTGTGTGTGTGTGTGTGTGTGTACCTATGTATTGTACATGTAAACGTATCTTCCCTATTAGCTTCTTGTATATCTTTACAATTATTAACTTTTATTGTTTCAATTTATTTTGAATTGTAATTGATGGAAAATAACTTTAACTTTTATACAATTATTAATTTAATAAAACTCTAAATTATTAAAAAGATTTTTATATAAAACATAATTATTAAAAAATATGATTTATTCATGCACAAATTAATTTTGTATAGTAATTTAAATTAAAATATCATTCAATCCTATAAATTTATTATTTAATTAAAATTTTAATTGCTAAAAAGGTTTACATATGAATTATCACTACAAAATTATGTATATGTATAGATAGATAAGGTAATTCTTTGTCATTCAATTTATTGACCGAAAGCAGTTTTTATATAAGTCTCATCTATTACAAATAGTATATACATGTGTATGTATGTATGTGTGTAGTTTAATGACTCTCCATAAACATATTGAATTTAATATTTGAAAAGTTCTATCCAAAATAATCAAATAAGAACTTACCCCAAAGGCACGTTAATTTTTTTAAATACTTGCAATCGATTGTCTCATCATTGAATATAAGATGAAGACATTGAAATACAGACACAAGGTGCAAAAGAAGAGGTGATTAAATTTTGCAGCGAATTTTCATTAAAAAAATTTTATTTTCTTTATGTAAATGGAAAAATTTTTGAAAAATCAACCACTTTAATTACTTTACCTTGAATTGTATGAAATGCTCGTTTGCAAATTATGGGAGATTTTCAATCCTGTAAAACACATACAAACCAATAAAAAAAAAAAAATTCTTTTATATATAACACACCACACACACAACTTTTTTCAAAATAAAATTATTACATAAATTTTACACACACACGTCTCATATCATCTAATTATTATATAATATTATATTAATGTGTCACTCGTGCTCTCGGATAACAAGGATAAACGTGTATCTTTTACTGACAATTTATATAAATTTTTTAATAATGAACTTTTTTATAAAAATTAAAGATTATTTTCAACTACATACGTTGCAAACTTATAATAACAGTAAAATTTTATAATTATATTTAATATATATAAAGAAATACATGTTTAACAAAAATTAATATCCCAATTTTTCATATATTGTAAAAATATATTTATGTAATAAAGTTAAGTATAACTCAGTTTTACTTAAATTAGTATATTAATATTCAAAGACAACTAATTCCACTCTATGATAGATGTCAGTGTAAAATAATTTGAATAAATAAAAAGAATTAACTAAACTAAATTGCATTTTGTAAAATTATAACAATTATTGAAAACATTTAAAAAAATTCACAATCAACAAAAGATCAAAGAAATAATTTTATGTTTTTATAGAAAAAATATTTTATCCATCTTATATTCATTTTAACCATGATTTATTATGTCATTATCTTTATATTAAAAAGTATAGTTTATTAATAAATTGCATATTGTTCGTAAATGAGAAATGTGTAAATGGAATGATTTTGTTTCTTAAATTACCTTAATTATTGTCAATATTTTGCTAGATTGAAATAAATATTTAGGGATATAAATCAATAATTAATTGATTCTAGTTTTATTAAATGGTTCTTAACTTACCAAATTCACAACCTAAACTTCTAATTTATTTTTTTTGTAATCTTCAATTTTTAAATATTTCACAAAATTGGTCAAACACCGAGCTCTATTATATTATATATTAGATATTAGATACTATATAATTCAAAATCAATCAAATTAAATATAAATTTATTACTTTTATGATTTTACACTATTCATGTAACTGTATGCCAATTTTACTCAAACTTCACAAGCAAATGCTACCTACAACATGCAATCCAAGAGGCTGCCTGGCAGCTTCACAAATGGCGGTCCTGCCTGTCAATATTTATTACACTAACAAATAGCGGACCCTTCCGCCATTCCGATTTGCCCTTTTATTGCCTCACCGGGCTATCACACTACTTTCCATGTAAATTCAAAAACCACTCACATAAACTTTGTTTCTTTCCTGCAATATTTTATAGTTCTTCTCCGATGGGGTTCGCAGGCGTTGCCAAGTCATTAACCCGCAAGGCTTTCAAGCTCGGCCACAGTTCCAAGCCCAAACTCAAGGTCCCTCCACCAGAGACCACGAGCCGCTTCGGCGGTGATGTGAAACTTAATAAAGAAGAAGAGCTCCGAAGGATTTTTCGCTACTTCGACGCTAACGACGACGGGAAGATTTCCGCTGAAGAGTTGAGGGGTTATTTCTCGTCCGCAGGGGATTCCGTTTCGCTGGAGGAGGCTGAGAAGATCATAAAAGAGTTTTCGAATGGGAGCGCCGGCGGAGACTCGTTGCTGATGGAGTTCGGAGAGTTCGCGCGGATGATGGAATTGCGGGACGGCGAGGACGACATGGTTCTCCGGCAGGCGTTCGAGGTGTACGCTGGCGACGGGTGCATCACGCCGGAGGGGCTACGGCAGGTGCTCCGCCGCCTGGGGGATGTGAAATCGTATGAAGAGTGCCTGGCCATGATTCGGGTTTTCGATCTCGATGGTAATGGGGTGCTTGATTTTCGTGAATTCCGTATGATGATGACTTAGAATACTATTGCGAAGAAATATTTGAACATTTTAAGGTTTGAAGCTTGTGATGATAATTTGGGTGGAATTTCGCAACATTTGACCCCAATCTCATGGGCTATGTTTGGGAGAGGGGTTTTAAGTAGAGATAATGTTTGGTTGTAGTTACATTGAAATGAATAATATGTTTAGAAAGAATATTTTGATGAGATGAATAGTATGATTTATTTGAATATAAGTATAAAATATATAATAATAATTTGATGATATGAAGATATATAAGAATAATGATTATACTTTGAAATATGTATAAAAAAGATGTGAGTATATGCGTGATACCTATATTAATAGGTGTAATAATTAAAAAATAATTAGTTAATTATACATAAAAGAGAAAAAAAATTAAATTTAAATTTAGACAGATGTTTTGTTGAATTGGATTTGATACGATAATTTTGAGTGTAAAATTAGGTTACAAACATAACCATGCCCACTTGTTAGTTATACCTTTTTCTTATCCAATGTGGCAAAATTATCAACAACTAGAAACGTGTTCTACAGGAGAAGTCATCTGGAAGGCAACAGTGTAGAGGTGAACTTACATGCACTTTAGGGCACATCAATAACAATGTGTTGCACAAATCAAAGAAATTGAGATTCAGTCAATTCACTTAACGCAAATTATGTAATTTTTATGTTACTTCATGTCATTAAAACTTGCAATGTCATATAAAATTGTGATTATTAATGGAGGTTATTGGAAGCTATAAGGGGGTTAGCTTCAATATTTAATCACTCAAAAATTCCTTTGACTAGAGATCTGATCATTGGATGAACCTATTAAACCCACAAGAATACATCTTTTACATTTTTTTTAAGAACATTTTCTGCACGTTCTAAAAACTATATTTTTGTGTCTCTACATATATATTGAAAATATAGATTATTTATTGGTTGTTCCAAGGTGTTTTATATATATATATATATATATTAATATTAATGCAAAGTCAATACATGCGTGAATATATATACAATGAATATTCATTTAAATTTTCTTATCTAAACACATTGCACACAAACTATACATAAACGACGTACTTATTAATTTATAAAATATTAAAAATAAGTCATCAATTACGACTTACGAGGGGAAGAAACCCTCAACTCGAAACCCACCGTATCATCATTACTTTTATCGAAATCCATGCTGCGTCACATTACGTGTCTGGCCCACACCTTTACCGATTTTACCATCCCAAATCACTGTACTCTACCTCTTCTCACATAATAGAAAGTAAAAATCCGACTGATGTTTCCACCCAATATGTCCAAATATATATTCTAGCAGAGGGCATGGGCGAGAGTACGTATACATACATGAAATTTGCAGACATATTTGCAATTCAACAAGCAGGCATAATCAACGAATTTATTATCACCACACTTGGTCTCATCATTACAACAAGATTCCTGTCAAGAACTTGGAGACAAGAAGAACTTCATCGTTTATGGTCCATTTTTGTCCCATCCATTTCATGTTTGATTTACCGATGGATGTTTCAGTGACCTTTTCGTTTTATCTTATGGGTAGGGATGAGAATTATGTGATGTTATATGCAGCAGTGACAGTGAGTAATATGGTAGAACATCCGAAATCTGAACAACTAAACGACAGTCAATGAGTATCAGTATGTATATGTGTGCTTTGTGTGTTAGCATCGCATAGTCTTCCCCATGTTATTACCTTGACTGGTTTAAGGAAGAAAACCCTGTTATTGGTTCACTTGGAAAAATTTACTAGAAACTCGAACTTTTCTTACTACAAATAAGCCAGAAATAATTGAGAATAAAGTTACAGTGTATAGCAATTTTCAATATATTTTTTTTCTAAATTCGTACCACAAATTTTATACCATTTAAAGCAATGTATTAAATGTAAATTCATTTCGAGTAGATTTCCTTAAATCAAGAGAGATTGCACGCCAGATTTTGATTTTTCGTATCCATATAAATTGAGTGAATTAATGATTTCCCTTTCAGGATGGAGAAATGCGTGACTTGTAATATATATAAAACTTTCATAATCTATATACTACATATTAAATATATAAGTCTCTTTTTCATTACTAAATATACAGCCATTATGTAATCCATTTACTTCTTTATATATAATTATATATATACACTCTCTTCTCCTAATCTTTATATATGTCCTCTTCCCTCAATATTAAGTTATTTTATTTATTTATTTATAAGTGTATGTTTTATTTTATAAATACTATAAAATTCATATTTGAATATATTATTAAAACAAATATGCGCATGCACCGAATGAATGTTACTGTTATCACTAGTATTACATTTATGCAGCCAATCATTTTCAATTTTGAACCATAAAGAAATGCACTTCGAACTAAGCATTCCATTCAAAGTTATCTTGACTGAAGTACTTCTTTGTCGCAATCTGAGACCAAGTCAAGTTGTGTTGTCTCTTTCCTAGCCCCTAGGTGCGTAAACTAATATTGGATTATGTCTGTGGAAGAATTCTAAAGGGTTCCCTTGTCTTTTTCCTATTTTCCTTCGTTTGGTTTGTCGATTTTATATGAAAGTTCACGCAGAACTGTGGGACAAACATGTTGAGTTTCAGTAGTGATTCGGGGGCATTATAATGCATATTTATAATTACATTTTACTGATTTAATTTATATTCAATTTTCACATATTAACAATTAACTTCTAAATTTAAGGGTACGAAAAATGAGTTAATATTTTGTCGTGGGTCAGATATCGTCCATTACTTACTGGTGGTGAGTGACCAATAATGGTGCAGTGAAAAAAATTCCCTTTTTCAATAAGTTTAAGCACAAATTAAATATTTTCATTGTGAGTATTAATAAAGTAATGATCACAAAATCATTTTATTATTTTCCCGACCATATACGCGAAGATGAAGTCTAGTCTTCTCGTTCTTTCTTTTTCTTTTCCCCACAACTTTTTGATAATTAAAAGTTGAAATTTTATTCGATACATTTAAATGAGAAACTTTATTCAAAAGAAAAAAAAAAAAAATCACGAACACATGAGAATAGAAGAAGGCAATGCTAGCACCAAATTAATCTTCATAAAATCCAAGCTATCTGTTTATTTAAAGGAATGTTATATACCTAACACACATAATAAAAAAGATGATAATAATTTACAGAGAGGAGATTCTTAACTCTATCAAGTATAAACAATAAGAACATATCTTCAATAAAATCTTGACCATCTGGAAACACTTGATTCACGGGCACCTTGAAGTTGATATCTACTCAACTAATTTAAGAATAATTCATCGATATTTGCTCAACTAGTTTAAGAATAATTCATCGATATTTGCTCAACTAGTTTAACAATAATTCATGTGGGGCCTCCAAATTCCTGTCCAAAAGAAAAACAACAATGGAAGCACCTATAGAGATTACCCCACCAACCTTGCAGCAGTGCAACGCTTGCATAAGAATTTTTGTCTGAACTACAATTATTCTCTTCCGTGAATTCTTGATTCTTGCCACTACAGTCAATAGTTCAAACCTCATCCTTCACAGTTTTTATAATCATAGATGCGTTTATTCCTGTAGCATGCTAGTTGTTTAAATTCTTAACCTTCCCGAAATGGATTGTATTCTCAGCACTCGTGTGAATTCTGCAAGAACACTAGTCCATCATCAAGAGCTCGATTCTGAAACATGCCTCGACTCTCATTTTCTTCTCTCTGTGCATCAAAGTGCAGCAGAAGTATTCAGGAAATGCGGTGCTTGATTGCAACAGCACGGATGGAACAAAGCCGTCTGAATCTGCTCCCTACTCATGTGACGGGCAGCCACCCTCTTGCAGGGTTTCCTGGTCTTCACAGCGAAGTTTCCGCACAACACAATTCCGGCAATTGCAGCTCTTACATCCTCGGATCAAGCTGTCATTGCAGAAACCAACAACGTTACGAGGTTCACGGTCTTCCCAGCAGGCATAGAAGTCATCATTCCAGTGAACTGCTCCTGTTCTGGCGGGTACTATCAAGCCAGCACCACTTACCACGTCCCAACCAGTCACGAAACCTACTTCACAATCGCAAACACATTCCAGGGGCTATCGACCTGTGATTCGCTTAAACGTGCAAATGCTAACAATTCTGAGTCCAGTTTGCAGTCTGGTGACGAGTGGGGAATTCCACTACAATGTGCATGTCCAACTAGGGAACAAGCCACCTTGGGGACGAAGTTCTTGTTGACTTAGTCAAGTGGCGTAGGTGATGCTCTTTATCGTCTGAGCAGAGATGATTCAATGTTCAAGTGGGACGAGAATTAGAGAAGCCAACGGTCTTTCTGATGAGTTTTCAACTATTTTTCCTTTCAGAGCAATCCTAATTCCTCTGCCAAATGAACCCTCAAGTTCACATACTGTGAGCCAGAGTTATAATCAGACTCCATCACCTTGGCCTGCTCCTGCTGTTCTAAAAGTTAGATCAAACAGAGCTCTTTCCACTGCTGGGAGAGCTGCAGGAGCTCTATGTTTGTTGATCTTTCTTATACTGGTCCTCATCTTTCTATTTCATAAGAAAATAACGCAAGTTCCAAGGACTCGGGGGAAAAAATACGAAGCCATCCCCTCCACAAGACTTGATTCTTGAAATCGCAAGATTTGATCGTACCCTCAGAGTGTTCAAATTCTCTGAAATAAAGAAGGCAACAGGAAATTTTGGATCCGAGAACAGGATGAAGGGCTGCATCTACCGTGGAACTTTCAGAAGAGAAGTTTTGGCAGTAAAGAATAGTAGCTGAAATGCAGATAATGAGGTCAAGATGCTGCATCGGATGAGTCATTTCAATATAATAAAACTTCATGGCTTCTGGGAGCATAAAGACAACTTATACCTTGCCTATGAGTACATGGAAAATGGTTCCCTCCAAGCTCAACAGAAGAGCGTCCAAAGCCCCTGAGAGCCCGAAACTGCGGATATGTATTACACTTGATGTTGCTAACGGACTTCTCTATCTTCACAACTTCACAAGCCCAGCATAAGTGCACTATGGCATAAGCAGCAGCAATATTCTTCTCGATGGAAATCTGCGAGCAAATATTGCTGATTTCACTCTTGCAAGAACTGCAAATTGCTGCAATGCCATAACAAGGATTGTGGGCAATGAAGAATACATCGCGCCTGAGTGTCTTGATGCAGGTCCAATTACTCCTAAGGTTGATATGTACGCCTTTGGAATGGTACTGTTGGAGCTGATAACAGGCAAACACCCTGTTTTTGTGCAGGATGGCAGCGAAAGGCTTCTTTCAACAACTGTAGCTGCTGTCATGGCAAGCCAGGACTTGGAAACTGAGCTGAGTCACTTCATTGAGCCCGGTCTAGGTGAAAGCGGAGGGCTACAATATGCCATCCAAATGGCAAAATTAAGCTTAAGCTGCTTGGCACAAGATCCAGCTTATCGACCAAACATGCTTGAGGTTGTCTATTCTCCAGAAAGTGCAATTTAACATGCAAAAACCAGTGTGCGGTGTGAGCAACAAGGAAGCACCAAGCATGGAAAATGAACTCACTAGCTTCAGTTTATCCTCTGTATTTCATCGACTTGAATGTAATAATTTCATAGCAGAAAGTAAATCGGTCAGCAGTTACTAGTAGAAACAACAAATTGACGGAAAAAGAACTTTAAAAATTCAATATGAATTTCATTATTCTTCTGTCAGTATCGGTGCGGATATCAAAATATACAAGGATTAAAATGACTACCTAACCTATTGGGGACGAACATTTTTCTGTACTGATATTATATTTCCCATAGAATGGCATAGTACGTGGAAACGCCAAGCTATTAATTTGGCCAGAAGGAATAAAGGAATATGTTCTCCGTGCTAGGTACCAACTTAGTAAGGAAAGTTCCCTGTCTCCCGCATGTGATCTAGAGTCCTCCGTAAGCCGTACTTGTTCACTGCTTGATCACCAGTTCTGAAACCATGTCCATATACCACAGATGTATCTGAGGAAATCTGGTGTTTAAAGAACACACTGAGTTTCTTCTCAAACGGAGATATTGCTCCCTGCCTTGATGATGTGATAGTGGAGGAAGAGGAGGTTGATGCATTGTGACTATCAGACATGTACACAATCTGAGAATCCAACCACCTGCTAGCCATGACCTGACATATACCTTCTTCAACATCTTGTCTCAGAGTCTGATAACCTTCGCAAGTAAAGACATTGTCAGAAAACAGAAAGGAAAAACTAGCAAAAGAAAGAAAGTAGAAGAAACAGAAACAGAATCACAAGTATGACTTAACATATTTTTATAAGAAAAAACAGAAAAATCTATATCCACTAAAATACTATTGCAAAGGTACATTTTAATGCATGGTTTATATTTCCTCATAATATTTAGTAATCCTTCTAATTATTTATACATCAAACTTCACCAGGACACCCGTTTCTCATCTGTGAAACATATCATGTTCTTCTTGCTATCTGGTTAGCTTCTCCATGTATAGATCTTCTCCAAAACCAGTACTTGATTTATTTTTGTGAGGGGAAAAGACAAACAGAGCACGACAAAATGAACTCCACGTTTTACTTCACACATGATTTGATCTTCTTCAGGCTCACTTTTATTTGGCAATCTTTTCCACGTGCAGACTTTTCATAAAACTAAGTCTCTTGCATTTATTTCAGAGAGGGAAAGGAAGATAAAAAAAATAAACTAAATGCACTCAAACTGCATTGACAAAAAATCTTTTTCATGATGCAGTAGTATTATAGTTCTCCGCACAGCGCTTCAGACAGATAAATTAACAGCTTGTCCTATTCTTCAAAAATAGACTCCAAATATCTTCTAAATTATTAAGTAAAATATATTAATTCAATTTCCACTTAGCTTTAAATTAAATGCCTAAAGAACACGCTGGTTTGTCACATGCTAGGAAAATATATGAGAAAAGAGTGGTGTGAGAAAGCACCATTAAGTCGCAGCCAAGCATGCATCATCTCATGAGCCAATATTGATCCGGTCAGTAACCTGAATCAATTAAACAGTTAAATTTGGAGTTACTGAATCAAAATAAAATAGCCTTCCAATGAACCAAAAACCACAAACACAAATACCTCGGGAGACCATATAAAATGAGGATTGCTGTCACTTCACAATGGCGAGTTAATCTATAAGGCTCAGTTCTCATGCCCATCAGTTGATTCCCCCCGTCTCTCCGCCGCAATACCTGGTCATCCGGATAGCAAATAAGAGTTTGAAATAGAGCCAGAAGTACATAAATTTTAACTTTCTTAAGAGAGATGACTAAGAATTAAAAAATGGTAAAAGAAGCTCTTACAGAGCTGACTGTTTGTTCCTCAGATAGACAAAGACCTCGAGTTTCAGGCATGTGATGATGCCCCTGGCAAGAAAAGACAGGATACAAAGGTAAATAAAGCCTGCAAACATATTTATGTTCTCTTGATTAGCCTAGAACCATATCTTACATGTCTCTCTCCATCCATTGCTTCATTCAGTGCCTGCCTCTCAACCAGAAGTAATGGAACTTGCTGTGTCACTTTCATGTTTAATCCTTCAAAGAACTCTTGTATTTCAA
Source organism: Avicennia marina (assembly GCA_019155195.1). Taxonomy (NCBI): domain Eukaryota; kingdom Viridiplantae; phylum Streptophyta; class Magnoliopsida; order Lamiales; family Acanthaceae; genus Avicennia; species Avicennia marina. Next base: position 3,044,369 of record CM032781.1, on the reverse strand, counting down.
GGAAAAGGGGCTGACACTCATCAGTATCCATAATTGCAGAGTCCAGGCACTCCAGGCAAAGCTTTCGCCCATCATTAAGCGCAGCATATTTTACATCCCATGACTATACGCAACACATCCAAATGAGAAGTGAATAAAACAAAACATGTTCAGGTTATCTCTGCAACGAAAAGAAGATTTGCAAATATCAGGAGCCGGTTTCAACTTACTTCCATTCGCTCACAACTACAGCATCGAGGAGTTCCATCATGCTCATGGCTAGGACAGTACTTCTGTGACCAAAAAGGATGCGCTCTATATTCAATAAGACCAAATGCATTTGTCGGAATCTGCAGTGAAGGACAAAAATTATACCTTCTCTAAGAAGCAACATAGGAAAAGTAGTACTTTTAATCAGAAAGAAATATAAAAGGAAAATATACAATATCAAATGCTAGAAAATGGTCTATACTATTTCATGCTTTAGACACTATATATTTGGAATGAGACGCTTACAAAGTGATTGCAGATATCACATTTTGGATGATAAGACTCCTTGTAGCAAGATTTATGATATGGGTAGCTCCCAGACATGGAAAACTGCACCAAGAAGATACCGACTTATATCATTTAATTTGTAATGCTAAGGCAGTTAAATCCAAATCAAATAATTGTTTTAATACTGAACCACTACTTTTACAACTCAATTAGCAAATTGTGAATAACTAGGTAACCACGTATGTACGGTTGCATGGTGTGATTGGCTTTAAAACTGTAAGTAGCCTTATGTTTTCTCGACAAAATGGTCAAATTATAATCCCAACACGAATAACATTTGGAAGCTTTCCACTAACTGGAAAAAGATCCTGCTCAACCTTGTAGATTGTTGTAGATATAGTCAAATAATCATAGGGATATAATTATAAAGATAAATATAGTAGATATCTTATCTAGAGATATTATAATTTGTACACTTTCCTAACTCATGCCCCTAGGCTTGTGTATTTGGGTACTATTCATTCTTTAATTAAATAAAAGAGAATATGAGTATGTTTGGTTGTTGATGTGGATGGGAGTTGAAAATCCTGGGATCTTGAAGGGCATGGAAATTATGTTTGGTGGTAAATTTTTGTTGGGAATACAATTTAAAATTGTGTGAATTTGAGTATTTTTTATGTATAAAATATGTAATAATAATTTAATTATGTAATAGTATATAAGTTGTAAAGTGTATAAATATATTTATAGATAAGTGTATGTGAGCATATATATAGATATTGATTTAAATGTGAATAAGTGAATTGATTATAAAATATTTAGTTATATATTTAAAAGAAAGAAAATTTGAATTTCAATTTGGATAAAAATTTTGTGGTGAGATTTTTGGTTGGTAAAAATTTGAATGGTTTGGGAATAGTGGCAAATGAGGTTCAAAATGAAGCTAGTCTTCTTATTCATGTTTACATGGTACTAAAGCCTAGTAGGGGTTACAACATGAACCATGTCTCTTATTTGAATGTGTGAAAAGCAGATTAGGGTTCAAACTTGAGTTTCAGTATACAGGAACATTGATCATCACCCGCCTATTGGCATCTCCTCGAAATCTAGCGACTGGAAGCCGTGCATTTACATCACACTGACCACCTAAAATTTTTGCCACCTTGCTATTCAATGGCATGTGTCTGCCAAAAATCATCTCCAACTAACTCCTGTGTGCTCATACTTGTTAATGGTGCAGTTATAGTCCATTCACAAGAAATGACAACCGCCTTCAATATGGACACTAATAGGGTGCATGGCGCATAGCTCAAATGGCACTATGGCACACGCCTTATCAAAGACAACATTTCAAAGATCTCTTGTCTCAAAATTTTTTTAAAGGAGAAAAACAACATAAAACAAAGAGACTCACTTTTTTCATAGATCACATTTTTTACTACAAACAAGTCCTAAAATACAATAATTGCTTTCTTCAATCGTGTGATTTACTGCATTTTCAAGCCTTTGTTGGGTTTTCATTATTTGTTTTAAACCAACACTAAGTTGGCTCAGACTTTCTTCTAATGGGTTCCTTATTTCTATCGACAATTACTGAATAATTTAGGTATGTGTTTTTCAAAACTTCTCTCTTTTCCATTATCTCTTTTTCCTTCTTGTTTTATCTTTTACACTTTTTTTTTATCTTTCTTCTTTTTCTTTTTTGGTTAATTTTTATTTCTTTTTTTCTTTTCTTCTTCTTTTTTCTTAAATAGCCTAGATATGATTGAAATTTTAAATTTTTTATTGCTAAGGTTGTTAAATCTTCACAAATTTAATAATTGGATAGTAACCAATTCTATGTTATTTGTTTTACTTTTAAAGACAAGAAGTGGAAGATTATTTGCAATCATTCCTTTACATGTAAAATTTGTTTGTATCATATTTTTGTAAAGAATTAATGATAAGATAAATATATTTTACATATTATGCAATGTTTTGCCATGCTTCAATAAGGCGTGTGCCACACCATGCCCTGTGCCATGGCTATAGAAAACCTCATGTTCACCTCAGTACATATAATACATTCCTACAATTTGTTGATTTCTGACCAAATTTTGTTTGGATAACAATGTCTAAACAAAAGCCAGTAACTGTATTTGATATGATTCATGCGATGTCCAAAATCACGGAACAAAAGTTAAATTAGTCTAAGCAACGGATTAGAGTAAAACTGTTATACATTATTTGAGAAGCATTGACAAAGATGATCATATGATGTATGATCCACACAAAAGAGATCTAGATAAGCATGGCTAAGATGCTCGATTATTTCTACAAATACAAAAGTCTATCAACAATGAGGTAATTGGCATGATTAATCATTGTAAGTTTGTTAAAGAATTAATGGAGTATTTAGATTTTCTGTGTTCCGAGAGAGGAAATGTTTCTCGAATCTATGAGATGTAAGGCATTTTATCATATAGAAAAACAGTATAAATTTCTTACAGGGTATTTCATGAAATTCAAGACTATTTATGAAGAATTAACTATGTAGTTGTCATTTATTTCCGATGTGTAAGTTCAACAAGAGCAATAGGAAAAAATGACTGTCATAAGTTTCTTGATAGGACTTTCCATTGAATTCAAGACAGTTAAGTCTCAAATTTTGCCTAGTAAAAAGATTCCATCGTTGCAAGATACATTCAGTAAGGTACTCCGCATGAAGAATTCACAACCTACAAAGCTTAGCAGTACCTTTTAAGTCAATATAGAATCGGAGTCAGGAAAGCAACAGAACAAGGGTAGTGATGGAAGAGGAATTTATATTCATGGATGGAATTTAAGAGGGATTGTGTACGATTATTATCACATAACAGGTCATCTAAAATCGTGATTGTAGAAAATTACAGTACAGGAATCAAAGAAGTCAATCAACACACGTCGCCTCTACGAATGAGGATGACAATTGTAGTTTCTGCAGATGAATTTGCTAACTCTTCTTAATAATAAGAATTATTATGTCCTCATTTGCTTTTGTTGCTGCAATGCTAAGTTAACCAAATGCATACCCTGTTTCATCATCTTCCAAATGGATTATTGATTATAGGGCTACAAATTATATGACAGGTAACTAGAGTCTATTCTCCACCTTTCACTCAAATAAATTTGCTTCCACTGTCACCCTAGCAAATGTGCTAATATCTAAGTCCTTAGATTTGGAATAGTTACCTACCACCATTAATTCCTCTGTCATTTGTTCTATAACTGACTTGCCTTTTAATCTTATTTTTATTAGTAAACTCACCCATACACTTAAATATAGCGTTTTTTCTTTTTTGATTATTGTTTGTTTTAAGATCTTATGATAAAGAGGACTACTCGTAAAGGACGTGAATTAGAAAGCCTTTACATTCTTGATACACAAGTGCCAAATCTATAACTTGCTCTAGAGTAGTTTCTCCCTTCAAAGCACATTGTCAATTGGGCCACCTATCTTTTCCATTGTTAAAGAAGTTGTGTCCTTGATTTAAAGTTTATCATCATTAGATAGTGAGTCTTGTTGGTTCGCCAATCACCGTCGTCTTAGTTTAAGTTCTAAAGAATAAATGAGCATCTAATCCTTTTAAATTAGTTCAATTAGATGTAACGGGTCCTTGTCTAATTATAAATAAAATTGGATTCAAATACTTTGTTATTTTTATCAATGATTATACTGGTATGACTTAGTTATATGTATTTTTTTGTAAAACAACTTTCTCAAGGTGGTGAATCGTATGACTTGGTCATATTTAGTGAAAAGTCATTTCAAGTTGTTTTATCATTTTTGTGCTTTTTTTGTTGAAATCAAAGCTCAATTTAATATTCTTATACAAACTTTATGAAATTCCAAGGAGTATTGATCAATACTTCGTCAATCTTCTATGATCAAAAATGGCATTACGCACCAAACTTCGAGTGTAAATACTCTATCCTAAAATGTAATCCGAAAGAAGGAATAGGCACCTACTTGAAACAGGACGTGCCCTATTATTTCAAATGAAAGACCCTAAAAAGTTTCAAGTTAATGCAATATTCACAACTTGTTTTTTCAATTAATCATATGCTTTTGTCAGTCTTAGATGATAAAGATATTTAGTTTCACTTGTTTTTTTAGAGATGTTCTTCATCTCACTAAATTAGACTAACAATCCTTGAAGTGCATTTTTCTTGGTATTCTCAAGTTCAAAAGAGATATTGGTGGTGTTGTCCTATTCTTGGTAGGTATTTGAGGTCAACTGATGTCACCTTTTTCAAGGATACTCCATTCTCACTGTCATGTGAAGGATGATGATCTCCTAATATATACTATCTCACTCTTTGCACCTAGTCCTGCCAAAGTTTATCACTTAGTCTACTCTCAATGATGCAACTCCTAAACCAATTCTTTTGTCAGTCCTTTTGTCATCAGATCTGATCCCATGAATTTTCGATTGTTCTTTGTAAAGGTAAGCAACGACGTAGTTATCTTGTTTCTTCATTTGTGTCTTATAAGCAATTATCAATATCTTCAAATTCATTCCTTGCATCTCTTAAATTTATAAGCGTTTTGAAGTTAGAAAATCCAGTCAAGCAGTTGGAAAGTTAGGGATGAAGAGTAAATCGAATCATTTTGTATTCTGCAAGTGTTCTGAAGTTGGTATTATCCTTTAGGTCATTTACATAGATGACATCATTATTACTAAAAGTGACATTGCAGGCATTTAGTCACTTAAATCCTTAATACATAGTAAGTTTCAGACTAAAGGCTAAGGGGCACTAGAATATTTACTAGGTATTGAGGTAATTAGATGAAAGAAGTTTACGTTAAAGAGAATATGTGCTCAATTTGCTGTCTGAAACAAGTTAAGAGCTAAACCATGTAGTACTCCAATAACCCCTAGCAGTCAATTCACAAAGGATGGGAAATTGTTCTAAGATCCTAAGCGATATAGAAGATTGGTTAAAATACTAAATTATCTTACTGTGAATTGCTCAAATATTGCGTATTCAGTCAGGGTTGTGAGTCAGTATGTGTCATCTCCAACAACAGATTACTAAATAGTTGTAGAACAAATTTTATGCTACTTCAAGGGAGTTCTAGGTCACAGTATTATATACAAGAATCATGATCATTCTAAAATTGAGTGTTTTCCAGACACGATAGGGTTGAGTCCAAGGAGGATCAAAAATCACTTTAAGATATTGAGTTTTTGATGGGGGAAACTTGGTTTTCTAGAAGAGTAAGAAACAAAATGTAATCTCTCTTTCAAATGCAGAATCAAAGTATAAGAGCAAAGCACGGTCAACATGTGAACTAATGTAGGTATATCTGCTTTTGAAAAGCAGGAGAAAAGGCCTTAATGCCTACAAATTTGTAGTGCGACAATCAAGCTGTTATACATATTACATCTAATCAATTGTTTCATCAACAAACCAAACATATCTAGTTAGAGTGTCATTTTATTTGTGAGAAAATACAAAAAAGGCCTAATCTCTACTGAATTTGTGAAAATTGGAGAACCGCTAGCAGATCTCTTAACAAAAGCCTTAAACAAGCTCGAATAGGCAATCTCTGTAACAAATTGGGCATCATTAACATTTATGCTTCAACTTGAAGAAGATTGTTGTAGGTTGTTGTAGATATAGTCACATAATCCTAGGGAATTGATTGTAATTATAAATATAGTAGATAGCTTATTTAGAGGGATTATGATTTATACACTTCCCTAACATAAGCTCCTAGAGTTGTATATATATATATACCATCCATTCTTAATAAAATACAAGAAAATATCTTTTTACTCCATTTAGATTAATTATTCTGTCATTTTTCTTTTGTATGATATTCATCATAGCTATTTATTAGAAATAACAATTATCCTAGTTTATAATTCCGAATTTGATGGTGCAAACATCACATTTCTTTCAAAGTCTCGTTCTTATTATATGTATACTCTTTAATGTTGACAACATCCATTAAAAATTTAGGCCAATAATTGAGTATGAAATATTTTACACAAGCACTCCATGTTTATTGTTAAAAAATAATAGGAAGAATTGAAGCATGTTTTATTGATGAAATTTCAACTCAATTTATAATGTGGGATTGAGAAGGCTTTATGCAAGTACCATAAATAGTTCTGTTCCTTACATAATTCTAATTCTACCATACAGGAAACAAAAGTAGGATACAAAAAATATCTAAACACACAAACTAAGAAAATATAAATGTATCAAATCACACTAAATATACTAAAATATTCATTCATAAATATATACTCAAATATTCTAACAAATAACACTTCCCTTTAAGTTAAACACAGTGAACTTCATGAATGTTCAACTTTACGTTCAACTTGAACTACCAAGACCTAAATGCAAACTAGTAACTATAGTAAGGCAACAAACATATAAGGCAAGTTGGTTATTTCTCCATTCATGACAAAAGTACTCAAAGGAATCAATGCAGTCATTGATAAGATTAGTCAGAAGCCCAATAGTCATGCGTTATTGAATACATAAGGCCATCTATGGTTGATCATAATTTCCACCAGTTCTGCAACATCTGCAATTCTCTGAGCCACAGGCAAGCTTGAAACTTGAAGAGTTTTAAAGAGGATACGCATCATTCATACTAGCAAGCATAACAACAATCAATAGCCGACAAGAAATAAGTGTCATACTTCAATGAATGATAGATAGGCCTGCAATTAAGTCGAAGGACTAACAAAAGATATAGCTAGCCAAGCAGCAAATCACTAAATTATTAGAGTGACACATTTTTTTCAGACCCAAACAACTCAAGCATTAAACTAGCTCAAAATTTTAAAAGAGTCCAAACTTCAACCATAGCCAAATAAAGTAGCCCATAAAACCTAAAAGAAACAGGACTTATAAACATTATAAAACCAACATATAAGAAGCAACCTGTGTAGTTATAACCCAACTTAAAGACCAGGCTAAGAGTTCAGCCCAAACTAAAATATATAGCCCAATTAGAAGCTCAACAAAATACCCCACAAACATATCTTAAAGGCCGCAGAAGTAACTAAAGCCCACAGAAAAAAGCCCAGAATAGAAGCATGTTAGACATGCACACACAGGACACAGCAACCAAGTTTTGATTTGCAATTTCAGTCACCCAGGGTGGCAACACAGTGTTTGCACAATGGTTGGATGCATTGTGAAGGTCATGGATGTTCTCCTGGGCACTTAGCGGCGGCCACTCAAAACTACAATTAGAGCACAAGCAATGCAAGGGGGAGAAATTTTGTTCGTCAGTGGCTTGAAGAAGAGGAGGTGTGGTTTTAGTGTGCAAATTGCATGACTTATGGCTATGGTGGGAGTTTCGGCTAATGGGCAGCGAAAATTAGGGGTTTTTTTGGGACCATCAATTTGAGAGGTGACAGTGGCAAAAATTGTTGGTGGGCAGCACCTAGGGATTTTAATGAGCAGGCACTTGAAGCTTTGAGAAGGGCAACAAGATTTCTGGTAGGCAGCTGCATGATTTGGCTACGATTCTGGTTGAAATTAGATTTTGGGGATTAGGGTTTCAATTTTAAGGATATTCACTATTTTACTTTTTTCTTAATTGTTTGGGGGAGAAAATATAAAAAGATAGGATCATACGTGCTCTGATACCATATCAGAAAATAATTAAAAAATTGAACTATGCTTCATTGATGAAAAACCCATCTTAATTTAAAATGTACGATTAGGAAAGCATTACAGCCAATACCAAAAATAGTTTTATTCCTACCATAATTCTAATCCTACTACATAGGAAACAAAATATATAAAATAGGATACAAAATATATCAAGACACACAAACTAAGTAACCAAATATGTATCAAATTACACTAATTGTACCCAGTTATTCTAGTGTGTGTGTGTGTATTCTTACATATAGACCACAGAGGGACTCTCAAATACATAATGAATTAGGAAGTTACAAGATAATTGATCATAAAAACTGTTAAGAAGTCAAATCTTCACGTTTTATGATCAAGAAACTTTTCCAATATAATTTTCTAATTTTAACTTTTTCGGTGCTCACTTCATTGCTTCTGCACATATCTACTCAAAAGAGAAAGGTCAACCAAATTCTGGTCAACTTGATCAATTGTTTGAAGCTCCAATGTAAGGCAGAAAAGAAAAGGAAGAGAACTTTTATATTTGGCCTTTTGGATATCCTGTGAAAGTTTAAGTTTGTGTTGATAACTGAACATGTAAATTACCACAAGTGCTTTGGGAAAAAAAAAGGAAGAACAAGAAGAAACATACTGAAACAACACAATAATAAGTTTTTCATGGTATACCAGATGATGATAATAAGCAACGCTAATGTATCTATTGTTTGACACCAATTGCAGTAAGAATAAGTTTTTAAGGCAAATAACTATAGGTTTTTCTCTGGAATCCAATACTATCTTCAAAATTCTTCACTATTAAGGCATGTACTGTGCTTGCTCTTCTTGGATCAGTCAGTGGAAATAAACTGGAAATTACTATTACATGGCATCATTTTCCTGTGAAGATGCAAATGCAAAATCATTTATAACCAAAAAGACGTCACCATGAAAATCATACCCTGAAATTGTTCAAACATGTAGTTCAGATTTTGGATCCACAAAAGCATATGGCACAAATAGTCACTTGAAATATCAACACAAGATGACAAAGCATATGCTATCCAGCAAATATTCATGGACAACTGAGAAACTATGTACCTCGAAATCAGATATTGGTTGGTTGCATTCATGGCATCTAAAACATTCTGGATGCCAAATGGCATTCATACAATTCAAAAATCTTCCATGGCTAATCTCTGTGTTACAACCAGCACAAATCCTACCACAAGAAACGCAATTAAGATTATCAAGCACCTCATGAACTTGGGTTGTGAATGTGTGATTGGTACTCATGGAAATCAAGGAAACAAAGGTACATATTTGGGTATGAGTTTGCTTGTTAAACTATCACATTCAAAAGCCATGGTCAAAATTATAACACAAAATAATATGTTATCACACAAGAAATCAGTGTCAAAAAATCTGTTTACCTGAAGCTCACAGAATAGGGGAAAGGTATAGGTTGGTAAAGGTTATCATTTCCATGTTCATATCCATGTTCATATCCATTTTCATATCCATCTCCAGTATCACTGTCATCCTGACTTCCTGACTGTGGTGGAGACTCAACCTCTAAGCTCTCCTGAAGAGCCCTAGCAAGTTGTTCATCTTCTTCCAATTGTGGTTCAGTATCTATCAACACAAGTTATTCATTAGTAAACTGGCACAAAAGTCTGTGTTGTACAATAAAAGAGAGTGATCAGCACATTGAGAAAGATACATCATTCAATACTAATTACTAATATATTCCCTCACAAGCAGGTAGTATTGTTTTCGTGAAGCCTTTGAACGTGAACACTTTTTCACAAATGGGAGGTGGTGAGATTCGAGCTCAATACCTTTATTTGGCCTGGATTTGTTAACATGTTAAATGACTATCTCATCTAAAAGCAAAGCTCCAGAGAGATGAATCACTTAATATTTGATTGATCTAACACACAACATGCAACCAGTGCATTACCAGAAGACAGCTCTAAGTAATGAGAAATGCATTTTACTAACAAAATTGACCAGAGTCTGGACCAAGAAAGTGAAATTTTTCAATAGCAGACAAGATTTGTATAGAAATGAATGGAAAACCAGGCAAAATAATTAAAAGGTTTATGCATAAAGTTCAACGGGGAAGAATTCTTAGAAGGACTAATGTGCATGTGAAAGGCAATCAAATTTCCAAGTTTTATCTATTCCCTAGCTCCCCAATGAAACTATATTTCAAAGAGTGGTTATTAAATTTTGCAAGCAGAAAGCCAGAGGCTCACCAATCACAGTGTTTCGTCTCTGATCTTCTTCAGCAAGAGATAATGCAATGGCATGGTCTATGTCTTCAATCTCTGAGAATGAATCCTGTACCGTTGTTCATCAATAAGCTTCTCATTGAAAAGCATCAATAAGCAAATAAGAGAAACATTTTGTTATAAATCCATTATAGCAAATGTAAGTCACGCCAGATAATCCAAAATAAAACCAGGTGTGAAACAAATATACCTTCATCCTCTCAGATTACACAAATAACACAGACTATGTCAAGACGACAATCATTCTGCATAATAACAAGTGTGAATAACCCAGCTCAGAATCCTTAAGTTGAATAACATTTTCATTGGGTTATGGTGTCTACAAGATTCTTTTTATTATTGTCTTTTCTTTTTCAGTTGCGAAGCCATAAGTCAGTTACTCCTACAAGCTAGCAAATGTAATTTTTATCTAGATGTAGGGCACATCAAGGCCTGAACGCAACAAGAGAAAAATCAGGCTATACGATAGCCGGAGATCCTATGTAGCACAGATACAGTATAAGATGTTAATATATTAATAATCAAGTAGGCCAAAGTTAATAGCAAGTTTCTGAACAAAGAGTCCAGCTTTACATGAAGATGGATTACAAAATCGGTCAATTATACTATCTAAATGGAAGTCTGTTTCTTGAATCTTCCAAAGCTTCATTGAGTAGTGATCTCAAAAGAATAAATGCATTCAATTCAAGAAAACGTATTACATGCTTCCAAACAAAGAATAAACGAAGGAATCCACCATCATATTTCAGAAAAACATATCTAAAAATGAAAATGCTAAAATGTCCAATGAAGTTACGCCTCTCTTGCTGAATAGCAGGTAGCAATAACATCACATTTACAGTAAGCCATATCACAAGAAGATGGCAGAAAATGTAAGAAAAAAATACTTACCCATGAAGCAGTTGGAAAAAAATACTTACCCATGAAGCAGCTGGAAAAAAAATACTTACCCATGAAGCAGTTGGATGATTGCCCATTGTCTCGGCTCCAAATCTCCAATCATACCGGCCCTTTGAAAGTTTATGGTGTGAACCCTTTAAAATTTTGCTGAGCCAACCCATTAAGCAAAACACAGTTGGCACATATCCAGCGAAGCCTTACCCTACACCAGACTATACCATATTTCTGTAAAAGCATAATACAGTGCTTTAAAAAGAGCAAAGAGGGGAGCGGTTGGAGAAAGACAAGTACACATTAACAGAGAATAGAGAGGACCAGTGGATTTCAAATACAGGCTGAACACCTTGGTCTGCGGGTTTTTTACCCCATAAAATAACCCAATAAATATGAAGTGAAATTTTCCTGAAGTTCTGTTTTCTCCTACATACATTCATCGTTGATGAGTGGAATTTTTCTCGTTCAAGGTCTTGGTTGGTAATCAGGTGACCTAATCCTCCGAGCTACAACAGATATGGAACATAATAGAAATAACCTACAAAGCAATATGAAAATGCCTCACCAGAATCCTATTCTAGAAACCAGAATTATATAGAGTAGGACAGACTACAGTGCAAAAATACATTGTTAAATACAAGGTAAGGAGCATCCCTAGCAAGAAGCTGCCCTGTAAAATGGCAATGCAATTTACAGCCTACAAGGAAACAGCTAGCTCAATGCAGCAAATAGGGGAAAACAAAGAAACCCACAAAAAGGGGCACAAGTACAATACCAACTCATGCAACAATCACTAACCTTAGAGCCCAAATGCTGCGAGCATCAAACGACAGAATTGAATAAATCAGAGTGACAAATGCACCTCTAATTGGCGGCCAGAAGTGTATGCAACAAACCAAATAGTATGATCAACCCACCTCAGCGTGTTTTCCAAAATCTACACAATCAGAAACGTCGTATTTTAACAAAAGACGAAAGAAATCATACAATGGGACTTAGCGGCTCACCTCAATACAAAACCCCCAGAATCTGCAGCAATGGTGGAAGCCGAAAAGCCACTCAGATCAAAAAGAAAGAATAAGTTTGCAGCAAAGCAAGCATCGTCAATAACGGTCCAATGATGATTAACGAACCCTATAGCGCTTTAAATCCAAAAGGGGAATTTTGACGCAAAAATGAAAACCTTTTCGGGGACGAAAATATCAGTTAAAATCAAGAATCTTCATCTTCTCCCAAAATGAGAACTGTAAACTAGAAAAACAGAACCAGTAAACAAGACGATGAATGCCCAGAAATCTCTGCAATTCAAACAGCCCACCAAGAAACCAAAAATATATCTTGAGGGAAAATTGTTATACAGTTGGAATCAAATCTGATGAATAGTTTTTAATATATATACATATACATCAAGAATCTCAAAGTCAGTAATTTGCTGAATCAAAAACACCAAAAACAGTTGACTAGAGAAGCATCAACCGCAGTTCGATGTTTTCCTGAGTGGTTGAATTTGAACGGTTGGAAATACTACAATGTATATGTCACGTGGTCCTGTTTTGCCCTTCTCCAGTTTTTATTTTTATTTTTCACAAAAGGATACACCATAAGCTTTCCTGAATAAAAGACTCAGAGACAGGGAAAAAATCTAATAAAATAAAATAAGTAAGACTATGTTTGGAACAGGCGTTGTAGTGTGAGGTGATTATTGGTGAGAGTTATGTTGTAATGTGTAATATGTAATATGTTTGGAAGCAAGATTTTGATAGAATGATATATATATATATATATATATATATAATATAATAATATTTAGATGGTAGTTTTAAGATACAAATATATGTCAATGTGAGTGTGTGTTTATGTGTGTATAAGTATTACTTTGATTGTAATAAATACAATGATTGAAAAATAATTAGTTAATTATATATGTAAATGAGAGAAAATTATAATTTAAATTTGAATGAAATTTTTTGTTAATTGATATGCTTGTATAAAATTCGGTGGATTGTGTGAAGGTTGAAAGAGGGCTTCCAAACATGGCCCAAGAGTTTGTTCTTTCTTTTTTGTAATTGTGGGATTGATGAAATGTGCACCTTTTGGACAGTGGAACACTGAATCATTAAAGTGAAAAAGAAAAGCACCTACTGTCTCCGAAGGAATATATATATATATTTTTTTTTCATATAATAGTGGGATAAGATGTTGAATGATTGTAATTACATTAAACAGTATGCATTTCTAAAATATTCATTTTAATTTTTTTTGTTATATATTCAAAAGACAAATCTTTTGAACTATTTGCTACTATTGATTCTTATGAGTTTGCTCCTCACAAGTTCATCCACTTCAATGCAAATCTAACATGCACAATGTTGTTAATCTCACACTCAACTTGTCTGATTTAACAAAAAACTAGCCAATGATTTGGATTGGTTTAGGTGGGCACCAATATGGTTAGTTTTTATTTATTTATTTATATTATTTAAATTTGGTAGAAGATGATGAAAGAGGAAATATAAGAGAGGATGAGGAAGAGTAAGAGAATGAGAGAAAAAGAATATATTGTATGAAAAAAAGAAAAATAAGTATGAATCATAAATTAAAAAATACTGAAAAGGTAAAGCCACATATAGAAAGCAAGAGAATATATAAAAAGAAAAAATTTGATTATACTGCACTGATTCTAACAACTGTTTATTATTAATTTTTTAATTAAATAATTAGTTTATACATAATAAATAAGTTATTTTAAAACTAATAAATTAATTATGTCCTTTTCCCAAATAATAGTATTGCACCGATTTGTTTGCAAATTAGATATGCAATTTTAAATATTATCATTTTTTTTTAAAGTTATTGATTGAATCAACACGCGAGCTTGTGTGCACGCGCACACACATATTGTAAATTGTATAGGTTTTTAGGGTTGGATTGGATCGGTAGAACTGATTAAATTACTGAACCATTGTGCTATTCGATTTTTTTTATGTATTGCTTCTTTTTCAACATAATAAAATTTTTAAAACTTCAAATATGATTTTTTTTTTCACACAATAATTCTCCCAACACGAGTTATGAATGTTTATTTTAAAATTTTCAATAATTTATTAGTGTTAAAAATACACTTAAATTAAACATTGCCTATCACCATATTTGACCTATTTTCTCTAACTTATAAATGCATTTTAAATATGTTTAAATATTATTAAATAGTTTGGTTCGTAAAATAGTAAAAGTTCAATTTAAAAAAAATAATGGAAATCCTAAGCAAATGTATTTGACTCAATAAAATAATAATAAATATTAAAAAATAAATAAAACTATAATCACTAACTATAAAATATACAACTCAAAGTCGACACAATATAAAATTAATTACATAAGTCAAGAAAAAGAGTGTTATGTTTGTTTTACTTCATAGCATCCAAACTCACACACTTTAGTTATTATAATTTCAAATTTTTATTTATTTCTCTCTTTTATTTTTACATATATTTTTAAAAAATATGCCAAAAAAACATTTACCTTAAAACATAAACAAACATACCACTTTATTTTTAACAATTTGTTTTATTTTCTTCATTGTCATTGTTTTCCACTTTTATCTAGTGTTTGAAAACAAAATTAATTTAGTTCATGAAACTTAATTTTGTAATTTTTTTTTCAATAATGTAGAGCACTTTTTTTTATTTGAAATTTTTATATTGAACTGGCTTGGTTTAATACAATAAAAATGTAAGCAATTGCTAGTTATATTTATTAGTGTTAGTTTTTATTACAAAATATCAATTGATACTTTATAAATTCTAAATTAAAATTTATTAACTAGACTTGTTTTTTTAATCAATGTATATAAATATTTATAACCCACAAATCTGCCTGCAAAAAACTAACAAAGCGGTTGACCTAAACTAAACAATTTGAGAACTTTTATCACCTGTTATAGTTTAGATTTTTTTGAACTTGTTGACATTAGGTTAACTTAATTATTTTGTATAAACCTAACAGAACTTAATCGTGCAAAACCTTTTTAAAGAGAAAACATGGTATTAGCAATAATACAATGGTATAAATAAGGTTCAATTCCTTATATTAACTAACTTTTGATCTTTTAATGTTTCATCAAATATATCCCTGGATTAATTACCTAATACCAATACTGTATGTTAATCCTCCATATTTTATAATATCTACTTTTTGTCTCTAATGTTTCACCAAATATACCCACAAATTAATTCACAAATCCCAACTGGCTCGTTATATTTCTTTTCAAATTCGAATAGAGTTAATTAATTTTATTATTAATCTTTTCCTAATTTATTTTTAATTATCAACAAAAAGTTATTTATTCTTTTCATACATATTCACATATATTATATAAAAAAGATATAAAATATTATTTTTAATAGAATTTTTTATTTATATTCAAACAATAAAAACACGACATCAACTTTTGGTACTTACATTAAAGTTTACATAAAACAAGTTTAATTATATTTGCATATTTGTGTACCTTAAGTTACCATAAAAATTTTATCACATCAATGCAGTATCTTTTTTATTTTTACACACACAAAATGCATGTTCGATTGCTAGTTGTATATTAAACACCACTATAGTGGCAGCAATTTTATTTTATTTTGAAAATATTAAAATACCCATCTTCCATTTTTTTTTTTTTGTTTTTTAAGTTTTTTATATTTTCCTTTTTTCATTCCACCTAAACTTTATTTATTATAGTTCTTTTTATTTAGTTTTCTGTTTGATGCTTTTCAGTTTCTCTCATTTATAAAAATTTCTAATGCATTTTAAATTTTTAATAATTATAATTTTATTACATTAAAAAATACAAGTTCTATATAATTTAAAATATTAATAAAACATAATTTTATATACGCACATAGTGAATTATATTTTAAATTTTATATGCACATTTGTACAAAAATCTCTAAGTAATACTTGCTTATAAAATTAAATAAATTAATATCAAGAAGCCACTTTTCATCATCGCGCCTCTTTAATTATGGTATTGTAGACTATAAACATAGATAATGATTTATGGCCACCCGTTATAGGTTGCAAACTTGACGTGCAATAATTATGGGCTTTAATTTTGTAATTAATGCTTTAATCCTTTATCATCAGCATATACATTCACCGCTAAATACGGCATGAGAATGAGAAATTGCGGTCATAATTCATTTAGTAATAAAATCATTAAAAAACCCACCACAAGGGGAAGAGAAAAGGTTTGGTGTAACACCCAACTTGCCAACGCCTCTAATCTTGTCTACAACTATAATAATAATAATAATAACAACAACAATAACAATAAATACAATGGCATTTTGAAGATATAGCATTCATCAAGATTTACTCTTATTAGTTTAATTAACTATTACTATAGTAACTGTTATTTGGTATTAAATGTAAATAGATAAAACTACTCAATTTTATTGGTATATTACTTCTTTATTCTTTTTATATTTTCTTTTTCTGTCACTCCCAAATAAAATTTACTTTTTTACTAAACCTTTTTATTTCTATCTCATTTAATTATATAAGTTTTTAATACATTTTAAGATTCTTAATAATTTTATTGATATTATTAAATTTTTAAAAATACAATGTTTTATAATATATAATTTTGGATAATTATACATACAAATATATACAGTGGATAATTTTTATTACATGATAAATTGCAAAAAAAATATACATGCAATATAATTTAAAATTTTGATTTAATATAAAAAAATTATGCATTTATACAATAATTTAAATTATAAATTTTGCAAGCACACTTGTTGGATGTGCGTCTGTCGTTTTTTATGTGATTCTTATTACTTCCACGTTCCAACTTAGAATATGTGACCTGGGCTAAATCTTGGGCTATAGCCGTTTTAATGGGCCGCATAAACAAAAGAGTATCAGGGCTCGGCCCAACAACAATCCCTTACAACCAGACGTTTGCTATTGAAAATTTTTGCATCTTATAATCGAATTTTAATATTGAAGTTTTGAAATTTTTATAAATAATAGGAAATTAAATAGGACCACCAAAAAAATTTAAAAATATTTTTGAAGTATTATTATAAATTTAGAAATGAAAGCAGCAAAAGAGAGATGTCATCTTTACAGTTCAGCTGTAGTAGCCATCCCACTAATGGCTTTTTGTCCCAGAAAGCGACGCACTGAAACTCTCCTACTTAAATATGACAGAGAGGTGCAGTTTGGGGTTGTTTGCTGTCCAATTTGAAGGTGGAGCCTTGGCAATTATTTGCAAACCTGTGGGGGCCAACCTATAAATAATAACATTATAATTTTGGTGGTCAGGACTCTTCATTTGACAGCTGACATTTTGCATCGAGGGCCCTTCATTTAATGAAATTAATATTTGTGGGATGAATTTAAATTTTGTCAGCATGCGCCTTTGTCCATTAATGGGTGGGAAAAGTATTGAACTGCGCTTTTCTTTTTCTCCTCTTTTGATACATTGTATGATTACTAAAGGTGAGGAGGGGAAGACAAATTCCTTTTTGCACAATTATATTTTAAGAGTTTTTGGTGTTCATAAAATGTCGAAATTTATGTATTATTCTACATCATACAGCACAATGTTTCATAAAATTTTATAATTTATAAAAGTTTTGTACTTGCATTGAATGCGTCATCTTTGCTAGTATATGTGTATACATTATTGAAAAACGAATCTATAATTGCGTTATGGTGATAATATATGTTTTTTTAATGATTATTTGATTTACATCCATATACACTCGTATGTATGTATATATAATAGTAAAAATAATTTTGAAAGGAGATGTAAGATAAAAGACGAGGAAAGAAGAAACAAAATGTTAATTTAAAAAGAAGAGAAAAAGAATTAGAAGAATAAAAAGAGAAAAATTAAAAATAAGGGTATTTTAGCCTATCCACAATTAAGACCAGATTAGTTATTGTAAGGCCTATAAAGTTAATTAAATAGAACAAACAATATAATATAAAAAAAAAGTAATGGTATATTAGTAATTATATGTGAGTACGTTTTGGTTGTTTAATTATGGGTAATGGTGTAAAATTACTACAAAAGAGTAATAGTATAAATTCATTAGGTGAAATCAAATTAGTTGTAAACTCTTAATATTACAGTAAAGGCAATTCGTGCTGTGCACGTGCATGTAAAATTTAAAATGTAATTTATATATATATATATATATGTATATAGTTATATTTTTACTATATAAACATTTTAAATTATGTATATGAGTCTATTATTTTTTTATTTATGATCTAAAAATTATTTACTTTAATAAAATTAAATTAAATAATTTTATTAATGGTAATGAAATATAAATTCTTACTTTTTAAAGTATCTTAAAAATGTATATAGAATGAGAGAAAAATTAAAAGAAAAATCAGATAAGAAGAAATAATTAAATAAAATTCAATATATGTTAAAAAAGAGGCATTTTAGTTTTTATACTTTTCTTTTTTTCTCACTCACATATACCCTTCCAAAGATTTGAATTTATGTCTTTATGAATGAAATAATGAGTATCAAACTATTAGAGTAACCCACAACGGACTAGTTTTAATTCTCGAAGTACTAAAGGTAGGTATTATAGAGGGTTTAATTATAACCAATACTATATAAATTTATTAAAACAGTATTTTAGAAAATATATTAAATGACTAAAGTCTGTAATCATAAGGAACGCCTATAATAAATAGTGTGCATGTGTATATTTGTAATTTAGTTCGACCAAAATGGAGGTTTATAAATCTTTACTGATAAACTCTAATAACATGAGAACAAAAATGTTAATAGACAAAGTGATCATAATAATGTAAACTAGTGGGGCGCACAAAGTCGTTTAGCTATTAACATTGTGTAGGTCCAAGTATGTCTGCTTTTGATCTTTGCTGTTTACAAATGTTTTGATGAATGGTGGAGAAATATGTTCTAAGGAATTAATAGGAAATACGCATTCAAGTTGTACTTGTTATTGTTCTAGGTCTTATTTGTAGCAGGGCCCTTGAGAACAATGTTGTCTGCGGCTTTTAATCTATAGTAAATAAAATTGACAGATCAAATAGGAGAAGATAATATTTTATAAAGGGGTTTTTTCTTATATAATAATAAATAAAGTGAATTCAATGTGATAGGCTTTTATTGAATTGAAAGATCACAGATTACTTTCCAATTTAAATGATGTTGGTGCAATAGTTACTGATCTTTTTACGTTTTTGTTTTCTATTGAATTAATGATCGATTATATTGTTATAACTGAATGTTAATTTTTAACATGACAATTATATTTTTTGTAAATATATTGATAATATATAATTATAAATGGACTATGACGGACTTAAATAAGTCAACACTCACAAATTATATCACTCAAACAAATCACAATTACTGGATAAATTTCAAGTGTGATGTGCACCCATGTACAAGCTTATATGTATATTAATGCGTGTATTTGTGTACATTGGAAAAAAAAAAAACAAACATATACATATGTAGATATATATAAATTAAATAATTAAATGAATGTATCGTGATGAAGGCAATACGTGTTAATTTCTTATAACCTATAACAATTTATTAGAAAAATAAAGAGAAGGGCGCTGAATCGTTGAGTGCTAGATATTAATAAAATAATTAATTTAATTAAGTTAAAGAAACATGTATACTATAATAAAAATGTGTAATGAAATGTCAGTTGTTTAAATGGTTAATGCTGTAAATTATATGAAAATAATTAGTACAACAAACAACGGAAAAGCAAAATAGAGATAACAAAAGTTTATTTATGTGATTCGAACATAACATTTTTATATTTGTGAGCCACGCCCATAAAAATCCAATAACAAATATTATGACAAATGTTAGGACAAATTAACTCTCCTAATACAAATATACTCACTCAAGCTAAACTCTTTTTAGCCTTTATTTCATTAACAAGTTTCTAGCCTAAATTCTCAATGCAACAAGTTTTTGCCTCCCTTTTGACTTCAACTCTAACGTTGATGCTTGAGTTGCTTCTCTTCGAAGGATGTTAAACTTCAATTGAATTACTTGAATGATTGTGGATGCATGGGAAACTCTCAAAGTATTCGGCCACTTTATTATTTTTCTTCTCAAAAATGTTGATCAAAATAAAAAACTTTTTTTCAAAATAAGTAAATTACTCACAGCACGAGTCTCTTAATCAATTCAATAAATTCACCCTCGAATGGTGTGTTTTGTCACTTAAAATGCATATATGTTTTTAACACTTTTGCCTGTCTAAAAATTGTCAACCTTATTAGCCTCGTGGATAAAAATGAACTTCCAAAAAATCTAGTTGATTATTTTTAGAATATTCGAATCATTATTTGCCATGTTGGGATAGTTAGTACAATATAGTCAAAATTTTCTTCCTTCCTTAAGTCTCAGCCGATCAAAATCTCCCTTAATCATTTGATTGTTCACTGCAAATCATGCCATAATCAGCCAGATATGGTTTGATTAAGATATGGTTAACTATCAAATTTACTCTGTATTATTGTGAATAAGGTAAACAATTTATACCTAGACCCACTGATCATAATCTTAATTCTCATAAGATCGACAAATCATTCAAATATCTCTATGACATGGAAGGGGGAATCCAAATAAAATCAATAACCTCAATCTAGCTTTGCTGTTATCCTCAGACAAGTTACCTTAATTTCACACATTCCATAAAAATAAATTTGCCATCTCAAGTGTCACTTCGACTGCCGCATAATTTATTGGAATTTGTGTCTAAATAATGACAACTTACAAAGGCATACACAGGTGATGCTAACATAAGATAATAGAAAATAGGCACACAAAAGTCTGTCTTGCTAATAGCGACCACCAAACAAGAAAATATTTCGAAAAAATCTCAAGACTACCAGATTTATAATTTATTAGAATACGTGTTGCTTAATGAATAACGTTTTCGCATGGGACGAATTTCGGTGATATATGAACATATAATTAATTATATTTAAGTTGAATAACTAAATTCTACCTAATCATGCCAAAACTTTAATTTATTTTTTTATACTGTTGAGCAAACATCCGAACTTGCATTATTTTTCGAATAAGATTTAAATTTGAAAAGTTTTTTGGTAACTTTTACATCATATTTTCAACTTAAAAATACATCCTTGAGAATTATTGCAACCAGATTAATTGTATTATACTTGAAATTTTTTTTTTCAACATCCCAATAAATAATTATTTTACTGTTTTGATCAATTAACAATGACAAAGTTTTATCATTTAAAAAGTATGCATTTTTTATATTTTTAATTTAAATTTAATATTTTAAATCACTTTAATTTATGCTCTATAAACTTCATATTTTTTTATACTCTGGCCTGTAATGTGGCAAATAAATTTGGTAGAATATTGCGTTCATAAGAATGTGATTCTGAAAGTCTAGTACATTTAAAATTATTTAAAAAACAACGTTTCCATTTTAACTGTATTTTCATTTTTCTCTTTGGAGCCATGCCAGAAGATATTTTGAACTT
The DNA here is from genome assembly GCA_019155195.1 of Avicennia marina. Taxonomy (NCBI): domain Eukaryota; kingdom Viridiplantae; phylum Streptophyta; class Magnoliopsida; order Lamiales; family Acanthaceae; genus Avicennia; species Avicennia marina. Next base: position 3,022,518 of record CM032781.1, on the reverse strand, counting down.
TTGACATAAATTTGGATATATATAATTTGAATTCAATAAATGTGCTGAGATAAATTAAGAATTATTAAATTGAAACTTAATATATGATAGTAATATATTATTATTAGAGGATAATTGTAAAATCATTGCAATTCCTTTTTTTATAATCTCCTCTCCGTTTTAATTTTAAGGATTATTACAATAGCAGTTTCGAGTATTTGGAAATTATTCTACATTTAAATCCAACAAATTTAACATACAAATACATTGCTCATATTTGATGGCGCATTATGGTGCACAGACCCGGACGTGATATATAATGATATTCTTTTAAAAGTTTAAAACACAACATAATTTAATTCGACATGATTTCTTAATATGTCCTAACACACACACACACACACATATATATAATGGATAATTATTGATGTAATTAAACACAAATATATATGCACATATGCCTAAATATTTGTATAAGATATATGTATATATATATTTTTGATAATTTAATAAAGAATAATAATTAAGTCATATAAGTGATGGTGTGGTAATTCTATACATGTAAGTATTATATTATATATTGTAATAAGGGGGAAAATCCTTTCTGCATAAATAAATAATATCAAGAGAGAAAAGTGAATTGAAATAAGATAATTTACAGTCTTAATTATTTACCCTTTTAATTTGTTGCCGATGCATTTAGTAAATTGTATTAAAAAGATAATAGTTGTATAAACCATATATTTGCTCACTCCCCCCTAAACATGTAGCATTTTTCAAAAATGGAGACGCCAAGCCCTGTCCTTATTATAAATATTAGATTATACACAATTTTTTTGTTAGAATTACTGTAAAAATGCATTATAAGTGTCCATCTTCACTTTTTTTTTTTTGTTTTTTGGGAATAGTAATGGATCTTTTTTGGGAATAGTAATGGATCTTTACTTTGGTCAACAACAATTACGGGCTTTTCCAATATCTCGTTTATTCCTTCATTTTTCTCAAGCTCATTTTGTAGTAATAAAACGATCAATTACTTATTCCATAAACACATAATGAATGTTTACATGCTTCACTGCCAAAATGTTACCAAATAGGGACTAAAATTAGGGACAATTAAAAAGCTGTTCCAATTTGACATGAAATTAGGATGGTAAATCGACGTTGTTTCAAAGTCGTTATAAAAGCCATCCTAAAGTAGTCATTGTTAGTCCTTGGAACAAGCCATTTCAAAGCCATTCTTATCTAAAACTACATTATTCTTGTCATTACAAAATTTGGAATGGCAGTAAGAACTCGTCCTTAGTTGGGGACACTTTTGCTCAATTATCTTAAATTTTGAGACAACTTGTTAAATGCCATCTCAAATAGAGATTGATATGTATTTCCGTTCCTAACAATAGGGATGGGTACTTTCTAGTCATCCCTAATAGGTACACAAGTACCCATGCTAGAGGTTGGGATAGTTAGACTTAAGCCATCCCTATATCGAGACAAGTATGACAAGGCCGTCTTAAATTGTGATGGCCAATGTTCATTGTCCCAATGTTTGGGACAGTTGTGACATAGTCGTCCCAAATTGTGATGGTATGCTTAGTCATCTCAAAATTTGGGGTGGCCTAATTAAGATTGTCCTTGTTTGGGACGCCTTTAGGACGATCTACAGGTCGTCCTATTTTGCGAAAATCTTAAAAATCATACCCATCCATTCATTCATAAAAAACTCAATATCTCCCTCATATTAGTGTTCCATTGCTAATAGACAGACTTTTTTTACGTAAGTTATTTCTGTTATTTGTGTTATCTTGCCATTTGTATTTGTTTTTTGAGTGTTGTGCACATGCGCGCGCACTCCCTCTCCTAATGCATATAAGCTCTCAATATTAAAATTATTTTGTTGGTGAATGATAAATTAGTTAGGAGGGGATGAAAAGGGTTTATTTAGCGTGAGTGATTGGTGATTTATTATATAGATATGAGATAATATTGAATATCATGATATATACTACTTGTGGACCTAAATGTAATGTTTTCAATATGGAATTTATTGTCATTGAATGTTTCATCAACTAGATAGTGACATTCTAATATTGGAGTATTGTAGGAAAAGAAAATTGAGGGAAATTAGGTTTTGGATGTACCAAAAGAACCAACCAGGCCGTTGGGATTGAAACTAGAATTTGAGAATGTTATGAATGAATTTGTGGATTGGGCGAGCATACAGTACGACTGCATGGATGGAAACAAAATTAAATGTCCACATCATTAATGTAAGAATAACAAGTTTCTAGACCTAGATGAATTGACGGTTCACTTGTTTAGGAAAGGAATCAGGCACAATCATTTCAACTAAACTAACCATGGTGAAACTCTTGTTTATGTAATATCACATGAGAATTGAGTAGTCATTTTGCAACATGACCAACAACAATGTAGTGTTGAATTGGGAGCATTGTATTGTGTATGATGCAACTAGTCGTCATAGGGGTAGGAATGGGAGGTGTAGGTCTATCTTTTGTACTGGAGTTGGGCCATGATGATGATTTGCATGATGATGCCACAATAGGGTGCCCAGACATCATTGGCTTGAGTGATTGTTTTGTTTATGTTCTTTAGGTGGTAGATGAACCTTTTTACAGTAGATGTAAAAATTTCTCACAAGCATCGACAGTTGCAAGACTAGTGAATATTGAGGGGAAGTGTAACATATAGTAGAATATAACATGCCACAGAACTTGTATAATGACATGGGTAGATTGATTGAGGACATGTTCCCATGTGACAATTGAATGCTACCAAACTTTTATAACACTAAATGGTTGATTAGGAAATTAGAACTTCCTATAGTGAAGATTGATTATTGCAAGGCCAAATGCATGTTGTTTTAAAAATTTTATGAGGATCTTGAGAATTGCAGTTTTTGTGGAAAAGTTACATCTAAAAAATAAGGCGGCATTAGTCCTCATATGAGAAAAGGATTCTACATGCACAATTGCATTATTAGTCTTTAATTTCAAGACTATAGTGGCTGCATGCTTCGACTACAATGGTAAAGCACATAATATAGCATGTGCGTCACAACATGGTTGAGGGTTTGCCGTGCCACCCATTGAATGTGTAAGCTTGGAAATAGTTTGATAGGAAATATCCCAATTTTTCAATTAAACCACGTAAACTTCGATTAAGACTTTGCAGATGGATTTGCCTTGGACAAATCATATGGCCTGGCCTATTTTTATTGGCCAATGGTCGCCACATTGTATAGTTTGCCTTTAGGGATGTGTGTTATATCTTTAGACATGTTCCACTTGTTGGTGATCCTTAGTCCCACAAATCCTAAGATATTGATAGATGTGTATCTCCAACCACTTTTTAATGAATTGTTACAACTATGGTATCAGAGAATTGTAACATATGATGCTTACTGTCATACATACTTCAAAATGCAGACAATGTTAATGTGGATGATCAATAACTTGCGAGTTTATTTCATACTCAATGTTGTAGTGCAATTGGGTTGAAGTCATGAGTTGTCCAATTTACATGAACCGCAATAAAACATTTTACTTACAACATGGTTTGAAGCCATGTTACTTTAATAATTGGGTCTTTGGTGCTTTATTCAAATAATTAAATTTATCAGAATTTATATGTTTTAAATATTTCGTTCCTATCAAAATTTATTTGATTTTATTTACCAAATAATTTTTTCCCCTCCTTCAACAAAATATCGCTATTGTTTGCAACTATGTCAACTTGTAAGGATTACCACAAACTTTGCCCTAGCTAAAGAACATTATATCAATATTTTTAATTATTTAAAAGCATGCAAAGAAATTATTTTTAATTCTAACAACTAGATATAAAATTTTCTACAATATAGCAAAATATTACTATCAAACCAATATGATCAGGACACGATAAAACGCATGTCTTATTGCTGAAGAAGATTCAATAAAGCCAGAACAAAATATTCCGACATATAAACCACACAAATATATAATAAAAATAAAAAAAATGATGCTGCTTTCCATAGCCTAGCTATCTCTGTGAAGTCTAGCATCCCTGTCATTGCGCACCAATGTTGCCGCAGCACAACACACACACAATTATTCATTTAAAAACATAAACTCTTATTTTTTAATTATCCATCTTCTAATTTAATTATTACTTTTCTTTTTATTTTTTTACTTTTACACAATTTTTAAAATAAAAATATTTAAAAATATGTACTAAAATTTAAAAATAAACAAAACATACTTCTTAAGTACTTAAGTTGAATCTGTACAGATTTTTTTTGCCCTTGAAACCTTCACGGGCCATTAAGGTCCCTACCTAAAGAAGCAATGTAAGTGCACGGCTGCTAATTATAGAAGGGCTCATGAGTATATTCTATTTGAATATACTAAAAAATTCATGTAAATTGTATATTAATTTTATTATCTCCACGTTCTGTTTAATTAACTGAATAAAGATTTCTTCAGAAGCAATCTTACAAATTATTGACAGGTTTGGGTTAGTAATTATATAGAAAGTTCAGTGAAAGTGAAGAGTGTAACTTTTTTTCTTCTCTCTATCTCTCTCCCTCTCCCCTTTTCATTATCCCTTCTCCCTGGCTTTTATGTTGTCTGATCGAGAACTCTCCACAAGATTCCATGAGGGTGATTTTAAAGCACAAGGATGAACACATTCAAAAAGGAGAGAGAGGGTTAATTTCTCTATCACTCATCCATCAGAAGAAAAGGATGTTTCTGGGATTCGATTCACTCATATCCAAACCTTGCTTTCTTTAACAGTTTCTTATCGACAACTGGAAAATTTACGAGGCCATAGTTGAAAAGAAAGCTCCAGAAAAAGAAATATATAATAAAAATAATTAAAAATGCAAGCTCTCCCTCTCTCTCTCTCTCTCTCTCTCTCTCCACTCTTATATCCGTGTGTCTGTGTGTGTGTGTGTGTTGTTGATAGTCTATATACGGTCAATAATTCTGCAGGTTTTTTACATGTGTGAGGCAGATTCAAGAATAAAAATGATCTCAAACTAGGTCATCCAGTTAAACTTCTGTAAAGAAGTACTAAATAATCTGCTCCAATGTTTCTTGTAATCTGAAATAAGAGAGAAGGGACAATTAGCGCCCCCAAACAAACACTTTCCTGAACTTTTAATCTAAATCTCTCAGAATTCATGTCCCAAAGCTTCCATCAAAGCATCAACGATTTCTCAAATGCATACGGAAGATCTATCACAGAAAAACAGCGGGCAGATTGGATGTTAAGAGTACAAAGCTTTGACCTTCTACCCCCGCCGCAACCGGATTTAGCCGGCGGCCAGCCGCCAGTACAAGACGCCGGAGGGATGCTGACGGAGATTGTGAACTTGCCATGGCGGAAAGGCGGTACGGATGTTTTGGATGATCAGATTCAAACGAGTTACCGGTGGCCTGAAAAGCTGCATCTGTCATCAGCAATAAATGAGGCTGCAAATGAGGTGAGTTTCCAGTATAATAGAAGCTGAGCAATTATTGCAATCAATATAGATCAGATTTCATGCAAATAGGACAGCAGTAATTCTTGAAATTCATCAATTTTTTCATGCAGCTTCCTTTGATGAATCCCCATATCAAAGCTTCCGCTTCTCCTGCTGACACATCTGCATACCTTCACCACCAAAAGTTTGTTCCCAACTCGTCAGACTCACATCTTCAAGGGTTTCACTTACTAAGTCCTGTCCCAGCACCAAGCGTGGAGACACCATCTCAGTTGACCTGGTTTCCTGGAACCAGCAGTGGGAACTATGATACTGGAAGAATCAGTGAGAGGGAAGGACTTTCTCTGTCACTGTCTTCATCAATAAGAAACTTGGATGCCACCAAATTCGATAAAATAAGTCTTGGACACGACGAATTATACTTCCACGGTGAAGAAATAGGACCTTCACATAACCACTATAGCTTCAAAGATCTTGAAGCTAGCCAGCAGCCTTCCGCTGTCCTGTCAGATCATGCGAATCAGGTTCATTTTGGGCTTGTCAAATCTGCAGGAAGTTTGAATGCCCTGAGAAATTCGCGATACCTGAGGGCCGCCCGAGAATTGTTGGAAGAATTCTGCTGTGTTGCGAGAGGGCAGTTGAAGAATTACAGATTCAAGAATCAAGATAAAAACCCTAATTCAATCTCGGACGGAGGTGGTAGAGATGCCGTGGTTCCTTCTTCTTCCACAGATCATCATCTTCGAACCATTTCACCCGCCGAACGATCCGAGTACCAGAGGAGAAAAATCAAGCTATTATCGATGCTCGATGAGGTTTGCATCTTGACTTACACTTATTCTCTCCTCAAGCACCTCCTAAAAAATCACTAATTAAGATATTTCAAAAATATAATTTTATAGATCCCAATATATTTGCCTACCCTTAGCGGCATCTAAGGCAACGGCCGGGTGCTGATATGGAATTCCCACCAAACATAATTAGCACTTGATGTAAAATCAAAGGTCTCTTTGATATAGTACACTAATACAGTTAATGAACAACTACCACGCCATTTTAATTGAGTGTCTATTTTAGATGTTTCTAAGCATGACAAACCATAGTTTGGGGTACATGTATATCATATAATCAACATGCCTCGATCATAAGATGTAGCTGGGAATCTATAGGGAGGATGCGGCTCTTACTGATTATAACATTGGTATATAATTAAGTTTTGCTTCTCAAGGAATATATTGCTTAGTTTGATGAACCTTCCCCCAGTTGCGGACCATATTCAATATTTAATTCTTTCTCAATCAATCTGGAAATATATTACCCTTTAAAATAATGATTAGCGGTGAATTATTGGAACAAGACACCTGATCTTTCTGTAATGCTGGGTCATCATGTCCGTGCTTTGGGGTGAAAAGGAGAGAAAAGGCCTCATAAGTACTAGCTATTGGTACTTTGGAAGTGTTGAATATATAAATATATATTCTTTGGGATCAACTGCCACAATACGTACTGATTCTCATTGCTTTTCCGCTCTCCTTTCAAGCAATAAATGCACATATGAGCCCAATTATGTCACAACTTTATTTCTACATTCCTTATACCGGAAAAAGTTTGACACATTGCAGATTTTTACGCGTTTGCGCAGCTAGTGGAACGATTCCTCATACTATTCATGTTTTTTCCGCTCGAATCTAAAAGATTTAATTTTTGATGCATACATATGTACTCCGAATTCATTCTCTTATACATTTGATCGGAACACATGTATCTGTCACTTGACGTATATATGTATGGCCAGGTGGATGGAAGATATGCGAGGTACTGCGAACAAATGCAGGCGGTTGTGAATTCATTTGATTCCGTGGTGGGGCAGGAAGCGGCGGCGCCGTACACGGGGATGGCGCGGAAGGCGATGTCGAGGCACTTCCGGTGCGTAAAGGATGCGATAGTGGTGCAGCTGAAGCAGACGTGCGAGGGCCTGGGGGAGAAAGACTTGTGGGGCGGCAGCGGGCTGACAAAAGGGGAAACGCCACGGCTGAAGGTGGTGGAGCAAAAGCACAGGCAGCAAAAAACGATTCAGCATATGGGGATGCTGGATCCTGATTCCTGGAGGCCCCAGAGGGGATTGCCTGAGCGCTCTGTTAACATACTCAGAGGCTGGCTTTTCGAGCATTTCCTCCATCCGTATGTATTCTCTCTCTCACCCACTGCACACACTGCCACAGACACAGACACGGCGCAGCGACAAAACATTAAAAACTGCACAGACATATGCATGCATTACGTAACTTGCAAAAGGTCTGCTGCTACAGAAAGATGTGTCTGAATTCGAATCTTGATTTTTTGAACCGCTTGCTGTCGTGGGGTAAATGAGAGAGGTCCACTTGATTAATTATTTTCTGGAAGGTTTCTTTCCAGATCAGAAACAATGAAAAGCACAAGCACAAGCACAAGCACTTGTAGACTTGCATGCACTCTGAGGGATTTATTTGTTTGGGGAACTTCTGATAACATGCATGATTGAAACTGATTTCGGGGAAGTTTTCAAATAAGTTCATATTAAGTAAATGTTAAATCAACTAGTATGATGATGACGATAATTATAATAATTCAGAATAAGAGAAGCTATGGCATAATACACAAAATTATCTATACAAATTCATTAAATTTATTATTATGAATTTGAAATAATTGAACTTAATTTCAAATTCATTTTTAGTTCTGTAAGCTGACAATACAATATATAGATGTGCCTTTAAGAAAGCAAGCAAATTAGTGATTTTTGTAGGAAGATAATTATATAATATAGACCAAGGCTACCTTAGTTTTTAAATTTTGGTGTCTACTTCTAGATATATTTGTTTCTGAAAATTATGTAAGAGTAAAAGAAAAAAAAAATGAAATTTAAAAAACTAAACTCCAAAATTACAAAGCAAATGTAGCCCAAACAATTATAGTTCTTTAAACGATGACCAAATTCATGTAAAGTTCATTACTTCATGATTGTGCTTGCGAGAGGCCACTAATCAAATTCAAATCACAGTGGGAATCCCATTTGGTACGTAGTTAATGGGGCAATTGTATTGAGGCTGTGGCCTCCCATGCAAAGGACTGTAAATGATTATTTTTGCCTATGGTATACATTTAAAGACGGGAGAATCGTGTATAGAAAAAATTAAAATCGCTTTACGTCTCAGGTATCCCAGTGAAGCAGACAAACATTTGCTGTCTCGACAAACTCGTTTATCCAAGAATCAGGTACTCGTTACATCTTTCCGTATCAAAAATCGATGCGTCATATCTGCTGAAAGGGAAATTTCATTTTTGTCATTCGCCTTGTGAATGAATTATTGTTAATACTATTGTTATGCGTGAACAGGCATGCATGTATTCTTTTCGTGTGTTCTTGTACACTCGCACACACGTGTACGTCACCACTAGAAAATTCAATTTTTGAGACGGTTTTTTGGTATAAATTTGAAATCAAAAGTCGTCGGCATTTGAGATAGTTAATATTCCGTTCCTATTTACCCGTTACTAAATTTTGGGACGGCCAAAACAGAGCCGTCTCAAATTTAGGACGGTTTTAGGACGACTTATTTTAAGACAGCTTTAGAACGGGTTTTTTTGGGACGACATTGAAACGATTATTTTGAAACGGCTCTAGAACTGGTTTTTTGAAACAGCTTTTGGATGGTTTTTTTGGGACGGCTTTAGGATGACTTTTAAGTGTAATTTTGGACGGTTTTGAAATAGCTTTGAGACAACTTTTGCATTAAATTGGAGGAAAATTTCTATTAAATTTATGTTAAATTCATGTCATTCTTGTATAATTAATTACTAAATTTTATACACAATATTTTGAAAAAAAATGTACAAATACGTAATGTAATAATTTCAAATTGGTGGAATTATTTACACACAATAAAGCCATAATTAAAAGTTTTATACAATCCAATCTTTTTAGTGAAACAAAAAACATATAAAATGGAAAATTTTGGGCAAACAAGCTCTATATTTAGCTATCGAAGTCTTCATTATCTTCGTCACCTTCATCGTCATCGAGGGAACGAAGGCCAAGCTTTTTAGAAGCAAGTCATATAAATTTATTCAATCTCGCCTCTGTTTGGTCCAATTTGGTCATGTAGTCCTCCATTTTTGTATCTCTCTCCCGTAACTGTTGCTGAGTTCTAATGTAGCTCATTGCTTGTAACTCAAAGTTCGGTGAGGAAATGGTTGAGCTAGTCGACCCACGAGATAACTATTTAAAAGACTGAGATTCTGAGCCAATCCTTGGCAAGTGGCCTTTTTTAAAGCCACCAAGTGCATTAGGACAATCATGTTGCTATTAGTTGAACTAGATGAAGTCTCACCGCCCTATAACTTTTGAGCCTCTAGGACTTCGGCAGTATTTAGGTCTGCCTATAATTTTTGGTTCATCTTCTACAGATATATAAAATCAATTAGTAGTTGCATGACATGGTAAGGTATATGGATATAGGCATAAGTAATTGTATTTACTTCTTGAGACTGTGCACGATGGCCTACCCATTCGCCTACTGTGTTCTTCCAATTCAAATCATTGTGATCAACTCCACTAAATGTAGAGAATGCAATTTGGAACAAACATAAGTAATAATACTACATTGATAACTCGTGTAAGTACCAAATAATGCTGCATCATCAAACACTTAAATGTGCAAGTTCAACTTAATAGTAACCTAATAAATGTAGAATGAAAAGAGCACCCATTAGATCATATAGAATGAAAAGAGCTTGTAGCGAATTCATTTGAACTTGTTCAATTTATGGTATCAATTTTGTCGGCTAAAAATGGAAGAAAGTTGGAAGCAAACCATTTGATATCCAAAAACATCTTTCAATGGCATTTCATTGGAAGACCTATACAAGCAATGGCATTTTATCAGACATGTTATATAAGCAAACCATTTGGAATAACATTTTTCAATGGCATTCATCAAACATGTTATGTGTATGAATAGAGATAGTTAAATTGTCTAAAAAAATTTGATGTCTAAGAATCCACTAAACAAATGACACGAACCTATAGTAAATCTTATTTTGAATTAATATATTAACAAATTTCGTCACTAAATAATTTGCACATATACAAGGTTATCATTTAAGTTATCAACCAAAAGTCGTCCAAAATGAGATGAATGTGGCATTTCATCAAACACTTGATGTGCAAGTTCTTTTAATTAAAAACTACTCTATTCAAGGGGCTTCAATCCACCTAATAAGTAACACCAAGCATTAAAGTATGTTATTAACATGAATTTTACTAACAAATTTCACCTTCATTGTTCAATAAATTTCACCCAAATGTTTAAGACATAGAAATCCCAAAAGTGGATTTACATATTTCACTAACATCTACAAAAGCCCAAATATGTTGTTTAAGAACCCCAAATTTCACATAAACGAAGATTTCTACAAAAACCCTAAATCTACATAGACATTTAACTTTGATGGATTTGCATAACTAAGAAATTTTTTTTTTAACACTTACATTGTTGAAGTAGAGCTAAAATGAAGAGTTGAAATTTTAGAAATTTTGAACGAACACAATGGTAGAGAGTGAGAGCCGTTCGACACTGGTTTATGAGAGATTTCAAAGTTTCAAACAAGGATGGAGCGAGATATTTTGGAAAGAAGGGGATTTAAATTTTCATTTTTGGATTTTGGGACAGCTTTGGGACGGATATTAAAGCTGTCCCAAAACTTCACGTGGATTAATGCATAGTGGCAAATCGTTGTGTTCGGTGTCTCGACGACTAGCAAGACTTACCTCGCAGTCTGCACGTCGCACTCGTCGTTGCAACATCGAGCACGACGTCTCTTTCAATCTGCACGTCACGATGACGGGCCCGATGAGCAGCCCTAGGTGTTAGGCGTTTAATATAGCATCGAGCGTCGGGTGTAGTTCTGCCTTGGGCGTCTACACGTCGGGTGGCAGGTGTAATCAAATAGTTTTGAGACGGTTTTAGTTTTATTGTAATTCAATAATTTTGGGACAACTTTTTTGGGAGGGCTTTAGGACGATTTTGAGACGGTTTTAATTTTAGTGTAGTCAAATAATTTTGGGATAGCTTTAGGATGGTTTTAGTTTTATTATAATCAAATAATTTTGGGATGACGTTTTCGGGACGACTTTGGGACGGTTTTACTTTTAGTGTAGTCAAATAGTTTTGGAAAAGCTTTTTTGGAAGGACTTTGGGACGGTTTTAGTTTTATTGCAATCAAATAATTTTGGGACGGCTTTGGGATGGATATTTGGGATAGTGTAGTCAAATAGTTTTGGGACGATGTTTTAGGAATGGCTTTGAGACGGTTTTGGTTTTATTGTAGTCCAATAATTTTGGGATGGTTTTGGGACGATTTTTTCAAGATGGCTTTAAGATGGTTTTAGTTTTAGTGTAGTTAAATAGTTTTGAGATGGCTTTGGGATGACTTTTTTGGAAGGACTTTGTGATGGTTTTAATTTTATTGTAATCAAATAATTTTGGGACCAGTTTGGGATGGATATTTGGAATAGTATAGTCAAATAGTTTTGGGATGGATATTTGGGATAGTGTAATCAAATAGTTTTGGGATGATGTTTTTGGGATGGCTTTGGGACGGTTTTGGTTTTATTGTAGTCCAATAATTTTGAGAAGGTTTTGGGATGATGTTTTTAGGACGGCTTTGAGGTGGTTTTAGTTTTAGTGTAGTCAAATAGTTTTGAGATGGCTTTGGGACGGTTTTAATTTTATTGTAATCAAATAATTTTGGGATGGATGTTTGGAATAGTATAATCAAATAGTTTTGGGACGGCTTTGGTTTTATTGTAATCCAATAATTTTGGGATGATTTTAGGACGGCGTTTTCGGGATGGCTTTGGGATGGATATTGGGGATAGTGTAGTTAAATAATTTTAGGACGGTTTTGGGACGGCGTTTTCATGACGGCTTTGGAATGGTTTTGGTTTTATTGTAATCCAATAATTTTGGGACGGTTTTAGGACAGCTTTTTCGGGAAGACTTTGAGACGGTTTTAATTTTAATGTAGCCAAATTATTTTGGAACAGCTTTTTGGGAAGGGCTTTGGGACGGTTTTAATTTTATTATAATCAAATAATTTTGGGACGGCTTTGAGATGGATATTTGGGATAGTCTACTCAAATAGTTTTGGGACGGCTTTGGGATGGCTTTAGTTTTAGTGTAGTCAAATTGTTTTGGGATAGTCTTGGAATAGATATTTAGGAGGGCTTTGGGATGGTTTTAATTTTAGTGTAAACAAATAAATTTGGAATGGTTTTGGGATAGATTTAGAGACTGAATGGTAAAACAATCCCAAAACTATCTCAATTTTGTATGGCTTTGGGACGGGTCTGGAACCGTCCCAAATTTGCCATGACTTTAAGATGGTATTTTTTTCTTAAAAAAAAACATTTTTGGGACAATTTTTAAGCGACTTTGAGGCAAATTTTCAAGGGCCATCCCAACGGCGTCTCTAGTTTGGGATAAAATTTACCCGTGCCAAATTAGACATTTTTTGGTAGTGTGTGTCTATCGTATGTTTCAGAAGAGTTTATTGACAGGCTATGTGAGAAAGATTTGTTATAACTAGCAAAAAATGGGAGTATATAGCTGTGATCCGATAGTTATTTTCTAAAACTATTTTTGGGAGAAATTTATTTCTCTTAATTTACTTATTTTACTTTTTGGAAAAAAAAATATAACAGCAACTATTTTTTGGGTGTCTTCTAGAATCATGGTAAATGATTAATTGAGGTATAATTTGTCGAGGGGTTTGAGATAGATGAAAATAGATCAAAAGTGGGTGATAAAATTTATACAGAACCAAACAGAAACTGGCTAGATGGTGAAACGTATAAAACAATCCTGCTACAATAAAGTGCAAGTAACTTCTTAGTCAAGAGGAGTAGACCATGCACATGATAATGGTGGTGGTTATGCACAAATAATAGATATATATAGAAGGATATTTTACATATATTACACGACTTGATGAATATTTGATATGAGCAGTGCAAATATCCATATATATATATACACACACACACACATTGTGGCATATGGTTGCAATAGATAATATCATATATAATATGCTTATTAGTCTACAGAGATTGTAGAACAAGTCTGATATTAGTGAAGGAGTTAAACTAATAAAAGAAAAAAAATCAAGATGATATAGAGAAAATGAATCTAAATGAAATCATAATTCTAGCTACTAATGTATATGAAAATATTTATAAAATCTTTTCACTTCTTAAACACACGCATATATCTTCAGAATATAACTCTCCCTCGTGTACTTATTTTTTTCTTTTGTCAAATTTATGAACATATGCCACACAAACGTGCTGGATACGTTTTCCCACACACTCATATGCATTAGTACTCCACTAGTTTTTCTCGAAAATGTACGTGTATATATTGTTAATTTTCTCAAAATATTTTGTGAAAATGCAATTGACAATTTGATGTTTGTTTCCGTAGCTAACTCATATCGGAGAAAATAAATGCACATTGATGCCTTTGGTTTTCTCCTACGACTCAAACAAACCATTAGAGATTTTGCAATTTCCCTACGAAATTACTCCTTAGTTCAATTTTATGTAGGAGAATTCTACTCACTAAGAGAATTCTAATCACTAAAAAGAGTTAGAATAATCAAATTGATTGTAAAAATAGCGTATATGATATGAAGAGGATATATTTGTAGTTGATATAATTCTATAGTGTGATCCATATTAGACTTTGATATGGATATTCGGTTAGTTCTCCTATCATCCTTGATTTTATAAGAAATGATGGTTAGATTCTTGATTACTATGGAGAACTATCATCATCATCATCAGCACCACCGCCGCCGCCAAGAAAAGACGAATGGCTCATTCATTACTGCTGCTTGCATGCGTGGCGTGATGCGACAAGATGCTCTGCATAATAGTATTAACAACTTACAGCTTATCAGAGATGAATTACTTGAGAACAATGTTGGGACTTTTCCCTTAAATCAGAAAAAGAAAAGAAAAACATTCTTACAGAAAAGGATTTGACCTGCCAGTGTGCAGCGCAATGAATGGTGGATGGTCTCGACTCAACACTAATACCGCATCACAATTTATTGCTCTATGTGTCAATGCACCAGTTCCCCGCAAATGCCATAAATTCAATGCTTCCTGCAGGTTTCCAATTGGTTCATTAATGCTAGGGTTCGCCTGTGGAAGCCCATGGTGGAAGAAATGTTCCAGCAGGAGCTTCAAGCTGAAGAGGTACTAGAGGCCACGGCGGCAAAACAAGATAATGGTGATCCTCAATCACATACCCCAATGCACCACAGTGGATCAACTAGTGCCACTACACAAACAAAGACATCTTTATCAGGAGGCAAAAGATTGGAGATCAATGCAACAGAAAAGGACCCTTCATCACAAAGGACAACGGTCAGTTATAGGCAGGGAAAACAGGTGATGCCACCTGGCGGTGCCGCAGTGTGCCCCAACGAGCTGCCACCACCGCAGTACGGTGGTTTTACGGCTGATGCCCATACAAGGAACATTGGCTTAGTTGGTACAGGTGGAGAAATGGTTAGGGTTGGGAGTACTGCATCGGGTGGGGATGTGTCCCTTACTTTGGGACTTCAGCATTCTGAAAATGTGCCAAGAATGAGGCAACTATCAATTAGGGACTTTGAGACCTATTAAAAAGTTTAAAGGACTGACTTCAATTTATGAGAAGTTGTATGCAGTCAGCTTATTGTTTTTGTGTACAAGTGAGTTCAATTTACTTATATATAAAGATGAGAATAGTTTGTTACTATGATTGGGGAAATATGATTCTGGCTATTGTAACAATATAATTGTGCAATTGTGAATTTGATCCAATTTACTACACATTTGGGTTTAATAAAGTTTATAACATCGATCTTTAAGACTGTGGTATCATTAAGATTTAGTATGATGAGATTTTGAATTTGAACTACATTAAGGTATGAGTTGTTGTATCATTTGCTTGTTTAGTTTCGCATTGGTTGTTAATTGATTAAAGATTGTAACGAGTAAATTGCTGATAATTATGTTTACTATTCATCAATTTTCTTGAAAAAACTTGTTTACTGTGTGATTTACTAATATGTCAAGTCAACATTTATATTCATGAGTTTGACGCTGCATATTAACCAAAATTTTAAAGCAATAGGTTTATAAATTATTTTTGATTATATATTGCTCAATCATGTCATATTATTTTAATATGGACACAGCTCACACTTGAACTTTTTCCAACAGAATTTATTATATATTAATTTTGACAAATTCTGATACTGATAGTCCTCAACTGGTCTCTGTTGTTTAGATTTAACTAGGTTTATAGAACTCAAATGTCCAACAAAACAAAGAAAAATACATATATACAAATCTAGTACTAAGAAGTTAATTAAATAAACCTAAAATAACAACATATAACTAGCAGCTTTTATATATATATATATGTATGTATGTATGTATATGCACAAATCTATCTAATTTTTACGTTAAATAATAATATCTCGTGATGAATTAATATCTACATATTTGGAATCTTCTATATATTATTTCATTTATTTGTGTTTTTTTTGTCTGATTGAACTGTCGTTCTCGAATCGCTGAAATCAGATCGTTGTTCTTTATCATTTGTACTTGGGTCACCCATTTTATTTAATTAGATTAATTATTGTACAATTATCATCTTTAGGTCCCTGCGGATCACATAGAGATATATGTCCCGTGCATGGCTCAGGAGCACGGGTCACTGCAACCTATGATATAATTAAATCAATTTACCTCTCCATATTTATGCAGGCGTTCATTTAATGCGTATAAATAATTACAACATTAAAATGCCAATCCAAAATGGAAAGAAAATTTATGAAATTGATTTGCCGTCATAGTTTTTTGCACTTTTATGCAAAGATGATGAACTTTTCACAGGTTTGTAATCATAATTGGACGCTACAGATAATTGAAAAATAGAAAAAACAAAAAATAATTTCACTAACACTAATATCAAGGGTGTTTTAAATAAAGAAATGAATTATAGGTCCATTTAGATGTTGTAACACTTAATTGCTATGGAATAAGTGATGTTATATTAGTACAATAAAAAGAGCTAGTAAAAAAGTAAATCAAGCCCAATACATCAAAATTTGTTAATGTAGTTTGCAATTAAACTCGTGCATTTGCAAGAACTCTACCTAGGTGTAAAAATCTATTATCAGTCAATGAAAAGTAAACCAAGTCAAGTGATTCAATTAACTTTACACACTTCATTTTCCATACAAAGATTAGTGAAGTATAACTCAAGTTCTTCACACTTGATGATTAACAAACACACTCTAAGTATCTAAGACTCAAATTGAATATAAAGAATCACTCATTCACTCGCACACATCCACACCTTACTTTACAATATTCAAAAACGTGAATATAAAATAGCATGACTCAAACAAGTACAAAGGGCTGGTTTATCTGGTTCTTCTTTTAAGCATTTATTCACATTCACAACTAGTTTAGAGCAACTTCTTGCCTTTATAAATAAGTCCTCGAATTGTCCCCATATTGGCGCCATAGAACTTGATCCACTTTCGAAGCCATTTTTCCTACCAAAGAAATCTAAGAGATGTTGAAACAACAGATAAGTTTCTTGCCTATGTGGGAACTTTAACAAAGTCTATTCCTTCGATCAAAGAATGGATAAGCCAGCTACAACTGATTTGATTTTATCTCTTTAGCTCAATTGTGGACTCCTAAAATAACTAAATGAATTAAATCTTTGAGAAGTGCAAGCTTAATCAAATATGACATTATCCATATGATGAATTGCCAAATGAATTGTTCCATGTTATGCCAACTCAACATCTGGCCCACTATCACCACACCATGCCATTACTAGTGATATGTCATCTAACGCTAATGGATTGTTAGGGATATTGGTTGCAAAGATAACTTTACACATATTAATAAAATATTGATTTTACTTGTATTGATATGTTGGCAATTATTCAAATATTTAAATCCTGTATGTCGTAAAGTTATGAATGTGCTTATGTGATTACGTTAAGGTGTCTTATTTATAAAGGATTATGAATATGTACATAAGGTTTTTTAATACATAATTACTAAAATTCATCACGAGTTACAAACTCTAAATCTGATATATCAAAGCAATTGTTCTGGATGTGAATTGTGAGGGAAGTGATATAAATGAGCACATTCTCAAGATGATTTCAGTCATCAACAGGTTCAAGCTGTTTGATTTGATCATGGATGCTAATTTGTAGATGAATTTGATCCTACATCTCTCCTTGATTCTTTCTTACAGTTTATAATGAATTATCATTTGAATGACATTAATTGCACACTGGCAGGGCTTCCAAATAACTTAGTAACTGCACACAAACTGCCAAGAAAGGGAAAAGGAATGAAGTGGTTCTTGCTGTGTCTGCTCGTCTGGTAAGACCAAGAAAGGCTAGACAAAGAAGAAGAAACCAATGCTTCTCAAGGTCAATTAGAGTATCAAGAAGAACAAGGCTCCTGTTAATAAAGAAAAGTGTTTCCACTACAACAAGCACGAGCATTAGAAGAGAAACTACACTAAGTACCTCAAAAGCCTGAAATGGCACTGGAGGTAAGGTTGTTTATGTTCATGAAACACCTTATTCTATTGGTATTTTTAATACCCTTGGATTTTAGATTCTTATGCTTCATCTCTTATTTATACTTTGCATTAGAATCTAGCCAAAAGTAGGATGTTTGAGAAGCATGAAGTCAAGATCAAGGTAGGTAGTGAAGTATAGGTAGCAGTTCTCATGATTGGGATCATTTTAATTAGACTATCATTTTGCTATAGTTTTATGATATTGTTTACTTTTGCCTAATGGGTTGAAGAACATTCTTTCTATTCTGTTATTAATAAAGAGAATTATGAATTTTCTTTAAAAAATAATGTGTACTATATTTATTATGATAATAAATTGGTTAACACAACATCTCTTGTGAGTGGCCTCTTTTATTTGAATATGGATGATAGTATTGTAATGAATGCTATTTCTAACAAAGGTGCTAGGGATAGCTTGAATTCCAAATAATTATAACATCTTAGATTGTGCCATGTTGAATAGCAAGTAAAAGCACCACAATTGGATCATTGGCTAGCCATGTTAAATTTTTCAAGGAAAATGGTATTGTATTGCAATTCACACTATCAAGAACTTCTCAGTTGAATAATGTAGCTAAATGGAGGAATTGAACCTTGTTGGACACGGTTCTTTTTATGATTAGATTCATTGACTTGCCCATATCTTTATGGGGTTACGCCTTTCTAACTGCTATATACATATTGAACAAGATTCCCTTTAAGTTTGTTCCTTTAACCCTCATACGAGATGTAGAATAGAAGAAAGCTAAGTGTGAAGCATGTCAAGATTTAGGGATATTCAACTTACCTTAAGGTGAGTAAGACAAACAAGTTAGAGGCAATGGTTGTCGTGGGAAGTTTTGTTAGATATCCCAAAGTCTATATGAAATATGAATTATACCTACTTGATGACCATAGGATTGTTGTTGGTTGTCAAGCGCACTTTCTTGAAGAAGAGTTTGTTCAAAAAGGCAGTGCAGGTAGAATGGTTTTACTCAAAGAGGATGAGCATGAGCATGAGAATGAGCAACAAAGCAACGAGCTTTATTAGCAAATTTCCTATTAAGAACAACCTTATTTAAAGCAAGCATTGTGACAATCGATATGCATGTTAAAACCATTTTCTTTAACTGGTTTCTAAATATATATATATATATATATATATGCAGTCGCGTTGTTTTGAAATCGAAGGGAAATCTCATAAAATATGCAAGATTTAAAAATTCATTTATAGCCTTAAGCAAGCATCAAGGAATTGGAAATGACATTGGGATGAAGATGAGCCTTGCATTTGCAAGAAGGTTGCTGGGAGTGTTATTACATTCTTAGTACTGTATGTGGATGGCATACTTTTGATTGGAAATGGCATTGGGATGCTTACCTCATTTAAAACATGGGTATCTAATAACTTTTCTATGAAAGACTTGAGAATAGAGATCCACATCTTGAGCATTTGTATCTGTAAGTATAGAGCGAAAAGATTTATGGGTCTTTTTCAAGCCTTATACATAGATAAAATCATGAAGAAGTCTGCGTTGAAAGCTTCTAAAAGAGGAGGGCTATTATTCTGACATAGAATCCATGTCTTAAAGTCTATGTATATATAGATAGACAATAAAAGGAGGAGCATAGAAACCATTTCATATGATTTGACCATTGGAAGTATGATGTATGAAATGCTATGTACAAAACCAGATATTACTTATGCCATAAGTGTTATGAGCAAGTTGTAGACGAATGTTGGCAAAGAGCATTAGAATGTTGTCAAGTGTATCCTTAAGTACTTAAGAAAGATTAAAAATATAATACTTGTATACTGAGATAGAGAACTAAGAATAGATGGATATACTAATTTTGACTTTTAGTTAAATAAATATGATAGAAAGTTTATCTCTACATATGTATATTCATCCTCAATAGATAAGTAATGAGTTGGAAGAGTTCCAAAGATAGCATTACTATAGATTCCACCACTAAGGTTTAGTACATTACAACATGTAATGCAACAAAAGAAGTTGTTTAGGTAAGAAAGTTCGTTACAAAACTTCAAGTGGCTCCATATATAGGTTGGTTATTGCCATTTTTAGTGATAACAACGGCACGATTGCATAAGCAAAGGAACAAATGTTTCATTAAAATTCCAAATACATTGAGAGGTACTATTACATTGTTTAAGAAATAAATGGAAGAGGCAATATCACCATGCAGAAAATAATTTTAGTAGATAATGTAGCAGACCACTCACCAACCCAATGATACAAGTACAATTAAATTGCCATCTTGAGAACATGTTTATCATATACCATAGCTACTAGTACTGTAATGTGCAAATGAGAGATTATCGGTGATATTACTTCTAACACTAATGGATTGTAAGAGATATTCATTGTAAATGTAAACTTTTCACATTTTAAAAAATTTTTGTTTAACTCATATTGATATTTTAGCAGTTATTCATGCATGTTGATCTTGTATAGTATAATGTTATGTATGTGCTCATGTAATTCCGTTAAGGAGCCATATTTACAAAAGGTTATGAATATGAATAAAGCTTCTTAGTACACAATTATTGAAATTTGTTTGTCAGTTGCAAACTCTCTAAATGGGCATTAGAAAATCGGTACAACTTGTACACTTTGTATTTGTATAGTGAGTGTCATATTATTTAGCATGAGATACTTAAAACACATGTATGTGGATACGTCATTACAGAATGAATATTCAAATGCTGACTTAAGGAACGAAACAAACATATGAAGTTTCTCTCTGTTGCCAATCTTTTGCTCTATGATTGAGTTAAGTGCGCATAGATTTTAAACTAATATGATAAGATTGTTTTATGTGCATAATGGTCAACATATCATTATAACATTAAAGATTAATATATATCTTGATATGAGATAGAGTCATGAACTTATCATATCGTTACCTAGATGCATAAGGAGGCATGCATGCATTCATTAAAAAATTTGCCTCCTTACAAATGAGCATAACGTCTATCATATGCAATTGATGTTTCATGATACAAAAACTCTTGGCTAAGGTAATGTATGATCGGAAATGAGTTTCCGACTGACATTAGTCTCATGAGGTAATATTAATTTGATCATATGATAAAGTCAGTAAATTTGACTAAATCCACAACTTTCACTTAGTTAGAATAAAGCAAAACAAATGTTTATATTACGTGATATTCACAATTGGGATAGTTCGCATGATTGATTCACTTCATCTTAATTAGGCTACGATATGAGTCGTGGACTAGGCATTACACATATCTTTCAAACTATATTTATTGCTAATTATTCATAAATTTACAGACTTATATACAAAATGTTATAATAAATACAATTTGGTAATTGGTTTGGGCATGAATAGGACTGAAGTTTCGTAATAAAATTAATTTTGTTGCAATTAGATTGAACCTATGGATTTCTCATTATATTTGTTAATAATAAAATTATTAATTGCAATCATAATGGGCCTTGAATTTGATTAATGGAATTAACTTAATTAACTGACAAGACATATATGGGCTTTATTTATTACTTGTAAATAAGTCTCGAGTTTGAATTAAATAGATTTTAATTAAATACTAAGTGTAAGATATTGTATTTTAGAAATAAATATATTTTAAAAAGTCCAAATCAAATAACAATTCGAAAAATATCCCAAACATTCATGTGTTCTACCTAAGCATTCTTGGTTTTCTTTCTTACCATAAAGTTTACATACCTAAAAAGTTTGCATCAAATCCTTACAAGAGAGTTCGTGGAAGATTTTGAAGGCACTTGTTCACATTATAGCCATAGCTATATGGATAATTAGAGGTCGTGACTTAAGATTTGCAACTCGTGAGTCTCGTGTACGTCTCAATTGGCATAAGATTCTAAGAGGTAAACTTTACGTGTTTTTTGATTTTGTTCAATTTATGCACATTATGTGAAAAAGTGGTTTGGGTTTAGTTTTATTATTTCATTGCTTATATTCTAATTATATATAGTTTTAAAATTGAAAATTTTCAGTTCGAACCCGTCGAAGTCCAATAGCCACCTCTATCATTTGAGCACACTTGGATATTGAAAATTTTAGCTGTTTGATATCACAAACAAGTACTTCAAAATTTCAGAAAATGAAAATAGTTTCTATAACTTGTCATAGTTAGGAAGTACAAAGTAATTACCCACTTCCGATATCCTCGACTTTAATCTTGGAAGCAAGTGTAATTTAGGTAAAGGAAATAAATAATATTTTATTTTCAGCCTGTAGGTGAGTGGATTGGGTCAAGTTTAGTTTGGATCCGATTTGATATGATTTTGAGTTAAGTTGGACCAGGTTTGGGTGTATGCCTCCAAATTGGTAATTTTGTATTTATATTTTTTGCATAGCTCAATTGAGATCCAATATGAAATATAACAAGAAATAATGGAACCCAGCACAATTTTAAAAATTTTACAGCCTATTCAACTCAAAATTAATTAAATCGGATGAAACTCATGTTATATGGAGCCAAACTTGCCATCACTATAAGCAGTATCAAATCAAACCAGTAAAGTAAAAGATGTGGCTTAGGAGAGTTTGCAAAGAAAATTAATTTAATAAGTTAACTTATTAGGTATGTTTGTTTTGAATTTTTTAAATGTGTTTTAAAGTGTATTTTTCTTTAAAATTATGTAAAAGTAAAAAAGAGAAAGATATAAAATTTAAAAAAATGTAATGATTAAAGTTTGTGTATTTTTTAAGCGTGGAGCAAAACAAACATAGGCCTTTGAATCTTTTGTTGGTATCAAGTCAAATAGAAGATCTGAATTCAATTATTAATAATACATATCATTGTTAATAATTACGACATGGTAAAATTAGTTAAAAACAAATAATGCGAGTTTTCGTTCTAAGTAACATGTTGCCAATTTGATAATGAAATATATAAAAATCAAGTTATATTATCAATACTTATGCATTAATTTTCAATAATAAAAAGAACAACGACAATTTGAATGCTTTCCCTGCAAAGATTGTTGATTTAATCTAAGATCTATATTTTTTGAGGAAATCTAAGATTTATATTTATTAATTCCATTTTTTGTGCAGATCCAATTTTACATATAGTGTTGCATAATATTCAAACATGCATGTAATCTAACACTATGCTTATTATCATATTTTGATCACTTGTCATTTCATTGAAATTTGTAGTTTAAATATTTTACTAGACAAAAATTATATATATATATTAAATTCAAATTATTCCACTTTTGTATATGCAGTATTCAAAAATCAATTATTACATTATTTAGAATCAATTTAATACACGCATATATATAGATGTACACGCACTCAGTCACATCCATATTTATATACTATTCCACTTTTGTATATGCAGTATTCAAAAATCAATTATTACATTATTTAGAATCAATTTAATACACGCATATATATAGATGTACACGCACTCAGTCACATCCATATTTATATACATATGTATACAGATAAGGATATTCACATAAATTAACAAATTTCTCTCATTAAAATTTTACTTATTTTCATCCCAATAAAATCACCAAACTAACGCAGTAACATGCCCCAAAACTGAAAGGCTATGTTTGTTTCTAATTTACAAATTATTTCTCTATTTTTAAAAATCTTATAAATTAAATATTTTATTGTACAAATTTTATTTAAATTCAAATCAAAATTTTTCATCTCTTATTTTTTGTAACTAACTAATAATTTTTCAATTATTATATTTATTTACAAACAAATTAACACCGATTCGTATAATTTTTTCTACTAACACTTATTTTTTATTACTTCATAAATATATATATTATTATATTATTTAATCATTATTATATATTAAATATATATATATATAAATAATTTTATTACTCATCAAAATCTTATAAATCAAACTTAATTTTCGTCGGCACTCACGTCACCTCAATTTTCCTCCACTATCTTAATTTAGAAACAAACATAGCCAAAGCTTTCCAGCTATATAATTTTTAATTTTTTAAATTCCTCAGCAAGCGGACCCTACCTCAAACGATGTGCCACGCTTTTTCCCAATTTCTTTAAAAAGCGGGTTTTGTCGTCCGCCCCATGACGGAAAACGAGTGAATCAAATATTCGAACCGGCGATGATCTTTTCCGGTTAGGGTAAAGCCGCCTGCTATAGCTTTGAGCTCTTATTCGCTGTACTCCATTGCAGAGGAAAACCCACGGATTAGTCTGTAAAATCCCAGAAAATCTATGTTTTCTCTTAAAATTTTCCGGAATTCGGGTTCTCTAATGCTGTAAGTTGTAATTTTTTTTAGAACTTCCTGTGCTTTTCCTTCCTTTGAATGCCCCATTTGAATTAATCAACCCTTGTTGGTATGTTATCTATTTTTCACTCTTAGTGATTGAAATCATTACATCGTGCGAGATGGTTCTTTTACTTTTGTGGTTGTGTTTTATTCTGTGAACATGCTGCTTATATCATTTGTTTTGCATTTTTTTAACGGTTCTGCGGAAACAATGATGTCTGAATATGGAGACATGTTTTCTGGGTTCTGTTTTCTTGGCTAATATTCACATGATTACATAAGATGACGCAAGGAAAATGGGGGAAAATGAAATTAATAAATAAAAGATTATTGATGCGAGTGGAGGGAACTATCAGTAGAAGCTTTTGAGAGCTTCTTTATAATGGCCCCTATGAATTATTTCCAATTTTAGCAACTCTGTTTTTGTTGCACTGCTAAAAATTAGATACCTACTAGGACGAGGAAATGCTAGGAGTTCACTAATGTCCTAATATGTGGTTGTGATCTGGAGCGAACAACCTTTTTATCCTATCATGTTATGTTACTTTTGTGGTTACGAATTAGCTTGCAAGATATTTTATTTGCTTTACATTCTTGTTTTGTTGTCTGATGTCCTGCTAGGATTTTACGATTTAAAGCCCTGTTGAATTTCTGGTCGGACACAATTGCTTTTACTTTGGGTTTTAAGAAGTAATGTGTATACCTAGAAAATGAAATCAACTTGCACGTGTCTTTTGTTTATATGGTGATTTAAACAAAAAATGATTCTTCTTCTTCTTCTTATCTATGATGTTTCTGTTTTTCTTTTTTCAATTTTTTTGGGGCAGGGGGTGGGGGTTGGTTTTGTGCAAATGTTTGAACAGATGGACTTTTGTCTTGCTGCGGTGCCAAAGCAGTGTTGCGTGATTGCTTGAGTGAATCAGCTGAGACACCATTGCTAGTTCGGATTCTGGCAGGAGCTTCGACCTTCTTTGCATTCTGAATTTTTGTTCAGTGAACACTTTTATTGCTCCTCGCGAGTACTATGGTAAGTTTGAAAGTGGTTGGTGTTGTATTTCTTGTGAGACACTTAGATTCAACTTGTTTTTTTCATAATTTACAGAAGCAAAGGGAACCACCTGAGGTGCCCTTCAATTCTAAAATGGGGGTGGACAGAATTAGTAACTTACCAGGGCATATTATTGACAAAATTTTGTCACATTTATCATTGAGGGATGCTGTTCGGACAAGTATTCTTTCAAGCAAGTGGAGATACAAATGGGTCACCCTTCCTTGCCTTGTATTTGATAATCAATCTGTTCTAGTCTCTGCCCAAGATCAATCCCTTGCAAAAAACAAATTAGTGAGTATTGCTGACCATGTCCTATTACTTCATACTGGCCCCATACATAAGTTTAAGCTTTCTCATCGAGATCTTCAAGGTATTAGTGATATTGATAGATGGATCCTATACCTGTCAAGGGGTTCTGTGAAGGAATTTATACTTGAAATATGGAAAGGTCATCGTTACAAACTTCCTTCTTCTATATACTCATGTCAGAAGTTGATCCATTTGGAACTTTTCAACTGTCTATTGAAACCTCCATCTAATTTCAACGGCTTTAAAGGCTTGAAGAGCCTTGATCTGCAGCATATTACCATGGACCTACTGGCCTTTGAGCATATGATATCCAACTGCCCTTTACTAGAGCGGTTGACATTGATGAACTTTGATGGTTTTACCGTCCTTAATATCCATGCTCCAAATCTCCTTTTCTTTGACGTAGGAGGTGTTTTTGAAGATGTTAGCTTCCAGGATACCTTCCATCTGGCTGTTGTCTCTATTGGTCTGCAGGTTAACAGTGGCAGTGAACAAAGTTTGGCTTTTGGCACTGGAAATTTAATCAATTTTTTTTCTTGTCTACCACGTATTCAAAGACTTGAGGTGCAAAGCTTTTTCTTGAAGGTATACTTTACATCATTTTTAGAAATTATAGATGAACACATTTTGATGCCAAAGCAAACTTGTTTTTGGTTGTGTTGGGCTGTTATAAAGATTTACTAAAATCCCTGTTGTGTAACATCATTTTCCTATGTCTATGGAGAGCCACGTTTTTCAAATAGCTAAGTTTCAATATCCATACTTTGAGTTAAATCTTATCGTTCTCTGTTCTTCTCTTCTCTCCCCACTTTTTTCACTCGACTCCAGTATTTGGCTGCTGGAACTATACCGGGGAAGCTGCCTAAAGCTTGCGTTGATCTTAGTTTTCTGTCAATAAAGATAAATTTCAATGAAACAGAAGAGAATCTAGCCGTTCTTTGCCTTCTCAGAAGTTCTCCCAACCTTCAGGAGCTTGAGATGCTGGTAAGTTTGTCTAAACCTAGAATGACTCATGTTATATAACTCATGTAATAGGCCAAGAGGATTAGTCCTCTTATTTGTATCTATCACTGCCCCATATTCGTTTTGCTTTGGTGGTCTCACCTTTACACACCATTGATTTTCTAACTTTGTACAGGCTCGTGTGGAGGAACAGACTACTGGTAGAACTGCTGCCAGCATTGTGGAAAATTCCCACTGCTGCACCTTTACACAACTGCGGATTATTAAAATTATCGGAATCTCTGGCATTAGACAAGAACTTAATTTTATTAAGTTCCTGCTAGCAAATACGCCTGTTCTTGAAAGGATGACTGTTAAACCCGCTTCACAGGATGGCGCTTGGGAGTTGTCAAAGGAGTTACTCCGCTTCCGACGAGTTTCCATGTATGCAGAAATCATTTATCTTGATCCTTAGCTTGGTGAGATTCATACAACTCAACCTTAGTTGATGAGACTGCTATTGGTCTTTCTTTATCTTTAATGTGAGTATTCTATGGTCTCCTGGAAATTAAAGGAAGGAAAGACGACCAATGTAAAGGTTCTTGTTCTTCGATGCATGCTCTTCATTGACTAGATCGGGGTATATGACAATGAAACCACTTGATTACTCTTTGATACTGATTAAAAACAAAAACAAGAAGGTACTTTCATTCAATAATTTTGATATTTACCTTAGGTGTGTTAAAATATTGTACATTGGTTTTCTAAAGCCTAGTACAATATACATTTTTTTGCGTCAAATTGTTTGTTTGGTCACCTTGTAGTTAATAAGTCGAGTTATTCAATTCGATTTATAATATTTTGAAGCTAATAGAATTTAAATCTAAATTTAAATAATTTTTTAAACTCAATATTGATGTTTACCTTAAATTTTATTTTGATTTTGAACATTATAAAATTGATTGGAATAAAATTTCACTCCAGTTTCACTCTTTAACACAATGATCAGTATAAATAACTACGCCAACCCCAAAAACATCCTTTCATTTGCCGTTCTCGGTCTGCTGCTTCCCTCACAAGTCAATCAGAACAAGTCATCTAGAAGGACTGTTTAGTTGTTCTTGGTCGTGCGAGCAGTTGTCCTACTAAATTTGTTTCTTTTCTCCTATTTATCTTTTCATTTTTCTTTTTGTTCTTTTAAGTTTCCATTTTTTGTTTTTGCATTTTTTTTTTTAATTTTTCAAAACATATCTTATTTAAAACATAAACAAATTAAGTACATTTGATGTATATCTTTTTCTCTATATGTGTTATGTTATATTTTAATATATATTTCATTATTATCAAATAGATATAAGAGGAATAATATAGAACACCGTAAATTACATTCAACAATATCTATAATTGATGTGTATCTATTTTTATCGTGGTGTAATTTATCTCAATTGCATTTCGGGGAACTATTTAATAATTTATGCAAATAATATTGAATACGTATCCTTTTATAATTTAGTCTATAATAATATTTAGAAAATTAAAGTTGAAAAAAGAAGAAGTCAAAATACATAAGTAAAAAGAAAGGAAAAAAGGGAGAAAAATGAAAAATAATAATAATAATAGAAAGGGACCAAAAAGCCCCTGCGATGAACTACGACACACGTCCATATATTATGCCGTGGGTCCACTGGTCCCATGACCAGCATCCACCGAACAGATGCAGCGGCCCTCAGTTCTCGCACTTTCAGTATTCATCTCCGTGACATCTTCTGTTGTTATCAAAAATGTAAAAACTTTGTCCGTTTAGATGTTGATAATTGGACATGCCTTGGCTTGTCTCAAATCTTTTGAATGGGAATTGATGAGATGGCCAGACATGGTTTTTCTATTTTAAATTCCTTTTTTCAAAATCTATGAATATCTTATATATTATTATAAAATATTATTAAATTCTGCGTATCTCAAAACCTAAACCCTGTAATCCACCATTTTTTTCTTCTTCTAAAAGTCAAACATATCTAAATACATTTCTCAAACTATTTTTTTATTTATCTAAACACACTGTTTTTCAAATATTACTTCTTTATAAATTAGGCATCCACCCAATTACAACACAGAGAGAGAGAGAGATTTGGCCCAACCACTTTTACTCTCTCCTCTGTATCAACGCCATACAAGCAACCAAAAGTTTGGAATTGCTTGAACTTGGTCCAACCATATTAATCTAGATTATCAGTTCGTTTGGGTGGTTGGCCTGGATTTAAGAATAGAAGTTGATACTTTTGCTAGGACAGGATCACAGGATGCAGACCTAAGCTCATGTATATAATAACATATGAATATATGTGGGCGTGTGTGTGTCTGGATCGGTCTATGAGTTTTCAAATTGCTTTTGTCAAATCGGTTTAGGTACATAGTCGGTAACTTATTATTATTACACTCATAGATCTATTGAATATTACAATTAAATGCTTCAGAGAGGAGCAATTGTATAGCAATAAAGAAAAAATTTATTTAAGTGCTCGCGTGGACCAAGACGTGAAGAATGACGTGTGAGTATTTGTCCTTTCTTGCTCCAAACTTGAATCCGTACACACACACAGATATATACTTATCTATGTATGTATGTACGTATATGTATTTTCTAGGAATTATATGGGCTCATGACACAAAACAGTATTAGAGTGAGACTTGGATAGAGCCGGCCGAAGGGGTCACACAGCTAGTTTTCAAAGAATGATATCCACATGTTTGATAACTTAGGAAATGTTAGCCAAGGGAATTTCACAATTTGAAGAGTTTTGTGGGTTCGAGTAGGAGAGAATGTAGAGATATCCTACGTCAAAGAAAAAGATCCTATGTTATCTTTTTAGATAACTGAGGCAAAAGGTCGTGATTTTTGTTATTAGATAATCAATTTCTCAGAAATTGTGTGGGAGAGAGCATGATGATGTCCCACGTCAGTTCTGAACCAACTTAAATAATCAGTCAACTTCATCGATCTTTCTAAAAAATTGAATGGGGCACGGTGCTTGTTGAGGTTTTTATATAGAAAAAATAATATACAACATGCATTTGTTATTTATTATTTATTATTTATTATTTAATAATTTATTTATGCATACTAATTCATACTTATTAACACTATTTTGATAATTGAATTTTGTTTTAAATAACATATTGTGATATAGACACGTGAGTTCTCGTATATTATTTAATCCGTGTCAGGGTTCTATTGCTAATGTTTTCAGATCAATGCGACGTCTTATAAATGCATCAATCGATGATTGAAATAAAATGCAATTGTCATATTAATATATAAATCTATTTCTATAGGCATTGTTTGGAAATAATTTTTCCCCTCTCGTAAAATTAGGTCCAGAGTGAAAGCATTACTAATAAATTGTTTTCAAATTTAAAAAAACAAAAGTTCAAAACGATTTTTTTCTTTTTTTTTGGTCACAAAACATTGTAGCTCAAAAGTCATTATCGATTATGCGAAGAAAAATGCACGGTTGGATGAAAAACAATGATTGAACATGGTTATGAATTATGATATGGATATACGACACTGTGATTGACCAAGCAAATATAATATCCTTTGCTTATCTATAAATATGGATATTTTATATTTGTCCATCAAAATCGATGCATATCTTATATATTTTTAAAAAAAATTATTGAATTTTGCCTCTCTTGAAACCTTTACGTTTATCCTCTTCTAAAAGTCAACGTATCTAAAAACATTTCTCAATCAAATTTTTATTTCTTTGGGCTCACGTTTTTTTTTTTTCAAAAAAATATGTTTTTGAAAAATTGGTTCAATTGCAACAAATAATATATCATTCCCAAAAAAATTTTAAGTGCCTATTTAGACTTTAGTGTAAAATATTTAATTTATCTGAACTTGTGTGTATATATGTATAATATTTAGAAGATGTATTAATATACATAAATAATAATTAGTTTTTAAGATGGCGAGTGTGTAAGTGTAAATGTGTGTATATAAATATAGATTTAATTATTAGTAAGTGCTATTTTTTGATTTTAAATATTTATGTATATTTAGTAGAGAGAATAGTTTAGATTTAAAATTCAAATAAAAATTTTGTTAAATTAAATATGCTTGAATAGAGTAAATTTTGATAAAATAAAAATAAATAAATATGAGTAAACAAACATTGCCATGCAAATACTAATCAATGGTTCAAAATCCCTTTTCAACCTTAGTCCTCTCTGATCAATCATAGTATCAATCATGGCATATATATCTTTTCTCTTTAGGAATAAATTATATCTAATGATATGCCACTTCGCAGTGGAGGATATTTTGCCAATCCAATTTATTGGAAGCAACTAATGCTGAGTGGCCTCCTATTGTCACTTTTTTCAAAGATAATTAAACAGGTAATCATTGATTATATTCTTTTTCAATGATCAAAGATTAGGTAAGTAGATGGTCTGAACCGGGCCCCACTACATCAATAAAATCTCCATCAGCTACTCCGAATCTATAATTGAAACAAAAGGGCGTGACACGACTTCATGTTATTTATTAATTAATAGTGAAATTTATGAGTCAGCTAGGTTGTTGGCTTGGATTTAAGACTAGAAGATATCATGGATGGCATGCATGTATGACTTCTTATGAATATATACATGTCTAGGCTCTCACTTGCACACGCGCATAGATGCAATATGTTTTCAATGTGCTTTCAGAAATTGGTTTTGGTACATTGCCCATTTATTAATTAAAATTTATTTATACTGTATATTAAGAGTCTGGCCTTTGATTACATTAAATACAGAGAGACTTTGTTTGGATACAAATTTTAAAGGTGAAAAATTTGGCAAAGAAACTTAAAAACAGTGTAAAATAAAAGAGAAAAATTAATAAAAAGTGTTATTTTGATGTGTAGTATACTTATATGAATTTGTTTGAATGAACGTAAATTTGCATCCAAACATAACAATATATTCTTCAACTTAATAATGACAACCATCTCCTTTACTATATATCGAGAATTTAGCCCCTGTATATCTACATTAAGCAAATTCACATGCATAAGTACCTCCCTCTAAATTAATAATAACAAGAATGTATTTTTTTATTTTTTATTATTTTTTTATTTTCTTTTCATTTTTTTTCTAATTATAAGATTTTTTTGCATGAGTATATTATAAATATTTTAAAAAATTAATATATATTACAAATAAAATAAACCAGACAATTATTTTTAGTTTCATGCTGTATAAATTTAATTACATGCATAAAACTGCGTCAAAATTACTTGTAACTATAATATTTTTGAGAGAAATATTAAAGACCATTAAAAAAGTAATATATATGCAAATCGACAGTGAGGCCACTGGTTAAAGACACAATGTTCATGAATAGGCCATAATTTGCTTGTCTTTACTCCAAAGTTGGACCCGTATTTGTCCTCATTCCTCCAAATAAAAGTATATTGTTGGTTGGGCAAACATGTGACTATTATAAAAATAGGCCATGTCCTAATTTGGGTTGTTATAAATCTATGGTATCTATACTAGATATATAATGACTATTATATCCTTAAGCTTTAATTTTTGGTTGGTGTAGGGTTAAATTAGATATTTACTCTTCACGTCTATAAGTACATGGACATGGCCGTAAGTTACACCAAATTTATTATATAAAAAGTAAACTAAATAAATACCATCAGGAATTCAGAAAAGGAAGGGTTCCATTAATGATGCGGATGGAAATGACTGTTCATAAAAAACGTCCCAGGTCGTGCCAAGATGACTATAAAAAAAGTAAACTATTTAAATGCTTTTTAAGTCTATATTATATAAATTTAATTGTTATAAATAAAGTAAATTAAATAAAATACCAACATGACGTTGAAAGATGGAAGGCTTCATTATTGATGTGGGCGAACTGGGTAGGTGGGCGAACTGGAGCTGGGCGCCGTTTCTGGGGAGAACTCCGTGATAGCTGGTCTTGCTTATGAGGTAAAGGTAGAGAACGCAATCCTTTTTACTCGATTCTTATATATCCTTTCTGATGTTGTTTTAAGACACATAAAAATTAAATAAATATTATAAAAAAATTAAAATACGAATTAAATAACTTTATTTTAAATTTTAAATAAATATAATTTTTATAATAGAATAAATAAATAAATAAAAATTATTCAATTAAGGTTTTAAATCAATCAAATGAGATGATGACAAATGGCATAATTAGTGAAAAGATAATAAATAATCAATTGGGTTAATCAGAAGGTGACAAGTGGCGCAGTCTAACAAGAGGCCAACAATTCCAGTCAATGAGAACGCTCCATGTCAGTGAGTAAGTGGCTACACTATTTTTCCTACAACTATAAATAGGGGTTAAAACCCCACAACAAAGAGGACACAACAAGAAAGAGCAAGAAAAGGGAGACACAAATTATCTCAAAGATACTCAAGAACATTCAAGGCGTTCTTCGTCAAGTTCAAAGAGTTCATCTCCAAACTCAAAGCATTCTTCGTCAAAAGTCTTCAAGTTTAACGTTCGATCCAAAATCAGGGCGCCAAACTCGAAGATCAGCATTAATTGAAGAACAACAACAACAAGAAGGAAGAACAACCAGAAGGAGAAAGAGAAAAGAAGACACAAATTCTCCCAAGGGCACTCAAAAACATTCAAGGTGTTCTTCATCAAGCTCAAAAAGTTCATCTCCAAATTCAAGGCGTTTTTCATCAAAGGTTTTCAAATTCAGCATTTGAACCTAAATCAATGCGTCAAGTTCGAAAATCAGCGTTAATTGAAGAACAACGACAACAAGAAGGAAGAACAACCAGAAAGAGAAGAAGAAAAAAAAGACACAAATTCTCTCAAGGATACTTTAGAACATTCAAGGTGTTCTTTGTCAAGTTCAAAGAGTTCATCTCCAAATTCAAGGCGTTCTTTGTCAAAGATCTTCAAATTCAACGTTCGATTCGAAACCAGAGCGCCAAACTCAAAGATCAGAGTTAATTGAATAAATCAAAAAGTTTCAAGGAGGATCAAGCACAAGCCATTTTTTTTAAAATACTTTAAATTAAAGTCACATCTTTGAAGGAAGAATTAGATGACTGACTTAGAGAATAGAACCCATGCAAAATCCATTTGATTCAAATTGTAATCAATTTGTACAAACTTCTTGTTCGTGGAAATCCAAACACAATATTTTGTCCTACGGTTGTCTCGATTCCATGCACGATGCTATTGTTTTTACTGTTTTGTGGGTATCAGTGATTCTGGGATTATTTCATTTAATTTGGAAATGATGTGAAGATAAAATGCAGCTGGGAATGGGAAGTGAGTTGGAGACTCAGTGCGAGCAAGCATATGGTGCTGAGCAAATCAAGATGTTGGGTGTATACATGCAGAGATCATGGGTTATCTTGCTGGCCACAGCTCGTGTCTTGCTTTCGATTTACATTTTTGCTCCTCCGATACTTATTTTTCGGGGAGTCCGATGACATTTTTCGAGCTGCAGGTCGGTATTGGCACGCTAGTCAAGAGAATTCTCTGCCGAATTTTGGAAGCAAAAAGATGGAAAGAAGGCTGAAAATTTACCAAGGAAGTAAGAGAATTTGAGGGCAAAGCTTGAACTTTCATTGCAACATCAAGTAACCAACCACTGTTACAATGAATAATTCAATCCGTAATTTTTGATTCAAATCTTCAATACTCTTCTTTAATTTTAAGTTGCATACTCCGAGTAATGTCTTGGAAAACTCATGTTTAGGGCTTGCTAATGCCTTAGTGAAAATGTCTACCATATATTTTGTTTATGCTGTTTACAAAGCTATTGTTTCTCGTTTCATAGAATTCCAAGTAATTACACTCGAACCAAATGTAAATACATTGCCAGAAGTGTTCCTTCTATCATCTGAAGTATTTGCTCAATCACTATCACTAAAACTAATCAATTTAAAGCTTTCAACGTGATTATACCATATCCCATGATCTAATGTCCTTGCAATATATTTTTAAATCCTCTTTGCGGCATCAAAATGTTATGTAGAAGGATTAGGTATAAATTTAGAAATAAAACCCATCAAATCAATCTAGTGTAAATTAAGTCTAACAAACCTCTTATAAGACCTCTAAATTGTTTAGAATTTGCCTTTTCCAAACCATCTTTTACTTGCAACTTTTGGTTTACATTTATTTGTGTAGATACATCTTGCATTTGGATATGTTAAATTTTTTCAAGAGATTTATTGTATCCTTCATTTGGAAAAACAAAAATCTCATTCTCAACCTACAAATTTCAAGGCTAAGAGAGTAATGCAACAATCCCAAATCCGTCGTCTTAAACCTTTTCATCACGTCTTGTTTGAATACTTTCACTAATGATGATCTTGACCTCGTATGAATAATATCATAATATACAATGATAATATCAATTATATCTTGTCCTTTTAGGTACAAGCTAAGCTCATTCTCACTCTTCATGAAACCACTTTGACGAGAATAACTATTAATTTTGCTATATTAAGTCCTTAAGGCTTGCGTCAACCCATACAAGGTTTTGTCTATGCACGTTGTCCTCTTTTTCAAGTACGACAAGATCCTTCAAATTGAGCTATATATGCTTCTTCACTCAATTCACTATTTAAAAAATACAAATTCAACGTCAAATTGATAGATATTTTATCTTACTTGAACTGCTAATGCAATTACAAGTCTTAATGTTTCAAACTTTGGTACTGATGAGAATGTATTCAAGTAATCAATTCCTTATTGTTGAGTATATTTTTTTGCAACCAACATTGCTTTATACTTTTGTCTGCATGAAGCTTAATTTTAAAAATTCATTTTAGCCTAATATTGTTCTTACCTCGAGAAAGATCACACAATTCTCAAGTTGCATTCTTTTGAGTAGATGTTAATTCTTTCTTTATTGTATCATTCTATTCTTTCTTGTCTTTTACTTTTTCAAAACATGGTGCATCAAAGGTAAAAAATACATCTTCATCAATATCATAAATCTCTCAGAGTGATTTGAATTGTCTCGGAGGAGCATTGCTATGAAAATCATCATCCTCAATATTCTATTACTGCAGGTCTCGCGCTCATGACCGCAAGTCTAACTACATTATATTCTAATTGTGTTGCGGTGGGTGTTGCAACTACAGAGGGACTGGTTTGCGATTACTAACCTTTGTCGAGTAGTCATGAGGGTGATTGTGAGGCTAGACTTAGGTTTTACGGTTGTCCTCGCTCTTGTGAATCATGGGAGTGCAATTGCGGGGCATCTTCTTGCGATCGCAAGTTAGTATGTGGCGGAATGTCATTTTCTTCATTCCCAGTTCTTGTCATTCCAATTCTAACCTACATGTTAATTAAAAATAACACTCTTACTAATAATTTTTTTGTTATTAGTAAAATCATATAATTTATAAGCTTTTGACTCATTATAATATAACTCTTGCCTTCTTCTTGCCAAACATAGGCAATACTTTTAAAAATTTTGAGATGTTTCACCAATAGTTTCATTCTACTCGATGCTTTGTAGAGTGTTCGATCTTGTACAACTTTGATTGGTGAAATATTCAACACCAAGCCTTATTTATGTTGGGAAAGTTTTGGTTTTCTTGCGAATTTCCAATAATTTGGAAGAATACAGTTTTGGTTTTATATGATGTGCGTCTTGTAAAAATTGATCGACCAACATCATTTATACTTTATCTTTTAATAGAATTTTATTTTTTTTCAAAAAAAAAAAGAGGATATAAATTTGTAAAATAATCGTAGATCAAATGTATCCTTTAAAAAATAAAAAATAAAAAATAAAAAATAAAAGGTATATTTTTAACAAGTGTTCGGATATAATATTGTATTTGAATATTAATTGACAATTTGCAAATAATTAATAATTGATATGAAAATATACTTAATATTTATGTTTATACTTCATATTAATGTTTCGGATAAGCTCTCAGCAACGGTTGAAAATTAACCACGTTCCTATTAAAAGAAATATAAAAATAAATCTAAACAAATATGATATTTACGGTAGAGTCTAAATCGTTGACAGTTCATCGGAAAGAAAGTGACAGACGCAAAAGATAAATTTACTTTTGTCACCTTAATATTTTATTTATTTTTAAATTTTAATATATATTTTTAAATAATCTTGTTTCGAAAATTATATAAAAATAAAAAATAAAAAAATATAATAATTAAATATATATTTTTAAAGTATATAATTACAAAATAAATAAAGTCATAATTGCCACGACAAGATCAAAAATTTCATATCTTTTGATAAATTATTAATAGAGAAACTATCAAAATCAAAGAAGTGACAATAAAAACTATAAGTATATGAAAGAACTTTTTTTTCCTAATTCCAGTGAATTCCAATGATGTAATTGGAGCTTGTCGGCACAAACGAATCAATTTAATAAAACAAATAAATTGATTTGAGTTTAATTGAATTTAAAAATATTTTTATATCTTATAAAATAAGAATTCAAATTTTAAAAATGTTTTCAATCTCGATTTTGTTACTTATTTCAATTTGAACTTGAGTTTGACCTTAACAAAATCGAGTTTAATCAAATTTAAATCATTATCGAACCCTACTTTAATTGAGTCAATTTAATCTAATAACTCATTTATTGCGCGTATACGTTCTGAAAAATGGGTTTCTGAAATCAATTAGACCATACTTACAAAAATTTTAAAGACAAATATCTATATTAAGATTTAGCATAAACGTTAATTCAAAATTTGATTACGCTACTCTTCTGTAATCAGATTCCACATAAATTACATTTTTTAAATAATTTTAAATTTATTAAGTAATCGTTTTTGTATGCACAAGCACTGTAATAAGCACTTATGTCAGGCATGCCTTATAATAAAATTTTATACACCATCGTATTAACAAATCAATTATTTTATCATTTTATATCAATGTTGTATCATTTTGTCTGGATATAAATTGGGGTGAGAGGAGAATTGGTGATAAAATTTAGATAAGGTATAAAAATAAGAGAGTCCAAAGTTATATTTTGTTAAATAATATGTTTAAAAGTAAAAATTTTGATGGTTGGAAAATATAGGTTAGGTTTGTTTTCAAATTTTAATGCGTGTTTTTAAATATATTTATCTCAATAATTATATAAAAGTAATGGAGATAAATAAATAAAATTTTAAAAGTGTAATAATTGAGTGTGCGTTTTTTATCTCTAAAATTTGAAAACTACTAACTTACAAGTTTGAAGTTTATGGGCTATGTTTAATTTCAAAATAGGATTGAGGAAAAAATTTTGGATAGTTTGATCGGGGATAAAAATTATGTTTGATTTGTAAGATTTAAATAGGTAGAAAAATTATTTATATATATATTTAACATGTTATAGTGATTAAATAATGTGAAAGTATATTGTTTTATTAAATAATAAAAAATGAATATGAATGTCAAATTTATAAAAATAGATATTGATTTGGTTGTGATAAAGTATAATTTTTAAAAAATTATTAATTAATTATGAAAGATATGTTAAAAAAAGATTGTGTATTTGAAAGATATAAAAACTCTTGAAAATACACGTTAAGACTTGAAGACAAAGGATAAGTATGGAAGAGGCGACACGCATATCCATCTTAATTGACCTTTGTTTCTCATGTACCAGACTGAAACCTTCCATGGCAGCCGCCATGGCAATCCCAGCTAACAAAGTTGGATTTCTCCACCTAATCATTTTTTGAATAGTCAACACACTGATTATTGAATCCATGCTAACGTCAGTCTCTAGCATAAATAAAGCTTCTAGAGAAAATACGTTCTTGTAAAACAAATCCAAGTCGAGTATATTTGTGATGTGGCAATTGATTTGTATATTGGAGTAATTATCTGCGAACTCCCGGAGCCCGCAAGTATGAACGCCCCATGTATTTCGTCAATCTCTAACCCGGCAAGTTGCGTATTCGGATCCACCAAGCTAATGGAATCCTTCCATGCGTTGATACTAACGTCTGGGACTTCTAAACCTGTGGCTAGTGGTCCCTTCCATTTCGTATTAATTCCTGCATCGTAGTGTCCCAACCACTCTTTCCCCGAAAAGTCCAGATACTGTCCAAAGTCGTCGGGATACAATTCATTATACTCCGCATAGTTCTGCTAAGAAATTATTTTTGTTAAATCATTCTTTGCGGTGCCCATGGCAGACGGTGCGGCGGAAGCGCTTCTCGAGAAGCGGAACCAGCACCTGGGAAGAGGAGAACGGGGTTTTATCAAGGAG
This sequence comes from Avicennia marina, assembly GCA_019155195.1. NCBI lineage: Eukaryota > Viridiplantae > Streptophyta > Magnoliopsida > Lamiales > Acanthaceae > Avicennia > Avicennia marina. The sequence goes on along the minus strand of CM032781.1, from coordinate 2,983,467 downwards.
TTCGGTGAAGAATCCAAAACGCTGTGGAGACTCTCTGGACCGGCGATTTTCACATACATCTGTCAGTACTCGTTAGGTGCCCTCACTCAAACATTTACTGGGCAGGTGGGCGAACTGGAGCTGGCCGCCGTCTCTGTGGAGAACTCCGTGATTGCTGGTCTGGCGTTTGGGGTCATGGTAGAAAACGCAATCTTTTTTTACTCGATTCTTATATATCCTTTCTGATTCTCTCTCGCTTCCATGCACCGTGCTATTGTTTTTTACTGTTTTGTGGGTGTCGGTGATTTTGGGAATTTTTTCATTTAATTTGGAAATGATGTAAAGAAAAAATGCAGCTAGGAATGGGAAGTGCGTTGGAGACTCTGTGCGGGCAAGCGTACGGTGCTGGGCAAATCAGCATGTTGGGTATATACATGCAGAGATCGTGGGTTATCTTGCTGGTCACAGCTTGTGCGTTGCTTCCGATTTACATTTTTGCTCCTCCAATACTTACGTTATTCGGGGAGTCCGATGACATTTCGCGGGCTGCAGGTATTATTACAGTATTCAAGAGAATTCTTTGCCCCTATTTGACTATTCAGCCCGGTGTTTGATGGTTGCAGGAAGATTTGCCCTTTGGATGATACCGCAGCTGTTTGCGTATGCTTTGAATTTTCCCATACAGAAGTTCTTGCAGGCACAAAGGAAGCTCATGGCAATGGCTTGGATTTCTGCTGCTGTGTTGGTTCTGCACACAATCTTCAGCTGGTTGCTGATCTTGAAATTAGAGTGGGGATTGGTGGGAGCAGCAATTACTCTTAATAGCTCATGGTGGCTCATTGTAATCGTTCAGGTGATTTACATCTTTTATACAAAATCTGGCGGTGCATGGCGTGGGTTCTCCTGGTTGGCATTTCACGATTTGTATGGCTTTGTCAAGCTTTCTCTGGCCTCTGCTGTAATGTTATGGTGAGAGTTAGCTGTCTGCAGGGCTTGCCTTTTATAAGTCCTCATTAGTAAATACTTCTTATTCTGATTGATTCTTATGTTGTAAATTGGGCTGGATTGTGCAGTTTGGAGTTCTGGTACTTGATGATAATAGTGGTTATAGCAGGTCACTTGGATAACCCTGTGGTACCAGTTGATGCCATTTCTATCTGGTATGTCGTGTATTACTCTCTTTTGTGTTTAATTAAAGGAAACCAAAAAGGAGATAGTTTGATGTGCTTTAAAAGATTGTAAAAGTGTAATTGGTATAGCAAAGTGTGATTTTCTTTCCTCGAATTCATAGACAGTACATTTCAACTTGTTTTTGAGCACCTGACCATCCGTTTTGTTGGAAATAAAAAGGCAATGTACAATAAGTGTAAATAACACATTGTTCACTTCATTCGTTTAGTCTTTCTACTTCAAGCGCTCTCCAATTTTTCCAGTAATTGTGCCTATCTCAAACCTTGTCTTCATGCCATGCTTTGTGCAATATGCATAGCGTAGGAGAGCTTGGATTAACCTCTCTTGCAACATATTTTGCAGCATGAATATTCAAGGATGGGATGCTATGATTTCTATTGGATTTAATGCTGCCATAAGGTGATGTTTCCAGTATCGTGCTTATGAACCTTTATAGTCCTGCACCTTAATGTAGGGGAATAATTTTGTTTGTTACTTGAACTCCAGCGTGAGGGTATCCAATGAACTTGGAGCTGGCAACGCAATGGCTGCAAAGTTCTCTGTGGTAGTGGTCTCCATCACAACTGTGGCGATTGGGCTAGTTTGTATGGCAGTTGTTTTAGCAACACGAGATATTTTCCCTTACCTTTTCACCAACAGTGAGGCAGTAGCTAAGGAGACTACTCGATTGTCGATTCTGCTCGCACTTACGGTTCTTCTAAACGGCCTTCAACCTGTTTTATCCGGTAAGAACTCAACATTTTACATGTGCTTACTTCACCATTTCAGACACAGGCTGCAACCTGCTGAGGAATAACAAATCGACGTGCCATTGTGCTTTTGCTTTCGTTTCCCCAGGAGTTGCCGTTGGAGCTGGATGGCAATCTATTGTTGCATACATCAACATCGGATGCTATTACATCGTGGGATTACCACTTGGCATACTCTTGGGTTTTGTATTTGACTTTGGAGCGATGGTAAGACTTTCTGAACCAACAGAAGTGTCTCCCTCTATATCAATGCTGTAGTAGTGTATGATTTGTTTACTCTATTCCTACATGTGCACTATACACTTTAAGGTAATCTTGTCTTAAAATGTTTGCGAACAAAGTAGAATGATTACTTGCTCGTCTCGTTAGCACTGGTGTTCTTTTTTCCTTACTTCAATCATTTATCTTCTGTGCAGGGAATTTGGGGAGGGATGATTGGAGGAATTTGCTTGCAGACCCTTATCTTGATAGTCATCACTTCAAGTAGAAATTGGGATAAAGAAGTCAGTATCTAGTCATTCTTGTCGCCACTTCTCCAATCTATGGATAGCCAATTCTCGTTTCTATGCACATCTTGTCTAAAATCTGATTTTACTCTCCTCTACTCTCAGGCCACAGAAGCTGAAAGCCGCGTCCAAAAATGGGGCGGAGCAATTGCGAGTCAGTGATCACTGAAAGAGGCCGAGAACCAACCAGATGAAAACTGGTGGCTGCAATGTGTCATGGCAGAAAAATACCAGAATTTCTGTTGAAATAAGGCTTTCTGGCGTTACCTTCATTTCATTCAGCCTGACCTATTATTAAATTCTGTTTCGTACCATTTCCTTGATATGATATTTGCTTCTCTATGAGAGTTTTCAATATCGTCGTTGTTGGGTCTTGTTTTTTCCTACTTCAAGTTGGTTTGTTCAGATTGTAGCTGCGGTCACAATCGCAAGCTCTCCCAATCTGCTATGGTCCCTTATCATGAAAAGAGATGAAACTTACGTGGCCTTTCTTTCTTCCCAATCAGAAGTGGGTCCTCCTAGACTTCAATGTTTATAGTGGGTGACAGTGACAGCAAGCTGTGGCCCTCGTCAGCTGTGAAATCCTTTTAGCTAAAAGATAAAACTGATTACACCACAGCAACATGCTAAGAACTTTTTGAGGGGGAGAACGTGGGTTGTGGTCAGTTCAGTAATCATTCAAAACAAGAACGTGTGTTGTGGTCAGTTCAGTAATCATTCAAAACAAGAACGTGTCTTGTTGGGTAATTATTCAAAACAACCCATCTTTCACTCGAGATTTATCTTATTGATGATAGGGTTTTTTAATCTTAGTGATTCAATGGTGACGAACTGGTTATTAATTTACTAATGAAGGCGGCATGATCCCATGTATGCAAAAATTTTTTATTAATTGTTGTAATAAATTATAATAAAAATAAAATTAATTTGAAATTAACGGTATATGAAAAATAAAAAAATGAAAGGGGTGGATCAGAGATATAAAAATTATGATAAAAACATAAAATTATATTAAAAACAAAGAAAGAAAAACTCAAAAAAGATTCAAATAAGAAAATTATTGTAATTTAAGTGTAACCAAAAAAGGAATTTAGCCTCAGTGTACAGCTGTAACTTGGCCCATCCCCACTAAACAGACAAAGAAGGGAGCGGCTGTGGCTGGAATTCGTTGGAGTGGAGAAAATGGTATTCGCGGAGAAAGAAGAATGATTGAATAAGTAAAAGAAATTAGAAGTTAGAAAAAAAAAATTAATATTAGAAAGTGAATGAAATAAATAAGAACTCATGGAGTAATGTGAAAGTAATAGGGCATTATAGTAATTTAACAATGTGAGACCAAAGTCAAGTCTTTAGCGTCAAATGTATAGCATAAAATGCAGAATAAATGAAAGAAAAAAAGAAATTACAGAAAATAGAAACAAATTAAAATTACGAAGTGAACGAGATAAGTAAAAATTGAAGGAGTAAAGTGAAAATGATATATAAATAACTAATGCATTTAGTAATTGAATGAGTAAAGTGAAAATTAGGGTTTTGTTTTCAAATTTTGAAGTTCAAAAATACAAATTCAATTATTATATTTTTTAAATTTTTATTTCTCTCTCATTCTCTCTTTTATATTTTTGTACAATTTATGAGATAAAAATATCTAAAAATACATAATAAAATTTGAAAATAAACGTAGCCCTTATTTCTTGATTATATACTAGTAAAAATTACATTTTTATGCATGTGTAAATTTATATATAAATATAAATTTTTTATTTTAAACAATAAAAATAATACTTAAAATCAAATGTGAAAATATCTAAAATAAGAAAATAAAGAAAGATTAAAAGGGTTTGAAAAGAGAGAAAATTTGGGAGGAAACACCTACAAAATACAAACTTAAAAGGAAGGGGAGAAAGAAAATGATAGAAAAAAAATAAAAGAATTTAAAATAAGGATAATTGTGTAATTTCACATCATTCAAAAATAAACCTTTATTTGCATAATAACACAACTAGTTACAATGATACAATTGATTTGCGTGCAATTTTTTAAAAAACTATAATACTTTACTTATTGTAGCAAATGAATAAAGATAAAATTAATTTAAAAATAAACGTATATGAAAAATTTGAAAATTAAATTAAATAAAAAGAGTGGATTGAAAAAAATATTTAGATAAAAAACATTTTATAACTAAAATAATTTTTTAACTTTATAATAATATAGAAAACAGAATAATTAAAAATAGAATAAGTTAAAATTAGTAAGTAATTGAAATAAATGAAAAGTGACAAAGTAGCGTGAAGATATGATATAAAAAAAATTAAGAGTATCTAGGTAATTATAAATTACACAACTAATTCTTTTTATTTGCTTGGTTTATGGTATGGATAAAAATTAAAAGTATAGCATATATTTAAAATAAGAAAAAAAGAGAATAAAATTTGAAAGAAGACATAAATAAAAACAATGAGTTAGAAGAGAAAAGAAGAAAGAAAAAGATAGCAAAAAAAATAAAAGAATCTAAAATAGAAATTGTTGTGTAATTTTATTTGTACAATAAAAGGCCGTATCTCTAAAATAACTACCAAAAATTGCTAAAACATATAAAGATAAAATCAAATGGACATTGGAAAACAAAAGAAATATTAAAATACATTAAAAGATAGAAGAGAAGTAAATAAAATTTAAAAACATATAAAAAATAAATTAAAATCAGACTAAGAAATAATAAATTTTGAAAGAAGAAGATATGATAATTCAAAGTTGATGAAGGAAACCGTGAGAAGAAAATAATATAAATGATTGGGAAAATAATGAATGGAAGTTGAGGGTGGATAATATAAGAAAAATTATTAGATGAAAGTTTATGGAGAAAATAAAAATTAAAAGAAGAGAACGAAATTAATTGCACATTGAAGACATTTAGCTTTATACTTTGAGAACCAAAAAAATGGTTACTTAAAACCCTCATGCTTAATATATAGAATAGATATTATTTAAATATAGATATCTATATCAAACTATTTAATTTGGTTAAAGGTTAGTTTTCGTTTCAAGATGTAGTATTCGAAAGTAATCTTATTGAAATAAGTCAAACTTATATCAAAACATTAAAAAATTGGTTAAAATAACTATTTCCTTATTGATTACTAAATTCAAATATTTATTTACTCAAGTAAGTTCTTCACTTTTTCATTTTCCAATTTTCCCTCAATTTTTCCTTTTTACAATTGTGTTTTCATTTTTTTTCAAATCTCTTTACCACTCATAAAACTTCACCATTTCCTGTTCTCTTATTCTTCTACTTTTTTTCATTTATCTCAAATCTAAAATTGTATAATGTTATTTTGATAACGAATATGATTTATCATAATTCAATAAATTCCATTCTATCCACATTTTTATTGAAATTTAGTATCACGCAAATCAATGCCTTGTATTATTATGTATATTTTATATTTTAAATATTTTACATGAATTTTGTTTTGATAAAAATAGAGATTATCATAATTTAGTAAATTTCATTCAATCTACATTTTTATTCAAAATTAATTATATGCAACTATGCTTCTTTTATCATACTTATAATGTATATTTCATATTTTAATTATTTTGTACACCCGTCGAGAGGTACCATCACTAATTATATTAGATAGTAACCACACTCATTGTTTATTTTCTAAATGTCCTCCTCCTTTATTTTCATTTCTTTACACCTTTTGAAATCTTTCCCCTTTTTATTTTTTTTTATCTATTATTTGGTTATCTCCTCAAATTTCTCTCATTTTTTTTCCAAATTATATAACATAATTTTAATTTTTGATAAAATTATAAATTAAAAAATGCAACAGATTTGCGTTTTATTATCATAAATTTTTATTTTAATAACTCACTTTTATTATAAAAGTTTTAAAATTATGGTAGATTTATATTTTATCATTATTAATAAAAAAAATACATGCAGACAGAATAAGCATTTTTAATAAATAATAAATTTTAGAATAATATATATGTGTGTGTATATAAGTTATATATTTATCAAATTTATATAATAAAAAATATATTTTTATATTACAATGTTATTATGTTTCAAAATAAGAATTATAGCAAAGTAGCAAGTAGTATGGAATGGATATAGGAATAATTTATTGCACCGTCGAGGGCATTTTGGTCAATACAGTCTCATTATCCGTTAACTCCACCCTTGGAAACTCCTATACTGTAGTCTTCCCTACCCATCCACTAGGAGCAGAAACTCGTCGATGGCAATGGCGACTTGGGTCGCTGCACTCACCTCATCTTTCTCTTCCCTCTCATTCTCTTCCCAAGTTTCGCAGAAACCCGTTCAGTCCCTCTCTTTTTCTCTGTCAAAGCCACACTCTATCAAATCCGCTATTCCCAAATTCCCCGCTCTCATTGTCGCCGCCGCATCCGTCGCTGACCCAGATGTCGAAACAGCCGACTTGAAGAAGTTGGTGAAGTCTAGGCTTCCCGGTGGATTCGCGGCGCAGAACATAATCGGAACTGGCCGCAGGAAATGCGCCATTGCTAGGGTTGTTCTTCAGGAGGGTTCCGGTAAAATTATCATCAATTATCGGGATGCTAAGGTGCTCCACTGTTCAAGCATTCAGCAATTTATTTGTGTAATTTTTAAATTGCGAATCAGCTTCATCTGCACTGGAAAATTTTAATTTGGATGTTGATATATTAAATTGCGTTAATTTTGATGAATTTGGAGACTTGAGGATATGTGTGTTTTCATTTTCACGCCCACAAAACAAACGTCTTTTTAAATTTTATTTCTATCTTTTTTTTCTTATAATTTTACACAATTCTCAGAAAAAAACTGTAACCTAAGAATAAAAAGAAACGTGGCCTTTGATATTGTTATAATAATCATGACCATTGTGTTGAAGATCTTTTAAAATACTGAGGTGCTGCGTAGAAGTTATGTTGCCTTCAGAAGACGTGTGTATTTGGATGAGAGTATTTGAATGCAAGGAAAGGATATGAAAGAAAGGATTTTAAACGATTCAAAAAGAAAAGAATTTTAAATTCAACACAACTATTAAAAATATAGTCTAAAATGAAAAGTTAAGGATTGTAAATGTATGGTCATCCAAACATGGATTAATTACTGTGAGTTTGAAATCCATACCTTAAGCACTTTAATCTGAATACCCCTTTATATTTATTTTAATAAGGTTCACAGTACATAATTATTTGTATAGTATATTCAAATTATGTGGAAGAATGCAGAGCTAATGTGCTTTAAGATGTGGTTTTGAAGTCCAATTGATGCATTGGAAAGAGAGGCTTGCAGCTTGTGGGATAAATTTTTTCCCAACAATCCAATTAAGTGCAATTACCTACAAATATCAGCAAAAATTGGGTTATTTCTAATGGTGGCAAAAGTCGTTTGGAATGATCACTGGTGGTTGGTAAGATAAGGACACAATATGGGCAGTGGGTGGTTGACGTGGGGAGCCAATGCTGCTGTATCCACATGGAGATTAAAAACTTTACCCTATCTGCATTCCATTTTGTAGGAAAAACTCCGATCAAGTTGGTATACTCTTGATATTTGACATAATTTTTTTAGTCGATTTTTTTTACTTGCTAATCAGTGATTTTTATCTGAAGATATGCTTCAGAGGGACCAATTCTGAGTCCAAATGTTTTGGGCTTCTTAAAGTGCGCAGATTGTAAAAAGCTATATTTTCTGTAGATAAGTTATATAAATCAATGAACATTGTCAGATTGTACATGGTTTTATTGATCAACATGCCCTTTTCCTATTTCCTCACTGTTAGATTTAACGAGGAATGCACAGTTGAATGCAATTGAAGGAAACTTGTCCAGAGCTTTTTGAAGGGCTTGCGTTTTCTGTTGTCTAAATCTCTGCACACGAGTTATCTCCGCTCATTTTTGTCCTGTTGTATTTACTTGATGATGATTCCTGCAGGAATACCTTCAAGGCAACCCTCTGTGGCTGCAGTATGTTAAGACTCCACTTGTTACTTTAGGTTACGAGAGCAGCTATGATGTATTTGTCAAGGCACATGGGGGCGGTCTTGCTGGGCAGGCTCAGGCGGTTTCTCTTGGCATTGCTCGGGCCTTGCTGAAGGTTAGTGATAGCCACCGATCACCTTTGAAGCAGGAAGGTCTCCTGACCAGGGACTCAAGGGTAGTTGAGAGGAAGAAGGTTGGGCTAAAGAAAGCACGAAAGCGCCCTCAATATTCAAAGCGTTGAGTATTAGGAAATATGTTGTATTAATACTTGACACTATTAAGAACATTGTGATTTATGTTAAAACCAGCTATGTATTGATTAAAAGAAAGTGAATTAGAAATCCATAATCTAGATTTCTAGTAATAACACTGTTTTTACGAAGTTTCAAATTACTTGATGGCTGCTGGACATTGTCCGAGTTGATTTCTCTGTTGCCACCATACTGAAACTTTGTTGTGAGGCACAGACTATTCTCCGAATGTACATACCATTCATTTTACTAAATACATCAATAATCACTAATATGGAGTCCTCGTTTTCTTCCGATAGCTTCGGCTAATTCAACAAAATAAATACCTAGAGGTACCAAGTAACACCAGTTAAAACCACCTGTGGCCTTGGAGTACTAACAATGGCTGGTGTTCTGTGCCATGGGACTACTAGCGTGGCGAGTGTGTCTTGTAGACCACCCACCAGTTCTCAAAGGTGTGACTGGACACAACTGCAGCCATGATGGCTGTTCCCATTGATACATTCCATCCAAAAGGGTTGCCAGAATTCTCCTCGGGGCTCAGGAATTTAGTGTTACTTTGGTTGATTATTTTTTACCAGTTATACTATGATGAGTTGTTTTGGAGCTAGAATCAGGAGTAGATGGCTCTGGTAGCGCAAGGGCTTCGGACAGCCAATACTTGAATGTGTTAACCAGATAATTCTTATGGTTCGGGCAGCGGCGGTTGCTTGTTTTTCTAACTTCACCAACAGCTTTCAGCTCCCTAACACTCGGCTTGGCATATCTTCTTGTGCGTGGTTGAGAACGCTGGTTACATTTGTTTAGCATCCTTGTTATTCAGGTAAAGCAATATCTTCATGTTTGGGAACAATAATTTGTCCTGGTTTTCGGACCCTTAGCTGACCAAAGAACTGTAACAGACTGATCCAATGGTAATTCACTACATTTCTTCCTGTGCTAACTAAATTTGTTTTTGAGATGCAATCGATTGGACATGTACCCATTGAGCCATTACTTTTGGCTAATGGAATGTGGAGATACTTCGGCAAGTGTCCATCATTATTCTCCTTTGTGTGCAAATTTCTACACTTAACTATTCTTTAGGTTTTATTGATTCTTGGCTACTTTCCCAGGCTCCGACTACTTAGACTTTGTTTCCTTAATTGGCTTTATGTAACATTTCTTTGGCATCATTTGATTTCCCCTTCCCCATTCTACCCCCTTTTCCAAAGGAATTTTAGGACCAAATGGTATGTTGACACGACTGCTTGGAATTTGGCTAGCATTGGTTTACATAAAATGAAATATTAGGCGGAGGACGAAGTGATGATAAAGAATGGATTGGTCTTTTCTTCTTCACTTCCCCTTATCCTATAGTCACTCGGAGAGCAATCTTCCCATGGGGTTGTGGTGCATCTTTTGTAAAGCCAAACAATGCCCTTCTTATTGACTCCTACCTAATCCTTTGTTGAATGTCTCTGCTAATAGAATATTAACCAAATTACCCTTGTCTATCAAACACAAGGCTACATTGTAACCTGCTATGTCAATGGTTACAATTAATTTATCTTGGTGAGGGGTGACTGTCCCTTCTAGATCTTAAGTCTTGAAGCATAAATCAATTGAACTTAAGTGGTGAGGGGTGACTGTCCCTTTAGTGGTGTACCCATCTTGATTGTGGAACTTACAAAATCGGCCTTGTTTCTAATTCTTTGGAGGGGTGTAAGATCCTTTAGGCCATTTTAATATTTCTGTATCTTGTATAGAGGCCAACACTTGCTCTCTATTTACTAGCAAAAGTGTAAAATTGAAACTCCTAGGCTTTTTTTTAAAGGGAAAGTTTTGTACTGGTGAGGGCAGTTTTGCCCTTAGCAAGATCTATTTATGTTCATATATTTTTTCACTTTAACTAAAGACTCTTCAAAGTCTTTAGCCAGTCTTTTGGCCAAAGGTCTCAAAAGTCCTCTTTTTTTAACCATTGGGCAAAAGCATTAGTTAAGACTTTCTATGTGGCATAAGGTGTTTTTAAAGTTGCTTTGGAAATCACTTCATATATTCTTTTAGAGTTTCTTCATTTTCTTACCTTATATTGAATAGTTATATAGGTGTTCACTCATATTTCTTACAATTGGCAAATTAGTATGAAATGAAGAAGAAAAATCATCAAAATTGTAGATTCTTGTTGACAATTGATTAAACATTTTCTGTGTTGACCCTTCAAAATGTGGTAAAAAACACCTTATACTTAATTCATTCTATATATTAATACAAAAGTGTCTAATGTCTAAATTTTGCTAGGTGTTCAATGGAGTTAGAGGCCCTATTGTACTCCAGGACATTAACTAGCCTAAAATTTTTGGGCAATGAGTCTATTAGAATTTCTTAGGTGAACAAGAGACTCTCGTTAGACCTCACTTTAGTTTGCCATTTCATTTCCTCTAGTTGCTTTTAGATACTAGCCATCTTTTTCCCTCCTATTTCTAAAGGCATAACTCTCTTATTTTTTTTCTTAAATTTTTTAGTACTACTAGCTGCTATTGAGTAATCAATCTCCTCAACTTTTCTCTTGCCCTCTTCTCATTATTTTTTTGGGCGGTTGCTACCATTGTCTTCACTATCTTATTTAATTATTCTACTGAGACTTGAATTTGTTCGAGCGACGATGGCCCAGCCACTTGGAACCTCAATGCCTTCCCCAGGGGTACTTTTGGGAAAGGAGTAGCATTATGCAATCCTTCCCTATTCCCCATTGACCCCTTAATCTCTTCTATTTCATCGGAATGTCTCGACTCTCTTGACTCCCATAGGCGATGCCAATGTTAATGTCAACCTTTTCCCTCTTCTCTCTTTTCTTATTTTTCTTATTTTCTCTTGCCTTGTTTTGCCTCATAGGAGTTGTTGGTAATTTATACCGTATTCAAATACGGTAATTCACATTGCTTAAATTCTAGGTTTACTGTGCCCTTATCCTTAGGCCTACTAATCATATATCCTACGTTCAATTTCTTGAGGGATTAAGTTAATTTAATATATCTTTTGTCCTTTTTTTTACGCTTTAGATTTTAGTGTAGGTACTTACAATTACCTTATTAAAAGCTACTTCGGAGTTGGGATCAGGGATAAGAGTGCTAGCCATTCACTCCAAAATATTGAGCTAAGTATAAATTTTAATGGCCTAAAAATAGAGAAACTTTCATCTAAACACAGTTTAAATTAACTTTATACTTCTTAAATTAAAAGATTTTATTTATAGATATTTATAATTTTAAATTTATTTTTTTACACTTTGTTTTAAGTATTGAAATTTATTTTTATTGCAACGCATATCTATAAATCAAGAAAATCCTTCTCTCACAATTATGAAGTTAGCATTAATTTGGATGAAAAAAACTAAAAAAATCAATTAAAGAGCATTAATTTGAAAAAAAAAAAAACTAGAAAAATCAATTAAAGTAAACCCTTACCAAATTTCTTAACCTACTAAATCAAATACTTTTAGAGTTAACAAAAAAAAGAAAACAATAATCATAGTATAATAGTTTTCTAAGTCTAAAAATACTTTAAAGACTAATGGGCCATGTTTGGATTTCTATTTCAATCTCCCAAGTTTCAATATCCTATTAAATTTTGTAACATCAGATATACTATCTAATAAATTCATCAAAATTCAAATTTAAATATTTTCTAAATAGCTTATGATCATTCAATTTTTAAACACATTCACAAATTAATACCTATACACACATATATATACTTACATTTATATATATATATGTAAACTAATCTTTTTCTTGATACAATTTTAAAATATTTAATTATTATTATATATTAATATATGTATTTAAATAAATCAAAATTTTTAAAAATATCAAAATTTTATTATTAAACGTACTATTTATCCCAATTCCAACCAAACGTTATCTTTCAACAAGACTTCTCTCACAAACATGGGCCATTTTAAATTACGAAAATCTATTTTAATAATTTTTCGATAAATAACTTTCATTTTGTGATGTCGCTAAAAGTGCACCTGTCGAAACGTTACTTGTGTTCATGCATGAGAGGGTCATTATAATTGTTGCCTTAATCATCATAGTCGGAAGTTTTGCTATCCCGGCGATGTCGCAACCGCAAGCCATTCGAGTTTCGCTCTCAATCTTGAAGACGTTTTCAAAGAACTGAATCGGTCCTGCTGAAATTGAAATTTTTATTACTGTAATAGTATTGTAATCCAATTATGTCACCTGAATACTAAAATTCAATCCAAAAAAACCAGTGGCATCGTTTTCTCGTTAGAGCTCGGAGAAGAATGGCGAGATCGAGCGCCGATGATGAGGAACTGCGCCGTGCGTGCCAGGCGGCGATGGACAACCCCAAGCAAAAAATTGTAATGTCTATCAGGGTGGCCAAGAGCGGCGGGATCTGGGGCAAATCGGCCAAATTGGGCCGCGGTAACATGGCCAAGCCTCGTGTTCTCGCCATTTCAAGTATGCCAATGCTGTTGTCTTCTAGAAACGCGTCAGTCGTTTGTCACTCTATTTCCGTAATCCCCTTTTGTGTGTGTCTCGGGGGGTGGTTTAATTTCCGCTGAACCAAGTTCATTTTCCGAACATAATCCTAAATAGTGATGTTATTAAAGATGGGTGTCTTAATTGGCTCCTTCACTGGGCATAAGTTGATTGGCTGGGAAATCAGTACCGATAAGTGAACTACTTTGTTTAGTTGGGCTACATTGTGGAATGCATGAGCATTTTACGAGTGTTTGTAATACAAAGGTAATTCGAGAAGGCTCAATCTTAGTCTTGTTGTTCCATGTTCGTATTGAGTTACGTTGCCTAAACTTTTTTTATGCTTCGTTACGATTCTTTCTATTCTTATTAGCACTATTAGAGGTAATATAGATTGAGTGCAAAGATATTGCTGAAATTGATTCCTAGAATCATTGTGCTTCTCCTAAGTATCTGAAGATCGAAGAGCTTCAAGTCTACAAAGGAATAACTTTTGTCAGGCCCTAACAGTTTGCCTTTCAAGAGTCCTTATCAAACCATTGGTTTGTTGATTCTTGTAAATGATATACTCGACTGCTTTTTGTTTGGACCTGTCTGAACTGCTGATAGTTGCAAGGAAGTAACTGTACGATATTATTGAATCTTTAGTACTTAATTTCTTGTATAGATCTATGGTATTGATATGGTAGATTGCTGCTATTGATTTTTTAGCCAGTAACTCCACATGATTCCTTGCAGTAAAGGAAAAAGCTAACAGGACTAAAGCCTTTCTTCGTGTCTTCAAATATTCGAATGGCGGTGTTCTTGAAGTAAGTATCAAGTGTTCTGTTAAGGTTTTCCTTTGGTGAGACTTATCTGGATTCTTTACTCGAATTAAGCTTGCCATGAAGACTTGTGGTCACTTGACACTTCACAGGAGAATACCCATGTTAGGCACAGTGTAACCATATGGGGTTTGACGTTTAAAATAAAGAGAAAAAAGGAAAGAAAAGTTGGTTATAAAAATAGCATCTAATAAAATGAAAATCACAAAAAATTTTACGAGGTTCACCAAATCCACTTATATCCATGAGAGCTTTGATTCTTCCTCTATAAGAAGTATTTTTCCATAACACAAGATGCAAAACTGGGTTTTAATGCCCAAACCCAAGAAAAGAAACCCTTGTATGACTATTCTCATAAGCTACCAAATAATACTCTTACGACCCCTTTGCATTTCTGAGAAGTATTACAAATCTGTCCCACACATACCTAAGAATTGGTCCCTCACAAACTGCTGTCCTCATATGTTTACTCGCTCTCTTATCTTGCTAGGGTGTTGCTTCACCCCAGAGGTTGCCCACTTCTCTTGCTAGACTCATTTTTTCACGGTACCTCAAAATGAAGACGCAGGCTATGTTTATGGATCAATACTATGACAGTAGCTTAGTAGACACTTATGAGTAGCTTACCAGCAGCTCAGTAGCTGTAGAACCATGACATTTACAAGCTGCTGACAAACTGCAACAATGCATATCTGTCTGTGGCCTATTTACTGCTAATTAACTGATCTTTAAGCTTAGAGAATTCAGAAACCTTTTTGGCAGATTATTTATACAAAATACAACCCATGGCGTTGCATTGTAGTTAAAGATTTAGATTGATACATATCTTGTGACACCTTTTATGATTTTACAGCAATGAGTAGTTTACTTAAACATAAACATTTATTTCTCCCTTTTGCAGCCTGCAAAATTGTATAAGCTGAAGCATCTTTCAAAAATGGAAGTTGTAACTAATGATCCCAGTGGATGTACTTTTATGCTGGTACAGCTAATTACTATCTTTTTATTTTTGCACGAAATTTATGTCAAGCACATCAAGTCACCTCTTAGATATTTTGAATCTGATTAACTATGATCTGATTCATTAAGGGTTTTGATAACCTTCGAAGTCAAAGTGTGGCCCCACCTCAGTGGACGATGCGCAATGTTGATGACAGGTTTGCTATGGATCCGTTTTATGCAAATCAGGGTCTTTATTTGGAAACTTTGTCGTGAACTACCTCCCCCACCCCTCCTCTCTCTCTCGCTTTGTGAAGATGATTTTATCTTGTAGGAACCGTCTTCTGTTTTGCATCTTAAACATCTGCAAGGATATGTTGGGTCAAATTCCTAAAGTTGTTGGCATTGATGTTGTGGAGATGGCTCTTTGGGCTAAGGTGCAAAATCATATGATCCATTTTGCTTCACTTTTTGTGCCTCACTTTTTATTTTGTTCGCTACAACATGCATATTTTCTGCTGGTTTTAGTCACTGAATTTTTAGGGGACACTAGTTGTGCTGTTTCAAAGGTTTTGGTTCTTTAGAACCTTTCCACATTAAGAGCAATGGATCATATTATTTGTTTGGGGGATGTTTGCTATCATTTTTTCTTTATCAAGTTTCTTTACAGATACATATAGAGTCTTTGTACTCGAGCATGTCTTTTCATGAATATTTTGACATATATAGTTTAAGCAAAGACTGAGATGGAGAGATTTTGTTTCTTCCTAAAGCAGATAGTTCTCTTCAAATATGTGTGTGTATATATATATATATATGTATGTATGTATTACTCTATCTCTCTCCAGATGGTTTGTGTTAATTTATATTAACTCTCTGCTCAGTTATTATCATCTGTTTAATTAGAAAAGATATGGATAAATGATTTTGTTAGTCTGTTACTTACCAGCTATAATTTTTTATACTTGTTCGTTTTCTATCTTAAATTTCTGTTGACATGGATTTTTATTTGTCCTTTCCTGATTGTTTGCATCAGTTTTAACTAATTCTCAGACAAGTGAATTATCATCTACTTAATTAGAAAAGTTAGTTCTTGATGATTTTGATTTGCGCATTTCTGGATATTCTCCACCAATTATTATGAACTCTGAATGTTTTGTATCTTCTTCAGGAAAATACACAAGCAATTACTAAGCAGCAGGGAGACATTCAGGTAGGGCCTGATACAGCTGGAGTTACAGAAGGTGTCATGAAAGTGACAGTTGAAAGAGAACTTGTATCTCATGCAGAGGAGGAGGACATGGAGGCTCTTTTAGACACGTATGTATTTTTTTTTATATAATTTTGACATTGATAAATTGGATCCTTTGTGCTGAGGTGGTAGAATTTGCTCATATGGATCACGAAATGTGTCTTCTAATGCAGTTTTGGAAAGTTAAAATTAAGAGAATGCCATGATATAAAACAAATTTTCTAATGCAACAGTGAGTTGCTATCAGAGAGAAGTTTACACATTGAGTTTTTTGGCATACAAGAGGGAGGAGAAAACTTGTGAGCTTATTAAATGCAGGAGCTTCTGGGATGACAGCTTAAAGATAAATTATTAGGTAATGCTGGTCTAGGTTGATAGAAAGTCAGCTGAATTAGGCTGTTAGGAGATGGTTGAAGATGTTATCTATACTTGTGAAAATGCAAGTCTTTTTCTCCTGGAGTTCTGGACTGCTTATGCTGATTTTGGAGGTAAAATGGATCATAACTTAAGCCTACATCTTATATAAAATTTAGAAAGTCTATGGGAACTGGAATTTCGAAGAAGATTCTAGAAACTCATCAATGTAAATCTTTGCAATTACCTCAATTAGGCTGCATCATGCATGGAGAAAGCTTGTTATGCTTCCATACAGCTCTTGGCAGTTGAACAATACCCAAGTAACTGGTTGCATTTGAAATTTCAGAAAGTTACAAACAAATCATATTAATTTTTCTAATAGTCCAAATAGGGATGGAATTTCAGACAATATATACTTTTATCTCTTCACATTGAATGCTTTCATGGTGATATGGGAAAGACCACCAGGATAAATTTAGCTTGTTTAAAGGAAAGGCAATATATATACATGTGTGTATATATATATATATGTATGTATGTATATATGTATTTTCCATTGTCATCAAAACCTTTGGTGAACATGAGATGGAACTTTAATTTTAGTTGCACCAAAAGCGGAAAAAAAAAAAATAATTGCGAGCCGGACGAAGGTGCGTAAACATTTCACTTAGTTAATGTGTTCCTAAGCAAATTACTCATATTGAAGTCGAGTTATAAAGGTCAACTATTCCTCCAATTACCTGCAGATAATTTTACAGGCTTATGTGGATTTATCTGCTCTTTTTTGTGTTTATTTCGTCTTTTTTGGCTATAATTGTAATTACAATTCCCATATTCCCTGAACCCATTGCTCATGTTATTGAGAATTGTCTACATGCAGTTATGTCATGGGTATTGGGGAAGCAGAGGCCTTTTCTGAGCGCTTGAAGCGAGAGCTTCAAGCATTAGAAGCTGCAAATGTCCATGCAATTTTGGAAAATGAGCCTTTGATACATGAGGTAGTTTGATCTCCTATATGACTGGTGTTTCCACATATATGTCTGTTATTCTTCTTTTTGTACTCCCTATGCTTTTCCTTACGATCTGTCGTGTGCCAGAAAGAACTTCAACACTCCCACCCCACCCAACTCGTATTTTTTATGTCAAATTATTTGCATGGGATGCTGCAAGACTGCTTAGAGGTATAACACATGCACTGCACCATTTAACTCTGGCTTGTCCTATTTCCTTAAAGATTCTTTTGTTAGATGTCAGAAGCAAAACATATGAAGTACTGTACTTGCCAAGAAACTAAGAATCTTGTAAATAACTATCATTACACTTGGGTACTTTATTTTTTATTTTCTATGGTTTTGCATTTGCATAACAAAAGCCTAGATAATGCATTGGATGATTGGAAGAATCAGTTGTATTATTGCTACAGATTGATCTCATTTTGTTGTATGAGACTGATTTGGTAGAAAGTTACCAAAAGAGTTCTAATGCTACTATGTGATTCTAATCCTATTAAAAAGGAAATAAAACGTATGAAATTGTGAACAAAAATATCTAGTCCTATAAATTAGATAACTAAGAATCTGTCAAGATCAAATCAAATATTAAAACATGTAATGATATCAAAGAGTGGAAGGAGACAAGACAAGAAGATATTTGGAATAAAAGAGACAGGGAAAGCAACTTAGAAGAAGGGAATATGATTTGGGGAAGGGAAAGAAAAACTAGAGGAACAATAAGATGATATAATTCTTTAACTTTTTATTTCCTGCCTCTATTGATAATCATCCAATACATATATAACACATGAGAATAACTATTTTTGGAATGATTCTGTCATTATGGTTGCTAAAATTTAAATATAATAAAATTTTAAACTATCTTCTAAATTATTTGTAATCTCAATTAACTAGTTAAATTCGCCAATTAATTCTGAGTAATCCCAATGATATTCTGGAATTTGTTCCCTTAATCTTCTTGATTTTCTCTTATCCTTCTCATATATTAATGTGGAAATATTTTCAACATTCTAAAATTTTAAATTGTGAAATTTCATAAATGTTGGTAGTATGGAAGCTAATAACGTGGCTTTGATGATGCAAATTTTTCATGACAGTCCCCTCTCCTTGAGATAGTCTTTGTTCTCAAGGACTAAATGCTAGAAATCATCTTGAAGGATCAGCTATTATGTTCTCAGTGTTCTCAGTGTTTGATTGACCATATTCACTATCCTTTTTTCCTTCGATGTGCTGCAAGGTTTTCTGTTCACACTAGTGACTTAGGCTCCACTTTTCTCCACAAAGGAAACACTTTGGGTTCTTACCCGGTGGATTGGTGGAGGGTCTTAAATGAATTTCATTTCTGCTATCGCTGATCATCTTAGGTGGATCTCAATATTTTTTGAGAGCCTCAATTGTCAACTCCTCGTGCTTGGCCAGGCTATAAGTCTCCTTAAGTTTTTGAGGTTTAAACATAATCACAGTGTCTTATTTCCTCATCTAGCCCACTGACAAAGCTATAGATAAAATGTTGCTCAGACAATAGTGGATTGAATTCTAGCATACTGGTGTGCAGGTCTTCAAATGTCTTAATGTAGTCTGAAATGCTCCCTCCCTACCTTAGCTTATTGAAAGTACGGATTACATGACCAAGATCTTATTTGTCATACTTGGCCAGGATTGCCTGCTGTAACTTTTCCCAGTTAACATGGAACCTCCCCACAAGGTAGTTGTTGAACCATTGTTTAACTTTCTCATCAAAATACATAGCCAGCACTTGTACCCTTTCTTCATCAGGGGTATTATAGTATTGGAAATATTGCTGGCATTTCCTTATCCAATACCTGGAGTTACTTACATCAAATATTTTTAATTCAACTCTAGGCTTGGGCTAGAATTGTTTTTTGGGTGGTTTTGTTAGGTTGAACTGGCTGAAATTTGGGGCATAGTATGTGCCACTTATTGGGTGGGATTCCCTTGTAATGCAAAACCTTGTTAGGGAGTAGGTAGTATACCCCTTGTTCCTAATGCTGAGGAAGATCCTTCACTTGCTGGCACATATGATGCAGACAATTTGCTGCCCATCTTTTGAACAACAGCTAAAATTTGGTCCATTTTTCTTTTAGCAATTAAGTGAGATTCCTCAACTCTCTATTGTATCCCTCTAATGTGGGCATTGAAATTTTCCTTCAATTCTTTGAGCTTTACCTCCAATCAGCTCTCCATTTTATTCTCCAACTCTTGGAGCTGGTTCTCACTGTTTTTCTCTGTCATCTGTTGTGATCTAGTTTTTGCCAGTTTTGATAACAGGTGCCTGAAATGTGGCTTTTGTACTAATTGTAATGATATCAGAAAATGGAAAGAGATGAGAAAAGAAGATATTTGGAATAAAGGAGATAGGGAAAGCAATTTAGCAAAAGGGAATATGATTTGGGGAAGGGAAAGAAAAAATAGAGAGAATAATAAGATGATAGAATTCTTTAACTTTTCATTTTTTGCCTCCATTGATAATCATCTAATACATACATAACTCATGAGAATAACTATTTTTGGAACAATTCTATTATTATGGCTGCCATAATTTAAAAGATAACAAAACCTTATTTTAATTTATCTTTTAATTTATTTGTAATCTAAATTAATTAGTCAAATTCTCTAATTAATTCTAAGTAATCCCAATGATATTCTTGAATTTATTCCGTTAATCTTCTTGATTTTCCCACATCCTCCTCATGAATTAATGTGGAAACATTTTAAACGCACTAAAATTTTAAATTGTTAAATTCCATAAATGTGGGTAGACGTGGAAGCTGATGATGTGGCTTTGATGATGCAAATTTTTCATGATGTAACACTTCCCCTCTATTTGAATATAGTGATCTTTATGGATTATGAAGTTTCCACTTGGGCTATTTCGATCTTGAAGACCAATAAAAAAATAACACTTGTTTAGTGATACCACTAGTGTGACATCTAGGTACGTGGATATCGGGCACAGCGCAAAAAAATCATGGCTACTCATGATTTTTACATAATCGACACACTAATAAAGTTTACACATCATGAAAGCAGATGAAAGACTGACCTTAATTGATCATAATTGCGAATAGTTGTTTTGTTCCTCTGCTTATTCAGGAAAGACAGGCTTGACATTCAAAAGTAAACCAATCGATAACGTTATTAGTGTAGGTTTAAAACTTGAACAAAGTGACAGCATACTGCCAACCAAATAAGTCATTAAACTAGTTGACAGCTGCATGACTACCAGTAACACACTTTGTTATTGTCACCCAAACACAACTCAATAGTTCAAGGAATTGGGAGTCAGGTTCAATTTAATACCAAAATGAAAAGAGAGTCTAATTAAACAGTTTCTCCCCCTATTTTTTTTTTTTTTTTTTTGTTTTGGGAGAAAATATAAAGGGCAAGAATCATACCTGCCCTGATGCCTGGCTGAATGATTGAAATAATTAAAGCTTGTGTTATTACTAAATATGAGTCTCAATTTATGGTATGTGACTAGCTACAAAGTTATTAAAAGAAAAACTCTTAACGCTACCATAATTCTAATTCTATTAAATAGAAAACAAAATATATGAAGTAGCACACAAAAATATCTAGTCCTAATGAAAAATTTGTTAATATCTGATCAAATATACTAATATGATATATACTTTAGTCGAAGCCTTGAAGCCACTTCTATGGAAATGATGAATATGTTTTCTCACAATTAATAGTACTATTTTATTGGGGTATCCTTATCGATAATATTTCGTGTCTTTCAACTTTCAAGTTTTGTTCATGATCCTGTATATTTGTTAATATACTGCTCTATTTTTTTTTTGTTCTTCCTGCAGGTTTTACAGGGGCTTGAGGTGGCTACAAATAGTGTTGAGGACATGGATGAATGGTTAGGCATTTTCAATGTAAAACTACGGCACATGAGAGAGGATATAGAGTCGGTACTGACCTCTAGAAATTTTATATGATCTGGAAAAGTGTGTAGTATGCTCAAGTCATTTATGATATGAGCCATGTTTGTCTGTGCTCATTTGCTGCCTATGTTTGGTTCCGAGTTTGTGAATCATGGATCCATGAAATTATTCTGATATATCCTTTACCACTGGTTGGCATGTGCAGATTGAAGCTGGGAATAACAAGCTGGAAATGGAGTCTGTAAACAACAAATCATTAATTGAGGAACTTGACAAGCTTCTTGAAAAACTGCGTATACCATCTGAGGTCTTTCCATGTCGTTTTGTTTA
The DNA here is from genome assembly GCA_019155195.1 of Avicennia marina. Taxonomy (NCBI): domain Eukaryota; kingdom Viridiplantae; phylum Streptophyta; class Magnoliopsida; order Lamiales; family Acanthaceae; genus Avicennia; species Avicennia marina. The sequence goes on along the minus strand of CM032781.1, from coordinate 2,961,666 downwards.
TTCCATTGTCTTTTTGGTTTTATGTGCTAGAAATTGTGCTTATTTATGTTAGAAGGAATGCTATTCAAAATTGACATTTTTATACGACATAAGTCTCTATACTTGGCAGTTTAGGATTTTAAATTGTTATTTCCCTCTTAAATGCAGTATTCAGAATGTCTAAGTGGGGGGTCATTTGATGAGGCGCACATGCACGAGAATATAGATGCTTGTGAGTGGCTAACCAGTGCTTTACGAGATCTTAAAGTGCCCAAGTTGGATCAATGCTATGCAAACACGAGATCTGTATGTAGGCTAATCTGGCTTTACCTATGCTACCTTGATTGTAAAAAATAGGTTATGTGAAAAAATAGTATTGCATGTAACATTATGAATTTTCCTGATGTGAAAAAGTGATATTACATAAATGTTGTGGATTCTGCTGTCAGTAGAATACATTATTTAGGAGGTTGACTTGTTTCTGAGCTCAGTGGTAAAATCTTGTGATATAGTATATGAGTTGTGTAGATCCTACTGAGGTGAATTTCCTTTAATCAGAGAACAGAAACAGATCTTTCTATGAGTAGCTTGCAGTTTGTTTCAATATATTGTATCTCAAAATTTTCTTGATTTAGAAGGCAGACAAAATACCTTAGTGAATGTATATCTCGGAAACCCACCAACACCACAGGTTTGTGATAGAAAGGCATCCGATCTTTATGCTGGTGGCCAAATGTATAAAGCCAGTTCACTGGCTGAACGAATCTGCACTCCATACTTGACTTATATTTGAAATAGGCTTTTCATTCTTGATAGAGATCCTGAATTGACAATCTTGGTTCAACTGATTGAAGATATGAAACAGGTGATTTTGGTAAATTGTTTCATTAGTAAGGGAAAGAACATGATTTCATGATTTCATTCATTAAAGATGATTCTAAGACTTTTTAACCCATTTAAAAAATTTTACTTGTGGCTTACGTGGATAGTAGTATTTGATAATCTTGGTAGTTTGGACAAATGGACAATTGCTCTTACTGGAATCTATGCCATTAAAATTGTTACAGGTTAGAGAGAAGCGTTCAAAGCTTGACAAGTTGAAGAACACTTTTGTCAAAAGAGCAACTGAGTTCTTGAGGAATTATTTTGCTAGTTTGGTGGATTTCATGTTAAGTGATAAGAGCTATTTCTCTCAGGTAATTTGATTTAAATAGTTTTCCAATAGATGATGATTAGTCTGTTGTGGGGATCATAATTTTATTTATTTATTTTCTAATCACTCTAAGGATTGTAACAGCGTGGGCAACTAAAGAGGCCTGATCATGCTGAACTGCGGTTCAGGTGCAGGACATATGCTCGTCTTTTGCAACACTTGAAGGTAAGATTAGGAATGGGCTCCATTTAATGGCTGTTTGATGTCACTGCCTATTCTTATTTTCAATTTCTTATGATTGCCTTCTTTTCCATTATTAATTAATTGCAGAGTCTTGATAAGAATTGCTTGGCCCCTTTAAGGAAAGCCTACTGCAGTTCTCTGAATCTGCTTCTTCGCCGCGAGGTGAGGGAATTAGTGATTCATTTATTTATCTTTTAAAGTAACTATGTGTTATCTTCGAATTAGGTTTTTTAAGTAGTTCTGGTATTGGTATATGAAAATGCTTACAGTGGCATAAAATTATGTTCGCTATCTGGAGAGTGAATACAATTGGGCATCAATGAACTGTTCCAAATAGTTTTTTGGTTAATATAATACTACAAGACTAGTAGCATTCTGGGCCTTTATCACTCTTTTATGAAGATGCCTTAGGCTGGATGCTCACATGTTTTGGGATGTGGCATAAGCTCCAAGCCATGCTGCATGTGCCCCAGAAGAATTTTATATGATATATTTGAAATATAAAAAATGCTATAGATTTAAAATTAAATCAGCAAATTAAAAAATTTGTAGGACATACACTGCAAAGTTCAAATTGAATGGCAAAGACATAATATACCATGTATGAGAAATCGTGACAATGGGAAAATAATAGAGGATTATTTTCTTATTAACAAAACAATAAAATAAATGAAGTTGCAAAAGTAAATATAAAAATATACTATGTTTTTTATTTACAAAAATGGGTGGATTGCAGGTAAGGTATATAGTTTATAACGGAGGAATTAACAACGAAAGAAGAATGAAGACTATTACTTGTAGGTTTTAACTTGATGCTTCTTGTTATGGTACTTCAGTTTTTAATTCCTATCAAGGCAACCATTTACAGAATAAATGCCCTACCTTCTATGATTTATCTTCAAAATATACAATGGAAGGAATACATGACCTTCACTAAAATTAAGAATGACTTATAGAATTGGTTTAATAAACATAATGAATAAATAAGCAAATCGGTCAACACCTAATAATTAAATAAAGAATATAAAGAAACAAAATTAGTTGCTTGCTTTGAATAAGCAAATCAGTCAATATCTAATTATTCAATAAAGAAAATAAAGTAAAAAAATTAGTTACTATTTCAAGCTAGATGATACTAAACTAAGTAAATTCTTACTCTAGGATGTTTGAGGCAGAGATAAATAAGTCAGTCTTGACAATCAAAGAACAAACTTAAAAAATCGTAAGACAAACATAAAACCATACTGTAAGAAAATTTATCTGTTAGGTTTATTGTAATTAGATATGGCAGGTTTATTGGAATGAGTGTCTTGTACTCTACATATTGAGCGATTGTGTACTTCAAAAAGTATGTAATACACAAAAACTGTTTCTTCTCCTTATGTTTCAAGTTTATTCTTTCACATGGCATTATAGTAGGTTTCATTCCTACATAGATTTCTTCAAAAAATATAAAAAAATAGAACACAAAAAAAGGTAGAAAACCTCAAACCTGCAGCCTTTCTACTTGCCTAGCAACCCTAGTGTGCTATTGCCACCGCAACCACCCTAGCCCATAAGCTGCCCATGAAGCAAGATGCACAGACCAGTGCATGTCCTTCTCTTTCTGCTTCAATATGGTCATCATGCCACCATCATGCAACATTTTTTAGTCACCACTACTCGTCTCAAAACATTCGGCAATCATTGCTGCTTGTTATGTCGTCCCTAATCTCTAACTATTGCAGCTCTTCTTACAGGATTGCCCCCATTGTGTTGATGCACCCAGAGTGCAAGCTTCTACTAGTAGCCCGACATTTCTCTACACTCATTCCTTTGGGGGGAGTCATGTGTGATTAGCTTTGCCAACTTTAGGACCTGTTTTTGGAAGCGAAGAAACCTTACTCATGAGATATTATTATGTTTTCTTGATATGATTTATTGGTGAATGCTATTCATCTTGTCTTCTTGTTTGGACTAACATTTTAATGCCAATGATTTCAAGTGGTCTGAAAACCTCAAGTTTTGAATATGATATGATCTCATTTGCACAAAAATATTATGATAAGTTGATAAATTTTGTTGTCAAATCTACTCTTCCTATCAACTCTTCATCTCCAGATGCTTTAATTATGATTCATCGTAAGTCTTTGTTGTTAGATTTTGGTGCCACTACGCACATCAAAAGGTATTAAATCTGATTTTTTCTCCTTCACCTATTTTCAATCAGAATTCCTAATACGTCTTTCTTATGGCACATCTTCTCTTGTTTGTGAATTTGGTACAATCAGTCTTACTTGAAATCTTACATTTAATAATGTACTATTTACCCCTCATTTTCCATTCAATTTGTTATCTGCTAGTCAACTCACACAATCTCATAATTGGACTTTGACATTATTTCCTTCTTATTATGTACTTTAGGACCTGTAGACAAGAAGGGATATTGGGAGTTGTCATAAGTGAGGTGCATGTACTATCTTAATAGTGTTACTTTTGTAAACACTAGTTCTCTTTAAGTATCAATTTTTCATTTCTAATGGTACTCTTGACATGGATATTCTTCTTTACAAAAATTGAGAGGAATTCTACTTTTAGAATGTTCTATGTGTAAGTTGAGTGTGAATCATTATGAGCTAGGAAAACATCATGATTCTGCTTTTCCATTTAGACGTCGTCAATGTAGTTTATCCCTTTATGAACTTGTTCATTCTAAGATTTTAGGACTTTGTTTTGTCGAGTCTTGTGAGAATATTTTTATTTTACTATCTTCATTGATGATTATTCAATGACAACTTAATATCTCTCCTCATAGATAAAGTACAGGCTCCCACATAATCTTCTTGTTCGACAATGAAATCAAGACATGATTTTCTATTAATTGTTCCTCTTTAATCTTTATATTGACATGGCTTAGATTTTTCTTAAAAAGAGGTCTCTCATTTCTATTGGTTTAAAGGTGTTGAAAAACAAAACTAATTTTTCCCATTGATGAAAGTGTTCTAATGCCCTATTTATAGAGTGTTTTACAAGAAGCATAAACAAACAAAACTATATCAATTAAACTTTTATCAAACTAAACAACTTAACAGATAGGTACCATATTATATAGTAATCTAAATAATAGTATTTAGATAACAACAATTGATAATTGAGTCCCGATTTAACTCAATGCTCTCCTTCATGTTGAACATGGATTATTGGCCAAAATGTTTAACTTGTACTATTAAAATCTCGATAGATCAATCTTGTTCCTTTGGCAATACCACTGGCATAACACGTAGGTATGGAAGGTTGTCCATGCAATTCCTACCAATTATCTTCTTTGTCTACATGTCCATCAGGCATAAGATTGACATTTACGAGTCAGCAAATTGATAGCGTCATTACTGACAATAGACACTCGACCTGTAAGTTCTGAAAAAGGTCTTTAGTAGACACCTACACATCATCTTTTTGGAAGATAGAGGTTTTTTACTACACCTTTACAAGCGTAACAATAATATCCATAATACTAGATAGCTAGCCACACAAGAGTTACAAACCAAGCCACATGGCTGCAAGACACACTTTTGTCAGCTGCAACAACTCGATATCCTTATAACAATAGGGGTTTTGACTCAGTTTTATAACATAAAGAAAAGAGACCCAAATTATAACCTAGAGTCATGTTATTTCCAAATATAATAAATCAATCCATAAATTTAACACCAACTCTTTCAACCCAACAAGGCATTACTAAGCCTAAAATGAAACACCAGGCCTGAAAACATAAATATTAGAAGCAGTCTATTAACAAATGCCCAACTTAAACTGAAACCTAAGCCCAAACAATGACCTATACAAAGCTCAACATGTTTCTAAGCCCACACAAAATAGGATCCAAATAAAAAAAGCCCAATAAATTAGGGTTTGTAGGTTTAGGGACAAGTTTTTGGGTGCATAGCAAACAGGACTAATGTAGTGGCTGTGGTGCGGTGTTCATTGGCGTACAATGGTAGGGTTTTGCTCGGAAGGAGCAGTATTGGTGTTGTGGTTCTGTCACACGACAGTTGAAAATAGGAATTCCAGCAGTGGCTACGGTTCATAGGCAATGGTAGAGCGGAAACTTATTAATTTTTTCCTTTTAATCGTCTCGAATTTTGGAACTTGATAGTGGCAACACAATGATGTTGAGGTCTAAGTAATAGCGGCATAGGTGTTCATATGGAGATAGTTGGCACTTGCGCTTAAGGTTTTGTGTTAGGGTTGGTGGGTGGCGTTGGAAATGCACTTGTCTTTTTTTCAGTCTTTTTATTTTTTTATTTCCCTTCTTTTTAACTGAGTCTTATTTGGAAAAATGGGAAGAAATTTTGGATCTCTCTTTAGCTGAACTGTTGATTTTAGAAGATAGGATTTATATTAAGGACTCACGGGAATTTTTGACAAATATGCTGTGGATGTGGATTACATTACGACTCCGATACCATATTGGAAAATATAACTAATTTTTCCCATTAATGAAAGAGTTTCAACACCAAACTTTACATTGTGTTACAAGAAATATAAATAAATAAATCTCTATCAATTATAACCTTCTCAAATTAGATAGGTATTATAATATAAAACTAGTCTAAATTATACTATTTAGGTAACAATAGTTAATAATTGAGTCCTAATCTAAGTCTTCCAACAAAGGAGATAATACATTTGTTAGAATAATTATAAGAATCGTTACATGTTCAATTACTAAAAGATTGTCTTAATTTATAGTATGAGACTAATATAAAGATATTTAAAATAATTGCAGTTATACTACAATATTAGACCTATGAAGTAGGAAACAAGATATTAAGTAACAAAAAACACATAATGTCAAATCAAATATTGTTAAATATTCTCTAACATCATCAAACCTTTTGTTCGTATGCCTCTTCATAAAATGGTATGGCCAAACACAAACACTGCCACATTTTAGATGTTTCTCAAACTTTAATGGCTCGTACGCATGTACCTAAGTATTTTAAAGGGATTTTTAACTACATGTCTTTTCATAAATCACGTCTTAAATATTTTGCATGGGCATATTCCTTTTTCTTGTCTTTTCCTTAACAAACCTTTATTTAGTGTTTATGTGACTTTGGATGTAGTTGTTTTGTGCACCATACGTCTATGGTTAAGATAAACTATTTGTTAGATCTATTAAGTATATATTTATTCATTATTCACTTATGCGGAGGGATTGTTGGTATGATTTAATAACCCATCTATACTTTATTTTTGTTGATGATTTGAAACATGGAAGTGATGAGACAAAAAGTGATTGATAATTGACATGGCTTAAAATTGAAATGGATTTTGATGTGCTAATTCTACTGAAAGTTCGATCTAAACACAATGAACATACTGTGAATCCAAGTAAAGCATTCACAATCATCACACTGTCAATGAATGATACATCACGAATCAAACAAGAAAGAGTCTTAATGACTCGATTTAGGATTCTAACACTAGAATTTGAAATCATTCAACAAATTTTAGAAAACAAAAAAATTATCATTTAATATTAAACAATGAACTAATTCAAAGATGTCTTAAAATAGGTATTTATGCTAAAGATAGTAATCCTAACTTAAAAAAGGTTGCAAAAATTGTGCGAGCTAAGAAAAACACTAAATATCCAAGATAAAACCATGATTATTTTAGGTTGCATAGATGACTTGATAATCAAGCTTTGAGGGTTGATTACAAAGTCAATTGTGAGCCACGATTGATCTTAGACGATCTTCTAAAAATAACCTCTCTAAAATTTCTATTCCGAGCTTGTAGCGATTGAACTTGGTCGATCCCCACGAACCATAGTTGATAGGTCAAGTGCACAAGTAGCGTAAATGTTATGGCTAAAGAACTTGTTGGAAGAATTGGGATTTTTATAAGAGGAGCCATTGCTAATGTATGGTGACAATCAAGCAGTAATTTAGTTTTTCATAGGAGGACTAAGCATATAGAAGTTGATTGTTATTTTATTCATGACACGGTAATGTCTAATTAAATTTGCACTGTGTTCTTTCCTTCAAAGCATGTTGCAAGTGTTTTTACCAAGGTGCTAGGAGTAATAAAATTTTAAGCAGTTATGCAAGAGGTTTGGCGTGATTGATAGTGTGTAATATCCAAGGAATACTGTGAAATTATTTTAGGTTTGGAACCATGATTATTTTATTCATGAGGTGATAATATCCAAGGAATAGTGTGAAAATATCCAAGTTGATTGTTTTAGTAGGTTTATTGGAATGAGGTGTCTTATACTTTGTATACTGAATTGTGTAATTAACCTAGTATGAAATACATAAAAACAATTATTTACTTCACAAAGTATGAAATCTATAAAAACAGTTTCTTCTCCTTATGTTTCAATTTTATTCTTTCACATATACATGGCACATAGCTTGATTATAAGAGAAAAAATATCCTAAAATCAAGATGAAGATTGAGATGGAAATAAAAGTAAATTATTTCAATGGAGTGGAGTGATAAACCATTGATCATAGTTTTTTTCTAGCACTTTCTACTTTTTATCTTGGTTTAATTTACAAGGTTTTTTTAGCATAAACTTGTGTAGCTAAGGCCATTTCAAATTGAAAATTATACTTTTATGCACACTTTATGCTTACTCAATAGCTTATGGTGCGAAAGGAGTATACCTCAAGATCCACGCATATGTTCCACTGCCTGGGTATATTCCTGGGTATTCTCAAGTATCCTGGTTTTGGGGTGCTGCCCTTGGCACACTGCTCCTTACACGCTCATTTCTAGATATTTATAACTATCTTGTGTTGAATGTGACTTTCTATTCATAAATGTGTATCAATTTTTGTGGGCTGCAAACTAGATATGGTGTTTGCCGCAAGCCTGACAAAAATTTTCGCATATTGGATGGTTGGTGTTCAAAATGAGTGCATAGTAAATGATGGATATTTTCATCTGTTCCAATAATTCATATGCTTCCATTTGTGGGATTAATATGTTGTAGTAGCAAGCTTGTAAACATGCTTTTACTTTTCAATGCCAGGCACGTGAGTTTGCAAATGAGCTTCGTGCCAGTACAAAAGTATCAAGGAATCCAAACATATGGTTTGATGGTTCTATAGGCTCTGGTCAAAAAGAAAATAGTGCAGACACTTCTTCTGTTTCTGAGGCATATGGAAAAATGCTCACAATTTTTATTCCACTCCTTGTAGATGAGGTTACAATCAGGCTGTTGAATCTCTCCCCTTTTCTTTGTGCCTTTGTTTCTTCTCTTTGCTAACATGTCACTTACTTTTAATAAGCCTCAATTCTAATGAACTACAGAGTTCCTTTTTTGCACACTTTATGTGCTTTGAAGTTCCAGCTATTGTTCCATCTGGAGGTGTAAACAACGGAGACAGACCTGTCACAAGTGATGATGATGATTTGGGTCTCATGGACATTGATGACAATGACAAAGCTGGTAACTCTTCAATGTTTTCCAAAGGTCCCTTTTACCCATTGGATGATAGTCATCACTCTCATTTTTTTAGGTAAAAAAACTGGGGATCTGGAGGCATTGAATGAATCACTTCATGATTTACTTGATGGAATTCAGGTTTCTTAGATTTGAAATCTGCAACTATTGTTTGTTTTGGCACAGCTAGATATGTCTTTTTAATTAACAAATTTTCTCCTTTGCTTATCCTCACGATTTTTTAGGAAGATTTCTATGCTGTAGTAGACTGGGCATACAAGATTGATCCTCTGCGTTGCATATCAATGCATGGAATTACTGAGCGCTATATTTCTGGTCAGAAAGCTGATGCAGCAGGATTTGTGCGTATCTTGCTTGATGACCTGGAAAACAGAATTTCTTCACAATTCTGTCGAGTAAGTCATGATTTTCTAAGGAGAGGGAAGATGAAATATTAGGGAGGCAAAAAAGAGGATATATTTTGTTCTCTATGCGGATGAATGGTTTCTTGAATGAATTATGGAAGGAATTTAGAGTGATCCTGTAATGTTTTCTGTCAATCTCAGAGAGCTCAATCAGAAACTACTAAATTACCTTGTATCGAAATCAACTTAGGATGATATTAGCTTATTGGGATAGAAAGGAGGATGGATCAAATTCAATTGAACTGCATTGAGAAATTGTCCGAGGGTAGTGAAATTCTACTTTGTTCTGTTAAGTTGATGTCTATGTAACAAGGGGACTCTTAGAAACTTGAAGTTAACTTAAAAGGGAGTCTGAAAAGTATATTAAGAAGATTGCAAATAAGAAATATGAGCAATAAGTGCACTTCTATGTCATTCTAAAATATATATGGACTTGTGTCAAATTCAGCTAAGTATATTTATCTGCATAATGTATTGATATATTTTGTATTTCAGTTTGTTGATGAAGCTTGCCACCAGATTGAAAGAAATGAGCGAAATGTTCGGCAGGTGGGGGTCTTGCCTTATATACCGAGGTAAAACAGACTTGAATGCTTGTTCTGGTTTTCTTCTATTTTTTTTTTTTGTTGTTTTACATACATAACTTATTGTCAACTTTGAGGCAAAAATCTGTTAAAAATTCAAATACTGTTTATGTTTTAAGCAACAAAGGTCATTTTCAACAATAGTTCCTATTATTGGAGCAGCAAGCAGAATTGTTAGCTTTAATCATTTTTGAGTTTTGTATTTAACAGAAATGCTCTGTTATGGATATTCTGTTTGCCTTTTCATTTACTTTAATAAGTGTGGATAGAAGAGCAACTGAAATCTCGGTTAAATTGGTTGAAGATTCTTTCAGTGAGGGTATTATTGATGTACCACTTGTCTCTCTGGCTTTTATGGAGAAAGTTAATTTGGTTACTTATTTCAGTAGAAAGGCTATAAATATCTTGAACAACTTTGAAAGTTATAAAACACTGTTCTGGCTTATTTGATATCAGGTCCTGCATGCATGACTTGTTAGCCAAGCTAAAATAGCCATTTGAATTTCCACGATCTTTTCATGGCATTAGTCACCAAGATCTTGTTTTCTGCAAAAGTGGAAATTATTGAAGCCCCCATTACTCTGATGTCAGAATTTCTTGCCTCGAAATATGTAAAATTGCATGCTTTCTCATCTGAGTGTATTCAGCTTATGAATGCTATGACTAGGATTGAAAGCCATATTTTCCACATTTCTGATTTTACTGTTGCTGGCCAACTTTCTTGAGGAATTTTTTTTTAAAAATTCAACAGCTATTGAAATTGTTGCAACCATCAGAGTTGAATTTATGTAGCAGAAGCATCAAAGCAGAAACTCTGCAAAGTTAATAAAATTAATGATCGCTTGTGCTGGGTGCTTCTTAGTGTTGATTTCTGGCTAGGATTCACTACTAAGAATTCATTATATTTGTAATGTATTCAGATGTTTTGGAATTGTTGAGCACGTGTATAATTATGCCATTTTGGAAATCAAAATGGGGCCTGGTCCAGATAGTTACAGTCTTGGAGGTTGGGTACAAATTTTAAAAGTTTGATATTCATGACTCTAAGCTTCCAATAAAGGCAATGATTGGGATGCTGTTTACTGCACATATTGACAGTAGTGATGGTTGGCGGTTGTACCTATATTCAATAATTAAATACCTTAGATGCAGCTAATATATTCAATTTTTAAACTTGTTGCAGAAAGCTTGTGTTCTTTTGGTGAATTTAGGATATAGGTGCTTTGTTCTAATTGATCATATCTAGCATGCACCTGCCCATTTTTGTCTCCTCCCAAATGGATGGCCATTCTAGGATGAGAGCAACCCCTGGGGATGGAGGTGGAGAGAGGGTAGGTGGGCAATAACTGTTAGCTGGAGGAGAATTTGACCCTGCAAGAGTGGTTTTGTATTAATTGCCTTCAATGTTGTTCTGTGCTGCTTTAGTGTATTATGGACAATTTCAGCCAAATTGCTTGGTGATCTCGTGATCTGTGTTTATTTTCATTTTCTTTGTTATCTGCATTTTTGTGCTTTTGAATTCCTTTTTCAATTTTACTTTTTGTCTGTTATAATTGAATCTAATGGTTCTAGCTTTTGGATAGATTTTCTACTCTTGTAACCCGAATGGAGCAGTACATCCAAGGACAGTCTAGGGATTTGGTTGACCAGGCTTACACAAAACTTGTGAGTACTGTTAATATAATGCTTGTAATGATGAAACTGATTCTCTGAACTTGATTCGCTCATACCCACTTCTGCAATATCCTGTGTTGCATTTAGCCATGTGATGTGCATTATGATTCGTAATGATTAGTTTCCTCTACTGTAACTTTACAACCATGCTGAATGTAATCTGAAAACATATGTAGCAGTATCACAAAAGTGATTTAACTTGTTTAGAGAGGGTATTGTTCTGGAATACTATTAGCATTTTTACTATTTAATAGTTTAACATTTACCTCACAGCCATTTCTATTTGGTCACAATAATCTCTCCACAATAATGTTATGTGGTCAGTTTGGAGTATGATATGGAGAGCTATTTAAATTTTATTAGGTAAGGGCTATATAACTGCCTATCATAACCATTGTGTAAAATAAAATTTCCCCTTTAAGAATCAAGAAATGCTTTATCTCAAATTATCTTTGATTTGGATTTTAATATGTATGTGGAAGATTTCCTTCTTGTTTACAGTAGCCTCCGATCATGTCATGTTGCCTAATGCCATTAATTAATCAAGTAATTATATACATTTTTCATTTTCCTGTTGATATTTCTGAAGTATTTGGAAGCACAATTATATACATTCTTTAAGAATCAAGAATGCTTTATCTCAAATTATCTTTGATTTGGATTTTAATATGTATGTGGAAGATTTCCTTCTTGCTTACAGCAGCCTCCGATCATGTCATGTTGCCTAATGCCATTAATTAATCAATTAATTATATACATTTTTCATTTTCCTGTTGATATTTCTGAAGTATTTGGAAGCACAATTATATACATTCTTTAAGAATCAAGAATGCTTTATCTCAAATTTTCTTTGATTTGGATTTTAATATGTATGTGGAAGATTTCCTTCTTGCTTACAGTAGCCCCTGATCATGTCATGTTGCCTAATGCCATTAATTAATCAATTAATTATATACTCTTTTCATTTTCCTGCTGATATTTCTGAAGTATTTGGAAGCACAATTTGGCAGGTGACTATAATGTTCGTGACTTTGGAGAAAATTGCTCAAGCAGACATAAAATATGTAGACATTATGCTTTTAGAAAATTATGCAGCATTTCAAAACAGGTATTGTCACCTCCAGGTACACACACACACACACACTGAAATTTTGCTTTTTTGGGTGATTTTTTGAGGACCATCATTTTTCCCAATTATTATATTCTTGAATTGTTTTTAATTTGCAGTCTATATGACTTGGCCAATGTTGTGCCCACTCTAGCAAAATTTTATCACCAAGCAAGTGACTCTTATGAACAAGCTTGCACACGCTTTATAAATACAATCATATACTATGTGAGTATTTTCTTTCATATTTTACCAATATGGTTCTTTCTTCTATCTTGTACACGGCGTATTAAGCCATTAAAAAACAATTTATGCCATGGGAGAGGGTGCGGTTGGAGGTCTTACACTACAAAAAATTTCTTTGCAATTCCGTACATTTCCAATATATAATGAATCACTTTGTTGTTTCATTCCCCATGAATGACCAAGGTGTAAATGTTGAGTAGTGACAAGATGTCTTTCCACCGAATTGAGTAATCTCCATGCAAGGGAGGACCTCTCTTTTGCAAGAGTTTGACAACCAACAAGTCATCAACTCCAACTCATGAATTTGAACCCACCCACTTGTCTCACAAAATTTATGGTGCTGAGTATAATTCATGAAGTTCAACATTGAGTGAAAAGTCAAACCTAACTATTCAGCAAAAGTAACCTTGCCATAGTGGTCACTAAGAAACACTCGTTGCTGCCCCTTTAACTAGTCTTTTTTGAAAATCTTAAATTTCTGAATAAATTTCCTCTTTTAACTTTGTTACCAATTTCATTTCAGATAAAGGCATTTACACTACTTTCTTGCATGCAGCAATTTGAACGGCTATTCCAGTTTGCTCGCAGAATAGAGGATTCAATGAACACAATCACACCAGAGGAGGTTAGTTTCTGGTGCTATCACATAATACACCTCTTCCTTACCCTTACAATCACACAGTTATTAAGGTTCAATAATCTATTAATAAGCTCTCATGTTAAACTAGAATAACTTCTGTAACTTTCATGTCTTTCTCTAAAATATGAAGAAACTTTTTCAACTGCTACATTATTAGCGGGGCCCCAAATGTGTTATTTTAAACACATGTTTGGTAGAACTGTAATTTTTATATGAATAGCTGAATAAATGAAGTAGAATAACTTCCTATGTTGGCTGTTTCGGCTCCTTTTTTCCTACCATCAAAATGCACACTTCGAATATACTAACTTTCGAAAAATAACTTTTTTATTTATCTTACTTTTACACTTTTTCCTATATTATCAATCCTGAAGCATAACTTATTTTCATCCTTCTAAAATCCATCAAAATAGGCATCCAGGCATCCTCAGGATGTTCTACTGCTGATACAATAGTCAGTTTTAGTGAAGACAGTTATTTTGAAAGTCTTTTAAAGCATAAATCTTATATTTATTGGAGAATCTCATTTACAACGATCTTCTGAAAATTTTCTGTGGTTTTATTTTTTGATGCACAAGAACTCGTATGGAATTAGCTACATGATATTAGGTATTTGGATCACCAATCTAGAAATGTAACCTCTTTTTCTTTTATATAGAAAATGATAGTCATGACAGAAAAGGGTATGATAAAAAGAATGGCGTCTGTGTATCTTATTCAAAATGAATGAATAAAAAGGAAATTCCTTCATTTATTTATGCTACCCACCTCTTTGAATGGAGAGTGGTGATTTGAAAGATTCAACAAGGAGGTTTCCCACTATACCTACCTCACCAAGCACACCTACTCTCATTTTGTTACTTATACATTTTTCCAGATGCTATTTCCCAAACTAAATTTTTCAACAAAATAATTTACAACACCTACCCTTAAGTTGGTGATGATCATGTCCAACTTGCTAACAAGAAGTTCAAAGTTTGGTCTAGGGAGGCTTTTGGTGAGTGATATCTTCTATTTGTTGTGCTGATGGTACAAATGGCATACAGACATTTCCATTGTCATTCTTTTTCTTTGATGAAGCATCTATTGATCTCTGCACGTCTTTATCATGTTGGACAGTGTTAAGAATAATTGAATTATCATGTATAATTTATTTTCATATATATGTTGTTACCTAGTTTAGATGACATTATCTTATTTCCTAGTTTATATTATTTGTTTTCTATAGAGTAGAATTAAAATTATGGTAGTAGTTGGTTTATATTTGGAATTTACAATAATTATTACCTAATGTAGGTGGGAAAAGAAAATTTTCCCATCCAAACAGAGCTAGTCCTTAATTCTAGCCTTAGATCAACATGGTCAAAAGGGGAAAAAAGATCCTAATTCTAAACTGAACCTAGCCATGCTGCCTGGCTCCACATCTTGCACCCCATTGCGCGAAGCTGCCAAATTTGTAGGTTGACCCACTGTGAGTCGCACCACCTATCAACACTGTCTAAACCATCTTTAATTGGTGCTACTGTCCACTCCCAGGCTGCACCACTCCTCCAGGTCGAATGCTTGCAAATTGACCCAATTCATAGTGTTGCGCAACCACTATGAGCAGGACATGTGCCCATTGTTTTGAAAATTGGACTAGACCGGCCAACTGGTTTCCAGTCCGGTTAAAGTGTTAAAACCGGAAGAGTCTAGAACAGGTGCAAACTAGTGAAAAACCAGTGAAAACTAATGTGAACTGGTTAAAACTGGTAAAATTGGCTAAAAAACCGGTCGAACTAGTTTTGATCCAAAAAATTAAAAAAAGAAGAAGAAATTTTAGCATTTTTTCAAAAAATACAAAATAAATTTTTACTCATTTTTTTCGAAATTTCTTACATTTACAAATCCTCAATATTAATTAGAATATAAAATTTGTTATTTTGACTTTTTTAGTAATTTTCATCCTTTTGTTTTTTCTAACCAAATTTTTTGAAAATTTATTTATTGTATCTTAAAATTAAAATTGTTCATATTAATTAATGTATTTTATTTTTCAAAACTAATTGTGTTACCGGGTGCGTGCCACCTTGTCTAAAACCAAAGTCTCTTTTTTTTGTGTTTCCTTGCCTTGGCTTGAGCAGGAATCCTAAAAAATGCCCAGAAACTACTGCAACAAGCCTACTGTCATCATCATCATCTTCTTCTTCTTCTTCTTCTTTTTTCTTCCTTTTTGTTTTTTGATGTTTTGCAGTGCCTATGAATCATATAGCATCAACGATTAAGTTGGGCTGCCTACCATTTTGCTTAGATCTATTACTTTTATTTTTGTGGTCACAACTTTGTGGTCTTACCAAATTATACTTGGGCTTTCATCAAATGATTTCTACTAAAGTTGGGCTTGTCTTATTGCATTTCTCTTTAACTTTCAGATGCGTTAGGACTGTGAGAAAGTCTTAGGCCCGTGTTAATTTGGCCCTTACTAATTTAATTGTTAACTATGGATGGCTTTTGGTCAACCATGTGATGGTGTTTGTTATAACAAACTATTTGACTATTTCCTGTCAGCTTGCATCACATTATGACGCCTACCTCAATTGTTGCCCTACAACATCAATTCAAGTGTCGCCTTATGATAAGTGTTTGCTTCCTCTTACAACAATTTTCACTTTTCAAGCCCAGTCCAAGTTGAACATTTATGAAGATTTCTGTGTTTAACTTGAGGGGCAGCACTAAAGAATAATGGAATTTTCATCTATAGTTTTTTTTTTCCACATATATTTTGTTACCTAGTTTGATATTTAGATATCTTATTTCCTAGTTTATATTATTCATTTCTAGTGCTGTAGGATTAAGGTTATGGTAGTAGTTGATTGATATTTGGAATTCATTATAGTTGTTACCTAACCTTACGTTATAAATTGAGGTAGGATTTCATCAATAAAGCACAAGTTATTTCTTTCAAATCTCTCAATGCACATGATTTTGAGCGACGCTGCTTTGTTGTCAATTTATAGACAAATCAGTTGGCATGTTAAAATCCTCAAGGAACCTCTTCTACCACATCATTTCACAAATTCCTCGAGTCATGGCTCTATACTCTACTTCTGCAATGCTCTTAGCATCCATGTTTTATTTTTTACTTCACCATGTAACTAAGCTTCCCAACAGAAAAATGTATTGACCTGATGTTGATCTCCTATCATTAATTGATATGCCCAAATAACATCAATATAGGTTTTCAGTTGCCTGAATTGTAGTTTTTTAGAAGTGTAGACCTTTGTCTGGTGAACTTTTTGAATATCTCAAGGCTCGGATACTACAAAAGATGCCTGTTGTAGGGTGAAGGCATGAATTGACTTACCTAACTCACAGCATGTGTGTGTGATAAGTTAATCAACTTTCATTTTACATGTTTGATAAGTTTATCTACTTGCAACATGAATTGACTTTTCCTTGTGTCATCTCCAAGTTTCTGGTTGGGATCAACAGGAGTATTTGTTGGTCTAAAGCCACTCATTCTAGTTAATTTGAGGAGGTCAAGTACATCATTATATTCAGTGTTCATAAAAAAGGGAGAATTCATTTTATATATCTAAAATTACAAGACGAACACTAATTTATAGATTTTATTAATACATTTAGTAGATACAATAAATGGAGATACAAATTCCTAGTCTCATGATAAGTTGGCTGCAATTCTCCAAAGCTTTGGTATTTTAACACTCTTCCTCAAGTAGAGTATATATGTATATATATCTCAATCATGCCCAACTTGTTACATAAGCTTTTGAATTTAGTAACTCCTAAAGCCTTGGTAAGAATGTTTGCAACTTGTTTTGAGGACGGAGTAAATGGCATACAGATCCTGTCAATCCTTGCAGCATTGCGAACAAAATGGTAATCAATTTCTATACGTATCGTTCTCTCTTGAAACACACGATTGCTTGCAATATGAATAGTTGCTTGATTATTACAATACATAGGTATGGTTCTTTGTATATAAATCCTATTTCTGCCAACAAATTCTTTAGCCATATTGTCTCACTTGGAGTGTTTGTGCTATAGCACGGTATTTAGCTTCAGCACTTGATCTAGCAACTGTTTGTTTCTTACTTCGACGTGATTTCCACCAATATAAGTACAATATCTTGATGTGGATTTTCTATCACCTTTAGATCCTGCAAAGTTAGCATCAGAATAAGCTTTAATTTTTAAATGACCATGCTTCTTGAACAAAAAACCTTTTCTAGGGGCAGCCTCTATGTATTTTAGAATTTTAATAGCAGCTTTCCAGTGAACATAATGTGGAATCTCCATAAATTGACTAACCATGCATACTACAAATGATATATCAGGTCTGGTAACTGCTAAATAGATTAATTTCCCCACTAGTCACCTGAAGTTAATTTGTCTTCCAATTGCTTATCATCATTGTTCCAAAGGTCTGGATTTAGCTCAATAGGAGTTTCAACAGTTTTGCTTCCAAGGAAACCAGTTTCTTCAGGCAGACTTACGGCATACTTTTGTTGAGAAAGAGATAGTCCTTTGCTCTGAGCAATCTCAATATCCAGAAAATATTTAGGTCAGCCCAAGTCTTCGGTGACGAAGTGTTGTTGTAGATAAGCCTGCTTTAGCTTAATTCCTGAATCATCATTACCAGATATTAGCATATCATCAACATACACAAATATAATTATCCCTTGATTCCTTTGCCTCACAAACACTGAATGATCTGACTGACATTTTTGAAAACCAAAATCCCCAATTATTTGACTGAACTTTTCAAACCATGCTTTGGGACCTTTCAAACTATATGAAATGGTTGAAATCTAAACGGGCCTGAGTTCTAGTTAATTCCATGTCTATATCAGGTAACTTATTTTTCAAGAATTTTTATGTTTTCTGGAAGTTAAAATATGATATGGCAAAATTTGCAGATCCCATTCCAGATTGGTTTCTCAAAAACAGATCTCCGGAAGGTCGTAAAATCAAGTTTATCTGGGGTATGACAAGTTACTAATGTTGAGAAACAGCACCTGGTTTGAACAATTTTTGCTGAAAACATTCTCTTTGTAGGTTGACAAGTCTATCACAATGATGTATAAGAAATTGCAGAAGAATTTGACCTCGGAGGAACTGTTGCCCTCTTTATGGGACAAGTGTAAGGTATTTTTTTTATATATGGAGGTTGTACGTCATTTAGATTTGAAAGTTGTTTAGTATTTGATGGTCATTTATATATTTCATGGCATTGCACCTCACTAAACTGATGGCTTACTAAGTGCTAAGTGGTAGACAAAACTTGTATATGTGAGTTTAAATGGGGGCGTATCCAATATATTCCACTGCACATCTCTGAGACACACTGGAGATAAATGTCGTATAACTCATCTCTCCTTTCAAGTAGAAGAATATATTTCAGTTATAAAATAACTGGGAGCTCTATCATGATATCATTGTGCTGAAAACTATCAGTTGGCCATGCACTAAGAGGTAGAGGTTTGATGTTACCCAAGAAAACAAAAAAACATTAAACATATGATGAAATATTGCTCTTGTAAGGACCTTAAACTAGTGCTGTTTCTGAACGGAACCTTGCTATCTTTCCAGCATGAGTTGCTGCATTTCATGTTTAAAAGACTTTTTAGGCAATCAATTAACATCTATGTGGATATATTTGAATGAAATGCCTTATTTTTTTCAGGTTTGGAATGTTTCATTATTCCGTAGTGTACATTTTTCCACTTTGAAAATATCCATGTCTGCATGCCAATGCTTCTGTCAGATTACTTATATCAACGTCGATTAGTGAAGGAATAATAAAGGACCATTGATGACTGAATTATTGTTTCTAGAATTTTAATTGTAAAAATGATTCCTTAAACAAACTATCACCTCGGTCTTGTGTTACGGATCGAAGTCTTTTTATGGCTATACGATGCTTCAGATGCTATCTTTTCGAATAACATTTGCATTTCCTGAACTATAAATATGGTCTCTGTAGTATTTAATTACCCATTTCGTGCTTTAGTAAACCAGAAGAAACTTGTTTCCCAAATACTCACGGATGATACATCCGACTTATGGCAGAAGGATTTTCTTGACAAGTATGACAGCTTTGCTCAACTGGTAGCTAAAGTTTATCCAACCGAGACCATTCCAGCTGTCTCCGAAATGAGAGATTTATTGGCATCCATGTAGAGTTTAGTTGTTGGGATGCAGAGTTTTCTGGTATTCATTTTTTCCCAAATATCTTCCCACTTGGACTCCAATTTGATTAATTCATACACCAGTGGTAGTTCAGACACCTATCAGGTCATGAATGCATGACAGTACCTACAGATAATCGACATTTTGAGCCATTCTTAAGCTTTCTTTTCCAGTTTCGTAGCCATTGTAATACGGCTAAACTCTAAACCCTTTGATTGATAATCAATAATAGATTAATAATTCCAACTGATTTTTGGAGCTAATGTTTTCTTCGCTCTGCAGCAGGATATTGCTTTTGGATAGAAGTTGAACTTTCCTGTTATCGGCTTATAGCTATCGCAAGTGCTTGCCGGAAAATTGGTAATTATCACAAGGCTTTGTCAATTTATACTATAAATCAACTTATAATATAATACTAGTGTGTGGGCGAATAAATTATATTTTTTAATGATAATTAAAATATAAATCTGGTTAATAATTAAAATTTTGATTAAATTAAAAATTGATAAAATTTAAATATTGTTTTCAAGAAAATGACAATGTAAAATCAATACAAATAATAAAAATCAGTACATTTATATGCAATATATACAAAAATACATAACAAATAAAAAGCAATACCCTCATTTTTTATATTTGTGTTGTTAAAGGAAAATTAAATACAAGTATAGCTAATCAATTTTGTTCAATTTTCTGAAAATAGTTCTGAAAAAATCTTATCCGTGTTTTGTTTATTTTAAGTGTAATTTATTGTAAATAATTAATTTTACTTAAAAAATTTCTGAACTATTACATATACACACCTACACATAATAAATTGGGACTTTATAAATTTTAGTTTTTATTTTTATTTTTATGTGCTTGTGCATTCTATTTATTGTGAACTATTTAAAATAAGACTGTTAAAGTTAAATCTTAAGTAATTTTTTTGAATGCATAAACTAGAGTAATATAAAAATGATAATAAGATTATATTTCATTATTGTGTATATTTATAAATTACCTAATATAAATTGATTTATACATTTATTAATACATTAAAAATAAAATCAAACATAAAATAAATTAGAAATAAAAATCTGCACATATTATTAATTTTGTTTGAAAAGATAATACTTTGTGAATAATTGATACATGGCATGATAAAGATTTATATTATCATCTAGATTTGAGAACAATATAGATTGGGGATATCTTTGGCAAGAGCTTTTGTAAACAGGTAAAGTGCGTAGTCCCACTAAGCGCCTTGGCTAATTAATTTATTTTTATGAATAAGTATTAAAATTTATATGATATTATATTAGAAATTTTCTTTTCTTTTCTTTTCTTTTCTTTCTTTATTTCTTTTGCGGAATGAGACTTATAAAATTTAATTTTCTTGTTTTTAGTTTTCTGGTATGTAGGATTTATTTTCTTATGTAATACTTGACATTTTAATTTATTTTGAAAACGATAGTATATCAATATTTATCTTATGTTTTGGATAACTCTAAAATTTTATATCATTGATATGTTAGGATTAAGAACTTATATGAATAGGTAAAGTTAACAAGGCTAATAAGCGTATTGGTTAATTAATTCTGCTATTTTAAATGAGCTTCAAAATTAATAAGATATATTAGTTTAGAAAATAATTAATTTTTTTTGAACAAAAGTAAAAGGCCATTATTGAAAAACTAAACGTTATTACATGATAGCACTTTCTGCCGGATTTCATGGGAAGACCCACCCGCCATTATTGCTAAAGCGTGTGCTTCCTTGAATCGCCTATCAATGGTTAAAATGTCTTGACACTTGAGTCCAATAACTCTTCCTTTCTCTCCTTCAATCTATTTATGATAAATAGTTTCTGGAAGCATGAAATTGGACCAGCCCTTAGACACAGCCATGGAAATATCTTCCCGGGCCGTGAGTGGATCAGCGACTAAATGAAAAGAAAAATACTTCCAATCTACACACTTCATTGGATCATTCCGAGCAATGACACCAGCACCCACTGGATCTTTATCCGTGAAAAGTGCCCCCATCCAAATTTATTTTTACCAAATTCTGTAAAACATGATAACCTCTTTCCAGCATCCACAGCTCCTTTACTTATCCTTCTGAGCGCCGACACCATATCATAAGCTTGGATGTCTTGTTTGACGAAAGAATTTTACAGTAGTTAAATTTACAATTGCATTTCACACTAAACCAAGGTTTCTTTGCTTTTGACCCTGAATCCCTCCAGTTGCTTTATAAATTTCTTCTTCCAAGTCTCTACGAAGAAATGTAGTCTTCATATTAAATTGTTCAATCTCTAAGTCTAAACTGGCTACAATACCGAGAACAATTCTAATGAAGAAATCTTGACCATGGTAAGAAAATCTCTTTAAAATTAACGCCATTTATTTGACTAAAACTCTTCACAGCTTGTTGAGTCTTGTACCTTGGTTGTGACTTAAATCTTTAACCTCTAGCCTCATTTATTCTTGTATGCTCTCTTACCTTGAGGCAAATTTAACGGGTCATAGGTGTGATTCTCTTGGATTTCAATTTATCTCTTATGACCTCAAGCCATTTTTCCTTTTTATCATGTGACAGCCTCTTTAAAGTTCTATGGCTCTCCCCTATTTGTAAGTATTGCATATTTATGTGAATTGTATCTGGTAGAGAATTGTCTCTATCTAACGGACCTTCTAACCTTTGTATCTAGTGGACAAATTGGAAGAGTGTGATCATCAATCTATACAGGTGGAATTTGATTATCAACAAGCCCATCCTCAACTATAACCTATTGCTTATCCTACACGTTTTCCCCATAATATTGAACCATTGGTGAAGTAATTGAATCTTTATTGACATGAATATTTGGAGTACAATTTGGCGTCTCATTTAACTCTGGATCCTCTACTATTTGATCCTTTAAGAATACAACATCCATGTTTCTAATGACATTCCTGTCGACTAGATCCCACAATCTATAACCAAACTCTTCATGGTTATATTCTAATAACATATACAGTCTAATCTTATCATCAGTCTTGGATCTTCTATCTTTGAAATGTGAACCTTATAGCCAAACACTCTCAAGTGCTTATACAATATTTCTTTCCTAGTCTAAACTCTTTTTGGAATATCACCATCCAAAGAAATTGATGGACAAAGGTTGATCAAATCAACTATAATCCTTATTGCTTCAACCCAAAAGGAATTAGGCAATTTGGTATGAGATAGCATACATTTGATTGGCCCAAAAATGGTCCTATTTATTCTTTCTACCGTTCCATCATGCTAAGGTATTTTGGGAACACTTTTCTCAAGCTTGATACCATGATCATTGCAATATTGCTCAAATGGACTTTGGCATTCACCACTAATATCTGTCAACTCAGGAAGGAACTTCTTTCTAGCCAGAAGTGGCAAATATTTCTAACTCATATGTCCAAGTCTCTTGTGTCACAATTTAATATGAAAGCATTCTTGCTAATTGTATTCACCTCTCCACTAGATACTATAGCATGCATCAAGCACAATGAATTCTGTTTCTTGCCCTTGGTAACAATAAGAAAGCCTTTGTTGAGTTTCCATCTTCTTTCACTGAAGTGATGTGCATATCCGTCATTATCTAACTTGCTTGTAGAGATAACGCTGAGACATATATTTGGAACAAGTCTGACATCTTTTAAAAGGATTTTGCAGTTATGTTTATCATCAAACTAATGTCTCCTGTGCCGACAATTGTCGCCGCACCTTGGTTTGTCATTCTAACTCTGCTATAGCTGCCACCAATATATGACGAAAACATCTCTTCGTGTGGAGCATTATAATATGAAGCTTCTGAATCAATAATCTAGCTAGCTTGTTGGCATGCTAAATTGAAACAAGCACCATCACAAACAATTACAACATCTCAATCAACTATAGCTACTATAGTGTCTTTACCATCCTTCTTACTCTCATTAGTTCCATTATTTGGGTCTTTTTTTTTTCTTCCCCCCTCTCTCATAGTGGTTATCACCACGACAGTTGCATGTGAAATTCTTTTTATTCCTTGACTTGGACTTCTTTCTAAATCTACCTCTATTGTTCTGTTGGCCCCTATTCTAGTTTCTTTCCTCTTTCTGGGGATGTCTATGTCACAAGTGTATTTAGCTCAAAATTGAAGTCTTGCAACATACTTCTCGTTTGCTCATTAAGTCAATTAATCTAAATTCAATTTCTCATGAGGAACTGAATTCTCAAGTGTCACCACAAGCATCACGCAACTACCAGATAGTGAGCCAAGAAGTAACAATGCTAATACCTCATATGCAAGAGGTATTTCTAAAGAAATAATTTGACTGCTCAGTCATACTGCTATTATGCTGTTAGCTCAATTTCATTATCTTTTTAAATATAGAAATTTTGTTCAAAGCACTTTTTATCTCAAACATAGCCTCAATTTTCTTTCATAGAACATCTGTTTTTGTTTCATGCTCAAAGTTGTGATACAAACTCAAGTCAATCAAGTGCCTACTAAAAGCAATCATCTTCAAATGCTTAACTTTCAATGCATCTGCTTTCATATTCTTTGATTTGGTTCCATCTCCTTGCGCATGTAAGTACAAGTCCTTGCATTGTAGTACATCTCGCATATTGGATTTTCACATGGAGTAATTTAACCCATTCAATTTAAACATTCCTCTAAGAGATTCTTTCATACATCATTCACACAAATACTAACATCGCTATGGTATCACTTCTTGTGAAAGACTGTTAAAGTGAAGTTTGCAACCAAATGACATAGTAGAAGTGAAATTCTTTTCCCCTAAATTAGTGGGTGAATTAATATGGAAATTAGTTACACAATTATCCAATCAAATAACCAAACCTTAGGAAGAATCGACAAAGTAAAAAAATAAATAAACATAAAGATTTTATGTGGAAAACATAAATCAGAAAACCACGAGATCGTACAACAATTCAAAAATGTCCATGATCAATTGTAATGTGAATACAGTATCTCCCTATAACAACTAGAGCCAAGCCAAATCAACGAAAATTTCGCAAGAGAACACCTTTTGGAATATTAATGGTAACACCAAAAATAAATAAATATCACCAATGAGTTGTAATTCCACAAAATCTCTCAAGTTTAATCAAACTTGGCTAACATGGAGGAAATGGGTTGCCCCAAAATTTTGGGAGGATGGAGAATAGAATCAATAGATGTGTAGAGCTCATCAAATAAAACCTCTTCTTGAAATCTTGTCAAAAATGGACTACAAATACCCTTGATCTCTCATTTTCTCTTTCTTTTTCTCTCCTCTTCTCTTATTCTATTGTTGCCGCTATTTACTTTTTTCCTTCTTCTACCTATTTCTTGTTGGTTGAATGTTATGTGTTTGGTGGCCAAGCCTTTCGTTTTGTTGTTTGTCTATGGTAAGTTTTTGAACAAATGCTTGATTTATGTGTATTGTAAATTCCAAGAATTAGCCAAAAAAAAAAAATGACTGCCAGAAATAGATGTTTATTTTCACATTGTAATGCCTCTAAAACATGCTAATTTTCAAATGGTTAATAGCCAATTGTATTTTACATAATATATTGTAATATACCTAAATTTAAGCCTCAATTGTGTACAAATCTTTTAAATCAGTGGATGACTTAGTTAATTTCTTTGTTATAATTGATAAATCTTAAGAACTTATTTTATGATATTTTCATCTTTAAATATATTTACATTTGTCTTAATAAATTTTTTGCATGTTTGCAAATTTTAATATATATGCCTTTATCAGGCTAACAATTAAAGCCATATTAGTAGTTAATATTTTTAAAAATAAATGAATTGAAACTCTTATTTAGACCCAAAAACACCAAGTAATCCAACTATACAACCCAAATGAATACATGGTACTAATTGAGAAAGGAAAATTAGGGTTGCTAAACTTGGACCATACTAGCCAATTTAACTGAGAACCAGCTGGTGGTCTTAACTCGGGTGGCCACCATCAGTATTAATACATTTTTTGATTTTTTATTTTCGTGTTTTTGTTTGGAAGAAGAAGATGGAGAAGAAGAAGAGGCAAAAGGAGAAGGAAAAAAAAGGCAAGGAGAAGTAGAAAAGGCAAAAGGAGAGTGAAGAAGAAGGCGAGGAGAAGAAAAGAAAATATTGTAGAAAGGAAAAAATTGAAAATGAATCATAAATTAAAAAATAGTAAAAAAGATAAAGCCACGTAAAGAAAGAATGAAATGTATAAAAGGTAAATATTTAATTATATCATAATTGTTCTAACTAGTATCTATTATTTTTTGTGATTAAATAATTAGTTTATACATAATGAATAAGTCATTCTAAAACTAATAAATTAATTATTATAAATTTAATTTAATTTATTTTTTAAAATAATTATATACATATACATACATACATATATATTACTCAAATAATAGTATTACATTGATTTGTATAGAACTAGGTATGTAACTTTGAAATATTGTAAATACTTTTTTAAAATCTATTTATTAAAACAACATTATAAATTTGGGTAGACAGATTTTTAGATTTGATTGAACTAGTAAATTGGTATGTTATTTGGTTTTATCACTGGTTCAATTTTATAAATATTGTATAGAATTAGAGATGTTCAAGGAGGCAACAACCATAAAGACGACAAAGCATAGTGGAAAGTCCTAAAACGCTCTAGAAGAAGAGTTGAAGCTGATCCATTAATACCACCTATATGAAATGGTGGAGTTGCCCTTTGGAAGAAAAGTTTTAAAGAACAAGTGGGTACAAGTTAAAAGTAGTTGAAGGGAGTCTATAGTCAAGGTATAAAGTATGATTAGTAATTAAAAGTTTTGGACAAAAGACAGGATTGATTTTGGAAGAAATTTTTTTCTTGATGGACAAAATGACCTCTATCAAAGTGCTACTTGGT
Source organism: Avicennia marina (assembly GCA_019155195.1). NCBI lineage: Eukaryota > Viridiplantae > Streptophyta > Magnoliopsida > Lamiales > Acanthaceae > Avicennia > Avicennia marina. Next base: position 2,935,076 of record CM032781.1, on the reverse strand, counting down.
TTAACTACAAATCTAGACTTAGAAATAAAACAACTGGATGTTGAGATGATGATTCTAAATAGAAATCTTGACGAAGAGATCTTTATGAAACAACCAAAATGATTCAAGAAGAGCGGCAAAGAAAATCTTGTTTGCTAGTTGAAAAAGAGTCTGCAAGACTCTTTATTGAAGTAGCGAACACGGATGCGGTTGTTCAGTTGTCACGTGTATATGGATTTTAATATTTGTTTATTTTTGAGACCAAAATAATAGTTGGATATTTTTTCGGAAACAATTTTCCGATTTCCGTCGAGTGGTGTGGATTAGGAGTCCACACCCATCAAAGCGCAGGCGTTCCGACAAATAAACCTCCAACCGAGATTGATGTTTCCCGGCAAGAGCACCATCGTAATCCATTTCTCAAACTAAACAATGGTACAAGTTGTGGCCACGGCCCGTTCAACGAGTCTCTTCCCTCATCCAAAGCTTAAGGGCTCCATCGCTCTTCCAACTGGGAACGAGATATTCACCCCTTTGCAGAAGAGAGAGTATCTTAACAGGGCTTCGAAATTTCCTCACCAATGTATTCTCCATGCTCAGCTCCAACAAGGGAAAACATTGAACTCGAATTTGAAACATCAGTGCAGGGACGCGAATACGCGCTCAGCTCTTGAAGCGTTGGAAGAGATGGGAGAAAATGGGATTCTTGCAGACTCCGGCGACGTGGTTGAACTAATGGAAGTTAGTGTGGATGTGAAATCTCTGGAGGCTGGGGATAGGATATACGAATATATAATGAGATTCGCATCGGGTTACGGCGTTTCCATCTTCAATAAATTGATGGAGATGTACTTCAAACTGGAAAACTACAGAAGAGCTGGTCGGGTTTTCGAGCAGATGGCTTGCAAGAACGTGGACTCTTGGAATACAATGATAATGGGTCTGGCTGAAAATGGACAAGGAGAAGAAGCAATTCAAGTGTTCTCCAGAATAGTTCAGGAAGAGGGTGTTGGACCAGACGAGAATACGTTCTTGGGTGTTCTGAAGGCTTGTGAGTATTTGGGCGCAGTGGAGAAAGGGAGAGCATATTTTGACTCAATGAGCCAAGATTATGGCATCAATCCCTCCTTGGATCATTATGTAATCTTTGTTAATCTTATGAGGAAGTCGAAAGCTAAAGCTGGGAAGACGGAGATTATCTCTGATACGCCTGCTAAACCGAGCCCTGAGGGGTTGAAGACTCCACAAATTCAATCAAGAACTGGAGTTACAGAGCATCCGAAAGCAAAACCAGGCCAGAACGCAAAAAAGAACAGGAGAGTGAAGGAGAACCTGGTTCCAGGCCGAAACCGTGCACCTTCAGACAGAAGTATGGTATACGCGAAGCTGAGGTCCTTGGGCAAAGAGGTGAAGGAAGCTGGCTATGTGCCTGATACAAGGTATGTGCTCCATGATCTTGACCAGGAAGAAAAAGAGAAGGCCCTGCTTTATCACAGTGAGAGATTAGCCATAGCTTATGGGCTCATTAGCACACCTCCAGGAACCACGCTGAGGATCATTAAGAACCTGAGGATTTGTGGTGACTGTCACAACTTTATCAAGATCTTGTCCAGCTTTGAGAAACGAGAATTTATTGTGAGAGATAATAAGAGATTTCATCATTTCAAGGATGGAAAGTGCTCCTGTAGAGATTTTTGGTAGAGAAATGTTCCTCATTTGATTTCAGTACTGCCTGTTAGTTGCATAGCCAGGAAAGTATGTAACTCCTAGTTCTACTACGGAAATAACTAATCAGATTCAGATTTTAATTGGCTGACTAATAAATGCATGATGAATTTAATCATTCTGGCCAGCCATTCATCTTGTTAAATGCTGTCATAGTTGTAAAAAACGTATTCCAGGGAGAACCTTTCATAATCAAGCCACTGTTGCCCCCACAAAATTTAACTTTGCGCCTGCTGTCTACCCAAGTAAAAAATCAAGCGTTTTTAATAATTGATCACAAGGCATTTTGAAATGAGACAATTACATTGAAATTCTTTGTATATACATCAAGAATTCTCCACAACAGGTCTGGAAGGAAAGAGCCTCAGCAGAAATGATAGCAAGGACCAAAGGCAAACCACACCTAGGATGCGGAAAGTCACCATCAAGGAGATCGATGCCAGAGTCTTGTCCAAAACTTCAGGGGATACAGATGCCTCCCTCATCCCGTACATTAACTTCTCAATGAAACTTGTAGCCCTCATCAACTGATGTATCCTGTAGACCTGAGGAGAAATACATATTCTTAAGGTGCACTCCCGTTAAAGATAAGATTGTAAAATCTCAATTGAAACATTTTTCATACATCAAAGATGATAGGCACAAGAGGCCAGCAGGACGATCCATTCAAATCAAGTCGTCTCTCAAATGCATATTGTGCTAAACAGCCAACTAAGAACGGAGCCACTGAAATTAATGCAGGCAAACCAAGCACCGGCCAAGTGACACAAACAGCAATGAGTGGGGCAAAAACCTTAAAGCCCATCGTAAAAAATTCAGATGTCAGATATCCCCTTAGGCCAGCTATAACACTCCATCTCTTTGAGCTAAACTGGATATATGGCTTTTGCACATGTTCGGTTACAAGAAGAAAAATAGCAAGACCAACATAAAAGATGATCTCCGTTGAGAAGGAAGAAAAAATTCCTGCACCAACATTGACATCAAAAAGGGTGAATGGATGTTGTTCAAGATATCCAGAGATGGTATGGAGCAATATTACTCACATGATGGAAACTAAAGCATAGAATGTGAGAACAATGTCTTCGTAACATTAAAAATATAAATTTATCAACAGGTATAAGATACAATACGCCTGGAAGGCTCTGGGCAAAGGAAATCACAGAAATTGATCAGGTTGAACTAATTTGATATTCTTCTTGGCAGGAAGGCATATAAGAAACAGCAACATTCGCCTATCTAGATTTTGTGTTGTTTGGCATACAAGAGTGAAATATAATAATAGAAAAAAATACAAATAAACACATTTCATTCATACATAAGCTTTACAAGTTATGAAAACACCAGAAAATCAATGTCCTATGTGAGTACATAATCCAACCTAGCAATCTTATCGTTTTAGCATCTAAGATTCAAAGTCCTCAAAATAATATAAATTGTAAAATGTATTATTGCAGAATGCTGAACCTCAATAAATTGTCCAATGTATTATTGTAGAATGCTGAACCTCAATAAGTTGAGGCTAACCAGAAACCTAGGCAGCTTTCTTCTTCATCTGTCAACAATTTTATTTCCTCTTTGGTTAACAAACACAGATCACGTCCAGACATTCATAATATGACATAAGATTCAAGATAAACCACGGTGGTCTCATCAAGTGAATTACCGTCCTAGATGCAGTGCCTGGGACGGCCAAGAGGCAAGAACTAATCGACTAAATGTAAGCCTAGTTAGTTTCATAGAATATAAAGATGAAAAAGGACATAGAAGTTTCTAAAAACTTCAAATATCAACAAATATTAAAAATAATAGTACATCTCCATTAGCTTGTAGACAAAAATTTATAGCACATATACTGTGTATCAAGAATCCTTTCTACAAAACAGACAGAAACAAAACCAGCAAAAAGGAGCTATCAGTTATTTAAAATACAAAAGAAACTTATGACAAATAGCTTACCTGCAACAACCTCATTCTTGAAAGCATCTTCAATAGCACCAATAATGAAGAACTGGGGAACAACAAACGCTGCAATTAAAGCAACGGGGGCCAAAACCCAAAGTAGAGAACCAGTGTTTTCCTTAAAAGGTGCCGACACCAGTTTACTCTCCTCAATCGATTGGTGACTTAATCCCCTGAAAGAAATAGAGCCTGATTTTCCGCGAAATGGTTCAGACCCGCTTACCGCATCAACCCGAAAAGGGAACTCCCTTGACCTTGACGAATTCAAATTAGCAGCGCGTAAGACAGCTCCATTCCTTAGAAACGGAGACAGAGCTGATAACAATAAAAATTCAAAAAAAAAAAAAATCAACCTCACGTTTAAAAAATTGGAGGAAAACACCGATATAAAATGTGAAGGAAGGATGAAAACGTGCATTTGAGCTCAACTTGGATTCCGGGCATCTGTTTTAACAAGCCAGAATGATTTCCACAATGCTTGACCTGCAAAAGAAAAGATTTTTGCGCAAACAAACCACACATCACGGAGATTATCGCGCAGAAGACAAAAACAAAAGACAGATTGAAAAAGGACTACTTACGGTGTGACGTTGAGGACATGAGAAATGGGAGGGCGCAGGATAGTTTTGATAGAAAACACTGGCAGATAGCAACTTCATTTTGAATTCTTGGAGTGATCACAGTTTCGGTGGGATTTTCCAGGGTAGGGTTTTGCACGGTTCGGCTATCCTTAAACCCACCGCGTTCGCTTCGCCTGTCATTTTTTGCGACATCCAGAGACGGATATGCCAAATAAATTTAAACCTTACTTAAGAATTATCCTCTCCAGACAGAATGGTTATGTTTGGAACCCACTTTTAATTAAATGCTCTTTCAAAGTTTATATTATTAAATATATTTTTTTAAAATTTAAATTTAAAATTTTAAGTATAATTATTAATTATTTTTTAATTATTATATTTATTTATACTCAAAGTAATATATATCGCATATATAATCACATTTATTTTTATTTATACTCTATAACATAATTATTATTCTTATAAATTATTACATCATCCAAATTATTGTTATATATTTTATACTCATATTTAAATAAATTGTATAATTCAATCTCATTAAAACATTCATTTCAAATATATTACTCATCTCAACATAATTTCTACCAAACATCATATTTAACAAAAACCCCCTCCCACAAAGTTTTTCAAAGTTTTGTATATATTTTTAGATATTTCTATTTTGAAAATTACGTAAAAATAATATAAAAAAAATAAATTTTAAAAAATATAGTATTTTCATTACTATTCAAATATACATTTATTAAAAACTATTTTTATCTTTTCCGCCTTGCTTCTACAAATTTTAATACCAATCGTTCTTCTTAACAAAATTTGTATCGAAACAAAACTAATGGACCCTGAAATCACCAAATAACTCAGAAATGAGCTTTTAACAAGGGACTTCTGATAAGTGTTTCTGATCTGCCTCCTCTGGCTCGTATTTATGCATCCCAAAATTTGAATTACTACCTTCTCATCTCTTCCCAGTCCCATAAGCTAAAGATCAAGAATAACTCCTTAATCATTATTTTCGTGTATCCATTCAAAATATTGCACAAGAAAACAATAAAATCTGCAATCCACTTGTGTATATAACAGTGCACCATTTTTCACGTCACAAAACTGAAACCTGAATCAACGAATGAAAGTAAAATTGCCTAGTTTGTGAGTGTGAAGAGAAGAAGGATAATCAATACCTCGAAAAGCTATCTTCGGTGATTTAAAGTCCTCAACTGGAGATGGAACCACTTTCTGGGATTATGATTGTGGCCATTTCTTTCTCCCTTTTTCCTCTTTCGTTTCTCTTTGGCCTCTTCTATTGATTTGTGACAGCAAATTTTGGTGGAGAAAATAAAGCTCTTTTCACTTTCAATTTCACTTCTTAGTTTGAGTTTCAGTTCGAAGGGACCGGAGAACTGAGTTCAAGTTTATTTTTTATATTTAAAAGACTAATGAAGGACGATGAGATTAGAAACTGGAAGAGGAAGTTAAAATCCAGAGTAAACGACAGGTGGTGGTGGAAAACTTGTTCAAAGGAAGGAGGAGGAGTAGTTTTCACGGGTAACCATTTTCCACTGAGCGTGCATGGCCCAGCTGCGTGCTCGGATGGAATTTTGAAGTTCTGATGATTTTGCAGGGACATAAATGTAATTTCACTTCAGTTGCTGAGGCAGTTTTTCAAACTTGTTTTTTTATGGCAAGGATTATGTTTTAGGTCCTAACACCATCCAATCACACATGAAACATCTTTATGTCTCACGTCTAAAAAACTTCACTTTTACCCAAAAAAAAACTATTTGTAGAACTGGGTGCCCAACTAATGGCAACCTTAGCACTCATGTTGTGAAGACTCTAGGGTGAGACTAGCAGCATATCTGAAGTTACATATCATGTACAAAATAGACCCACATCAGACGTCAACAGAGATACCGGAATTTGGAAACACGGGAAATTGGAAGAAATCTATGCGCTGTAATATTGCTTCACAAAAGCAGGGACTGAAGAGGTAGTATGTTGACATTATATGAAGTGCAGTTATGTTCTTACAAGAGTTGCTTGAGACAAACGCCAATACATAGACATTTCGGACTAAGTAGCTACATTGCTTATTTCTTCTCTAAAAGCCGTAATATACACTGTAAAATATTGTCTGTATATCTACTTCATGCAAACGTTCTGTTGGTTGAATAAAACAAGTGACTTCCATCTACTGGATATCACGATTCAGCAATCTATTTGATGATGGCGAGCTCTGATTACTTTGCCACAGGTCCTGGACTGAAAATGGGCGAAAAATCTGCCATCGAAATCTTGCTGCTGGATGGGCCTGTGCTGTCAAAATCATGCTTTTCAACTGTCAGGCTCGGTGCCTTATCGCTTAAATATGAGGACGATGAGCAAGAGTACGATTCTGATGACCCCATGATGCTAATGTCTGAATTTGTCCACTTGCTTGGCCTTATCTGTTCCAATTCCATGGCAACTTCCATCATTGATGGCCTCATGTCCCTGTGAAAGGCAAGGCATCTGAAGGCCAATTCAGCCACTTTTTGCACAGATAAAAGCGTCCGAGCATCCCGCATCGGTTCCAGGAATGGATCAATGATCTCATCCAAATTCCCCTTCCCAATCCTGTCAACAGCAAGAGCTGCCAGATTTACTTCGCTCTGAGGGCGACTGAAGTCCACCACTCTCAACGCTGTTATGATCTCAATAAGCACCACTCCAAAGCTGTAGACATCACTTTTATCGGACAAATGGAAATGCTGATGATACTGAGGGTCAAGGTACCCTGGAGTCCCCTGAGGCGCAGTTGAGATATGGGACGACTCAATCATTCCTATCCTTGAGAGCCCAAAATCTGCTACTTTGGATCTGTAGTCATGATCCAGGAGTATGTTGCTAGATTTTATATCCCTGTGATAAATAGGAGGATACATTGCATTGTGAAGATAGGAAATAGCCTGAGCTGTTTCAGCTGCTATAGTCAGGCGAACCGGCCAGGAGAGGCAGCTGCCTTTTTCTCTCTGCAGGTGCTGAGACAATGTCCCATTAGGCATAAACTCATAGACAAGAATCTGTTCTTCATTTTCGATGGAGCAACCTAGGAGCTGGACAAGGTTTGGGTGGCTGACAGAGGACAGTAGTTTGATCTCATTGATGACCTGTTCAATGCTGTCTGCATCTCTGCGCCTGATTCTCTTGATAGCAACCCAACTGTCGTTGTTCAGTTTGCCTGAATAAACAGTCCCATAAGCGCCATTTCCGAGCCTTCTTTTCTCTGAGAAGAAATCTGTGGCTTTCTCCATTTCTTTGTAAGGATATACAGGAACAGTTATTCCACTTGTTTCACATAATTGGCGGCTTTGTCTGCTTCTGCTCCTCAGTGTGTATCTTTTTCGAATGAAGCAGAAGGCAAGACCTAAACCAATCATCATCAATGCGCCAGCTGCTATACCTGAGAAGCAGAGGAGGCCAGGACTTAGATGATCTTGCACAGAATTAATGGTTTCTAAAGCACAGAAAACAGTTGTGCATCATGGAACAAAATGGTTGTAGTGATTACCTCCAATTAAAACTCCAACTCTTGTTGTTCCTCCACATTGGCCTAACAAATACTTGGACGGACTACATGCTGATGAACCTGCTGCACAACTTGTGATTAATATCGGTGCAAAATAGCTGAGCTCACAAAGTTAACAAGGAACACGTTTCACAATTAGCCACTATTCTAATGAAGCTTATGGCAAGAATTTCTCGAACTGAGCCATGAAAGAAAATAACTGACTTCTCAAACTTTGTAAGCATGGGTCCCTGAAGATTTCCCTTCTAGTTCTTTCATCCTCAATATAAATGCATTCCAACTTCAATGCCAATTTCTCTGATCCCTATGTAAAATTAACATTCCTTTTGCCAGTGATAAGTTACTATACTTTAATAAAGAAATTCAGATGGATGAATTATTTTATCACAACAATAGCTTCTCAGACACAAGTAGACAGATTTGAAAAGAAATCCAATCCATTCAGTACCTATGCATTCTTTACACCATTAGGTGAACTACTCAATAATTAGTGCAATACTCGGACTTTAATTTTGGCTTTTAGTAAAACCAAGTGATGAAAAATTATATGTTTTATGCAACAGAACGATGAAACACAATTTGGCAGATTAGGTTAGCAGATGAGATTGACTGGACTCAATACCGTGGAATGATGGTAGCCAGAAAGCTATCAAGTATTAGATTAGTGTAATAACTCTAGTTATTATCGCCCTTCCAATCTACAACTCACGCGTACTCTTTAATTAGATGAAAGTAACCTTGTCAACACATGTTGGCTAAGTCGTCATATATGGACGTTCAGTTTGGATCTCTATACTAATATGAGAGAAGTGTTGGTGAATGATTTGTAACGCGGGGCTCTGTAAGTGGCCTATCATCTCGTTGGTGATCACTTTTCCTGGTTCAACTGCAAGAACTTGATTAATGTAGGCAGCAATTATGGCTAACAGCACCCTTCGGAAAAACAAATCAAACTACCGAACTTCTTCATGCAGCATCTCCTTTTCTCGACAAAACCCTTTCTAAGGCATTTAGGAAGAGCCAGATGAGTATTTGTTCGGATTGAAATGGCTATATAGTCGATCATTTTCTTCATTTGTCAAAGTAAATATAAATTCACTTGTCCCTAAATTGTTAATTACTATTATTTCGTATTTAAAATTTAAGTCGAGTAATCATCCACCTGTTCAAACTTTGTGAACTTCTGTAGTTAATGTTCTTTATATTTGATTTAGTTGTAAACTATAAGAGAGAATTGATTGACAAACCAAAGACAGTAAAACAGAAGAAGCAAAATTAACGGAAAGAGTAAAAGAAAAATACCATCAGAATTCTACTACCTTTCCGGCAGCCCAACCCGTCAAGAAACCCATCGCCGGTGAACCCCTCCATGCACTCGCAACGATACGCCGGCGAATTCCCCTCCACCGGCGGCGTAACTGCAACGCAATTGGCATTCTTCGAGCACCGGCATTCCCCGTGAAGCCACCACCCCATTCTTACAGTCTCAACATCCAACGAAACCAACGAACTGTTAGCAAATGACTCCATTGAGATAGCCGAGAACAGGGACCTGCAGCCGCTCCTCGTCAGGTTCTTATAATGGATAAACTTTGTCGCGTTGTCCGTCTCCGAGTAGCAGCTCATGCTATCATTCTTGGCGGCGCCGCAGTCGAGCAGCTCGAAGTGGCTCTGCACCAGTGTCGTCGGAATGAAGCACCCGCCGCTTTGATTCCTGCAGTGCTGCAAAAGGATCGCGTTTTGAGACGTCGGCGCGAAGTTAGCGGTGAAGAGGCTGCGCATCGCCTCAACAGGGCGGCCACACATCGCTGGAAGGTTGACTATAATGGTGCCGCCGCTGATGGACTGCACTGGAAAATCGGAAACGAGGATTGTGCCGTTGGATGTGCAGTTTAGCTGGATTTTGCAGCCGGAGGAGAAGCCAAAAGGGAAAGGGACGTTCTGATCACCGCATGAGTGGTTACAGGAGGCCGCTGATGATGCACTGGGGACGAGAATTGTAATAAGAAAGAAGACAAAATTAAGGAACTCCTCCGGTTCCATTTGTCAGGAGTCCAGAAATTTTCAGAGACCTGCGAGGATTACTGTATCAGTCATCTGGCACGAGAAAGGTATACAATAACAATACTTGTTGTGGGTAAAAATTGAAGAAAATGAAGTGAAATTCAGCCCTGGAATGTGAAGATAGAAAACAAATGCAGACTCGGCATTCTGGACGGATGTGAAAGGGTTGGAAATAAAGTGTGAAAAAGATTAATTAAAGAAGAAATGATGATGAAGGAATATGGTTACTTACAGCTGCCCTTTTTCCTCTTTCCACCCCTCTTTGTCCTCTTTCAAACTTATGTGGGACAAACGTTACCAAATTTTCAGTGAGAATGGCTTTGAATTTTGAGTATACTAATAAGAATAAAATGGGAAAACTTTATCCTTTAATAAAATGCAATACTAATTCAAAACAAAGTTTTCAATGATATTCTAATTTTTAATCCTATGAAGAAGTTTATTAGTTTTACCTTTCAACTGCATTGAGGAGAAAGAACAAGGATGGATTCTGTATGTGGCACAGGCTGACATTTCCGGTTTTTATGCTTACATGTGATAGACTAATAGACTTTGCTAGAAAAGAAAAAGCAATTTTATGTATATTAGTTAGATTCTTTATTGTTGAATATTTCGTAGAATTTTTTATTTGATAATATGTAATATCTTATTAGGTGAATCAAGACAAAAGTATATGGTGATAACTTTTTATGCTATTCAATTTCATGGAACACTTTTAACGTGACCTTTTACAAAATTATGACTGGAATTATAGTGTCTTTGACTGGAGAAAGTTTTCGGTTGAGTGGAAAGGCGTGAAATTTTGGTGAATTTAAAATACCATAATTCAAACAATATCACTTATATATTTCAATTTATTAATTAAAATTTAATCTATTTGATCGTGACATATAACAAGCACATAGTGTCAAGTTACATTACTAGAATGAATATGAATATCGCTCTACCAGAATCTGTAATCAAACTATACCACAAATTGTTACAAATTCTTAAATTCAAGTTAAGCAATCTAAATAATGTCAGAGACAAGAATAATAAGCAAAGCAAACTAGTAAGCAAGAAAATATTCACCACACAACACAAGGTAGTAGGAAGACAATTAGTATAAAAAAATTACTTAAGAAATCAATCTCACTCCTTTTTACAAAATTTAATTATTTAACAGGTTTTAACACTCATTCCATTTAATTATTAATCAAGATTTTAAATTTTATATTTATTACCTCTCTCAAGTGTCGAATGAAAATATATGTAAATTAATTAGAAATTTCCTATCGACCTTATCCTGTTCACATATATTTAATCATACCTTTTTTATTCACGAGGATCCACTAGTCTCTTGATTTAAAATTTCACTTAATGTATGTACCTCAATTCTAATGTGTAAAATTGACTCCTCGAGGCATAACAAATAATCAAATCAAAGAAACATAATTAGAATTTGGCTCAAATAACCCAAATAACTAAATAGAAAAGATTATATTAAAACTAAATAGAATAAATCAAATCATAGTTTAGATTTATTTGAAAATTTTTAAGCACTAGAAATTTAACCAAATATGTTTTCAACTAATCCTATCACAAAATTTATTCAACAATTCAATCTTTGGGAAATAAGAAAAGAAAAGGAAAAGAAAAAAAATCAAGGGATCATTGCCAACTTGCCAATCTACATGCAAGGATTTTCCTAAAATTTATTTTGTTTGCCTATACCGCATTTTTCATCAAGATTTCTTATGCACAGGATGTGCTAAATCCTTTATACATGTCAATTTATGTGCAAGTCTAAAATCCTATGTTTTATGTACTTACACATGTAAAACATAATTCCTACAACCATGCATTAATTCTAAGGTTGGGTTAGAGGATTATCTTGAATTTTCAAACCAAATGTATTTGGCAAGACTTCTCCATCAATTGATCAAGATTTGATAAGGTTTAACTTGCACCCTTCAAGGTGTACTTCCTTTCACACCCATCCACTAATTTCATGAATATCTCACATTAAATGTTTTCAGAATTAATTAGCAGCCATTCCTCTGTAATTTTGGTCTTATGTGGCTATGGAACTTGCTTCCCTACCACTCCTCTTTTTTTAGGTAAAATTTTACACCATTATGTGCATCTTGCCTTCTAATATCACTCAAAATATTCTATATGAAAAAAATAATTAATTAAAAGAATAAATCACCCACCAAAATTATACTAAGGATATCTTTGTCACTATATTAATTGTTGGCCAAAATTTCAGGATATTACACAATTTATAAAAGGTTAGAATCCAGATAGAACATATTCAAATTTCAAACAATACTCACAGTACCTTTTGGTCTTGACTGATTGTTCCTAGACATTTTCTTATGGTATTGGGACAAGAGACATACTCAGGAAACCTAGTGTAGGAACGATGCTCTTTACGAACTTCACTTTTGTTGCGATCTTATGACCGATCTCAAAGTTTGAGAGAAACCAATTTCACGGCAATCCTTTAACGATTTTCCCATGGTAAAAATATATTCAAATTTTGCTTTACTAGAGTTTAACTTCTATATGGTTGCTTCATCAACTATTACCCCTACTAGTGCCTCTTCTCATTCCTTCTTCAAGCACGTGTGTCCAACTTCAACATTTTTTAGCTCCAGCTCCTCTGTGCTATTTTTCAAATCTTCCATTTTCTCCAAAAGGTAATCATCATGTCCCACATCGACGCATATGTTTTCAGCAATTCTCCTTGTACAAGTTCACACTCATTGTCACTATAGCAAATTCCCACAGTGGCCACAAATACTTTATTCTCTTTTCTAGTAGTGTTAAATGTAATATAATGACTTATTTGATCATCTTTTTCAAATTGTTCAGAGTTATCTTCAATGCACATAATAGCTCATGATTTCCTGGCCTCTTAAGTGTGTTTGCACATTCAAATTGAATGTTCCCGAATTTGCCTTACTCATGACAACGTACATCCCTCCTTTGTGTATTTGTTATCCCTCCTTTGTGTATTTGTTATTTTTTCATTTTAATTTTTGTTTGAAATCTACTGTTTGCCTTCTAAAGATAGTTCCATATTTGTTGCTTATCCCTCTTTATTCTTTCTTTGTTAACTTCCTTGACTTTTTGAGCTGCCAGTGATAGTTCGTCCTCGAGGTTCCACCATTCCTTTTGATTGCTTAGCTCAATTTCAAGAACTAGCTCCTTCTCTCTTTTGATTTAAAACATATTCATTTTATGTTTATATAACTTTAATTGAGGATTTTTCAGGCAAAAAGCTCAGTGTCTTATGCACCAATTTAGATTTAAAGTATTTCTTCTAGAACTAATATGCTTGATTAGATATATTTCTTAATTTACCGTTAAAAGAGCTATATTTAGTAGTTATATTCTCCTTTTCACTATCTAAAAATTCTCGAATTATAAAGTCAATGTTTAAAGTTTCGACATTCTGACGCTACTCATTCTTTTATAGACATTTTGTAGTATATCCTCTGCTTCTTTTACAGTTTCATGAATTGATCTATATCAACACTAACGAAGATCACATTGATAGATTTATAATTTTACAAAGTTACTGTTTCTTCTTTAGTAATTTAGTCTTTAATATCTTTTAGGAACTTTCTCGCCTTCAATCAAAGTATCAAGAGGACTTCATTCCATGAAGATGAAACTTTTCATCTACAGATTTAATGAAGGCTCTCATACGAGCTTCTTAATAGGAAAAATTCAACACATTAAGTGGAATAATCGGTGACTGTGACACTTTCCTTAATGTATATGATATAAATAGGATTTTCAAGACTTCACCTACTTATTAACCAAGTCACAAAGAGTTTCGTGGTTTTGATCTTATTTGAAAGCTTGGGTAGATGCCGCACTTAACGAATAAAGTAAATATAGTGTTGTAACGTAAAGATGGAATAGAAATATAAATGAGCCAACACACACAAAATTTATCAACATAGTTCCAAAAAAATTATCCTTCAAATGCCAACTCCTCTTTCCATTGAAACTAGAGCGAACACCTGAGTGCCTACCACTATAGTTTGTATGAAGGAAACATTTTCACTCGAAATCTTGCTGGCCATCGACCCGTAGAGAACAAATGACAAGTATAGACTAAAAGACAGTGCAAGACTACCTTTAACCCGAAGTCTCCTCCCAACGCGAACCTCGACATATCTTCAACCCTTAAAAAATTAAGAATGAATGAAATCAACGATTCTCTCCTAATTTTGACTTGGTGCAGCCATTGTGGACACTCTAAAAAAAAAGAAACAAAACGTATCACGAAATCTCCACTTGATTACTTATAAAATATATTGTCCCACTCAGCAAAATCCAAAAAAGGCCGACACATAAGACTTTTTTTTTTAATCCATGAAGTTCACTTTCAACTGATGTATATTAACTAATCTAGAAGCCCAGAAATGTTAATGAATAAGAAAGAAAAAAAAAAGAAAAGAAAAGAAAGAAAACCCCAGTTTCAAAATATGTATTAACGCTTGCCCTTATATTGTCATTATTTCCCCATTGCAGATAGTAGATAAACTGCACAAAAGCGTGTGATTTCGCTTTCCCGTTCTCCCTGTCAACTTTTTCTAATTCGTTTTGCGGATGACATTTCCAGGCGCATGTTTGGATACAAATTTCGCAACAGTTGTATACTTTCAAAATTCGACACTTTAAATGTATTATCTACCAAAACAATATTTTTATATACTTTTCCCCTATTTTTAAATCATTTCTAAATTTTTATTTACTCGCCAAAATATGCTCTTAATTCCAAGGCATCAGCCCTCAATAAATCAGTTTCCAATTATTTTTTGTTTTCCAATCAAAAAACTAAAAGTCGTTGTGGTTGTACGATGTGGGTTCCACCAGCCCATTGTCGCCATATGATCACTCAACAAAATTTTATCAAAAAACAAAAGATCAAGAAGGCAATGCATTTTTGACGTGCGAATCAAATCGTTGGGTTTTGTTTTTTAATTTTTTATTGTTTTCATCGCATGCCATTATACATACACTTGCATGCTGCATCACTTTCATAATCCCCGAGGCTATATTAGTTTCCATTTTACGTAATATTCATTCTCACTTAAAATTTTCAAAAACCGTGAGACTATAGTTGTTTCTAGTTTACACTATCTCTTTTGCGGATGAAAAAGCGCATGTTTGGATGCAAATTTCGTATCAGTTTTATACTTTCAAAATTCGACTCTCTAAGTGCACTGTCTATCAAAACAATATATATATATATATATTTTTTTTTTCTAAAATTTTATTTACCCACCAAATATGCATCCAAACTGTCCGAAAAACTTCTTAATTCCAAGGCATCAGTCCACAATAAATCAGTTTCTAATTTTTTCTTTTTTTTTTTTTGTTTTCCAATCGGAAAAGTAAAAGTCGTCATGGTTGGTACAATCTGGGTTCCACCAACTCATTGTAGCCATATGAACACACAACAAAAGTTCATTGTGACCAAAAAACAAAAGAACAAAAAGACCAAAGTTCGCTGTATTTTTGACCTGACAAGCAAATCGTTTGGTTTTGTTTTTTATTTTTGATCGTTCATCGCATGCCAATATGCATGCTGCATCACTCTTATAAACCCTGAGGCTATATTTGTTACCATTTATACTGTATTCATTTTCATTTAAAAATTTTATAAATCAAATATTTTATAATAAATTTTCTGTTTAAATTCTAATTCAATATTTTTTCTTTTTTATCTTTTCTAACAAACTAATAATTTCTAATATTATATCTATTCACAATCAAATCAATACCTATTCTTATAATATTTTTTACTCACATAATTTTCATTCCCACTCAAATCACTCTAATTTTCCTCCCCATCTGACTTTGGACAGAAGCATAGCCTGAATATGAATGAAATATCCAACATTTTGTAGATCTATCACAATGTTAGGTTTTCGTTTATTTATAATAGTATGGTGTAATTTCAGTTCACTGCCAAGATTGAGACATCTAACACACTGGATTACGAGTTTATTGTCTACTTTGAACGGCAATTTGTAATTGATTGAAGTCTGCTGCCAAATTTCAAAATGATTCACATACTAATTGATTATTTTAATTATCGATGATTTAGATTCATAATATAATTAAGTGTACGATGAATTTATTCAGAAAAAAAGAGTGCTCGCTCTGATTTTACTAATTTTACTCGTAACCTTAAATCGTTAGTAAAATCTTGTATCTAAATCAATAAAGTCTTATTTTAATGGCAAAGTTAACATTCTAAAACACTATATATGATATGAAGTCATGAGTTTCACTTGGACGTGATCTTAATATAATTTTATACTAGGATTCTTGTTTCTTTTGGGAGTGTATATCAATTTAATTTTTAGTTGTAGTATAAATATAATGTATGAGCCAAAAAATGGACTGGTTTTGTCAAATATGTACTCAAGTATTTAATTACTTGACTTTTGCTCTAGTAATAATTGATAAAATAAACTATATATTGAGTATAAAATTACAACAGGCGAAAAAGAATATCGAATATGTATCACTAATTAATTCGAATTAAAATTGATTGGCGTGACAATTTCAAACTTATTGACAGTTATAAGTATGATTCATATCATATGAACATGGACTGCACGTCTTGAAATATACAATTAAATTGAACACTGGTAGCATGTGGGCATCGTCTTCCTTAATGTATTTATATTAGTATTATTTAGAGTGTGTCGAACTTTATGAATTCTTGTATGCCTTGGGACTTATTTTACCAATGCCAGCTTTGATGCTTGCACTTTTCATATTCTTGATCATGCCCAAATTATTTTCTTAATTATATCTTATTGCATTTTAATAGTATTGCTTGCTAACAAACCCCGTTTGAACTTTGTAACCTGTCATTTTAATAGCGAAGATTGTCAACATTTGTCCGCGTGAACAATAGTAGAATAATGTTACACATAATACTAATAAAGTTTTGAGACGATTTCCCAGGCTAAAAGAAAGTGCAGTCGGGGCCTTCTTCTTCTTCTTTCTTTCTTTTTTAAAAAATAAATAAATAATAACAATTTGACTTTATTTCCACAAATCTTTGTTTTGAATTTCTTATCCAATCCCACAAGGATGCATTAACGTTAATAAATGTCATTCTTGATTGTTAGTTTGAGTATATATTATAACAGCACACCAGTAACTTGACATTAACAAGCCAAACACATAATATGTTAATTCAGTTCGATACCAACTACACCTACAAATCATGTTCAGGAAGACCAATTTCACTCACCGTCAATAAGATCACAATATATCTCAAGCAAAACTCCTTGCAGAACAATCTACCTAAGTCGAGCACCCTTTGGCTTCAATATATTCATGCATTTTCCCCTTGTTTAGAGTATTAATTGGACTCTCTTTCATTCCGAAGATTAATTGACGTGGACTTGTTAAACCACATGGAAGGTCTTGCTCACGACTCTCAATCCATAGGATGGTGTGCAATATCAAGGAATGGAAGCCTTTAGACACACTCAAATCATTTAGAAGGTTCGCCCGACCTATGAAGCCTCCAAATTATATTGGAGTGATTTCCTCACTAATTCCATAAATTTTGTCTGCATTCTTCATACCATGTATTTTCTTAG
The DNA here is from genome assembly GCA_019155195.1 of Avicennia marina. NCBI lineage: Eukaryota > Viridiplantae > Streptophyta > Magnoliopsida > Lamiales > Acanthaceae > Avicennia > Avicennia marina. The sequence goes on along the minus strand of CM032781.1, from coordinate 2,917,566 downwards.
TTGGTGTTGTAATTTTAGACATCCTTTTCTTATTCCGCGAAGTTTTTATTCAGATATGGATTAACTAAATCTTTACAAAGAAGGAATTGATATTTCCAATAGAATAATGCAATGAAATAAAACCCAATGGGTTAAGTAAACTTGGTCCAAAATATTTCACAGAATTGGCTTTGGGCTTTTATGATGAATAGGTCCAGTGGGTAAAAAATGTGAACGTCCCTTGGAAGCCTTGGACATGGGCAGTTTAGTAATTTCCTTGTTTTTATGGCTCAGATATTTTTTTGATATTTGGAAACAAGGGCAAATGGGGAATTTGCACACTTTGGGGCAGTTAAATGGGGTTTCTTCCTTTACAACCGTAATCTAATATCTCGTCTCCTTCATTGTTCACCCTCTGTACCATGTCACCGTTGCACTCATTTTCGCCGATGCCTGTAGCGTTTCTGATGAACACCTACGTTTCTTGAAATCCCTTGACAAGTAACTTAATCAGAATTGATTTTTTGATTTAAGACTTTCTCTGGTCTTCTTGAGTTTGAGCCTTAAACTCCCGACGAGCATGTGTAGGCTCGACAGATGATGAGGTGGTTAGGATATCTGGATACAACACCTACTAAGAGTGAGTACTTGCTCGTAGTGAGGGATTGGGCAATGAAGATATAATTGGAAATATTAAGTGGCACAAGGGAAGAGAAGCAGAGGGGGAGCAAGCAGAACAGAGACAGAAGAAAATATAAGATTTTTATTACACGCTTTTCTGTTTACATTTTTACTACAATATACAAAAAATTCAATAACTGATAAATCTTTATTTTTCTTTCTAGTTAAGGATAGATTTGCATATATATTCAATTTTTATAGACTCGACAAATGATGAGGTAGTTGGAATACGCAGATACTACACCTACTAAGAGTGAGTACATGCACTTACTGAGGAGTTTGGCAAAGAAGAAATGACAGGAAATAGAGGGTTTCTTTATTGCTTGGGATATTTACTAATTCTTATCCCATTCAATGCGGCTCGACTAATTTAATTTTCTATTATCTGTGACTTTTATTTCTGTTATCTGCTGCCTTTGTTTCTATTATCCATTGCATATTGTGACAAATTATTCTCCAACTTGGGCATAATTATTCACACCATCCATAAAATGTGAGAATCAAATATTAAATTGATGACACGGACAATGTTATGGACCACATATCGCCAACTCATCATACACACAAAGCCAACATTACTCTTAAACCAAATTCAAAATCCAAGTGAATTTCGAACAAGGTATGGAAAAAATTTTTTTGACCTTTTTCTTAATGAATTATGATATAATAGAAATTAATATTGATAAAGAAGCTAATCATTATTAGGTACTCCCAGAAACTAATAAAGAGTATGCAATGCTAGATTTAGTTGGTGTTGAATTCTACTATGTTGCATTGATGGTTCAAATAACTTCTATGAAAATAGCAATACGTGACCAAAAAGCTTGTCATTGCCATGAAAGAAGCACACATGTCACGTTCAATTGGTTCAGGGGTTCACCTATTGTTCATGGCCCAAACTTAGATGACACTCCAAACAATTTGGTTTGGGTTGTGGCTTTGTTCCATCATATGGTGTAGACTGGACCCATTAATCTCTGGATGGTATACTATTGATGGAGACAGTTCGTTTAGAAACAAAGAAAATTCAAGATGTGCTTAATCGAAATACAGTTAGTAAACAAGCAACTCCGAAAATAAGCTTATTTACAAAAGTACTCAGATGGTTTTTCATTAATTCATTTCAAGTCTCAAGATTCAGAACTTCAATTTTATCAAACGAAAACATCCCCCTGATAATAGGCCATCAACAGCCAAAAATTCGGATGGGTTGGGGAAAGTTGGTTGGCTTTCCTGTGAGTTTGATTCCTGTTGAGAGAAGCCCACAACTAAGCTTTTCTGTTTTCCTATTGACAGGTTTACATTCTTTGATCCTGACCCACAAGTTGGTATCGCAAGTTTTATGTGTCAAGTGCTATTATCATGGGTCCAGCTTAAAACTGAACAAATTTTCTTTGCCTGAAAGAAAATTAATTTTAAGTTTTATTGATGCAAAGCTTCCAAAACACAGTTCATCACATACTCCTTGGATTATATATCACATGGAATGTTTACCGATAAGCAACTATAGAGCTTTAAGCTTTTGAGCAGAAGGGGAATTCTTTTATCAGTTTATGAGCGATGCAGGGAGCAACAACTCATGAAAATCAATAAGTTACTTATATCAATCTAACACTTAATTTACTAGTATGGATTAATTGAATGAATCACTAATCAGGGAGAATCTCCTAATCCCTATTGATAACGATACCTCTTCCTCAAAATCAATATTAAGCAGAAAGCGGATGTCTTGTTCTTAAGCAAGCACATATGGAGCAGCAAGCTTTTCCACAAAAAGGTGCTTGTTGCAAATTACCATTATCATCCCTTGAAATGATTATCTTAAGATAAAAAATGGGATCAATTTCCTGCTTTAGTTTGCCATATGGTTGGGAAATTGGAATGAAATCTTGACAGCCAAACTCTCATGAACCCCTTGCCTATTTATTGCATGTTCACAACTTAGCGTCAGATTTCAGAAATCAGTCCTTTTGGCCACTTGGGGAAAACTTTCTTTCCTTGCGGTTCACTGGACTCTTTCAGCAGTTGCCACATGTACCTTCTTGTTTTATAACTTACCCTAATGGACGTAGCAGAACATTAGATGAATATACACAACTTTCCAATTTGGTACTGCTTATAACTTAAGCAAAAAAGAAAAAATAAATAATGCATAAACAAATTGTAAGTTTTGGAATTGATTTGAGTGTATTATAGATGGTTCAAAAGACTGTTTTTTATATAAAAGTGCATGTACGAAGCGGAGCATAGGCTGAATCAAGTTAAGTTTGTATAATCTCGTGTTTTACTTGTACGTATTGATTATTTGTCCAAAAATCGAATTTGTTTAGATGTTAGCGTGTGGATGATTACATATATATTCCACAAAGTTTAGATGTGGTTAAAAAATAAATATGACCATCAACGAGCCCCAGATTTGATTCATATATTTTTTTTCTTGATTAATACATTTAAGTTGTACAACCAACAACTAAATCTAGATTTTCCTAAGAAAATTGCATATTGTACTTTATGGTTTTCTTTTGTGTGTAATGCGACTATAAGTTGTCAACTCTATTCATGTGCACTTATAAGTAGGTTAGGAAACTTTTTCTTGATTTTCTGAGTTGATGTCTCGTAATATGGCAAAAAGATTTTATTTTAATACCACAAATGTGATGGAGTCTAGTTTGTTTTTAATAAATTTCATTATTAAACAAGAATAAATTTCAATTTACGAGTCTGTAAAAACTCTTCATATTCGACGTGAGATAAGGTCACACTAAAGTAAATAGGAACACTATTTATCGTTGTAATTAATGCAAGTGTACATGCAACTGTTCATGTAATTTTAGTGTGAAAAAATAAATTAAACTAGTTTTTTTCATTGCTTAAGTTCTTGACTGGATCAAATCCTGACATTAAATTCAGGCACACACAATTTTATTTAAAATTTAAGAAGTTTGACATGAAAAGTTTATCATTTGATCTTGCAGGTTGAAGCCAACTTCATCCCTTGCTTTCTTTTTCACATGAAACGCAACTTATAATTTACAAATTTCTGGAGGAAACTCACCATATTAGGGCGACAAATGTCCAAAATCTCTAGCACATTTGCGTATTGTCACATCATATTTGCTGTGTTTGTTGGTTGTGATTAGGGATGGAAGCCCCTTTACCCGAGAAACTTTTGTTTAGGCCTACTAGGGTAACATTTGGTGCATGTTGCTTTCCCTATGCTCCTTAATATAGCCAACATAAAGGGAAGAGATGTAATGATTAATTACTTGGCCAGGTCATATATGCCCTCAATTTCTCTTTTACAGATTAAAATCAAAGTATATGTATCTCTTTATACAAATACCAAAAAAACAAAGAACTTGTTGTTTAGTAAGTTAGCATGCTCAAGTAGTAATAACTTCCGTTTTATGGTTCAATACTTGAATAAAGATATTTTACAAAATTACTTAATGTGTAACAAATAATGGAAGTATTTTATAAAGTTGCTTTGCATGAACGAATAGTGGGCAAAGAAACCACTGTACCTCAATTTCTTCTACTCCCCTAAAATTTTTTCTGATAATGCAAAACAAATTCCTTGTTGAAAACCTAGTAGTTAGATGCATGTGAAGCTATGATAGTGATCTCCAAGTACCTCATACAAAGAACACACATCCCCAAAGTTAGCAATGGTGGTAAAGAAGCCTCTGCAGAAAGTCCAGAGAAACTCTGAAGTCCTAAACCACGTTAGCCTAGAGTAGAAGAAGGGCCCGGAATCCTTGAAAGCAGTAAAGGAATTTCCCCTTATGGCCACAATAAGACAATAGGGTTATCATATGTGCTTTTTCTTTAACTAGCCTAGCTTCCCTTTGAACGCCTTTCGTAATAATTAAGCGCGTAGATTTTACCGACGGTTCATTTGTTGACAACGTATTCTCTGTGACTGACTCAAGTAAATTTTCTCCAGAAGCTTTTCACGTGGGTACAAGACAATGGTGGGCCTCACAAGACATGGCCTTTCTCAACGTGGCTGCATTCCAGCACTTCGTGGGTCTTCTCATGGAAAGGCCTTCCTGACGCCACACTTTAAAATTTAAAAAAATATCATAATTTAATATTTAATTAATTTTTTTTTATTTTTGATACAAAAATTAAGATAATCCTAAATTTTAAAGCATATATACAATTAACCAAAGGCCCCAAATTTTTCTACAAATATTATATTACATTCTGTTGGTCTGCCGTCTATTTATATAAAACTGTCACATATATATACACATGCTATGTGTAATAAATTAATACAATGATATATATATATATATAGTCGAAAACAGAAAAATAATGACTATTCCAGAGATCAAAAATCCAACTAGGTAATGTTTCTGTTTTAAAATTTCCCCACTTCTCGTACGATCAAAATTTGCATAATTCAACCATACAACCTAACAACATTTTTCTGAATTTTAAATTTAAATTATTCGCTTATATATATACACAAATAAATATTAAAATTTTGTTCATTACAAGTATTTATAACCAAACAAATGCTTTTACACACATACGCATGCAAGCATGCATACACTTGTATTTATGTATACAAACTCTAACAACTAATTATAATTTATATATACTCAATTATTATTATTATATATTTTATATGTAATTAAGCAAATCTAAACAAATTAAATTTTTTAATCTATCAAAAATTTTATAACTTCAAATCAAACAAAGGCCTAATTAAATATTTGTAATATAACATACAAAACAATTGTTGTAAACATTAATCACAACCCAAACAAAAAGAAAGGGCTGTCATTTTATTTACACCCTTCCCACAGCATGTCATTGCATTTGTTATCCCTTATGATCCCTTATGATGTTACGTTACTCCCAGTAAGTGAAATGTTGAATTGCATAATTGTGTTTAGTGGCTTAATGCATGAATCTACTATGGCCTGGAGTTTGTCCTACAGAAATTTCAACTTCGATATAAGGGCAAATTTTATACATGACAATGAAATCACAGAGAGTCATAAAGAAACGGAGTATCGCTTTAGGGTGGAGTTCCGCCACGTGGCGAATGCTCTTGCATGCTTACGCGTCGAACTATGATGGGCAGTTAGAAAACCGTTGATAAGGAGAGAATTTGGCGTCCATCAGAAATTGCTTCAACAAGAAAGGCACATTGATATTAGCCTCCACATCATTGGCTGGAAATGGAGTGATGGACAAGGCTTGATGTGGTTTTTTGCCATTCTCATTACATTATCACTCAATGTTCTAACCTCATTGGTGCGCTTTTCAATTACTTGCAAAAGTTATGACACGTTCCCCTTTCTTTTCCCTTTTCCAACGTTATAGACATTTACGGTGGTTTGAGGAATTTGGGGAGAAACAAAATGAAACTGTTAGGAAAAATAATTTTTACTCTTTGGTTGGCAAGAAAAATGGTAAGAAAATAAAACTTGAAGGAAAATATTTCATAAATGGGAAAAATTATATTTCTCATTTTGTTTTTTGAGGAAGATAAGAGAAAACATTAATTCAGCAATATCTCATATTTTCCAAATCATCTACTTCCTCATTGTTTTTGTTAAATAATCAAAAAACATGATATTGTATTTTTTATTTTATTATTATCTTTTTAATATATCTTTCCTCATTAAATCCATTGAACAAAATAAGATAAAAGGTCTTTAAAATTTCTTTAATTTTCCATTTTTTCTTTCCTTTCTCTAGCAATTTTTTTCCTTATTAAAATCCTTGAACCAAACATAAGGCAATGCTATATGTTAAAATATATTTATTTTTATAATTTTAATTTTAATTTTTTTGTCTAATTTCCATTTTAACATTTAAAAATCTAAGTCCAACTAGAGCTATTAATACTTCCTCAAATAGTATATCACAGTCACATGTGAAAGCAGAATTTCATATTTCCAGAAAATTTACCTTACCAGTACTGAAACTTATTCTTTCATGCACTCTGATTATCTAATCTTACTATATCATGCAAAATTGTTTCGTGTGAATAGACATAAATTTGCAAGGATTTTGTAATGATTGAGTCCGAAGATGTCGTAAACTGAGAACTAGCCCTAAAGCGAGGACTATTGCCGTTTAGTGACTCCAAAGCGTTAACATTATTTTGGTATCAAAACTCATTTGTCACATGTCCTAGTTGAATCGTTTTACTTCTTTTTCCATACATAAACAAGAACAGAAAAAAGTTGAAGCAATGAGAAATAGGATAAATGGCGTTGCAATATATATATATATATATATATAGAGAGAGAGAGAGAGAGAGACACACACACACACACACACACAAAGTTGAAGCACTAAGAAATAAGATAAATGGCATTGCAATATATATATATATATATATATGTGATAGCTCTATTCCACCATTACAAGGTGCTACCAAAAATAGTTGAAACACCAAATAATAAGAATAGAAAGTAAAGAATGTGAACAAGATTGTTCACGTAGTTAGGAGGCTTCGCGTTACATCTAGAGACACCAATACAGGTAAAGGGTTTCATTATGTCAAAGTAATCAAAATTACAATAAGTTTCAAAAGAAACACTCAATACGATCAATCTCCATTAACTTCAACCTTTTAAATATTTCTAACAATCCTATAATACTTAAGTGCACACTTATCTGATCTCCACTAGTCCTGTTTTAATTGTACATGATGTGTTTTACTATTTCTCCACTTGAATCACTTTTTTTCCACTACTTTGACGTAGAATCCAATCCTCACCACAAGGGACAATGTTTTCACTCATGTATATTCATCAATTCATGAAGTCCAAAAAGTCCAAATTGCATTTTAAAGTCTCCAGCCTTTATAATCTTCAAAGGTCAATGAATCCCATTCATTTTGAAGATAATATCATCAAAAAATCTATGCTAAATCTAAACTGTAGCTCTTCTTGCTCAGATTCTACATCAAGTGTTCCAACACCAGTTCAACTTTCTATTCTAAGAGAGATACTTGCTAACTTATGCAAATTTTGTTACCAACAAACAAAATATAGACAAAATCATACAATCTTATTAGATAATTTATGTCAACAAACCTTATTTCTATCCATACTTAAGACACTTAACTAAATTACAACAAATTTTCAAAAATAAGGTAAAAGATTACATCAAACATTTCCTAACTAACATGAAAGATTACTCCATGTCTTTTCAAAATCTATCAGTACTATATCATTGGCAACTCAAGTGCCATGCTAGAACCACATCATCGCCATGTTAGCCACCACATCAGCAACCACACTAATAATCTCCCGTTTTAACAGTGTGTGACACAACCTCTTAGTTTTCTTCTTGCTCCATGTCGTTTTCTAGTGTCTATGTTCAGTGATTGGAAAAATCCCATATGACTATCTCTTTTGTTATGGTGTCGCAACATCATCAGAGTAATAATATATTTGACCATGTAACAGATAAAGAATTTGTAGTACAAGATTGGAACAATATGATCATTACTAAGGAGGTTTTTGAACACTATTGTAATAACAACAACAAAATTTGATAAATGCCTTCATTCGAGCTTTCTAGTACAGGTAGTTTGACCTATCAAACAATGTTGGATGAGTAACTAAGACTTCTTCCTTCATTCTCATAACTTAATCAAAAATATCAAGATTTCATCTACTTGTAGACCAAGTCATAGAAGGGTGGTATAGCACTTATGCCATTTGATAATTCTAATTAAATGTTGCAACATTATATGTTGATAATAACAACTATGTTAAAATACTAAGTAATAATGATAAAAAATAAAGAATACGAACAACGAGATTATTATTGTAGTTCAGAGGCCTCTGTCTCCATTTATGAGGCATCAACATGTACCATGAATACGACAAGTTTCAAAAGAAACACTTCACATAGTTAATCCACATTAACCTCAACTTTACAAGCACTTTAAATAATCCTACATTACTTAAGTGCACACTTGACCAGTCCCTACCAATCCTACCTAAGCTGTATAAGGTATATTTCACTCTTTCTTCACTTGACTTATTCCTTTCAACTCATTTGGATATAGAATCTAATCCTTTATTTGAATCCATCTAAATAATTTCTTTCAAACTCACCACATCAAAATATTACTTTTATCTCTTTTTCTCTCTATTAGTATACTATTCTTAAGTTTCTGCGGCAAGTTTCCATCGACCAAAATTTGGATCCAAACATAGAGTTTTCATTCAAGTAGTCTCTAGTCATGAAGTTCAAAAAGTCTAAGTTGCATTTTGAAGTTTCCAACCTTTATTCTCTTCAGAGGTCAACAAATCCCAATTATTTTAGAGACAAAATCACTAAAAAATTGATGCCAAATCCAAATTGCAGCTCTTCCTACTATGACTCTTCATTAAGAGTTCCAACCATGTTTGAATTCTCGTCTTAGGTGAGATACTTTCTGACTTATATAAATTTTGTCATCTATGGACAAAATTATACAATCTTATCAAATAATTCAAGTTAACAAACTTAATTTCTATTCATATACGAATAATTAACTAAATTATAATCAAATCCACAAAATAAGGTAAAAGATTATATCAATATTTTTCTAAATGACATACAAGATTACACCATATCTTTCCAAAATTTGTTGATGGCACACCATTATCAACTCATTTGCGGATACCATGTCATTGCGGCATTAGCACCCACATCTTTGCCACTTTAGCTGTAATGCCAATAAAACACACGTTAGTAAAATTAATACACTCTATATACATGCAAAATTATTTACAAATTACAAATTCATTGTGTTTTAAATAATAGAAATATAATTTTTTAATTAAAAATAAGGAAAATGTTAAAAAAATAAAAAAATTGAAATTGAGAAAAGTTCATATCTAGCAAGTTTTATATCCTTTCATTTTTTTTAATTTTGAATGTGATCAAGGTTTTAAAAATAGGTAATTATTTATACTTTATATTATAAATTTAAGAAAATCTCAATTGAAATTTTGAGGGTATCAAATATAATTCCAATCTTTAAAAAATCATAGAAATGACATAACAAAAAAGATTTAACTTAACAAATTCAACTTTACATCATTCATCTAAAAGGACTCAAATTTCATAATAAACACATAGCAAGTTCTATTAAGTGATATAATCAAAACTTGTAAATAAAGTTTAAAAAACTAACTAAAATAACTACTAATCTTAATTGATATTATATTAAAATAAATTACATATTCATTTCAAACGTTAAGGAATTTTTAAGATGTCCGTTATTATTATCACAAATCTACTTCCCTACTTCCACTCTCCCCTTTTCATATATTGATTCTCTTATGGTTTATTCCAAAAAGTTTAAATAAATAACATATTTAAAACTTATACTATTTGTAAAAGTTTCGACTTATATTATATGTTTATTTAGTTCTCACTCATTTTTACGATGTCCCAAAACAAGGCTCTATTTTTTTATAAAATCTATTCATTCAAACTTTAAAATAATTAAATTTTTAACTACTTGAGTTAAAATCTTTTTATTAATATTTTTTCATTAATTTAATGTCTGCAACTAATATATCATACATATTCATCTAAAATTTATATTATTATTAAATTTTAAAATTTTGGCTAATTTTAAGAATTTCAACGGAAATTAGGAAAACATAACTGAAACTTGAATTTCGTTGTGAAGTTGTGAAAAAATTTCAACCGAGATTTTAAAACAATGATTTGCTCCAACGATTTCAAGGTACTCGGTTTGACAATAATATTATAAGGTTTTTTTCTCTCTCTCAAAATTTTATATAATAATATTTAACACTGGATTGACTGACAATTTATGGCTACATCTGTCTTTCATTTTAAGTGTATATTTTATGATGTGTTTTTTTCACAAAAATTGTGTAAAATTATTTTAAAAATAAAAAAAAAAATAAGAATAGTGTGTATTTTCATTTTCAATTTGTATGAGTTCCAACTAGGATATGACATCTAAACTATCGATTTGCATCTGTGCCGAATTCAACATATATATAATATGTACATATAAATTTCACTTTAACTTTATATTTAAAATAATATTATGCATATGTAGTGTGTATGTGATATATCAATTTTTAAAAAATAAAATTAATTGAATTCAAAACTACAAAAGCACTCGTAAAAGTTGCTGAATTGTTTGAAATTAATCCTTTTTCAAGTTCCATAATGTTTGCTAGACATCTCAACTATAAGTATGCATTTCTTTATTTTTCACATCTTTAATAATTTATGAAGCCTCAATATATAATAAAATGGTATCAACCTCGTCTTCCCTAGCTTCATTAGTGATGTGCCTTGAAGCCCAAACTCGTACGTTTGTTTCCTTTTCTTGTTATCAACGATTTGTTAACACTTAAAATTTTACAAATCAAATATTTTACTATACAAAATTTATTCAAATTTAAATTTAAAATTTTCCTTCTTTTACTTTTTATAACTAATTAATAATTTTTAAATGATTATACCTATTTTTAATCAAATTAACACATATTCCTATAATTTTCCTACTCATATTCATTTTTTATTACTCTATAAACCTATATAATATTGCATCATTCAATCATTATTGTATATTAAATAAATATAAAAATAATTTTTCCATCTATCCAAATCTTACAAACCAAATATAAATTTTCTTCCCACTCAAATCACCAAAATTTTTCCACCACCCTAATAAGAAACCAAAAATACCCAATATATATTTTAATTATTTAAATACTAGTTATTGATTTTAATTTTGATAATATACCTACATAAATTATGTTAAGACTTAGGTTATGTTGGAATTTTTAACTCCAAAACTTCTTCTCAAATTTTATATTGTCAAATATATCATTCAATAAAACTTTCATCAAAATTCAAATTTAAAATCTTCTCTTATATATATAATTAATTAATTATTTTTAAATTATTATATCTATTTGCAATCAAATTAATAACTATATAAAACACATATACTTATATTTATTTTTATTCGTACTATAAAATATAATCATTATCTTTATATACTATCACATTATCAAATTATTATTATATATTTTATATATATATTCACATAAATCATACTATTGATCATACCATGATATTCGTTTCAAACATATTACTTAATACAATACAACTTTTATCAAATATCATGTTCAAAAAAACCCCTCTCCCAAACATAGCCTTAGTGTTTGAAATGAGACACACTCACAGCTCACACATGTATTAACGAAAAAAAGAAAGAAAAACACCAGTTTTTAAGAAGAAATGCAACTCCAAGAATCATAGGTCCTGAATTCGCCCCCCACGCGTTTGATACTCTCTTCTACGTTCCCTACAAAGTCTCTCCTTCACCCTTTCCATCTCCACGCCCACAACTCTCTCCTCCTTTCTCTCTCACCATTGGAAGCTGCCTTCTTCTCAATTCCGTTCCTCGATTACGAAGAAGAAGAAGGCCGACAATGTTCTCCGAAACCGGCACAGTGTCTTCCAAAATCGGCAACGTGGTTCACCCCGATCCAAACTTGACCTCGTCCAGCGCCGCCTCCACCGATGGCGACGATTACTCAGCCCGCAATAGCAGCTTCTCCGCCTACGAACCCGACCGTCTCAGCGGGGAAGGCTCGCCCATGATGATGTCCCCATGGAACCAGCCCGTGCCGTTTCTCAACACCTGCTCCAATTCAAACAAAACCATGTTTCAGAGCCAACCACTGAGCAGCCTAATCGGCTCTCTCGTCCGCGAAGAGGGCCACATATATTCCCTGGCGGCCAAGAATGACCTTCTTTACACAGGCTCTGACAGCAAGAACATCCGTGTCTGGAAGAAACTGCATGAATTCTCCGCCTTCAAATCCAACAGCGGCCTCGTCAAGGCCATTATTATCTCCGACGACAAGATTTTCACCGGCCATCAAGACGGAAAGATTCGCGTGTGGAAGGTCAGCACGAAGGATCCAAGTATCCACAAACGATATGGCACCATGCCCACCTTCTTCGACATATTCAAAGCTTCCATGAAGCCTAGCAATTATGTGCAAGTGAAGCGCAACCGCACGGCGGTCTGGATCAAGCACGCTGACGCTATTTCGTGCCTTAGCATGGATGAAGAAACTGGGCTCCTGTATTCTGCTTCATGGGACAAAACTTTCAAAGTCTGGAGGGCTGAGAGTTCCAAATGCATAGAATCCGTTAAGGCGCACGACGACGCTGTGAACTCGGTGGTCTCAGGCATTGAGGGAATAGTGTACACGGCTTCCGCAGATGGCACAGTTAAAGCCTGGAAGAGAGAACAAAAAGGCAAGGCTGTGAAGCACACTTTAATGCAGACGCTGCTCAGACAGGAGGCCGCTGTCACGGCGTTAGCAGTCAGCGAGTCGGATACCGTGGTGTACTCCGGGTCGTCTGACGGGCTGGTGAACTTTTGGGAGCTGGAAAAGCATCTGTCCCACGGAGGGGTGCTGAAGGGACACCAGCTGGCGGTGCTCTGCCTGGCCACGGCTGGGAATTTGGTGTTCAGCGGCTCAGCTGATACGACGATATGCATTTGGAAGAGGGAGGGGTCGGTGCATACTTGCTTTGCGGTGTTGACAGGGCACACGGGGCCGGTGAAGTGCCTGGGGCTGGAGAAGGCAGCGGCAGACGACGATGGCGGCGACAAGAAGTGGGTGGTTTACAGTGGGAGTCTTGACAAATCTGTGAAGGTGTGGAGCGTGTCCGAAACGGCGCCGGATATGCCGCATATGGGTTTGAAGTAACGGAGTCGTGGGGACTTCAATCGATAGCATCAGCCTCCGCACCCATGATTCTGCATTTGTAAGATTCTGGTGAGTGTTTGATCCATACAGAGACGGCTGTTTTTGTTTTTCAGTTTCATCTGATGGGTCAACGAAACTTCTGTACATTATGAGTTAATAGCATTGGATGTCGAAATAATGGATAGTGACTTAATTATGACTATTAATCCAGACCGGGTCAGTTTGATGATAAGTTCCTCATTAATGAGCAATTTTTCTCGCGTTCGACACATGAATTATGCCATAAATATCGATCTAAATGATATCTCTACTTTTGATGTATAAAATCTGGCTTTATTACTTAATTAAAACTTCTATAAATAGGAACCTAATTCAGTGGCCAGGAGAGAGCAAGATCCAGCCAGGCTAGTGGATTACGACTTTGGCACATCAATTCTTATGAAAATTACTCCAAATCACAAAGACGAGTTTAGAACACATAAAAGATCTCCAACCTCCAAAATTGTCAATTTTAGACTGGCGTGACATTGTGACAAAATGGATATGACATTTGTACTTGGTTCACAAAAGAATAAAAAATTATAGATGGTAACTTTTCACTGACTATGTTTGGAGAGGGGATTTGCGCAAGGTTTAGAAATTTGGACTGGACCAGGTTCAACTAATTTGACTACGAACGGCCAGTTTTTTGTTCCGATTACCCCATTAACTGGTCCATCAGGGGAACCGCTGGGAACAGTCAAAATTGAATGGAATTGATTTAAACCAATTTTAGTATTTTATTAATAAAAATTTTTAAAATCACATTTTAATAAATAAATATATAAAATATTTTTTAGGCTTTTTTATGAACGTTTTTACTCCTAAATAATTTATTTCGTATGCATAATTTTCACTACTTATTTTTTATTTTGACTTTTATTTATTTAATTATTTTATTGAGTTTTAAAAAATAAATATTGCATCTTGAAATTAAAATTTTTCATATTAATTGTGTTGGTTTTATTTTAAAAAACTAAATTTTCAATAATTATATTTTGCTTTGAATTTAATTTAATTTCTTTTATATTTTTGTAATTTCTTAATCATATTGAATTATTAAATTTTCAATACTACATTTAAAATTTATCATTTGACATATTAATAAATAGGCTTGAATTTATTTTATTTATTATATGCGTATGTAAACTATTATACATAATTTAAAATAATTAATTTTTTGAAAATTGTTGAATCAATCAGACTAATAACCTAGTGCCTAGTTAATTTTTGGTTCAATAATTGGTCCAATTTTAAAAATATTGGCTTTGTTGGTGGACAATATGTGATGGCAGTTGTATTAATTGAAATAAGTGACATGCTTAATCTTTAAGATTTTGATATTTTAAAAAAATTGATTTATTTAAATTTATGTATAAAATATATAATAATTATGAAATAATATAATAATATATAAATATAATAATTAATTTTTAGAGTATAAATGTCTCTGTGGGTCTGAATATATATGTATATATGGGTGTGTGTGTATAAATATTAATTTGATTGTGAATAGTTATAATAATTAAAAAATAATTAATTAGTTATTCATGTAAAAGAGAAAAAAATTGAATTTGAATTTAGATTAAAATATTGTTAAATTATATATTTGATAGTATAAAATTTGATAAATTTTATAAAATTTGAAAGATTCCAAACATAACCACTATTTTCATCCCATTGACCTATATATTTTCTAATGTATTATTCATTAAAATAATGCTTTTATATCTTTTTTTTTTCCTAAATTTACAAGATTTTATCTCTCAAATTTTACATATTATTTATTAAGATATATAACAGTGTTTCTGTTCCAACAAAATGGACGTCCTTACAAAGCCAGCGAGTCTTCTCAAAAGGCCAACCCATGCAACTCTACATGTTCGCACAGAACACAAACTTTTATGTTTTGTTTTGTTGGTGATTTTGTAGAAAGGAGAAAATAATAGGAAATAAAATTTTAATTTGTTTAAATTTGTGTGTTTGTATAAATATATAATATATAAGTGAAGTGATAGTATGTATTAGGTTAAATTAATTTTAAGGTGTGGGTAAGTACATATAAATGTGAGTTACGTGTATATATACAAGGACTAATTTAATTATAAATAAATATATTAATTAAATTTTAAATATTTGAATATATGCAACAGAAATGAAAATGTAAATTTTAAATTAATATTGAAATTTTGTTAATTAATATGTTGTGATTAAATATATTTTGATGGGTTAGAAATAAATTAAAAAAATTGAGCCGCATATAGCCAAAATTAAAGGGGGGACTTCTTCTTGTTCCCCTCCTCCCTCTTCATACTTTTTTCTTTTATGGTAGAAACGAGAGGTTCCCCTTTTCAAGTATATCTTCTGGGACTGCAACAATAAAATGCATAAAATCTATGGATAATGTTGCGAACCACGTAAATATTTTTTATAGAACTTTCAAAATCATTAACACCTAAACAAATTCACTTTATTCATAAAAATATATAATTGTGTACTGATCCGATGTGTTGAATCCTAAATTCTTTTAATTGGATAATCGCCAACCCGATTATATTCAGAAAGAAACGTCTTGACATGATTTCTTCTGCTCTCCTTCTGCCATCGGTGTATGCAAAGAAATGCCACAGAAACATGCATAGACTCTTTAGAAATGCTGAGGATCTCCTCGCAGCAGCATTATTTTTTATAGTAATCTTGCATGTTTCCTGAAATCGTAATACGACAAGAATTAATGTCTTAAGACTCTCTTAAGCAACTTTTTAAATGTGAAGTGGCTCCTGTTCCTGAAATACAGAAATTAATTTTTCATACCTACTCCTATGTTCATTCCATTTAGCTTTGGCAGCAGATTTTCATGAGACCAGTGTAGAATTATATAGTGTGTGAATATTTATTAAAGAAACTAATTAATTTTAATAATTATAATAAAATATAAAACTATTATATTTTTGGAATATTACAATAAAAATAGAGCTATTATGAATTAGTATTTTATTTAAATTCTTTATGGAAGAAAGAGAGAAAAAAAAATAGAAGCAAGAATAAAGGTGAAAAAAAATCAAATTTTTATTAAAAAAATAGAAACAATTGTCAAAAATGAGATTAAAAGAGAATAGGAAATAATGAAGAAAATAAAGGATAACTTCGTAATTTAGTATCAAGACCAAAATACCAATGCAGTACAAATGTAAGTTTTAACCTAAGCCTACATGGTACTCATAAAATCTTATGACATACTTGAAAACTTACAAAATAAAGTTTTTAACAAAAAGCTTATAAAATTTAAAATTATAATGTTTGGCCATAAAATACATTTTTCAAAAAAAAAAATCAGCTATCTCCAACTTGTTTTTATTATATTTTAAAATTTGCCTCAACTTATGCAATAGAATTACATAAATATTATTAATTTCATTATATGACACTAAAATCATGTTTACTTTAAATGATAATGACGTAGATTATTTTATTAAATTAATTAAATGTCCTTTTTCATTTATTAAAGTCCTTGATTTTTTTAAGGTTCTATATAAAATTACTAAATTATAGAAAAAATAATTCTACTTGAAAATTATGATAAAATAATTCAGGTGTTGAGATCTTTTTTAAAGTATCATCCAGAAAACTATTTTAACCTTATGTAACTAATCACATGATCGGCATACTAAGGCTATAATGAAAAATACATATAATATCATAAATAATTAAGTTTAGTAATTATAATTTTCAAGAATTAGTTAATCCATGCAAATTTTTTCTCATTGCAAAATAAAGTTTTTACTATAATTCAATCTAACAAAATAAACACAGCATCAATTCATTATTGCATGAGAAAAACTTTTATAACTACCTATTCATATAAATATCAACAATAAGTTCTCATTATTTTTTATCTAAAAACTTTATAATTTTATTTTCAAAATAAGTAACAACTTATAAGATTACAAAAAACCCCAATAAATTGTTAAAATTAAGCTCAGTCATACTACCTCTACGATCAATCATCTGCTTAAACATGATGAATAATTTTTTGGGGTGAATAATAATGAAGAAGTAATAAAAACAAGGGGGATTAAAAAAGAATATGTGGGCAACAAAATTAATATTATCAATAATGATATATACGTAAATCTTTAAGAAATGATCGTTATTTAATATACAAAAATCATAAATACAAACATCAAAACTAAATAATTGTAACTACAAGCCACAATGCTTGTGATAAGCATGAATATCTCACCAAAAACAACTCTGTCCTGTTACAACGGACAAGATAACAGGCAGATATGATGCAGTAGGATGGGATCAAGTGTTTGACTTAGTTCTTACATTTGTGGAATTCAATTATCTCTTTAATTCTGTAAAAGGGAAGTTATAAAGATGCTGGAAAATATAAGAGAGAAGTGAAAATTTTAGGGAAGTTTTGTGACGGCTTGCGAGTCTTTTAAAGTGTGAGAATAAATACACTTGTAACAATGTTAGTCCACTGGATGTATTTGATGGCAAAGAGAGTTTGCAACATCCCTTAGTGAAAATAAGTACACATCAATGTAGACAAAAACAAAAAGGGTGTTTGATCGAGACATAAACATGAAGGCTTGTCATTAGATGCATGTACTGCTTGAGAGTGAATGGTATATTGACATAATTATATCTGGTAATAAAAGTAGCTTGATTGTGATAAGTGTGTTATAACATTACATATTTTATAGTGCACCTGTTGAAGTAGGCGAGACTCCGTAGAAGAACAAGTAGTTGGGATTCCAAACTGCATCAATAATTTTAATGTTGCTCCTTTACTATTTTGTGTACTGTCATGTGTGTGTTGTGACAAATTACATAATAGATTTTTATTGTGCAACAACATCTAATCTTGAATTCACAATAGCTATTTTTGTTGTCATTAATACATGGCATATAAATACTGCATGATTAATAATATTATTTATCATATAAAAAAATTCAAAAACTGATTAAATATATCAAGACAATAATCTAAAATCAAAGTATACATTCACCGTAAATATAATGATGTTATTATTTCATCACATCCTACCCAGAAGCAGATTGACTAATGTAATAAAAATTGGTTAAGGCCGCGCATTATATAAATATTTATTTAGTGCAATAATTCTGGTACCAGAACTATAAGATTAATTTTGTCTGCTCCACAATTTTAAGACAACCCTATTTACCACAACAAAAGAAAAACTATTTCATATCATCAAGTAAATCACTAGTACAAGGATATCATTGTCTCACTCAAAAATAATTATATATATATATATATATATATAACAGTTTATACGCATATGTGAAAGATTATCAAATATCAAAAAACTTCACCTGTTGACTTGTCCACAAGCCACGCCTGGGCTTCAATTTGCAATGATTTAAATGATGGATAAGTTGGAGAGCATCGGCCCATTATCACTGAGGACAGAATTTGATAGAGGCTCACTCAGATTTCTTTTTCTGCCTCATTTTTTTATTTAAGTATTATAATTTTCTTTAAGTAAACAACTGAAAATAAGATCTCAAGCAGAATACAAGTAAAATAACTTTGCTCTTGCAATAAAGTTATGAATTTTAGGCGTACTAGTTTCGTACAAACATACAAACTTTAGT
The DNA here is from genome assembly GCA_019155195.1 of Avicennia marina. Taxonomy (NCBI): domain Eukaryota; kingdom Viridiplantae; phylum Streptophyta; class Magnoliopsida; order Lamiales; family Acanthaceae; genus Avicennia; species Avicennia marina. The sequence goes on along the minus strand of CM032781.1, from coordinate 2,898,478 downwards.
ATTAATTTATAAGGAAGGCCTAGTCATAAATTGACTTCAAGTATGCTAATCATTAAACTTCGTAGATAATAAACATTGAATTAATATGAAAAGGGGGCATATGCATGTACAAAAATGCTAAAATTAACTGGTTTAGGTTGGTCTTAGATTGACTCAATTGTATGTTATTTTCTTGAATTTTAATATAAAAATTTTTAAAAGTCGTTAAAGTAATAACTCTAATAATTTTATTATACAAGGCTCACCAAATTATTTTAACCTGAATCTGCATGATGATTAAGAGTGGAAGAAAGACATATTAGACAATTTAACAGTAGGCGTGCTATAAAAAATATTAATTAATAAATTGAGCAAATAGCTAAGAACATTTAAGGGATAATGAAATTCTATTTTTGAACATTATATTCAAGGATTAAGGAATGTAAAATGTTTTATATAAAAACAATGTTTTAAATTACTCATTTATGCCAAATAAAATATTTCATGAAAATAATTCAAATATGTGACCGTCTTGTTAAATGAAAAATTTTTGATGCAGTAGTGAGGACGAGAGTTCTCGTTGCCTATGTCTATAATCAATAGAGTTACTCTTGCCTGTTAATTTTCTCTGTGTGGTTTACAAGACCTAAAAGGTCACAACTCGACAGGCAGCATAAAGAACTCAGAGTGGAACACAAATGTAAGAGCGGTCGGGCTCGGTATTTTTTCACATTACATTTGTATAACAAAAGTATCGTAATTTTGGTGCAAGAATTGCACGCCTTTATTTTAATTTTTTTTTTTTTAAGTCACGGGATTATTAGTAAATACTATAGATTTAATGAAAAAAAACACCGTCTTGCATTCATAAGACTATTAAGAGTTCATTTTATAAATCAAACTACAAGAACCTAGCATGAGCTCATAGAATTAGCATGTAAGGCAAGGCTGTGTTTGTTTTTGTTTTTATGCTGCATTATTAGATATGTCTTTTATAGTTGTGTAAAAATCAGATAAGGAAGAGAAAATTTTAAGAGTAATTTTTAAGATGTGCATTTTATAGTAAAAAAAATGTAAACAATCATAGCATAAGCTTTTTGCAGTGATTGATCATCTGGATTTGCCAATGGGCCTTCTATTCATTATTCGGTTGTGACAAGAGATCCTCGTCTGATAGATCCGCAGAAAATATCACAAACTGGGGGTCCACGATGGATGCTGACGAGGGAGCTGCGAATTGATCGAAAGTTTTATGCTACACACAAAAATAATTCCAAACCACCCATATTTATGAACGTTATATATTAAATCACGACTCGACCTATGTGAAGAGAACTCGTCAACTAGTTACATTGAATTCTCAAATGTACATGCGTAAATATCAAGGACGAGAGACTTTGGCTATAGCCCTTAATAATATCATGGGTACGACACGATTTCAATCATGTTGCCTCGGTACTAGACAAGTGTCATTTCTCACCTACCACTTTTATCTTTCACCAGTCCTGGCCTAGGCTGTGTTAGCCAAACCTTCCACAGGAGGCCCACATATTTTAAATGAAGAAGAAAAAGGAGGTGGCTCGGGCAATGAAAAATGGTAATTCAAAATTGTCCATTTTACAATGCCACAAAAGATCAAAGAGGCCTCTCAAGTCACCCAATGTAGGAATGAAGCCACCGTCCATAATTTTGCTCATAAAAAGCAGTGGAAGTTCATTCCCAAAAGTGGACAGCCAGGCAGGCAAACCAAGAGCAAGAAGTTGCGGAGTGTGGAGGGAGCGAAAGTAGAGTTGCTTTGTCAAATTTTTAGAGCAACAGAGAAGGGAAAATTGGAAATAATTTTCTTATATAGTGACAAAATTGTGAAGATATATTAGGCGTTTGAGAAACACTTTAAGTGTCGATTTTTTTTGTTTTGTCTCAAACTATTGGGTTCTACCTTCAAAAATACTTTTTAGGAAAGTTTTCTTTTTATTTTTACTCCTACCATGAGTTAACCTCGTGAAAATAACCCATGTAGTGGTGAACTGTGTAAAATCCTATAGTCGGTATTGTCGTTGTCGATTTTTGTGCTTGCTTGTATTTAATCTTATTCTGATTTATATCCACCATCTTTAGTGTTCTGTCTGTCGTGTTGGCAGAATTGGTTTTGGTCGACCTAAGAAATGGTAGACCTAACCTGAAGCTTTGATTTACTTGAAATTTGGCTGAGTCCAAGCTTGACCGACTTCAGGACAAGCCGATCCACCGTTGACACAGTCAACTTGGCTTGCTTACCCTTCCAACAGCAAGAATTAGAGTTTGTGGTTGGACACATAAACTCTTAATAAATAATCTCAGAAATTGTGGTACAAAAATAATTGTATTTAGTTGGAACAAATTTAGTCACAAGATACACAAATATCATTCGCTATAACATGATAGCCACAATAATTGAATATGTAGTTATGTTGTGACTAATAGTATTGCCAGTATAAATTTATTGAATCATCACAAAACCCAATTTTTAGTAATGAGCAAATTTATCATTATTACAAATCTTTTAGTTGTAAAACATGTTTATCACTGTAACATGATGTTTTAGTAACAACTTTTGTTATTTGAGTTTGATGTTTTGATGATATAAAATATGGTCACTAAAACACGGTTTTTAATGACATATATTTTTGATACTTCAATTACATATTTTTTTCATGACGAAAATTATAACTAAAATTTCGAATGTTTACTTATAAACTATTATCACTAAATATGTAATTTTCACAATTTTACTGTCACGAAAAAGTTACAATTTGTAACAATAACCATTATTGTTTCAATCCCTCTTATAATTGCGTGACAAATTTATCAAAGCTATTGTTTCAAGTGACAACTAATTCACCTTATTTTATTTAGGAAGCAAACTTAAAATGAAAATGAACTTCATACAAATATTTTTTACAACACAAAGAAAAATCAAATGAGTACTAAACGAAGTAGCCAAATTAAAAAAGTAATTCACTCGTGGCTTGTTTCCCCCCTCTCTTACCATCGCCTACTGTAAATTGAACTTTTAATCAATACAAACAAATTTCTCTCGCATATCGTATACATAGCTATTGTTTTTTTTACATTATATCGGAACTGTCGAGATTATGCCCTTAAGCAATGCACAGTCAATTTAGTGCGGGTTCAGGCGGATGTAGTTCGTTGCGGAATGACTACTAGTCGAATAATATCCCTTTATCCCTATCCTCGAAAAGAGTTCCGTGACAATTGCTCTATGTTACTGCTGCCTAAGAGCACATGCACACTTGACTTATTAGTCTCATCCATTACTTACATCAATATATCAAATTTTAAGTCTAAGATGTGATCAATTAATATTTTATGTATATGTGAAAATAAGGTCATCCAACCTTATGACCTACGTCCTAATAGTGCAAATTCTTATAGTCCAATCTAAATTGAACATCTTACATACCTAGGGTGAAACCTAAACTCTGACACCACTCTCTGTTGCGCCCTCAATCCAGGATTGCGATATAATAGTATCCATTAGACAGTTATTTCTACAGATACCAAAGTTTATATATTAGAGTATATTGCATAAAATAGCATTTATTCTAAATCAAAAGTCAATTACAACATTGCATTAGAAAAAAAAATAAAAGTTCTCCTATTACATTAATTATTCTTATTTGTCTAGAAAATTATAACCGTGGACCTCTTCATTTCCTCGATGCTTTGTCATCCCCACACATGATCATCTTCATTTATATTATTTGCAAAAAGGGATGTTTAAGAATGGGTGAGCAAGTAATCAATCAGTAAGAGGTTTACCTGCCTTTTTGAGATGTTAATGTAGTTAAACATTTAACAAAATTTCATATATCGATTTGAAAATCCACAAAATGGTAAGAAGAAAAATAAATGCAAGAATTGTGGTCTAAAATTTTTCCTTTGCACATTCCGTTGGTCTGCTCGAGGGACTTAAATAATTAGTGTATCAATCAATTGATTAGGGCTTTAATCTATAACATCAACTAAGGATGTCACGTGTAACTTTATTGGTTATTTCAATTTTTAAATTCAATTGAGAAAGTCATTATATTAATCTTTAATTTCAATTGAGAAAGTTACGTGAGCTTAATTTATAACTTAAATTGAGAGGATCACGTGTAGCCTTTTGGTTATCTCAATTTATAACTCTAATTGAGAGGATTAACTTATTCTTGAGTGAAATGTCTAAAACTTTTACTTTGCTTGGGAGGGTCGTAACCAGTATTTGCACAATATTATTCGTTCCTATGAGCATCATATCACAAAAATTCTCGTACATTAAAGCGCGCACTTTGAAGCTCAAGCTAAATAATGTGGCATCTAGTTCATATTTGAAATTTATTTCATTGTAAAACATTTAGATTTTAACGCATGCCAGATTCATTTATTGCAGCAATAAAAACAACTATTGGTAAGAAAATTTGCTGAAAACACATATATAGAGTCCAGCATAAAAACATAATTTGCAAGAAAATCATTTTATTAAAAGTCAGTTGTAAAAATTATGCAGGACAGACCCACTTAGTATCAATTCACCTATTCCTATGGTTCACCGATTTTGGGTTCATGATTCTCAATTCAATCAAAATAATTTCCAACTTAACCTCAATTTAATAGTAATTTCATCTCCTATATACTTTCTCATACAATCTAAGCTTTTGGATCATAAGTCAGTTTTTTCGTACATGCTTTTGTACCAACTCGTATTTATTTCAAATCAAATTCCAACTACTCGAGAAGTCTTCTATCCTTGATTAGTGTATTTGATGTTCTAATAAGGTTCTAATTTAAGAATTTTAGCATTAAAAAGGTAAATTTAAATATTAATTACACTTAAATAAGTTTCGGTCTGTTTTCCAAGTCTCGCATCCACAAAAAGGTCGTTCACAACTGTGAAAGAGTGATCCATGCTGCGACCGCTCGTTGAGGCTTTGTGTCCACAAAAACAACTGTAGTACATTCTATTGATAGATAGCCGTAGTCGAAATGCACAATCGCAGGGCAACAAGCCACAAGTGCAAAACTAGGTCTTGCGACTACAAATTCTAGTGCACGAGTTCAATCGCGGTGCGCACTGGAACTCGTTCGCTATTTGGTCAATACCCACAATGGAACACACTGCGACCACGAGGCATTTCGGCGCGATTGCAAGTTGCAATCACGAAACATAGGCAGACTGCATGTTCAAGTGTGTTTGGTTTGTTTCTTTTGCTCTACACAATTTTAACCACCTTATCCTATACTCACGTGTTTTATACGAGTTTCATGGAGTCTTTTTGCTAATTTTACTCAAAAAAAATAGTTAAGTTTACTAGTGACAAGAATTCGAGAAAAATAATAGGTAAATGTTTATTTTGTCCACAACATTTTACATGCCATAATTCCTACACATAAACGTTTACCAACATAATTCCTCCTACTTGTTTATCTTATTAACTATTGCATAAGCCTACAAAATTTATGTTCACGTGTCTATAGCGTGAGTATTTTAATTATCTACGAATTTGTAATGAAAAATACAAGGCTCTACGGGTGAACTTACCTCCTAGTGGTGGAAGAAAATTTCTCCTTTTCAAGGCTAGCTGCTGCTCTGTTTTTGGGGTGGAGAGCTTTTTTAATTTTTCTTCTTTTACAACCCTAGGTTTAATAGTATATTTATAATTATGATTGCCTAGCACCTTATGAGAGGTTTGCCTCCTCCCCTTTTGGCAACAATTTCCACTAGATTTTTCCACAATTCCCAGCAGATTTTTCCCATTGTTCATGCCTTATTTTCATCTTCCCCATGCATGGCAAGAGGGTTTGATGAACCACCCATGTCCCTATAATCGACGTAGTTCACTAGCCCTTAATTCCATATATTTCCCTCCATAACCAACTTGACACCACAACAATAAGTAAATGATTTATTTTATAAATAAATAAATAAATTCCAGGTTTTTTTTTCTCTACGAAGATTCGGGTATTAAATTTTCGTTAACAGAAGAAATGGTGTGTAAGCAACTAGTTCGAAATCCGAACATTGAACTGTGAATGACACCACGTGTAAGTTATCATGAAAAGCAGCATGTCCATTGAAGCATCACCATAAAAAATCATCTCTAAAATTTTCCTTCTCAACAAAAATAAGTCATAAATTTGCAGCTTAAATTTTCTTCTCATACAATAAAGATTTTGGCCAATATACGTATCAATTATTGCACATAAAAACTTTTCTCAAATCCTTTATAAAACAAAGCACATCCCAGTGAAGAAGCAAATTAGAACTCTCCAAACAATGTGATGGGAAGACAAGTCTCCACCATTGAAATTGGAAAAGAAAGGAGAAAAAAATCCTCTTTTTGGTTAGTGATAGAACCCATTGAAAAAAAAAGGAAAAGAAAAAACAAGTTGAAATGTCCATTGAAAAAAAAGGAAAAGAAAAAACAAGTTGAAATGTTAAGGTTCTGTTTGTTTTCCCATTTTCTCCTATTTAAAATCACTCAAAATTTTATAGATAAAATATCTTATTTCATAAATTTTGTTCAAATTTAAATTTAAAAATTTCTTTTCTTTTTTTTTTATAACTAATTATTTTTTAATAATTAAGCATAATCACAATCAAATACCTATATACACACACATACGCTCACATTCCTATGTATATATATATATATATACTTAATTTCACGTCATCAAATTATTATTACATATTAAATATACATAAATATTCAATTCAAACTAATTTAACATTTTCTTTTCTCTTACATCTTATTACCAAACATAATTTTCCTACTCACCAAATAAATAACCAAACAAAGTTTAAGTGTGATGTATCATGAATGTTAAATTGCGAAATATTTTCTCTCTTGTTTTATAATTTTAGTTGAAATGTTAAGTGCGATGGTTATGGACCTTTTAAAGTTAGTTTATTTAAATTTCTACTATAATTCAGCTAAATATTATGGTGTGAAATAAGTTTTTTGAATTTTTATAGTTTTTATGAACTAATCTTTATTATCTTCAATTTTTGGTTGTTGAATTTTGTCGGTCATATATAAAATAGAAAATTTGTTCATAAAAAATTAAGTAGTTTTTATACTTTATTCTTTTTTATGTGTTTTTAGTATATTAAATACTATTTATAAAATAAATATAACATTCAATCGCAATCAAACTGATGGTTCAACTAATAACATTTAAACTGATGAAACGGTAAGATTTTAAGAACATTGTTCTCAATTTAAGCACCAAAAATTTTACATTACTATCGTATCACCAATTCATCTCAGGGGCAGTGAGCTAAAACATTTCACTTACTAATTTTATTTATTATTTGATTATATATAATGTGCACAATAAAAAAAAAATATATATATATATATATATGAAAAAATGTGTATATATTAACTAAACTAAAAATAAAGACTAATAAATAACTCATGTTTTCGAAATCCCTTAATGAAAGATAAAATATGCTTAATTTTTTGAACCGAAACAAGCTCACGCAAATGTGCATTTAATTAGTTTTTTTTTTTTTCCTCATAGCATCATTTTCTGATAATTCGACACCTAAAGGATAATTTTTTAAAAAAAAAATATGTTTGATCTTTTAAATTATAGTCGAGTTTGTGTTCATAAAAAAATTGGATCTGAATGTAAAAACTTCCCAACAGTTGTTGCAATACTGGCAGCCAACTTTTGTTAAAATGATTAATTCAATCGTTTTAGGCCCTGCTTAGTTGGATGTGATTATAATTTTGAAGGATAAATTTTTTTTAAGAATTAATTAATTATTAATAATTATATATAGTAAATTTGACTATTTAAAATAATTATATTTTAAGTTTCTATTATAATTTTATATTATATAAATAATTTAATTAATCATGTAAGATAAAAATAATATTTTAAATGAATTGTAAAATAATCGTCAAATTTTAATTATTTTATTATAATTTTTAAATAACATTATTAATCTTACAATTTTATATTTTTATGTCAAATCATTAATTTATCAAAAATTTGAATCCAATAAAGATTTTATCTAATCGACTTAGATAAAATCAATTCTATATAAGAAAAAAAAAAAAAGCAAATAAAGAATTGATTTAAATTATTTACTAAAAGAACAAAGAACAGTAGTTTCTAGCGATGTCGGCAAAATAGCTAGGATAATATGGTAGCTGCATTAAATGCTGTCAGAACGCAGCGGCAGGCAGGCATGTGAACTCTGCCTCTGTATTTCATAATTTGTCATTCCGTCATTAAAAATTTGAACTGTGGGATAATTTTGGTACACATCATAATGTTGGCTTGGACAGACAGAATACATTTTTATTGTCATGTCTGGTTGCAAATTTGCAATCAATAAAATTAATTTTTAAAAATATATTAATTATTAAAATAATATTTTTTTATTTTTTTTTATTTTAATATTATTTTTCAATTTTTATATCAAAATTTTTTACTTTTAAAATTTACAGATGAATATAACCATCTGCAGATCAATGTTGCTTTCAAATAAATAAATAAAATAAAAGGATGCCTGTTTATCAATGAAAGCGATGAAGTAGTGGACTTATCTTCCATTGCTATTTGATTCAATTTAAAAATTATAGACAACTATGAACGTATTTATAGCTCATAAGAAATTTCATATGGAAGCCTAAACGACGTATGATTAACCAACAATTTAAAGATGAAAAAAGTTAATCTAATATATTATCATCATTTATAATAAGAAGTAACATCTAAGAAACTGAATAAATAATTCATAAAACCATAAACGATTATAATTAGGGTAAATGCAGTCATTGGACTAATGTGCTAAATTATATGTAAGAAAGAACTGTTGTGTTTGTTTTGATTTTTAAGTGTATATTATTAAAAAATACATATAAAAATAAGAGATAGAAAAAAATAAAATTTAAAAATTATAACAATTAAAATGTGTGCATGTGTTTAGTTAAAAGCAAAACAAACATAGCCTACATTTTTCTTAAATTTGAAATAAATGCTTGATTAATTAACTCTGGCTTTTGTACCATTATCATTAACGTTTAAATTATTTATGCCATTTCACTTCATTTAGACGTCGCGCATACGCTTTTATAGAAACAGGCAGATTACTCCCTCTTTTTTTGAACCAACATCACACAAGGATTGATATAAAGATCAAGTCCCCATGGCTAATAGAATTCAATTCTCAAGCATTTTCTCTTTTTCTCTCTATGCTTCTCTTCTCACTTCTGTCCTCGTCTCTTCTTCTTAAGACTCTATTTATAGCAGAAGACCCAAAATTCTGGCCAAAAAAGGCTCCAGTGGGTCGCACATGCTTCCATAAAATTTAGGTTATTTCTCTCTTAAGCTTCGTGATTATTGTCAACTCATGATAATATTGGACTAGAACTGCTTAGACTTTCAATCCTTATCGAATTGATCACTAGATTCTGAAGCATATATCTAGCAACTCTTCCAACTTGATAACATTGCCTCATAACACTCATCCGAGATTATTGTCACCAAACATCCAATGCATGGCAAATTCAAGTCCAACAAGATAGTGTATGTTGTCCATAATTTGCTAATAATATTTCCAATGGTTCCATTTGTAATGAACTTTCGCATGAAATATTTCTTCAGATTTCCATCAGTGTGTGTGTGTGTGTGTGCGCGCTTTTTAAGTTTCTTGAAACTTAACATCGAGGCAACTTGGAATCAAGACGGAGAAAGAATTGGAGGTATTGATAGTAATATAATAGTTGTCTTCATAAAAGAAATTAGTGTTTCTTTTGGCTAAGTATGCTAAATTGAGAGCTGCTATTTACCAATGTCACAGCGGGGTCGATAGCCGATTCATTTGTTGATGTGAGACCTTTTCTTTTTTTTTTTTTTTTTTTCTAAAATTGATATTTGTGGGTGTTCACATGCAATTCGACCCAAACTTATACATGTCTTAATGTGTACATTGTAATCACCTCTTGTCTAGGTCTACCGTAAACACATAACACATGTACCGACACATTGTTCGAGTTATTTGTATGAAACTATACGTATTGATCCTTCTATTGAGTCACTCACATTAGGTCTTTTAGCACTTTTAACACATTCACTCAACTCTGATACAAAAAGTATTACCAAGTTTAATTCTTTTCCAAAGTACTAGTATTCGACACAGATAGGTAACTTGCACTTTTGCCAGTGTGGGATTTTTTGAAGGTTGGTGTTCATATATGTTCACTTGGTAGCCAAAACAGCATCTATGTTGGGTCTGGAATTGGTTTTGGTGGGATACTTTTTCTACTTTTTATAAATAGTACGTCTGACGTTCTCAATTAATAATCGGGTTTTTTTTTTTTCCTAACATCTCCTTCAAAGAATTCCGAGATTTAATTAAATATAATTGGTCGCGTCAGTCAAAACGGCGTTCATTCCGCTGATTCCTTCCTTAATTTCTCTTCTGTCTTCTCTGAAGTTGTGTCTGGAGAAAGGTATCCCACTCTAATTTCTAAGCAACACACATATGTCTGTGTCTTCCCCACACAATAACAATGACCCAACTATGATTCTTCTGCTTAATATATTCCCCCTCATAAAAGATGGAAACACAAACTTCTACTCATGCTTAAACAAAAAATTATTGAGAATCGAATATGTATTGAATTTTCTTTATTATTGAATTTTAAATTCATAAACCAACAAAAATTATATTTATTTATTGTTGATGTATTAGATATAGAAAATTACTAATCAATGAAACACATATTTCTATCAGGATTTAATTCAATCCGAACTCAAAGTAGGACGAGGTGGCCTTCTAAATTCCTTTTATAATTTTAAAAACTGGAAAAGGTATATTTTATGAAAATAATTAGAGTATATATTGAATTAAATTAAAAAAATTAGTAGCAATTAGCATATGCAAACTATTTTTTTGCATTACTATCTTATCTTAATTTATAAAACTTGTATTTTTTTTACTTTATACACGAGTGTATATATATTAGGATATACTTTTCAAAGAATTAAATATTATTATATAAGATGTTGTTCTATTTATATATTTTGATAATTATTCACTTTACACACACACATACACACACATCATAACAGTGCAAATATAAAAAGTAAAATTTTTGTAAAAATATTGAACTGGGCAACAAATATTAAATTAAAACTGGAGAACTTGCTCTAAAATTTATAGATATTTTTAACTCCGTTCCAATCCACAATTCCAGTGTCAAACATGCATCTATTGTCATCCAAATGCAGAGTCCACTCTGGTTTATCAATTAATGCTTTTAGGTTTGATTTTAAGCCATTTGAAACCCATTGGCCATGAAGGAAGTTGCTTTTCATTAAAATAATGCATTTTAACTTTTTTTTTTTTTCCGTGAAACAAACGAGTCATCGGGTTTTCAATTGTTTGTGTTGTGCTCATGAATCGTGGACTGTAGTTTTAACGTTGCTTTCCATAAATTATAGTTATACCTCTGCATATGTAATTATTTCTCTTCTGCAAGAAGACTTTTTCATGTCCTAGTTAAATGTTACAACATGTTACATTATTTAAGATTCAAGTTTCATTATAATATCATTAAACTTACTTTTTTTTTAATACATCCCTCACACTCAATTAGAGAGAGTAATTTGTTATTTTTTTCTCGCAATAGTCATTAATCAGATAGAAGAATTTATTTAATAAAGGGAAATTTTATTATCATTGCTTATCCAATTTACTTTTTTCTCTGATTAAAAAGTACTTATTTAGTAATTGTCTGCAACGGTGCTTTGCTAAAGTTTGAGAAATTGAAAAGCAATATAAATACTTATCAAAGAGATAAACCATCGCTCTTGAAACAAGGCTAAAAACATAATTATAAATAAACAACATCAACTAAGCCACAACTCAATTTAATTATGCACATATGCATAGAAGCGAAAGCGCCAAGAGGAAGCATGTAAGTGAAAACTCACTTAACTAATTATTTCCATTCCATTATAGTAAATAAATCCCAGCTTGCCATTTGCTTTAAAAACACATTTTTGTACAAAATTTATATCCATTACAAATTGTCTTCTATTTTCTAAACTCTACATAAGAAACCCTACACGCATTAATGCATTGTCCCTTGCACAACAATCGTGCAGTCCATGCAAATACCTTAGCAACATCCACACCGGACACTTAAATAGTCTGATCCACAGCCCCTCCACACTAGTAAAATAATCTTGCCCCATTCCAATGCAAACAGGTGAAATAAAAAAAAAAAAAGAACAAAAAGAGAAAAAGAAGGGGAAAAATGAGTGGACACTACTCTATTTTCATATTATATATATATATATATATATATTTATAGAGAGAGAGAGAGAGAGGAATATACGACAAACGCAAAGAATATGGAATATAAGCTTGCTTAATTATGAGAATTTGAAAAACATTGAAAGCTAGCCATCGAGCGACATATTGACCGGATAATATATGAAGACGACACTAAAAAATACCTACCTTGAGTGACCAAAAGAGAATATTTATTAGGGTGTAATAAACAAGTGGGATGAGGTTGAAAATTCTCATTTCCCGGAGAATCTAGAGCGCATCAGGCGCTGACCCTAGCACTTGAATAATAGTTTATTATGTTCGACCCTTCTAACCAGAATTAATTTTTCGTCTTTTTTTTGCCTTTATGTGATCCCATCGTATACGTGTACATAAACAATTTGTGAAACAGACAAGTTCGATGCCATGGGACAATGTGACTTAATATTAATTGTATTTAAGTTGGAACTAGCTAACATCGATCAGATGCACCAATCCAGTAGGTATTTTCCAAGTGGTAAAGTTTAAGTTCTCACGGTTAAAAAAAAACCAACAAAAACCTGTTGAAGGTTTAAATTTTTGGTGAAGGAAGAACGATGGGAGGGTAAGAACTAAGAACAAGGAGCGATTCTCAGCCAACTCCCCAATTGCATCACATCATTTACCGTAAATATTTTGAGACTTTGCATATGTCCGAAGAGTAGGCTAAGAAACAGCGGCACTGGAAGAATATTGCGCAAGAAAGATGGGCTGGACAGGGTCACGCGCAGAAGTCACGTGAGGGCACAATGTTGACGCCGAGGAATGTGGTTGGGTTTTTCTGGATTTGCAAGTTTCCACGCGCTGGAGGAGATGGGCTCGAAGATTAGGCCAGGACCAAGGAATATTTGGACACGGGGAGGGAATATTGGTGCTAATACAAACATTATTATTGCCTTGACAAAGGCAACCCGTTTATTCGTGTTTGTCCCCTTTCACCTTTTTCTCCCCTCAACAGCCCCCACGCTAATCCACTTCTTCCCTACCTGCATGTATGTGGCACCTTCAATTAATTTGCATCTCCATCTTTCGTAATTTTCTTCATAGATTATATTCCACAACTAAATGATTTTAAGACCAAAAAAAAAAAAATACATATGTTCATGATGAAAATTGCAAGTTGCAAGTAGTCATGGGTGGTGAGAGAAGGGTTAGCCGAATTGATTAGCGAGAGGGCACGTGGAAGTGAGGGCGGGTGTCGCCGGAGCACCGGCCGCGTCTCTGACACCCATTTCTTCTCATTCTATTAGCCTTTAGTTTATTCCCTACAGTGCCTTCGCTTCTCGCAGCGCAGAAACAACCTTATTATTATTATGGTCATCGCCATTCGCACGTGTCCAGCTAGATGTTTGCCAACGTGCACACCAAGGCTCAACTTTACCAATTTCATCAATTCAATTGGATCTGAAAGTAATGTCTCTCATTTCAATTTTCGTAGGATTTATTTTATTTTACTTTTACGTATACACGTTATTATTATCCATGATTTTGGACCTTAAATCAGTAGGCTGTTTCTTAAGAATTTTTCTTGAATATTGTCAGATGACAATAAATCTTTTACATTCGGATGTACATAAGATGAACTAATATGGATTGTCGAAAGAAAAATGGGAACAGTGACCCGCAAATTATGGAAGCGAATTGAAGCAGATAAATTAAATTTCCAGGCAACAAGAAGGTGGTCAAAGTTAAGATTCTGCTTATTAACTACTCATGATTTTAATCCTGTAAATTCATCTTCAAGCCATGGGGCAACTTTACAAGTCCATGATTAAAGTTTATCTTAGCATAAAGCGACTCTTTAATATGGTTGATTTTTAACAAAAACACCACAAGTAATATAGCTAATTTTTGGTACTGCAGGAAAAATTGATATATTGGCCTGATAGAAACAAAAAGAGGGTATAATGGAAATTCATGGGGGTCGGGTCACCATCCATCAATCTATTAGTATTATAGACTGGAAGTCCAATTTCCAATATTCCATGTAACACAGTATTCCTGTTCTCGAAAACCAACCATTTTTCCCTGCAGAAACCTCCATTATATCTCCACTGCACATCCTTTTCCATGTCCTCTCTCCAACAACCCAAACTCCCTTTTATTACTGGAAGGGAACTCTGAGCCCTCTGCATCCTTGAATACACAACTTCCTTTTCACCCACTTTTTCTTTCTAGATGGCTTCGTCCCCCCAAGAACCTTTTAAATTAAAGTTCATCATTTTTTAGCATTATTTTAGCAGGCTCTGGAGAAAGTAGTCCTCGTTTCTGCAACCCCTTCAACTCTCTCTCTGCGCCTTCTTCGAATTCTTTATCAACACTAGCCTGTTCTGGCTTCCAAAAGAGCCTACTAGTCTCTCATGACTTTTTCTGTCTCTCAACGCGCTTACAGCACTTGGTAGATATTACCATGCAAATCATAGGGTACTCATGATATAATCACAACCCTCTCCTCTCCTTTTCGGATCTCCAATTCATTTCCCTATTTCCAAAGCCTCAAATTTTCCATTTGTATGCCTCTTTCCCCACCTGCTTTACAGTAGCGCTGCTTTTCTTCCTACGCCTCTTGTGCTCTTTGACTGCACTGTTTCAGGCTTTCTTTGCCCACACACATTGTATGTTAGTCCAACCAGATGATCAATATGACAAACAATGGATCCACCGCGCCAGATCTCTCATTACAGATCAGCCCACCTTCAGTGTTTTCCACCTGTCAATACCAAGAAAAACCATATGGTAATAATGGGCTGATGATGAAAATGCCTTACTGCGGTGCTGATGGCAGCTCGACGACCGATTCAGCCAGCAGTGGAAGCGATTTGAGCCATGAACATGAATTTTTTAATGCCCAAAAAGGTTTTCTTGTTGAGCCCACTTTGAGCTTAGGGTTCGAAATGGGTCGATTAAATCATATACCGGTGCCGATGCCAAGAAACCATCATCAGTATCAGCCTCAAATCTACGGCTGCCGAGAGTTCAAGAGAAATTCCAGAATGACGAATGGTGTTAGGAGAAGCGTCCGAGCGCCAAGAATGAGATGGACTTCAACTCTTCATGCCCATTTTGTGCACGCAGTTCAGCTACTTGGTGGCCATGAACGTATGTGATCTCTTTCATTTTCAGCTTCTAGAGTCTAGAGTATTACTTGCATTTTCACTAGTATTTCCCTCTCAAAGAGTTTTGTCTTAAAGAAACTATGAAAACTGAAGGGGAAAAAAATACTTTTCTCCTTTTTTTTAACGACGCTCACTGATAAATATTACAGGAGCAACACCGAAATCTGTACTAGAGTTGATGAATGTGAAAGATCTAACCCTAGCTCATGTGAAGAGCCACTTGCAGGTGGGAGTGAGTTACTAAGCTTATCAATCAATTTTCTTCATTTGCTTAATGCATAACGATATTGTTTCCTCAACAGTGATAAGTGCTTTATAAATATCTGTACTACTTTAACTAGCCTTGTGAAGTGAGAAATATGGGTACAAGAGAGTTAGGACAAATGGGCATCTTCCCTAGAAAGGGTAATCTTAGAATTGTGGACTTGTTTCTTATACTCTTTTTTCTTGTGGGCTTTCCCGCAGATGTATAGAACGGTGAAGAGCACTGACAAGGGAACAGGTAATTTTGGATTTTCCCACTCGAAAAGGTCCCATTTTTCATCTTATTTCCATCATCCTTTTTGTTTGTGCTCGTTTGAATGGTTCAGTCTGTTCCCGAGCACAGCATAATTGTTCTGAAACATCATGGACTGGCTTGTAATAGTGCAAATGAATTATTTCTGTGTCTGATGAAGCATATGCTTTGGTTACATGACTATCAATTTTCGCAGGCCAAGGGCAGACAGATGGGTTGAAATTTCAACGTAGGACAGAGGACGAAGATGAAAAGGCTGGCGATATCACTGGTCCTCGCACTATTTTTACCCCGTTGACAGCTCCACCAACTCGACCATCATTACGAACTACTCCATTACAATATGCTCAGAGGTGAGTGCATTTATCTACAGATTTGCTATCTGCAGCTTGTTTTTTTCATCATTTCTATCTGCACTTGTTCATTGTGGTCAATGCAAAATCAATAGTAGTACCATACAACTTTATCACTTATCCTCCTGACCGCTATGGTTACCTTGGGAAGCAGGGCTTTGGTGGGAGATGATATTTGGGAACGAGTAATTTTTTGGGTCCTGAGATTTTAATATTTTAAACTTTAAATTTATTTCAATATATATAATATTATAATAATATAAATATGAGTATACGTATGCATAGATATAATTATTAATTTAATTATAAATAAATATAATAATTAAAAAATAATTAGTTAGTCGTAAATACAAGAGATTGAAAATTTAAATTTGAATTTAAAAAAATATTTTATTGAATTATATATTTAAAAGTGTAGTTGAATAAAATGTTGAAAGATTGAAAAATAGGTCCCAAACTTAGCCTATAGATTTCAAATTGTTTCTGAACGGCTAATATATGAATTTTTATTTTTTTTATCATTGATGACGACGATGTTATAATAACAACAACAATCATCATCGTTATCGTTGTACCCGTCTTCATCTTCTAAAGTCATGAGAACATCATAAACATTTTCACATAAATACATTGTTGGTGATATACTGGGGGACAAATGTGATGCATGCTTTTTTTAATAAATGTGAGAGGATAATGAGATTTAATTGCTGAGAGGTCGGAAAATATACAGCGATAAATGTGGCTTAGGCCTTGTTTGGTGCTAGTATTTTGGTAGCTATACCATCTCAAAGCAACGTTTGAAACACATAACAACACCCATTAGATGTTACATTGTACAAATTAATCTAAAGATACACTCGAAAAGTCAAAAGAGAAGGTTCAAATCCCAATGTATGGTGTTGTAATAGAGCACGTTTAGGGTGACATTTGGTGCTATGGTACAAGTCGCCCAATTTGTTGAATACAAGTAGAAGTTTGCTGAACCTGATGATGACTTTATTCGTGGACGGCTGAGGTGATTTGACTACTTTTAAAAAACATCAGTGTTAATCTTACAATGGATTTTAATATAATATGTTTATGCTATAATATTGTTACTAAACATTCAATTGGTTTTCTACTAATTTTCTTAAAATACCCTTTATAACTAATCTACTCTTACGTAACTATTTTGATCTTTTAATATTTTTTCAATTATGCCAATATTATCTCAATTAATTAATTAACACCAATGAACTTACCATATTTTCTTTTCAAATTTGAATAGAAAGTCAATAATTTTTATTTTTTTAATATCATGCTAACTCATTTTTAATTATAAAAATAACTAAGTTATTTATCATAGTCACACATATTCACACACACAATATAATATAAATAAAATGTTGATGATAATGTAATTTTGTATTTGTATTTAAACAAAAAAAATCATGATATAAATTTTTTATATTTATAATACAATATGACTAAAGTGCATTCTATATTTTTATATTATTTATCATAAATTGCTATTAAAATTATGTTTTATTAATAAATAATTTTTTATTCAATGTTCGCACATGTACACTATTACTAGTTTGTGTAAAAGAATAGAGGTCTCAAATTCTTAATCATCTAGCACACTTGTATGCTTGTTGCACAACAAAAGTCGTACAAAACGTGCCAACTCATGGAAAAAGAAATGCCACTTATAAATGCATTAACACAACATAAGATGAGCCAGCGTTCTCTCATCATTGAGAAAAATCAAATCTAACAAATTAAGAATTTACGTTTGATTTAATAAACAGTTTTAGATCATTGTCATGAAAAAAAAAATTGCTTTGGTTTACGCTACGTTCATCAAAGTACGTAGCAGTTTTGAATTACTACATCACTTAAAATCTAGTCGTGTGTAAAAGAAAATTTTTCATTGCATTTTGGTATGTCCAAGAAGAAGAAAAAGCATTCGTGATGTAGATATGAGGAGTTCTACTATTACCATATATGGATTGATAATAATCATCTATATTTACTATATAATTTTAGTTTTATAAAGTAAAATTACATATTTATCCCTGTCAATTACACAATGTAAAGTCACTCATTTGCCCTTATTTTAAATTCCCTTGTTCTTTTATATCCTTTATATCTTTCTTTTCTTTAATTTTTCCTTATTCGCACTTTCTTTCAATATTATTCATTTTCAATTTCTTTTCATCTTTTTGTTTTTAAATATTTTTTATATTCTTAATTTTAAATAATATTATTTTATTTTTTAAAATGCAACAACTTATAACATAAAGATAATTTCGTGTACGCGTCAAATTTACTAGTCTATTTAGTGAATATATATGGGATGATTATTGCATGTGTGTTTCTAATTCCCTCTAGCTTTAATGTCCCACGAGCAGGGGTTCATGGCCTTCACCCCCCGATAAGATGGCACCAAGCCCCTCAAGTCACCAAGATGCATCGACTAATTTTCAGTCAAGGGTTGGTGGAGTCAACGTATGCTTTTTCCCCCGTTGAGAACCAACTGTCTTGAATGTACACTGATGATCACTTACCCCGTCATATAGTCTTAACTTTCTTTTGCCCTTGTTAATGTAGGCGGATGGAGTTGATCAGGCCGCCAACAAAACGTCTGGAAACAGGGAAATGATTAATAGTTTAAGTAGCTTAACCTCTCCTGAGATGTTGCTGGATTTAGAATTTACCCTGGGAAGACCGAGCTGGCAAACGGACGGTTCTGAATCCTTCCTTCTTAGAGGTTAATTAAGCTTTAATTGGTGGACTATTCAATGCTTTTTCCTGATGTTAAAGCTAGCTAGTGAGCAGCCTAGGGAAATGTACAACTGTATTCCGGGCTCTCTCTCTCTCTCTCTCGCTCTCTCTCTTCATTTCTCACTTTTCCATTTATGATATGAGTGGGCAGAGAAGTTCAAGAATTTTGTATGCAGAGTTTAGCCAAACTATTTAGAGGTAACCTGGTTAATATTATGAAGAAAATATGACCTGATTGACGTCTTATGACAGCTATTGTTTTCTGTTTCGTTTTGGATTTTTTTTTCGCAAAACATGTGAAATGAACTGTCGTGGAATTGCAATATATATAAAATTGTAAAGACTCGTTTTATAATTTGACGATTTTCAAAACTGAACTCTTCAGTTTGCCGTAGTTCTGGATTTTTCGCATTTTTACTTAAAAAATTTTTTGATAAAAAAACATTAAATTAGATAAGTGATAATACATGTTAAGAACTTAATATTTGCATATTATTCAAAATTTAAGACTATGTTAGGGAGGAGGGTTGAGTTGGGAGATGCGTTTAGTTGCAGATGTCTTAAATTGAGTGATAATTTTAGAAATAATTTTTTGTTATGATAAAAAGAATTATTTATTTGAATTATATACTTATGAATATATATATATATATATGTATGAATAAAATATATAATAATATATACAAATAATGGTTGATTATTAGGGTATAAATATATAAATGTGGGTTTATATATATAAGTAGTGATATGATTGTAAATGAGTGTAATAATTGAAAAAGAATTAAATATAAATAAGAGAATTTAAAATTTAAATAAAAATTTTTTGATATAAAATATTTATTAATATGAAATTTGGTGAAATAGAAAAGGACGAGAAGATGAGTAATAAACATAGCCCAAACATTTCCCGCTCCTAATTAAAAAGCTTGCATGGAGGACTCGTTTGGTAATTATATTAAATGTATAACTTGAGATGAATTGAATTGAAAAAAAAAAATCTGAAATGGGCAATAAGTTATTTTGCTTGTTCAAATGTAAATTTCATATTGCAATTATGTTAACTTGTTTCTGAATTGTTTCTAGGAGACGACAGTGGAAAATTAAATGTATTCGTCTGGTGAATCGCATTAAATATAGATTTCGACTAAAAGAAGATTCGACGAGGCTACAATTTGAATCATGCAAGATGATGGACTCTGACAATTGGGTCACAATTACACGATACACGTGGAGTACACTATTTCAACCTTTTATTCCCTTCCCCATTGTAATGTCATATAATTTACCGTGTAAAGGTTAATCAAATCATGTAGGGCTATGTTTGCGAGGGGGGTTTTTATTGGGATATATGTTTGGTAGTAATTGTATTTATGTAAGTAGTATACGCAAGATTTCAATAAGATTTTTATGTTGTTTTTTATTTTTAAATTTAAATATGTGTTATTAGATATTTTATTTTGAAAATTGTTTAAAAATAAAAAAATTAGTTAAAATTTTAAAAATATAATAATTATATATATATATTAATTCATAATTTGAAAACAAACATAGTTTAGGATTTTTTGTTAAGGATTGTTCAAAAGTAGGCTCCTCTTACTCAAGCTATTTAAATGTTGTGTTATTTACTGTAACATACTGTTTTATTTACTGTCTTAGCACTTTGATCATTATCTTTCTTTTGATTTGACTTGACGTGTAATGGCCCAACCCATAAGTCAAAAATTCCGAAAAAACAAAAAAGGAAATAGTCATATGGAGGTGTACACGTGTGCGTGTATTTAGACAATCACTTTAGAATTTGATATCTGTAAACCAGTAAAAGATAGCATGCCTCTGTTTGCCAGAGGTTAGAATAAAAGTAAATACCTTAGGCTCCTCATGACTAGCATCAAGAGTTTAAATATCCATGGTGGAAGGAACAGATAATAACATAGCTTGGATCAACATCACCCTCTATTGACTTATATACGTCTATACACAAATGCACACGTACAGAAGAGCACGTCTTGGAAGAAATTCGAACCTGGTCTGCTATGATCAGGTTATATTTCTGCACTCTAGTAAAGATTCTCTTCTGTAGCAATATATATATAGAGACCCATGTATACAAATATGTTGGCCAAAAAAAAGGGGGTGTTAGCCGTATACATATGCCTATATATTTATTGCCTGAGATTATTAAAAAAAAAAAAAATCAACCAGATTTATATATGAATCTTAAGAGGACCCGTGTCCAAACTCCATGTGAGCATGGCACCACTGTCAGTCAAGTGAAAGGTATCCACGAAATTATTATTAGAAAAAAAAAGAAAAGAAAAGGAAAGACATCATATGTTGTACTAATGAGGGCTTTGATTTCCAGGAACCATATGCATATATATAAAGTCTATACAAACTTAGACCTGTGTGTACAGATATATACATATACATTGTCATCCACATATCTTTGTTGTCATGGGTGACTTCATTCCGAGAGTGGAATGTATCCAGTTACTGGGATGATTACGCACGTCCTAGTGGTTAGTGTTGGGGATGATATCTTCAGTCATTTAATTTGGTTAAGAGTTGGATTTTAAGAGGAATTATTCCGGTGTCAATAGGTACCCAAAAGGGCAAATCAAATAACGAAAGTTAATTGCTTCGACATGAATTTGGGTAAGTGGGTTACTTTAAATTTTATACAACAAGTGTATTTTAGTAAAATCTTTTCATCATACAATTAAAATTTTTATAGTATAACTGGTTATCCCGTAAGTTTCATAAATATATTTAAAAAATTATTTTATTACAAGTATGAAATTTTTATACAAGTGGGTTATCTAAATTTTTCCCAAATGTTTACAAATTATGATTTCTTGAATCTCATGGCTTATTAGAAAATGTTTTGTGTATTTTAATGAATTTCACTATTTATGCTTAACTATTATTTATACTAAATGTAAGTTATTTTATTAAAAATAATTTGAATGTGAATATGAAAATTCGATGAACTGCTCTTAAATTCTTAGTGAGCAAACGGCTTAAAAAATACATTAAGTGACAAGGCTTGTAGGTAATTGATTAGTATAGTGGAGCTAGTTCCATCCTTTTCAATAGGGAAAGGTTTAGGCCATTCAGCAAAAAAACAAGCTAACCCTTTCAATCGGGATTGTAAATTGAGCTTTCAAGTGACCCTCTCAATCTGAACTGTAGATTGAGATAGTCGAGTTGATCGTAAGATCATTCAATTGCACGTAACCGTCCTTAGTCGGGGGTATACACTAAAAACCTGATCAATAAATTGAGTACATGAAGATTCTAACCATGATCAAGTCTAAATATATGTGTGTATTTATAGTGACAACCATGGAAAAAAGGGATTTAAATGAATATTTCACGCCTGACATGTTATTGGAAAATTTTGCTTCTATGAAATTATTAATGAACAAGTACCTACACAATTAATCTGTGAAAGATCCTTCTAAATGTTCTAGACTGTTCACATCTCATAAAACCAGTAACCCCTTACTGAACCTTGTTGCTCACAACCCTTTCCTAAAACTTGTTGCAAATGAAGAACTCAAAGGAAAGTAACTGTGGGGTTGATAAGAGGGCGAGCTGGGTGATTTTAATTGAATTAGTGCTATTACTTTGTCTGAATGTAACTCATACAATTTAAGGCACAATTTGTGCACTCAAAATTTGTAATTTGAGATTTAGTTTTTCCACTACCATGAGCCGTGGATGATGGGTAAGAATTTATGTATGAATACTTTATTCGAATTCAGCTAAAATTATGACTCCTTAAAAATTTTAGGTTCACAGTATAGTCCTTTATTGTAATGGCTTTAGTATTCATCGCGTTGCGTTGCGAATAATGTAATGTCACGTGCTTGGATTTGAGGCATGACACGACGCGTATGCGGAAATGTATGCATATGAACAACGGTGAATGCTGGAGCCCAATGAAACTTGAAATTTTTTATTTATTTGTATATATTATATAAAATATATAATAATGTGATAGTTTATAAAAATAATGATTAGTTTTTAAAGTATAAATAAATATACATGTGAGTATATATATGATATATAAGTATTTATTGATTTGTAAATAAATATAATGATTGAAAAATAATTAGAGAGGAAAATTTTAGATTTTAATTTGAATGAAAATTTTATTAAATAATATGTTTGGTGCTATAAAGTTTGATTTGAAGTGTTGAAGTTAAAAGTTGAGCTTCCGTACATTACCTAGGTTAATTACATCAGTTCTTAAGAAAATAGAAAAATTGAATAAAAACTGATGGATGGGAAGTGTGATACATTGCATTATTATCTTCAAACTCATTGATATATCACCTTTATTTCTTATTTATTTATTTTAACTTTCAAACTTGATTATCTTTTTCTTACACATCGTCATCGATGTGCAATATATCAATTTTTTTTTTTATGTGAATTAAAGATTTTCAGAACATACTGATGCAAAGCCACAATGCACTAGGAAGAATACTTTGAGCCCAAGCGCTCTATACGGGACATTGTTTGATGTTGAGCCACTATCTTCATTACTCATAGCCCATATTACATATTTGGGTTGGTTCGACGTTCTTCTTATCGAGCTTTTGTTGAATTTGGTCGAACCAGATAACGTTTCTATAACACATTCTTCACTTCCATAATGCTCGCCGTAAAGGGCCATTAATCTTCAAATTAATTTTGATGTGCTGGTATGATCAATTATGAAATTAAATAATTCTACAATATTTGCGTAGTAAATATATTATTTTTTAAGATTTTGAAACAAATTGCAATAAATTTAGGCACGGTGCAATTTTACTTATATTGGTTTTAGTGTCCAGACCCATTTCGCAACATCTCAAGTGAGACTATGCTCCTTACTTTTTAATTTTTATTTTTTTAAATAATTTTTAATAAAAAACACAAATTCAAAAATTAAAACAAACTTTTGCGTGCATTTTACATTGTAACCATTATATATTTTAAATCTTTTTGTCTTTTAATCTTATATTTTACAGACTTTTTGAGAAAAAAAAAAAAAAAAACGCTAAAAACATAAACAAGACATCAAATTTTCTTCGGCTTGAGTAATCGTTTTGGTTACCCCGTCCATTAATGAGGCTTGCGTGTACCGTCCTCTTGCCACTCTACCATCTTTGTCTACGAAAGCGGCAATTAGGAAAATGTACCCACTAGACGAAAGCAGTGGCCACGTTTGTTTTCTACCAAATTTCGCAAACAAACAAAGCCGGTGTCTCCTGCTACTACCTCAAGTCCTTTCTCCCTTCGTGATTGGACATCCGTCTAACATTACGTTCCATCTTTATAAACAACCTTCAGTCTTTTCTCCTCCTCCAACATATCCACCCGCCTTCGCCTGACCTCCACGAACTGCCACTACCTCCGCCACGACATCCTCTCTTCGCCGGAGGGTATCGCACACTCGCAACCGCCGGTTCACAGAGCCACCGCTTTTAGCTGATTTTTCCGGTTCACACCCGGTTTAAGTCGGTTGGACCTGGCTCGAGGCCGGTTTGGGCTAAATCGGTTTTCAAAACCACGAATCGAGCACGCGCAGCATACACATAGACAATTCCAGCTATAGAAGATGGACCTGTTTCTGTGGTTTGCTGCTTTGTTTGGTATAGCAACACTTCTCTTCGGTTTCTACTTACCAGGAAGAGGCCGCGGAAGAATTCATAACAAAAAATTAGCCCCAGAAGCAGGAGGCGGGTGGCCTTTAATCGGTCACTTGCCTCTGCTTTCAGGCCCCGAGCTACCGCACATAACCCTGTCAAATATGGCAGACAAGTACGGTCCAATTTTCAGTATCCGGCTAGGCACGCGGAGTGGCCTCGTCGTCAGCAGCTGGGAAATAGCAAAAGAATGCTTCAATACCAACGACATAATCTTCAGCAACAGGCCCAAAACTGCAGCGATTGAGCACATGAGCTACAATTTTGCCATGTTCGGATTCGACGCATACGGTCCGTATTGGCGCGAGATGCGCAAGATTGTCATGCTGAAGCTGCTATCCAACCAAAGGGTCGCCATGCTGGAAAACATGTTTTTGGTTGAAGTTAGGGCATTGATGAGATCTCTGTACGGTTCGTGCGCCAAGAACGAGGAGAACGCGCCCGTGGAAATGAACAAAATCTTCGAGGAATGGACCTTAAATCTGATGGTGAGACTTGTTTTAGGAGACATCGAGAATAAGGAACTCGACCAGGAGGAGAGGTGGCGTGAGGCCATAAAGCAATTTTTCAGAATGATGGATGCGCTGACCATATCCGACGTGCTTCCATTTTTGAAGTGGCTGGAGTATTTTACAGGAACAATTAAGCCGTTTAAGAGGACTGCACAAGAGATGGACAGTCTGCTGCAGGCTTGGCTTGATGAGAAGAGAAAACGCACGAAAAATATTTGTGAACCTGAAAAATGTGAAGGCATCATGGGAGAGATGATGGCTTCGGCGGACAGGGTTGCTCAGGAGTTCCCAATTTATGGTGCTGATACTATAAATAAAGCAACTTGCCAGGTATTTACTTTGGGTTATGAACGAAGAGAGGGAAGTTCATATTTTTAATTATAGATTGATGAGGCGACTTTTATTACTACTAACTATTAATATATGTCTGTGTAAAATTCTTTTATACATTATTTAATGTATGTCTGTGTAAAATTCTTTTATACATTATTTAATGTTTAACCGTTAACAGGTATAATAATTAAAAAATAATTAATTAATAAAAAAATTAAATTTAAAAGAAGATTTTATAACGTAATATAATTGGTTGTACGAAGTTAACAGATAAAAAATGTGAAAGGGGATAACAAACATAGCCGCAAGATTTACAACCTTAGAAAATCATGTTGACGAATGAATACTTACAGTTTGCAACTTTCAAGGGCTAGTTCCAAGATCTAATTCCATCCCAATTTCCGCATTGCTGATCTAAAATTAGTCAATTGCCCATGAATTTTGCAGGGAATGGTGCTGGGAGGAACCGGTACAACGGCAGGTACTCTCACATGGGCTATTTGTTTGCTACTCAACAATCGCCATACCCTTAAAAGGGCTCAAGAAGAAGTAGACATCCATGTTGGCCGAGAAAGGCGAGTGCAAGAATCAGACATGGAAAACCTTGTCTACACTCGAGCCATAATCAAAGAAACTCTGCGCATCAGTCCAGCACCGCTACTGGCGCCACGCGAGTCGGTGGCCGACTGCACTGTGGGGGGCTACCACGTGCCAGCCGGCACCCGTCTCATCATAAATGCATGGAAACTCCAGCGGGATCCTCGAGTCTGGTCTGATCCTCTGGAATTCCAGCCTGAGAGGTTTCTCACTAACCATAAAGAGGTAGATGTTCGAGGTCTGCACTTCGAATTGCTTCCATTTGGTGGTGGCAGAAGGGTGTGCCCCGGAATTTCTTTTGCCCTTAGCGTGATGGAACTTGCACTTGCTAGTTTGTTGCATGGGTTTGATATTGAAACGCTGACAGACGAGCCTGTTGATATGACTGGGAGTTTTGGCTCTACCAATGCAAAAGCCACTGCACTTGAGGTCCTGCTCAAGCCAAGATTATCTTTCAACGTCTATGGTTGATGCAATTCAGCAAAAATGACGTTTTATGTATTCTGCTGGTTATATGACCCTTTTATTTTCACCAGAATTATCAAAATAAATTCAGTTAGGCGAATGCTATGTATCGATACTTTTGATTTCAGATCCACAGACGTCTCTGCTCATTGTACCAGTGTTAATCCCAAGTGCCAATGGTGTCTTAAGTATACTAGTTATTCAATAAACTATCTGGTGGATCATTCCAAGTTTATGTTTGTACGAACTGCTTCCATCTGTTGTTGGGGGTTTTTAGACTTGGGATGTAACGTACACCTTAAAACTTGAATTTGGGGTTTCAAATTTTCTCATTTGTGATCTAGCAACCACAATCTGTTCACACCCAAGATTCTCCTTCAGAACTCTTTTATTTGAACGCTACAAGAAATGTGCCAATTAGTAATAATGTTTTTAAAACTGGATCAGTTAGCCTATTGGATCGCTACTGATTCATCAATTTAACCGTTTATAAAAATTCGATTAACCCATACTATAATAGACACACACACACACACTAATAAAATTTATTTACACTCCATATATATATATAGATTTATTTATAAATTATAAAATTACAGCATTTAATTGATAAAAATAAAATTATTTAATAGCAAAAAGTATAAAGAATATTAAAATAGTAAAATAAAAATATATCAAGAGAATTTGAAAAAAAAAAAAAAAAAAAGAGGAAGTGGAAACTTCAGAGGAAACACAAATAAAAAAAATAAAAAGAAAACTTATGTAACTTTATATATCTTCATTTTTTATACACACAAACCACTTATTTTAGATGAATAAATATTAAAATATATAAGATACACATGTATATACATATAGATGTATACGAGGGGAAGATAATTTTTCTCCCCCTTCTTGTTGAACGTTTTCCATCTTCTGTTCTTCGTTTTTTCTACTAAAAAAAAGCTTATGACTTCTTTAGATGGCTTTTCTTTTATACATACTCCTTTATTTATGAAATTTTGTAGGTCTTATTCTATGGAATTGTATTAGGAGTGCAGAATTGAAAGAGAAAATGGATTTGAGAAAATAAGCAGTAATGTGAAATGTGAGAAGAGGGGTCTGTTTGTTATTCTTGATTCTCGAATTTCTCCTCTTGCATCTCTTTTTTTTTTTTTTAATTATTTTACTGTTTTATAGCAATAAATCGGTTGAAACTAGTTTAACTGGTCATCAAATTTTGCCGATTTCAGATGGTTCAGACAAGTTAAACTTGATTACGATTTTCTATAATAGTCGGTTTGGGCAAACTGGTCGAATCGATTAAATCAAATCGATACCAAAAACATTGATTAACAATGAACATTAGAAAGAGAAATATAAGTAGTAAAAAAAATAGACAGGAAAATGTAGTTCGAATAATTTTAGAAACAAAATAATTCGTTTCAATTCTCTGAAAACCATTTGAATTTGAAGTTGAACTTTATTTGAATGATAATTTATCGTAAATTTGTACAAAATGCTCATTTTTATTTATTTAAACTTGAATTAGGCTTGAGACAAATTTAATCCAATAAAATACAATATGAAATTATTTTAAATTTAAATTCAGTATAGAATAAATTCATCTCACCCTCGGTTCATTGTTTTTCAAATTGAAGTACTAATAAAAATTTGAATGATGTGTACCGATTTCTTTATTAAATAACTTAATAAATCTAAGAAACCAAGAAGAATGTGATTAATTAAAATAATTATTATTTTAGAATATTCATAACTTAATAAACGAAAACATGGACCGATTAATTGACTAATAGTATTTTAAACAATTTAACCAATATTGCAGTAACTATTACGCTCCATAATGAAGGAGGACCTGTTAATTTAGTTTTTAATGAAAATTTTCTAACTTCGTACTCTAGTTATTTAATTTTTTTAAAATGCCTGTTATTTTAACAGGTCACCCAATCAATATTAACTTCTTTTCATCCTAATTAAATTAATTGTGATATTATCAAATTACAAATTTGTTTATGTTTAAAGTACTGATTCCAAGAAGTCCCTATCACATGTTGTCGTGGTCTGAGTCTGAGGGCACGACAGTGGCCCGTGCCCACCAAGAGCTGAAAGCAACAAGTCGGCTATAAAGTTCAAGATTTGTTTAGGTAGGAAAATGTTTTCGAGTTTCGTAAGTTGGAATTCAAACTTAAAACAATTTTTAAAATTCAGTCTTGTTTAAGTCAAGCTCTCTAAATAGATACTAAATTTTATAAAATTGAATGGAATAAAATTTAAATAATTGTCGAATTCCTATTAAAACATAGCACATTTAATGCCCACTCCCCAACAAAGCAAGCAACAAAATTGGCCACGCATCTCACGAACCGAAAATTGACGTCTCACCAAAACTCTTCCAACATAAGTACACCTCATTCATTAATTAGTATTTTGATTTTTTTTTAAAAAACTTTTTCCACAGAGCCCACCTAAATTGGACTCCTTCATCTACAAAACTCTGCTGAACATTCAGTCACAGGAAAAAGTGATCGAGAAAAAAAAAAAAGAGAGAGAGAGAGAGAACGCCAACCCCTTTGAAACCATGACTCGGGTAAAATGCCGTCATCTAAAAATCAATACTTTGTGCAATTAAAAACTTGGGAGAAGGCTGTGAGGTGGATTCAAATTTTTTTTTATATGTTGTGCGATTTGTTTCATTTCTTATATGTTTTCCCACGTCGTTTTGCTATGATTTTTCGTCATTCTATTTATGGGTTTTTTTTAGTGTCATAGACTCATAGTTTTTGGTTTTGTATTACCAGGAGAAGGCAAAATCATAAAAAATAAATCAAGAAACATGCAGTAGCTTCCTTGAGCATTGTTTTGTAAGTCTTTCGACTCCATTGATAAATTTGTTTTCAGTTATTTCTTAAATCTAAATAAACATGTGGGCTGCCTTTTTGAGTTCCTAAAATTGTCCCCGTGAGATTTTGTGGTCTCCTTACTTTCTCGTCCTTTTTTTTTTTTAAATTTATTTTTATGCGGTAGCTAGAGTCAGTGGCAAGATAATATTTTTAATTCTGAGCCATATATTTTGTAGCGTCAAGTTTAATGGGTTGGGTAAGGTTTGAAAAATGGACCCCATGCATATAGCCATTGAATCAGCATTTAAGACCTCCCACCAAAAAAACGTGACCAAACATAATTAATTACATTCACATTCTAACAAGGTTGATCATTGAGGGCAAATTAATTACATTCAAACATAATTAATTACATTCCCAGAGCCAGACAACTCATTGAGGGCAAATTCATGCTTCGTCTCCGCTCAAAGAGTCCCTCACGAAGTTCGTCAACCTATTAGTGTTACCCCTCGAGGCAGCCCGGGTCGCCGGAGATGGTGGAATCACCTCCTCAACAGCTCGGAAGATTTGGACATCCAGCACAAAAGGATCGTGTGTTCCACTCCCTGGATCAAACAAGCAGACATCGAATTCTTCTAAGAGGTTATCCAGAACAAAATTTTTCCACCCACCGGTAAGTCCACCACCATAACCTTTATAGTGATATTTAGCAGGCCATGTGTTGTCCTTGACCCGAAGCTCTACGTCTAGGCTTCTGTTCGGAAGATGCATTCTTGCCCACTCCGCCGGGATTGACTGCATTGCACGTGCAAGAATTGATGTTAGGATTCACAAAGATTTATTCCTAAACTGCTACAGTCCGATTTATCGAAATATGTGCTTTTACCATGAAGAAACCCCTGTAAACATGTGATGCCCTCATAACCACGACAAAACTATTCTCTGACGATGCAGCAATTGCCATTTCCTGAGTTTTCTGTTTTTCCTCTAAAGATACCTCTCTTCTGTGAGATTTAAGCTGCAAAGGGTATGCACCAGTTGAACCTTGTTTTCGTCCTACGCGAAGATGAGTTCAACAATAAGGACCTAGGAGTCGAGGAATAAAAAA
This sequence comes from Avicennia marina, assembly GCA_019155195.1. Classification (NCBI taxonomy): domain Eukaryota; kingdom Viridiplantae; phylum Streptophyta; class Magnoliopsida; order Lamiales; family Acanthaceae; genus Avicennia; species Avicennia marina. The sequence goes on along the minus strand of CM032781.1, from coordinate 2,867,811 downwards.
TATAAAGCCTGTGTAATTATATCTTGCTATTATTAGATACAAAATACAAAAATGAGAACTTAAATGACACTTACTCCTGGTTCCCCTTCGGCCCTTTGCAGTAGATCGAGAAGTCTGAACTTTTGAAGGTAGTGTTTTTGCAGCATCACTCCTTGGTTTTTTGGCCCTAGGGCCATCAGCGACATCATCACCAGAAGATTGGCCACTGTCCTCAGAAGTTTCTTGCAATCTTCGCTCTGGCTTATTGCCACATCCGCCTTCCATATGCTCACATTTTCTAACAAAATAAGACCCCGCTTTCTCACACTGGCTTTCTTGGTCAAATATCAAAACATCAAATTTTGAGTTTCCATTGTATTTGAATATTAAAATGTCATTTTCCTGAAGGGAGTGATCTTCAATGAATGCTCTCCAACCATGCTTGAGAAGCAACGCATCTCCGTCTGTCACCAATCCGACATTCCATATGTGCCCACTTGGACCTCTCAAACCTACTGTTCCTGCCATCTTCTCTTTTAAATTGTTGAGAAACGTTTTTGGAATGGCCTGCGTATTTACCCAAAGCCAATAGATATTTGGTTGAAAAAAACCACATTAGCTTGGCACTAGAGAAGATCAAACCATGAACCAGCAGGAGCAGGCATTTCAAGTCTCTGTGTTACCAGCCAACATAATCATGCCTCAAATATACACATCCAATTGATTAAACGTATCTTGCTCTTATGCTTTTTGCTAATTCTGATCAACTAACTATTGGAGGAACAAATATTATTTAAATCAAGTGATAAACTTCTTAGAGAAGTAGCATCTGTTAGCTTAAACATTATGTAACCATAAATGTCACCACAGCATTCGGTCAACCTTTATTGATATATATAGTCAGAGTTATTTAATAGAACTTTCCAGGTGTTAACAATTACTGCAGAAATTTCTAGTTAAGACTTCCAGGCTCCGGCAGCAGGGACTCCACAAATTGGTCCACATTCAATTTCAAAACTTACAGTTGTTTTTTCATTAGCATGGACTAGAAAATGCCCCTTCTTTTTGGAAAATGTAATACCCAAACAAGCTAGCCATAGCATCCATATCTTTCTCCATGAATTGCCTTGGACCCTACCTAACTATGAACCAGAAATGACTCGCTGGGTTCATGGGCCATCAGTCACTATAGTGTAGCATGCCCAAATCTGAACACGTGAACTGCCCATGCCTAGAGCCTAATTTGTGAGCCACACAAGATAGCCAACACTTCCCTCTTCATCAATACTCGGCGTCAACACATCATGGTGAAAAGGCTCTGTGGAGCTATAGCACACGCCTTATCAATGCATGGAGCAAAAGTATATAAATAAAACGAATATTTATACTAATAATACTTTTCAAAATAATAAAAATTATAAAAAACAAAGAAGCATTTTAACTCCAATCTACAATAATAAAAATTCTATATTTCTAATCAAATTTTAACATTGAACAATAATTTCAATATATATTAAGTCATCGATTTGAGCATTGGATGCATGAATTTTAAAATTATACTAATAATGAATAGAACAAATTAACTATCTTTAAAATCAAACTATTTCAACAAAAAAGAAAGGGAACAAGTGACAGCAACGAAAAGAATTGAGAAAGGGTATTATTAGAAGAAAGAGAGTCGAGCATGAAAAATAAAAGAGAGAACAGATAGATGAACGAAAGAGGAAAGAACAGAGTAGAAGATTGTCAAGATAGCAATGTCAACAACCACCTTTGGAGAAGCCGAAGTGTAAATAACAGCGTTGGAAAGATGAAATAGGCAGCTGTCTTGAAAGCTAGGGCTTTGTTTTACGTCAGTTGATTCGTTATTTCATAAAAGGGCTGTCGTTGCCCAATAAGGTATGTCATTTATTACTTTCACCTCACTTCCACCCCTTTTGGACAACTCCAATCCCTCATGAGCTTCTAAGAAACCATGCAGTTTAGAGTTCACAATGGTGTGGCATGGCCAGATCATAACACGTGAACTATACGTGCCCAAACTCAGTGTAGCACGTTCAAATTCAAACAATGTGAACTGCACATTCCAAGATCTTGAAGCGTGAACCACACATGATAACCCATTGCTCACCTCTTCATAAATAGTTGGCATAGTTACCAAAGAAAGGTATGTCATTTCTTCTTTCATCTTATATACTTATACCACATTTGAAAAAGAAAAAAACAGGTATGTCATTTGTGCTTTCGAACTTCTATTGAAAACAGCCTCAACCTCTCTCAAGACCTCTACTAATTGGCATGTCTTGGCGCACCTAATCGATTCTTCTGATTTGAAGTAGTTCTAATGTAACACGTACCCGGCAGCGTGCCCTGTTGACTGATTCGGGACAACTTCATTGTTCGATCCTGGATCAGAACTTTACTAGATTTTGTAACTTGTTCGTTTGAAAGGAGCTCTAATCGATTATACAAATTTGCTTCATCACCCCAACCATCAACACAACTAGCATAATTTCGATTGATTTGTCCAATAGTCAAGATTCTGCGGGTAGATTAAACTTAAATGTTAAATAAATATCAAGTTAAGAATCCCCAATCCCAGGACCCTTTGAGCCAAATTGCCACTACCCCAGAAAACACCCACAAACTAGAACAGGACCCCCCACAAAAAAAAAATTATAACATCCCAAATAAGAAATGACGCAGCCACCCATAAAACTTCTTTTGATTTCTCCTGCTTTAGAGATAGAACATGACAATGAACAAAGTTAGAAGACTCAAAAGGGCATATAAAAAGACATGCATAGGCTGGTGGGCAGTTTAATTTAGGACTTTCACCTAATTTGTCAAAGAAATAAAACAAATGTTACACCAAAACAAGCACATGCACACCAAAAAAGGGGAATGATGGAATAAGTTGGCGGACTCACAAGATGCTGATCAAATCTTCCGGAGAGGAACTGACAGAACTGAACTGTTCGAAAACAGGACCAGTATATGTCCTCTTCCCACTTCTTGCACTCCATGCATTCACCCACCATTTTCTTGCAATATCTGTAACGATAAAAAACAAGAATTCAAGGGGTAAAAACTGGTTCGCCCACCAAAACGAAGAGTCAATCCGAATATTGACTTTAAGAGAGTAATTGATGTTACAGGGCCGAGAAGCAGTTCTTCCACGGTAGTGGCTGAAACGGAGCAGAGTGTTCTTCTATTTCTGAGTGCGACCGTCGTTGAAGAAGAAGGGATGAAAGTATTGGAGATCAAGAGACAGACCAGCTTAATTTCTTCTGCTTCTATCCTGGCTTCTCCTGCACTCTTTCTATTATTATTCAGAAAATAATTTCTTATATCAATCGGCGCATCAAAATATCGAGACATTCATGTAAGAAAATAATAAATAATTGTGCTTCTATTAAAATAAACATTGCTATTAGAAATTTTAGTTCAAATAATTGCCTAACGTTTCAAAAATTCCTACACAAATTCAAATTACTTATTACAAACTAGTTAAAAATGCATTTTTTTCTCCATTTCTAATTAATTTACATTGATTTTTCTCAGACATTTTCTCTTTCAACTAATTTTATATTTATTTTTATTCTCTAATATTATTTAATTTGAGTAATTTTATTTTATTATTTAAAATATTAGAATTTTATAATATCATACATAAAAAATTATAAGAATTATAAATAATTTACACATATAAAATTTATTTTTAATTTTATACAAATTATAAATATTAAAATTAAAAACTTCTCATATCCCCCTCAAAAAGCCAACAAACTAATTGTCAATTATAATAATGATATACATTTTATATATTTAACCAAGTAATGGAACATTGCTCAACCAAACCAAACCAAAGTCATGAATTTAATATAATCAGACTCAATGCACGGGCACAACTTTTTCAAGAATTGAAAATTTTTATTGATTGTGACAAAATATAGTACAAGTTAATTATTTTAAAACTAAAAGTGTATAAAAATTTGAAAAATAAAATAAGTAAATAAAAATTTTAAAGAATATTAAAGAAAAGAAGTATAAAATCACCTTAAAATGTAACATATTAAAATAAGAGTATTATAATTATTTAAAATTATGCAGCTAAAATCTGGCCTTAACCTTAATATATTTCTAGTAAAATTGCACACTCCATACGTATACAAAATTATTTATAAATTAAAAAATTATTATATTTTAAAATTAAAATAAATTTATTTAAAATTAAAAGTACTAAAAATATTCAAAATATGAAAATTTAAGAAAAAAACAGGAATATAAATGAATTTGAAAAGGGAGAAATCTATAGAGAAATATAAAAATATAAAAAATGATGATAATTGTGCACTTTCATGTTGTCCTATCAAAATAGACTTATACCCCAGATGGCACAGTGTGCGTGTGTGGAAGCATATTATTTATGGAAATAGATATATGAATTTGATAATATTATTTTAAGTATAAATTTTATATCATTTATAAATAAGAAAGAAAGAAAAATATTTTAAAAAGAAAAAGTAGAATGATTAAAATTGTAAGAAGACATTAAAAATAATAAATTAAAAATGAGGAAAGTGAAGTAAACGGAAAATCTGGAAAGAAGGTGAAAATCAAGTATTCAAAGAAAAAAGAATATTTTTGGTAATACATACTATACAACAAAGATTTGCTTATCTTTTAATAATATAATGTCGATACTAGTGACAAAAGGCACATTTGATACATAATTATACAAATAAATTGATAATATTTTTAAATATAATATTTATACTATTTATAAAATAAAATAAGATAGAAAGAAACTTGTAAAAAATAAATTAGAATTTAGAGTTAAAATATATAAAAAAAATATTAATTATGTACACTCAATGTGAGTGAAGAAAATAAATAAATATATTTATTTAATTTAATGGTAAATACTATATAACTATCAATTTAGGAGTGTTAATAAATTAAACTACTCAAATCAAATTCAATTAGATTTAAAAAATTTTTTTAAGTCTAATAAAATTTAAATTCAAATTTTGAATATTTTTGCGAATTCAATTGTTACTTGGTTTAAACTTAAGTTTAAATGTAAAATTTAAAAAATTGAGTCAAGTTAAGTTTAGATGATTCTCAAGTTCATGTTGTTATTCGAACTCAACTTAATAACATGCCAACATCAATTTTTGTTTTACATAATTACAAGAATAATACAATAAAAAATATGTCATGACATTACATATTTAAATACAATTCAAAAATTATTATGGTTTTATTGTGATATATTTTTATATATTGTGCATCTGCATATGTGTGCAAGTGTGTGGGAGAAAAAATTTAAAAAATTTGACAAGATATAAAAATCAATAAAAAAAAATAAGTCATTCTTTGGAATTATTTTTAACTCATTTTATATTCATTAGTTAAAATAAAAGTTACAAATTGTAATGAATATAAGTCATTTTTATTATATATCCGAAAGTGCATTAAACAACCCAAAGGTAGATATTATTATACCCTCAAACTTAATAATGTAGCATAAATATATATATATATATATATATAATAAAATACAATTGAGAAAAGTAACAAAATAAATAAAAATTACAAGAGAATAGATATATATGTGCTTATAAAATAAGAACATTTTAAGAATTATATTTTAAGAAATATGCATTTGGAATAAATCAATGTTACTAGGTTGTAGAAGCAACCAAATAAATAAAAATTAAAAAAGAATAATTATAAATGTTTATAAAGCAAGAACATTTTAAGAAATAAGAAATATACATTTGGAATAAATCAATGTTACAAGGTTGTAGGGTCGTGCCTGCAGTTACATTTAAATATATATTTTTAAGTGCATTTTTATTAAAAAATGTACAAAATAAGAGAAACAAAAATTGATATATGTGTGATTGTGTCGTGCTTTGAAATGAAAAAGGCAACAACATAGTCAGAGTTTATTATATGCCGTTTTGAAGAAAACTATGATTATGTTTATTTTAATTTTTTATTACGTATTTTTAAATATATATTTTAAAAAATATACAAAAATAAAATAAAAATAAAAATAAAATTTAAAAAATACAATAATCATAGCATGTGTTTTGAGAATTAAAAATGAAAACAAACATAATTTTTGTGTTTTAGGTGCGACATTTTAAAACTAATAAGCGAAAAATATATTTGATAAATCATATATTTGAAGTGGGCATTATGAAAAAGGAGTGAACATAGCGTAAATGTCTGACCACACAAAAATTTAAAAAATGCATTCTGCTAACGCCAAGTAACACACACACACATGCATATACATAAACAAAAAAATCCCACCAGAAGTCACACGCTACCATCAAGTTCCTCGTAGTTTCAAGGGAAAGGTATCACACCACAAGTCATCCACACTGCCACCAAGTTCCTCGTAGTTTGAAGGAAAACGTATCCGTGGTTACCTCTGAATTTAATACAACAGGCCTGGACTTGGTTTCAAAGGCAACTGATTTTCCTATACAGACTAAATCAATTACATCCATTCAGCAGAAGTTTGCAGTTGATAATGTCATCTACAGAACAATGAATAGTTGTTTTTAACAATCTCCTTCCACAAGCCATGTTGTTCCTATTATCTGCAAAGTATGGCCCGCAGATAAATTATCAGGACCTATGGTAAAAGGAATAAGACAGAAAAAGGAACAAAGCTATTGCAGACAAAGGTGTTGATGGTTCATGTAGCACAGACAAGAGCTTGAAGAAATGCATGCCAGAGTTCCGAGGTTATGTTAAAAGCTATCTCCAGTAGATGTAAATTAGTAAGTGCAATTTTCCTCCGACTGCATTTCCAAAGTCATACATCTCATCTCCCCCACACTAACACTGAATATCAGCGTCTATGAGGCAAGGTAGTCCCCAAGCACTCATCTCTCCCTTCTAAATACAACACAACATACTGTGTCTCATTAAAACGCTTTTTCGTGTTAAAATTCTAGATGTCCTCCTTTCAATTCAAGCGTTAGTTGAAAAAGGTGTGACAGTGGCAAATCAACCTTGACAAGCCGCAACAGAGAGGATGGACAACCTAGAATGTGACAAAGGTTAAAAAGTAAACTAGCAATTATAAGCAAACCACAATACAGTTTCATTCTTGAAAATAATGGTTCCCAAGAATATGGCACAGGCAGGCCAAGAAACGCATTCCGCTAATGCCAAGTGAAAAATAATATACTTTTTGAAGGCTTCAATCAGACAACGAGATCCAGAGATGCTTACCACAATATTTGGGTGACAGAGCAACTTCCCTCAGAATTTTCATGGCATTGGAAGATTTCTTTTTCCAGTTTGATAGCTTAACCCTTTCTTCCCAATTCCACATATGTGAACACACATTTCACATTTCCCAACAAGCTCAAAGATACAAATATCACCCATCTGGATGTTATTATCACGAACAAAAGCCATCCAGCCTCCACACAGAGTATGCAATGTCTGTACCTTAATAGTGGGGATGGAATTTACAGTCCAGCATTGTCCATCTAAATTACGAAGAACAATCTCTGTTTTGCAGTTCGGCAAGTGTTCATTAGAAAACTGATAGGGAATTTTCTGGACAACATAAATTCAGAAAATTAGTGACTCATTATTAATGAGTAAGAGAAACGCAAATTAGAGCAAAATTTGATTGAAGCCCCATGCCCCGTAATCCAGACATGGCAGCTACCACAGTAGACAGATAAAATTAGCGATATTCCAAACTGCAAAGCCAATTTGACTAATATAATATTGGCTTCGATGATAGTGCCTTTCTTACCGACTACTAACATTTACCAGCAGACAAGTTCCTATCCCTGAGGTCAGCCTGCTACTTTAACACAGGATGAAGTCGGCCAGATCCAGGTGTAACATCAGGAAATCAAATTATCCATCATTCTCCTCACTTTCGCATCCAACCATTAATTTTGTCATGTCTAAATATCTATACCATATTATTAAGTTAATATGGCTTTTTGATTGCAAAAAATCAAATTAAACATATACCCTTACATAAAATTCTTCAGTTTTTTATCCTTCTATTTGTCACTCCGTTTTTAATTTTCTATTTGCATCTGTGTTCCCTCTAAAATTTGTTCTCTTTTCATATTCTTTGAACTTTTTGAAATTTTTTATTTTAAATTTTTTTATTTTTATTATTTAAAATAAAATAATTTTATAATTCATAAATAAATTTAAACACACGCAGTGTGCCACTTTTTTAATAAAGAGATAAAGTTGATAATAAATCACCAGTCTAAAGCAATCTTAGATGGGTAATAGCGCTACTTTCCCAGGTTGAAGTTTTATTAGAAATCCCACTAGTCAATTTACATGTCGCCAGTAATTTTTATTCTAATAGTTTTTTATATGAATAGAATTTGTCCAAACTACTTAGCTTACTAAAGGGATTTGAAGTAAGCAGTCTTGCCAGGTTCAACATTAGTTCTTGCATTGATAATGTCAAAGCCATTCCTGTTATAAAATAAGGATCGCCAGGTCAGAAGATTTAGAATTATCGAAATTTATTTCAAAGCTTTAATGTAAACATTTATCAGTAGGATTTTGGACGACAAACTTAGCCACGGACAATTATTTTGACCATATGAAAATAATTGAAATAACATAAAAGATCTTTTTGTGTAGTGAGGCATGTTAAAGTGGACAGATGTTACAACTTAAAATAAACATGATTAGTCAAATCAATAGTGTAATAATAGCAAAACAAACAAAACTGCTCACCAGAGTGTATGAACCACTAACGTTGAACTTTTTCATAACTCTCACAAAATGAGGAAAACTTGAAACAAAATATTGGGCAGCCATTTTTTCTTCAGGTGCCGACTTCATTGACATAAAACCTTTAGTGTGAGAACCTTGTTTGTCAAGAGAAACAAATATGTTATAAAATTCTGTCTAATTTTTTGCATTAAAAAAAACGAGTGAAGGCATTGTCAGGAATAACAATTATGAATCGCATCAGACTAGAAAGGGAAGAATTTTGTACCTGATTCTTCATTGCAATTGTTTGATTGAGAACAGAGGCTAGATCCCTTAATGCTATGAGCAGTTTCTCTTATTTTCTTTGATTTACGCCTGGAAATTTTACTTGATGTGGTGCAGCCACTATTTCTCCCTCCATGAGCTGCCTCACCATCGTGGCAATCTATCCCATCCTTTCCTACTCTAAGAATTCTCACACGCAGCTCAAACTTGCGCACAAGCTCAAAGATACAGATATCTCCAATATTAATATTATTATCACGGACAAAACTCAACCATCCACCACAAAAAGTATGTGACGTTTGGACTTTCGTTGTGGGAATGGAATTCACTGTCCAGCTTTCACCTTTTAAATTACGAAGCACAATCTTCACTTTGCATTTGGGGAGGTGTTCTGTTGCAAACTGATAAGGGACATTCTGCATATGAAATGTTGAGAGAAAAATTGGATATATTATTGTGTATTATAACTGAAAAGAAGTCCTAATTTATAACACAGGACGGGTACAATCATACCAAATATAAATAACTTGACATAAATTTAATCTTATAAATTAAGAGTCAGGATATCCTTTGTACCTATACTAGGTAGCCACATATTTAATGTATCAAACCAAAAATTGTAAAATAATCTCTAATATTCTCTAGCACTTACCTTCAAGTTGAAGGCAGTATCTTTGATTGAAGGTAGACAAACTAATCATCTTCCTTGTTTGTAGTCCAAGGCTAGAAAGTTGAAATGCAAATGCAATTCTTTTTCATTTGCCATGGGCGCTACAATTCTCTTTCATGCACAATGGGTGCAGCTGCTCTCTTTCACATGCAATGGGCCTAATAGCTATCTTTTGCACGTGATGGGTGCGCCAACTCTCTTTCACATACTATAGGTGTGGCAACACTCATTTACTAAAGGTAAACACATATCAAATGAACTAAGGATAACAGTGTTGGAAGATTCCCATGTACTTGGATTGTTGAAATAAGAGAGTGGGGATGCTTTAAATTCATTCTACACTAAATATAGACATAACATAGCTAGACATATATTTCCAACCCAAAATATACCCATTTTCTTCAACCTCAAACTTTTAGACCAAAATGTTAATGATCAAGCCCATAAGGCCGATTTTTTCTCTATCTCCTTGATGCCCTGGACTGAGGGCAGATATCAGCACAATGCCCTTTGCTTTCCCCTTTATTCTCACTCTTTTTCTTCTTCTTTGCTTGTCTCTTCTAAGCTCAGAAGCAGAGCTAGGATTGCCATAAAAGAAGAACAAGAGGTGAGGTAACTTAGGGTTTCTACACCATAGCATGGCCCGGGAAAGTTACATTTTTCAAACTGTGTGGTCTGGAGGATAGAGATTGGGATGTTGTCAGTGGCAGTGCAGTATGCAAGGACAAAACACTGTTTTGGGGGCATGTTTCCCTTTTTTTCCTTTTCTTTTTTTTTCCCTGCTCGCTGCGGATGTGAGATTAAAGCTCTTTGAAAGTAGGGGAGCAGTGATGACCAAATTTCTATTCCAATTCAAGGCAGCAGCTGATTTTTGGCTAGTGACTGATTTGATGGGTGGCAGCACTGATTGGGCACTAAGGTTTGGAAGGGCCGATTTTGGGGATCGGTATGTTCTGAATGGCGAATGGCATGACATGGCGCAAAACTCTTACGGAGTCATGGCACATGGCGTGAGCCATATTGAAGCATGGTGCTTGATTGTTCAAATTAATACATATATTTATTTCTCTAATATGTACCTTTCAAATGTAAAATAACCATCAAAACACCAGCTTCTAATTTTAAAAGAATACAAAATTAGACTTAAATAAATATTCTATCTTGGTATATTTCAACCCAAAAACTTTTGTATGGTCACAATGTGATGTCATGTCCATCCTTGAATAGTAGATAACAAATTCAAATTGAATTGACCTCATGAGTGAGTGACAACTACATAACCCCTTTAATTTAGGATTAACATTAGACTAACACATAACAACATATGCCCTGGACAAAATTAGACTAACATATCGAAGTCAATAGGGAAAAACGTATAGCAAGATCAAAAGAAACAAACTTAAATTCCTTCACAAATTTTCACACAAATTGACTCAAAAAGTCCAACAAAAAGAGGGGAAGGACCCAACAAAAAGTGGTGAAGAAATTGGCCAATATTAATGTAGCCTCAAAAAACAAAAAACAAAATCAAATTTTTGAACTTGCAAAACCAGAATGAAACAAAGACCATTTTAATCTAAGTTTCGACTAGGACTTCTTAAGTACCTGACAATTTACCAACCAAAATTTCTTTGCCTAGCAAATGAAACAAATCACACTTAGTTCGTCAAGTGAAATCCACAAGAAATGTTATTTCAATGAGAATCGCATGAAACTGCAACCTTAAATGCGAAGCTGACAGTTTTGGGAGAAAAAATATTGGAGAAGAAAGCAAAGAGGAAGCACGGTGATGGGGGAGAAGATGAGTGGAGAAAAGCCCTGTGCTAGAAGTCAATTACAGAGAACTTAGGGTTAAATGGATTGATTTTTTATTTCTAACTAAGGTGTTTAGGTTTCTTAGCTAAGCCCAGAGTTGTGTGCTTCTTTCCCTCTACTATAAGCGTGCTCACGCCTCAGAGAATGAAAAACATTAAAAAAGAAAAAAAAGGAATTTCAATAAGGCGCGTTTGGCACATACCACAGCACTTGGAGAAAAGGCGCCCTGGCACGCCCCATAGCCTTGCCTTATGGAACTGCACCATTGGCGCCATTCAAAAATATGGGGATTGGAAATCAGGGTTTATTTGGATGGCTGCAAAAGGTTTCTGTTTGGGATTTTCTTTCTCACTTTTTTACAAAAAGCCATTTTTTGGAGGAGGTTTTTTAGGAGGTGTTTCCGCCATGTGCTACCAAGTGTGGCAGCACCAACACTTGACACGAAGGTTTCCACCAAAACAGATTTCTCAGCAAGAATCTGCTTTGATACCATGTTGTGTGAAAATTGGGAAAATAAAGAGTATTATAACAGAAAAGAAGTATCAATTAATAGTATAAGGCGAGTACAATTATACCAAATATAAAAAATAACTTGACACAAATCTAATCCTATAAATTAAGGAACAAGATATTATTACAATGTATACTAGGTCACTAAATATTTAACATGTCAAACCAAACAATGTAAAATATTCCCTACTATTCTCCAATAGAAAATAAAAAAATATATAGATAATGGAAAAACTGATGACAAAGAGGGAATAAATTCTCAGCAGGTCAAACCCATTATGCTTGGCACATAGAATAAGATAGAGACAAGAATCATGCAACCAAGAACCTATTAGCATCAAATCTCTTGCATGATTACAATGAGAGGGGGCAGGTCAACATGTAATCAAAACTAAAGGATTAGAGAACAATGTTGAGTAGCATCAAATGATGTATTCATCAAAAGTTAACACAAAATTGGACAGGTCATGGTTCCAATACTCACACTCCATATAATGGACACCCATTATCTTATTTCACAACCATAGTCCATTAAAAACTAGATGTAAATCAACAAAATAACACATTTCAAAATAAAGAATGAAAAGGACCGATCAATAAAACTACTCACCAGCGTGTAAGAACCACTTATGTTAAATCTTTTCATGACTTTTAAAAAGTTGGGGTAAGATGATGTAAATGATCGGGCTATCCTCTCTGCTTCTGATGCTGACAATAGCCTATCAGGCTTAGTGGCTCTATCCCTGACACATGGATCTACATCAAAAGTCAAAACAAGAAGAAATTTTTCATATAGCCAAAAGATTCATCAATGTTGAGGCTTCAGAAAATAATTTGCACTTAAATGAAAATTATATTAAAAAACTTAGTTGTCTTTAATATCTTCAACTTTTGTTGCAATAATATACCAAGTCTCAAATTGTAATTCTGCATTATGCACCAAAGTAGATTATTCTGATCAAAGATCATTTTTCTGTCTCCTACAGACAGCAAGCATCAGCTATTTACTAAATTTGTAATGATAGTAAATTATCAATGTTAAGTGCCTAAGTGGAAAAGATTTATAAGAAAATATAACATTCAAAAATAAAGAATGCAGACAATAACCCTTCACTCATTTCGGGAGCCTGATAACTGGCTGTAGGCAACCAATAATACCTGAGTTGTCATGAGGAACTGATGTAAGGGGTACAGCAACAGTCACAGCATTTGTCAACTTAATACTGCCATCAGCTTGTTGTAACCATTCTTCTGCATTGTCTGTACACATGCTTTCACAGTGCATTTGCGAGCATCTCAATTTTTTTGAAACACCTTCCACAATGCTATCTAACGGAGCAGATCTCCCCCTATCTCTTTTCTTCACCAAACTACCATCATATCTACTTAAATCTTGGCTGCTTTCAGCAGTAAATGCAGCTTCCTTCTCACACATACTCCAGTCAAAAATTTGCACCATAAAATGCAAATCTCCATCATATCTAAAAACTATAGAGTCGCCTTGTTCAAGAAGGTGATCTCTAACAAAATCTGCCCATCCATCATTGAGGAATAAACCATTGTCAACCATTACTAAGTCTACAAACCAATTATTCCCACTAGGACCAACTAAAAGTGCCGTACCCGATGCTCTTCCTTCCATATGTTTTACAAAGTTAGATGGTATATTCTGAGGAAAAAAATAAAAGAGGCACTAGATATGTCAGTCTGATATAGCACATGGAATGATCTTAATACATAAATAACATTCTAGGTCGTATTAAACACCTTTTTTTCAAAGTAACGCTTACCTCCTTTAAGCTTCTACCAAGCATCTAACCTTCTAACCGAAAATGCTCGGATCAAGGTGGAACAGGACATTTACTAAACAGGTAAAGCACTGACATTTATTTAAAACTAAACATGATTAATTTGTTCCCTATTTCTTTTATCAAGTATGTGATGATGAGGTCATTTTTAGTGCCACTAGTCTTCTGTACTCAGAAATATTAAACCCTCAAACCCATTATTATCTCTTAAACTAAAAGCTTTTCCTATACAAATCAACAACGGTGTTAAAGAAAAGTAACCTAATTTCTAACTCATTGCATCTTACCCAATTATTTTTGTAAAAGCTCGGATAGAACAAGCTAAATATCCATTCAAACTTGCGAGAAATTACCAATCTTTGAGAGCACAGCGAAGGGTCGAAACCCAGAAGAAAGTGAGGCCTCCGTACATCCCACATTTCTTCCTCTATCTCTCTAACGAGAAAGCCCCATGAAGATTCTTGAACGAATTCTATTGCAATTCCATCTGCTCAAATTGAGATTTCAAACTACATGAGGATTACAAAGACAAAGCAGAGGCACCTAGGTATCCGGTTAATTAACAAGAAGGGTTTGAAGGTACCAAGAGGCGGCACTGAAGGCTGCGATTGTAAGATGAGATGCCTAAAAAAAAAAAAAAAGTCGGTAAGTAAGTTTATTTTTTTAAAATAATATAATTTATAAAATATTTTTAAAATAGATAAATTTATAAATTTTATTTTAAAAATAAATTAATAAAATATTTTATACGATCATTTTATAAATTTTATTAATATTTATAATTATAATTAAATATAAATTTTTAATGTATTAATAATAAAAATAAATTATAGATTATTAATATAACGTGATTAAAAATATTATATCAATGAAGTAATTTATAATATATTTAAAAATAATAATAATTTATTGTTGATAAATTTATAATTTTTTTTATTTTAAAATTTATTAAATATTTTTAAAAAAATTATAAATTTTCAAATAAATTTATAATTTATTTGGAGGAGCTTCGCCCAAACACCTTTCTGTTTCAACTATCAAAATTTATATTGTAAGACATATAAGAATTCCTTTTATCATCTCTTATTCATGCTTTTATGTTATTTTTGTTATTATCATAATTTACATGCAAACTAAGATATTTGAGTGTTATTAGGTAAAACATTGTGTAAACTAATAATGATATTTTGAGACAAATGGTAAAACATTGTTGTTCTATGTGTATTTCTATACAACAATACACACACACACACATACATACATATATATATATATATGTAAGTATTTTTAATAAATTGAAAATATTATTATCATTGTTATTATTGTTATTTATTTATCTATCTATCTATATTATATGTTAAGAACGTAGATCATTTTATAATTACGCATTATTAAATTATTATAATGTACTTACTTTTCGTATAATTTTTTTTTACTTGTTTCATTCAATTTTTATTTATTTATTATGTTTTCTCAAATTTAACTTATTATATTTCTTAGTCTACTCTTTCAAATTTAGTTTATTTTATTTATCTATCTCTTTGCTAGCTTAATCAATTTTATATTTAAAATTAATTTATTTATATTATTATGCATACACGTTGAATAAGTCTCTGATCACTAAAACTACATAGTACTGATTTATTATTGTCGACATTTGGTGGATTTATACAAATATTCTTTTTCAATTTAATAATAACAAATTCACCTTTTTCTTTCTTTTTCTAATTATTATATTTTTTATAAGTATGAGATATATATCTAAATAAACAAATTTACCCTGAAATTAATGTAAAATGGACAACTAATTTTAATTTTATATTATACAAATTTAATCACATGTGCTGTCATTACTAGTTATATATTATTGCAAAGATCCAATTTTTGGTTGCACAATATGTGCTTACCAAATATAGCATTCGTATCCTTTTATTCTAGATCCTTGGCGTCAAAACTTCAGAGTCACACATGCAACAAACTATTTCTTGATTTTTTATTTTTCTCCTTCATTCTTTATATATTTTGTCATCATTTTCATGTTATTTTTTGTTATTTATTTTTCCTTAAACTCTTTCCTCTCGTTTATAAATTTTTATTGCATTTTAAGTTTTTAATAATTGATTTTTATTATTAAAATATAATAATATTTACTTTATTATTATCATTATCACATATTTAAAACATGAGATTTTTTGTTATATGATAAATTATGAAAAATAAAATATACATACAATATAGTTTTATGTATGCATGGAAAAAGCTTTATTATAATCTTATATACATTTGCAGTATAATTTTCTCAGTAACATCATCATAGCCCACCTCTTTTCCACAGGAATTTTGCACCAAATTCTCACCATTCTTAGGCTGTCACACACTCACACAAACCCTCCCAGTGATTGCTTCCGCGAATTCCAGAGGGTTCGTGTACTTTGCAATTTGCATTGAGCTTGTTGGATATGGTTAGGTGGGAATGTATTGAGAGTGAAAATAATTATACCTAAAAGAATATTGATTATCAACAATATAGAAATAATTATTCACTTTTAGTATCTTCCTTTATGTTACTAATTTTTTAAGAATAAATTTACATTTTTATTTAACGAAATTACTCTTTTAAAATATAGAATGATTGTATAATATGTAATTATTAAAATATATTTAATTATTTATATATTCTTTTTCATTGTATTCTTACAATTTTTATTTATTTTATTTCTATTTCTCAAATTTTTTTTATCATCTTATGAATTACGTGAATGGTATATAATTTATATTTAAAAAATTATTATTATTTTATTTGTATGCATGTATTTCGAGTGTCCTTAAATTTATTATATTTTTTTAATTGATATCCTCGTTCAATTTTAATTTATTCTATATTTTTTTATTTTAAATTTCATTCTTTACTTTTAATTTCATAAATAGTGTGAAATAGTGTTTATATAATCGAGTACATATTTATCTTTTATAAAAAAAATTATACCAACATAAAAAACTATATTTATCGTGAATATTATTTTCTTTACAATATTTTTTCTATCTTTTTTTTTTTAGCAACACAATTATTACATCCTTATTCGTCGTTTTACATTGACTTCTATGTTAAAAATTGAAACTTTATACTATAAGAAGAAATGATAATGCTTTTGGTTTAATAAACAAATAATTTTTTGTGTGTAAGTCTTTTTTAATTTTTGTATTTTGTTTTCAACCGATTTAAATGTTAAAAAATATAAGTTTTAATTTAATATTTAATACACAATTGTATAAAATATTATCATTTAAGGATAATTTTATTATACATTTCATACATTTATTAATATGTTAATGTATTTAATTAGTAGATAATTTTCTTGCAGTTACAAAAATGTAATAGTCAATTTCACAATTTTACATAATTTATTTAACAATAATTCATAAATTACTTAAATTAGATAAAAAAATCTAACATTAAATTAAAAATAAATTAATATTCATCACAAAGAAAATAAATTAATAAAAAAAATACTCATATAGCTTATAAATTTAAATCACGTGCTAATTTAATTATAATGTAACGATAAAATTTGTACCGTTGAATTAATTGTTGTAATCTAAAGGAAGAGATTAAATTAGCCCTACCTCATCCCTTTCAATGCCCCAAACCCTACACCGCTTTCTGAAACTCGTTTCTTTCATCCCTGAAATTCACTCACTGCTTTGCCATTCGCGATACAGTGATTGTTGGCCCGCGAACGCTCGTTGTTGCTATGCATCTTGGCTTTAGAATGTGGGCATCATCCGCAAGGTTTGTGGGGAATTTTATTTTTTGTCGTTCTTCTTTTGGGAGTTCCTATATCTATATATATATGCACACACACGCACATGTATATATATAAGAGGTTAAGAATTAAGTGTTCTTTGTTTGTGCGTGACTGTCATTTTGAAGTATGGTTATTTTTATTTGACTTTGGATCATTTAAAATCATTCTACATCTTATTCGGGTGATAGATTATTTTCAAATAGCTCTTATACCTGTTTCTGCATTGTAGTCTTTGAAAGGATGCTTATGTTTTCTAGACTTGGTTTTATATGTTGCATCTATATCTCGATAGTAGAGATCAGAGTCGGATTGCTAGTCATGCTTGTTCCTTTCCATTTGCTTATTGGTTTCAAACGGTCTTTAAGTCATCAAAGCATTGGTTTGGAAACACTGAAATCATTAGGCCTACTTCTCATTGATGTTTTCTAACTTCAATCCACACGTTTTATCATTCTTTATCATATTTCTGTAGACCAAGTCATGGTTAAACAATACATGTAATTAGGGAACAACGAACATTCTATGCGGTAGGGTATTACCGACTTAGTTGTGGGTGCGTTGATTGCTTCTTGCGTTTGGTAGTCCAAAAATGCTTTACAAGCTTTCCCCTAATCTGATGATCCATGTCAGGTTACCTACTATGGCATTTTGGCAAACATCATTGAAATATAGCATGCTCACAATATAAAACTTAGACTATTTAAGGGTGATTGAGTCAATCATGATAAAAGAAAAAAAAGATTAAATAGAAGATGTTTATCAGTTTAAGTTGATGAACTTTAATAGATTGATTTATAAGAATAATCTTTCCAGCAATGAGCCCTTTATTGTATCAAACCAAGTGGAACAAGCAAGGTACAGTAATGACCCCTAGCTTGAAACTGGAGCATGACAATAACAATGTTTAAATAAGATTATTTTGATGTATATTCAAATAAAGTAGAGCTCTATGGTAACCAAGTTATGAATGAAAACATTCTGCTCAATATTGACCATGCAAATTGAATTCAAGATAGGGATGAAGGAACTTTAGTCGATGCAAATGCTATTAAATAGTATAAGGATATAGATAATTATAACAAAGTGGACTTAAGTTTTAGCAGATATTTTAACATATAAATTAAGTTTTTGTGCTAGTGATGAAATGTTTTATTTGAACTTTTAATGCTATTATTCAGACATGAAGTGAAATATTTTTTGTATTATACTACATTAGTTAACTTTATGTATATTGCATTTGTATTTTGTATTTGTATATCCATAGTATCTGTTAGTCAGGTGTAACAATGGGTAGATCAAGAAAGCATCCATAAGGTACAATGATTGGTGACAGATTGTTAACATTGCTCGGTCAAATGATATAAATAATAATGAATAACTAGTTAAGTATATAATAATGAATCATCCACAACATTCATTCAATCTAATTCTCAAGTCAATGTAACTTCCCAAACAGAGTGATTCCCATGTGTCTCTACTAGTAACAATTATATTAGTTATCATTTTTAAATATACAATTATTTATTCATATTGAACATCTTATTGATATTATTAATAATATTATGCTTTGTTTCGTAGGATTGCATAAGAGTGAAGGTAGAGGTACCTCACATTTACTACCCAAGTAGAACAGTGATAGACCATTAGATGTAGAATTAAATGAACTTAATTTGATTATTGGCAAGGAGCATGCACAATTCAACATTTCGTTGTGGTTCTTGCAAAGATAGGGTAACAACTACCTTTAAACTATAAAAGTGGTTGCATATGTCAAAGTCCAGGCCTGAAGATGTTTGGAAAGAAGTTAAAATAATAAATCCTTGTGTAATTAGTATGATGAGCTTTATAATTTATTATTTTCTTCTTATTGAATTTAATATCATGTCTGTGCGAGCAAACACAAATTGACGTCTTGAGGCAAAAAAACATGCATTGACAAACTTGAATTCTCTATAGAGATGTTGAAATAATGAAGTTAAGACTAAGAATTACGAGTCATATAAAGATTATTAAAAGCATCTTGCAACTGTGCCAAATGACCAATTAGAACCTCAAAAATGGTTTGCACTTATGGAGTATTGAAATAGAGCAAATGTGAAGGTAAATAGAAAAGTGATAAAAAAAAATTTTAAATTAAATAATTTATATAGTTTGGTAATATTGTTTAAATAATTTAAGATTTTATATTCAATACAGAAATTATAAAACAATGTTGACAATAAAAGGATTAAAAATCATTCTCATGTGATAGGTAAAATATCATTTCCTATGCTAATAGAGGAGGTATATACTAATTTATAAAACATTAGCAAAAGTTCTATGTGAATTATATTTTCTCCTTTAATATATTGATTTACACTCTCAACTTAAGAAATGTGGCATGTATGATCTCATCAAAATAGATTTATGGTTAGAGTTTCCATCTAGAGGGAAAGGAAAAATGCGGACCAAGAAACAACTCATCTATACGTAATTTTTAAAATATTTTTTGTATAAATTTAAATTTAAATTGATTTTTAAAATATATACTTGGTCTTATTACTTGATGGAATAAAATGAATTAGAACAAGAAGCAAAATTAATAGTTAAAGTTGAGAGGACCAAGACATTGAAAGATGATTCATTTAAAAATGCCTTCAGAACTGATGGGCATAAACTTGTGAAGTGTATGAATAAACAGAGTTCTAAGCAAACAAGTAGAAGAAGCAAATTTAAGTTGATGTGCAATCTGAGTAACGAACTAAGATGCAAGCTAAGTTAATGGCTCATATGCAAATAGAGGTTAAGAAACAATTGGAAACTATTATGAGTTTATTAGGTTCCTATGTTATGAAAGCATTTCAAGCAGTATATGGCTCTTCTAATATTAATTCGACATCAACTCAATGTGAAAGATCAAGTCTTAACAAATGATTGCATATTCAAATTTCATTCAAATTTTAAATTATTTTTAGATTTTAGAAAGGAACAAAAAATTAATTAATAATAAATTTTAATGTAGGCTATATCTAGATTTAGCGATCATCTAGAACATAGAAATAATGTTAACTTTAAACCTGATCACAACACACAAGGTGATTAGGTAATATTAGAAAACCCTTTTCTTGTTGCCCTTTTCATGTTAGTTCTCTATGGGTTATGTGTTCGTATGTTTTTATCTCTTTTTTCCACTAATCTGTCTAGTTGACGTGGCAAGAAAAATAATGTTTTTCATTGGCTGATCTAAGTGAGCTAATTAGTTTGCTCTTGGTTTCAAAAATAGTTAAATTTGTGCTTTTGTGAACCCTTTTGTTTGATGCACTTGTTTCAACTAAATGTTGTCTGGAAATTAATTTTTGAAATTTTGGTTTGCCAATTTTTGGTGTTCAGTTTTGTTTCTCATCTTCACTATAATTGTTGTGATAACTTAAATTATTTTTAAACTTGGGCAATCTTTTGCAAGCAGCTCGTTTTAAAATCAACATGTTGATTGTTTGCTTCAGATTGGTGGATGATTGATATTGGATACTTGATTGAGAGTGGCCTCTCGTGTAACGCTTCTAAACGTTATTTTACAGTGAACAACAAATTCATTAGATAGAAACTATATATTGATTACAGTTACAGTGAACAATTATAATATTCAATTTAATTATTGTTTTTTCTTTTGCAGATGAATGGGGGTGTAAATATATTTGAGCATTCAATTTACTATGGTTTGAAGACTTGGTGGAATTACTTTCTATGTCGATACTATTCTGTAATTTATATAATTTTTTAGATACTTGTCCTTATTCGACAGATTTGTTATACTTTATTCTAACTTCATTTGTAATGTTTATTACTAAGAATGTTCAAATTCGATGTTTAGATGCACGGTTTGGTTAATATTGAATATGTTATTGAATTATTTCTTGTTGAATGTGTTAAATAACTCAGACCCAATGAATTGAATATATTTATAATGTCTTTAATTGGGTTAATATCATAGAATAAAGCAAGCTATTTTAAAAAATATAATTTAGTATTAACTACTACTTTAAACCGTAGACAAAATATTATCTAATATTAAATACGTTATACTCTTAAACTCTAATGAAAAAATTAATTAGTATTGTCTATGCAACTGTATTATATGTAAAAACTTAAAAGTGGCACTAAAAATTATAAGCAATATGCAAAATTTTTGTCTACATTTTGGTGCAAGTGAAGGCACTATACAATTATTGTCTACACTTTAGTATTATCATAGTTAATATATATATTATTGCGTATAATTTTACTATGGTAAATAATAAATCAACATTTTTTGTATTAATAGTACAAAACATAGTTAAATTAAGCAAAGCTGTCGTCATTATAATACCTATGCATTGGATATCATAGACAATTTTTTAACCACATTTGGCCATTTTACAAGTGCAAAATCGTCGCAAAAATTTTAATGCATGTGTTTTGCATCTTTTCACTACACTTTTATCTGCGAGAAGAACAACTTTTTTTCTTGTAGTGGTTTTTGTAAAATTTTACTGATTCTTGTAAATTTTATGCAAATTTCATGCTTCTCTTACTTTTTTGTTATGTTGAAAAATAATTAGACCAATTTGGACTGTGCTTCATTGCGCTTTTTGGTTGGAGACGATCAAATTGGATTAATCAGTAGAAGATATACAGCTGATAATTGCTTGCTTATTTTTTTGATAGAAGTTGATATTAATTGCATAATTTAAATTATTATGACGTGTTTATCTTAATATTTTATATTTTTCTTTGTCTATTGACTTTTAAAATAATTTTTGACTAGGAGAAAGTGCAGAAACAATAACGCTATGTTTGGGAGAGCGGTTTTAGTGGGGAATGATGTTATGTGGGAATTTTATTAGAATGAATAATATGTTTGATTGTAAAATTTTGATGGAATGAAAATATTAATTTATTTGAATATATGAATAAAATATATAAAAATAATTGGATAATGCAATAGTATATGATTAATTTATAGGGTATAAATAAATATAAATATAAATATATACTTGATGTATATAGGTATTGATTTGACTGTGAATAAATGTAATGATTAAAAATAATTAGTTAGTTATACGGAATTTAATTTTAGATAAAAATTTCGTATGTTTGAAGATGCGAGGGAATTGAAAGTTAGGTACCAAACATAGCCTTTAATATTTTATATGTTTTCTTTACCTGTTGACTTTTTATATAATCTTTGGCGCAGTGAAAGACAGAAACAATAACAATGTTACATGAATAAGTTCAAAAAAATGGTGATTCAATCACGTTTAACCCTCAAAGACACATCAGACATGAGTTACTGTACAAGAATTCACACAAATCCACAAGTAATTCAAGGAGGAAAATTTCTCAAATTCAAATATATATGAAAGACTTGATCACAATGTTTCTATGGTATTTTCTATTTAAAGGTTTAGACACTCTTAAAGAAATGAAATTTCAATTGGAAAAGACATAAAAACAAACCCTAACTTTTAAACGATATCAAAACTAAATAATAACAATACCTAATGGAAAAATCTTATCTAAACTGGTAAAATAATATCCCAAAGAATTTTAACATAAAAAACATTGAATTTCATTTCCGCATCAATCTTGTACTTTTTCGCATATTTTCTGTATCTTTCAATTCGCCCCTTTTATCTTTCTTTTATTTTTTTCTAAATTCTCATATATTTTAAAATTTAAAATAATTTTAATCTATTTTAGTTTGTAATAATGAATAAAATTCTATAATTTATAAGATATTTTGTACTTTATTTATTACTACTTTTTATTCGAGGTCTTTATGTAACATATTCACTGAAAAGACCGTACATATTGTATACTTTTTGTCTCTTTCCGAAATCCAAATTGAACTTTCAGCAATTTTATCGGGCCCACAAGAAGGACATTGGGTTGAACAAATTACCCATTTTTTTTCCTTCTAACAATTGTACGGAAATTTTGAAAATAGAAAAATTAGTATGAAAGTTTAAAAAGAATATAAAAATAGAATAGAGAAATAAATAAAAAAATATTTATTTTAATGATTAGTATAGTTAAAAAAATTAATTTTAGGGGTTGCCAATTTGCAACGAAACGGAGTTTCTTAGTAGGGTATTTAGAAACTGATCCCCATTTCTTGGCTTATCTCCCACAAATTCTCTATCAATACACCCTTCATATTTTATTAGAAATTTCTCTAAAATTCAACTTGAGAGAAGCAAATCAACGACATAACAAAGTAAAAAAAATACTTTAATGCGCAGTGCTGAAAAGAATTTGGCCTAACCACACTATATTTGGAGAGGAATTTTCCATTATTCTTCAAATAATAATGCTA
Source organism: Avicennia marina (assembly GCA_019155195.1). Taxonomy (NCBI): domain Eukaryota; kingdom Viridiplantae; phylum Streptophyta; class Magnoliopsida; order Lamiales; family Acanthaceae; genus Avicennia; species Avicennia marina. The sequence goes on along the minus strand of CM032781.1, from coordinate 2,843,862 downwards.
CTTTAAACACACTCATTTCCTAAGGAACTGCTGCCATGAACATTGAATGAAGCATTCAGCATTCAAAGGCAAATCAGTGCAGTTATACTTCGCATAATTTTTTTCCTTTTCTGTGCTTTCCTACGCGTCGCGCATGCAGATGAAGCGGCGATGTCTTCGCCAGATATTTTCTTAATTTCATTCAATCCCGTGGGAAAAAGTTCAGGAAATAATTCATCCCACTTATTGACGTCCTTCCAAAACAAATTCCCAGGCATATTCTGGTATTTATATTCCACCCATGTCCGGGACTTGACTAACCAAAGAGACATTCTCGTCTTCCTCAACTCAACAGTTTTCGGGCTTCTATGCTTTTCTAAGTGCTTGTTGTGATAGGGACCCTTCGCCATCGTTTCTGTCGCCTTTCACTTAAGGATATTGCAGGAGCCCATATTGTATCTTATTCTTTTCTTTCTGTTTTTTTCATATATTTGTAATAGCACACGCCATAAAAGAAAGGGGTAAAGAAAATTAGTCGTGGAATCTTTAAAAGTTCTGTTGCTTTTCCTGGAATAGTACCTGGGCGTCTATGGATACACTTCTGAATGCTCAAGCTCTGCCCTTGGGTGCTCAAATAGGAGGGCCTGCGGTTGCCCTTGGCGGGATTACTTTGTTTTTCGTTAGGGAATATGTGAAGAATCAAAAGAAGAGATCTTCCGGCTTCCCTCCTCCGCCAGGTGTTCTTTTTGCCGTTTTTTGATCTTCAATTATTCAACTACATTAGTAGCGTAGAGTTCTAACAGCTATTTGTGCGTGGAGACCGAAGATTAATAGCATTGCTACTGGATTTGGTTTAATCACTCAAATAAGCCTTCAGTTTTTCTTTTCTTTTTGGTAAATTTATACCTGTTTATGAAAATTGTTCTTCTTTGAATACTGTTGATCCGTCTCAAGATGCTAGAATTCCCAGGTCATATCTGGGATCATTGAACTTAATTAATCTTGTGTGAGTGGGTATTTGATGGTGAAAAACTCTTGGCGGTTTTTTTAAGTGGATACATAAATACTTGGGAAATTAGAGAATGGTGGTTTGACTGCAGAGGTACCAGGGTTACCAGTGATTGGAAATTTGCTCCAACTAAAGGAGAAGAAACCCCACAAGACTTTCGCCAAATGGGCTGAGAAATATGGTCCCATATACTCTATAAAGACTGGCTCCAACGCTATGGTTGTGCTTAACACTGCCGATGTGGCCAAGGAGGTACATATCCTTTTCCCTTGACACACAGATTGCGGGTTGCTTATGTTTTGCAGGACATATGTTTGTCGGTGATTTTGTCAACGGCGAATTCCCAGTGGCTTCACAATTTTTCCTTGAGCAGTTCATTGCTAAGGACTAAGCAATGTGAAAATGAACTTATCAGCAGCTAAATTATGCCATTTTCATAATTTCCATTAATACGTTGGCGTGCTTTGTTTTGCATAGGCTATGGTAACGAAATACTCATCTATCTCAACAAGAAAGCTATCAAATGCCTTGAAGATCCTGACTTCGGATAAAAGTATTGTTGCAATGAGTGATTATAACGACTTTTATAAGGCAGCAAAACGTAATTTGCTTACAAGTACTCTTGGACCTAATGCTCAGGTTTGTGCTGCTAAACATGGCCATTTTTTTTCCACTATAAATATGTTTTTTTTGGTAGAGAAGATTGGCACTAATTTTGATGCTTATTACAGAAACGGCATCACATTCACAGGGATGCCATGATAAATAACATCTGTGAGCAAATGCATGCTCATGTAGAAAGGTATCCTTCTGAAGCTGTCAACTTCCGAAAAATATTTCAGTCTGAACTATTCGGATTATCGTTGAAACAAGTGAGTTTGTCTACTTCCAGCATCATTTTTTTTTTTCTCATATTCATTTTCTTACCAAAACTTGAAGCATAACGAACCCATTCTTTGCTACACAGGCTATTGGAGAGGACGTGAAATCCGTTTACGTGAAGGAACTTGGCACGACTCTGTCAAGGCAGGAGATATTCGAAATATTAGTATTGGACCCAATGGAAGGTGCCATTGAGGTGGATTGGAGAGATTTTTTCCCATATCTCAAATGGATTCCTAACAAGAGCTTCGAAACCAAAATTCAGCAGATGTATTTCCGCAGGGAAGCTGTGATGAGGGCACTTATGGAGCAGCAGAAAAAACGTATTGCTTCTGGCAAGGTATTCTCTCTTCTTTGAAGTTCACTCAGTTATGCCCATCTAATTCACTTTCTGCCCTGGTATTTATCTTGAAGTTTATTACAGGAAATCAACAGTTATTTTGACTATCTGTTGTCTGAAGCAAACACATTATCAGAACAGCAAATGCTGATGCTTCTGTGGGAAGCCATTATTGAAGCATCAGATACTACATTAGTCACCGCCGAGTGGGCGATGTATGAACTTTCTAAAGATTCGGAGAGACAGGTGATTCTTGTTGCTTGACACCTCAAATATGACCTATTATTTGTCAGTTACTTTACCCTTGGTAATATCTTTTTCTTGTTTTGAAACAGAACTGTTTGTTGAAGGAAATTAAAAATGTCTGTGGATTTGACAAACTTACGGAGGACAAATTGTACCAACTTCGGTACTTGTCTGCGGTTTTCCATGAAACACTGAGAAAGCACAGTCCAGTTCCCATTGTCCCTTTACGATATGTGCATGAAGATGCGCAATTAGGAGGATATCATATCCCTGAAGGCACTGAGGTCATCACCGTTGCCCTAACTGATAACTTGGCTTCGTTTTAAGATAAAGATTGCGATGATGAATTGCTTTATGCAGATTGCTATAAATATATATGGATGCAACATGGACCAGAAAGTGTGGGATAGTCCAGAAGAATGGAAGCCCGAGAGGTTTCTCTATGAAAATGGCGATACAATGGAGCTGCAGAAGACCATGGCCTTTGGTGGGGGGAAGAGGGTGTGTGCAGGAGCTCTCCAAGCGATGCTAATTACTTGTGTGGCAATTGGGAGACTTGTGCAGGAGTTTGAATGGAGACTGAAGGATGGAGAAGAAGCCAAAGTCGATACGTTGGGGCTAACTACTCATAAGCTTCATCCTTTGCTAGCCATCATAAAGCCAAGAAATTGAGCGGCAAATTTTTCTTGTAGCCATCATAAAATTTGAGCTTGTCTGTGCAGTCAATCGATCTGCTCCATGCAGTCTTACCGCATTTTAGTCTGTAGTTTGAGAGTTACTTGTCTTGTGTGTCCTGTGTTCCATCTTTGCCTGCGTTCTTACAGCGTGATTATGATGATAAGTGAGCCGCCTATTGAACTGCGAGTAAGATAGATTAATGCTTGTTTACTTTGAAGAGTTGTAACAGAAAACTAGGAAAATGTTGGATTCTTTCTGTGAGGATAGAAGAGTGATTTATGTTGCCATCGGACAACTATTTATGAGGAAAATATAGTGAAAATAAATCAACATTTGATGTTTGTATGGTATATGTATAAGTTTATTTCTAAATTATTTTACACCATCTCTAAACCCATGAAGCTTGTTGCCAAAATTTGAAAAAAAAAATTATATTCATCCTGAATATCCTAAATCCTCAAACCAAATATTGCTTTAGTTGTAACCACTATACTCTTGTTTCTTCTAGTTTATTAAGTTTATAATTTTTCAAAAAATTAACTTTTGTTAAAAAAAAAAAAAAAAAGTGTGTGTGTGTGTGTGTGTATCCATCCAATTGCTAATTATAGCCCCAGCAGAAACACATCCACTGATAAAGCGAAATGAAGGAAGAAGAAATTCGACAAGAACAGAGCCAAGAGCAGACGGATGAGAGCAAAAGAAAAGGACAGGAAACGACGTGGTTGCCTGCAATGAAAGCATATGCATTGGTCCACGCGAGGAGGGACACGCCAGCCACTCTCACTCACCAAATCATCTCATCTTCTTTCCATGCAACTCTCAGATTAAATAAATAAATAACTTTTTTTTTTATTCATATATCCCATCAACCCCACGATTGTGAAACTCGACTTTGACATCCACCTCCCGAGTTCACATCAATTTTACTGTTCAAGTGTTGACCGAACTTGCCACGGTTTGGCTGTCGGGAATGCGCATCCGCATTCGTGTCCCATTGAAGGCAGAAGAAACAATAAGCCGCCCATCTCATGCGTTAACATTTGACTAATGCGGCTGCCCAATTAATGTTACTCTCACCCCTGTCACTGAATCAGTTATCTACTCAATAATTTAAAATATGAAAAACAATGGATGTTTTCGAGCCAATTTAAAAATTACAATCCAATAAATATACGGAGGACCCCAGCCAAGAATTCATAGCCACTGGACCCGATTCTCATCCAAATCCTTTCAGTCTACGTGAGAGAAGAGAATTTGCAACGTAGTTGAGTGAAATATTGTATCGTTAGAGAAGACGGGATACTGGGTTTTTTTAATTATTTATATTAATTTTTTAAAATATCTAAATTTTAAAATAGTTGTTGAATTTGACTTAATTTCGAGGAATAATTCCATAATTTCATCCTAAGAAATTGAAAAAAAAAAAAAAGTATAAAAAAATAAAAAAAGGTACATGCTTCCGTGAATTCAAATCACGACATTCTGTGGTGCCTTTGTTCAGGTTGAGTTTTTTTTATTATTTATTTCAAATTTTTATTTTATTTTTTAAATATATTTATTTTAAAATTATCTATTAAATTAAACATTTAAAAATAGAAAAAAAATATAATTATTATATAACAAAAAATATACAAACAACATAACAAAGAACAAACATTGACATATGGTAATACATATATATGTGAAATATTGCGTAAATATATTAAATAAAAAATAACGAAATTACTTGAATGCGAAACTTTTTTATGATCATACAGTGATTAATTCTATTTTTCTCAACAATTTTAATTTCTATATCAAACAACCAAATCATAAAAATTAAAATTTATCAATTTATTATTCACAATTATTATACTTTAATAGAATAATTAATAAAAAAATTTATATAATAATTTTAATTAAATTTATCCAACATAAACTTTCACATATCGATAATAAATTATATTTATTTATATATTTTTTGTTACATGACAAATTATATTTATCACGGATAAACAAAAATAGAGAAGTAATTTTTATTTTTTTTGTCAATTCCGGTATTCCAAATCATGAAAATCCAATTCTTTGATTTGGAATCACAAGATAGGATTAATTTCTTGAATAATTTTAAAATATAGATATTTTAAAATATTTATATTTTTAGATTAAACAGTTAAAAAAAACCCGGGATAATGTGCTTAATGTCCTATGTACGTTGATTGTTTATTCTTAAAATATCCCGACAAGTACTGAATATTTATTTATTCCTTGTACTCATCAAAACATAACCACTCAAAATTGGTGCTGCGGCGACGTGAATGTGGCGACAACCATGGCACTGTCTGCGACATGAGCAGAATCGACTGACGATTACTTTTTAGTGAACTTGTATTGGTTCTGAGTGTATGCCAGTAATTGTGCACAAATTATATGTGCATCCAAATTAAATGAAAACTCATTTATTGATATGATTGATAAAATTTTTATAGTAATTTAAGATACATGACGTACAAATATAATTGAAGTTATTTCCATCTAAACTTTGACGTAGATATACAAAGTTTATATCATAGTTTTCTTTGTTTAAATACAAATACAATCTTGCACTAGAAATATCATTTTGTGTTTTAATTACATGTGAATATGTGGAAAATAAATAACTTCCATGAGTTGATAATTACAAATGAATTTAAAAAAATACTAAAGTAAAAATAATTAACTTTCTATACAAATTTGAAAAGAAATATAATGACTCAGTTGGTATTAGTTAAATTAGTAGATGAGTTTATTGAATAAAATGTCAAAAGGCCAAAAGTTAGTTATTATAACTTATAAGGGATTTGACTTTTATACACACAGACACCGTATATTCAGAGTTTCACGTTTACATAGTTACACTAAATAGATTTATACAAATATTCTTGTTATTATTCATTTGCTATTGTTTTGCATTTTTCTTTTGTTATTATTTTTACTTTTTTTTTTTTTTAATTATAATGTCTTCTACACAAGTATACAATCCGTGTTTAAATAAAAATATATATATGCTGAAAATAAAACTAATAAATATTTATTTTTTATTAAAAAATAAATATTTATATTGTATATGAACAATTTGTTTCTTACATGATTACACCAAGTATATTTATTTATATAGTCTTCTTCAACTTAAAAAAGATAAAATTATCTTTTTTATATTTATTTATTTTTTAATTTATAATTTTCCGCATATGCACAAATTAAATATTTAAATAAACTAATACATACTACATATAAAATAAATTAAATAATAATTTATTAATTTTACATTATAAAAATTTAGTCACACACATAGAGTATGGAGAAGATACTATTAGAGATATATATATATATATATATATATAGTGTGTGTGTGTGTGTGTGTTCGTGTCCGTGCCTGTGTATTTATCTCTACTACATTATAATTTCAACAAGAATATTTGATTGCACTACATAATTGGTCTTATCTTATATTATTTTATCTTTACTATCATTTTTTCTTCTCTCTTAACTTATTGCTTTTGTTTGTGTTTTCTCTCAATATTCTCTTTTTAAATTCTTTTAATTTTTCCCATCTATTTTTTCTATTCTACATATTAAAGATACATGTCACTTTTTTGTTACAACACTAAATTACAATAATACTCTTATTTCTTTATATATTTTTCTTTTCAATTTCTTTTCCTAAATTTGAACTTAATTCATTCCATTCCCTCATTTTTCACTTAACTTTATTTGGTTTCCTCTATCAAATTTAAATTATTCTATTTATTTTTCAAAACATTTTCTCTTATTTTGTGAATGGCATAAAATTTACATTTAGAATTACTAATTTATTTACATAATTATACACAAGTATCAAACGTGCATTTAATCACTAATACTGTATATTATTAAGTTAATAGATTTCCTCCCAAAGTTTCCTTATTTTTCTTTTAATTTCAAATTCTTTTGGCCATTCTCTACCTTATTATTTTAAAAAAATTTATTCTTTTATTTTAAATAAAATTTTATTGTTTAAAATGCACCAACTTTATAATTTATAAATATTTTTGTACAGATGTGTAATTTTTACTAGTATACATTTAATTGGATGTCAGATGATTTGTTAGCTCGACCTCTTGCCATATTTAAACTAAATGTGAATTTCACCTTTTCCATAAAATATCTTTAATAATATACCGGGAATGAAATGCAATGGTCACATGTAAATTGCTGTAATTATGAACAAAAATATGTAAGTAATAAATATACGGTTCACTCTTCAATTCATCCAGACCATTTCCAGGAAAGTCGGCCCCTTTAAGGTTTTTGATTTAGGTGACTGACACCCATATTATATAATTCAAAGGCAATTATTATTATTATTACTATTTTAGCAGAAATTCTATCAAATTTATTGAATTAAAAATTTTGTTATTCCACAATTATTTTAATTTTGTAATCAACACAATTTGTGTCGAACTTATGTCAAACTTACTAAATATTTCAAGTTTTTATTTTCTGTCTAAGAAGTAAATGAATAAAAAATAACTTACTAGTCCTACTGAGATTAAGGATAATTTCTTATCCTTATTTTGTATTGCCTTATAACTGTTAGAAATATATTTATTTAGACACAGGCACGCACTTCTTACATGGCTCCAAGTGTAATATATTATGAATCGGAACCCTTCCTGTATAATTAATACAATTGGGCCTTATTTAGTACCCAACGACTTAGGCTCAATTTATTGTTTAGGAGAAAGGAAATCAAATATTATTAGAAAAAATAAAAAGGAAAAAGGAAGCTTAAAAAATTGGGGAGGAAATTCATAAATATATATAACGTGACCAATTATTTTTTTCAAAATTTCAAACGAGAATCAAATAGTGGAGAAAAAATTCTGAAAAAAAAAAAAAAAACCCTTTTTCCTTCCTTCACTCAAAAACAAATCAAACATTAGGAATTTCAAAATAAGAAAGAAGGCAATAGGCAATTCATTGGAATAAGCCAAAATCGTCAAACATGTAATGCTATTACCATATTATAATGGGGGAGAAATAACAAAGGATAACCACATATAAATCACTATTATAAAGCCATTAATCGAAAAACACAAGAGCAATCAACGTCCCATGTGCTTTTCAGTGATCTGGAAGGCCATAGTCTATGAATCAGCCTCTGTGTCGTTTTCGCTTGTTTCCAAAGGAGTAAAAATTAAAATAGAAAGGAAAGCCTAAATTAATCATGTTTTATTTATTTATTTTATTATTTCACTTAAGGGAATAGTGTGATAAGAATTATTTAATCAATATAAATGAACTAAAAATCATGCATTGTATAATTATCGTTCACTACAGCACTCTTAGGGTGTGTAGCTATTTCCCAACATCTTAATAGGTATGGAATTTAAAGTTTTTAATAGATCATTTTAACCCAAGTATTTAAATGGCCTTTTAAGACCTCAGAAAGATTACTTACAAAAAAAATCTTATCAGCCAAATTCAATGATTGATTCAAGTATTGACAATAAGGTTCCAAGCCATAATAAACTTGCAACAAACAATTAATTACACGATAAGATACAAATACATAATAAATACAATAACTCTTACATGTAAGCTAGTCATGTCTTGTGGCATACGTCCAAACGATCTCTATGTGTACCTGGAATAAAAAAATAAAAAAAAAAATCTACCTGCGTTAATAAACTTTAGTTTAATGAATACTGCAGGAAAAAAAAATTGATAATATTAAAATAGGGATGATGGTAACTTAGGCTATGTTTGTTTTACATTTTTCTATCTAATAAAATATACACTCCAAACAAAGTAACATTTAAAAATAACTATTTTCCCGTCTTATTTTTATAACATTCTTATTTTTTCACATTTTAAATATATATTATATTTATTCCATCAAAATCCATTAAAAAACGTACAAACTTGACTTGCGATCGTAGCAGCAACGAAGTGAAACGTGAAAGAGACCTGACTGGGAATTTGAGGCCGACTGGCGAGCTGAGGACCTGAGGCTGCTGGTTTGCTAAGAGTCTATTCTATTAAAAAAATGCATTTTGGGTATATACGTTGGGTATTTAATTGTGACAAATATCACAATTATATATTAAAAAACAAAGTCAAATGTTAATTAAATATTAAAATTATAATATTTGTTATAATTTTATTATTTAGTATGGTTATTTAAGATGCGCACAACTCAATAAAGCTAGCTATAGGCTGAGAATGGACAGAGGTTTATTGCTCATTTTTCAAGTTTCATTTTTATGTTTTTTCAAAAATATAATTTATTTCGATTATATCTCTAAAATTTTTTTTACTTTTGTCTATATATTATTTATCTCAATTGTTCCAACGCTAATCAGTCGAGTGCTAAATCTCTCCATCCCAGACACCCTATCTTTTCTCCCATTTCTCCTTGCGCACTCTCTCCTCCTCGTTGTCTCAACGTAATATATGTATTATTATATATAATATATATAAAATTATTGTGTGTATATGTTTTATCACATCAATATAAATTTTTATTAATCATTATCTGTGACATCTTCACATTTATTACCTTATTTTTCAAACATCATCTATTTACATCTAATATTTTATTTTTTATATCCCATCTCTTTAAAATGTATTATCACACTTTTTTTAACTTTATTTCAAGAATATTTTGTCCAAGAACACAACCTTAAGAATTCAGTACACGTCTGATTTCTGATGGTAAGTTGCCACGCAACCACCTGCACCGCCACCTGACGCTTGTATGATAATCTGAATTTCTTTGCCACCAGGCCCACCACCGATTTATCCTTTTTCTGTCTGGGCTGCTGCCAGTGTGACTACAATCATAGCACCTAATTTTAGGTTTATTTGTTATTATTTTTATGTATGTATTTTGATCTTTATTTTTTTTAATTATACAAAAATTAAAAATATAATAATTAAAGTATACTTTTTTCAAATAAGAATAAACACACACACACACACACCTTTTTTTTACATATTTAAAAACTATAAATATAGACAAATAAGTAGACTTAAATTCCGAAATAAAATATTCATATATATACATATAAATTGTTAAGTGAAATTATACATTCAATTTTCATTAATTTGATTATGTAATTTTAAATATATTACAATATCTCGAATATTAGTATAAGAGTATATTTCTTAAAAAATTACTGATTTTTAATATAAGTAAAAGTCACTTTCCTTTTTTGTTGCACTTATCGTCTTTTAAAATTTAAATTTAATTATTAAAGGATTAAGACTACAACTCATTCTTTTAAAGCTCAAAATCAAATTAATTTTTAGGTTGTAGAGGCATTTGACTGAGTTTACAAACTTTTTCAAATATTTGATAAAATATATGAAAGTATTTGGTAAGATATTTAAATGCATAAGATCAATTTCTGATAATATTGTTTCGAAGATCTTTCAGTAAATGAATTTTCATGAATATATTTCTGCACGAATATTTTATAAATAATGTAAAAATATTAAGTACGCATATTTATTTTATTTATTGTTTTTTATTTTTTTTGAATATATAATAAAATATAATGCATAAATAATATAATAATATATTCAGATAAGAGTAGTTTTCTAAAGTATAAATATGGGCAAGTATAAATATGGGCATGTGTGTGCAAATATGAGTGTATGTTTATATGCATAAATAATTATTTAGTATTGAATAGAGATAGTTATCAAATTTTAAATATTGGTTTGTGTATATATGTAAAAAGAATTATTTTTATATATTATAAATGTGGAAATTATATTTTTAATATTTGTGTTTTTTGATATTAAAAAGAAAAATAAAACCACTACCATTACAAATTTATCTAAACACTAAATGACTTTGGTGATGTCTGTATTAGTTTTTGAACTTGTCTGTCTAGATTTATTTTTTAAAAAAAGTTATGTAAATATAAAAAAAAAAATTGTATAAAAATAAGAATGACAAAAAGTAAAATATTTTAAAAAATAATATTGAAGTGTGTGTAGTTTGTAGGAAAAAAACCGGACCAAACATAATATTCTTTTATTTGACAAGAATAAATTCTATCATGCCATAACATATAACAACATCCAAGAACCTATTAATTTATAAGGTCTTACAAATAAAGTTAGGTACTCCTTCTTGTTTAACCTGGCTCACGGGAATGGTAATTAACTATTCTTCATTGCGCCTTGGTATCACACACGATTACTAAACTATATTTTTTACACACACACAACACACTCCTCCAGTTATATATTTTTAAAATTTAATAATTTCAAAAATTTTCTATATATCTTATTATAAAATATTATTTAATTATCTATATTATATTATTAAGTGTTTGGACCACTGTTATTACATAATATGAATTTCCACGCATGCCTTTACTTTAAATTCTTTTCCTTCTTTCTATCATTTATTTATCTAATTTCAATATGTCTTTTACTTGTGTTTTTCCACCTTTCCACATGCTTCATTTTTTATTTCAAAGATTATTTATATTTTTAATTTTAAATATTTTTTTATTATACATTCAAATACCAACCCTCTCCCTTCTCTCCATTGGATTTACAACATTAGGCAGATCACATGTATATAGAGCCCACTTTTCCAGTTATGAAACGTACCCTTTGCCCACTTTCATCGAGTATCCTTGTCTGCTTCCTCATGGAATCTCTCCTCCCGCCGGAGACTGTAACAAAACCCCCACAAGTAACCTCACCTGCACCGCAAGCCAAATTACCAGAGGAAGAAGCCGGCGATCGGAGGCTGACAAGACTTGGGACGTGGCAGCCGGAGCAGGAGCAGCTTCCTTGCCCGCGCTGCCACTCCACAAATACCAAGTTCTGCTACTTTAACAACTACAGCCTCTCCCAGCCTCGCCACTTCTGCAAGTCCTGCCGCCGCTACTGGACCCGCGGCGGCGCGTTGCGCAACGTCCCCGTCGGCCGCGGCACCCGTAAAGCCTCTTCGTCCAACAAACGCCTCCGTATAGCCACCAGTTCTACAACTGCCGTAAGCAGTAACGGTAACAGCTTAGCTGCTAGCGGGAAGGATATTGATGTGGTGGGTCAAACTCAAACCACTGACCCACTTGTTCCAAACTCACTTTCGGGTCTGGATTCCGGGTCCTCACTGAATGCTTCGGCAAAGACACCTGTGGCAAAATCTGAGGGCTTAAGTTGGTGGAGCGGACAAATGGGTGGTGTGGAAGTTGATCTCTTGCCCGTAAATGGAGATGTACTCGGGCTTGGGCCGGGCATGGGTTTTGAGCCTGGGGTTTTAGACTGGACCATGGAGCTAGGTAGCGGAGGAGACGGTGACGCTCTGGTGGACTTGACTGGGGACTCTCTTGGCTGCAACGTGGAGGTTGGGAGGCGGCGCTGAAGGTTGGGTGGCCGAGGATAATTATTTTTCTTGGCCGGACCTTTCCATCACCACACCAGCCGAAGCCCCCTCAAGTGAATTGGGATAACAGGATCAAAACAAAACTTTCCAGACAACGGAAAATAAAGAAAAAGACAGTGAACATGGTTTTTGTTTCATGTTTCGTGGGTCATCAAAATAATTTAATTTAGATTTTATTTTGGTTGGTGTCGGGATATAAGGCTGCAGCTGGCAGAAAAATAGCCCTTTTCCCTGGCTTTATGGGGTTATTATATATATTTGTGTAAATGGTTTTGGGCCTGTTAAATCCGGACGTAGTTTCCATGAATTGAAAAACCTTTTATTTTGTATTTTTTTGGGTGATGATTCCACTGCACTACGCATACATGTATGCATACTGAAATTTATCAATGTATAGGGTCCTTTGTCTGTACACTTGGTACATTGCGTTAACAACAAGGCCTTAATGTGTACCAAAATGCATGTATACATTGTCAATTAATATCACTTTGGTGCGTGCATGCATAGGTGCACAAAAGGAATGATGGAACAAATCCAATGCAAGAGACATCACAATGTGTTTGGGCGTTTGAATGTGAGTGAACAGCATCTGTTTCTTTTTCTGTAATTTGGTGAAAGGTTGATTGTGGAGATATTGTGTGGAAGAAGCTTATTAAAACCATGAACCAAAAGACTGCCCCTATATGGTGCCGATGCTTTATGCAAATTTGAATTTGAGTCCAGACGTGGACTCGAATTTACAAAAATGATTTGTAACTCGTGTTCAAATTCAATAAAATTCAAGGACATTTTTAAATTTAATTGAGTTTAATTCGAATAATTTATTTTATTAATACTCCTCAATTTATGTGCAGGGTACAAAAACTTTGACTACGTTTGTTGTAGTTTTTAAGTGTGTGTTTAAAAATTGTGTAAAATTAAGAAAAGAAAAAAGGAAAAATTAAAAAATATAGTGATTGAAATATGTATTTTATTTTGACAAGAAGTAAAAAACAAGGCCACTGAAACCATGTTTAGTGTGTTTTTGTTTCAAAGATTTTTATTATACTTTTATTCATTTTATCTAAAATAGTACAAATAATTCAATTATTACATGCGTTAATTTTTATCTCCTTTTCTTTTATTTACACACGGTTTTTAATAATAATAAAAAAAACTTCTAAAAACACATACCTAAAATTCAAAACAAACATGTGCTTCGTGTTTCCTTTTATATTTTTAACATAATAGTTGAATATGTAATTTTTTTTCTTTTTTATAGATTTTTTGTACGGTAAAATATAATTGATGTAAAATTATGTTGTTTAATAATTTTTTTTTTTGATTAAATAAGATTGCATGAATCAATGATTAAAATATCAGTTGATATAAAATAATTTACTGCTCACTATTAAAACTTGAAATTATGTTAATTATTAGATTCTTAATAAATAATTACATATGCTTGCGATCCACACATCGGTTCTCTCACGAAAATGTTTTGAATTCGTACAAGTCCAAAATGTATGCCCAAAATATATAATGGAAATCAAATCATGTGTACCCATATTTGACACCCTAACCTTTGTGCAATAGGAAGTTCCAAGGCACATGAGCACCATGAGCACCTTGTCTCGTCTCTAGCTGGACGAAATTGAAAAGGGGCCATTGAAAAAGCAAATATCAGTCAAGTCTGTCTGCGTTAATGAACAGTAAATGTTCTTTAATCACATTAAATATATGTTTAGTCATTTAAGGCAATAGTCTAAACCAATACGAATGCAAATTATTTTTGAAATCTGTACACATAAAATACGTAGGACATTAGACGCGGCTGTAAATTAAGAGACTTCTAATTTAATTTTATTGCAATAATTGAGCATAATAATCTACGCCTGTGCAATTGTAATTTTCAGCAACTATGTTTCAGCACAAGACACTTTCAACTTCGTTTCTTATTTATAACACAGTCAAAGTTCCAATAGTACCTACAGCTTAGGATTTGAAGTTTTGGTCATTCGTGTTGTTTTAGACATTAAACTTATATAAGTTGAAATCTAACAACATTTAAGCACCGAAGGGATAATTTTGACATCCCATAGAAGGATGTATTGGAATATTGAACTATATGACAAGTCATACAAAATTATGTTATATGAGAAAATAAAATTGTTTTGACATTTAAATTAAGTAATTTTAGTATGCACCCTGTTTTAATTTTTTTTGCAATTTTAAAATCCATCTGTCATGTATCAATAATCTTGAACATATATGTCCCGTCAATTTTTATTATTTAAAATATTACTGAAAACGGTCGATACAAATGCGTCTCTAAGCTATTTCTTATTTTTTAAGTTTTATTAGAAAAATAAATATTTGGTTTGAAAAATTATGACTTTGTTTGGAGCAAGCTTTTGGGATATTTTTAAAGCTTGGGAGCTATTGGTGAATAGAGTAATAATAGTGAGTTGTATGTCTGATATTTTGATGTTAGAGTGTTTTCTAAAAGATAATTTAATATTAATGATTTCTTTTTTATAAACGTAGACATAGTTATGTAAAAATTCGATGATATTATTTTACATGGGAGCAATTAATGTACCCTTTCTGAATACATGTTTATACATACATATACGAGTGTGTGTGTGTGTTGGTAATATAATCTGATTTTAACTAAAAATAATAATTAAAATTTGAATATTATACAAAGCAAGAAAAAAATAGAACATCGTAAGTATATATTTCAGCTCCATATTTGTAAAGTAAACACGTTTGAAGAAAAATGATCACCCATGGAAATCCTATTTTTCGTCGCCCAAATTCAATTTCTTGATTACGAATGAAAATTTAAATTTCTTCCACACATAAAATCAGGGGGGAATCGATGACATAGACATCACCGACCACTGACCCATTTGGGGGAATATTTCAAAAAGTCCCAAAGAAAAAATGAACGAATGAGACGAGGACTTGACAGTTGACATGGCTTCTTCTCTTTCCACTCGCATTGCGTGCTTCTCAGCTGTTCTTGGGCTTGCCTCTTCAATCAGTCGTGCGAGGAGGAAGGCCCCTACCCTGTCCCCATCCTTTCCACCTCACGTCACTCTCACTATTAATGGCTTCTTGCCATATACGTTGTTTTGAGCATCTTGGAGTTGGAGGCGTGTTTAGACATAATTAATGACGGTGATGATGGTGATATGGGCTTTGCATGCTGCCTTCGCATTACTGCTGAAATTGGTAGAACCTGTGTGCGTTTGTGTGTTAATAATATCAGTCGCAGTTGGCAGACATGCACTCCATCCCCGTGCCGCCCGAAAAAGAAAAAGACTCCCATGGAAAATATTTTTGACTAACAATTAATTGAATGAAAAAGAGAGAGGACTGATGGGAAGGTAGAAATAAATGGCTGTCGGCAATACTCCGAAGGATAGGTACGCAGACCAGATCAATCACGTAAGCGTACGTGAGGAGCTTGTGGAGCCAAAGGGGCCTAGTGAGTTGTCAAGATCTGTTTTTTTTTTTTTTAAACAAAAAATTATTAATTTCAGTCATTAAAATACTTTGAGTTTAAATTTTGTTGTCTATTTTATTATTATTTTTTATTTTTATTAATTGAGGTTTGGATATGTTTTATTTTAAATTTAGCAGTTCTCGTCCATGAAAATGTAGTTTTTTTCAATAAATATATAAAAATTAAAAAAAAAAAGTGCTTCATTGATAAAGTTATTGTACCAAAATTATTTATTCAATAAGGGTTATAGTTTTGACTTCCATCTACGTGCATAAATATTGATTCATTATAATTAACCAGGGATTAAAAATAAAATAAAGCATGATTTTAATATGATCTTTTAGCATTTTATGTTACAATTGTTAAGTTATAAAATTATTTAAACATTTTAAATTTGTTCCAAGAGTTGAACAGCTCTAATTAATACAAATAAAAAATAAAAACAAAATCTAAATTAAAATCTTTAAAATTACTCAAAAATTTAAAAACAAAACAATAAAAAGAACAGATCTTGAAAACAAAATTTTAAGTTGAAGTATTTTAATAATTAAAATTAATAAAAATAAAAAAAAATAAATCTTGACAAGTGTCGAGATCTGCAGCCCTAAAGGACAGTTCCCGGTGCAACATCGAATGAAGCATGCCAAAGGCTCTACGCAATGATTACATGAGTTATTTGCAATTTATGATTAATAAATGGACCAAATTGTCCCAGACCACAATATGGAATTTTTGTTTGGATGTCATTTTATATTTGGAGGGTTTAAAATAGTATTTTTTAAGTGTAAAAATCAAAACCAATATTTGGATGAATAATATATTTTGAATGTTTTTACTTTGATACGAGGCAAATTCCTAAAAACAAACAAACAAGCCAACATGCTAAAAAAGCACTTGCATTGATGGTGTCATGCCTTAAAGAACACAAATCAAGACCATGTCTATCCCATTTGGGACATGTTAACTTCCTTGAATAAGACTATAGTCCAATAAATGATAAAAATAATTTGTAAAGGTTAATTAATCTCAATAATTATTTTTAATAAATTTGACTATCTAAAATAGTTACATTTGTTTTTTTATCATAATCTTGACATGAAAATAATTCAATTAATAATATAAAATTAAAATAATAATTTAAATAATATATAAGTCTTTCTTAATACTTTAGTTATTTAATCATGAATTTTATGTAGGTTTATTAACCCTATAATTTTGTGAATTTATGATAGACCCTTGTTTAAGCAAGACCTCTGATCAATCAAATCAAATATTTAATTAAATTAAATTAAATAATTTATCTTGTAATATCAATTAAAGTGAATGTGTCTTTTCTGTTAATTTTATATTTTTTAAAAAAGTGAAAGTCAATAACAAAATAACAAGTATAGTATAAAATAATTAAAACACTGAATAAATAGTTCAACTTAAGAGAACCAATGAAAAAATTATTTAAAATAATTATTTTAAATCCATATTCCCTCAATGAAAATGAACTATAAATACAACATACATTCAGCACAATCCGTGCAATATGTTGTAATGGACCAATGTTTTGAATATGAAAACGGCATACGTGATAGCATGTTAAACATTCAAATACATCTTTTTTTTGTAACATTCTTTAGAAAACAAGTGATTGATAACAATCGAATAATAAATTAATCTTTCTTGAATTATGTCAAGAAAATAATGCGCTCATTTAAATTAATATTTCTTACTTTATTTCTTTTACAAAATATTTTTTTATATAAATAATCTAATTACATTCATAATTACTGGAAAAGTAGGGAGATGTGGGCATCTCGGGTTCATCTCAATCCTGCGGAGTGCAGCAGATTTTGGCACATGGCAAAATCTCAAAATTTTAATTAATTAATTGTTTTCTTTTTTATTTTTAAATAAAAAAATTATACTAAATAAAAATTTATATAAAAATATCAAATAAAAGAAAAATAATATAGGGTGAAAAATGTAGTTTTAATAAATTTATTTTTTATATAAAAATGCTACATAAACTAAACACATCCATGCCACAAAAACATTTAACGTAATTTTTTTAAAGTGGTTAAAAATTTAAACATGCATAAATTTATTTATTTTAAATATTTAAATTGATTTTATATTTTATTTTGTGTTTAATTATTTTTAAATGGGGTAGGGGATGGGGGAATCTTCCCTGCCCCATCCCCTGCCCCAACCCAATTATAACCTATATTATATTTTAAGGAAATAAATTGTACAATATAAGATTATATAATTATTCTAATTTAACATTCTTTTATGTTTTTAATTTTAGTTAGAAAAAAATTATAACTAGCATTTTGTTTTTGCATAATGTTTACTGGTTAATTTTTTATATTATTTTATGTGACTAATTTAAAAATTAATTAGTTTAAACTATTGTTAAATTATGATAATATAAAACAATAGTTGCTCCTATATTTAACTTTTTTTCATATATATCAATCATGAAAAAAATTTCTAATGTTTATTACTTTTGTGGAATTAGCCAATATTTTTTAAATTTGATAATAGAAAAGAGTTGGATTAAACTTCTTTTTTCTCCAATTTGGCCACCATCGGGGATCGGGTGGGGGTGGGGGTGGGGGTGGGGTAGGAGAGCAACGGTGGGGACAAGGCGGAAGGTGATGTAAATATTTGATAAGTAGGCAAGTGATGGAGGAGTGATGTTTTGTCCCACCCCTTCTTCATTGTCATTTTTATTGTTTAGGTTTGTGAATAGACAAAATTATTTGATTTGAATTTAATTAAATTTGAAAATATTTTTAAATTTAGTTAGGTTCAACTTTGGTTTTGAAAAACTTATTCAAAATCAACTTTATAAATTGATTCAAGTTTGAATTTGAGTTTTAAATTTACAAAACAAAATTGAGTTCAAATTGTTGTAAAGGTTGAATTGCTGATGGGCTGACTAATCAACAAAAAAATGTGAATTCCCATACATTTTTTCAATATTAGCGGATTTGGTGGCTCAAATTTTGTCTATTGATATGGTATTATTGATATGTTAATTTTGTCTATTGATATGGTATATAATTTGTTAGAAACTCTAGCACATTAGAATATATATATATATATATATATATAAAATAATGCATACTCAATATTTTTTAAATATAAAAGTAATATAAAATTTGAAATTGACCACTTTTTTTACATTAGATACTAATCATGGTGACAGCGAAATTAGCTGTACATTCTTTGATTCTTTATTGCATTATAAATTGCAAAAGATGAAAAATCATATTCAAACAAATTTAATTCAATCAATCAAATCAGGTCCAATTACTATACGAGTGAAATACACTTAATTTCAAGAAAACATTGCAAACAGTACAATAAAATGCAAAGTTCTACGAAAATTCTTTCAGTCCCAACTTGAGGAATGACATCCTCTAGGATTGAAGACACACAACACGCACACTCACAATAAAACAAACTCACACCCAAACAGGGCAAGTCATCTCAAAACTGCAGCTTATACATATGCTTCAATTCTCAGTTTGGCTTGAAGAATTTCAGTTTCAGTCCATCGTTCACAATGCTCCAAACACCTCCAATTGAGAAGGCCAGGCTAAAAGCAATGCCCAACCAACCTAGGATCCAGTGGAAATACCAATTGAAGCTGTACCTGATTGGCTTTTTAATGAGAACCCACATGAAACAAGGGTAAGCAAAGGTGACAGGAAGAGTAAGCCCTCCTAACAGACCAGCAAGGCTGGACAGGAATGGAAGCGCCACGCCCACGAATAAGTTGACGAACCCACAGAACACTCTAAAACCCGACCGGACCCAAATTGGGCAGGGCTGGTTAGTCCGGCTGGTGTAGCCTGCTTCGAAGCTGTCAAAAATGGGCATGGAATATATCTGGAAGCTGCTCATGCAGCTGAAAACAACCAGAAGAAATGGCATAGCAAGAAGTCCCCTAGGAATGTCGTGATTGTGAAATGCAAATAGGGCATTGTGGATTCCTCCAGACGGCATCTGCAACCAATAATTACAAGGCATCCATGCATACAAGAATAGTTATGAACAAGAAATGTATTTTCTTTCACAAAATTTTTCGAGCAATGATAAAAATGATAGACGTACAAGGTTACCGTAAGCCCAATAACCTCCAATTGCGACAGGGAATAAGCACATGGCAATAAGGACATAAGCAACCTTGGCTCCCTTCCACATTGGCACATGAGCTGGTTTCTTGAAGGTTGATGGCATCGTTGCCTAAATGGTATTGTATGCAACTGATTTCATGATTGGATGTAACAGAGACTCAGCTTATATGATTCTTATCAGAGAAGACTAAAGAGAGAGTGCAGACCTGAATTTCCAGGACCAGATTGTGGCCCCTAAACGCAAATGCTATGATACCAAGTGCATTCAGGACAGAGAAGACCGATGCTGTTGCAGTAGGCGATTGAAGTGGTAGATATGTAAGGGAGGGTGGCCTCTTCTGGCTCACGGAGAGCAACCACACCAAGGTGGAGTATGTAATTGCTGTCACAGCACCTATGAGCGAGAGGCCTGCGATGGAATTGAGATTTGGAAGTTGCGATAGCACGATGCTCAGGGACGTGAATACCAGATACCACTCGACAGTCGACAGAGGATTCGAGGAACAGTGTGGACCGCATACAATCTGGAAGAACATTTTCATGGTTTCCCCTCCAACCAGAATCAGAGCTGTTGCAGTTCCGGCCGTAAGGTAAACTGTGGGAAAGAGAGCAAGCCAAACGCCTAATCGTTCCCCTGAAAGCCAGAATTCAATATATAATTTGTCCAATATAATATTTTTTCTTATGCTTGAAGTTAATTCAAAAACGTGTTCAACAGTATTGTATACAGGTTTTATGATTTGACTGTTCCTTTGATCAATGGTAAAAGATCTCACCAAATGCTGCTTGAGCAAGTTCCACATATCTGTTATATCTCTTTCCTGGAGCTGCTTCATGCAGCTGAACAAGAATCCACAAAGTGTACAATTGCCAAATGTAGGCTATGATTAAGGAGATTATACCCCAACTCCTACAGTGAAACAGCAACAGCACATGAGAAATGTTTCACGCATTCAAGATTAATATCTGTAACATTTAAATCAACATAAGATTTGGAAAGTCCAGGGACTATCAACATTGAACCTCCTTCTAACCGTTAAAAAGAAAAGGATTGGACCATATTGCACTTTTTCATCAGGCTAATATCATGACTGCAGAAGGAATTAATTTTAGCGGAGAAGTCATCCTGAACTTTAAAAGTGAACATGATCAAACTTTGAATGTTAATCAATAAATGTCATTTTTAATCAATGAATTTATGTTCCTTCATGAGGATGAAGTCGTATTTAGAAGGTCGATGGACAACAGTATGTCACTATGATGACAACAGTTTTCTACATCACGACTGACTGCAGCCTGAGTCAAAAGGGGATAGTGTATGTCTCATACAACCAAATAAGAAAAGCAGGGAAATCACCAGCTGTTATGAACTGATGATTCTTGGAATAAAGGACCCCCAATTAGAAGTTGCACTCTGAGAAAAAGCAAAAGTTAAAAGGGCATAATTTGCCAAAGGATATTTCTGGGCTCCATTCAAATTATACTTATGATTGCACTCGAGACAAAAGTGAGAAAAAAGAAACTACGAGCAGCAAGAAATCGCAAAGGGGAAGCCAAAAGTCTATGATAACTCTGGCCTGCAATCCAATTCATGAAAAAATAAAATCAAAACACAACTTGGTTAAAAGGGCTTCAATACTTCGGCATGCGCAAAAGGAGTACGGACAATTTGATTGGAACAGCAAAAAGACAAATTACTGTATTGAAGGGTGATAAATTTCTCTTAAGCTTAAGCTCCAGCAACATTTACAAACTTGATCACCGCAGTTAGATGTAAATCTGAAAAGTTCTCTACACTCAAAGAATTAATTAAATTCAACTGCACCAGCCTCTGTTGAAGAGGAACAAACAAAAGAAAATTTCAAGTCTTGTCCCTGAAGAAAAGCAAAGAAACAATTCTACCCGCGAAATGACTCTTAACATTAATTATCCAGTGTAAATACAACGATCAAGCCAAGCAGGCGCAAAAAGGCTAAATGCATTTTTCAATGCCACCGGAAGATAAAGACCATAGTCAGAGAGAAGGTTTCATGCGACCTTGAAAATATGAAACGCATAAATGTAAAAGAAAGAAGAAGAAAAGTAGGAAATTTGAATCAAGAGCTACTCAACAATGGAGGTACTAAATGAAGCAAGGCATACGCCATTTCAAGAGGCGAAGGGAAAAGCAGAAATGTCACAACCACAGACACACTTATTAACAAAAACAAGTTCAGATACTTGCTACTTCAATTAAGACCGAAGAAATTTAGTGAAAATCAAAGCTTTAAGAATAATCGTACGTACCACCCAAGAAAAGAAAACGCAACAGGCAAGACCAATGCCTGGAAGCCAACACCAGCGTTGAGATTGTGAAAAGCCGCATAATGAGCGTTCCCATTGCGGGACTCGGTGATGGGGAGCCAAGCGTCTTGGGGATCGAGTTTTGTGAGGTGCCCCACCTCCTCCAGATAGCCTTTCATGTTGACGAGGACCCTTTTCATGGGAGTGCCAATGGGGCTCAAGAATCTGGGAGATATGAACGAGGTGGGCGTACATGACTTGGTCGTTTCGAGCCCCGCCTCCCTGACCGGCCCCCGCGGCGACCTCTGCCCTGAGGATGTCTGTATCTCCGGCGTGGAGGCGCGTGGAGAAGCCGGTATTGATATCAGCTCAGTCTCGGGCCTTTCCTCCATAATGCAGAATGCCAGATGGTAATTGAGAAACAGGTGTTCTGAGGAGCGTGCTTAGGCCTCTTAAGACTTTAGTGGGTTTAGCAGCTTTATAAAGATATGAGATAAATTTTTAAATAAATTAATTTATAAGCTTTAATTTTTGTAAAAAACAATTTCTTTCAACTTATTTTGCGATATTTTATGCATTATCTTATTATATATTATAAAATGTTTTTATATTTCATGATGGTATATTTGTGCTGTTCAATTTTTTATTAATGCCTTACAAATAAATTACAACTACTTCATTTGAAAAATCCAAGAATATCTTATAGGTTAATATGTATTATTTTATTTGAGTTTCTTTTCATTATAAAAAATATATGAATTTACAATCCTTGAAAAATACTGTCCAATTAATTTTTTTTTTATCATGAGTTAAATTTCTAATTACTACGATATTGATGTTTTAGAAGTTAAGATTGAGTTTGGTGCATTTTTTCTTTAAGACACAGACACACACAAAATACAATTTCAAAACATAGAACTCTTAAGAGTTTTTTAACATATAAAATACTAAAATTTTAAATTTCAATCATTAGCTTCATTTAAATTCAAATTAATAAGTATACATACTAGTAGTTTGTGCATAATCAAAGGACGCGCATATAAAATTTAAACTAAATTTAAGGTGCATCCATAAAAGTTTGTTTTTATTATATAAGTATTTATACTATATTATCAAATGTTTGACTTCATTTTGGTCATATAATGTAAAGTTATGTCTTTATCTCTTTCGATTATATAATGTAAATGACATATCCTTGTTTTAAATTCTTTTGCTTTTTGTATCATTTACGTCTTCCTTTTCTTTAATTTATCTTTCTTTGTGATTTCTTTTCAATATTCTCAATTTCAGTTTCCTTTTATCTTTCTTTGTTTTCTTATAATGAAACTTTTTTTTTATAATTTTATTGTAAATTACAATGGTATTGTTTGTTTTGGTTTTTGAGTCTGTATTTTTAAATGTATTTTTCTTAAGAATTGTATAAAAATAAGAGGGAAAAAGAATTTAATTTTAAAAAGTATAATAATTGTAGTATATGTTTTGGGTATAAAAATGCAAACAAGCATTGCCATTCTTATTTTTATTATTTAAAGTACAATAATTTTAAAATTTATAAATGACTTCACACTCATAAAATGTGCCAATTTTACTGGTTTTGAATTATGTGCCAGTGTATTTTATTCTATAGTATCTCATGTAAAAATTGTTTATTCAGAATGTAATAAAATTATATAATTTTATTAATGATGATAAAACGTAAATTATTATGTTCTAAAATGTATTAATAATTTATATAAAATAAGTGAAAATTAAAAGAAAAAATAGATAAGAATAAATAAATTAAATTAAATTAAATATTTTTATAAATAAAAGTAAAGAGAAAATATAAAAAGAATGAAAGTAAAGAAAGGATGAAAAGTAAGTAAACGAAAGAGAGTCATTTAAGTTTTTCTACGTAAAGTACGAAAAGCTAGTTATTATGGGGGCCTTAGTGATGATAAAGAGGGTACAGAATTATTAGAAAGACATTTTAAAAATATATTAAATAATCAAAGTTAGTAATTTAAGGGTCTCCTCCATAACAAATAGTATAGATATATATTATCAAACTATTTAATTAATATATAATATTATATATTCAAGTAGGCAGAAAGAAAGAAACTAAATATATACATTTTATCAAGTTAATACGTACTACCAAACTTCATCCAAAAATAATAGTTCTAATTAAAGCCTAAGACTTTATTGTTTGTGGAGATGGTTTATTTTACATTTGATTTGTTATCTTTTTTGAGTATTCGTTCATACATTATATTATAAAATAATTGAACGATTTAATACTTTATATAGATAAGAATTAATTTTTGATTATAAATTAATATAATGTGTGTGTTCATGTGCCTGACTGCATGTAAATATATATAATTTAACAATTTATCTTTTTGAAAACGTTTAGCAATTGAATTTTGAATCTTAGCATCTATTCATCTCTCTCTCTCTCTCTCTCTCTCTCTCTCTCTCTCTATATATATATATATATATATAATAACTCTTAAACTGTTGTATGTTTAGAAATTGTGTCTTTCCAAACATAGTAAAAAATTTAACGGTAAACTGAATTACGAATATCTAACTTTCAAATTTAGATAGATTACAATAATCATATATTAAAATCATTCATTTTCTTGAAAAAAAAAATAGATTTGCATAATATATTTCTTTGATTTTTTAAAATTTATATGTTTATATTTTTTCTATTGTGTAATACTTAAAATCGAACTTGCAAAGTCTGGTTTTAAATAAATTATTTTTGAGAACTAATTTAAATAAAATTCAAATAATATATTTAATACATGTATAAAATATAATTTAGTTCATTAGTCAATAACTGTGATATATGTATGTGTTAATATGTCAATTTTAATTTATAAACTAAAATCATTACATTTTCTGTTTGTACCCTCAATTCTTTTTTTCTTTTTTTTTATAAAGTCAGCAGCCACAATGAAATATTACTTGATCAAATCTTAGACAACAAAATTTTCTTTCACAATCCATTAATCCTTGTACTTGTGTTTCAACAATTCAATAAACATGTCTTATTTGAAATTAGATATTTATCTTAAATTGTCTTTGATTTAAGACTATATTTTTCATTTGCCACAAATTAATATATGTGGTTAATTTCTTATACTAATATGTCATAGTTCATTTATCGTGTACATTAAAATTATTTATTTATTTTTATTTGGCAACTTTATCAAGCATGTTAAATATTAGCTACGTGATCTTTAGTAAACTTTTCTTGCAATCATAAGTTAATGTAAATGATAATTTTTTAAATAAAAATTTATTTATGTATCATTAATTACTAAAATAGATGTATTTTACCAAGAAAAAAACAAAAGGAAGAGATTTATACAACATATATAAGCTTTACATAGTTTTTAATAGTATAAAAGAAACATGGTGATCGCATGCATGTATGGTGAATATGAGCACTATGACTGTCATAAAAATCGAAAATTGAAATAACTTGTTCTAGCATTATAAATTGTGAGAGAGAATCTTATTGTTTAAGACTTAACCAAGTAGCATTTGACTGTAGATGTCAACATGGTACTAACAAAAATTATTGAGAGTAAAAAAAAAAACAGAAATGTGTGATGATTGCAATTTATAGTATATATTTATCTATTACAATTTATTTAGACATATTAATCAGCACACATATAGATCACAGTTATCAACTAATTAATTAAATTATATGTTATTTTATAAATTATTTAATTAGCATCTAAAAAATAATTAAAACTGAATATTGTAAGTCCGATTTTAAGTATTACACAATCGAATAAAAGAAATCTACATATAATGAAATAAAAAAACAAATATGAAAAATAAAACAACGAAATTCTAGTTTCTAAATATAATAGAGCAGTGTATTTGAAATTGGATTAAATAATCCAGTTCTGGAACTAGATTTCCTCATATTGATTTATGATAAAAACAGTAATAATTTAATAGCTTTTAAATTAATTTATGATAAAAAAAAACAGTAATGATTCAATAGTTTTTAACTTATATCCACAAAGTTTCAGAGCAGAGCCAGTGAAGTGATGTGTTTGGCAGTGGAAGTGAGAGTGAAGAAAAATCAATCAGGAGAGTGAGAAACCACTGACTTTCAATCAACTGACTGCGACCAAACCAAACCATGCAACCAAATCAACGTCTGAGTGGAGAGACGTCGTCTGGTCTGTAGCCGCCTGCCTTTCTGCTCGAATCTCCATGCTTGACGAAGGGGAAGGGTGCGCAGATGCGTGCGTGTGAGAGATCACCGAGAAAGAGGAGAATAAGGGAGAGGAAAGATCGTGGAACAAGCACAGAAGATGAGAAGGAGACATGAATGCGCGTTGCCGTCGGACACTTATTTTCTCATTCAACACGCTTCAAGTTTGAAGTATTTGGTTGGAATTGTACTGGAAGTGCGACGGTAGTGTGGGTTTTAAAGTAAAAGCGTGAATGCTTGGAAGTGCGACAGTTGATGATGAGGCTAATTTATATCCTTATTATTCTTTTAAAATTACCAAAATATAGTAAACTTACGTGTGTGTGTGTGTGTAATGTAAATCTGATTACAAGATTTTATTTTAAAAAATTCAATTTTATTTAATTCTATGTTATTGAAATTGAATTTTGAGAATCTAGTTTTAAGATCAAATAATCAGAATCTGGTTTTAATTATAATATTTCAATATTTTTTTTGAGAAACCAATTTTGATACATTGAGTTGTCAAAATCCATTTTAAATTACCTTTTTATTTTTTGTTGATATTTAGTTATGCATAAATATTATTTTGTTACATTTTTAGTTTGCAATGCTTAATTTTAGTTGTAAAATAAACTAATATATCATTTATAAAGTAAATAAAAAAAAGGAAGAGAAATCTTGAAAAAAAAAAGATAAAATAAGATAATTTGAAGTTGATAGTGGAAATTGAAAGAAGAAAATATGATAATTGAAATTGGTAGAAGAGAATAAAATAAATTATATATGAAGAAGGGGAGTGGAAAAGCAACATCTAAAGAAGTAAAGGTATTGTAGTAATGGTACATCTTTGGACAAAAAAGAAGCATTTAACCTTAAGATATAGTATATATAATAATTCATTAATATATATGGGTAAACTTATTTATTTATCCTTACTTTGAAATGGTATGTAGCAAATAGAATGACTATTGATATAGAGAATATTCATGCAATCAGATTTTATCTAGATGATATTTTTGGGAATAATTATCCAATTTTGTCATCGATTAATATTTAAATATAATTTATTTCACTATAAAATAATGGGTAGAAAAAAATTGAAGTTTTGATCTACCCTATACTTATTTTGTCTTCCCTTGCACTTGGCAACGGGTACGGAATATGTTCTTTGTTGCTTGTTACTCGACTCCTCCTTAGATTGAGTGCTAAGGCTCTCATGGTCATGAAATTAATTCCGCCTTCTCCTTCATACATCTCCTCGTTAACATCACCAACAAGTCCCTTGCCTTCACTCTCTTTCTCCTCCTCAATCACAATTTTACTTACATCATTTAAGATCATCGTTTTCTTATTTAGGCATTGGTTGGCAAATTATTCTAGTCCCTAACACTTAAAACAAACAAGATCACAATCATAGGAAATATTAGAAGATGAGGCAATATGCTGTATCGAAGAATCCTCCTTGTGTATCCTCTTGGCCTTGGTGGAACTAGCCAAAAAAGTTCGGTTGTCCTTCCTAGGAAAAGTCTTAGGGCCCTTTGTACTTGGCTGAAATCCACTGTGACCCCTCATCTTGAGCTACTTTGTTACTTTGATGGACTTGTAGACCATCCCATCTAAAACTAAATAGTGTTGCAGCTTAACCACATTGGTTATATAGTGATGCAGCCCACTCAAAAATCATATCATGGTAGTCTCTTGGTTTCCACCACGACGGTCTTCATCATCAACAGTTCCAACTCTTTGTAATAATCCTCTATGCTTTGGAATTCCTAGGTAAAACTTTGAGGTCTCTGGTACAACCCCTGGCAATAATGGAATGGAATAAAATGCCACCTCATTGCTGCTATCAATTTAATCCAAATTTGTGTAGTCTATTCACTAGCTCTCCTTTTACTCAATGTCAACTAATCCCACCATACAACTGCATTGTTGATAAACTTTACCACTGCCATTTTGAGTTTCTAAGTCTCTAAGTACTAATAACAATCGAAGACCATCTCAGTTCTACACTCCCACTCTAAGTATAATTCTAGGTTTGACTTACTCTAAAAGGGTGGCACTTTCAACTATACGCAATGAAGATCATCATCATCATATGCTTGTCTCCTCCAGGGCCATCAACGATCATCATCAAACATGTCTTCATTGTAATCAGATGACTAGTCTAGAGACCGTCTTTCCACCCATAGTCTATGATCAAGGCCTTTGAACCTTTCACCTCGAGGCGAAGGCTCATCTCGTGTTCTAGTGGTCTATGATGTCCAAACCTCTCTCAACAGTCTTGCATTCCTTTCACTACCATGGAAAGTTTAGTAATCATCTCACACATCATCCTTATGTCGTAGGCCTCATTGCCTGAACCTGCTTCGTTGTTTGACATAATGAAAGAAAAGTGAAAGCACAAATCTATACATATAAAATATGAAAATGTAAGTCTCACATCTCACAACCTTTGTGTATACACTAAACTCTTAAATAATATCACCAAACTCAACTTAAATGTTGCCTTAGAAATTTCGATAGAATTCCTAAGCTTAAATGGCTACCAAAATCACGAAGAAGGGTGTAAAAATCATTGTTGGGGGGGGGGGGGGGCTTGAGATCAATTTAGGTAACATACAAATCAAAAAACTAGAAGTTTGATTGATCTTGGAACAATTAGGATTGATCTAATGCAGAAAGGAAAGGATGTGATTGATCCTAGGCAATTTAGATTGACCCTATGAAGGTAGTCACGTGACATCGATCCTTCAGCACAAGGGAAGCAATTGATCAGTCAGAGCCGCAATTGATCACAAGTGATGGTGACAACTAAGGCAAATAATGACAAGGCAGTGCAATTGATTGGCCTAAGAATGCAATCAATCGCACGTGAATTTTGGGCACAAATTAATCGGAAATCATAACACACCCATAGTCACAATATTTTTTTTAATTGTCTTTGAAATGAAGATGGAGAAGAATTGCAAAGAAAAGATATGAAAAAATTAATAGAAAATAGAAGACAGAAACTGGTACCTCAATCGATTGATTAGATTAAGAAACTCGATTAATCAATTTTGATACCAATTGATATGAACACAGAAACGATTGGATTGAAACACAGTTGATGAAGGATAGGCTGGTGAAAGTTGTAGGCGTATTTAGTCGATCATGAACCTTGCTTTTAAAAGAAGACCCAGGAAACAAATTTGAAAGGAATAGACCAAATAATTTAACTTCCATACTGCATATATGCTAGCCACCAACCAACAAAAATTATGCCAAATGACTTGATTTGAATCATTTAAGTTTGAATGTGAAAACTCTCCAACAAAAGCAACTGGGAATAAAGCACGTAAAGTGACGTTTAGTTATCTGGCAAAACGACTATCTTCCAACGCAATTAACAAGTATTTATATGTCAAAACCCTATATATTAATGGGTTTTGGATTTGGAGTGGCCATGCAAGGCCACAATGTAGTCCAAAAAGTGTGAATAAAAATAAGCATAAAATTCTCTAATCAGTGCCGCTCGATTGATTTGGCTGGACCCGCGATCAATTGTGTCACACCTAGGTCACTCACTGTCGATCTTCCCAAGCTTCAATGTTGATCACTAGCCTATGCAATGGATCTGTTGCATGCGATTGTAAATCCAGCATCCTCTAATATCGATTTGGAGACGACGATCAATTGCGACTCGATGCAGTTGTAATTCCAGAAGGCTCCCATACCAATCCCAACTGGCTAGATCAATTCGACTTCGACTGGATCGCAAAACCGAAAGCTTTTCGGCCCTTCTCTCCCTGACATGTCAAAGCGTGAAACCATACTCCCTTCTTGCTTTCCTTCATTCAATCATGGCCTTCTCCAACATTCAACCCACGAATGAAGCTCGTTAATACCTCGTTGAATCTTTTTGCTCAAGCTCTTATTACAAACCCCAGTGGCAACGAAAAGAGGTCACTCGAAACTTTGATGTCCATCTCAGTGGTGGATGGCAAAATCTTTCATTTAAAGTAATTGTGCAGTAGAAGTTTTGAGGCCTGTTGCAGACAATTGACCACGTTATTTAATTATTATATTTTTAAATTTTTAATTTTTTACACAATTTTAAAAAGTTACAAATAAAAACACGTATTAAAAAATAAAAACAAACATTTATCTTTTGAGAACACAATTTGAATATTACAGTTGATTGATAGAAAAACATATAACAAATGCTCATTTTTTGATAACGTTTTTTAGTGTTTAACAATTATTAGTAATGATGTATTATATGAATTTAATATTTAAATAAGTAAAATTTTACACTAGGTGCATATTCATAATTCTAAAAATCATCTAATTTTATGAAAATTTAGTTATCAAAATTTAGTATTCAAATTTTAAACTTACATGAAAGTTTGTATAAAATGAAAAAAAGAACGATAATACTTGTTAAAGAAATAAAAACTTCAAAAAGGTAGAAAAGAAAAACGATAGAATAATCGGAGTATTTTAGCAAATTCATATATTCGACACTCAAGGATTAGTGTTGTAGGAGTCGCGTGCCTAAAATTTTATGAAAAGAAAAAGGATAAAAACGGATGAAAGAAAGAAAATAAAAGATTAAAGGCAATATAGGAAGTTACATTGTAGAGCCACATACAAGTATAATGAAAATAATTATGCAAATTAATTATGTACAACTAAAAATAGGACTTAACAATAATATACTGTAATAGATAAATACAAACAAGTCAGAAATTCTTCCGTAAGAAGAGAATAACTTGTGCGACAAAATGTCAGCGAACCATTAAGATGATGGAACTTGAGTTTATGACGTATGCTCTTGCGTCACTGATGCATAGCCTTACCCAATGTTGCCTGATTAAGATGATGGAACTTGAGTTTATGACGTATGCTCTTGCGTCACTGCATGCCTAGCTTCACCCAATGCTGGCTGGTTGGCAAAAAACAGAAAGTCGGAAGGGCCATCTTTAAACCCTACTTTTAACTCTCACGACCTTCGTTCAACTTGACATAACCAATCAAGCAAGACAACAAAATTTTTATTTAAATTTAAATTTAAATTTATTTTTTTTCAATATATACAATTAATTAATAATTTTTTAATCATTATATATATTATAATCAAATTAATTATATATATACATACATACATTCATATTTATATATATATTTATATTCTAACACTAATTATTTTTTAGATACTATCACATTATTTAATTATTATTATATATTTCATATATATATTTAAAATTTTTATATATCAAAATCTTGCAATCAAATATATTACTCATTTTAATATAATTTTTACCAAATATATTTTCCAACCAAACCCCCTCTAAATTTGGCAATAACAATTTGTGGCCAAACTATTTTTTAGAATTATTTACTTATTAGGTTTGATTTAACAGCATTAAGGTACAGTGATATTTGGATTTGATTTAATTGTTTTATCTTTGCTTTGCTGCGTTTTAAGACTATTTAATGTAGTAGTCACTTGAAAGTTTTTATTTTAAATACATATATATAAATTCGAATCCTTAAAGCAACCTATGAGAACGGGTTTAATTAGTCCTATGACGCTGGCTATCTTAAATTTAATTGGTCCCATGGCGCTGGCATTTTTAAAATTAGTGACAAGAAATGTAGTTGTTGTTATTATTATGAACTAACGTTCTACATTGCAAATCCATGTTTCAAATTCATATAGAAAATAGTGCTAACAATTCAAGATAATTGACCCGCACATAACATGATAATGACAGTGGGATTAGCTAATTTTATTGACAAGGGAAATTAAATATGATGATAAATTGAATACCAAACATTTTAACAATACACTTTTAATATACATGGTTGCAAAAGCAAAACAATAGGCTGCACACAAAACACGGAAGGATGGTAATAGCGAAAAATATGAAAGGCAAGTTAACACAATAAAATAAATCGAAAATTAAATAGTTAGACTTTGAACCATACTAATAATTGATTGAGGCGTCTAGTAATTAATTTACAATCATGATAATATTTCTCACATTATATCTTCTTATGAAATTATAGATTTATCAGTCCTATTAAATTGTTTCATGACTACTCGACAGGGTACATTGGCGGGGTTATTTTAGGTAATTCAGTCTTGGGAAATTGGGTGGTATTTTCCTTTTTGTTATGTTTTTGCGTGTGTAGGCAGCGTAGAGGACTCTCAAATCAGGAAGTGGGCGCCAAGAAATGCCCCATCACAGTCAAACGCGTGCCAAAAATCTCAAATAAACATAATGCCCATACACTTGCTTCAAATTACCAAACAGTCACTCGATGTTTCTATCCGTTCCTTTTTTTTGGTCATTATTCTTTTTGTGGTTTGAATGAATATTCACACTCTTTAAGTTATTTAATCTATACTGTTTATCAAAATTATTTTATTAAGCGTAGGACTCTTTTAATAATTGTTTTTGGTCATCTTAATAGATATTCTAAAATTGGTGATTAATGAATTTATATTCATATCCAAATCTGTTGGTTGGTTTGATTGTTTATGTTTTAAGTTTATATGAATAATTAGTACTACAAACTAACATATGCTGGGGAAAAGGTAAAAGAGATATTAAGAGTTTGTTTACACAATTTGAAGATAATTCTCCGTGTCCAAAAATTTTTATTAACAAATGATACAATAAATGTTAGGACAATTAGTATCAATTAGTATAGAACTGCTTGCTCAATTCAAACTTTATTTGGCTTAACTTATTGATGCGTATATAAACTAACTTTTCTAAACAAGTTGCCTTGTTTTTACTTTGCCATGGCTCTCTTTTGACTATAAAGTGTTGATCAACAAATCAACCTATATCAAGGAATGTTTTTTCACTTGATCACTTACCTAGTTTGTGGACAAATGGAAGCTTAGGCAATTCATTGAGCATATATGATTATTTTTTTTCCCTTTTTAAAGCTATAGATAATGAAAATCACTTTAAACTTTTGAGGAATAATCATTTATACATAAGTTACTTAAGTAAACTATAGAGTTCTCTCAAACGTTTATTTTCCCTCTTAATGTAATGCTTGTATTATCTACACACCTGGCTATGCAAAAATCATCCATCCTTATATAGCCTTGAAAATAATAAGAAGTTTCTATAAAATCTAACTAAAAATCTTCAAGATATCTAAGTATATTGCTTACTATATTGGGACATTTGGTACAACATATTCGAGATTTCTTTCCTTATTTGATTCTCAATAGATCAGCAACTTTCCCAACTGAAAATGATCTGAAAATCATCTGACAAGCTTTCCTTAAATGGCTAGATATGATTTGATAGGAATAAGTCAAAATAAGATCAATTAGAAGATTTTACATATCTCTTTGGACGAGGAAAGCAACTCTATCCAATCCAACTAATTAGAATCTCACATGAACTTTTCAAATTAGCTTAGATCAATTAAATCAACAGAATATTATCTCATTTTAGGAAGGGAAAATTTTGATAAATCAATGTAACAAATCTAGTTGATTCAGTGGCAGATCTTATTACAACATTTCTTGAAATATGTTACCATAATAAATCAATGTTGGATGATATTCATTCACAACAATATTCTGTTAATGTATGCAGTCATATCTCGCCAACTTATAGCAGTCAATCTTTTGAATATCTCTAGTCTTCCTTTCATCCGTCAAACTTCCAATAATAGCTTTTGAAGGACGAGCCCATCTGACACTAGATGAATATTAAGGAATTTTGGCGTCACCTATGAATCATCAATAGGTGTTCCACAATGTGTTAAAACACATAGTGGCTCCGTTAGCTTTCTTTAGTATTTTGCTTTGCTTCTTCTCCCATTAGTTTATTTTTCCTATAACTTCTTAACACATATCCACTGAAAGAAAGGAATAGACTTGCTTTCTTCCATCGTATGTTTTGGTAACCTGTTGCGAGAAGAAATACGATAATCACTAAAATGACAATGGGTACAATTAAGACCTTTCCTTGGCTTCTTAACAAATGGCTTTTTATCTATTGTTCTTGGTAATGTTGTACATTTGAGGAATTGGTCGGATGTCCTCCTCAAATTGCAATACATGGCCTTCAAATTTGCTCAAACTAGCCTAGTTTGTGTATCTAAGCTCATGATGACCTCCAAAGAACTTACCCATGATAGGAATGTCCTCCAGTTTTGCCTTTCTAGTGTTAAGCTTATTCAATGTTGTGGCAAACTATCTTACTTCAAATTGTAACTTCTAATAAGTATCTCTCGATTATGAAAATCCTCCAACAAATTGGCATATTAGGTGCACATCTTATCTCTTTCCTTCTACAAAGCCTCTTTTTCCAACTATAACTTTTTTTTACTGTTGTGGGAGGTATTTTTTATTTTTTTATTTTTCTGTTGTGGGAGGTATACAGCTTCTCCACTACTGTCTAGTTGATTTTTAATAGCTCTTCATAAGAAGCCTAGTCACCACTTTCACTACTACAATAAAGAACATCAAATTTTATAGGAAATATTATAACATCAAATACAACAATACTTTATTCTTTTGTGAAACTGTGTTGAATGTGACGTGGTTGTTGATATGCTCATCGCCATTTTCACAACTCTCCTTGGATCCACCATTACTCCATGTGATAGATAAAGATCTTTCTTGTTTCTTACAAGTATTGGCATGTTATGATTAAATGTGATTATATTCTTCGCATTTTTTGCATCTAACCCCTTTTCCAATCTCAAGCATGTCAAGTTTTTGTAGCTTCCTTTAATTCCTTTTAGAGATTTGCTAGACATGTTGGAACATTTCTTATCTTTCTTTAAGACTTTTGCAAATCTTCTGGTTAAGTTTGTTATTTCATACACTAGCAGTTTGGCTGTCTCCTTCATATGTTGGTGGTGGCCATCTTTTCTCTATAATAGTCCATACCTTTTTGTCTAAAGATTTGATGAAGGCTCTTATCTAAATCTTTTTAATATGAGCAGTTCGATCCATTCAGTAGAGGATGATATGATATGGATGTTCTTTCCTTATTGCTCATTCTTTTCAACCAACTATTTTGAATTTAACTCGCCTAAAATATAAGCTTACTTGGATGAGCCGATACCACTCATTAGATGGTTTGACGGTTTATATTATAAGTTATGTTTAAACAATTAGTTTCACAAACTCACACACGCCGTGGAAAAGTAAAAGAGACACAAAGAGTTTATTTATGCAATTTAGAGATAACCTTTCCACGTCCGCAAGGCCATGCATGGAAATTTGGACTACAAATGATCAAACAAATGCTACGAAAACTAGTGCCAACTGGTACAGAAATGCTCGTCTAACTCGAACTCCCTTTGGGCTCATCTTGTTGACCAATTTATAGCCTAGCTCCTCTATATAGCAAATTTCCCTGCATCCGCTTTACCAAAACCCTCTCTTGCCCCAATTATTAGCGTTGATCAACAAGTTTGTCTCTCCTGAAAAATGTTTCTTCGCTTAATCGTTTGAGTGGTTTTATATATGGATGGAAACTTGGGCAATTCATTTGGCATCTTTGACTCTTGAAGAATAATTACTTGAACATTAGTTCTTTAAGTGAATTGAAAAGTTCTCTCAAAGGTATATTTTCTCTCTTGATGCAATGCTCATATTTTCCACACACTTGACCATCCAAAAATCATTAATCCCTTTAACCTTGAAAATATTAACAAATTTTCTTGAAATACGGTTAAAAATCTTAAAGATATTCGCATATGTTGCTTATCCTATTAGCATACTTAGTGCAACATATTTGAGATTCCCTTTCCTTTTTGATTCTTGGTAGATTAGCAACTTTCCCAACTAAAAATGATTTGAAAATCATCTGAAATTCTTTTTAAAATGGCTTGATACGATTGGATAGGAATAGCTTAGGAAATGATCCACTAGAAGATTTCATCTTATCTTTTTTGATAAGCTAAGTTAACTCTATCTAATTCAAGCAATTAAAATCTCATGTAATTTCTTTAAATCAGTTCAAATCAATTAAGTGAACAGAATGTCGTCATGTTCTAGGAAGGGTAAAAATATGATGAATCAATGTAACAAAATTAGCAAATCCCGATACATCTCTTGGGATATGTTGTCATAATTTTAGAATTTCTGTAAGAATTTAATTTGTCATATTAGTTCTAAGAATAATGATAATTACAAAATTCATGCACACGTGGCACTAACAATATCCATACCTATATACTTATAAATGATGACTAAAGGCTGTTTTTAGTTCCACATAGTTAAATTTGTATAATACCCTTATCTTAAATTTTTTTTTTATAATTTTCCTTCTTTTAAATTATATTTTAGTTTAATTCTATACTTTTTCTTTCATGTTTGCTACATTTTCAATACGTTCCTTATATATTTTAAAAACTTTCATACACTTGTAATTTTAAAAATATTTTTTTATTAAAATTTGTTACATTTTATAAAAAAATTATTAGTTATAATTTTTTTTGCAATGCATCGGGCGTGCTATTATTACTAGATATATTATTAAGAAAATAATTTTTTTATTTACATAATATAAAATTACACACCTCTCTTTATTTTAAATTCTTTTACTATTTCTATCATTTTCTTTTTTATCCTTTTCTTTTAACTTATTGTTTTTTACATTTTGCTTAAAAAAGTTTCCTCTTTCAAAGCCTTTTTTCTCTTTTATTTTATTTTTTATATTTTTAATTTTAAATAATTTTATTTCTATAATCTAAATACAATAATTTATAATTTATTGCAATTTTATTTGGCAACTAAACCCTTACAGTAGCTATTTTTAATCATTTAAAAACTTCTTTAAATGTCCCGTAACTGTATACAATTCATTATAGCAGACACATAGAGTAACTATCTCTTGGTATTGAAAATTAAAAAGTTAAAATGCTTTTCTTTAAGTTAATTTTTCACATTTACCCTCTTTTTATTTTTATATTTTTATCTTTTTTGTCATTTTCATGTCAATTTTATTTATTTTATTTCTTATAATTTAATTTCTTTCTCTTAAATATTAATTTTCTTCTAATGTTATGTAAATTTTTAATGCATTTTAAAACATACTAATTAATATCTTATTATCATTCATAACATTATATAATAGTATTATGTTCAAAACATATTATTTTTTAGATGACAAATTACACATAAAATATCCATGAATATAATTTAAGATATTTATACAATAAAATCATAATTTTTTTGTGTATACACAATAAATTTATATTTTAAATTTAATGTGTACATGTCATTAGTGTCCACGAACTATTGGTTTAATCATTGTTGTTGAGTAAAATGGTATAAAAAAGACATCTTATTTTGAAAAAGTAAAATTATAATTTAAAAACGTCTTATTTTAAAAATTTCAATCTTTAAAAAGGTTGATGTGGTGCATAGAATGAGATTATAGTTTGTTTGTTTTTGTGTTCAGTGTGTATTTTATGAAGTGTTTTTTAAAAATTATGAAAAAAAAGAAAAAATTAAAAAGTGCAAGTCATTGATGTATGGCCCTTTGTATTCGTGTAAAACAACCACCTCGTAATTATGTGCAAGCTAAAGGGCATACTGGAACACTACCTCATTGGCCAACAAAGCATCCTTCGATTATTATTGTTATTGACCACACTCGGTTTTTTATGACTTGTTGGATTGCCGCCCGCCCCGCGTTCCCCTCCAGCCGTCCAGGGATTTCGGCCTTTTCTCAGCCGTCGGCCGTCACCTCCACCGTTCCGCTTTTCATGGATTTCGCGCGTTCAGCCTCCCTCGACTTCCTCTTCTACCCACCCATATAAACCAACCTATCGATTCCCCTCCACCCTCTGATTTGCCACTGCTCATCTCAAAGCCCCTCCTAAACCCAGAAATTTCCCTTTTCTTTTTTATCTTCTCCGTACGATTTGCGGTCATGGCTATCAGATCAACCGTCACCTTCTCGGCGTCCGTCGCCTCAAACCTCACCGCCACCTCCGCTGCCTCAGGTAAATGCGCGGCCTCCCGATTTGTCCACGAGTGCGCGGTGCGATCACGAGCATTTCAACACTCGCCCTCACAGAAGCCCGACTCCGGTTACTCTGGCATCCACCGCCCCAAATCGAAGCCGAATCCCATCAATCCGACTGCTTCGATGTATTCGACTCTGGCCGGGGAAATTCTTGGTGGAAAGGCGCAATCGCCCTTCGTGGTGGGATTAATCTCTTTGATGAAGCAGTCGATGGGGACTTCATCTAGCGCGAGCGTTTTGGGAATTTCGCCGCTTAAAGCTTCATCGATCCTTCCATTCTTACCGGGTTCTAAGTGGTTGCCGTGTAACGAAGCCACGAGCACGGAGGCGGATAAAGGAGGGACCCTTGTTAACAGCAGCAGCAACAAAGGGACCGTCAAGACTGGGAATGCTAGCAGTGGTAGTAGCAAGGGTTCGGAGGCACTGGCCACAAACAAGAATGGTGGTGCTAGTAATGTGAAAGTTTTGCCACAGACTGGTGGTAGTGGAAGTAATAGTTGGATATTGAAGTTGATGAATTTGTGCTTCAGCTCCGAAGATGCTAAGGCTGCTTTCACCGCATTCAGCGTAAGCATTCTGTTTAAGTCAACCTTGGCCCAGCCATGGTCGATTCCCTCCACTTCCATGTACCCAACTCTTGATGTGGGCGATCGGATTCTAGCTGAGAAGGTATAGTTTCAATTGAGCTGAATTTTTTAATTCGATAATTCGATATTGTGTTTTTTGATGTTGAATTAGCACGATTTTTTTACTAAAAAAAAAACCTGGATCATTACTGGATTAATATTCTGAGCTGAACATTCGTTTATTTAATGTATCGTTATTACAATATTTTTAATGTTCTAGTGCACGATGTATTTATTTATTTATATTTATCTGGATCATTACTGGATTAATATGTGAATCGTGTTTTTTCTTGGTGTGATGTGAAGAAAATTGGAAAACATGGACCCTTGTTAGACTGAAGTATTGAAATACAATTTCTTTTGCATTTTCAGTACATTGGATGTGGATATAAATGAGGTAGTTGGTTTTACGAAGATGCTTGTGCCCAGAAAACAATTTCAATTTTCGGGTGCATTTTTTGTGAGATTTATATTTTTTTATTTCGGGGTATCCTTTGTTTTACAGTTATTTGCTTGGGTTCTTTGCATATTCTTTTATGTTTAAATTTTATGGCAGTGCTTTTGATATATAATGTTTCTGAGAAATCCTATTAAAGCCGTGAATTGTGAAAAAATCAGATAACAGCACAGCTTATGGTTTTCTGTTGTTTTCATTCATGCAATAGACAAGGTCGTTGTGCAGTTAGCTTATTATTATTATTGTTGTTGTTATTATTATAATTACTAGTAAAAATGGCATGCTCTGTGCTTGTGCGAATTAATTTATCAATTATAAAATTATTATGCTTTAAATAATAAAAAATGATCAAAATTAAAAATATACACAACTTTTTAAATACAAAAAAGGTGAAGATAAAAAAAATTGGAAAAAGGGAATATGGGAGAGAAAAACCAATGAAAATAACAATTAAAATAAAAGAGAAAAAGAAAAGGATAAAAAGATAAAAATAATTAATCAAGGATAGTAGTGTAATATTATAATGTGGAACTAATAAAAGTAATTTATAGATATATAGTACTGAAAAGAAGCAATAATATGTTATTAATTATGTTTGAGTGTGTTTAGTATTTTTAATTAAGGGTAATGGTGTAATTTGTTAATCCAAGGTTACATTGTAAATTCCAAATGAACAACCAAATTAAATTCAAATTTTTAATAATATAATACTAGTAATTTTGACACACTTTATGTGTGTGCTTACATTGATATGATATAAAAATAAAAATAATTGCTTAATTTATTTTATTTATACTATAGATTAGTTTATTTAAATATTTATTTTATACTTATGTAAAAAATATCATAAGTAAAAAACAATGATGACGACGACGGCGACAATTTTGTCATTATTAAGTTGAATAAGGATACATTTGTAAACCTACGTAGTGTTATCATGTTAAGACTAGATTCTTAATAATATATATATATGTATATATATAAATGTAAAATATAAATTAAGTTGAAGAATGTCATATATGTAAATTTACTTCATCCAATCAAAGTAGTTCTAGAACTTTAATAATATAGTATAGATTATTATTCTTTTGTCTTTTGACAAACAAAGTGATAGAATATGGTTGTAACTAGTTTCAGGATCTGAATCAAGACACATACTTCAATTACTATGGGCTTTACTCGTCTAATGGCTACAGCCAACCTGGTCTATTGACAATATTATGCTTCTAGAATGCAAATTAGTTTATTCATTCTATTTAACTTGTGAAAATGAGATCATAAAAATGAAATATGCAACCTAACTCTATAGGCTCCTGTGCTTTTGAGTGGTTGTCCAGGTTTCTTATATTTTCAAGAAGCCTGAAGTCTCTGATATTGTCATCTTCAAGGCACCTTCAAATTGTCAGGTATCTTTTAACTTTGTTTTTTAAGGTTTCTTTTAACTTTGCTGTCAGGATCTTTGGCAAAATGGTTGCTCTTATAATTTATGTCTAGTCATGGAATGACATGTTATTTGTTTTGACTTGTTCTACAGCAAAATGGTTATAGTTCTTCTGATGTTTTTATCAAAAGAGTTGTAGCAAAAGCAGGT
Source organism: Avicennia marina (assembly GCA_019155195.1). Taxonomy (NCBI): domain Eukaryota; kingdom Viridiplantae; phylum Streptophyta; class Magnoliopsida; order Lamiales; family Acanthaceae; genus Avicennia; species Avicennia marina. The sequence continues at coordinate 2,802,500 of CM032781.1, read as the reverse complement.
GACCTTGTAGAAGTAAGTAATGCCAAGTTCTTCATTGAATCTATTTGCCTTTTTTTGTCTCATTTTCTCTTTCAATTTTTCTAATATTATGGCTTGTGCAGGTTCGAGATGGGAAATTGTTCATCAACAGTATTGCTCAAGATGAAGATTTCATCTTGGAGCCACTTCAATATGAAATGGCTCCATTGGTAAGTTTTTGTGCTTTTATCTACTGTTTTATGCCCCATTTTCATATATAACAAGGAAAAAGCTTATCCATTCCTATTATTCTATTGTAGCTTGTACCGGAGGGACATGTGTTTGTATTGGGAGACAACCGAAATAACAGCTACGACTCGCGTTATTGGTAATTAACATATTGCACTGTGGCTAATCTATTTGTGTTCCCTGTTAAAAGTCAAAGGCATATTCTGTACTCTATTGTTGTTTCTGTTCTGCACTTGCTCTAAATATCCATACATATGGGGGTGATTGGCGTGAAGAGTGTCTTAGCTAATTTCTGCGTAAATTGGATTTAGAACGGATCTGCTGAGATGAAGGATCTAGGAAGTGAAATTTTGTACATAGACTTCCTATAACCTGAGGACGAGTATGGAGTTTGAGTGCGTATTATTTCATTTTTCAGGGGTCCACTGCCTATCACAAATATAGTTGGGAGATCAGTCTTCCGATACTGGCCTCCCTCGAAAGTATCAGATACTCTGGGCAACACATCCCAGCTGAGCAATGCTGTTGCATATTTGTGACGGTTCATCTCCAAGTTTATAGGCATGGGTTGTCCAGATTTTTATCAAGAACTGGATGTCCATGTTCCACTGGGCTTATCTTGGGTAGCTGTGGATATTTATTGAACCTTCTTACTCTGCATATAATTGTGTGTTCTATCGCCTTGACGATCATCATGTTATGACTACTGCTAGTAGACTTACACAGGCTTGTTTTGAATTCGTTGTATAATGATTTAATTTCGGTGCGGGTAAAAATTTTGATGAGTCCTGGCCAATCTATTACAAGTTATTACACCCCCTGTTTCTGTGTCAAAACATGCGAGTGTCAATGGAATGCAGGTGTGGGATTTGCGTCTGTTGTAATTGCAAATTTTGTCCATGGCTGTACATTTCAAAATTTTGAAGAACAAAAAGGAGAAAAAAAAGAAAAGAAAAGAAATGAATTATAATTTTTATTGTTTATTTGACAGATAAACATTAACCAAAAAAAACTTAAAGAGAAGTGCAGTACGCAAGGAATTTTTTTATTTGCTTCACAAAAAGTAGGAATATCTCAATGAAAGTGTTAGCAATCTCTGCTTTTCTTATTTATTTTTCATTTTTTATATAATAATAAAATGTCATTTTGCTAATTTATCTTTATGTTTTTATTATATTTTTCGGTTGAAATAATTGAACCGAATCAAATACAAAATTATATTTTTAAAAATATTTCTTATTAAAAATCATCGAATCAGACAGAATAGAAATCAATTACTCTAGAAATGAAATCAACATAAAAATGAGGGTAAAATTAAATACAGCCGCGTTCAATTGTATGTGTCCAAACAGATATCGTGCGTATTCATAAATCTCTACGTTTTGGTTCATTTGATCAAGGATGAAGAATAGTTAAATCCCACTAATTTTCTTGTGTCTGATTAATTATGGGAACTTTTTAATGTCCTTTGTACTTCCGTTAAAATTTGAAGTGGGGAAAAAGACGCCAAAACGAAGTAGTTTTGATTGGCCTTTTTAAATATAAAGCAACATCGATTGCTTCTTCATCCGTTCGACATCCGAATGCCAGTCCAATTTCTCCGCAGAAGCACATTGTCGTTCTTTGACTTATATCCCTCATAGAATTAGCGTCCACGCCTCCTCTTACCCCCACCCTTGCCAACGGGGATCATGGAATTGCTTTCGGTTCATTTCTCAACCATGCTCCATAATATTGCCATGCTCATTCGAAGATTCGTTCTTTTTGCTATTCACACCCTTTTGTTAATTTATATCAAGCAAAACTACCAGCCAAGGCAACCTCTAAGGGTTTTTCAATAGATTCCTTTTGAGTCTCCTAAATGAGAAAGCCACTTCACCGGGACCTCTAAGGGCAAGGATTAGGGCATTGACAATATTGGAATTTGGAAAGGAATGTCAGAAGCAATGATACTTACATTAGCTGACTGGAGAAGGAGGCTATGGTTTGAAGCAGCAGTGAGAGTTGAAGTTGAATGTTTTGAAGCCTTTACTTGCCAACAAGGGCAGACCTCTTACTAAAATTGATTCAATTGCTTGGAGTTTTCCTTCACAAAGTTTCCATCAACCCTTGTCTCGCCTGAGGCACTAACACTTGATGTGAGACGGTGGAAAGCATAGTCTCTTCTGGAAAACTCAGCCTTTGGTAGACTGTTGAGACCTGTTTGTTGGTATAAATTCATGTCGATACATACAGAGTACATAATGATCTGCTCAATGAACATTGCTACTTTTGTAGAGGAATGATTAATACAAGGCACATGCATGATTGCAATTACAGATTTCCTGTCATCGTGATCCCATTAAATCATGTAAAAGTCTTTTTATGCGCATTTCTTAATGACGTTTTATTATGTACAAGTCTTCCTATGCATGTGTATATTTGTTCCCTTATTAAATCAGGGCACCTACGGCTTCTCAGATTCCCAGAGTTAGTAAGGCTTTAATCTGTTCCGTTAGTGTGTAAATGTAAGGGGTGATTGCGTTCCTTTCTCCTGTTACCAGGTATTTAAAATCTGAAAGTAAGGCTTTGGTTTGTGCTGACATGCTGTTAGTGACTGACTTTGTTTTTTCAGGTGATTGCATTCCTTTCTCCTTTAATGTCACTCCCCACTTCTATCCAAACATTATATTTCCTGTTTCACCAGATCAGAGACTTCTGATTTCACTGGCTAAAGACCGTGGTGGATTAATTTTGACACGTTTTCTTGTGTCTCAGAATCACCACAATAACTCTGAGATTGTTTACATGATCATAAACGACATTGTCGATTTACCCATCCTAGGGCGTAGAGTTCTTGACAATGCTCAAATCAATTCTTTCCTCGACACAATCCATTCAATCACTATCTGCCAGTCTCACTTCTACTTTCTTGTACTTATACCAAGATGCACAAAGTAGATAGACCCCAAAATTCACCACACCTAGGCATGCGAGCAACCGGTAAAAGTATTTCAGCCTATCCCTGTTCGGATTGTTACTTGACAGCCATCCTCCGCTCGCCCTGTTCACCACAGTCACCACAACCGTGCTGGTGTAGTACCCGAATGCCAGCGAGCACCAGGAGATGGCTGTGCCCGGCGACTTCATGCCGGAGGAGCTCTCAGCGTAGAAGAATTCCAACAGCCCAACAAGTGTAAACATATCAGCCATTCCGAAGATGGCATACTGGATCCCCAGCCAGAATATACTTATCGGCAGGGGCCCTGGTGAGTCTACCATATTGTGCTTTATTGCTACATTTTTCCTGTGTGTTTCTATACTTCCACTCACTGCCATGGATATGGCTGAAAGAACCAGTCCCACTGCTACCCGCTGGAGTTTTGTGATTCCAGTCTGGATGCCTGTGATCTTCCGTGCCAAGGGGACAAAAACCCGGTCATAAATTGGTAGCAGAATGAACGTGAACACTAGGGGAATTACTGGAATAGAGTCCTGGCATTTCAAAATGCCCTATTTTGCTGTCCATTGTAGTGCTCTGTTGGATGGAGAATGTCTGGAGCTGGGCCAAACAGGTGTTCATGAATACAGTACTAAGTATGATGGGGAGCATCCGAACTAGGATCTTCGTTTCCTCAACTTGTGTGACAGTACACAATTGCCAGGATTCCGGCAGCACCATCTGAGGTCCTCACAATCGCCGCGCGATCCAAGAACCTGAAATATTTTGCCAGTTTTTCCAGTGATGGGCCAATGGTTGACTACAGCATGCAACCAAGCATCACCTTTCAAGGTTAATCAATTTCCAGTTCAAGGTTCCAATTTTCAGAAATGCAAGTTTTTCGTACCTGAATTGATTTGTCCTCTCGAGAAATTCATTCTGTCCAGCTTCTTTGTCATGAATCTCATGCAACTCTTCCTGTTCCTGATGGCTGCTTCAAAAACCTGGAAATTACAAATTCCTTAGCCTGAGAAAGATGCTTGTATTCAGAAGAAATTCATGATATCCTCCATATATACCTGTAAAATTCGAACTAAAGGGCTTCCCCTTGGGATATTAGTCCGATAAATTGATTTGCCCATGCTGAGGAACAGAATAGCCATTGCAACAGCCACAGCACACACTCCAAACGACCAATCCCATCCCAGGTTGGTGCTTATCCGGACCAAAATTGTCACCCCAAGTATAGCTCCAAGTGTAACGCAAAACATGAACCAGTTGAAGTAGCTTGAAAGAGAAGCAGCTTCCTTGGGGTCCCTCTCATCAAACTGATCAGCTCCAAGCGAAGGCAGAGCTGCTTTGATGCCTCCTGTTCCCAGAGCCACCAAATAAAGGCCTGTGAACAAAATTGCCTCTTGACTGCTGGTTGCCGATTCGCAATGGTTCATTTTGCTCGCGGCAGTATCTTTGCAAGTGAAAGGTCTGAGCTGTTTGAAATTTGCTTGCACTGCTAGAAGAGCATAGCCCTGAAAATGGGGGTTGAAGAATATCAAACTGTTCTATTCTCGATTTAAAACTGATACAAGAAGTTAAGAGTATGCATTCTTCTTTTTTCTTTTTGATAATTCAATGAGATTAGAAACTCTATTCGAGGTTGGCTTGATTGGTAAATATATTATGAAAAATTCATGCATATTGTATATATGTATTCAAGTTTTAATGTGGGCAATAATTATTAAGGCCCATTTGGATTTGAAGAGAAGATTTGAAATGATTAAGAGGAATTTCAAATCTACTTTACTTATTGAAATTATAATTCAAAATGAAAACTTAATGAATTTGAAATATTTTATTATCTAAACAAATATAATGAATTTATTATTATAGTTTAAATCTTTCAATCCAAATAGGCCTTAGGTTATTTAAAATTCTTTATAAAATTTGGCTTGGCAGCACTTTTGTCAATATGCAGGATTGATGCATCATTTTATATTTTTCATAAAATTACCCTATACCCAAATCAGCTTATTATTTTGCTTCCCTTGGTTTAGAATGATGATTGATCTTGAGTTTTACGTATATAATTTCAATACACTCGCACTTTACTTATAATTAGCGAGTTAATTGCACATATGTGAAAATTGACGTACTTTAATCTACAGGAAAGCCAATCAATGCTAACAGTGCATTAATAATCACTTACCACAATTTCTAAGCCCCCAAAGACGACACAAGTCTTAAACCTCGACAAGTAAGTGTCGGAGATAAATCCCCCAAATAATGACAGCAGAAATGCAGTCCCCAAGAAGTTTGTGAGAGCAGTTGCTGAGTTTGTTGAGCGGAAGTTCATGTACCCATAAAAGTAAGTCATCAAACTCACTCCATTTGAAATGAATGCCATCGTCTCCAATGCCGCCATGGCTGCATAATCATAAAAACTCAAGCCGACACGGGAAATAGATGGCAGAACCCATGTAACTATTATTTCATTGGTCTTTAAGATTACCAATTATGCATACACCAGCTCTATTTCCTCCCAGCCCTAATTGCTGCTTGTGTTGAATGTTGACATTCTTAAGAATTCCCTGCATATCATGGCACCCCAGATTATTCTCTCAGAAAGAAAATGGATAAAAGTCGTTCAATCGTAACGCTACCAACGATGGAGCATTGGAGATATTTAGTTAAGAACATCTATCGAAAATGCAGGAAGAAGGTCTGGATTTGCTTACCATTTTCTGGGAGTGTTTGCTCCTGCAAGTAAAATTTGTATCTCAATGGAGAGGTCTGTGGTAGTTTGAAGATTCTCACATCTGCTGAAACGTTTATATAGACGTCATAATTGGCTGGTGACAGCCAACGAGAACGAGGAATCTTGTGGATCATAATTATCGCACTCAGCTGGGGGGCTGCTTTTGTTTCTTATGATTGAAGCTTTCTGTCTCTTATATATCTGTCAGCCATTAACAAATTAAGATGTACAATTTTTATTGACTTTATTTGGGGACATGTACGATTGGTTGCACAAAATAATCAGCTCAGACTTCAAACAGGATCACCCGTTATTTGTTTCTGAATTGGTTTCCAGTCATTATAATCAGATGCCATCCAAGTTCAACTTCTAGAAAATGTGATCCTTTTTATTTGGATTACAGCTGTATGATAGAAATTCATATGCTGAAAACTTTGTCATTTCCCTTCTCCATTTTTGTCATAACTTAACCAAGGTGTGTTCTTGGGGGCTTCCCGGGAGTTGGACTCAGAGAGATGTGCACCATTGATGGCCTACTTCATATGAAACCCACATCATCAATGATGCGTAGAATTTTAGGAGTCTAAACACTCAGGCAACATTAGTTTTTGGAGATTATGCACCAAAATGCAAACACACTAGCTACTTGTTCCCATGGCACACGTCACGTCTTTGGTATATATGGCAAAATAAAATTGGATATTTTTAAAAGTATGACATGCGGCCTAACATTAAGCATGCCGTGCATAATCCTGAGAACTGAGAAAAACCCAAGAATCACGCCTAGATCAATCAAACTAGCACACATTAGAGCCGCTGCCCTGTGTATTTCCATGCATTTTTTTTTTCTCAATTTTATTGTACATATCAAAAATATCTTATAACTTGGCAAGAAGGATGAAGTGGGTTGCATTGCACCCTCAGCTTGCGGGAATATTATTAGACTGAAGTTTCCTGTTTGCATTCAATGAATATCAAACTTAAATCAGTCAAAGCATCTCATGGATACTTTCACAATGTCTCTAGTATCTTGGTTCATTGAAGGGTCAGCATTAGGTCGGACAACTTCAATTCCAGCGTTGTTTAGTCAAAGTCACTTGGTTGGGAGTGGAAGCAATTATTGTTGAGGGGCAAAGGCGTGCTTATCTAGTGATGTAATGCTGTTGATTTCCATTAGGTGTATGCATTAACTATTCGCTAAAAACTATAGTTGAAAACATGCATATTGTTGCCTTCCCCCATCAGTTTATAACTAACAAAAAGACAATGAAATTTATAAGATGCTTTCCTCTATCCTGTGCTGTGTATTATGCTCATAAAAGGATTCTTTACTCAGAAAAAGATTTTGTACCCTTCGTTGCACTCTGGCGATCCCTTTGTGGGGTGTCTTTGACGTTAATCTTTGTCTGCTTCTGTTGCAACATTTTGAGGGGCAGATTTAAATTGCTTGAGGTTTTTGCCCTTAGGACCCATTTGTAATTTTAATAGAATAAATATCAATATATTTCAAAAATTAACTTTTATGTTTCCGATTATGAGAATATTATGTTATTAAGAAAGACTTGATTAGTTATAAATATGCATGAGCATGTTTAAGAGTATTTTAAGAACCAACGCTGAAAAATGGGCGACGATGATCTGCTTGGATAAAATGCTTAATTAAGAGTAGAAGTGTTCGACTTATAATGAACATTTTAAAATTTGGCAAGAAAATGTAAAGTATAAAACAGTTAGGGATGCATGAAGCAGGATAATACTCGATTGACTATATATATAAGATTTTCTAATTTGATAATTATGCCATATATAGTAATAGAGTATATTTTCTTTTAATCTCCGTATTGTACGGTTTAAGCATAGTTTGGATGAATAAGATTGAAAATTTGTGAAAATACTTGGATGCTAAATATAATATATAGTCTTGATTAGTTCAAAAATTTCACTTATATTTTTTATTTTTCATGTAACTATATATATGATGTTCACCCATTACGTGTAACCTGCAGCAAATGCTCATTTGATGCGTGCGGCAAAATTTAAAATATAATTTATCATATAAATACATGCATTCTATCTATATTATATAAATTTTTAAATTATTTTATATTGGTATTTTACGTTATAATTTATCATCTAGCAAGTGTCTCTCTCTCTCTCTCTCTCTCTCTCTCTCTAAGTGTAACAGTAATAAAGTATAAAAATATCAAAAAAATTTGAAAGTAAAAATTAATATATTTGAAAAACAAAAACTATAACTCAATTGAACAAAGAGATAATTTCACCTGAATGGGGTGTTAAGAGGGTAGAAGGTTAAATTTACATGAATGAGGTGTGTCAAATTGAATGTATTAGTGGAAGTTAGCTATTTACTAAATATAGTTAGGAATAATTTTTGTAATTGAATTATGAAACCAAAAGTTAGTTTTTTAAGGGGTTTCACGCATTATTAATAGTATAGATAAAACAAAAATACAATAATCTTATAAAATAAATTAATAATTTAGAATAATAAACAACTTATATTTTCATTCATACAATGATGAAAGAACAAACATGTTTAAAATTTTTTATTTTTCAAAGACGCCCTAATTTGGCATCAGAAATTGATCCTTGTCACAAGTAAAAGAATTGATTTAAAATTAATGATCCCGCAAAATTATTTCAAATATTAATGAAAAATAAAAAAAAAATCCTTTTCTGAAAAAAAATTCCATGAAGTCAGAACCAAGACCAGAGATGTAAATCTGATGATGCTACGAATGGACAGCAGCGTACATAAATAAAATCACTAAATTATATTTTTCTGTCAGAGCTGAGGAAGAGTAAAGTAAATTGAAAATACTTGTGGTTTTTGCTTTGCACAAACATATTTTAAGGATAAATAATTGTAATTCCTAATATAAATGTGGTGACAATCTTGATTACCATAAGCAAGCATCCCTCTTTGATCTGGTAATATTTGATAATCATCAATCAACGGCCAAAATTTAACATCTAGAAAATGTTAATGCCAACCCTTAGTTATGCGGTAATACTTTGCTGGGCAAGCACTTGAGAATCAACCATCCACTAATTGATAATACACTAAACTTTGTATACATTGACGTGGTTAGTATGTTGTGTGTTAGAGATAATTTAGTATACTTTCAATGTCAAATAAAGATGTCTATTTATAGATAATCAAGTTTGACCATCAAGTTAAAATCAATGGTTAAAATGCACTATTGGAATCATGTCAAATTCAATAGTTCTAATTTCTCTTTAGAAATCACGATATTATCAATGATATCATTAATTTTTTTCAATTCTCAATGGCTAAGTCAATGACATCATTAACTTTTCCAATTGACAATGGCCAAGTTAAAGCCACTCATAATATAAACTGAGCCCTTTTCTGAGCAATAGTTGAAAATATTTATACATGAATTATAATAAACGCGTCATGGTTTAACAGAGACAAAGAGAAAACAATACGAGAACCCAAGAAATCTTGGAATTTGCTGCAGAAGCATTTTACAAAATTGTGGCGAAGATTTTGACTAATGAATTGGTCTTCAGGGATTTTCGCGGACTTCATGTTAGAAGCCATTGCTGTATAATCATCGCTATCATATTCTTCTATCAAAATTTCCCTTCTCTCTTTTCTGCTGCCGATTGATAATAATAATCTTGTGGTTTTCTAGTCTTATATTATATTCCTTTGCCTTTCCGTTTTGTCTCTTTTTTTTTTTTTTTTTTAATTTTGCATTTTATGTTCTTCCCTTTTGTCCTTTTGGGTTTTATATTACTGTAAATAGTACCACGCAATTTCTTTGACAGTCGATTGATAAAGATGGATTTGTCACAAAACTGTAACAAGGGTTGGTAATGGTGTCATGAAGAATTTTGTCTTTTAATTTCTTGGTGACTATACAAATGTATGTGTCTGGATTTGTAGAATGATCGATAGTATATTGTTTAGCATGAGACAACAAACAGTAAAACACTAAAAGTGGAGGCCATGGTAAGGGCCGACCGAATAATCAGCAGATCTGCCTCAGTTTTCAGTAAATGTCTTCAACCTCACGTTTACTTTATTGAGATGAGATTATAATCTAAAAAATTATTTCTAATGATAAAAAATTTGTATGGATTAATTAATTCTGAATTGTTATGTTTAGTGAATTTTAATATTTAAAATGATTACATTTATTTTTTTATTATATCTTTAATAAAATAATCTATGCTATATTATATACCCTTAGTCAATGAGTTGACCTTTTTGAGCTTTTTATTGCTAGATTGGGCTAAAGGTTTCAAGATGTGGCTGAACTATAGTCCACCATAGCCCAACTTACCTGCGGCAATCAACAACTCCATGACTTGGTCTTTCTATTATTATTAGTAACTATAGCAAATGGCTGAAAAGCATGATTACTATTAGCCACTTAATTAGTTTCCACGGGAATGAGTTAAGATTACATACTTAATCAAAGAATTCTTATCAATTATTTATTAAATTATACAAACCCCAACAATGAATAAATCATACGTGCAAGGCTGAAAAAGTAATGGACCTGAACGTTAACCATATTTTTAGACATTCATAAACATCGCTAGCGCACGCCAAAAAAATTGAATGTATACATCCATATGAATATATCTATATATATATATATATATATAATGTACTTAAGAAATGCGATAACAAAAGAAATTTTATGCAAATAAAAATATAATTCAAAAGATAAAAGTCCTATAAATTCATTCTTCAACTAACACAACTATATGTGAAACATTTTACTATGTGTACACAAAAATAACCTAGATTACATGCACATGCAATGTAACATAATTTAAGATATATTTGTATAAAATTACTGTTGTTGTTAATTTTGTGCGCTGTAAATGATTTTCATTCATACCACGACTCACCAATGGAGCTCTTGCATGAAATAAATTCCATCCAGCCCTGTCTCCTGTCATTAATTCTACACTGCACCTTCGCAAAACACATGGAATGAACATAAGTATACCAAGTTTAGAAGGACTCCGAAAAAGTACAAATTCTAGATTATAAATGTGAGTTCCATGGGTTTGCTGGTCAGAGAAAAGGGGGGAAGAGGGAGAAGGAGCGGTGAAAGAGTCACAGAGCAAGAAAACCATAAAAGATTCAAAATCATCAAACCTAACAAAATAAAGAGAAAATCTAGGGCAATGCATGAAGACAGAGAGGACTAATATAGATGAGAAGCACGGTCATGAGATGACTGTCTTGTATTTCTTCATTGATACAATGTCAATATATGTAGGCGTCGTGGGTATTAAAAAGAGAGAGAAATCGGCTTTTCAACTTATCAAAGTTGTCAAACCCCTCTTCACGTTTCTTTATGTGTGTGTGTGTGTGTCAATCAAAAACATTATGTATCTATATTATTTCGATAAATATATAATTTATTTATCACATTTATTCACTCCAATAAAAGATACTAGTTTGTTAAATTTATTTCAAGTATAATTTTTCATAAAAAAAATAGTGTCGTCTGTAAGAAATAGTATACACTATTTTTAGTGATTTAATACATTTTTATTTTGTTTTATTTATTATTATCACTCTCTTACATAAATAATTAAGTACTAGCAAGTTTTTAGTTTTGGATTATCCATTAAACTACAAATAATAATCACTTTTTTGATTGTTTGTAGAATATCTATATTACATATTTATTCATGTGTTCATGTGCAATTAAATTTAATAACATTTTATATACATAAAAAATAGTCTAGGAGTTTTTTTTTTAATTGTATTCTTTATTGATATATTTTTTACATAAAAATTTGTTCAATAATATTAAGTGAAACAATTATATATAAATATATTGTACAATACTTTAGACATATTAATGTGTTTATATAGTTTAAAATAGGTGTTTTATTTTTATTATATTTGATTCATCCTTAAAGATCAATTCTTACAATTAAATAATCAATTAACTATCTTTTCAATATAATTATATTTATAAATAAATATATATATACATATATGGAAAAATAGTGAATATAATTAGACACTATAAAAATGCTGTAATATTAAAATATGGACAATTTACTTGACAAGTTAATCAAAATCCCCCTCTCTCTGTTTTTTCTTTGTTTTTTTTTTTTTTTTTTGCTTTCATAAATTGAAAGTTATTTTCAAATAACTTTTTTTAATTTTGTTTCTAAGGTAAATAAATTATTTTCAATTATTTAGAAATTAAAAAATTTTGGCCTCCCTAAATTGAGAGTCCGTATCCTGAGCACGATGCAAATGGTTCATCCCAGAGTCGATTAATAATATAAACATGAATCTCGTTTATGGTTGTCCACTAATAAATTACTGCTTCAAGAAGATCAACTGATAATAAAAATAAGTGGCAGAAGATGAGTTTGATCATGGTGAAAGTTAGTTCGGGCATGTTAGGTTACTTATTACAGTCGATAGGAATTTTCCTTTTTAATTTGAGTAGGTGAAAATTTTATATTTAATACTAAAATTTAAACAAATAGAAAAATTATTTATATATATATTTAATATGCATTGATATGTAAATTTACATTCTTCCAAATCAATTCTTTTAAATATACTAAACATTAAAATAACATTTTTTTTTATCTCTTTCACTCTTTTACTTTTATATTATTATTGAGTCTCAATAATAAATATTTTTACCTTCAAAATTTACACTCAAACATAATATTTGCTTGTGAGATTTTGACTAGTTATTGCCCCCTTATGAGTAGATAATTTACATTCTTTTGATTATAAGAATTGTCCCAAAAATTCTGCAATCTAATTAATAATTTATTTATTGAACTTTTAAAAATAATTAGATGTACGTCCAGAAGAACTTCCAGCCTTTACCATTATTAGTAAGGACTTTAGACAATTTATATTAATATTTAAAATCAAAAAATAATTTTGTTAGGAATAATTTTTTTTTGAAAAAATCACACTTACGTCGCGTTTCTTACCATCGAACGCGGGGAATGGGATTCCAATTTCCTATATTCACTGTCGGATTCAAAAAGTGGAACTAACCAGCGAAGGAACCCAAATTCCTCTTGGAACACTTCATTTTTCTCTTCGTAAGACCACGCAGAACACCGAACGATGGACCTCCGACAATCCATCCTCAACCAAACCGACGTCTCCTTGTCCCTGGCAAGGCACGTCGTCACCACCAAAGCCAAAGACACCAACCTCGTATTCTCGCCGCTGTCGATACACGTCGTGTTGGGATTGATTGCTGCTGGGTCGGGCGGCCCGACCCGGGACCAGCTTCTGGGCTTTCTTAAGTCCAGGTCCACGGAGGAACTCAATTCGCTCTCGTCCCAGCTCGTAACCCTGCTGTTAGCCGACGGTGGTCCGCTTGGTGGGCCCTGTTTGTCCTTCGCCAATGGGGTTTGGTTTGATCAGAGTCTCAACTTGAAGGCCGCTTTCCAAGAAATTGTAGGGAATGCTTATAAGGCTGCTTCTAGTCACGTTGATTTTCAGTCTAAGGTTAGTTTCTTTATCAAGCCAGTCTATTAGTCCTTGTGGAAATTAGTATGGTAGGTTTTGAAGTAATTGTATAAACCAAGTTGGCTGCAGGATATATGCGAATAAATTTAGGCCTTTTTGATTCATAAAATTGCTATTGTTCTACAATATTATCAAATTTTATTTCATTTAATTTTTCGGGGTCTGTCTCTTTTGTTTGTGTAGTTTCTGGGTTTGTATTATCTTCGGGTTTTTTTTTTTTTTTAATTCATGATTTGGAATGGAGCTGAAGTACTTGAGTCTGAGGAGACACTTGGTTTTTGTTGTTGGGCAAGAGGTTTTTCGGAGGGTTGTGGGCTAGGAAGGATGAAGCTCAAGTAAGATATGATCATTCTTTTTACATTTAGTCTCATTATATTGATGTTTTCTAGTGTAATCTTGAGGCTATGTTTGGTAAGTAATGACTTCAGGATGAAACGTGGTGTACCAAGGACACCCAGGTTGATCAATCCTAGAACCAATATATATGAAATAAATTTTGATCATGGACTGACTTCAACCTACTTAGGATATTGAATCCTGTTAAATTTTCCAATATGTATTATGATAAGTGAAAACCACCTCCTTCGCAAAGCATTTTTATGAGCTTGGCTTACATTTGAAGAACTACAAATATACAAACGATTTATGTGATTTGAAAGGTGCATTGTGACCAAAAACATTTCGAACTTATAGTTTAATTTGAAGATATTATATCGTGAATAGTAAAGGATTAGTACTGAAATTGTGCCCCGACTTTCTTATACACCAGCACCTGTGATGATATTCTTTCAATCACTGCATTGAATTAACACATGTAGTTAGCATTACATGCCAAGGTCTGTTAGGCTTGTTAATTTTATGCAATATGCAGGCAGTGTTGAGTCAAAAATCAACTTGCTGAATTACTGTTGTCTTGTGAAACTTTGGTACAGTTACAATCTAATGCTGCTGCTTTGTTTTTGTGTGTATGTGACATTATTTTTTTAGAGTTTTTTTCCTTTTTATGCGGGGGTTTGTGGACAAGTGAGCGGGGTGGGAAAATGGATACAGCGATGTTAGTGCTCATGATATTGACCAAAATTTAGTGCTGTTGATTATGTTCATTTGTCTTGTTATTTCCCTAGGCTGTTGAGGTAACAGATGAAGTGAATGTCTGGGCTGAGAAGGAAACAAATGGCTTAATCAAAGAAATACTTCCATCTGGGTCAGTTGATGCTTCTACGAGGCTCATCTTTGCAAATGCATTGTACTTCAAAGGAGCATGGAATGAAAAGTTTGATGCATCAGTTACAAAAGATGATGAATTCTTCCTCTTAAATGGAACTTCCATTCAAGCGCCATTCATGACCAGCAAGAAAAAGCAATACATCCGTGCTTTTGAAGGTTTCAAAGTGTTGGGGCTACCATATAAACAAGGTGAAGACAAGCGTAAATTCTCAATGTATTTCTTTCTTCCAAATGCCAAAGATGGACTACCGGCTTTAGCTGATAAAGTCAGCTCTGAGTCGGGATTCATTGAGCGCCACCTTCCATTTGAACAAGTGAAAGTTGGTGATTTCCGTGTTCCAAAGTTTAAAATAGCCTTCGGTTTTGAGGCATCGGAAGTTCTCAAGGAAATGGGACTGGGGCTTCCTTTTTCTGGTCATGGTCTCACAGAGATGGTGGACTCTGCTGTTGGCCAAAATCTCTATGTTTCGAGCATCTTCCACAAGTCATTCATCGAAGTGAATGAAGAAGGCACGGAAGCAGCAGCTGCTACTGCTGGTGTTGTTAGACTGAGGTCGTTAATGATGGAAGCTGAATTGGACTTCGTCGCTGACCATCCGTTCCTGTTTGTTATCAGAGAAGACATGACTGGGGTCGTCCTTTTCGTTGGGCAAGTGCTTAATCCTCTTTCTGGTTAATACCGCATATTGCTGCTGAACATTATGTGTAGTCAGATGAATCCTGATATGCTTGTCTAGTAATGAGGCTCTCTGCACTCTGGTTACAAAAGCAGACTTTTGAACCAATTTAGGGGTCTAATGATGCATATCGGCTCCTCCTATGCTAAACAATATCATTTTCTATGCTGCTATAACCAAATTCTTATATTTCATCAGTTGAGACTAAAAGCGCAGTAATCTGAATTGAAATCGCCAGAAGAGTAACACTCGTATCATGGAACTGCATTCATCGAGAAGCGTCATTTCCCAGGAATTGTTTATTGCTACCGTTAGCCTAAGTTGTGGGAATAGATTACTTTGTCAAAATTAGATCTTCTGAAGAATACTAATATTATAATAATTATGCTGATAGTATAATAAGATTGGATCCTTAATCAAAAGACAAGGTTTGACTGGGGAGTTGTTTCATCTGAAAGGTTAGATGGAGAGGACGGTGCCGACTTCTGGAATATTCCTGTTTGAATTCTTTTAAAGAAAGGGTTTGTTCTGTTTAATAGCCATGTGATTTGGGAATTTTTTAGTTCTTCAGTTCTTTTCAAGCAACTTCATATTAAGTACTCTTGTCTTCTATTCTGTTATTTTATTATCAGAAACCAGTGCTAACTTTAAGAACTCACTAGACCATACCCCTTAGCACAAGTAATTGACCAGTTGAAGCGATTAAACGAGCCCCCCTAAGAAAAGTACTTAAAGGATATAAATTAAATTATAGTCTGCGATGTCAGAAACTATGGCCGTGTTTGTAACTTAACTTTCAATCCTCTCAAACCTTATTAAATTTCACAATTATTCACACGTTCAAACGTATTAATAGCAAAATTCTTTATTTAAATTTAAATTTAAATTTAATTTTTTTATATAAATTCAAATTTAAATTTTTATATTTTTTTCATAACGATTGACTATTATCAAAACATATTTTGTACACTAAAGTTTGAATAATAAAAAGTCTCAAATTTTTATTATATTAGATTAGGATAGCATTATTAATTTTTAATATTTATATCAATACTTATTAAATTATTTAAAATATATTCGTGAATCTGTAGATAAAACTATCAGATAACTTAAAATTAATCTATTTATTTTTTTAGATTTATGGGTTCGATTTGATTTTAATCCACACTTACAAAAGTTTAACTAAAATCGACTAATTTCAAGTCAAGTTAAGATGGGGTTAGAAATTGACACTCTGAAACATATTATTGTTATGTATTAATTAATCAATACAAACCTTTTTATTCTTCAAAACAACCTTTTAAATTATAATTCTATCGTTGAAAAAGAACAATGCCCTTGGTGTAATCAAGTATTTAAATTCTGATTAAAAAAAAAAAAAAAAGAAAGGGTATGTCTATGGACATTAAATAAAATTTCAGATTTTACCTCATTTCCCAGTTCAAAGTTTTCCTTCAACTTAAGTCCGTAATATAAACATCCATCTCAAATTTGATTGCACGCTTAGGCACACGTTGTATTCAACTCAAGATCTCAAACCCATTTGCAACTCCTAGAACCAATAAAGCCAGCCAACCCTTCCACGTATTTGCCCGACTTTGTACTATGCTATTATTCTAGTCCTTAACAATCTCACTAAATGACGCAAAGTGCCCAGAATAATTAAACCACTAAATTGAAAAGGTTGTCATTTGTCATTAATAAACAAATTACCACTTAAGTACACGTGTAGTCGAAGTGGGGCAGTCCCCACGCCCCATGCAAGGCATGCAACCGCCACGTGCTGGTGCCATTTTTAATTTTTTATTTTTTTCTTCTTTAAGAACGGGCAACGACCCGACCCGACCCGAGCTACCCTTCTCTTCATTTTCCCAAATTAGCACTCTCATAGGTTGCAAATTACTATTACGACGAGGATCGACTAATTCTTATTCTTCTTTTCGTTGTTGCTGCTACTATTAAAATTATAACTCCGAACTCGATGACTAATTTTGGACGTTATAATGCGACTAAAATACTCTTTATTTTTATATTTTTTTCTTTACACTTTTCTGCTGTAACTTTGGCTTATTATATGTTTTTTTTCACTCTCGTCTCCCTACTTATACTTGATATAACTTTCGCATTTTTTTTCTCTTTTTAAAAATTTATTTTTCTGTCATTTTGTAGATAGTATGAATTTTATAATTAAAAGATATTATTAATTATTTATATAATTATGTGTGTGTATCAAGTGTGCACCTTTTAGTAATTATTATTAAGGGGAAGGGGTCTAAAATAATTATCATATGTAATTACTAGTGTTATTTCCTTGTTTATATTTTCACCCTTCTTCTATTTTTTAATTTAATTAATTTATTTCTCCTCAAAGTTTTACTTATTTAATACAGTGTGCGTGTGTGTGTATCTTCTTATTGCTGAATTCCAAATTATAATGATGAAAGTGGGCGTGATTAATGGAATTCGAAACCAAAGTTTTGACTCATCACAATTTTAATTATTCGTGCAATAAGATTGATATATTTAATCAATCTAACGTTAAATATATTGATATATTGATATAAGTCAACTGTTAAATAACGCATAACTTATTTTAGCTCAATTCATTTATTTAAATATGCGAATTTTTATAATTTTTTTGATATATTTAATCAATCACTGATATCTTAATCAATCTTTGACAAGGGGTTGTGCAGGTAAGTGTGTGCTGTCGATTTTGTAATTCGTGGATACAAACATGGTTTCTAAATCTTGATTAATGAAGGTTTACGACAATTGTTTTATTTTATTTTTGAAAAAGATATTTATTTTTAGGTTATTTATAAAAATACCCACTCATAATAGCATGTCTATTCGGATGCTTTATTTATAAATAATTTATAAAAATACCCACTTATATGGTTTTTAATATGTAATTGAAAAAGACTATTTTAACTATATAACATTAATTGAATTATTTATATAATAAAATTATAATTAAAAAATAAGTAAAATAACCTTAAAATATCAAATTTACTGAATATAATTGCCAAGAACTATTAATGCATATAAATTTTTTATCTTTCAAATAATGATTTGATTTAGAAACCAATTCAATCAAGTGAACATGTTTGAAGGGTTAGTAGGTCGGCACATGGTGAAGGGCAAAAGAGTGATAAAGGCAAAAAATAGGGGCAGTCATGGAATCTCAGAACCTGGAAGTCCGCGGTCCAACGCGGTCACCCCACGCCTTATGTTGGTAGAAAGGGACAATAGCTCTACCGAAACTTTCTTCGGCACGCATTAATTACTCACTCGCAGAATCAATTCAGCGGTTTCACCTCTCTCTCTCCCAGTCATGTCAGAAAGCAACTAGAGTAAATCCATCCCAATCCATCCAACGCTCATCCCCTCTGTACGTATCATTTTTCTCTTCTAAAAACTTCCTTGCATGTAAACCTTACCCTCTTCATGAAAATCAAGATTATATTTTATTTATACTATATGTACATACTGTATAACTCTGCTGGGTTGCGTGTACGTGAGCTGGAAAGAAAAAACCAATAAGATCTTAGGCAGGTGTTGGTGCAAGTACGACAGTTCAGGGGCTGCAAGAAAGAGCCCCACAACCCATAAAGGGGAAAGGATTGTAGCACTGCTGTTTGAAGTGTAAGGCCAAAGGAGAAAAATGGTGGAAACAGGCAATCACGATCACCAGGCACCACCGAGTCAGTCGGCTCCTCCACCCCCCGAAGTTGCTCCGCCGCTAGGTGCCGCCCGAGGTCCTCTTTTCCCTCCTGCCGAGCAGCTCCTTCAGCTCCATTACTGCATCCACTCCAACCCTTCTTGGGGTCGGTAATTTTTCTCTTTACATGTAACTAAATCTCAAATTAATCATGTTCTGTGTGTGATCTTTTGGCTGGATGTGCTATGCTATGCGGTTTTTAGTATTTATGCTTAGTGATTGTTTTGTTGTTTGTAGTTTATCTTCTCAAAAATCTGTTGGAGAGAACCTTTTCTTTAATATCTAGTCAAAGTGCGGAAAAAAATTATATTGATTTGCCTTTTGTCACAGTCTATTTTATAGACAAGCTATTCAAAACTTGCATGTCTACTTGGACGCTTTCTGGGGTGCTGCTTGATGCTTTTTCATTGCGTGCTATAAGGTAATGAATTGCTGAAGTTTAGCCAATCGAGAAGATATCTTCCACGAAATTGAGTACATCTGTGAAAAGAGGAGGTGGGGTGAATTGTAGTTAGGGTCTTTGTGAATTCACGATCCCCTTCTTTATCTTTTATGAGTCCTTGATGTGGTAGCTCTAATATTTGGATGCTTCCTTATTGATGTACTGGAAAATCCTGTTGATAGCAGTTTGTTAAAGGTTCAGTTCACTTATTGCAGTCCAAACAGCGATTCTGGGTTTCCAACATTACATTGTTATGCTTGGAACAACTGTTATGATTGCCACCACACTTGTGCCTCGGATGGGTGGCGACCCTGTAAGTACATGCACTTTCTGGCGCCTGCTAAAAAGGGCTGAATGATTGGAGTAGTTTAATTCATGTTATACGATAACCTAAGCTTCACAAAATCTTATGATCAGGGTGATAAAGCTCGAGTGATCCAATCATTGCTCTTCATGTCCGGAATAAATACGCTTCTCCAAACATGGTTTGGCACACGACTTCCAACAGTGATGGGCCCGTCATTTGCTTATATTATATCCGTGTTCGCGGTTATCAATGATTTATCTGATAGTGATTTCCCAAATGAGCATGAGGTATGCAAATTTGGTTGTTATTGAATGTTGTAATCATGTAATCATTATGATGGGATTGTTATGTTGTCACGCATGTGTCAAAAACAGAGTGACACTGCCCTTTCCTCTCTGTGGTTTAGATTTTTTGTGTTTTTTTCTTGATGTGTGATCTATGGTTTTGCTTTTCTAAGAACATAAACTAAAGTTCTTAACTTGGTAGAAAATTTCTGTTTTCAATGATTTAGACCAACTTGTTTAATTTTTCACTGCATTTTTAATTATTAATATTGGTGTATTGAAAATGAACTGGATTTTTTTTTTACGATTACTTATGGTTGGATTTATATTTCGTGCTATGTTTGTCTTTTAGTTTACTTATTGTTTTACCCTAACAGTATTATCTTCCCAAAATCTAATGATGTTAAATAACTTTTTCACCCTGCAGTTGTTAACTTGACTGAAAGAATCAGTAGAAGTTGGTATTTCCATTCTGCGTTCTTAGTCTGCCTCTTTTATCTGTTTTAGCATGTCCTCTTAATTTGTGCCAAATGCGTCCACACCATCCAAGTATATACGAACTCCATGCATGCATACTTACTTCAGGTTGCAGTCAACACAATACTATCTTTAAGTAGATAGTTCTACCTGTACCTGTGTTTTGATGTGTTTTATCATGCTATATTATTCTTAATCTCAACGGAATGTTTGTAGAGATTCACTCACACTATGAGAACCATTCAAGGATCACTGATTGTGTCTTCGTTTGTTAACATTATACTTGGATACAGCAATGCCTGGCGAAACCTTACAAGGTAAATAAATTTCAATTTTAGTTTGGCTTTTGCACTAGACTTAATCTTCAAGCTAATTTTGCCATTTATAAATTTTCTTATTTTTGCTCTCCTTCTAGCAGGTTCTTCAGTCCATTAGTTTTAGTTCCAGTTGTCTGCGTAGTTGGTCTTGGCTTGTTTGCTCGAGGCTTCCCACAGGTTCCCCATCCCCCTCTTTCCGCCTTACCCATTTAGAGTAATATGAATATGAGATCTTGTCTGGTTTATTTTATGTTCTCTCTCCCTCTGCAGCTCGGTAATTGTGTTGAAATTGGCTTACCCATGTTGATTCTGCTGGTTATCTCCCAACAAGTAAGGACTTATTTTGTCAGTTGCCTCATGATTATTCTCTTATAGAATGAAAGCATACAAATAAGTATGCACTACATGCAGTATTTGCAACACATCCATCCTGTTGCACAACCCATGCTGGAGAGGTTTGCTTTGCTTGCATGCATTGGTCTTGTTTGGGCTTTTGCTGCAATTCTTACTGTTGCTGGTGCTTACAATGATGTCCGGCAGAAGACCAAGTTAAGCTGCCGTACCGATCGCTCTTTTCTCATGTCATCCGCTCCATGGTATGTTTTGCATTTTAGGATTCTGGCTCTTGGAATTGGCCCTCTTCTTACATGTTGTGTGTTGTTTTTTCATTTTAGGATCAAGATTCCGTATCCTTTTCAGTGGGGTACCCCTATATTCAGAGCAAGCCATGTATTTGGGATGATGGGTGCTGCACTTGTTTCTTCTGCTGAGGTTTGTTTATTTACTGTCCAAGCTTATTGTGGGCCTATTTGGATTTCATACAAGAATTAAGCTGGTTATTTGCTGTACCTCATGGTTGTTTATCTTCTTAAATCTCTTTGGATGAGTTGTCTGCGTTGCCATTGTAATTATTGATGTGGATTTAGATGACGTAAATGCTTGACGTTGCAGTCCACTGGAGCATTTTATGCTGCAGCACGGCTGGCCGGTGCTACTTCACCTCCAGGGCATGTGCTGAGCAGGAGTATTGGGCTGCAGGTCTGTGAAGTTTGCAGTTTGCTGTATAGATATGTCGTGTGACATACTTCTATTTAAAACATTTTGTGCTGTTAAATGACAGGCTATCTTCTTGCCTCTTCTTTCAGGGTATAGGCCAGCTGCTTGAAGGGATATTTGGTACTGTTGCTGGGACTACTGCTTCTGTGTAAGAAGCTCATGTCTTGTGTATGAATGAGCATTAATATCTAACATTTTTTTGGGGTTTTACATGCTTATTGCATTCTTGGTTATTTTATAATGCGTGCTTGCAATAACATTCAGGGCAACTTACACTTTATACAACTGAATTTTAATGGAAACTTTTCCTAATTACAGCAATTTATAGCTAGTATATATGAATGTTATAGCATGACACTGCTTCTACTGTAATTTGAACCTGCCTACAGCAGGTCTTCACTTCCCTTACAGGTTGATTGCATGTATCAGCTGGTTTGTCCTTGTGGGTTTGGGACTATTAGAGAGAGGTGTGAGAATATTTGAAAAAAAATTCTTGTTGCTACTGCTTGTCACTGCAAATTATAAATGTGCCTGCATGTACTTAATTATCTATCTATCTATATAAGCAGGTATACATGTATACATGCAGGGATATATGTTTGGATACAAGAAAGGAGTTAAAGAGTTTTCTTGTGTAACCATCCTCACCGCTGAAGTTCACTGATTGTTGTCTCTTAATTTCTGCAGTGAAAACGTTGGCCTCTTGGGACTAACTCGTGTTGGGAGCAGAAGAGTAGTTCAGATATCCACTGCTTTCATGATCTTTTTCTCAATATTTGGTTGGTTTTCTTGATCGCTTGAATTTGGGATTGGTTGGGATATGACACAGAGAGGGAAGCAAAGACGCAGTTGGGATGGTGGTTTATATTCTTCTAGGAATAATGTTATATAATTTTCTTTGCAGGAAAATTTGGGGCCTTTTTTGCATCAATTCCTTTTCCAATATTTGCTGCCATATATTGCATCTTATACGGTATTGTTGGTAAGTAATTTCTCTGAGCAACAGTACTTGTTACTCTGTTATGTATTCTTTTTCTCTTACTAGAAAGTTACTAATCTGTCACTTCTTTTCCACAGCTGCTATTGGTATTTCATTTATGCAATTTACAAACAACAATTCCATGCGAAACATCTATGTGTTAGGCGTCTCTCTCTTCTTGGGTATATCAATACCCCAATATTTCATCATGAAGACAGGTGTGCTTGGACCTGGACCTGTCAGAACAAATGGAGGATGGGTAACAATTCTGAATTTGTCTGTTTATAACATCATAACGTACATGGAATAATGGTGTTGTAGTTTAAACATGGGATGTACCCTTGGGTGTGAATTAGTCTGGTTTTAATGTTGAATCCTGGCTCACAATTACTACAATTGTTCATTGAGGACATAGAAGGTTGACTATGAGCTTAAGTCTTGAGTTCCCGCATCCTATGATGATATAATTTCTAGCAATCTAAATTAACATTGCTGCGTGGGAGTCATGACGGACAAGACATATAGCGTCTCATAAACCATAAATATCTTGGTATACTTCCACTCGTAATAATTTTAATAGACTGAATTCAAGTACAAGTTAAAAAGGTAATTTGAACTTGGAGAAATCTTGTGCATTTTTAAGGGTCATCATTTGGCCGAAGTTATACAATGGATGGGTCTGATGCTTCTGTTACAGGATGGTGATCATGATGTGTTCTGTGTCCTTTCGCAGTTCAATGATATATTGAATACAATATTTTCTTCGCCACCCATTGTGGCCCTGATGGTTGGAACACTTTTGGACAACACGCTTCAAGGCAAGCATGCTGTTGATGACCGGGGACTTCCATGGTTGGTTCCTTTCCATAGGAGGAAGGGAGATGGCAGAAACGAGGAATTTTACAGCTATCCTCTAAGGATACATGAGTATATTCCTACAAGATTTCTCTGATTAATTATACTTGTGAATTCTCTCAATATTACAGATTAGTAAGGTCCTAAAAAATGTACGAGTGATATCAATTTCCTTGATTTTCTCGTCTTTAACTTCATTTTAAGGGGGCCAAATGGAGATTTACCTTCGTGTTGGTGAATGCTATGTTTGTTCTCGTTTTTAGTCTTCCAAAAACATATATTATAATTATTGTACTTTTTCAAATTATAGTTCTATATTTTGTCTGTTTTTACACTATTTTTTATGAAAATATACTTAAAATAAAAAACAAACGTAACCTAATTTGGTCAAAGCATTCGGTCACTATTAGAAAGCGAACTTTGCAAGGCAGTTAATGGTCAGAAAATGTTCCACAGTGGCTGTGCTACAGCATATGAATATCTTTGTAGTCAATATTTTAACAGGAGATTGATTTGTTCGGGCTGTGTACAGTGATTCTTGTCTCGAGGTGGTTGGCCGTAGGCCATGACACGTGTATGTGTGAACTGACATTCCAAGGTTCCAAGTCCTTGCACAAATTGGCCCAAGAAACTCATTGAGCACTGGTCAATACCACGGGTCCACACGGTTTTTTGTTTCTTGGGTTATTTTCCAAATTCCAAAAGCAGCCCCACTACTGCCAGCCTCGCCCAATCGGATAAAGATTTGGCATCATGGGTTTACTGAAAATGGTCTGAAAACCTTCCTCGCCCATTGAATTCAGTGCAATGAGTGGTTTCCAGTGAAGCCGTAGGTGCTTTTTCGATTTAATGGGAAAAACAATTATATCTAACGAAAGTGGCATTGCATTTCTGTCAATTTATGATCTACTGCAGTTCTCGTGCAACCGTGTCATTCTTCAACTCTCATCATCCTAATCAAATAAGGGAGGAAGACATGTTGCCACCAAAACATTTACATCAAGATTATAAGTATTTACAGGAGCAGGGATTTCATTCTGGACTATCCGCCACAAAAAACTAACAAAAAATGGGTTACTCAGCCAGCCAGTCCAGGGTGAAGCATTCTTGAGGAACCTGACAAAGACCAGGCCGACCCTTTTCCACATCTTTCCACAGCCTAGAAACCTCTTCGTCACATATAACACGGCGCAGAGACGGCAGTTTCTTCACCGAAACTGGCACGCTTCTTATCAGTGGACACTCTCTCATGTCTATCTTCTCCAGATTTGCACATCCACCAATCCCCTCTGGAAGGCATCCCATGTTAACACATTGTGAAACGTCAATGTATTTCAGCTGAACCAGGCTGCCAACTCCAGCTGGGAGCCTTCTCAGATTTGGACAGGCGGATAGTCTTAGGATTTGTAGGGAGCTAAGTTTACCCAGGTCAGATGGCAGTTCCTCCAGGCTGTCACAATTGGTGACGCTTAGGCTCTCAAGTCTACGCATTAGGCATATACTTGAAGGTAGCTCCGTCACGTTGATGCAGTAATCCATCGTGAGCTCTGAGAGACGGGGGAAAAGATTAGGAAGGTCGACAATTGAATGATTAACGCTTCTACTTATGTCGCATAGAACCAGTGAAACTTTTTGGAGGTTTTTGAGGGGTATTGTGGTGTCGGGTAACAGAGGGATAGAGATCTTTTCAAACCAGAGGCTTCGCAAATTGATTAAGCGGCTAAAAACAGAGGAGTTGTGGAGGACTGCACTGGAGTTGCTATAGTTTATCAGTATCAGTGCCCTGAGCTTGGGCATGTTGTTGAGAAAAGGAGGCAGGCAGTACTCGTCCGATGAAAAATTTAGCACCAATACTTCAGTTTTTGGACAAACCATCTGCGGCCACTCCATCTCACCCATTTCACCTGGCATTAGAGAACGTGAAATGAAGACCATGATGTGAGAATATGTTTTCCACACAAATATTGCAGACTTAAAAACCTCCATGCTCGCAGCAAAATAAGGTAATTGTGCCATTTTAAGCAGGAAGCTAAAAATGGTTTTTCCCTATATCATTAACGGATCATCTCAAGGTTCCAAATACCTGTGTGTATTGAGATAACTCGCGCTTTGAATGGTTCGTCCATATGTCTCTCCCACTCTTTCGGGAGCCCTGCTTCTCTTCTTGGCATAAGTAACCTCTCCCTTTCATTTATGCCTCCAGCACTGCTTAGATGTATTGCAAGATCTCTCAATACATCATGCTGATAAACTGAAATCTCATAGTAGCTGCTGTACTTATCTCCCGCCCTGCAAAATTAGCATCACATAGCCATTTTCCGTCATCTGAATCAAAGCGTTCCAATCATACGGCTATTCAGAATTCTCAAAAGTAAGGCAACATACCTTGCATCTTTCGCCAGGTGAAGGAGATTTTTGTCTGAAAGCTCAACCAAGACAGCAAAAGCTTCTTTCTCGTCAATGCCGTGCAGCTCCACCCACATGTTGATAAGTATATCGAGTGGAATCCTTTTGTCCTCCGGGAAGGCACCCAAATCCAAGAAACACTCCCTCACCTTCTTTGACAGATCATCGATGCTCAATTTCATTCTTTCAAGTAACTGGACTTCATGGGATTCACACAGAGGTTGGCCTCGTGATAATCGGTTCTTGGCGCTTGTCCAGTACATCTCGGACTGGCGGCCCCTAAGCGAAGCTCCAATCACCTTTAGAGCTAATGGAAGTCTTTTGCATTCATCACAAACCTATTCAAAATTTTTCAAATTAGTGAACTATGTCTGCTAAAGGACGAAAGAATTTCACCAACAGTTTACCAATCGTAGTACCTCCTTGACCAATCGCACATCAGCGTCCAGAGGTATGGAAGTTTGCCCAAAAGCAAAGTGACAGAACAAGGACATGGCCTCATTCTGAGTCAGCAAATCCAATTCATAGGAACAATCGACAACCGATGGTGGGAACTTTAACCTCGAAACCACAAGGATTTTGCAACCAGGAATTTTGATCAGTAGTTGTTCGAGCACAGATTGTGTCCAAACGTCATCAAGAACCAATAGAGCTCGCGCCGAGCTCTCCACATCGTATCCTAGTTTCATTAGAGGAAACCTGTCTCCGTGAGCCACAATGGCATTCCCAGATACCATTCCCCAAATTTTCGACCTCAATTGCTCCACATTAGGAGATTGAGAAACATTGAGAAAGAAGACCTTGTCATTGAAATAACCTGGAAATAACAGAATCAATTTTTCGAACACTAAGTTTGCACTTACATATACGCACACTACAATTACAGCAAGAAAAACTCACTCTTGATCTCGGGATCTTTCCAAATTTCTCTAGCGAGGGTGGTTTTCCCGATTCCACCAATCCCATGAATTCCAACCACACTGAAAATTTTCCCATGCTTTTCCGTCATCAGCATCTCTTTCACCTTCACCTTACCCAGCTCCAAACCGGTACCACCCACATTTACCAAATTGCCCTCGCACCACCGCTCCTCCTCCTCCGCCCTCTTCACCGCCGCTCCTAATAATCCTCCATCCCCATCGGCGCCAATTTTCATCGCCCCCAACCGCCACTCCAGCTGATCAAACCTTTCGTCCATCCCCACCTTCACATGATGCACATCGGCCAAGACATGGGCCTGTGGCGACGACATGACATAACAATTCTTGGACATGATGTGAGAAAAGTACTAAGCGAAAAAGAGAACGAAGGCCTTTGTGAATATCTTACCTGGACGGGGCCCTTCATGAATCTCGAAACGGTCTTCTCCAACTTCTCCATCTTCCGGGCCAATCGAATATTCCGGTAAACGTTCCAACGGGGAGAGTTGAGAACTTTGTTCGCCAACTCGAGGCCGCCGGAGAGTATATCGGAGAAGTTGTCCAGCTGGCGCTGACGGTGCTGAGGGAGCTCGTTTCCAGTGAGCTTGATTTCTTGGATGATGGGGAGGAGTTCCCTGATGTTGTCGATGAGCTGCTCGGCGCTCGAGCGGCAGGTGGCAGATTTTCTGGAGATGGTGATGAGCTGTTTGAGAAGTTCGGTGGCTATCTCGCCGGCAAAGAAGTCTGTTACCGCCATGGCCGCAGTAGCGTTCAAGGGAAGTGGAGAGGCTGCTGCCAGTCCAAGGAAGGTACGAAGAACGCTGGGATGGAGGGGGATTTTATTGTTGTGGAAAGGCACAACTCGAACGACGTATGTTTTGCTAAAATGACAAAACTATCCCTATTACGCATAAAAATCTGAAAGGGGAGAGTTTCTAGATCAATCATTAGCTTTTAGTTTGTTCTACATTAAAAAAATACGATATATATACGATAAAAGAAAAGCTGGAATCAATGTTAATATTAATTGATTAAATATACTAAAACGTTAATTTTCAAATAAAGTATATACGCAATGTCTAAGGCTTAAGTTCATTAAGATAAACTGATTATCTTTATTAAATTATTGTACAATATCAACAGAAATAAAAAAAAAAAATTAGTGTCCATATTTTTTAAAATTTTGATTTTTCAATTTTTTATGAAATAAAAAACGTTGAGACTTCGGCCATGACCTTATGGGCTCTGTAAATAATTTAAATTTTACATATACATGAATGCAACAAGCAAAAGTAAAATGAACACATAAATGAAATGAAGTAAATAAATTGCCTCTGTAATTAGTATCAACTAGAAAATTATTATTCTTAACTTGTTTTCATTTTCATGATTGATAAAACAGAGGTCCACATGAAAAGTTGAATGAAATTACCTTTGATGAGTTAATGACAAAATTATCTTTAAATCATAATTTCTCAGTCAATTCAACCTTGGAAAGTTAATTGGCGCTTTTGGCTTAGATTAGCTTAGTTATCACACAAATTACTTCACTTTACATTGACTTTATCCATATCCTCCAATTTTTTATTTTCTATAAAAAAAAAAAAAGAAGAAGTATTATGATTGTTCTGTGTTCTATATTATTTGCAAATCAATTAATAAATATGTTTGGATCTATAGCTACAGAAGAAATAATCAATATAAAAAGTATCATCATTTTTTAATGATATATGATGTCATTTTCTTTAAACAAATTTGATGCCAAATAAAGATTTTAACTATGGAATAATTGTGTTTACCCATAGATGTTTATGATAAGAGAAGGCAATCAAAGAGCCGGAGGTGCGCCTGGTCCATAGGCTTTCACTCCAAGTTTTCCCATTGTTTGGGGTTGGAAAGTCACGGGTATCATTGGGTGGTGTGTAATTGCGAATAAACAAACAAAAAACGAGAGAAAGGAAGAAAATGAGATGGCAATTGTTGCATATTAGATTATTCTTTTTTTTCGTATAATGGATTATTTAAGGGGGAAGAAGATTAGATTGGATTTGTGAAAGCAAGGGCTAAAAATGGAAGTTCACATTGAGTCACGACCCATGGTGGGTCAGGCAACTAATTGAATTTCATTATCATTCAATTCTTAGGTTATACTTATCGTAAATCAATTTCTTTTATAATTGGGACAAGTACTAATTGCCCACGTTTTTTAGCCTAACAAAAACACAAACAGTGAGGTGAAGTGGACGCCATTCCATGAATCAACGCAACATTTTTATAGTACAGGAGTTAATTTGTTTGATTAAGCCACGTTTCACTTTCTATTTAGCCATCACTAGCTAAATCAAATTGGGTTCTTCCTGTTTTTAGACACGATTTGTTTCGTTTTCATGCCTTGTCTTTGGGCGAATTTGTGCTTCGACAAGACTTACGAAAGTCAGAGGATTATTGAGGTTTTTGAGGCGGTTTATGAGTTTTTACAAATAATAAATAAAATATCGAATAGCAATTTGTGCATGAATGGTCTATCAATTATGTGAATTGGCATGTCCAAGTAGATGGCATTTTATGAAGCCAATCAAACTTGAATTTAATTAGTCTATGGGAAATTTGGGAACAAGAAACAATTCTTGGGATAATGGGCAAAATAAGTTATATGAGCTTAATGAAGTGGAGTAGCATGTGTTGGTTTTTCCCGTGTTGAGTGATAGTTACATATTCTAAAATGAACTTTTTTTTTTTTTTTATTATTTAACGAATAGCAACAATAATAATAGCATAAACGTTACAAGTATACCTCATAAAAAATTTGTTGAAATTTTGCATAAAGAGAAAGAAAATGAAAGAAGAAGAAAGTCCTTGCTCAAGTGAAAACCTGTCACGTAAGGTCAAGCATTGTTAAATTGAACCCAACATAGAACTCTCCCCGCATTCACATGTTGGTCAATTTACAGCAATGCCTAATTATTATTATTTTCCGAATGGAGAAAACTCTTATTGTACCTTTCAAACAATAACGAGGAAAATATGATCATTGAAATAATTCTTCATAAATAATAATAGAAATGCACAAACATGTGACTTCCCAGACTATGAAAGTTTTTGCAACCCTTTTCGTTTGTACTAGCGAGGACAATAAACTAATAAGACTATAGTCCGAAATTCCACGGTTGTTAGGAAAAGAGTAGAGGAATTTTTAACAAAAATTTATGCAGTTCATTGTCAAAAAGCTCAGACCGACTTAAACACAGATCGTCAAAATGGAAGTGAAAAAAATTAAATTAAAGTTAATGACTATTACACCAAACTTTAGATTGATAAAGTAATAAAAGTCATTTACATATCTGGTAGCTTTGTGAGTCGGGTTTTGGGGTCATCTTCTCCTCTTTTCTTCCTCTTTTATAATATATAAATAATTGGTATACACTGGAAAGATCACGTGCTTGTCCCTTCGCATCGTCAATATTATTATAATACTGTCCTTACTTGCTAACTAGTTGAGATTTCCAATTGTCTCCCTTGAAATAAAATACCTTTTTTCTATTTAAAAAACTGAAACAAAATATATATAAAAACCCGGCGGGAAAGCGTTGTATATGGAGTCACCGGCCATCTCTGCCTAATTTGATGTTGATGTTCCTTATTTTGATTCAATTCAATGAACATAGTCGATGTTAGCGTCAGTTGAGGAGAAGTTCGATGCTCTTACATCATTCTCATTTTTAAAAATTAAAGCAGGTGGAGCCACCACTTGTGTGACCAAAACCTACCCCATCCCTGAAATCGTGGTTGACCCGTCACTCGAGTCTTTGGTCAATCCAATGCTGACGAGATGCCATAGGACGTAGCCATACTCGTGTCTTCTGTACTGTGTCTAGTGTTGACCGTACCATTGCTCGTTGACTGATCAAATGACCATAGTACCCTTGGGCCATCAACGGAGTGACGAACGTCGTCCCTCCTGATCGTCGAGCCATTGATTGCTGAATACAAAGCCTCCGCTCATTTGAAGAACTATCGTCTGGCAATAATAGAGCTTGCTTGAAAGCACGAGTATAAAATTTCCCAATTAATTATAGCCATGAGAATGTCATATCCCTGTAATAGACGTACCCTAAGGCTGCAAGTGACAACGATCGATGGGGCCTTCCGACGAATAAGTACAAGAGGAGATCAAAAGAGAGAACTGCTAAAGTCATAGCAATTGTACCTGCCTCAATTGGTAGACTCGAGACTTGAAATGGAGACTAAAGCCATCACATAATGTGCTCTCTTTTTTTTCTATACAGTGGAAATAATGGAGTAAATGGCATCCCAAGATGCTGGCGACGAACTAAGTGACACGAGAACAAATGTGAACTGTTGTGCTGAATTTTGGTCACGAACATGGACTTTTGCTCTGCATAAAATGAAGGGGAAATTACACAAATCTTATTTTGAGACTGGAGCATGTGTAATGATCTCTTTCTAGACACAAGGAATTGAAATTACATAAACTTCTCTTGAATTATTTTTTTGACTAATAATTTTAAATTTAATAAAATTGAGAAAGTATTAATTTAAAATATCTTCAAATTAAGATATTATAATATTTTTTTGAAATATATAAAATATTTAAAAATAAGTTTTATAAAAAATATAAACATAAATATTTGTAGTTTTGACATATAAATTATAAAAATATAAAATGTATACCAAAAAAAATAAAAGAGTTATTTCACTATATTATTTTTTATTACGTTTTAATCCTTTAGACTTCGATTTTTTCATTAATTTTCATCCGTCAATTTTTGTAGTCAACACAAGAGAGGTGTTGTAATTCTTCACATTTAGAGGGTAGTTTAATTATCCCAACACAGATGAAAGAATTGGAACAAGCACAACCGATGCTGGGGCAGAGTGGAGACATAACTGTAATAGTGCAATATTTTTGTTTCCAGCAGTGGGAGTGCAGACATAACTGTAATTCTTCATACCTCACAGGCCCGCTGGGCTTCATCTGCGATCTTGAATCATACAGTAGGAGTTGTTTTTGATACATGGAGGACAGTTGTCTCCAAGCCAGAGTTGGGCGCACTTGGGTTCAATTTTCAGTTTCTATTATCGCGCCACAAATGGAGTCGGGTTCTGTGCATCTGCACGATAGATATCCTTCGCTGAAAATGCCAATTGATGCAGATACAAAGTAGATAGGATCATTACAACAACTAATAGATATGCATAGAAAATAGGCAAAAATGCTCTATAACCATCTCATATTTTCAACTTATCATATATTTTCTAAATTCTTGAAGCTATATTCTATCGACAAGTCGGAGTGGATCATAAAAGTAAAAGCCGAAGGAACTGATGAGATAGCCTCCATAGCTCTAACTTGCAAGACTAATAAAATGTAAAGAGCAGCTAGTGGTTCCAACTTTACAAGGTTTTGGCAGGCTGGCCACATATTACGTTGAGAAATAGAATTGACCTATGTAACAACTAACTACGTAAGAAAAGTTCATTACAGAAACATATACAAGGAAAACTTTAGATGCATGAGTACACTGTAAATCTGTAGAAAAGATTATTGCACCCATACAAAACTTCACTTCTATAGCATATATACTGCCGTATATTTTAGTTCCCATTTCGGTTGGGGAAGGAAGCGGTTAAGTAGATTTGATCCTATGTTCTCTCTTATTCACAACCGACGTGCTCAATTTTATCATGTTTTGCTCAATTTCAACGTGTTTAAGTGGTAATAAAACTGACACTGTGTCCACTCTGTTGAATGCAAGTTAACATGAGCTCACTAAACTGAACACTGGAGATGAACAATCGGTATGCTTCAATTATTTCAAATATGATTCTCAACAACTGATCTTGTAAGCTAATCTCAACAACCTTTTTGATGTCTCAACTATTTCGAGAAAACGTCTTTTTCAAAAGGTTGAACTTGTCAACCTTTTGAATTAGCTTATTTAGGCATTAGTAAACCTATCAAGCCATCATCATTTGATAGGAATAATTACCTTTTTTTTTTAATAACTATTCTTAAAAAAATTATATTTCTTGAAGGACAAGTTAGAAGTGTTCAAAACTTTTAAAAGTTTCAGTATAATATTGAACAAAATGGCTACCAAAGTGAAGTTCTTCAATTAGACACAGAAGTAAAATTCTCATCAAATGAATTTAAAGTTTTCTGAAAATAATGATAACCGTTGTCTTTTGACGACATCGAGATTAACATAGCAAAATAGAGTTACTAAAAAAAAGAATTAGACTATTCTCAGCATGATGAGGCTATGTTGAGTGCAAAAACATGTCTAAGTAATTTTGGTTAGAAACTATAGCATGTGCGATCTATGTTGTTGGATTGTTTTGATACTAAAAGTGTTCATGACCAAAAACCTCATGAAGTTTGAAGCAAAAAGAACCCAATTGTATCTCTTTTGCAAGTATTTTGGATGCTTAGCTTGTACACATATGCCAAATGAATAGAGGAATAAACTTGATGATAAAGGTAAAAAGTATAACTTTATTAGATATAATCAAAAGTCTGAAGCTTATAAGTCGTATGACCCTATTGAAGGTAAAGTTGTTATAAACTGAGATGTTAAATTTTATGAAGAAAAGACTATATAATGAAATACTTGGAAGGATGGTTAAAAAAATTACCCATTTTTTAAAGAAGATGAGGATATGATACAGTTAAGTAGTCCACCTTTACATCTTCACCATAAAATTTATCAATTGAAAAATCAAATTCAAGTAAAAAGCCTCGAAGGCCTAGAAGTCTCCTTGACTTGTATGATGAAACGGAGAAGGTAATGTAAAATTTGAGAATTAACTCAATTTTATTTTCTTTGTTTATTGTGAGCCTCTAGGTTTTGAAGAGCTTGTTGAAGATTATAAATAGAAAGATGTTATGGATGAAGAAATCAAGACAATAAAAAAAATGGTATTTGAGAATTAGCAACACCAAGCAAAGACAAGAGCATCGATGGAGTTAAATGAATGTACAAGATAAAGAAAATTTCAAAATATATAGTTAAAAGATATAAAGCAATATTAGTTGCCAAAAGATACAAGTAAAAGCAAGGCATCGAATATAGTGAGGAATTTACTCCAGTTGCACAATTAAAAACTTTTCATTTGGTTATTTCTTTGGCAGCACAAAATTAGTGAAAAATTTATCAAATGGATATGATATCAGCTTTCTTAAATAGCCGTTCGAAGGAAGAGTTTTATATTGAACAACCTTAGTTACACTATTAAAGATCATGAAGACATAGTTTTGAAATTAAAGAAGACCCTTTATGGTTTAAAGTTAGCTCCACGATCTTAAAATCGTAGAATTGACAAGTACTTATACGCAAACAATTTCTCCATCTGTTAGCATAAGCATGCACTTTATGTGAAGAAAAATAAGAATATTTTACTTATTTGTTTGAATGTTGATGATTTAATTTTGGTAGAAAATAATTTTAAGATGTTTGACGAATCCAAACAAGTAATGACAAGAGAATATAAGATGACGAACGTAGGCTTGATGTCCTACTATTTTAGATTTGAAGTGAAACAAGATGATAAACATATTTATTTCTCAAGAAGGCTATGTCCAAAAAATATTGAAGAAGTTTAAAATGGATAATTGCAAAACAATTAGAACCCCGTAAAATGTGGAGTATAATTATCCAAGCATAGAGAAGGAGAAAAGATCAACTAATACTTTTCAAAAGTCTTTTTGAAAGCTTCAAGTACCTAACTTATACAAGGCTTGGTGTTCTTCTTGGGGTTATATTGATTACTCTATACATGAAGGTCCCTACCATTTCACACGCAAAAATGGCCAAAATTGTTCTTTGATACATTCAATGTACATTATATTATGGAATTTTATATTTATCTTCACATAACTTCAAATTTGTTAGTTATGTGATAGTGATTGTGCCAGTAACATTGATAATTGAAATTGGACCATAGAGTTTTTTTTTTTTTTTTAATAAGAAATCTAGTATTTACTTAGAATTTTAGAAAACAACAAATTGTGCTTTATCTACTTGTGAAGTAGAATATGTGGCAACCAGATCTTATGTTTTTCATGCGTTTTGGATTATATCTTTGCTAAAAGAACTTCATCGATAATAAGGAAACCCAACTAAAATTTTTGCCAATAATAAATCAGTATTTGCATTGGCCAAAAATTCGACGTTCTAGGAAATAAGAAACTTATCGATATAAGTATCATTTTCTAATAGACTATATTTCCAAAGAGGGAGTGAAGTTTCAAAACCAAATTGGGGATATATCACCATGTCATTGAAATTTGATGTTTTTCGAAAACTTACTGGAGGATGTCTTTGGAAGTAATAATCAAATTTAAGAGGGATGTAAGGAAATTAACTAAATTCTTTAATTAAGCACATGAATGTTGATGGAAGCATTGAATTGATGTCATACATTAATGTGTCTCTTTATTTTGTTTCTGTATTAGGATTGGAGCATTATTTTTTAGTATGTTATTCATGAACTAGGTAAAGGGAAAAGAATATTATCGTTCATTTACTATAAATAGGGATATATCATATTAAGTAAGTTCATGTTTGGAAACACCTACATATACCCATGTACTCTAATAATTTAGCATCCAGTCTGGTTGAAGTGTTATAGAATTTCAAAAATTCCTCCACTACTCTTTTGTGTAATTAAGCATAGAGACTTCAAAATTTTCTTATGCTTTGGTGAGTGACTTCATGTTGTTGGTGAATTAAGCTTAATTTTTGGATTATGTTGACCAACAACGAGGAGAGTCTTCATCTCATACCAAGTTTTTGGGCATATTTTTTGCAATGATTGCTCACATGAATAAGGTCTTTTGTGATGTCCAAGAAAAACATATCCTAAGAAACACACCTATGGAGAATGTGCATTGAGTGGTTCTACCAACAAACATGTTTATCTTTTCTTTGTGATGTTTAATTTCATGTATGTTTCATAATGCAAGGTTTCTCATTCTTGTATTATTGTCCTAACTATTATCATCTATTTCAATTACGGATGTAATAGATTAAATTATTTGATTTCAACTTAAGAACTTAATCGAATTTTAAATTTTTTTATCTCTATCATAATTTAATTCAAATTCAAATTTAAAAACTTTATACGATTGAATTGAATCGAGTTGGATTATTCCCCAAGTTCAAGTTGAAAAGAATCCTACAATGCATGTAATTTTGTTGCATTAATAATTCATGCTACTCACGAAAAATAAAACATAGCGTGAGTTTATCAAATTCCGTCATTTTATCCTTTACTAACAAATTTTGTTGTCCTCCTTCCTCTTTTAATGGGCAAGGGAAACTTCACTACAGCTAGTGTGATATCATTAAAATAATTTCTTGAACAGCAAAATATAGTCAACTAGTAAAGAAAAAAATGTCGTACGTCCCTGCTATTTTTAAAAAATGAAGGGTTTAAAGTAATTGTTTGGTTGATAACTGTGCATTCACTTTGCCCTTTTTCACATATATATTTTTTCTCCATCCTCTCAGTTATTTCTCATCTTACACATGTACTCCAATAGAATTCTAGGAAAAATTCATTTTTTATAATTATGTGGGAGTGTGCAAACGCAGGCTGCCCATGTTTAGTCGTGAGATATGACTCCAATGTGAAATGGTGAGTATACGGATGAGCTGGTCTGTGGGATCTACCCGTAGACTTGCGTTAGCCTACCATGTGCTTGCTAGTCAAGGACGTAGCGAACCTAAATTACAATTCCTTCAGTTTAACTTTACTTGGCGAATAAACCTCTAAATAAGAAAATTTAAATGTATTTTTAAAAGTATGCTTTTTAAATGTATTTTTTGAAAGTGGTATAAAATTGTAAAAAATAAGAGAAAAAAATTAAGAAGTATATTAATTACAGTATGTGATACTTTCATATAATAAAAAAATAAATAAATATTCCTGCATGCATCTCATAACATTCTCATTCTTTCATTATGTGTATGTATACTAGTGTTATTCAACTCTTCAAAAGAATATCATTAAAAGATTTTCCGCACACAACACACACACACACACACACACACACATATATATATAAAGCAACATAAAAAATTTCCCTTATGTACCTTGTGTTTCTTTCTTTCCTCAAAAAAATCAACATTGTATTTAAGTCTATAAATAAAATTAACGATGATATTGAATTAAATTGCTTGACTCGTTTGCTAGTGTATTGGCCGAGTTTTTTCCCTTTCCTTTACCCAAGAGCTGAGCAAATTTATTTAATTATCTCCTTGTAATTATTATTTTATTTTAATTGCCAATGGAAAGGGTGGATTGCATTTGGGGTTGGTCAGCCCTGCTAAGAGTAAGAAGATACCAAGTTGATCATAACCAAATCATGCCATAAACACTGTAGGGTAACTAGGACTGGTTAGGGAATAATTTTGGAATAAATGGGATTTGCTTGGAACTAAATTAGGCATGGAAATTGCAGGAAAATCCTGCCTCATTGCAGGGGTCGAACCTTGCCTTGACTCCATGCTTGTAGCCCAAGTGTTTAAACACCATACCATTAGAGCTGGTGAAAAACTTGTACACTTTCCTTCCCCTCAAAAGCCCTATTGGCGGGCCGCCGGGCTGCAGAAGAAGAGGAGAATTTGCGCACCACCTTACGGTAAGACTTCTACGCCAAGACCTTGTGTTTCCTTATGGTCATGAAGATAGTTAGTGTTCTTAGACCTTACTTGCACATAGACTATCCAGGTGAACGTAATTGATTTTTTTGTGAATCAACATGCGGAAATACATGAACGTATGCTTTTACATGTAGGGACTGATGACATGCACTACTATCTGAACCCTACGTGCTTTTCGACTGTATTGTTGTTTATTTCATTGTAATTCCTTGATAACTTCATCAACCCACGCCAAACATATGTATAAACTTGTTTAGCATTTGTGTTCCTATCTAATCTGACCTTAAAATCAATATTCGAACCCTTCGAATGCGTGAAACACGTGAAAAATTCAATTATGGACCATCCATCTAAGTCAATCGCCCAATGTCGAAAACTATTTTTACGATACAAGTTTGATTTTTTAACTACATGTTTAAAGGTTTTTTTATAAATATTTTATTCTTGCTTTGTGAAAGTCTGGTTTTGACGTATTTGTTTTTGACGAAAATAAAAAATATTTTGTTTTTTTTTTTTTTGAAAATTTGGATGTGAGTCTATTTCCAAAGCAACTTTAAACTAATTCCCGTGGAAATGATTTACATATGATTAAATGCTAGATAATGAATCGGAATTAAAGATTAGGACATACCCAATCAGGGTAGAACTATTGGAGAGTGCAGCCTGAGAGTGTAGATTGGGATCTGTTCAATTAAGATCGAAGTATTGAAATTATAATGAAATTGACATGTGACTTTACTTATAAAAGGTTAATACCCAATCAGTGGATATAATACGTAAGAGTTTGAAATTCATGAAAAGGTTAACAAATACAAGAATCTATATGATTTTATTGTGTTATTCTAGAAACATTGTTAGGTTATAAACATTTTCTTTTTTAATGTGTTGTATGTATGCAAACTTCTTCTATACTCACATCCTAAAAAGAAAAATGCAGGTGCATTCGTTTATTAAACGATTAGTCGCTCGCCTATTGGAAAATCCCTTTGTAGTTAACACTAACAAATGTGAGCAAGCACAGGGATGATAAAGCGAAAAGGCAAGAAAGAGACCAAAGTTATATAGTTTTTTCTTACAATCAAGAATAATTACTGTAATGGAATATTTTTACTTTTTGCTACAATAATATAGCAAACTTATAGTTTGGGAATAAATGATGTTTTGTAAATTAGATTTTCATATTTGTTGAAATAATTATTTCACAAGTGCTGCATATCACAACTCGAAGTTAGGAGCTAGACAACTAGCATATTGATTAACTTCTCAACTTGAATTTGAAAAGCAAATTGATTATTTGAGTCATGTTTAAGTATAGATGAAAACTAACTGATAGTTGAACAAACTCTATCAAATAGTTCTATTAAATTATTGATTATTATATTATATTGCAAATTACTTTTTTATATTTAGTTTTTCACAAATTATATTGACGTAGCCTTCAAGCCTGGCTCAAATTGCCTCCAAGTTGATGCCCAACTTAAAATCGAGCTTTATTCGTCGTGTCGCTCAAGTTTGATATTTGAGTTTTGACCCCACTCAAAGACACAAATGTATTCACAGTGGGAACATAATTTGTATTTCTGTCGGCCGCATAAAATCACCGATTCTCCTCCGCCGAGATTCCACCGCCGCCAAACACGACATCTCAGTAAAAGACAGACAACCCATCATCTCATAACCTATCCAATTCAATCTAATGTAATCCAACCTAGTCTAATCCTCTAATATATACATACATACATATATATATATATATATATATATAAAAGAGAAATATGTATTCCTCTCAACATGTTTGACAGACGATTAAATTACATTTATATCCTTAATTAAATATTTATATTTAATAAAAATAAGATTAATTAAGTAAAAATAAAATTATATTTAAAATATGAATATTTAAGTAGTTAAATCATGATAAAATTCTAACTTATATTGAGTTCTTCTATAGTAATTTATAAATTAATTAAAATTAAAAATTTAATAGAATTCTAAATTGTCTAGACTATTTATTAGCTATTGTAATTATTATATTATCTACGTCATATATGAAGTGCTTAATTATTTTTTAATTAAATAATAATAAAGTTATTGCATCATAACTATGTCGTTTAATTAAATAGTATAAAATAAATTAATATGCTAAATAATAATAAAACAAAATCTCAATCATGAAATGAGTAGCAATACAAATAATGTTAACACAATGAGTAAAAATTTCAAATAAATAAATAAGTAAGTTAATATAGA
This sequence comes from Avicennia marina, assembly GCA_019155195.1. Taxonomy (NCBI): domain Eukaryota; kingdom Viridiplantae; phylum Streptophyta; class Magnoliopsida; order Lamiales; family Acanthaceae; genus Avicennia; species Avicennia marina. The sequence continues at coordinate 2,762,469 of CM032781.1, read as the reverse complement.
AAACAATTATGGTTATAAAATAAACAATGTATTAAAAACTATTTTAAATGTATGAGATATAACTATATATTTTATTAAATATGTGATATTTATTTGATATAAATTAATTTTATTTGGAAGTTTAATTATATATAATATAATACTATAGAAACTGAAAAACAAAATAATAAGATGTAAAAATTTACATTGTAAGGATAAAATACACTATATGCCTGAAAACATAGTAATAAATCCATTTAAATATAATAATATTAAAATACATTTAAAAATATAAAAGTAAATTTAAAGCATTAGAAATAACATGATATATTTAAAAAAAGATAATTTTGTGAAAGAATGTCACAAAAATGAAAATGCGTAAATATGAAAAAAAATATTGTAAGAAATAGCCAAATTTAATATTTATGCTATGCACTATAATATAATTAATAGCGTAGAAAAAAAGTATAAAATATTACATAATAAAATCAATGTTAAAAAATTAAAACCAAACTTAAAATTTGGTTCATAAATATTAAATTAAAGAATGATGTTTAATGATAAGTTTATATGGTTGGGCTGATGATAATTTATAATACAACTGCATATCAAATTTTGAAAATATAATTTGCCAAAAAATATAAAATAACTTGATGTTTTAATATATATATATAAATAAATAAATAATTGTACTACATAAAAATAATGATTTATATTATGGATATCTAATTAAATTATCAAAATAGAAAGTATAGTTACAAAAGATAAAATAAATACTGATATAAATAATGTCACAACAAGTTAAAATTTTAAAGAAATAATAAAATATGTTATTATTAGAAATAACTGTTGTAATAAAATAGACAATATGTTATAAATTATTTTAATTGTGCAAAATTTGATTATAATTTTTTAAATAAGAGATATTTATTTGGCATAAATTATTTTTTAAAAAATTTAATTATCTATATACAATAGAGATAGAATAACAATTATTAAAATATAAAACTTTCGATTGTAAGGATAAAATGTACTTTTTATTTGAAAATTTTTAATGGATTTATTTGAATATAATATTATGAAAATTCATTTAAAATATAAAAAATAAATTTATAGTTTGAGATATAAACTGATATGTTACAAAAAGAAAATTTTATGAAAGATTGTTATAAATATGAAAATTCATGCAAAAAAAAAATATCACAATAAGTAGTCAAATCTAAAATTTAAATTATTCCCTTTAATATACCATAAATATGCTATAGTTAATTATAATGTATAAAAAAATATGAGACACAACAAAATAAAATTAATGTTATGAAATTTAAAAAATTTAAAAGTTAGCACATAAATATTAAAAAACAATTGATAAATTATAATATAATTTTATACCAATTTTTGAATTATAACTAAGAAAAATATAAAATCAACTAATGAGTTGAAATATAAAAATAAGTAAATAATTTCACTACATAAAAATAATGATCTATATTATAGATACTTATTTAACATATCTAAATATAAAGCATAATTCTTAAAAATAAACTATAATTTAAAAGAAGAGCCGCAAATAAATATTATTTAATTAGACAGTAAGCTTTGCAAGTAAAATGTTATAAAAATTTGCCAAATTGAAATAGCATTTAAAAATTACAAAATGAATATATTCATACACCAATTGTAATAAAATATTATAAATTTAATTAAAGAACATGTGCAATATAAAAATCTAAATAAAGGATAATACATATTTAATATGAAAAATATTGTGTAAACTTATAACGATAAGATATTAAGTAAAACATTAAGAATAAATCATGTCATAATTAATAAATAATAAAATATGTAATTGCTAAATATAATATACAAATATATTATACGTTCTTTTTTTTTTCTAATATATGTGTATGTGTAGGCATATGTTTTACAACGCCGTGTGTTGGCAGTGAAGTGTGTTTTCTTGCACTCGTGCACTTGTAATAAATCCTATTTATAAATTCAAACAACTAGGTAATGTATTGATCTTTGAAATAGTAAAACTTCATTTAGTCTTAGGAGTTGAATTCAAACCTTACCAAATACATTATTTATTTGGAGAGTACTTTGCAGCGTGTGAATCATTAGTGTTCAGGAGGTTGCAAACTATTGACTATATTTTAAACTTAAATTGGGGTTTTTTTTGTTTAAGTATTCTTCTTAAAAATAACATAGAAATCTGTATTTGGATTTAGTTAGTTAGTTAGTTTGTTTCTTTCTCTATGAAAATGAATAAAAATTTATTGGAAATCGAGTTTATATATATATATATATACACACACACACAATTAGAGCAGTTGTATAATTTTAATTTGTATAACTAAGAAGTCTGATTAACTTAATAATGCAACGCATTTAGATGGACAATATGTTTTCATACATGCATTTTAATTAGATGTGCAAAGTTGACCTGCACGCGTGGCAATTTATTATTAACATTGAAATAAAACTTTCAACAGTTTTCACTTCAGCTGGTTTTCTGTGGACTAATTAATTCAAATCCCAGACAGAATTCTTTCACCATCATTATTATCAATTATTTCGTTGCAATAGGCATTTAAACCTATACGCCAATTCCCCTGTACAGTTAGACGTAGCTACTCCAAACTACGCTGCCCACCGTCCAACTAGTCTGAGCTGTTGATAATATGCATCTGCCATGTTTGATGTGTCCACTGTCTGCATCTGCATTGTTTGCAAATTTTCCACGGAGAACTTTGTCAACCTTGACCTCTCGATTAAGAAATTGCATTAAAACATATCGGTCTTATGATTTATATTCCTCGCCATTGACTTCGCAGCACAAAAATCCGTAACCAAAGTTGAAAAGAAGATAATTAAAATGAAAGGAAAACCTGTACGTATCTGAGACTCCAATGGTCTTGGCTGTGCATGGAAAAAGCTAAAACAGATGGAGATCAAATATAATGAAAATTCTGAAATAGAGAAGATTGACCCACTTTTGCTTTGCTTTCTTCAACACCCGATCAACATTAAGCACCGTTCCCAGTGGCGCCCACCACCTCGGCGTAACTGTAAAACCCTCTGCTTTATCGCTTTTCTCGATTTTTGGGGGAAAAAGGATTTCATCTTGATTGCTTTCCTGTGACTTTGCTGTTTGATTTGTTATGCGTTCTTTTTGGAGTGCAATTTCTTTTTCTTCCTCCTCCTCCTCTTCTTCTTCGCCGTCTTCCTCAAGGGCTGATCGGCCGTTGAAGGGCAAAAGCAAGAGCTCGAACGATATTCTCAAGAAGGCGGCGAGTAACGAGCAGAAGAGGAAGCTGACCCGGCAGAAGAAGCTGAGGCACGTGACCGATGACGAGGTGGGCCTCAATTCCGGCGGCATCCGCGACGGGCCGCAGTCTTGGCCCGTTTCTCCTGATTCTGACTCGGTCACCGGGTCCGGTGCACCAACGCCCCTTCACGGCGTCGCCTGCAGGCAGTTGTTGAAGTTTGCCGTGCCCCAGCCGCTGCCCCGTCCTGAAATGGGCTGTCAGCCTAAACAGAATGATGGGTCGCCCCGCCATAGAACAAGGGTTGGCGGTCCTGCGAGCCCAGCAGATACTAGGTTTGCTTTTGCTTTTTTTTTTAATTGGTTTTTGGTTGATCGTTTGAAGCTTCAATTGCACTCAAATCTTGAGGTATTGGCATGGATTTTAGCTATAGATTTTGAGATGGACGTGGGCTAACTACTGTTCCCCCTTTCATAAACGTTCTTGTTTTGGGGTTGATTCTCGGTTTTAACACTTGCTGCAAATCAAGGGGTTACTGGGGACTTGTTGAGTTTGCTATCATCGAATTAAAAGATATATTTCATAGATTGATAAGCCATCGACTTCCTCTTTCCTTCGTCTCCTACCAATGGTGGGTAGAAACTTTAACGTCTCCTCCGGATCTCTCTCCCACATCCTCCTTACTTGTAGGTTCAATATTTTAGCTGTTGCCTGGACTTAATAGTGATTGATGAATCAATACATATCCATGGTGTTGTAGGGACCCTCCTCGTCATGATTTTGGAAAGACTGCTGATGGTATTGTCAGAGAAACATACGTTTCTACGGCTTACCATCGCAGAGGATTCCAACAGGAGCTAAATGTGGACATTTCAGGAAATGACTTCCATCTGCATTTTCCGGCGAAGAGTGCTCCAAGCAGTGGTCCCTCTAGTCCGGTGCCCAGCCCACAAAGATATAGCACTGTGGATCTTTTCCATCCCTCTTTTCAAGTCTCATCAGATAGAATATCTAAGTCGCACCAAATATCACCTATACCTACTCCTGAACAAACTCCACTTCATAGCCCAACGGTACAGAGCCCAACTAAAAATGGGATCTCCAGGCCTCAAAATGTCGTCAACATACATTCTCATCATAAGTCCCACCCAGAAAATTCTGCGGCTAGGGCTGATACCAATAACTTAAATGTTCACCCATTGCCGCGTCCACCAGCTGTCTGTAGGCAATCACCTGTCATGCGGCACAGCATTGATAGATCAGATCTTTCGTCAGTTAAAGGTCAGTGGCAGAGGGGAAAAGCAGTAGGTCGTGGTACGTATGGAAACGTTTACATTGCAACACACCGGTATGTAAAGATACTTAAGGACTTATTTTAGTAGAATTTTGATTTATGGGCCTGATGTTGGACTCTTCTTCTTGTAGCGAAACTGGAGCTACATGTGCGGTGAAAGAAGTTGAGATGATCCCTGATGACCCTAAATGTGCAGAATGTATGAAGCAGTTGGAACAGGTATTCTGAGCTCCTTCGATATTGTTCTTCTAGTACGACGCACACGATTCCTGTAATGCAGTTTATATAGTCTATTTGTGCGCCTTTTTCCTCACCATTTACATGAATAACTAATCATGTAAATTGGGTTTTCGTGCTATCTCTTCTTACTCTTGACATTTAGGAGATCAAATTTCTAAAAGAGTTGAAGCATCCGAACATTGTGCAGTACTACGGGTGCGAAATTGTAAGCCAAACTCTTGTTTCTTTCTGTCCTCTCTTAGGCAAATCCCTTTTTTTTCTTTTGATCAAATGTTGAATATGACATACATATCTATTACAAATGAAGAACATAATTTTTTGGCAGATTGAGGATCGCTTTTGTATATATTTGGAGTATGTGCATCCCGGATCTGTTACTAAGTATGTCCAAGAACACTGTGGAGTAATGACAGAGAGTATTGTCCGAAATTTCACCCGTCATATTCTGTCGGGGTTGGCTTATTTACACGGCACAAAAACAATCCACAGGTTAAAGTACTACCTAACTGGAAATTCCCATTTCTATATATTTGTTGAGATGTGGTTTAGCTTGTAGCAAATGTATTCTAACTGTTGGTAGGAAAACAAAAAAGGCTATAAGCTAACTCCATTTCGTAAGGAGATCTCCTAGTAGTTGAGTAAGGAACGGAGCTGACAACTATTGGCGCTTGACTAATTTTGAAAAATTTCTGCTGAGACTAAATTTTGGTTGTTCATTATATCACAGGGACATCAAAGGGGCAAATTTACTTGTCAATGCATTTGGTGTTGTCAAGCTAGCTGACTTTGGATTAGCAAAACATGTAAGCTTTCAAGAGTTTGTAAAAGCATTATTGTTGTCTTAAAATTTGCATCAAGTCTGGCAATCTGAACCTTGTTCCATATTTCATTTGTTCTTCCAGCTTGTGGGTCACGATGTTGATCTTTCTTTGAAGGGTACTCCACATTGGATGGCGCCAGAGGTACTTAAAATCTATCTATCATTGCTGGCCTATTTGGATTTTCTTTTTCCTCTTCTTCTACTACCGGCTTAGTTGGTTAGTTAAAAAATATAAATGGGTTGTTTTCATTTTTCTGCAGGTATTGCAGGCCGCGATGCGAAAGGATGCTAACCCAGAGCTGGCCTATGGTGTGGACATATGGAGTGTGGGTTGTACTGTCATTGAGATGCTGACAGGAAAACCTCCCTGGAGTGAGTGCAGCCCGGTAAGTGACTTTACCAGTGTCCTGTAGTGTTGATGCATCTTTTTAAAACTAATACTATTCAAAAGCATTTAGTCTTGATAGCCATACGTTGCAAATCTTTTTCTTGAGAAAAAATAAAAATACAAATCTGATATCAATTGATACATTACATGAACTGACAGTTCTCTCGGCGTTTGATTACCACATAGAATTGATTGAAGTCATGAACGTTACTTTTCTTGATGGAAATAGGCGCAAGCAATGTTCAATGTTTTGAAAAAAGCGCCGGCTATGCCACAGACACTGTCTGCTGAAGGAAAGGACTTCCTTCAATGGTGCTTCCAGAGAAGACCTGCAGATCGGCCTTCTGCCCTTAAGTTGCTCGAACATCCTTTTTTACGAAGTTCAAAAGATCAGAATGTTGCAGGTGTTGCACAAGAATTTTCAGGAATAAAAATACACGTGAGTTTCAGAACAAGCCAGCTTGGTCACACATGATCATTATTTCCATTCAAAGCCTTTTTATTTTTTCCGTTTAAATCACGTTGTCAAACGAAGCTCTTAATTCTTTAATCTTTTCAATTCGATTCAAATTTCATATATATAAAAGGGACACCTTTCAGGATTTAGAGAGTTCAAGTGAATGGACACGGCGGAATAAGGATGTGACGCCACTTTCATCAGCCACAAGGATCCAGCAAGTAAAACTGCCACTGCTCAATGCGTAAGCTTTGCTGTCCTACTTCTTTGAAAGAATTAACCTACAATACTTAGCAGAAACACCTTTTTACAGATGAGGTGGTTTTGTATGAAACTTGTTTTCAGTTCCAATGAAACAAGCAGACAATCTTGTCCAGACTCATCAGACACAGGGGCAACACCTCATCACTCTCCACGTTGTATACTCGAAATCCTTCCTCGTGTGTCTTCACCAGAGCTCAGCAGCAGTTTTAACAGTACCAGCCCTTTAAATGTTCCGAATAATTTGCTGCTGAAAGATGTGAACAACAATGTATGCAGCTTCTCAAGCAATGGAAATCTAAATCTTGTACTGCCTAAAGTTGTAGAAAGGAAAAAACAGAGCTCCAATGTACAGAAAGAAATAAATTAGTCACCACCTTGAAATTTATTTGGCATTATGGAATTCTGTTGGACACAAGTCCCATAATGGGATCTTAGTCTCTCTAGGGTTATGTGTATATTCGCTGATGATGGTATTACAGGCAACAGCATGTGCTCTTTACCAAAGAACAGGTTGATCTGAAAAACAATTAGGATGTTTCTACATTGTATGTAAGAGATATATATGAAACATTCTTTGTAGTGTAATCAAGTTGAGAACGTACCTCACATGTAAAGTTCATAAATGTATTCAGCCTATCACCTTGCCAATTCCAAAATTATTATTGCTGTAATGTGTAAGGAATCACCAGGGCATCCAAGATGCACAGCAGTGGAAGTGGCCTTTGGATAGGTGATTCAGTGTCCTGCATTATTTTGTTACCTCCACACTAGTAAGTGAAGTTCAACTTCTGCCTCTAGATGAGTTGTAGGGCACAAGATGTAAACCTTCGGATTTAAGTGTGTTGCTTGTGTTCTTTAATAATAAAGAAAATGATATGGTCGGAAAGTTATTTCTTGGGGCTAGTTTTAAGTTTAATTATGGTTGAAGAAATGTTCTAATATTTTATTCTTGTACTTTAAAATGGCATGATGTTATTTTTTTCTGGTGTCATATTTATTTTTCCCTTTTTTTATTCCCGTTTTAAGAATAAGATGGAATAATATTTAAATCGTATAAAATTCAAAGGGAAACTATCGTAAAAAAACAAAATTTCAAAATTTCAAAAAACTTGTACCTCTTGTTTCCTATGTGACTTGAGCACTCAAAAACATCACCTCCAACTTTTGCTCTTTGACATTAATAATATGGGCGGAGAACTATTTGGAAAGACTCCCCGCAGCACATCACCGTGCACGACAAACATCATCTTTCCCATAAGATGTGTAAAGCTGAACAGTGGAGATGGATTAAGTGGTTCCTGCAGCTCTTCCACAAGTCTTCAGCTTCTGAAATTGTCGTGTTTAATTGCCAGCGCCCAGTAGAAGCGTAAATTTTCAGTGGAAGAGGGCAGTGCTGCAATGCAGTCTTGATAGCTTTTGCGTGCTGATTTTGTCATCCATGAATACAATATTCACCACCTAATATGAAACGATCTTTAGTGTTTTATACCCTTACATGTTTTATCTCCATACTTATCTTCTATATTAAAAACTAACGACTGACTCATCATTTTTCCTTTTAAATCTGAATGGACATTTACACTATGTTTGGTTCAAAGATTTTGGGAGGGAAAAGAAAAAGAAATGGTAGAAAAAATAATTTATCTTGTTTGGTTGATATGGAAAATGAGAATGAAAAGAAAAGTTGAGGGAAAATGTAGTTAGAGTAAAGAAAAACCAATTTTCTCATAAAATGGTGAAGAAAACGAGAGTAAAACTATTTTAACTCTCTCTCTTTCTTTTAAAAATTTCATTATTTCTAATTTTCTCATTTATAATCAAATTATTTCTCTTGAATAATCAAAAAATTTATAAAATTTAAATTTTTATTTTTATTTTTAATTATTTTCTTTTCTTCATGAAAATCATCCTACCAAACATATCATGGGATTTTGAATTTCTTCAATTTTCTTTTCCTTTTCTCTAATATTTTCTTTTCTTTCCTAAAATCTTAAAACCAAGCATAGTGTTAATAACTTCCATTTTTTTAATGCCTTGCCATTTCATTTTTATTATCAAGATACCAAAATGATTTTCTTCCAAAAGCCAATTACTGGTTGGCGGTTGACTGAACTGGACGACGCGGTTCCTCCAGCGCTGAGTACATGGGCGATGGGTGTGTCTGCCACAGAGATACGGTCGCTGAGGCTAGACAGGTTATCCTGTGATTCCTAGGCTCCGCTAATGTCCTGTTTGCTGTGATGTTATGGTTTTGAGTTTTGACAAGGTTCATGTTGCTTTATGTAACTTTTTTAACCAAAAATGATGCATATCACATAGCTCAAAACTAGGTGTGGCAAGTGGGTTGGGTTTAGGGTCGTAGGCTGGATTTGAGACATTTCACGTTGGGTTTAGTTTAACATTTAGGTTTAAGTTTCTTCGTATTTATCATTTTAACCGTTACTTTTAGTTTGTTTACTATTTATGTAATCAATAGCTTAAAAAGATTAAAAAAGAAAAATCAGTTAATAAAATATTTTATAATAATAAGTTAATAAAAATTAAAAATTGACACCATTTCCCGCCTACACACCCACGAAAACTTAACCCAAAACTACTAATTTCAATGTCAGGTTGTTTTCTTGCCTGTCGGAAATCGCCACATTTACTCAAAACGCACATTTCTGCTGGTGCCTTCGCTCCGGTCCTCGCATATATAGTATGCCTCAGCAATACACACACGCTGAGCCTATCTTAGCCATATACATATCTTCACACAAACGTTGAGTATATGACTTAAAACTGTGATTCTAATTTCTATGGTCATCAGTGTCAAAGATTTCTAATTAAATGTTTATCTAATACGTAACCTAAATCTCAAAGCTTATTCAATTTCATAGCTCAGTTATCTCAGTTCAATCAAATATGGTTTAGATTAGAGTTTTGTATTAACCGAAATACATCTCATAAACACTTGAACATTCATGCGGATCGCTGTTAAGATTACATCACTAATTTGAAACTCTTGTATCAGAACGCTGATTTCTGTACAAACCCATTTAGTATTTTACAAAAAACTGAGAAAATCAGCTGCTTATATGTTATAGCCTACAAGACACCGGTGAAAGTAAAAATCTAGTGGCACGGAGATTTCAGAGCCAACGCACAGGAGAAAGAGCAGCCAGAGAAGTAGGTCAGCAAGGCTTTCTGACATCTAGAGATACGTTGATCTGATAAAATATCGTGCCCCTAACTAATTTTGTTGTGGGCGTTTCATTTTGAGAAGGTTCGAAACACCTGCTATTACATGGAGTCTGCTGTTTGGAACGCCTGTTTTTGCAAGCGCCTTCCCGTGTTTATCCAGTAGGACAAAGCACGGGACGTACTTGATGTCATAATGGAGGAGCTGCATCAAGAAAGCTTCAAATATCTCAGCCACCATCACAACACAAACAAACATGGACACCAAAATAGGCATATACCCTTGGAAAAGAGGGAGGATCATTAGGAAATAAAAACAAACAAATTGTACATATATAAAAGGAAAAACAATGTCTTAGCAGCTAGTTCAACAATGAAAATGAGATGCCATAAAGCTTACCAAGAATTTCCATCAACCGTTCCTGAGAAGGCAGGCATTCTCAGTCTCCAAAGACTAAGGAACTCAAATAAGCTAAATCCTTGCAGGAAAACGGTAATTAATGCTGGAGTTCTCTAAGAAGTTTTGAGTATCTTCAATTCTGGAAAGTGGGAGCTGATAGAGAGATGGTCCGCCCTCAAATGATGGATATTCTTTATAAGAATCAAGCACAAGGGCTTTGAAGCAGAAATGCTATCTAAAGTGTCTAGAGTATGTTTTCTGTGTTCCTTAATGGCCTTGATCCCTTCCCATTTGTGTAAATACACGACATAGCTCTACCCACCAGAGAGAATTAAAACCATCTACTACTAAATCAGACTAATTTCCCGGTCACATAAGATTCAATGAGCTTTATATGATTTCAACTACATCTAGCGTTCCCCATGGGGACCTTTGGAATCCCTTTCAGATTGTTCTGGCTCTCACTTCATGCATTGATGTGAACACGGCTTGCCAGAAAAAATTTCAACTAATCCTTCAAGCAAAGATACATCTGCCGTTGTGCCTCAAGAGCATGTTTATTATCACCTAATCGTGCCTCTTCCTCATGTTTAAGAGTACTGAATTAAACATGATAAGAGTCATAGGTTCAAAGCCACTCAAAATGATTGGCAGCAAAATCATGCCTCCTAACTCATTACAAAATGCCGTCAAATTGTACCTAAGAGGGTTCTGCTGGCAGCTTCAGGCCGGTATAAACAGTCATAACAAAGTGAAATAGGAAAGAACTATCAAACGTATAACAGTCCAATTTTTCTGAGGATAATTTCCTCCTTCTAATCTTTAGATAGTTGCGGAATACGGCAAACAAGCCCAAAACATAAAAATTTGCATCACTGTTCAGAGCAAGTAGACAGGAAGATTCCATCAGCATGAATCTCCCCAGCAGGATAGTCAACCATTACATATCCCCACAATAATTTCCCTATATAAATGTGTAAAACAAAAGAGCAGGAAATATCATACTAAATAAATCATCTAACAGTGGAATATGACAATAACAGAGTTCCACACATCTGCAGTTCACAAACAAAAACGCTCAGCATAATTCAAGATTCTCTAGAACCAAGCAACAGAACATATAGCAATATATCCCATAAAAAAAAAAAGAATCAAAAAAATAAATTTACCTCAGGGAGCCACTTATCATTCTCCGCATCAGCCATGACAATGTTAAGCCAATCAGAATTCCTATTCTCAACTTCCATCACAAAACCCAGCAAAGAATTGCACAGTCTACACTTTGGCGAGTAAAACTCGAGAACCGTGGCTTCTTTCCCACACGCCAAAGCAGCAGCAAAGGCTCTCTGTTCCGCCTCTCCCTGCTCTTCCGGGCTTAAAATCTTTCTATTTTGATTTAATTGAAAAGGGTTGTTGTGGGAATTTTGGGATAGTGCAGAATTGACTAAATTGAAGGCCACCGTGCCAAGACTCTTGAATGACTCGAAAAGCCAGGGGGTGTCCAAAGTACAGGGGATATTCTGATTGTTTTGGTGTTGATTATTATCCCATGGCCACTTCAAGCAGAAAAGAGGGTGCTTTGGGGCCGAGTTCATCTGTTTCTGATCGCTCGTATTTTTTCCGTTCTTTCGGCTCTCTTGGTGCCTTGGATTCGGGAAGGAAAGGATTCTGCTTCGTCTAGGCGGCGAGAGGGACGATCTTTAAATTGACCTAAATTTTGGGGGCATACACGAATTTAAAAAATGTTAAGGCAAGGTCTTCGGAGAACTGACGGATTTTTGTACTACTGAAATATTTGGGCTCAGCCCAAGTAAATAGGCCCAATTATCAAAGCACAAAAAAATTTTATTACGGCCGCTCAAACTATTGGACATACATCATTTAACGATTGCTTTGTTTCAACTTCCTAAAGCATAAATAAATTTCAATTTTGGAGAAAAAGAATTCGCGATAGTATATCTATACTATTTATCTACTTCTGTCTCAACAAAATATTACAAAATTGTCCATATTGCTTCTCTCTTTTACTTCTTATTTATTTTTCCACTACATTTAAACAGGGATTTCAAAATCAATATAAATTCAGCAGTTGATCAAATCATTGATAGGTCAAGAAAATGATTTAGGTATAACCAAAAAATTAGAATTACAATAAAAATCTTGTAAATTACAGTCAAACTACTTAATCTAATAAACTAGTCATGGTTCATAAAAATAGAACGATCTAAATTCATAAATAAATAGATATTTAAGTTCTAATTTTTTATTCTCAATTCAATTTTCATTTTTTATCATAATCTATTCTTCACTTGTTCTTCATATTAAAAGTTTCATAAATCAAACAAAATAACAAATCATTGCCCAACATGTTTAGTAGCCTTGGACTTAGACACATATTCAATATATATGAATCTTGTAAATATTATACTACGTTTTGATTAATATTTTAATAAGATATCATTTAGTTGTATGCTTTTATTTTTATTTATTGCATTAGTATTTATTGTTTTTATTTTTTTAGTGTTTTTATTTTATGAGTTTAGTATATCTAACAATTAATAATAATAGAAAATTTCCTTGAATTCAATTATTTTTCATATTTATAATTTAATGTATTTTATCATATTAATTAATATTTATCATATAAATACAACATCAACCTTTCAATCACAGTTGAATCATCTTTCAATGAATGACCCTTAAACCAATAAATTTTTCTATTCAATGACTAATTTAATTTTAAAAAAATTGCCTTTTGTATAATTCAATATTGAATCGAACGCAGGACAGATCAAAATTTTAGCTAAGCCTTCAACATGACTATAAATTGTTTTCCCGTTAGTTTGGTGCATTTTGCTCAACATTTGTGGCAAAAATAAAATTGCCATAAATAGCATCTATATTTCGTGGTTCAATGGTATTGTTTGGTATGTGCTTCTTCTCACGATTATTGAAGAATTGAAGATATCTGAAGTCCCTTGAACTTCCTGTTACCATATATAACAAGTTCGGTTCAAATATAACTTGATTCAAATCTTGAATAAGGTTTCTATTATATTTGAGGAAGAAATCTCGTGATATAGTACAAGAAACAATCTAAAAATCTGTAGAATTTTATATCATAAGAAACAATCTAAAAATCTGTAGAATCTTTAGTTGTGATTCCGTATGAAATTTGAGAACAAAAGTTGAAGACTCCTAATCTTAATCACCACTTATCTTGGATGTTTTAGAGATTATCAATGAGTTTAACCAGAAAACATGCATCCAACATTTTTAACATAGAAGAATTCTCCTTAAGAGTTTTTCTTACTTGTTTTTATCCTTGGTGAATGAGATTTATGCCAATGTTTTTAAAATTGGATAAGTCATTGAACTCAAAAATCAATTAGGCTAATGGTTCGAACGGTTGAATTATTTTTTAAAAGTCAAATATTTCATATTTTATATACACACAGACACATAATAATATTAAATGTTCTTACAAAATAAATTTAAGTCCATTTATTAATATACTAAACGATAAGTTTTAGATATAACATTTAAATTTAATACTTCAATAAAAATAAAAATATTATAAAAATATAAAAGAAACTAAATTAAATTCAAATTCAAAAATTAAATTTAATTACGGATAATATTTGGTAAAAATTATATTGAAATGAGTAGTATCTTTAGAAGAAATATTTTGATGAGATAAATAGTATGATTTATTTGAATGTATGTATAAAATATGTAATAATAATTTAATAATTTGATAATATATAGAAATAATTATTATGTTATAGGTATTGATATATATATATATATATATGATATATATAGATATTGATTTGATTGTTAATAGGTATAATAATTAAAAATAATTAATTAATTATATATATAAGAGATGAGAAATTTGAATTTAAATTTGTATTTAGATGAATATTTTGTTTAATTATATATTTAATAGCATCATGTGCGAGACGATGATTTTAAATTAAAAATTAAAATCCAAACGTAACCTCAGGATGTGTATACTATGGCCAGGCAAAGCCCCGCTTGATGGCAGAAAGTACAGGACTTCATGTTGTGTGAAGGACTCTGTATCTAACGCCAAGATGGTAAACAGTGATGCTAAATAATATTAGTATGCATAGATTTAGCCTTGTATGGTAATTAAGACATGTTCACAATTTCATTTTTTCAAAATTTCATAAAAATTGCATTGATACATAACAACTTTTATTTTTCTTCTTATTCTTTTCTTTGTTTTTTTTTTTTTTGGCCTTTTCTGCATGCTAATTTTAATTTTTTGTTTCATTGTTATTTGTTGATAATTGTATACTTTGTACACTCGTACAACTCTAATGTACCATCACGTACAATTAAATTTCCTCAGTTTCTTATAACGCACATTTTGGTGGAGATATATATTTAGTTTTAGAGAAAATCCTTTTATCAATGAAAGAAATTCTATATGTACTTATTATTTAAAGAAAATAAAATTTTCTTGGTAGGATCAAAGTGTTCGGAATTAGAGGCATTTGATTTGGTAAAACTGTATCAAATCAAATTGAATTTTTGGTATACTAAAATTTCAATAGTTCAAATTTGCATAATGAAGTCTAAATTGAATTTCTTGGCTTGATTTGTTGTATTATCAATATAATTTCTATCGGTTTGGTTTAGTTTGGTTTTCTATAAAATGAATTTTATTAGAAAAGCAAAAAAAAGAAAAAAATATCTTTATTTTTTTTTTATTACTAATTCACTATTTAAATGAAGAGATAAAACAATTGACTTATGTAAGTTGGAAAAGGAAAAATAGGAGGAATAAAAAAAATGAAAAATGAAAAATAAAATAAAATTTGATATTTAGTTTTGTATAATATATCAAACACAAATACAAAAATGAAATTGAAAACTAAAATTTAAAAAATTATCATATCAAATATTAAATTGAAATTTCAATTTTAGAATGGTTTGGTCGATTAACCAAACAGTGCATGCCCCTAACTGGAATCATTTGAATATGCATAACTACTTCTTTAATTGACTCTTGTTGGCATTTGTACGAATAGTTGACAATATGTTGCGCAAGTGCATTGCCAAGTCATGTAATCGGCCATCGTCATATGATATTTAAGTTTCCATAATTTGTAGTTAATTTTCTAGTTTGTAGAAGTCTATAATTATTTTGAAAGATCTCTAACCAAATTAAATATATATATATATATATGAAGATCAAGATAGAGATATTTATTCCTAAATTATAATGATTAGAAAAAGAAAGAATGTCTCATGTTGCAAAACCAACTAATGAAAAAACCACATCCTGAATCTTTTAAAGAATGATACAAAGATGTGCAACCAAAGTTCAAATCAATTAGGTAACACTTCCTATAAATTCAAGGTGTTGCATAAGTTGGGGTTCGCCTTCCATAGAAGTGTCCAACACCCAAAAGCACTCAAACATACAATACCTTTTGAGTAGAGTTTTGTGAGCAAGATATGTACATGTCAACAGGAAGTTGAGACTAAAGAGGAACTTGTTGCAGATACGCCAGCAAATTGATGTCAAGGAGGACCTAACTTATATTGAGTGCTTGTGATGCAGGGTATCTCATTCAACATTGGTTTTAATCTTATTTGTCATGGTGGACTTGTTTTTCTACACAATATTTCAAACTACATTTTGCATTTTGTATGTTTGGCTCCATTTCTTTTACTGCCTTTGTGTTGAATGAATAGTGTGACAACATCAACCTTTAACTACCCTGTGTAATGATAACAAAATTGAAAGTAACCTTTAAACTCTAATTTCAGCAGATAAATTTAGCATCGCATTTGTTGGAGGAAACAATCTTGACGAAATATTCTCATACTTTCCTCACCTTGGTTGTTTCACAAGTATGTGTGCGTGTGTACATTCCTGTTGAAATTATGAAAGTGTTACTGCAGCAATTGTGACTTTACTTTTTATTTATGCAACTTATTACTTATTGTTTATAGTGTGCTGGCAGCAAGTTTCTTGTGCAAATTTCGTGTACAGAGGTAGTTCGCATGAGGAGCTGATGTCACATGGAGTCAATGAAAGTGAAGCTGGGTCAACAACCGTGGAGGTTGCCAACTCAGTGCCAGCTGTAAAACGGTTATTTAGTTGGTTAACAGATTTTTTGTACTTAGTTTAGGCAATACCAATTCAGTGGTGAGGCAATTAGCTGTAGAGTTCATGTATATAGGGATGGGTGTACAATTACTCCGGAGGCACTCCTTGAAGAAAAAGTGAAACTACAAAAATTCAGATCCCCAAATTTCTCTCTCTCCCACTCATCTTCCATTTTGAGCTTTATCTGCGAGCGAAGGATCCAACCATGAAGCAAGGTTTATTTTGTAACATGGTACGAGAGCCAGCTCCGTGATACCGATGGAAGTTAAGATTCGTGGAAATCCATAATTTCACACCAATAGAAGCTAAAATTGGCAAGGAACCTTAATTTTGCAACCGTGGAAGCCCCAAATCGTGTAGCAAGGATGAAGAATACAACTGAGACAAACTATTTCAATTTGTCGGACGGTTGAACCCCTACATAATTACATGTCTTGGTTGAGGAACATCAACAGAGCTCTTAGAGCCAAAAATAAGATAGGTTTCATTTCAAGTCAATTCTCTAAATTGAATGATCGATTGATGAAATTGTGAGAAAGGTGCAACGATGATTGTTTCTTGGTTGTTAAATTTAATTTTATCGTCTATTAAAAATAGTTTGATATTTGTGGATGATGTCTGAGAACTATAGAAAGAATTACACGAGAGAATGTCTTTATGAAATGCAGTTAGAATTTACCAATTAAAAAGAAATTTGACTAGCCTAAAATAAGGAAATAACATTGTACTTACATATTATGGTAAATTGAAGGGAAAATGGAATGAATTACAATTGTACGAGGAAATACCGCGCTATATTTGTGGACAATTATGAATAAAAGACACTCATAATACAATTCTTTACGAGATTAAATGACACTTATTATCAAACTAGGGATCAAATACTCAAAATAAAACCACTTCCATCAATCAACAGGGTGTTTGCTATTGTGCAACAGAAGGAGAGAGGTTGGCAATAGTGCAAGTTTGGAAATCATGGCAATGGTTAGACAAAGAGCTAATGGCACTCTAAAGAAATGAGCAAGAAAGGAAAGACCGTTTTATACCTATTGTAAAGTTACAGGGTACACTATTGATAGATGTTTCAAAGTAGAAAATGCATAAATTCCAAGATTTACATATTATAAAAAAGAATGGTCATACAACCGATAAATGTTACCAATTAAAAGGTTTTCCACTTGGTTGCAAATTCTATCAAATGTCTTCTACTAGAGGATTTGCTAGCACACTGGTGCACTTGAAACTTCGAACGTTGAGGAGAAACTGGCAATTAGCAAGCGTCAATTGGAACAATTGCCAGCATTGTTGAGTGGAAAAGAAGTAGGTTTTGTTGGTCAAAGCACAGGAGGAGCAGAGGAATCTCTTTCTACAACTCAAGCAGGGGGGTGCAAGCTGCTTTAATGCTTTAGGTAAAATCTTTTTATTCCAATAATCTACAATCCACAGATTTAAACGAAAATAATGAAATTTGAATGTTAGACACAGGTGCAACAAATCACCTGATATGTGATGAGTCTTTGTTTAATGACAAATATAGAAATATAATTGCTTGCTAAAATTGTCTGGTGGATCAAGTACTTTTGCATCTCATTTAAGAATCTTAGAACTTACTGACAATATCATACTTTACAATGTGCTGTGCATTCTTATGTTTTCATACAACCTTATTTCTGTACAGAGACTCACGTCTGACTTGAAATATTGCTTGATTTTTTTTGCCTAACCAATGTCTTGTATAGTTACTGAAGAGGTACTCTTTGAAGAAAAAGTGATATACTGCACAAATTCAGGTCTCCAAATTTGTCTCTTGCCCATTCATCCTCCATTTTGTGCCTTCTCTGTGTGCGAGGGATCCAACCATGAAGCAAGGTTTATTTTGTGACAAGTCCCTTGTACTCTGTTACCCATCTTAATAAAATGTCTTCATTTTGCTGCTTTTCTCTTCGTCGTTTTATATTGTATAATAATTGGCTTATTATTTGCTTTGCTTTGACAGAATGATTTGTTATTTATAACGGTTATATAAGTTGAATTTTCTTAAATTACATGAATATTTTATCTTTTTTTTTTTATGATTTTATTCATATTTCAGTGCATTCAAATGTATGACTTTATAAAAAGCTATATGGGTCTTTGATAAAAAAGATATTATTATTTTAATTCTCGATTCTTAAAATTTCAGTTTAATTATTTTACAAATTTAGTCTCTCATTTCCTGTGTGTTATATTACATTTAGTTTGCTAGCTATAAAATTCTTAAAATAATTACTTATAATTAAGGCATTGTTTTTAAATATGTTTATCCTTTTGTTTTTTTCAGGATATGTAAATCCGAGCTTAAGAAAAATTGTCTATTAATTAAATCTACGCTGTTTAACTAATTCATTCCTTAATTGTAGTTGTATCATTTGTTATGTACAAATTCAAAATGTTCTTATAAACTTTATTACTCTTGTAATCTCTTTCAACGTCTTAAATTTATTTTATTTACAACACTAATAATATATTTTGATTGCCTCAATCGAACTACTTTTGTTTACGTTGTTTTATCTTTCTAATTTGTGTAATTCACTTCTAATTCCTTTTTTAATGTTACATATTCCGAATAAAAAAGTAAATATTCAAAAAGCGTTAAAAAGACAAAAGACGCAATCAGTTTATGAAAATAATCTGTACGGTGGTACCTTTCAGGTACCTTCGAATTACTTATTATCTGTAGAATAAAGGAAAAGAACATTACTTTTTATCAGCTGGTTTTATGGATTGAATTTACATTTTTCACCATTTTGACATGGGATTTAGTACTATGCTTTTTCAAATTATAAATCTCAATTCATATATGAACAAGTTGATTAATTTTCTTGTTTGATCAATTACATTGATTAATACACACACACACACACACACATGTACATTAAAATTCTTTTCATATAAATAAAACATTTAAACGTTCTTCTGTTCTCAATACTTGGAGTCAGATTTGAAAAAGTTGCTCAACTTATTGCAAATAATTTCGTATCTTGGTAAGATTTTAATCTCATTGCTAAGGTAATTTTTGGTTTAAATCAAATTAATGTAGAATGTATTATATTTTTAAATAATTCATTTGTAATTAAAATATAATATATGATATGTAGTTTTTTAGTTCAAGTGTCGGAAGCCTTCGATATTAAGTAATCGCACACTGCATTGTAAATTGAGAATAATAAATATTGATTTAAGAAAAAAAATTAATATTAACATAAAAGTTAACCAATTGTAATCACCGCCGAAAGGGATTAACTACTACGCAACAAACATCATAATATCGGGCAGCACTCATCACGAACGAAACCCCCTGGAAGCCTCGGCGAACGACGTCGTAACGTACTCCCTCACCTCTCTCGCTATCACGTTCCTCATCACATCCCAGAACTCCGCCGGTGAACTCTCTGCCCTCCCTTCCGGCACCGCTGAGCCGCCCATCCCCGGCGGTGCTAACGACAGAGTCGTCATTGGATCATACTCGTCCAAATTACCACTCACCGGACATACTCTACTAGGTCCCGAAGCCATTTTTTCTCCCCCATCTTCAGTTCTCTCTCTCTGCAGCTGGTATCTCCTCTTAAGGGTGGAATTCCAATGATTTTTCACGGCATTGTCAGTGCGTCCGGGCAGCAACCGCGCAATGGTTGCCCATCTGTTGCCGTACTTCTCGTGCGCTGCCAATATCGTGTCATCCTCCGCCGCTGAGAACGGGCGGTGCTCCACGTTTGGGCTGAGCTGGTTGCACCACCTCAACCGACAAGATTTTCCGGACCGACCCTTTATGTATTTGCTTATAAGGGACCAGTTTCGGGCGCCGTATCGCTCCACTAATCGGGTGAGGATCTTGTCCTCCTCAGCACTCCAAGGACCCTTGATTCTCTCGGTCTTGTTCAAGGTCTTGCTCCCGGACAACGAAGACGTGTCCGAGGACGAATCCGAGGAAGATGAATCCACAGACGAACACCTATTAAATGCGTCCATTCTTCAAACTATGCTTTTTCTTTGGAACAGAGTTGGAAGATCGGTTGAGGGATTGACAGTGAGTTCTTGGAGTGTGTGGCCGGTGGGATGAAATTAAGTGAGGAGAAAACTAATATATATAGAGATAAATGGCCTATACATACACTAGAGATAGACAGCAATGAAGGGCTTGGGGTGGGGTGCATGCATTTGGGGTGTGGCTTTTTTAAGGGAAGAATGGCAGAAGAGAAGGTGGGTTTGAGGTTGGTTCCTGGAAATTGCCTTGTGTAAAGTGGGTGGGAGTTTGTAACTGGAATGAGTGCACCCAATTGCAATTTAAATATGGGATTTTGTTCCTGCGTGCGGATACTGTCGCAACTGGCTGTGTGTTGTCGTTAATTGGCCAAATGACGTTTTTGGGCACGGGGGAGCACTGTCCAGCGGCAAAGTACTTTGATAATGCTTCTTAATCCACACAAGATTCATTGAATGGGTGTGCGTGGCAGATTAATGTGGTAATTCGGGAGTACAATTTGTCTGCTAGTCTGGATTCAAAGATTTAATCATTGGAAGGGATTTTCAGAAATTGTCCTTTGTCCGTACAACAACAGTGAGCATTGTTCCTTCACCATTCAGATAATGCAAAGGACCGCAAAATAAGTGGTCCGGGGTATTCACTTCGATCCTATGTTGCACGGGTTCTTTGAATGGAGTGTTTGGGTTGGAAAATCATTAATATGGGCAGTTGGACATTGAAGTTGCTTCTGTTTTTATCTTTGCGCACAAGTATAACATGTTTAACAGTCTTCTCCATGAAACCCAATTTACTATTGCAGCCTGCAGTGGGAGGTTTCTTTCAGCTCAATTTGGGATGTTAGTTGAAAAATTGATGTCGTGAATTACTACGCCACTAGCCAAAGTTGGTTGGATGTGTCCACTTTTCATGGGGGGGAGATTTTAGAATCTGATTATTTTTAATCATCTTCTTTGTTAAAAAAATGTACATTAATTCTTGAATATGATATTGACAAATCCTTAGGGTGTGTGAAAGATTTAAAACCTGACAATTAAATATACAATTAGAGTTGCAAATCACAGAGTAAAATTATTTTTGTGAGCACAAGATCTATTACACGCTTTATTGTCATGAAACTACATGTAAAGTCTCTATTAGTGATTTAACATGGGAAAAGGGCAAAAGTGGGATTTGGTAAACAACCATCAATCTTCGAGAAAGCAAAAAAGTAACGAAATGTTTGATTTCATTTTTCTACTAAATAATCCATATTTAATCATTACATTTTTTTAATTTTTTTAATTTTACAAAATTCTTTTAAAAAAATACTCTTAAAAACTCAAATCCAAAAATTTGAACAAGCATAGGCTAACCTAACGTGCGCATATTAATCATTTGCGACTCTCATCATCAAGGGAGCGTTTAAAACATGACAGTACAGAGAGAGAGCCGTTTAGCATCATTATCATAAGCTCCTAAGGGCTAAAACGCGATTTCAGAACTAAGACCCACAGGAATGCGCAACACAAAAGCAGATGGGGTCACGCTTTTTGACTAGTTGGTCTTCGTACTGGCGTGTGAAAGTGGACTGCGCAGCACCCAGATGACCAGAATCCAACGGTTGAGATCAGCGGCGTTTAAAAGGTGAGACTTTGGGGTCCACAAGAGTTTACCAGTTTGAGGATGACTTCAACTGCTTCCACGTCGATGGGACCCATTCCCAGCCTGGAAGAATCTCACGTGATTTATATTTTGAATCGGCTTTGACTTTGAGGGCCTTTTCTTTGAGAGAAATGGCAATAGGGGGCCCCACTCGCCTTTCCGGAGCGCGGGGCTTCCGTCCGTCGATCAGTAGTTCCATTTGATCACATTTTTCACTAACGAACAATAGACCTTTTGTTTGGGGTGAAAAATAATCGTAGCCCCTAGCCTATGTTTAGTTCACTTTATAAATGCCAAATTTAAACAATATTATTTACATTTAGAAAAAAAAAAATTTAAGAACTTGACATTTATATTAATCTTTATCTCCAAAATACACGAAAATAAACAAAAAATATACTGTAGACACATAAATAATGTCAATTAAATAAATAACACATAAAAATTACAATACAAAATGCTAATTAAATAATTTTATCTTCGTTTCAGGAATTTTAAACAAATACAATTTGTATAATAAATAATTAATCAATTAAGATTTTGAATTAACTGAATTGAATAATGTCAAATGGCACAGTCTAGTGGGAGGCCAACAAATGATTAATTGAATCAATCAAAAAGCGATAAGTGGTGCAGTCTAGCAAGAGCCTAATAAATAAAATCTTTAGGTGGGCCCCACACATTGACGACCAACGAGATCACGTCACGTTAACAAGTTAGGATGGCTACATTATCTCTCTTATAACTATAAATAGGAGTCAAAACCCTATCAAAAAAAAAAAAGAAGAGGAGAGAAGATGAAAAAGGAGATACAAACTCTCTCAAGAATCATCAAAAATATTTAAGGCGTTCCTCATCAAATTTAAAGAATTCATCCATAAACCCAAGGCGTTCTTTGTCAAAATGTTTTCAAGTTCAGCATTTGATCCAAGATTAGGACGCCAGGCTCGAAAATCAGCATTAATTGAAGAGATCTACAAGTTTCAAGGAAGATAAAGCACAAACCCTTTCCTTGAAAATTATTCAAATTAAAGCCACTTTTTTGAAAGAAGAATAAAATAACTAACTTAGATAACAGAGCCCGCACAAAATTCATTTGATTCAAATTGTAATTAATTTGTACAAATTTCTTGTTAGTAGAAATCCAATCGTAAGATTTCATCCTACAGATTTCTGGCATGCCTAGTGCGACGTCTCTACCACTCATCTCTTCCTTCCTCAAATTTCAAGTGAACTTCAAGCTCTAAACAAATTTTCATGGCCAACAACAAGAGAAAAACTATCAAGGCTGCTACCTCAATTACTAGCGAGACCGCTACAAGAAATGTCGGGATCGTTACTAAGAGTCTGGCAAGAAGAGCAGCATGCTTTAAGCTAAACCCCCTCCGTGAGGATGTCAACAATTCACTCCTCACAAATGAAAATGATGAAGACGACTCAGTATCTTCAAGCCCTCGCTCTAATGCATCATCTGTCTCCAATGACACCCTAATCATAATGACTAACGCTTCTAGCCTAGAGGACCAAATCGTCGTACTGACTAAAGTCATTGAAGGGCTGGCTAAGTATGTTCAAGAGCAAGATTCCTGGATCTCAAGAGTGATGGATAAGATAGATAACGCTGAAACCAGTCGAGTGGCAGAAAAGGCACCTGAAGTCCCTGGTGGGACCGAGACATCTACTAAACAACCAACTGATGACTAAAGGGAGTCTGTGGCCAAAGAATTTCAGATATCCTCCGATGGCTTGATCAATGTCGATCAACTCAAAGACTTTATTGAAGACACTATTAAGAACAAACTTGACGAAAGCACCAAGTCGACTCTGACATATGCCAAGCCTTACTCAGTAAGGATCGACAACCTGAAAATGCCAATGGGCTAGTAGCCTCCCAAATTCTAACAATTCGATGGCAAAAGAAACCCAAAGTAGCATGTGACAAACTTTATAGAAACATGCAACGATGTCAGGACATATAGAGAGCATCTGATCAAACAGTTAGTTTGTTCGTTGAAGAGAATTGCATTCGACTGGTATACTGACCTTGAACCCAGGGCCATCGATAGCTGGGAAGAGTTGGAGTATGACTTCTTCAATTGCTTCTACAGTACAAGACAGACTATTAGCATGATTGAGCTCACCAACGCCCGCCAATGGAAAGATGAGCCAGTCAACAACTGCATCAATCGGTGGAGAAAGCTAAGTCTAAACTGCAAAGATAGACTTTCTGAAGTCTTAAGTATTGAAATGTGTGTACAAGGTATGTACTGGAGGCTGCGATACATTTTTCAGGGAATTTGGCCTAAAATTTTTGAAGAGCTAGTCACACGAGCCCACGACATGGAACTAAGCATCGCTTTAAGTGGTATCGGTACGCCACTTGTTTCAGAGTTCTACAAAGCAAAAGACAAGCAAGAAATAAAGAAAGGGGGCAAGCCTCCCTCCAAAGTTCTAACAAAAGTGTCCATGACAATACGTGCCAGACCTATTCCAGTCAAAAGGAAGGAAAAAGTTGATGAAAAGAAAGAAGTCCCCTAAAAGCCAAGAAGGCCAATGCTAAAAGAGATGCAGGCCAAATCCTATCCCTTCCTCAACTCAAACGTTTTTAAGATCTTTGACTACTTGCTGAAGGCCAACCTTATTGAACTTCATAAAATCAAAAGGCCTGTAGAAGTCGGGAAGACTGATGATTCAAAATATTGTAAGTTCCTCCGCCTGGTCAGACATCCTATCCACGACTGCTTCATATTTAAAGAGAAGATCGTGGAGCTCACCCACTAAAGAAAGATTGCATTGGAGGATGATAGCGTAAATGTTAACACTATCACCTTCAATGACCAGATGAAGGAAGTTCATGAAATCGACAACTTTTTGAACGAAGCTGGCTACTTTCACAAGAAAAGCCAACCCTCCATCAAAGATTGCATCACCGTAATGGTTTTCACAGATGAAGATTGATGTTGGGGTCCCAACCCCATAATAAACCATTGTTCATAACTGGCTACATTCACGAGCAAAGAATTAATAAGATGTTAATCGATAGTGGCTCGACGGTTAACATTTTACCATTACGGACATTAGGAGAGCTAGGAATCCTAACTGATTAGCTTTCAAATAGTCATTTGATGATCCAAGGAATCAATCAAGGGGGGTAAAGAGCTTTGGGCACCCTGAGGTTGAATTTGCTCAAAATGACATGAAATCAACCACATTGTTCTATGTCATCGATAAATCAGAATTTGCCGATGCATGGAATTATGCCACCCCACTTGACCTTCCCTTCCATAATCCGACGCCCTAAAGTTGAAAGAAGAATTGGCTAGAGAGCAGCAAGATGGTGGGACAACTGTAAGATATATGCCTTTGAGCTCTTACTAAAAAGAACCTTTCGGGTCCAATTGTCTACTCGATTAGTAGCCGCCAACCTAGACCAGGAAGGATTAAGGAGGGAAGAATAAGCCGTTAGAATCGTGCCTCTCTCAATAGGGTGATCTTCTTCATCAAGGACGACCAAAGGCTGCACGCCTGAAGAAGAAACGCTGCTCTTGAAATGCACCATAATATCAACTGCAAAAGAATACAAGCGAAGAAAAGACTTCAGTTAAATCTTAGTAAATGGGAAAGGGTGTTAAAAGAGAGAGATAAAGAGAGAGAGAGAGAGTGAGTGAGAAATCTCAAGTCTAGTAGGTATACGTGGGCTAAAATTAAGACTGGTACTTAAAAGCTTAAAAGTTTCAGGCCTAACGGTACACGTGGGCTAAAATTAAGCCTGGTACTCAAAGGGTCAAAGGTTCGCGTCTAGTCAATACACATGGGCTAAAATTAAGTATGATACTAAAAGGCCTAAAAGTTTAAGTCTAACCGATACGCGTGGGTTAAAATTAAGCCTAATACTCAAAGGTTTAAAAGTTTAAATCTAGCCGGTACACGTAAGCTAAAATTAAGTCTAGTACTCAAAGGTCTAAAAGGTTCAGGCCTAATTGGTACACGTAGGCTAAAATTAAGTTTAGTACTTAAAGGCTCAAAAAGTTCAAGCCTAGCCATTACACGTGGGATAAAATTAAGTCTAGTACTTAAAGGTCCAAAGGTTCAGACCTAGTTGGTACACGTGAGCTAAAATTAAGTCTGGTACTCAAAGTCCTAAAAGTTCAAGCCTAACCAGTACACATGGACTAAAATTAAGCTTAATACTCAAAGGCCTAAAAGTTTAAGCCTAGCGGGTACACGTGAACTAAAATTAAGCCTAGCATTCAAAGGCTTAAAAGCTTTAGACTAGTCGGTACACGTAGGCTAAAATTAAACCTGATACTCAAAGGCCCAAAAGATTCAGATCTAGTTGGTACACGTGGGTTAAAATTAAGCCGATACTCAAAGGCCTAAAAGATTCAGGCCTAATCGGTACACGTAGCCTAAAATTAAATCTGATACTTAAAGTTCCAAAGGTTCACGTCTAATTGGTACACGTGGGCTAAAATTAAGCTTGATACTCAAAGATCTAAAAGTACAAACCTAGCTGGTAAACGTAGACTAAAATTAAGCCTGGTACTTAAAAGCTCAAAAGTTTAAGCCTAGTCGATACATGTGGGCTAAAATTAAGCCTGGTGCTCAAAGGCCCAAAAGATTCAGGTCTAGCCAGTACATGTGAGCTAAAATTAAGTATGGTATTCGAAGGCCTAAAAAATTCAGGCCTAGTTGGTACACGTGGGCTAAAATTAAGTCTGGTGCTCAAAGGCCCAAAAGATTCAGGTCTAGTCGGTACACGTAGGCTAAAATTAAGCCTGATACTCAAATGCTCAAAAGTTCAAGTCTAGCCAGTACATGTGGACTAAAATTAAGCCTAGTACTCAAAGGCCCAAAAGTTCAAGCTTAGCCGATACACGTGGGTTGAAATTAAACCTGATACTCAAAAGTCCAAAAGTTCAAGTGTAGTCGGTACACGTGGGCTAAAATCAAACATAGTACTAAAATGCCCAAAAGATTCAGGTCTAGTTGGTACACATGGGCTAAAATCAAGCCCGGTATACTAAAGCCCAAGAATCAAAGCCTTAAAAAAAACAGAGAGAGAAAGTTCACACCAAACAGGGCCTTACCCCCAAAATCAGACCCGCGCCTAAACACAGTATTTCCCCAGACACAAAATCAGGACCAAACACAACCCTATTTTCCCATACTCGAAATGAGCACCAAACACAACCCTATTTTTCCAAACATAAAATCAGCACCAAACACAACCCTATTTTCCCAAACATAAAAATCAGCACTAAACACAGCCCTATTTTCCCAAACATAAAAGTCTGCACCAAGCATAGTCCAATTTTTCTCAATTGAAAATCAAAGCCAAACACAGCCTAAGTCGGACCAATATTCTTCCTCCCTATCGGCCTCCCGACAACCCTCTCTGCTGCCACAGCACCACTGTGCCTGTTCTCCAATGCAAGCCCGGCCACACCACCACTGCTAGGACCTCCGCTACTCAGAAGCCTCCTAGTACCACCGTCGACTAGAAACACAACATTGCCTTTGCCAATCGCCAAACACCCACACTAGTGCTGCTTGACGACCGCAGTACCTGACGCCGCCTCCACAGTACACCGGTGCAGTTCCCACACCATCGTAGTGCCTGAGCCACCACACAACATCTCCTCCCCCGCCGCCACAGCATCGCTGGTCCGACGCCGCACAGACGCTCGACGTAATCGCTACCCGAAGCCATCCGCCGCTGCCCGAGGTCGTCGACACCATCACCTACTAACAGGAATGGCCAAGCATCGCTGGGCATCAACCCTTCGCCACTGCATGCCTACCCGTCGATTGCACCACCGGCATCTCCAAAAAAAAATAAATAAATAAAGAAAAAGAAAAACAACAACAAAATCGAAATAATAATAATAATAATAACAATAAGAAAAAGAGGAGAGAGAACTAACAAAGACAACATCCCACCTATCCTCTCCAACGAACTTCCCAACGAACAACTAGTAATCGGACACGATATAAATAGATGAAACAACTGCTTCGAACGACTATAGAAGATGTTGGAATTGGAGCGCACGGCTTCCAACTACGAAATAATAAATACTAATAAATAATAATAGCAATAAAGTATCAAAAATATATATATATATATATATATATACATACATATACATATATATATGTCAAAACAAAAACAAAAACAATAAAAAATCGTCATAAATAAATAAATAAGGTAAAATAAATAATAATATCTAGATAGATAAATAAAAAGAAAAAGAAATCGAGACTCGTTCATTTGAAAAGCAACCCTCCTCGTGAACAAGTCTCGAGGGGGTATTTTGTAGACACATAAATAATGTCAATTAAATAAATATCACGTAAAAATTACAATACAAAATACTAATTAAATAAATTTTCCCTTATTCAGGAATTTTAAACAAATACAATTTTTATATAAACAATTAATCAATTAAAATTTTGAATTAACCAATTGGATAATGACAAATGGCACAGTCTAGTGGGAGGCCAACGAATGATTAATTGAGTCAATCAAAAAGTAACAAGTGGCGCAGTCTAGCAAGAGACCAATAAATAAAGTCTTTAGGTGGGGCCCACACATTGACAGTCAACGAGATTGCGCCACATCAATAAGTTAGGGTGGTTATATTATTTTTTCTGTAACTATAAATAGGAGTCAAAACCCAAAAAAAAAAAAAAGAAGAAGAGAGAGGACGAAGAAGAAGACACAAACTCTCTCAAAAATCCTCAAGAACATTCAAGACTTTTCTCGTCAAATTCAAAGAATTCATCCACAAACTCAAGGTTTTCATCGCCAAAAGGTCTTTAAGTTCAACGTTCGATCCAAAATCAGGGCGCTAAGCTCAAAGATTAACATTAATTGAAGAGATCCACAAGTTTCAAGAAGATCAAGTACAAATTCTTTACTTGAAAATTATTCAAATTAAAACCATCTTTTTAAAGGAAGAATCAAATGACAAATTTAGATAATAGAACCCACATAAAATTTATTTGATTCAAATTGTAATCCACTTGTACAAATTTTTTGTTAGTAGAAATCCAATAATAAAATTTTATCCTACATATATAACTTATAATCTTTACACCAACAATAAAGTGTCGTCGTCTAAAAACCAAGCACCCAAAAATTCATCAATATTACCTCTTAAATATATCCTTACTGAATTGATTAATGAATACAAACAAATTGATCGAAGTGTGTTGTGGAAAGTGATATCTCCTAGTCGGTCTTGAATCAATATAAATTTTAATGGTATTATTCATAAACAATTATATATATATATATATATATATATATATGGATTACAAGACAGCTGCAAATAACCCGGAGCACATTTTCATCGCAGTTGCAGTGCACGCGCCCTAGGAGCTACGGCGTGACCATAATTGCTGGCCACCGGAGAGAGGCAACACGTTCTGCGGAGCATCCGTCGACGTGGCATAATTTAGGGGATACTTAAGATCATTTTCCACGTGCCGTGACATTATTGGATAAACATTTAAGCAGTTAATTAGACTACAGTTGTGAACTGACTACTCTTCCCTCGACCACGTGCGATAACGAGAGATCGATACAAAGAGGACTTTCGCCTTCGCCTGAATGGTGTTTTATTCAACTGCGATCGATGACCGTATTTGGAAGTCAAATCAAACTCAATTTTAAATGCACATAATTTTTTTAAATTCAATTCTATTATTTACTTCAAATAATTTTGAATTTTATAAAATTAAGATAAGAATATTTGAGTACTTCAAATAATTTTGAAATTTAGAAAATTAAGATAAGAATATTTGAGTAATTATCAAGTTTAAATTATTATTCAAATTCGATTTATTAACACTCCTAACCTTAATTAATAATTAAGTGTTTACAACTCTACAAAATTTATTTTATGAATAAGGTATCAAAATATTCGAATTAAATAACATTCGAACAACTTATGAAATAATTAAATTACCCATATATTGTTATACTTTGTGCAAATGAGTGTTTATGAATTATCTTTTACTAGGGTAATGATAAACGAGGGCATCATTGACCCCAAGTAAAAAATAACAATTTTTTTAAAAGGGCATATTCTAGGATTCAATTAAAGTAATAAAAAATATTCATTTATTCTGTAATATACTGGCAGGGAAAAGTTAAGAAAAAGCCTTTTTCAAAATTATCAATTTAAAAGGGTTTTAAAAACCATCTTGAGTCAACTTAAACTTGAATTTAATTTGAATCTTTATTGAGTTGAACTTGAACATAATCTTTTTTGATCTAAAGCTTGTGAGCCGATTCGTGAGTTTTTTTTTTTAAATATTTTTATTTATGAAATGTTTCATAATTTAAGTATATTTTATAATTATAAAATTAATATATAATAAATAATGTATAACATATTAAAATCATATGTAGTAAATATTTAATTATGTAATGGTAATAATGGGATTTTTTAAATATATCATGTGAACTAATATGGACTTTACACCTAATTAAAGAAATATATATGCACACATACAATTATTATTAACTTATCATATAATTTCATTCATATATATATATATATATTGATGACTCAAACATAAAAATAACACAATAAAATTAATTAAAATTTTATATTTATTTGTTTTATAAGTTAATGCATATGTATAAGACTATATTATTATGTTAATTAATAAATATTCACATAATTTATATATTTTAATATTATTTAAAAGCTATTAATATTTACAAACTATAAAGTTATTAAAACTATGTTCTATTTTTTCATAAAATTGAAGAGAATACTTTTCTTAAAAGTTTATATTATATTTTTTTAAAAAAATAATGAACTTGAATTTGAGTTAAAAGCTCGACTATTTGAGCTCAAAAAATTTTAAGTTAAAGTCCAAATAAATTTAGATTTTTAAAATTTGAATTTAAATTTAAATTTAAATTTGATTCGATTTAACGTGAGTCAAGGTTGTCTCTAAATTTTTTTAAGTTAGTTCAACTCAAATTCGTCCCGGCTGAATTTGCTGTAATGACAGGGAGACCGTTGGTTGACGCTGTTGCCCTCCAACCACAAATGTTGTCTTGTCTGCTCAATTTTGTCGAACATTTATTGCAACGCCCAATTCCGCGCGCATTGTGTACTTTTTGTCCACACCTTCCAATCGTCCACCAATACTGGTCATGGTTGTTCATCTATTTTCAACCATCATTGTTGTGTTTTTTTTTTTTTTAATGATGATAAGAAAAATGAAAAATACAATATTCAAGTAATTAAATATTCAAGTAATTAAATATTCAAGACCGCTTCCTGGGTCTTGTTGACTGGGTCAAAGGTAGCCACCTCGCCCCCAAATAATTCAATATCATTAAAATTTGCAATTAAATTTTATTAATATTAGCATCAATTTACTAATAACATATTTTTTCATTGATTTGTAATTGATATTTGCATATTATGAATGATTTGAACTTTTGTATTTAATGAATTGAAAAATAGATACAATGATCATTAATGAACTTTTGACATTCCAACATCTCCCTCGTTAATTTTCTTTGTGAGTATATGATATCTTTTGTAGGCACATGTAGACCATTCAAATTTGTTATTATTAAAAAAGGCGAAAAAGACAGAGAGAGAGAGAGGATATTATGATTACACTTGTGCATACATTTCGTAAAAGAATAGACATCTCAATCCACCAATAACATACAAATTGAATTATTTATTTCTAATTAGATGGGGAAACCCACTAATGCTACATGATTGTAGACTTGATGATCCTAAAATTGTACCCATGAAATAATTGGAAGCATGTGCATTACATTCTGATACAGCACAGCAACCTTTGCCTTATAAAAAGCAATAGAAAAAATTAACGAAACGCATTAAGTGAATCATTAATGAGATGATTGACAAATAATATAATCACCACTATCCAATTTGCTCGGCAGCTGTGTGTCATCCGCCCATTGTTAAACTCTATCGACGAAGTTTCCACCTCTCCGTTGTCCCATTCTCCTACCATTCCAATGTTACGATTGCTAGAAATCTTTTATGTCCAAGTGCTAGGCTTTTCTAGGAAGTTTGTTTTATTAAATTCTTTTATTTATAGAGGCGGTTTGTGCGAATACGAGTTCATAATTTTTCTTGTTCAGATAGTCTGTTAGTTTTTTTATGTAGGGTTTTAACCTGTGTAAAAGTTGTCATCGGAGAGGTTAATTTAAAAGCACCAATGGGACCCCATCATGGAATTTCCAACATCTTATAAACCCATAATATTTTGTTTTGTATAAATACTTAAAGAAATTATTTTTAAAAACAAGAGAGATCTAGAAATACCTTACGAGGCAATACAAATGTCAATCTTAGATAAGCATAGTCAAAGTACATCTCAGTGGGTTCAGAAAGAGCTTGTGTGCTGTTATTTTATCCCAAGATAATTTAGTCGTGCGAGATTGTTTGACTATGCTAATCTAAACATCTAATAACATGATTTGTTTTCATAAGTTTGAGAAGGTTAGGGCTTATTTTGAAATTAGATTTTTGAAATGCTAA
This sequence comes from Avicennia marina, assembly GCA_019155195.1. Taxonomy (NCBI): domain Eukaryota; kingdom Viridiplantae; phylum Streptophyta; class Magnoliopsida; order Lamiales; family Acanthaceae; genus Avicennia; species Avicennia marina. The sequence goes on along the minus strand of CM032781.1, from coordinate 2,729,809 downwards.
TGTACTATTCCTCGTATATTAAAAACACAATGTCAAACTTTAATTAGAAAATATCCCTATAAAATAATGCAATTTATATAGTTTTAATACACACACACACACACACACAATATATATATATATATATATATATATTAAGGGTCACTTTTTGGTCATTAAATTTATAGTTTCCAAAATTTCTTTACTTCTTTGTATATATTATTTTCATTCTCCTCTCTTCAATTTTCATTTATTTCATTCTGATATTTTTCTGTTTCAATTTTTAATTAATCATATTTTTAAAATCTCCTCTTTTAATTTTAATATATTTTAATTTCTCCTTTTTAATTTTTCCACTTGTTTTATTTTATAAATAAAACGACATTATGCTTAAAGATACAATTAATATAATTATATAATTATGCACACACAGTAAGTGCATTCATTGTTACAAGCAGCCTATTAAATATATAATCTTAGTTAAATAGCCCAACGACAAATCCAAATATTGTGAGCATTGGGCAATATCACCAGTATGGGGCCTACATGAGATGATACTGTACGATGCTTGCAGTAAATGGACTTGTTATGTCGCAATCGAACTTCACCGTCGGCAACCCAGTATTGAGTGGACAAGTTGTTATTTGATCCTCATATCGTCTCAAGCCCAACTACAAAGTTAGAATGAATTCTCGAATTAAACTAATTAATTAACAAACAAAAATATTGACCAAAAAATTATAAACAAAAAAGAATTACACTCAAGAGAATTTATTTTCCTTGGTGACAGTCTATACGATTCTATATCATTTGTCAACATAGGAATTCAAAACAGTTTAGTGAAGTTCTAAGTTCAGTTTTGTCAGATTTAAATTAAACACATGCAATCACAAAAATTATTGCATTAAATACTCATAAAACTCTAAAGATGATGAACTTGATAATTGTTAAAGGAAATTTCAAATGTATCATATATCAATAAATGAGATTCAATCAAACAAGGATTGAAATTGACATCTTTGACGAGACTTATATAAAATTTTGAGACTCAATATTAGCATTTGGACAAAACACACATACTTTTTTCATGTACTCTGCTCGTATCAAGAGTCACTTTTATTGATTGCTTGAGCGAACGATCTAGATTTCAGAATGATTATCCCGTTTATTTTATTCCTTAGAATAATAACCAAGAATTCCACTTTTACAAACTTAAAAAACAAAATTTCCGAGACAATGCTTTTTTTTTAAAAAAAAAATTATGTTTCTCATACAATTTGGACAAGCTACTCTTATGTTTTGTTCATAGAATTAATATATAAATTGATCAGTTAAATGTATACAGCAGATTAATACATATACCCAAAAGAACTTGTTTCAAATTTCCTACAATTATGTTATTTGCTAAATAGTAACAAGACATTGGAACATCACTCCTCTAGTGGCACATAAAAGTACATTTAAAATTCAAATGATTCATATATATATATTTTTAATTTTGTTTGTATGCGATTTAGAAGAAATTCCTATTATATTGAAAAAATAGATACAAGAATGATAAACATCAAATAGCACTAAAACTGAGATTAAATTTGCGTCATAATATTTTTATATGTGGTGTGTACATGATTTTTTTGTAATTTGGACATAAATAACCATAAATTGAAAAGAAAAAGGAAATAGAGCAAGAAAGAAACGAGCACATATGAACTTTATTAGTCGAAAGAGAAAAAAAAGCCACGAAATTAAGAAAATCCCTCGTATAGCACGCACTTCCCTGTACATTAGACACAAAAAAAATTACTATATAATGTTAAAGAAAGAATTCCAAAATGAATTCCACGAATTATTAAATCTCAACGAACGCTTAGAAAGAAGACGCCTAGTTCTTGAACCGACGCACGGTCCGGATTGATCATGTAAAACGACTCCGAATCCTTTGATCCCACGACCCGATCAAATCTTGCCCTTATGTACGTCAGCTCTCCATCCGCCGCCGTTTCCTTCTCCGAAGACGGCCCCGGCAGAACTCCAGCACCCATCGAAACCCCCCTTAGCAGCTGCATAACATGAACATCATCGCTCATGTTTTTCCTCCTGATCGAGTACCCCATTTTCCTGCCGTTGAAGTAAACAGCCCACACGAACTCCTCCAGCAGCTCCTTCTTGGGGGTTCTCGTGTCGGTTGCCAGGGCGATTCTGAGTGTATCGGAATCCATTTCTTTGTGAAGTGCACTCGTCAGCATGGGGAGTTCGATCACAAAGATTGGTAGGCGGTGGGGGTCCTCCTGGATAGCCAGGCTGAGTCTTCCTTTCCGGTAACCGAAGAGGGTTCCTGTGGTGGCCTTGTCGCTGAGGAGAGGCTTCCTGCGGCGGCCGCCGAGCATGGCCACCACCTTGCAGCCGGTGCTCAGCATGGGGAGGAGTTTGAACATGCGGAAAAGACCGCCGCCGGTGCTGGTTTTTGACGACTTCTTGGCGGTGTGATGGCGGGTTGTGTGGTGAAGAAGGGAGAACAAGGGAGGGTTTTCCATGTTGTGGAATGGGCTGGAATGGACAGATGGCATTTTTCTAGGAGGGGTTTGTTGTTAGTTTAAGGTTTCAATTATGGGGATTTTGGAAGTGAGCTAAGAGTCTGTTGTCTGTGTGACTGATCAGTGGACACATTTATGTTGGGGGGAGTTTCTTGAGAGGAAAAATTGTGATATAAATAAGGTGGAAGGATTTGGGAAAAGAATGGAATGATAGAAGGGTTGGGGAGGTTGTTGGTTAGTCATTGGAGTCAGTCAAGTGGGTGGAGAGCTAACATGTATGGGGCTTCCGAATTTAGGTAGTTAAGATATAGGAAAGCACTGAAACACACGCACACCGTGTAGAAAATACTGTTGTTTTGCTTCAATAAATAGATGGGGGTAAGAAAATTGAGATACATACAGATCTGAAATAAAGGATCCTAAATATAGAGTCACACGTCTCACATAATAATTTTAAACCAAGAAGTCAAAATATATAGGATTAACATGACATGTTGTGTATACGTATGTGTGTCCATTTGAAAGCAAGAGGAGGTGGGTTGGGAGAGTAAGGAGAGGGCTAAAGTCTATCTAACATGCATGTTAGGGAGAATTCATAGGTGAACTTTGATGTTGACAAATCAAGTTTAGTGATGAAAAAGAATGGGGCTACAAATGTGGTAAGGGTTTTTTTTTTTTTTTTGGATTACAAATGTGGTAAGGGTCGTTTGTTCGGAGCACAAAGATGTCGGGAAGCAAAAGGTGAAAAAATGAACAAACTTCCCTCAGATCAATATTGTTTTTAATCTTTTACAAACACTAATTTGATCTGCTACCATCAGGTGCCCTCTCTTTATTGTTCTACAAACGTAGACAGTGGCCATATATCCACATCTCACTTCATAATTTCACAATCCCTTGCCAGCTCCTCTGTCCCCGAACATTTTCAGCCTCAGGGTTGGCAGCACTGCAAGATTCAAATTCAGCCTAACAGAGCCCCATAATTGCTACCAATACGGATTATTCTTGAAGTTGTAGTAATAGTTTCTATCGGCCACAGAACAAATGACTTTCAAAATGATTGAAGGGTCTAATTAAGAATTAGGATGTAGAGGAGATCATTTGAATCATAGTGATGCATGGATTGGATTGGTCGGTAACTCAGTACATTTCCGGTTAATATTTTGCTTTTAATTAACGTCAAGTCTGAAGGAAATAGGCACAGTATATTTCATAAAAACTTCATCAAAAATCGTAAGAAACCTTGGCGTCCTCCATAAATGCTTGGCCATTGGTGTCTTGTATAATGTGAGCAGCCCATAGCATAGCCATGGATTTTGTATCAGAAAGGGGCCCTAACCGACAGGTGTGATTGTTATTTGGGCAGAAGAAGTCAGCGTGGGAATAGGCTGAATTATCTTGTACTAGAACGCGAGATTTTGTGTGAAAGTTGTCCCAAAATAAGGATGTATGTATGTTCGGATTCTTCTGAGTATGGTCACAATGTGTCGAAACCTAAGTGCTAGTTAAATATTTGAATGTATTAGTTGAAAATTCTTCTTGCATTATTAATAAAGGATTTGGCCATAAAATTCTTTGCTGAAGTGGATGCATTGCATTCAGGCTGAAATGGTCACCAGCCAATTGTACTTCAATAATATTAATGAATTATGGATATTTCAGGATGATATCAGGAAATAATGGTTTAGGAAGAAGGGAAGCAACAATCTACCTGCGCTTTGTGTTTATCATATAAGTAATAAGCAATTTTTTAAAAATTGGACCAATGATCCAGATAGAAAATTAACTGGATCATTGGACCATTAATCTGTTCGGATTGACTATTTCAAAAAGCATGGTTTTAAATTATATAATATTATACATACTTATTTGAAGTAATATTAAATTAAATTTACAAAATAAATTTCATCGGCATTATAATCTGTTGACACTTATATATATGGTACATACTTATTTGTCATGTTGTCAAAATTATTGTGATGCTTAGGGAAGATTATAATAATATTATTTCTTAGTTTATGGAAAATTCTCTCCTATTTGTTGTGATTGTGGATACAGGTACAATTTGATCAAATATTAGAGGTACGGCGATCACAATTAAGAATGAAGATTTAAGCATGATCTGGAGGCAGATTTTTGTGTAGAATGTCAATTCAAACAACGAAAACCCTGGGAAGAGTATCTTCTAATAATCCAAGGAATTTGGATATGAAATGAATCTTCACTGCATATACGAAGTCAGTTTTATGTTGAAATATCATATCAACATGATATGGAAAGTGTAGAGTTGATCACATCAACTCGATCATGGTGCATTTTGGAAATCTCAATTTTGTAGAAATCAATTAGAGGGTCTTTTACAAATAGTGGAAAACAAGAAATGAATTAACCAAACTCAAAGAGTGCAATTTGTTGAAGTTGCTAAAGGTCATTGTTGATCAACCTGGTGAGGCTTGAGTGTTTTGATCGTGTATCTAAAAATTGTTGTTTATTCTCTATTTTTTTGTACTAAAAAGTGAGTCCAAAAGTCTAACATTTTAAGAGGAATGTTCATTTTGGTGGAATCGAGGATGGGAGCTTAGAAGTAGTTAGGTCTAAATTTTAACGAGTAGTATTTCTTGTAGAATTTCATCTGGTTCTAACCTTAAGAAAGTGAAATAGTTTGATTGAGGTTGAATGGGTCCTTGGGTGTACAATTCAATAATTTTGATGGACTCATTAGGCATGACTTTGTAGATGTAAGTGTGTTTACACTAAATTGTGTAAACATTTTTGGTGTTTATTTTTTTTTTACTGTTTTGATTGGTTTATGAATGTCCTTGGTTTGTTAGCTTAAATTTGACAAATTTATCACCTAACATTTCAAAATTTATCCACAATGTGTTATTGTATTGATTCAACGTTATAACATAGAAAAAACAAAGTATTGTGCTCATTATCTGAAGGCGTCCATACCTACAAATTCAATTTGATTTTTCAATATGTCAAATGATGATTTTTAAATGTAATGTTTAAAAATCTATTAGTTCCATAAGAAAAAATATATTACACAAATTTAAAAGAAACATTTTTGATTCAAAACAAAAATAAAAAATATAAACATAAGAAAATCAACTTTGTAAAATACGAACACCTCCACTATATGAATTTTTTTAAATTTTAAGATACAAAATTTAAATTCTGAATAACTTAATTGGAATAATATATTGATTAACTAATTAAACGAATAAAAAGATAAAATAATAAATAAGTGATGAAACTTATATATTCTAATCAATGTTTAGGAGTTAAAAAAGTTAGAAACCAGAATAAGTTTTTGAAAGATATTTTGTTCGATTTCATCAAAAAGTAGTCAAAACAGCTTTTTGACCACGCTTGACCCATTCACACCAATTTCTTGAACCAAATGATTTTATGCCTTTATCGGACTGTAAAATTAATCAGTTTTTGGTTGAACTGATTGGTCTCTGTTCATTAATTCTAAAAAAGTTAAATGAATATTCAAGCGGAAAGTGTCCCATAACAAGACTGGGAAATTTAGTTAGAATTTTGATTGCCCCATATCAAGAAACAAAACATGTTTGTTTTCATTTTATACGTCTAAAGATATATATTACGGTTACCATACATTTTAAATTTTATATTTTTCACTCTTCTATTTTTATATAATTTTTTTAAAAAATATACTAAAAAAATACATATTTAATGCTCTGTCAATCGTCGAGCTAGGAACCACAAAACATGGCCTCATGACTTCGACTTTTTCCCCTTTTTTACCAGAATTTTCAATCAAGAATCTGACATAAACTCCAAAAGACGGATATGTGGCAGAATCCATTCTGATCACTAATTTGGAGCATGAGCTGTTTGAGAATCAGACACCTGCATGCAGAAAACTGCCCACTTGTTTGGCATAATGAATCACCCATCACATGCAGACATTATTGGACACCAAATTCGTTTTGTATGATCGACCAAACCTGCTTTTCTTTTGCGTAGACAAGTTGCAAACCATCCAGTTAGGGTCTATCACTTCACTTTTAACCACCATAACGATCACATGAATTTGTGAAACTTGAAGCCACTGCACAGAAGCTTGCACATGATTCGGTGAGTTTGAACATTGTCCTAGCATTTTAGAGAGAGAGAGAGAGAGATCTTATGGGAGAGATGCATTTGATGAAATTTATATAAATAAAAATTCCTAAGAGAGATCTTTACACACACACATATACAATTATATCAAAAGTTATAACTCCAAATATAAGTATACAACTCGACAAAAAATTAATTAAAGAAAATAAAAAATTAAGTTATGAAAGTAGACAAGTAACTCTCGTATATTCATATCTACACATTGAATTAAATATTGCTTCATATATAGAATGGACATTAAATACGTACGATCTGCTATGCTTAAGACATCCTTGAATCATAATCTAATAGTGGTGAGAACAAGAGAACAAATTGTAGAATTACATGGTTTGACTATTTGGCATTTACGGTTCAAATATACATATGAATCTTACTTAGCTATGTATAGTTACAAATACTCCCCTTCATTTGTTAGTGGTTGGATGATTATTACCGTATATGAGAATTATTAACAGAACAATTACTTCTGTCCCCTCAAAATCAAAATCAAATAATTATGCCAATAGATGCGTAGTATTGGAAAATATAATAAAAACAACAACAACAACTATGATGATGATGATGATGATTTCTTGATTCTCCGCTAACATGTATTTTTCAATAAACTATTAATTTTCTACTACAATACAAAAAATTAAAAGAGCAAATTCAATTTTTTGTTCAGAAGAGAAGATGACAATTTTTTGAATTTGGGTTTGATTTTTCTTCAGTTTTATTTATTTATTTATTTTTGTTTCTAATGAGGTTGGGCTTTTGGTTTTGGAAATATTTGCTTGAATTGTTTCCAGGCTGGAAATTAGCTGCTTAATAAATAATACAGGTAACCAAGCGAAACTGTTGAATGAAAAGGAAACCAAGTCATGAACAGAACGAGAAAGATCAATGATTTCTTCAACACATTATTCATTCTCCTTTGCTCTAATAATTGTTCCTGCAATGGGTCCAATTTCATGTTACTTGATTGGATGTATGTTAGATTATGATTGATGGATATAACATCTAATGGATAAGTTCCAACTAAAATTGGTACTTTACTTTAAGAGAATCTACAATGACATAAATCAATAAAAACTTGTTTTACTTAACCTTTAAAAAACATCTTATCTGTAATGTGTGTGTATATAAATCTTTAAACTTTTAATAGCCAGATTTTCTAAGTATTTTGATAAAAATTGATCATAATCTTTCTAACGTGTCTATAATGATACAATTCATAAGAACGTGTCCCCTAAAGTTTTTAAGGAAAAATGAAATTGCTTATAAATGCTTTAGTATATTCTTAAATTAGCAATAAAGTGGTCAGGTATTTATAAATCAACAGGAATTATACTTAAATAGTCAATAGTCATATTCATATAACAAAATCCCCATCTAATTAATTAGACAAAGAACAAATAAACAAAGGTAGACCAATATAGACAGTTTTGATAAAACTTATCATGGATGGTTTAGGCTATGTTTGGAAGCTTATTTCTATAATTCTCATCTTCATAAAAATTACTTATTCAAAAATATTCTCCATCAAAATCTTTCTTTTTATCTGTTTTACTTTATTTTTATATTATTCATAAAATTCCACACCCATATAGTCATCGAATTATCTTTGCACGAGTTCTTATATAAACTGCTAATACAATATCCGGTTTGCTAATAATAGATCATTCACTTTGGGCTCTACAATGAAATCCGTCTGGGCCACTTCTTCCAATGTGCATATACGGAGTGTGTGTCCACAGAAAATTTAATTTTATCTAAATATTGATTATATTTTGAATATTATTTTGTTAAAACATATGTACACATGTCATGCAATGAACGCCGAGTAGATAAGCGTTACGTGCTATATCTTATGAGTCCTAAAAAAATACAATCTCTAGCAACCATAAAGCCAAACCAAAAAACATAAATAAAAAAAAACAATATACTATATTATATATATATATATATATATATATATAATGGCACATATTATGTAATAAACTGATTTTAGTATTTGGCTCTTAAAAGATTTGCAATCAGTGAACAATTTTAAGATTAAATAGATGCATGTGCTTTTGTCAAAAAGTATTTATGTTTATGAGGGTGAAAATCACTTTTAAATAATTTTAGAAATATCTTCTTTTTTTCATTAGTTGCCATTCATTTTAATTTTTGAATTATTTTGAAGGTATTTAGTTTTTCCACCATTCATCAAATGTCTATGCTATATTTTGTCATCGTAGCATGTATGCTCAAATTTAATAATGTTTTATGTCAAACAAAAATAATAGTGCAATACAGGAATTTTGTTTTTCTTATTAGCATGCTTGCAACATTGACATTGATAAAACAATGCTAAAAAACAACTAAATATAGAAGTTAATTAACGGTAACTAAGTTTATTAAAAGATAAATTAATACAAAATTCATATATAAGTGACTTGTATAATATTTAATTTTATATACTATTTTGGTTACATTCTCTAAATTTAAAATTTAATTTATATTATACTCAATTCTGTTGGAAATTTTTAAACAAGATAGGATCGTGCTACTTACCATAAATGAAAGGAAATAAATAGCATACTAGAGTTACACTTAACAAAAAAATTTTTATAACAAAACGTTACAAAAAATAAGGATTATAGGAAATAAGGCACATCGAGATTCTCCTCGGGAGGATTACAATTCTCATGGATAATCAACACAACAAATTTTTTTCTAAATTGTTTGAAGGATCACCTTGGTACAATCTTTCTAAGACTCTCTTTAAGAACTACATTACTCTTTTCTAGCACTTGATTAGAGGCAATCTCCGCACTTTTCACTTTGAATTCACCCTTTGTTCCCTCTCCAAGCTTCCCTATATGTTTTTTTCTCAAGCTTGGTTGCCACAAGGAAATGAAATCCCTATTTATACTTGAGTTCGTCTTCTCTTATGGGCTGAAAAGGTGGCAATCGACCGCCCAAACTCACTGAAATCTGTCTTTTCTTTCCATGTCTAGCCGAGCTCCAAAGCATTAGATAAATTACAGTTGCTGGTCTGTCGCTTAAGCGACCAGAGAAGTGATGTTCGTTGCCTTCTTGCATTGCTTAAGTAGCAACGATTGATGGTCCATCACTTAGGCGCAATGGCTGCGGGATTTGGCTGCTTATGTGCACCCATTGCTGGACATGTTTCCGTCTTCACTTTGTCCAAATGGGTGGCAATCCTCCAACAATCTCTCCATTGATGCTCACTGGGAGGAGATGTTTTTTCTTCAACAGTCAACGACCTTATTTTCTTTGTCCTTGGTGTTGATTCTTTGCTTTCCTTTTATTTACTTGCACTTTTGTGACAGAAAGGGCATTTACCTAACAAGCCTTTGCTAACACAAGATTTCCTTTGATGAGTTTCTACTAGCCTCTTGAAAATTGGCCGGAGAACACCTCTTCTTCAAGCTTCCAATGGCTAATAAATTCATCCTTGGGTTCAGCACATGCTTCACATTCTTCAACTTCGTAGATTGGTAATTAAAATATCTCCAACTCTATGTACTTTACACATGCCATCGTTCTCCATTCTTACTTAGCCATTATCTAATGGCTTATACAAAGAAAATAACTCCTTGTGGGGAGTCACGTGATAGAACATTCTATAGTCTACTTCCACTTACAAATATATTTTATTATATTAAGAGAAAACTCATCACTTACCACAATTACGATACCCTTATATATCACAACTACAATGTCTCCTTAGTTGGAGTTGCTTCTTCTAGTCTTCTGTCTACTTAGCCAAATCCTTTTTTAGTATTTAACACTTGCTTTTGATATGTCCTATCCAATAATAGTGAAAGCATTCAACATTTTTTTAATTGATATGTCTTCCTCTAGGGCAAACTCTCTAATGCATAGGCTTTCAGTTAAAACTTCTCCCCCCTTAATTCTTGTTTCTTTGATATTTGGGGTTGTGATTCAACATGTTGTCTTAACTCCTTCCTTCTGGTCATTTAGTAGGATTTTTTTCGTCATTTCAAAAGTCAAAATTTCATTTGGGGTTGAGTTCATCACTATAACGAACATTTTCTCTCAACTATTCAATAATGAACTAAACAATAATAGGGATTGAACTTCATCCTCTAAATTCAATTTCAAAGTAATGAAAACATTTTTCAATGCTTGAAACTTATTTAGATGTTAATTTATAATTACCCTTCCTTATATTGGAGATTGGTAATTCTTTTAAGGAGGGAGGTTTTATTTAAATCATATTTCTTTTTATATATGGTCTCCATTTCTTTCATAAAATTTCGACACATTTTTCTTTACATGTATAATTGGAGACACTTTGGTCCATCCACTTACAAATTAAATTTACTATCTTTTTTATACTTTTTCTCTTACTTAACCTCAAACTTATCCTTAAGTTTAGTTTGATAACCTAATACATGATTCCAATGATTTTCAATTATTATGTGATCTTACATACAAAACATTCAAATTGCATAATTAGTGCGAGTTAATTTGAACATATTACTAGCAATTTCTTACATGTAGACTGACACACTAACATATTAGAACCATGACTCTCATAGCACTTGTTGATAATATTTATACAAAACAAGATCGTGGAACTTAGTGTGAATGGAATGAAATAAATAAAAGACTAGGATTATGCTTAACAAAATTTTATACAAAATAACAATTATACAATACAAATTTCATCAATATTCTCACATTTCTTAAGAGAATTACTAATCTCCGGATAATCAATAAAATTCAAATATTTCTTCTAAATTGCTTGGAGGATCACCTTAAAACAACATCTCTCTAAGACTCTTTCTTGGAGGAACTACAATGCTCTTTTCTACCAGTTCACTAGAGGCATTCCTCTCAATCTTTACTCCCAATTCACTCTTTATTCGCTCTCCAAACTTCTCTCCAAGCTTCTCTACATTTTCTTCACAAGCTTCGTTGCTACAAGGAAAGGAAGCCCCTATTTATATTTGAGTCTGCATTCTCTTATAGGTCAGAGAAGGTGCCAATCCACTACCAAACCTGTTGAAATCCTTCTCGGTTGCTTAAAATCAATGATGTTCGTCACGTCTTTGCATGTCGTTTGATTGACGTGTTTGGTAGCAACTATTGCTGGACTATCGCTTAAGCTGAGGGTTTTTGCTACTTTTCATTGGCTTCTTGAGAGCGCCCATTGCTGAACATGTTTCTAGTTTCGTTTCATCCAAACGGGTGGCAATTCTCCAACTAATTTATAATGAAAAAGTTCAAATACTATAGTTGAATTTATCAATTTATGATCTATTTTTAATAAAATTATATGTATACAGTTTAAAAATTAAGTAAATAGTACAGAACAACTAGACAAGCCATAAAATTAAAATTTAAAAATAACGTTAATAGTATAAAAAATTATAACAAATGGAGCAACATTTTTTGGCTATAAGGAACTTGTCATCCGTTACTATTTTTAAAATAAAAATAAATTATTAATTTCTATAATTATTGAATATAGTTATTTGAGAATTAATAGGTACAAATTTCCCTAAACCCTACTTCTGAACCGTGGGTCATGCAATATAATCCTAGCTTACAAGTAAGAAAAAAAAAACTAAATATTTTTATTTATATTTTTTATAAAACTTATTTTTAAATATTTTCTATATTTCAAGAAATTTAGTATAATATCTTTATTGGAAGATATTTTGAATTGATATTTTTAGATTTCATTAAATTAAATTAAAAGTTTATTTTATAACATATAATTCTTAAAATATATGTATATTTTAATTTTCAGATAGTATACTTGAAATAGATAACAAATGTTGAATTTGACAATTTTTAGAAAATAGAGATCATTATTTTTTTAAGGAAATTTGAAATTTTTTCTTTTATGGGTTAGAAAATAAATTAACTAAGCTTTTTTAGAATAAATTTTGAAAATTATTTTTATTTTTAAGTATATATTACGAAATATTTTTTAAATTTTTATGTTTTGTTTTCTACTTATCAGAAAAAATTATATTTTAATTTTATTTGTATGTAATTTTGTGGAAATATTTAGATATATTTTAGATTTTTAGTTTATATGTTAGAAAATGCAAATATATTTTTAATATTTGTTATAAAATTTAAGTTTAAAATATTTCGATTTTTTTCAAAAGTATATTATAATATCTTTCATGAAGGATATTTAGAATTAATCTTTATTAATCTTTATTATATTTATATTTATATTTTGTAAATTATAATCAATAATTTTTTGATACAGTAGTTCCAAAATATTATAAATTTTGAATTTTATATATTTTAGAAAATATATGTCTTTATCTTTAATTTTTTTTAGAATTTTTTTTTAAAAATTTTAAAAATAAATATTTTTATATGGATAATTTATATTTTATATTTTATTAAATATTGTGGTATTTTTATATATTTTATTCTTTTTATGACATAGACATATATCTAACTTTTATTTTCACTACAATTACATCTCCTCATATATGACTAACATATAAGGGCATTTTTATTTGAAAATGTTGGACAATTGTTCCAAAGGTCAATTGAAGCTAAACTTAAATTTTTGTTTAAAATTTTTGTTAACGTCATTAATTTCCAATAACTCACTAATCGGATAAGCATAATTGTTAGTTAGAGATATATATAGAGGAAGTATATGTAATTTTTTAAATTTGAGAGAGTTTTGTGTAAGTAGTTTAAACCTCAAGAAAGAGCATGCACTCAATAATATGTGTGTGTGTGTGTGTGTATTTTAATTATAGCTTAAGCAAATTAAATCTTAGATGTTTTTCCTTATCAATAAATAAAATAAATTCATGAGAAGGAAATATTATTCATAAATAAAATACAATTTAAGGTTGTTTGTCTTTTAAGCTGTAATTATCTTCTTCTTTTTCTCGCTCAACTTTGAATTAGAACAGGAAAAACTATTTTCAATGGAAGGAATAATGAAGAAAGAAAATACAGAATAGGTTTATTTTCCTTTAATTAATTAAGATAATTACAATACACTTTTCTAAATTTAGATATATACATACAAAGCACCCTCATATTTAAAAAATTATAGAGATATCCCTTCAAACATACTTCTAATTAGCAATTAAACCTAGCTGCAAGCGACAAATATACATTCACTAACAATAAAAAACAGCCATAAGAGAAGTCTTTGTAATATTTCATGTTAGGGTAGGGAAGTTTTTGTAAGTTTTCAAATATAGGGGTGTTTTGTATATATAATTCTAAACTTACCAGAGGGCATTGTAATTATTCTAAATAATTTGTAAGCAAACAAGAAAAGAATATGTGTGTGTGTGTGTATGTGTATATTATATTTAATAATATGTTTGGTAAGAAAGTAACGGCACGTAGAGTTGGTCGAAATAAAAATATTATTTAGAGCATGCGGTTCTTCTAGAAGTTGACAAGAGAAACTATAATTTAATCCCACTTTTTCAATAGTATGGTGGAAAATTATTTAATTGTTTTGTCTCAATATCTCTTTCTAGATTTTCTAAGTTCTTTTGCTTGAATAATTTTCTCGGCCAGAAAACAAGCAATAGTATAATACACGCACACACACATATATATATATAGTAAATTCTCTCTACGCTCCATTTTCATATTTCGTATTCTTATTCTGGTTTGAATTAAACAGAATTTCATATAATTTATACACTGAAAGTTATTTAAATTACTAATATACTAATGCTGTTAGAATATTTATTATTGATAATTAATTGAATCACATATTTTATTTATTTTTTTGGCATGCATTTTTTGTTGTAACTGTTTCATCTAAAAACCATACTATATGAATTAATTGCATGAAATTACAGGCTGGTTTATACGAATATATTATGATATAAACAAATAAACATTTAAAATAATTTTTAAGGAGAAAATGGGCTTCAATCAAAATGAACTCCAATTTAGTCGAATGTGCCTTATTTTTTTATTTTTTTAATTTCTGCTTTACTTAACCTATCTATTCACATTTATACAAGGAAAGAATTCGGCAAAATTCTTATTGATTGATATATTTGTATTCCAATGTGCAAATTTTACACTTGCAGTTTCCTTTTTCTCTTTTCTTCACATCTTGTATAAAATAAAAAAGGGAAAAAAACGAAATAGTCAATAATTAATTGAAAACCACAGCGGCATAACCCAACATTTTGTATTTCACTTGCGTGAAAAACCAAAGCCGTTGGCTAGCGCGTGGACGGCTGGATTGAAGGCCAACCGGCCCAGAATCCCTTGCTTGTACGGCAAAAACGTTTTCCGCTTCAAATCCTCCGAGACCGCCCGGTTCACAGTGTAATGCAGCTCGTGAGCCGAAACCGGTCCTCTTCTTCTTGAACCGGACCCTGACCCCGAGCCGTCGATCGCCCGGAAGCTCGAGCGCCTTAACGCCGCTGTATACTTCTTCAGAGGATGTTTTTCGGCAGCGCGCCCTTCCGAAGCGCTACGAAACAGGAAGAAGTCCTTCAGCCTCCATTTCTTGTGGCCGCCTCTCACTGACGCCGATAGAGCTGAACAAACTGTTGATTGAGAAGAATTCTGAGGCAGCGCTTTCTCTTCTTTCCATGGATGTTGGGTGTCTCTGAGCGGAGAAAGCGAACGTGCCGACCTTCGGCTGGACGATTTCTGCATACTAGCGCCTCTTTCTCTTCCTCTTCGGGACCCCGCCGGCGCCGCCACTCTGTTGGCGTTTTGAACCGTAACCATGAAAGGGTCGTTGCTTTCCCTTATATTCTTGTTCCGCGCTGAGAAAGCGCCCTGGATTATATTTCTAGTTTGTAAGAAAGGTGACGGAGAAACGGCAGAAGGCCTTCTCCGTGGAGACGTTACGTGCCCACTGATTCCTGCCGCTGCAGGGAGTTGCAGCCGACGATGTGGTTTCAGAGGCTTGATTACGCCACCGTCAAAGAGCTCATCAGCAGACAGGGAGGCCGTTTCCCAGCCTTCGCTCATCACGCCAAATGCAAAATCATCACCACTCTTCTTGACAGGTGATTTCGGGGTGCCGGGTTTCTCTTCCCAATCAAACGGCACGGCGGAGGTGGAGCCACCACTGGCATTCTCACTGTCAGCCACAAAAAGATCGTGAAAATCGCGATAAAACTGAGAGAGATGAGAAGGGCTGGTGGGAGCACTGAAATAGTATTCTCCGAAGCGCTTTGGCGTGGAAGGCGGGCTAACGTGCGGCGAAGACCTAGCGCTGTTGAAATCAAAGTCTAAGCCGGAGGAAGGTATAGCCACCTCCATTTTCGTCCGCTTCTGGTGCAGAGAAACCTGAATGACAGGACTGAACGACTAAATACGGAATGAGAAAGAATAAAAGGAAGAAGAAGAGGAGCAGAGCAGAATTGACACTGCCAGCATATATTGTTGACTCGAGAGATCCGACAAGCCAGCCTTTTATTACACGTGGAGTAATTAAGATCATTCGTCCGTTTTTCCAATTATTTTTTAAATTTTGCACGAAAAAGATGAATAGTCAATTTTATTGATATAGTTAATTATTGTTAGTTGGTTTGTATAGTTCGAGCTGCGTTAAGAAACGTGATCACACAAATTTATACATGTTGTGAAAATTAAAATAAACATCAAGATTTGTTTACATAATTTCAAGATAACCCTCCTATACATATGAGGTTTCATCTAGATAAATTTAGTATAATTTGTTACAACTAATATTATAATAACCAGTCAACATTAGTCCAAAAATGCATTCACTTTATTTAAATTCTTTTTGGTATCAACTAGTTGATGTCTTTCTAATCTAATTCTTTTAGACAGTAGATTCTCGTATTTTTACTTTATCAAAACTCTTTCTTGATTCTAACTTCTAATATTAATCGGTGAATCTCTTCCTCTCGAGGATATTCTTCACTCATCCTCCTTCCAAAGATTTTCTTCAATGGTTTGGTTTAGTGAATGGATGAGATGTATAAAACTTGAATTGCATTAGGCCTTCATACTTTCTTCTTTAGAAATGTGAATAATACAAATCACTTTGAACTCATTGTGTGAAAATTAAGCGAACAAAAGTTCTTAACAATCCTTGGAGTTCTCACTTGAACGAAAAGAGTCACGCAAATGTATTTTGCTCAATCCTTGGTTTATTAGCCTTTTCCCTTTATTCTCTCTTAATGAAAGCATCCATCTTGATTAGCCTTATAGGTTGACAAACTTCTTTCAAGAAATTAGGCTGATAGATATGAAAATTTTCAAAAAAATCTCTTTCAATGTTTCAACATGTCATCCACATTTTCAACATTCTTCTTTTCTAATTATTTGGCAATCTTCAAAAGCTTTTCCTAACCATAAGTAACTAAAAATCTTTTGAATAGTGTATCAAAAATTGCTAGTTATGATTTGATATAATGAAATTAAGATTTGGTCAACTTTACAAATTCTCTATGTAAGATAAGTTAACTAAATCCAATATGATCTAATTAAATCTTTCTAGATTGTTTTAATTAAGCAAAGTTAATACAAAATAATCTCTATCTGAAAGGAAGAAATTGTTTAAATGATCTAATAGGAACTGACGGACATTGTGCCATCAAGTGTTGCAACATTTTCCGCCACAAGTTACCAAAAATGCAAAAATTTTTTGTATAATTAATATGTCATGTAAGTATTATGTTAGTAAATTATGTCAAGAATAATTACAAGCTCATAAATACGAGGCATAATGTGACACAAACTATTATATACTTGGAATATAATTACATATGATGACGAAATGATCACTTTTGTACACGCATATCTCATTCAGATGATGATCCCACAAATGTGTGCCTTTTTTCCTACTCGGATTAATGTTAAAAGGTTTTTCACTGGGATTTGGTTCGTAGTCAGTTACATCACCGGTTGATTGACTATTGATATTTAGCAATATATAATCGGATTAATATAACGTGGCGGCACGTGACAGCAGTAAAGTCAAGGGATGTGTGCTCTCTCTACGTTGAATCTTGAGGGCTTTCTAGAGGCAGGACTTTTGTCGTTGGGGATGACAGATGCATTGATCTTGACAAAATGATTCTTTTTTATTGGTGTCAACAAAGTTGATTTTCTTTATTAGCAGATTAGTTGATTATTCTTAATGAATCTTGAATTGAGAATTAAAGGAATGCAAATACAAAAGTTTGCATAATTCATGCATGGGAAGAAGAAAGGGATACCTGTGCTTTCGTATAGACATACGTTTATTTATTTATTTTGTTGCCTTTGTACCCACTTGCATCTTGTTCCGTGTTCACATCTACATGTTTCAGTGACGATTTGTGGTTTTGTATGATCATTTTTATTTTTTTTCTTGACGCCTCTGTACGCAGTTTTCTGTGTTTACCTTATGTATATGTTTGAGCGGCTAACGAGGTAAAATATTACTCTTGGACTTCTGAAAAAAATTTCCTAACCCACGGGTGATTGATAGATAACAGGGAATTGTTCATAATGATAAAAACGAGTTCGTTTGGATTGATTAGTGCCTTATGATTGCATTATAGGATTAAAGTATTAATGACCAAATTTGATGAGTCCTGCAAAATTAGCACATCTATATCAGTCAGCATCGAATAGTTTTTCCTCAAAAAATGCCTTTGTCCTCGTATGTGCTTACCACTGCTGCGTGGCATAAAATCATACATGAGATAATTGTGCACCGACAAAAGGGACAAAAAATTAGAGAACATTTTCTAACACAGCACATCTCATTTAAAAATTATTCCAATTAGCCATTTGAAAGGAAAAACCCTAAAAAGAAACAAAAATGCCCTTCTTTCAACAAAATGTGATTTGATTAGGCAATATGCGTCATATATGCATGTGGGTTCGTGAAATTGGACTTTACGATCGTTTCACGCGCACTCAATGAATACAAATATTAATTTAAAATATATGAATATACAAAATAAAATAATTTTATTATATAAATATTTTGAATTATGTGCATGAGATTTTTATTTTAGAAATTGTCTTTTCACAGAAAGCATTTATTTTAAATATAATGAAATTGTGTAATTTTATTAATGATAATAAATATAAATTATTATGTTTTGAAATGTATGTAAAATGACAGAAGAAAATTACAAGAAAAATTAGATAAGAAGAAGTTAAATAAACTTTGATTGAAAATGATTAAAAAGAGAAAATATAAAAAAAGATGGAAAGAGTATAAATAAATAAATAAAAGAGATGCACTTTAATTTCTCTAGTTGAAGTACCAAAAGGTAGTTTTTATAGAGTATTTACTTATAATAAAGAGAATATAATTTGATTAAAAGGGTATTTTAAAAAATATATTAAACGACCAATGTTAGTTATTTTAGGGAATCTCTCATGATAAATAGTATAGATATATGCCAACGTGGTATAACGCTCATTAATTGTGTAATAAAATATTATATATAAGTATATATATATTTTTTAGATAAAATATTTTTATGTTATTGGGATAATTTAATTGTATATTTTTTTTATTATGCAAACAGGCTTTTGCTATTAATTATAACTTTAAAATACTTAATTTATTAACGAAGAAGACGAGATGCTTTTATCAATAAGCTCTCTATTTCATTTATTCTTTTACATTAAAGATTAGAGAGTAGTTATAATTGAAATTATAAAATCAGGTATTCTAAAAACCTATCGAATTAAATGTCCAGAAGTAGTTGTTGTTCTATACCATTTAATTATTGCTAAAGACTAATTTGGTGTTCTTGATATTTAATTTCACAATTATCCTTTGTGGGAGAAATAATTAAATATTGAGATGTGTATTAAATCATAATTTCACCACCAAAAGTGTCCATGACTTCTTCTCATCTTCCACACACCTCTTTATCCATGTTCGTGAATGTTTATTCCTTGTCATTCATTTTCTTGGTCTTTCCAATAACTACCTTATGACATTTTGTGATAAAAGAGTCCACAATTTCTCAACTTTTGCACAGCTATTTCTCCACATCCATTGATGTTACTTCCTTTTCACCTTTTTGTTGATCTTTTTTAATAAATACCCTACGAAATTTTGAGATCTTTAGTAATCAACTTCATTTTGTTCTGTTTAGTTGTTCGCTTATAATATTGTTATTTTGTGAAGTTGGTTAATTATGTTTAGAAACTTGACAGAAAGAAGTGTTTTGGTTTACATCAAACAATCTTGGTCCTTTATATCAAGAAATCTTCATTATCAAACTAGATATGCTCAATAAATTCATTAAATATATTGTCAATGCGAAATCAAAATTTATTTGTTGCACTTGGAGTGATCCAACAAAGTATTTACACCTTTTTTAAAATGTAAATCAATTAGCCATTTATGCAATTATGATTATTTATGTAGCAATGCTTTTCTAAAAACATTTTTTTCTTCTTGGAAATCATTCACTTGATTCATTGATATCTAGGTTCTCATTATTTACATCCTATACCTCATAGAGTATGCTTTTATTGTTGTGGTTTGTATACTTCTTTATTTATTCATAATAATTTTCTATAAGAATGTTTCAAACATGTACCATTTAAAATCCCTCAAGGAATGAAATCGTCTAACTTGGGACAAAAGCATACATTTACTTTGGTTGGTAAAAATGAAAATTCAAAAAAATCTTGATCACCAAAAAAAATTAAATGCTGATTTTTCTCTTTCTTTTCCTTTGATTAATTAACAAGCATCAAATTGAGAATCATCCATAGTTCATTAACTTGTGGAAAGAGGCGTTGTGATTTAATATCAAAATTCATTTAATGTAGGATGAAAAAAACAACTCATTTGTTTAGTCAAGGAAGCTCAAATTCTCCAAAAATTTTAATTAAATCACATTTGTACCACAAAATTATTTCACACCATTGATGTTAATTAGGTAAACAAAACACATCTTAAGTTGCAAAAAACTTATGTTTTTCAATTTGAATTATCACCAACATCACTTATCTTAAGTTACCATGATATGTCAAATCATTTTTGTTTGGGTCTAATGTTGGTAGATGACTTTAATGGCTAAGTTTTGGTTGAAATTTTCTACCCTTTATGTCCAATTTGTTACAAATTAGTGCAACTCACTATCAAATTAGTCTAAAATTATTTTCTTCTGTGTGGAAGTATGTTTGCAAACTCAATCTTATACTTCTAGACTTAGTCTTTCATTGGTTATTGGACTCGGTCATTTCCTTGTAGAAATAAATCAAGAACAAGTTAGCCCCTCTTTCTCGGTTTAGTTAAATTGTTTTAAAAAGCTATTTTATTTTAATATAAGATGATATGTAACTAGTAGAAAGATGTGCACAAACACACTTCAATTTTTATCTTTTCCTTCCTTAATTGAACAATAATATTTCCTTAAATTACTTTTTGTAGTTCAAGTGCTTTTAATTCGTTATCAAAGGTAGGTTGCTTAGCAAGCATTGATATTGTTATTTAATAAGATGAATGGTAGAAATGTTTTTCCAATGTCTTTGAAAAGAGCTAGTTGGCAACCATTACAATTATTTGGAAGCTTTTCTACAAGGATAGGAGTTGTTGGACCTTATTTTTGGTAAAGAAGCTACAATTCCAACAAATAATCTCCACAATGTTGAATTGCGATGAAAGCATAATATTAAGTGGAGAATAGCTCTATTTACTTTACAAACATCAATTAGTAAAGAGTAAATTAATCATGTTTGTTATTTAGTATCACCAAAGCTTGCAAGTGTGGGAGACACGTAAAAGCTATTTATTAAGAAAAATATAGCTCAACTACAGTATCTTGAAAATGAACTCAACGTGAGATATCAAGATAATCTATCAACTATAGAACACTTTTTGAAAATTTGCCTTCTAATCAATAAGTTTTGGCAAAACAAATGACAAGAAACAATAAAAAAAAAGTGCCTTATGTTGAAGATCAAAGGCAAAATAAAAGCACCTCGTCAAAATTTTTTGTGGATGAAACAAAATCTATCAAAAACTAAGGAGCAACTTAAGGGAATATTGTAAGCATGTTATAGGTGTGGAAAGTTTGGAAACTACTAACAAGATTTTTGAGTGAAAGTGGTGTGTAATGGATGCAGAAAGTAAAGTTATATAAACTTAAATTATCATGTAAAATTATGAAAGACATAGGCAAGTGTCACACATGAAAGTAATGAATTTCAAAAACCAAATCAGGAAATACATATCTATTAAAGCCATTGATCTGCCTACGGATGTGATTTCTATTTTGCACCAAATTGAAGTATTTGCAAATGTGAACGCTTTTATTTATTACCATAAGGAATGAACTATTGTTGCTAGTTATTCTTATCATACTATATAAAATATTATTTTTTTATTTGATATTTATTTGCATTCTAAAAAGAACGTTATTATGACAATTCATAATTTATTATATCTTGTATTAAGTAATGTCATTTTAAAGTCAATAGTTCAAACGATGAGGTATTTTCCTCAAAATGTTTATGATGCTCCAAGTTTAAAAATGAATCTTGCCTTAGTCTCTCTAATAATTGATTTAGGAAAGTATGATTTATTTGGTCTAAATGATGTTCAAATTCTTTTATGATTTATGTGGTTTAAATGATGTTCAAATTCTTTCAAATGTAAAGAGCAATTAATGTCCAATTCATTACAAAAAGAAAAGAATCATTATGTGTACTATCTCCAAGTAATGCAAATGTTAAAAAAAACCAAGCTAACAAGTAGGGTTGAGAGTTCCATACTTTGGCACAATTGTTTAGTTCATGTTAGTTATAATTACTACAAAAAATCTTCACAAAGCAACTTTTTGATGATATACTTATTTTCAAAAATATTCATCATGATAGGTTTGCATGGTCTATCAATATGAAAAATTTTCATTATCTTTTTTTTTTCTTTAAATTCGGAGAATAGAGCATCTATTCTATTACAATCAATCTATTTTAATATTTTAGGCCCAACAAGAACACCTAATTATAGTGATTCTTAGTATGTGATGATGATTGTGGATAATTTCTTTTCTATTTACCTAGTTTATCTTTTAGACCTAAAAATTGAGGCTCTCCCTAAATTTATTTTGTTCAAGAGTAATATAAAGAAACATTTGAAATGTTTGTTAACTATTCGGATGTTGACAGTGGAGGAGAATTCTTATTTATTAAATTTATAGACTATTGTGAGGAACATAGAGTTCAACGTCAAATAACTTGTCAAAATACCCCAAAACAAATTGAGATTGTTGAACACAAATATATAGCTTATCAAAGAATCTTCTAAAAGAATTATAAGCTACAATATTCTTCACTTGCTGTTATGTCACAAATCGAGTGCTTCCTTAGTGTCACTAGACTCTTTTCAAATGTAAGGATAGGGATACAGTGTGGTTAATGATCATTTTTCAACCGACTACATTTGCTAAACCCACATGCTTTATTGGGACAATCTTGACAAAAAGTAAAGAAAGTGATAAATCTCTACACAAATTTCATGAACGAAAACTTGTTTGCATTAATTGAAAAGCTCAATTATAGATAGTAGATCAGAGTCTATCCAATATGTTAGTGCCCAAAGGGGACCCTTTGCATAGCAATTTTGAGAAAGGGTTAAGCGCAAGTATAATTTCATGCGTAGCGATTAAGGAAAAAGGGGTTAGCGCATGCGTTTGTGCTTGAAAAAAGTAAATACCAATAGATCACAATGCACACATAAGGACGTGCATATGTCATGGAATTCGAGCCATTCCCAAAATATCAGTATTTCAAAGAAGTGAGTAGTTTATGCATGGTTAATATAAGACCATTCTCAATATTAATGTTGGCAAGGATTCATACTTAGCCAAAAAAACGAATCATCTACTTTTGAATTATTATATCTTTGCAAACCTGATGTAAGATATTGTTGAGTTTTTGTATTTACTTGTTATATTCATATAATCGAACCAAACTTGATTCAAAGGCTAGAAGTTTCAATTTTTTGGTTATGATGCTCACGGAAAAGGATGGAGATTGAATCCAAAAATGATGATGATTATTGTTTCCTGTAATGTAGTAATTAATGCCACCTTGCAAGCTTGATGCACATGAAGCAAATATAGTATTAATTTTGGTATGTTTATGATGTTTATTCAATATTGGAGGGAGAAATAGGTCTTTAGGTTCAGTTAGTTGACATTGAACCTATCACACGGAGATTAATAACTAATTATGAAGTCAAATTAAGCCAGCCTTCTATTCTATCTTGTTCCTTCATGGAAGATTTATATATGAATAAGCCAAAATCATATAATGAAGTTAAGGGAATTTCTGAATGGGAAAAATCTGTTGCAAGGCCTTGAACAAGAATGATAAAATGGGGCTTGTTATAAAAATAAAAGATGTTTATTTGATCACTTGTAAATAAGTTTACAAACCAAATAAAAGGGTTTATTATAAAGTTGACAAATTCAAAATTCGTCTTATAACTCATGAATTTTCTCAAAAATATAACCAAAATTATGATGATACAGTCAGTCCTATTGTTAAAATGATGACAATTCAAATAATCATTTCTCTTGCTAACAAGAAGGTTGAAAGTTATGGCAATTAGATGTCAAAAATACATTTCTTTAGGGGAATTAGATCATGACATATATATTAAACAACCTCACGGTTTCATTTCTAAGGAGTCTCTTAACTGTGCATGCCAACTTAAGTAGGCATTATATGGCCTCAAACGTGCTCCACATGTTTGGTTTGTTAAGGTTGCTCAATATCTTTCTTTCTTTTTTTTTTTTTTTGTCGTTTTAAATCTTCAAATGCTAATCCAAGTTATTTATTAAGAAAACACCATCAATGTGCTCTATACTTTTGTTGTATGTGGACAATATGATGATTACCAGGAGATAATAATATTGAAATTAAATCTTTATGAGACTAACTGTCTATTTGTTTTTTGAGATGAGAAGTCTGGATGAAGTTAGTTGTTTTCTTAGTCTAGAAGTTGAAAAGGCTAATGATTATTTTACTCTCAAAAATCAAAAAGGATATGCAAAAAGTTTACTACTCCATATTGTAGAGTCAAAAACAATAACCACTCTTGTGAAATCTTTTACTAAGTTAGCTAAAAAGGATTGAAAGACATTGGAAGATGTAATACTTTATTAACATATTGTTGGAAGTCGACTCTTGGGCAATTTTAGTTGTTTCACAATTTATAGATTAGTCATAGTAAAAGTCAATTAACTATAGAGATAAGATTCACGATTACATAAAAGGCATTTTGAATTATCGATTGATGTACAAAAAGTCTGCATCTTAAGTGGCTTTGTAGATGCTAACTGGACTGGTGACATAAATGATGACATTCTACAACACGATTCTCCTTTAACACAAGTTTTGCTACAATTTCATAGTGCATTGAAAAGAAAACATTGTGTCTCTTTCAAGTTGTGAAGTGGAGCACATGGCAGCTATCATATCATGACTACTCAAGAATGTTTGTGGCTTGAGAGACTAGTATAAAAAATGGTTTCTTCTTTCAACTTTCCACAATTCCCATTAACCATGATAATGAAAATGCAATAAAATTGTCAAAAAATCCTTTGTTTCATGCACGCACAAAACATATTGAAAATCCTTTGTTTCATGCACGCACAATCCTTTTCTTGTATATTTTATCAAAATTCAATCATGTTAATGAGTTCAATCTCACGATAGTCTGATAATGTTCAACAAAAAAACTCAACTGACATACTAAATTATCAACTTTGGACATACATATTTACCTAACATGGCCAAGAAAATGGCCCATCAACCACACAAATTCTTGGTTTCATTAGTGTCGCATGATGCTACTTTTTTTTTTTTTTTTCTCTGATACATGGGTTAGCGCTAGGAGCTGTAGTGATGCAACTCTCCCCACTTTACCCAAAAGTGGTTTGTTTCTTTTCTTGAACAATCGAGGAAAAAATATTAGGACCACTTGCCCGATCTTGTGCTTCGCTTTGTGTCATCTTGCTTAGGTTTTCTTGAGCATGGGACAGAACTTTGGCGTGTTCTTATCATCTCTCTGTGTTTTGCAAACCTGGCCCATTGCTTTCTTCGTGACTATTTGTGCCTTCATCTTTACTATTAAACCAGGAAAAGTATCTGATAATGCATTTCCCCTTCTGTCAAGATAGATGATTATAACGAGTAATGATGCTCTGCTTTGGTATTGCCTAGATTCTTGCCCCTTCTGTTTGTCTCAGCACTGGAGAAAAAACACCCCCGATTTAATTAATATTTACCTTTGCAATAATTATCTTCTAAGGAAGAGCCATATTTACAAATTAAAAAGAAAATCTATTTTTATATAGCATTCATGTTGAAATATTGCTGTAGGAAGAAGCCCATCAAAGGGGGATTGTCAAAGCCATGACCAGAGTTTGGACTATTGCACAGTTACACACTTCCAGTAAATTTAGACCAAGTCAGATGCATGACGGTGTCTTGCAGTATGAAACTGACGATGCAGATTCTTGAACAGGTCAGTGAAATCAACATAGGAAAAGCCAATAACGGCTCAAAATTAAATTACATAGAGCCCCCCCATGGTTTCGCTGTTTTTCCAGTGATCTTCCAAGCTTTAATGAAGATGATAATTCCATCCACGTTATAGTCTGTCGCTTGGGGATGCAAGAATTTACAATAATAATTCACTAATTTGAGGCAGAGAGTAATTGCCTGTCTCTCTTCCTACATAAATTGCTTTCAATAACAGATCTTCTGAATCCCGTTGCCACAAATATGGTTGCCTGTGTTTCCGCAAGATCCTCCTCCACAAAGGACACATATTTGTGGTGTAACTCATATTGTTACACTCTATTTGCAGCCAAATGTAAGGGGCAAGAGGATGATAAAGTTAATATAAAATCCAACCAGACAATTGGTATTATGTGTATTGTTTCTTTTACAATGAGGCTAGAAAATGAACCCATCTTATTTATGCAGTCTCCCGCAGCTATATGAAATGAATGAATGCTTACATCAATGAACCCTGCAAGAAAACATTTCAGGCAAAAGTTAAACTTTATTTACAAGGTAAAAAGGGATTTATACAATTTTCACTATATCCGAATACAGGAAAACTTAATTCCAAAATTGCTACAATTCGAGAAGACTAAGCTTGAGCTAATCTTATTTATGTGTGTAAAAGGTATCTGAAGCTAAATTCATAAGGCATTATTTGAAGCAGCTGCAGGAGAGGCTCGTCTTTCCTCCTCTCGAGGCATTGCATTGCTTCCTTTCTGAGTTCGCATGGAAGTTGGAGACATATCCAGTCCAGTAAAGATGCAATGTCCTTTGCAAAGTCTAGAAGATACCAGTCCAGTAACTTGGGTATTGCTATTACTTTTTTGGCAGTCGAAATGCCAATTGCTGCTTGCAAGTACTCTCGTTTAGCAGTTTCCAGCTCATTTTCAACTTGAGATGCTGTATACACTCGCACCTTCATTTTGAAAGCAAACAAAATGGTGAATTTTAGCAAAGTGAAACTGCTAAGGTTTATTGTAAGACAAATAACATAAATAATATGCCCGTGCCTAACAGCTCACACTTTTGAATAAGATGGTTGATGGCGTAACATCTTCAACCAGAAATTAGTTACGTGGAAATATGATAGGGAAATTATGTATCAGAATCAATTCTCTCTACTTGAAGCAGTAACTTACAGCAGGGGAAGACCAGCTTCCACAAGAGAGTGCAAATGTTACCGACGGTTCAGATAGTTCCAAGCCAAACATGCTACGTATCGTCATATCATCATATTTTGCACCCTTCGAGAAAGTCTGAGTACATCAAAATAATAGGATTAATTGTAAGCAAACCCCTATCAAAGCCACATTTAAGGCAGACGGATAAAAAGTGTCAAAGCGATGAGTTCAGTAATCTTACGTATTTTGAGTGATAAGGGAGTCTCAGTATGAAATGTTCAATTGTTATTGCATTTAGAATGTGTCCACCAACATTCACTGTTGCCTGAGAAACAAGTTAATGAATTTCATGAGTTTTGAGCGTCACTAGATGAAGTGTATCCCATAGCCACGCGACAATGTTCTCTTTGTCTAGTGTATATAGTTGGTAATCCCAGCACGAAGAAAAGTTCTGATGTTAATCTATTAATTTAATACTCTTACATCGGTAAAAGACTGTCTCCTGGCAGACCATATAACACAGAGCATTGAATGGATTAAGAAAAGGCTGACGCAACATTACCTTTTGCATCAGTGCAACAACCATTTCAGGACTCTCTGGAATGCCATACTCAATAAATGCCTGAAAAAGAAAAAGGATTGTGTTATTAAGTAGCTTCCACAAAAATATTAAAAGAAGAGAAAAGAAAACAGGAAACAGTTAGCACTGCAAAGTTAATAAGGTAGAACAATTCTAAGCGCTTTAGAATGGTTTAGGAAAAGCAAGGATAGTTCTCGCTCATACATTCATCATGCAAGAATTGTATATGTTTATCCAGAAAGCAAGCTTTTCTTCATGTGTGAGGCCCTTCAGCTCAACTGATGCCAGTTTCTCAAGTAGAAGCCTAAAATTGAAGATAGATGTGCGTTGTAAGCACCAGGATTAATAAAGTTTCAATAACAGAATAAAAATTTGTATTAGACTTATATTTACTTTAATCTTTGAACTAGGAATACAGATTTTTTCGTCTGGTTGGGATTGATAAAGGGTGCTTCAATAGAACATAAATGCTTATAAGGGCCAATGTCTCTCTTCCCAAATTTTGAACATATACTGTAAGGATCCTTAAACTCTGTATCTGAAACGGTATCTGAAGAATTCAGCACGGACAGTGAAGGTAAAGTTTCTATGGAACTCCTACTCTTACTTGAACTCATTCTCAAGACTATGCTCATTAAGCATTTCACCATGCTCTCAGAAATTTTGTTTGGACTGTCTACCGGTGACATTTCGTCTCGACTGACAGGATTCCTCTCTTCAGAACTCTGATGCTCCATTTTTACATGGCTTTCCAACTGAAAACTCCACACAAAAACCAAATAAATCTAATAGGTATTAAGCATTCATTGTTCGGCAACAAAACTAAGTGAAACAAGCACCTGTAATTTTGAAGGATGTAAGTGCTTATCCACTGATCTGCATTCAATGGGAGGCCTTTTTACTGGAGTTCGCATTGTTTGCACTTTTGAATTTAGCAATTGCTGCTTATTCTTTGAGGAATTGGTGCTTGATTGGTTTTCTTTCCCCATCCTTTCATCTAAATAACAATGAAGACATGAGATTTAATCAAGTTTTTGAACATTTTCTAATTAAGAAGCTATGGAATTCTCATGGCAAAGCTTGGATGAAGCCAAGATAAGAAGCTCAATCATTCATGTTACCTGAAAGAGAAGGTAAATTCCTTCCTACAACGGCTGTAGAATTTGGCTCAGTTTGATTTAATGATTTGGATGGCTTAGGTTTCAGATCTTTAATTTGATCAGGATCGCATGAATCAGCAGAATTGTCCATGTTCTTCTTGGACGAAGAAATGTAGACAGCTTCCTGATATAATCCTTGCCTAAAATGCACCAATTTTTCTTCAAGCCGAACAACTTCTTCCTCCAGAACAGCCACTTCAGCAAGAAGCTCACGTGTCTACACATATCATTCGAGAATTACAATACTGCTCATCACAATTAGTTAAACAGTGGTTGTTAATGCATTTTCCTCCCTTTCATTTGCATAAAAATTTGTCAAGATTGATTGGCCTTTCTGGCAAGGCTTCAAGTAGCAAGGGTTGCATTTATTAATCCTATCGAAGCTGTTAATTACTAACTAAAAATTTCTCCACAACTACAGATATGGGACAAATTGAGTGATAAAATTTAGGAAGTTCGAGGCTGACATCGGGTGGAAGATAAGACGGGAGACGAGGAAGAGCTCCAAGTGGTCTGGTGAAGGCCCTCTCCAATGCTCGATGAACATTTTCTTCATGTCTGAGTTTCTTCTTCAGCTTATCAACCTGCAACATTCAACTCATAACTTCAATCCTTAAAAGAACTCAAGATATAACTAATATCAATTCGGTAACATAATCGAAACCCCACATCTTGTTGCAGTGCCATCTTTCTTTCCCTAATTAAGCCTCGATGGCTTGTCATTCGTTTCTCAGCATTCGCCATCCTGCTTCTCTGCATTTCCACTTTTCCCTTGAGGTAATCAATCATAAAGAGTATGCAAAAAACAATCAGCTTCCACAAGTAAGGAATTACACATGACAGGAAAAAGATAACGCCCACTTGCAAATAAGTGCGCACATTCTAAAAAGGAAAAAGAGCTAAACAGTAGAAATGGACAAGAAGCCAAAGCAAACAGGTATACTGAGGCTTTGTGAGCACGAAAAAGTGGGGGTTTCACAAGCCACAGAAAATGATCCCAAAAAGCAAATATCATTGAACTCAGATAAACTGCCATGGAGCGATAATAAATTATAGAATATATCCTTTCTTTCCTGGTTAATCTCTCATGCCAACTTAGTGGAACTGGAAACCTCAAACCCATCTGGGATTGCCACCAAATATGCTTACTTCATTAAAAATTTTGAAGAATTTGATCTTCCGAAGACAAGCTGAAGCCATTTTTTACCAGACGAATATCCCAGACACATGTTCTTAAACCATGCCACACCGATAACTCTGCAGATATTCATTAAATAGCAATTAAAGCAAAGACAAATTAATGGCTTTTCCGTTACTTTTTCTTGTTTCAGAGGAGCCTTCTTGGACTGCAAACTGCTCCTGCCTCTGGAATTCATCTTTCTTCACTCCCCAGACAGCAAAATAATGAATGATCCCTGCCACTGCCACACCAGCATAAGCCTGTCACCACATTTAATACCTCCAAGCATACAAATACACACTCCTATATTAAAGAAAAATTAATTCTTTAATGAGAAAATGGACAGAGGAATTAAGAGACCTTTCAGTGGGATGAATCCATGGTAGAGACTCGGAAGTAGTAGAGAGGGAGATATTTGAAGTATTTACGGAGAGCGAAGAATACAGCTAAACGGATTCCAAAGCCCACCTCAAAAAGACAAAGTTAACAAACTACTTAAATAGTTCTTTGGCCTCGACTCCGATCTCTGCAAATTTTCCTTGATCCTCGTGAACTAAATGCAAACAATCAGCACCAATCCTTGTCACCCCTTCACCTATGTCTCTACATATATATCATTCATTTCCCAAGTCAGAGACATTTTCCTCATCCCACACACATACAAAGCTCTCTGTGTGCCGTAGCACATAAAAATTAATGTGTGGAAGCTGTCTCTGAGTTTGGTCCATAAGGGTGGGGGACAAACCAGGCACAAATGTGCCTATACACACACATGTGTGTGTATTACGTTAAAAACCTCAAAAAAAAAATTACGTGTATATCATAATAATATTGGTTTTATTTTAATCTAAATTAATGCTGGGAGAAAAATTGACGAAATTTAGGAAGTAAAAGGGATAGAAAAATATTATTTTCTAACTTATTCGCGGATTAAGGTCTTAAAAGTTATCTTAAAAAATAAATTAATTATAAGATAATTTAATATTATGTTGATTAATATAAATTAATATATTAAATAACTTGGTATATTCGGCCAACATGTTGAATTATTTTATTATACTTATTGAATTGAATTATCTATCAAACATTTTGTTAAGTTAATATTGAATCCATATTATATCATATACTTAGTGAATATATAATTAGTTTTGATAAATTAATTTATTAAACATAATTTTTAAAAGTGAATAAGTCTTTATTGAATAATATATTTAGGATTATAGATTTTTACGGGAGAAAAATTGTAGTAAATTTGCAGTCCTACATAAGCACCGGAAGTTAAATAAAATATATTATATTTGACCAATATGGATAAAATTTTTTGTCAAAATTGAATAATTGCTTAAGGAATGCCTATCAAATTTGAATTCCAGTTAAATAAAAATCATATAAGTTCAGTTCAAAGTTATACAAATTAGCTTAACTTTCATTCCGTTTTCAGTTTTTGTAATTTCTTTTGTCTCAAATCTTGTTTGTTATTGTGATTCTATTTATCGTAATATTCTCAAAATAATAACAATTATTATTATTTAAGAAATAAAAATGGAGGTGGGGTGGCGTTACGCAAAAGCAAATGCGCATCCGGGCGCAAAGTAGTACCGCACGAAACAGACAGGCGATCTTTATGCTTCATCATGAATTAACGTGCGCTTCTCTTTTGGATATTAACAAATATTCTGCAATTTTGACATGGGCCTTGTCTAAGTCTGGAAATGCCCCTTGAGTTCAGTTTTATTACCACCACCAAGGCTTTGGTTGGGAACTTCCTTGTTTTGGGGTAAGTGGGGCGTAATGGGAATCTTGAAAATTAAACCTAAATTAGCATTAATTCGATATGATCCATTTGAACAATATTTAAGTTCTTGGGAAAAAAAATTAAAATTTTTAGAAACAATCATGTATTTAGTTAATAAAACAAATTAAGATCTATGTATGTCAATGTGGGGTTGGGTTTTGTGGGATGCAAAAGCTGCATATTCACATGGATGCCAACTAAAGCAGTTTGCACTTGAAAAGGAAATCAATGGCAGTCCAGTAGACATGCAATCGTTTTTTTTATTTAATTTGCCATATTAATGATGGCTTCTATCCTCCAAACTCTCAAAACCAATCCCCACCTTCAATTCACATGCTATTCTATCCATCATAACCATAGGTAAAATTAAAAAATAGAAAAACGAATAAGAGGTTGTGAAATTTCAATTCGCTATAGATCTCGATTATCAAAGCATGTATTAATTTATATTTTGTTAATCTGCGAGTACAACATTATTTTCAATCTATACACATTCAACTACACGGCATGAGTTGGGTTTGGAATGCATATAAAAATATTACATTTAAGAAGTGAGGGCATTGATGCTAGTCTTCTTGATTGTTAAACCATTAGTGATAGTAATTTCTAATACAACCCCATGACCTAAATTTAATACGAAATTAATAAGTTTGAACTAAACTTTCAAGGTACAAGTCAAAATTAAATAGAACTCAATAAACTCAAAAAATAGGCAGGTTGATTTCAAGTTATATATAAGTTTACCCACTAACCTATTAATACATTCATAAAGTTAAAATAATTTAATAAATCTTTTTTATTAACTAACTATTTTAAAATATTTTAGCCTATAGATGACGAAATTGAATATTTGATTGTTTGAATTGAGTTTAAGAACATAAAACTTGTGTTTAGTTTCATCTTGGCCAAAATGGATTGTGGTTTTTATATTTTTGTATTAAGAGTTGATGAGTTAGATTCAATTAACTTACAAAACTTGAAAGTTAGATTCAAGTTAAAAAATTTAACTGCGAAAATAAATGGGTTAAATTTGTGTTGAAAATTTGTGTAGAATCTTTGAGTTCAAACTTAACCCGCCAAAGCCACGATGAGACCTGATTGCCACCTCTAATTTCCATTACTATCAACAAAGAAATTTTCAACCTCGTTTACCACATTAACGATGAAACCCTTGCTTCTCGAAGTAGATTTTCTTGTAATGGAAATTTCACAAAATGAAGCAATGAGCACTAAGTCTCGTCTTTGTCAAAAGCAAAATCCTAGGTAGATAGCAGTTCAATTTTGGGTCTCGATTAAATTTATTAATAAACTTTAAGATCGTGTAATTTATAAATATTTTTAAAATTTATAAACTCATAAATCTTATTTTAAAAATAAACTAATAAATTGTTTACATAAGAATAATAAGAACATCCTACGTAACTTTGTTGAAATTTATAATTATAGATAATTGTTGTTTTTGTATAATAATATTTAAAATAAGCTAAATATTATCAATATAATGCAATTAGAATATTTATGTAGTTTTTAATATACAAAGTTAAATAATTTATAAGATAATTTAAAATAAATTTAAAAAAATTAACTTATTTTTTAAAAACTTATAAGCTCGTCGAAACACACTCTGAAAATACTTCCATTACGAATTAGTGTAATGAATTATTATATAAATTTTTGTTTAAAGTTTCAAATATCTCTCATGTGAGATTGCATATTAAATATTTACACCTATGTATACATAACAATTACGAAATTAGCATCCTCATTAAATTTTCAACTATCACAACATGTTCGATCAAAATATTTTGTTTTAAATTACAACGCATTTTATATTCAGTTGTATACATGACTGTTGTGGGCAAACAATATAGATGTAAGTGTATGGTTTAAAGAATTGTTACATATATTTATGATTTAAAAATATAGTAGAAACATAAATTTAAAATATATATTCAAGTAGAAAAATATGTAAATATTGTAAACCAGATTTGAAATGAGAATTTAGTAATTTTGAAAGGAAGAGGGGTATATTTGTTAATTACATTGACTTGCAGAGATTGTCTTCGTAAGTAAACCTTTTTTAATGTTAAACTATAATTTTGAAAGAATTACCTAAAAAATATGAACAGAAACATGAAAAGAATAAATGCATGCACACACTCTATTATGTAACTTTCACCCGTGTAATGGCTACAGTAGGAAACAAGTAAAGACGAAAACGTTGGTTGTAATTCTCTGACTACTCTTTTTTCTAAAAATTAATACCAACTAATTTATCTTTTTTGCACACATATTATATGATAAAAACGTAAAATATTAATTTTAGAGTAATTTTGTATTTATATTTCAATAAAAAAAACTGATGTAAACTTTCTTGTATTTATATCACAATTTGAACTAAAATAAGTTCAATATTTATATATTTCTTATCTTAAATTACTATTAGAGTTTTGTTGTATTAATAAATTAACTTCTTTATTAAATTTTTGTATGTACATAATACGTGCAATATTAATAATTGCGTAAAGAAATTTAGAATAATAAATGAAAGAGAACCCAATATTGAGACACGGTGATTGGTGATGATAGCTTACTGATTTAGAAATGGACACCACATTTGCAGCCACGTGACAATGAATTTTGATTATTAATTACCATTAAAGATTATTATTATAAATGCTTGTAGTCCCAATCATTTAGTAATTACTTGTTGGCCTATAATAATAGAGTCCTCTAACTTAATAATTACTCATTAATTCGACATGTATCGTGTAATTTTTTTATTTCTTGTGAACAGAAATTTGCCCTACGACTTACGATAAAACTAATTTTTTGCACACTTAATGTCCATCTTTTTATGTTAGATATAAGTTTAAAATGGGAAATAAGTAATTTTATTGATAGCATAATTTTAAATTAATTCATTGGCATCATTATATAGGTCAATAAAATTACGAAGTGGGGTTAAATAATCTGATGTGCATGACAATGATAATTTGAAATATAATTATAACATCACTTAAATAATTGTCCTTGGCTGCAGCATATATATTAAGTAGGTGTGCGTTATATTAAATTAAAGAGACCCCATCATTGACAACAAGACACCACTATCTCCGCGGAGGGAATGGTCTCTACTTAATTAATGATTATTCAAATATTTAAATACATATTAATCAATTAGAAATTAATTAATGAATTTGCATGGATTGATTAATCCATAAGAACTATATCTAGTAAATTTGACTATTTAAGATGATTATATTTATTTTTTATTATAATTTTATTATGCAAATAATTTAATTAATGTTAAAATATAATTATTATTATTATTATAAAATATATTTATAAAAATTTCACGCACATTTTAATATAAAACTCTTGTGTGTTTTTTTTTTTTAAATTTTTGCTATACTGTTCTCTCAATTCATATCATTTTATACTTGATTTCATCGATAAAATTATGTAATGTTTGGTAATTATACATACATAACTATATAAATTATAAAAAAAAATGAAACACGTGTTTAATATATTTCAAAATATTTATGCAATAAAATTAAAAACTAAAGAATAAGAACAATTTTTATGCACACACGCCCAGTGTGCAAAAATTACTAATTCTAAAAAATAAGAACCCAATGCATAATGGTATGCGGACATCACCATTATGCCCTTGAACAGCCTATGGAATATTAATTAATTAATCTCTAGAACCAGTCAGTCATTTATCTGCATGAGATTATATATTCGATTTCTTTTCCTTTTTGTGTCTTTATAGTGAATATCAGTTACATATTGTTTAGTATTCTCCCGAAAGGTGTTGGAACCATCCATGTTGCATCTTCTAAATTGCCAGCCATGCATTTGTCTGAATGCTCTATATATGTACTTTGGAATCTCTAAGCACTGATTAGTTATTAATCCTTTGTTTAATTTCAATTCCAATGAAGCCAAAGTTTGACCCAAACATCCCAGCAAATGTTACTTTTATTGTTGCCCTCCCAGACAGTACAAAACCTATTCTTTCATATTTGTTTCCGACAGCGATGCTTTGACTAATGTGTTTATCATCACTTTGTCCTGATCGACAATTTCCACATATTTATATAATTAACTTGCTCAGTAGGTATGTACATGTTTACGAAGACGATTCCATTATGAGAGAAGAAAAACTTTAAGTTGATTGGCAATACTGCGATTCTTACACTAACTACGTCCAAAATAGTTTTCACACAGCCTTTTAATTTTTTTACTGCCATCACACGTACGATTGCATGCATGGAAACAATTCTTTATTCTTTAAGCAAACAAGAATCCTAGGAAAAAAAGAAATCATTAATTCCGGGTAATTAATGGGTGAAAATCAAGAATATGACTCGTGTCGGATTGTACCAAAGTAAATTTTGTAAAAGACTGTCCAAGATCCAGATTTAAAGTTGACATTTCACCTAAAAAGGAACCCTAATGGAAAGCCCTTGCAGTGATGGATGAAAAGCAGACATTGACAATTAGGTCCCTACAAAGTCTCCCAATCAATGCTTTGGCATCAGCACCGCCGTATGTTTTAGGCTTTAGTTTATCACAATTATTTAGCATATCTTCAATGATATGATTGAATTAACTGTTTCATTTATCATGCGTGTTGTTAAAATCAACAAATTAAATTAAGAATTTGCAATGTCGAAGAAGCAATAATCTGTGTGAAGGGTGTCGAATGAATAGAATTAATTGACTATTGAAACTGATTTTATTTGAATGAATCTTTGTTTAACATAAATTATCTTAAACCTATTTTCGTTAACGACAAAACCATGCATGTAATCAATATATGTATTAATAACTTTGACACACTCTATACGTGTGCATATAAATTTATATAATATAAACTTAAAAATAAATATTTAATTTATTTAAGTTGTAGAATATATTAATTTACTTAAATATTCATTTTATAATTATACACAAATAATTTTATCGTTATTAGTTAAAAACGATATATATGTCAATTTATTTAATATTATTAAAACGGATACAAATTCTTAATAATATAATATAAATTAAGTTGAATATATATGTAAATTTACGTACTTCAACGAGAGGCCCAAAATATATAGTTTTTTGCGAAGCCCTAGACCTTAAAAATGCGTGCTTCAAGTTTGCTGGTTTATTTAATGCCGTCCTTTTCATGCATGTAATTTCGAACCACATTGGTTAATTAAAAAAAAATACTCAATTATTAGCTTGTTTTACTGATCTAGCCAGTACACAAATTACTCATGTTAAACTCTCATCTTTTTTCTCTATATTATATTATTATTTTAATAAAAAAAAAATTGTTACAAAAGATAAATTTACACAATTATTCTTATATTAAATATTTTTATTCTTTCTATCATTTTCTTCTATTTTTCCTTCAACTTACACTTTATATTTATATGTTCACTCAAATTTTATTATTTTTTAAATTCTTTTGATCTTTAACTAATATTTTTTATTTTAAATATTTTTACACGACATAAAATCACTTATTTTTTTTTTTTTATTTTTTCCTTTTCTTTTAACTTTCTTTATTTGTGTTTTTTTCAAAAGTCCTCTTCCTCGTTTTCCAAATCCCCTTCATTTCTTCATTTTGTTATTAACTATTCTTTATAATTTTTAATATTAAATAGTTTTTATTTTTATTAATCCAAATACAATAATTTCATAATTTATAAATTATCCTGCTTAGTGTGTACAAATTTTACTTAGCTATAATAAATTTGGTACGTAGTTGTTCAGTAGGTGAGAAATGATGTTAAGCAACTGGTTTTCACCTGAAATAAAGAGCAATGGCAGTGTTCTGGTTGGTCTGCTTCTGTTATGGGAAAGTGGTTTGATTATAAGTGCGAAAATAAATAAAGATGGGCCTCATACACATCATCAAAGCTGGCAATTGCTGAAAAAAGTGGGCAACTCATGTTCAGAATGCAAAAAGTTTTTCCCTCAATGTGGGGGCTTTTTGAAATTTTTAGGTTAATTGGAAATGAATATCAATTCCCCTCATGAATCATTGTACTTCGTTTCCCGTTAAAGTTCAGTCCCTTCTCTTTATATTTTTATCTTCTATTCTTTTGAAAAATCATTAATAATCTTTTTTTTTTTTCCCTGACTCCTAAATTGTGTAACTTCATAGTTTAGAAATTTGGGTTACGAGTTTGTTTATATTTTAAGGTGTATGTTTTTTTGATGTATTTTTTTAAAATATATGTAAAAATAAGAGAGAGAAAATAGATAAAATTTGAGTAGGTACGGTATAGAGCAAAACAAACATTGCTTTGACTTTTTTCTTTAGCTTTAATTTCACTACAGCTCGATGTGAGGGACAAAATATGTTGGCCGGCAATTTCTAATTTATATTATTGGAATTATATACTATTATGAAGACTTTTGATTACGGCTGTTTTCCTTTCTTTTTCCTTTTGTTTTTTTGTTCTATCCATATAATATTATTCTTTGAATATGTATTATTGCTGGAATAAAGTAAATTTGTACAATTATTTTTATGTTAAATACTTTTTATTCTTTTTATTAATTTTTTCTATATTTACATTCAACCTACACTTTATATTCATGCGTTCTCTCAAATTTTGTTATTTTTTGAATTTTTTTGATATTTAATTTTCTTTATTTTAAATATTTTTGCACAATGTAAAATTGCATAATTTTCTTTTTTTCTTTTAACTTTCTTTCATTGTGTTTTCCCTCGAATTTTTTCTGTTTTTTTTTAGGTCTCTTGATATGTCTTTATTTTATTTTTTTAACTATTCTTTATACTTTTTAATATTAAATAATTTTACTCTTATATTTAAAATACAATAATTTTATAATTTATAAATAAATTTACACATTCTTAAAATGTGTAAATTTTGCTAGTGTTAAAAGTTTGGGACAATTTTGTTTGCACTAAATGAATTTACCTATATACTCTCTTCAACTTAATTTACGTTAATTACATTACAAAGAGCTTGAGCTACATCTGTCACATTAATTAAATTGGCATATATACTCTTTTTCAACTAATAATAATCATAAAGTTATTTTGTTGTCGTAAGTATAAAATAAATATTTAAATAAATTAATATATTCTACAAATAAAATAAACTAAATAATTATTTTTAACTTAATATTATATAAATTTCGGCTGACTTACAGCGTGACAAAATTATGAGTTTATATTAACATTTGCACCGACTGAAAGCATTGATACGTTTGATATGATTGTGATCGACGAAAGACACCATCATGTTTACCTTACATTAAGAAAGACGCAACAATGATTAACTGTGTAATGATACCTATTTTTGTCAATAAAACAATCACATGTAACAATATGTTATTTAACAAGTAATGAACAAACTATCAACCAGTTCCCACAATAAACTAAGCAAATTATTATTTTCATATTTTCAGTGAGATCTAAAGGAAATACGTCCAGATAATGGGATGTCACACTTGAGCTGTTTTCAGAGTCGGGGAGAAATTAAGTCTGGGCCAATGGCTAATTATATTAACTGACCATATGGTAAGACATTAAAGTTAGTGATGATGTAGAGATCCAAAAGGAACCCAGGATGAGATTAAAGCTGAGGGTTCCGTAATCACGAAATAATCGTGGTCATTGAAAAGTGCTTCAATGACAACAATCTCAATTATTAAGAAGAGAAAGCAATGGAAAATAAATGAATCTGTACTTTCACTTGATTTGAATAAAGTAATGAGAAAAGAAAAGGCTTAGAGCTGGCAATGGTTTCTGGCATCCCAACATGCATTGTTTGGAAGAGCTGAGCTTCTGAAGGCTGTCATCTCCATGAGTTTCTGGAGAGCAAAAAGGGCCAAAATGGAAAATAATTCACAAGAGACTTTTTTCCTGTCAGAACGAAAGCATTAAAGCAGGCACATGCCATAAAGTTGTTTCAAGCAGTTGGTGGTGGTGTCGATATGAAGCCACAAGATTTTTCCTTTTGGGGGTTACGTTTAAATCACTTCCAACATTGAACACTGTTCATCCTGTTGGAATTCATCACTTTATCCACCCCAACAATGAACAACCCATATGCGTTTTGAGTAATATAATTTATAAATAATAATAATAATAATAATGATCAATAATATAAGATCCCATGACAAAAACGTAGTCGTGCGAAGAAACACTCTCCAGTATGTAACTTCAGCTCTACAAAAGGTGCAAAAATTATTACGTGCTTGTAAGTTTTCGCCATGTGCAGCCATGCTTGCCTATTCTTTTCTTTTTCAGGGTAACCTCAACAAATGCCACAAACCACTCGATTATTGAAAGTTGGCCTACGTGTGACTCAACATTGCCTTCGATATGCTTTTATGTCAAGGGAGAGATTACTGAAAGATTTTGCAATGGAATCTTCTATTATTATATATATATATATATTGATTTTGGATCTTTGGCTGCATTCAAAATCCGTACAAGCTGCCTACTTAAAATTCACACGGCATCTGCATCTTTCATGAAATATTTCATACACTGGTGTAATTATTAAATGCATTCCAAAAATATAATATAGCTTGCAATTAAAAAAATTCCCAGTGTGGATGGAAAAAACAAATTAGAAAACTTCTAAAGAACCCTGACATGTAAACCAGTCGAAGCATCCTGGATTTGGCTTTGCCAGCTTTGCATATGTTGTATGACATATGTTGTCCTCTGGTGGTTGGCTTACGAGCATGATACAAAGGAAGCAGGTTAATGTAGGTCGTATTGGCAAGTGAAGGATCCGTAAAATCAAGTGCAGAAACTAGAATTATTGACACTAAATAAGTTCAACCAATTGATAATTGGGATTGAAACAAACGCCATCATTCCCTTAATTTGACTAAAGAATTGCACATGTAAGAGCTTTAGTATGTGCTAACATCGCAGTTACTTTCAAAGAATACTTTAATCTACTCAGATGATCAAATGTAATATTTACATTCACGCATGAAGAGGTTGAACATTGCCGCTTTAGAATCACTAGTTCCCAAATCCATTTACTTTACAAACTCCCCGCTAGTCGTGGTTACTCTGCAGCAGCTGAACAAACAAAACACTTGCAAGTAATCCGTCTAGTACTCTACTATTCTCATCTTTAGAATGTTAAACATGGAAATAAGTGTATCCATCCTAGGCCTGCAAATGCAAGCCCCTGTCAACTTCAAATCTTAAAGTGAAAATTAAAGAGTGGAACTATCTGTCACCACCCACGGAAAGAAGTTATGGATGCACCGTGGTCAGATGTCAACAGCGAGAAGCTGCCAAAATTCAACTTTCAGGCCTTCTGTAACTGGTTTTGTAATCGTAAGGCTTCTAAAATGCTATTAACCCATCTGGAGAAAAAGAAAAGGAAAGGAAAAAGAAGAAAAAGGCCAAATCAGACTTTTGAAAGAAATTGTAATCCATAAAGCCCCCACTTCACCCTATATAGTTCTCCCATATTATAGGAATTCATAGATAAGAAAACAAAGAATGGGCTTTCCATCACCAAAAGATTAAAATACTTGCGTAAGACAGAAAGTCTTACATTAGTATTTGAGGTTTATTCCCCCCCCCCCCCCCCCCCTTCTCTGAGAGTTTTAGATATACATCCTGCTAAAGACACTGGGTGCAAGTAATGAAACAAATTTTGCCTACCCATGTGCACAAATGTATCTAATTCCCTTAATGTTTAACATTTTTGACTTGAGGTATACTATGATAACAAGCATATCAAAAGGGATACAACAAAATTGGGATCTGATTCATAACTCTTTTCTTCATTTAATATAATTTAGAACTCCAGCAACAGGACCAAATACAAAGGCACATACAATTTTAGCAAAATACTTCAAGAGAAGAGGGAATTACCCTTCAAGACCAGGATTTGGTGGGAAGTATACATTCCTTAACCCCACTTTTTTAGCAGCTAAAGCAGTTGTCTCTCCAATACATGCAAAAGCATTGTCCCACGGTTGTGATTCAGGTATTATACTAACCCAAGCACTGGCAAAGAAAAAAGTGCATATAAGGTAAGGAATTTAAAAGATGAAGAACATACAGCTAAAGATAATTTCAACAAAAGTAAAAAATAAGAGGCATCCAAATTTAGGAACTAGAAAAGATTTCATTATTGGTTCAACAAGAATTTATTTAAAAGAAACGGTTTGTGAGGTCAGAAATCGCTGATTCTAATGCCCAACAAAGAACAATAAAAATTCAGCAAGCAAATATAAACTATGATAGCTAAAAGAAATTAACAGTAAGTTTAC
This sequence comes from Avicennia marina, assembly GCA_019155195.1. Lineage (NCBI taxonomy): Eukaryota > Viridiplantae > Streptophyta > Magnoliopsida > Lamiales > Acanthaceae > Avicennia > Avicennia marina. Next base: position 2,687,485 of record CM032781.1, on the reverse strand, counting down.
CGAACTGCAGAAGGTGAAGCCACAGCAATAACAGGAGCAAAAAGTGCTTGTTCTAAAACCATTTGATCCACATGACTGACGGGTTCCTGCTAGAAAAATTAATATTAAAAAGCGAGCTTCTAGATAAATTTAATAATTAAAGCGAAACCAATTAAAATTCAGGCTGCCAACAACACTATATTACGGAAACTAAACGGCACACTGACAAGTTAACCTACCGTAGTATATGTGTTCAGCCTCGTGACCTCAAATCCACGCTTGGCTAGGCCTTCCTCTGAAATAGAAAAGCCAGACCAATATTTAAAAGTAGTTCGCATAATAAAAGCTCCCAAATAATTTTAAATCACTAAAGAATCCAATATCAATTTCATTATTGACTTGATCTATGAATTAAACATTGTAGATCATGTAGTCTAAACATAAAATCGATCCATATTCAACCAACAAGCATCGTTATCTTTACAATTATCTTAGATTTAGCTTTTGCAGGTACTTTATCGCTTCACATTTTTTGCCACTTTCTCATCTATTCATTTACTTCAATCTCTTCCATTAATTTCAATTTATTATAATTTTTTATTCCAAGACAACTTTCCAGCAACATTTTTTATTGTATTTGGCTGTTGATAACAAGTAACAACTTATCAGAAAATATATTTTTTTAAAACTCAGACACATCTACTGTACAAAAACCATAAATTGTTAGAACAAATCTATGAAGAAAAGATGCGCAACAATCTCTTCAGCCTCAGATTCTTAAAATAGGTGATGACTTTGGAAAGTGCACTTTGAACTAGACAAAAAAATAAAAAAAAGAATTGACATAACAGATTGATAGGGCTCTCTAGTCAATAAAATGGCCATGAACTTTGATGGTTGAATTTTACAAGATAAGGGTGTGCATCCCAGGCCAATCGCTTATGACCTGCAGTGCAATGGCCTTCAATAGCAATTACTTTGCACTGACTTGCCCCTCAATAATAACGCTTAACCTATATTACACAGGAGTCCATTGCACAGTGCTCACTGTAAATTGGTCCAAATATCCCCCACAATCCTTGTGGGATATCAGAAGAACAAATCAGCTAATACCAGAAATTGCTTATTTATTAAACATAATGAAACAGGGACAAGGGAAGCTGTGGGACAGAATCAGCAAGCAGCCAAAGAATCACGAACAATCAACAAATATTTGTTGAACTGATGCACTGATATAAAGACATTCAAAAAAATAATATTCTTCCTACAAATCTAGACCAATTTTGATACACGTTTAATATAAACTAATCAAATTTGACTAAGAATATATCTTTTGCCACTTTTTGTTTCCTCGCCCAAAGATTGAATTTATTTACAAATATTACTCCATAGTAACTAGGATGAAAGTGAAAGAACCACATATTTTTCATCACGGACCAATCTCACTGCTAGCTTTTGCTGAAGCAGGGTACAAAACAGTGCACCCTCCATTTCCAGAGTCTGGAAGCTCAGCTGCCAAAGCCTTGCCAGTGGCTGAAATCACAACTAAAGTTACTTAGCATCAAGATAAGGCTAGGATAGGCTGAATCATGCTTGTGATTGTATTGGAAAATTTTACACAGTACAGATGCATGCACATATGGACACTCCCACTCTTACTAGTCATTCACAGTGCAGAAATCTGAAAGTTGTTTAAATCACCTTTTGACGGTGCAAAATCCACTTTGAGGCTTTGTTTCAAGGAAGGTGAAACTTTCTCAAAGATGCTTGCTGTACCTGCTCCCACAACTCCAACCCTAATTTTCGCGGTACCTGCAGCTCTACAGATCAAAAGCCGGAGTTAACAAATCAAAACAGCAGATAAAAAATCAACATAGATCGTTAACAAGAAATAATACTTGGAAAAATGTTATTTTATGACCAGGCCCGCATGATTTACTCTTGAACTGGAAACGTCAGAAGAGTAAATTATTTTACGTTTTCTCGAGCTACAGGACATGTGGTATGGGGGTATTTTCAGGTGCAGTACTGTACAAATTACAAACTTCTGTAAGGCAAAAAAACAGAAATGCGACCACATGACAGCTGGATTTGCAGCATAACACGAAAGCGAAAAAATGTAATGAATGTAACTCAAATAGGAGCAGTTAGATGGTATGCAGTGAAGGAAAAAGACATAAAACTAAAAATGAATATACTCCTGCATGTTAGTGCAATTGAAGATAACCTAGGAGAAGCAAATTTAAGGCATCTGTCCAGAAGTAAAAAGTGCTGGACAACTAAGGCCTGAGATGACCGGACCATACAAATGCTCCAGAGTTACAGCAGAGAAGATTTGTGCCAAGCCAAGATCAATGTTTGGGACAGTGAAAATTGCACCTAGATGAAAAGTGAGAAGTGGGAAATAATTGAAAATTAAATTTTAGTGCCAAGCCAAGATCAAAACCAATAATCTTGTCCAGATATTGGAAATAATTGAAAATTAAATTTTAGTCAAAGCAGCTAAGACATACTTCCAAGCATCAAGAAAAACTGCACCAGCTTCAGGTGAAGTTACGACAATCCAGTCAAATGAAGTACCTGTAGCAAAAAAAAAAAAACAGATATCAGAGATTCCCAGCAAATCTAAGTAGCATTTTTGAACAAGGGAAATATCAACAATCTATACTGAAAACAGTAGGTATTTATTCCAAAATAAGCAGGCACACACAAGCAAGTGCATGCACATATGAGCATGCCAACACAATTTCAACCGAGCAGATCATTTATAACAAACACACAGTTGTTCAAAGGAGGAGAATGTTATTTTGATACATCTTCGATGAACTTTCAAGTCTACACCAGTTAATCATATTTCTTAAAGCCTAGCACATGCATTTTTCATTTGATATCAAGTGGAATGTCATTTGCATCAGTCCCATACCATTATATAAGTTGAATAACCTCTATATTGCTCTGACACCAAGTGGAATGACCTTTGCAATTAGCATATGAAATGACAACTGCACTGAAAGTCTAAACATTTACATCACCACATGACAAAGCAACCATACAACAAATATCATGCATAAAATTGTAACAATTAAATTTACAACAAGACGACATACAAGATTTAGTGCTACAGCTTTCTTTGTGTTATCGTAATATCACAAGCTTAATATTTCATGTAAAACAGGACTCGAATAGATATAGGATAAACAAGGACAAATTGAACCATTTTTTGCAGGTCCACTAGCCCAGCTTCAGGATAACAGTACTTCTAAAGATTTTATTATACATATACATGAATTCTCACACAAGCGAATAACACCACAAGGACTATCTTATAGGCATCATACCAAATATGTGGAAGCAAAACAAAATTATCTTTATGTGTCAAGAATCACACAATCATGCAATAATTTATGAAATCATCTGGAACTTACTGCTCAATACAGAAGAAAGCTTGTCTGAATCAGGTAACCGAGTGTGCTGGATGAGGGGAAGCTCTAGACATTTAACCCCAAAACTTGCCTGAAATATGAAAAATGTAACAACCCAGTTAGTCCATGTTGAGGAGGGTAACATGTCTCAAGATTGATATTCGTAGAATAGCTTGGAAGTATTTGAGATTAAGCGGCTTCATTATGTATTATACAATGTAGATACAAGGTGAGACCATAAATCACAAATTATGCAACAAATAATGACAATTGACTTGGAAGCACACACAGAAATGGGGAAATCAAGTTCATAAAAATTAGATAGTAGACTTTGTGCTCATGTATCAAAATTGGGTATATAAAAATCAGGCTAGAGGATCTGTTGCACCTCGCAGGGCCCAAAGCTTATCTATGTTGCCTAATCTCACCAACTCATCCATATCAGTGCCTGGTTACAGTCACACTCATAAAAACAAACTATTATGTTTGTGATAAAACCATGACCTCGGCAAAACTTCAGTCATATGCATAATCAGAAAATCTTACTATAACCCAGATAAGCATGTGCAATCCCCTATGCAGCTACACTGTGTCCCTTCACATCAGACCAAGACAGACGATTTGGCCTAATTGAATTTCAGGAAATTTAAGCAACAAAATTCTTTCTTGCATATTTTTACAGATCTATCTACCAACTATTGATTATTAATTTTCCCTCATTCCATTCCTAGAACTAACTCTGTGTCCACTTATTAACTTCAAGCCCTCTATATTCCCAGTTTGATTAAAAACTTCCACTCACGGCAAAATCACCAACAACTACTGCTACTCTCAGTGTTATGCTTCTGCATCAAAAATGGCACTGGAAAAAATCACATTATTTCCCATACCAAAAGCAGAGATCGAAAGGTACGGTCAATAAAACACATTGACACATCGCATGTCCAAAGCAAAAACGAGAAATACATCAGTCAATGCATAATCTAATATGGCCCATACATAAATACTCAAAAAATGTAAAAACAAAAAATTACCAAAGCATTAATGAGCTTGCCGTTTTTGCCTCGCTCTCTCGTGACCACGACTTGAGGATTTGCGGACGAAGGCAAAGAAGCTGAAACTGAAGCAGAAGTTTCGATTTTAAGGGAAATTCTTTCACATTGAAGTTGCCGGTGGGAGGACGAAGTAGAAGAACAGCAGGGAATTGCACGAGGGGGAACGGGAGAGAGCGCATTGAGTGAAAATCGAGCCGTCATTTCTGAAAGGGGCTGGGAGGGAGGATACGTGCTAGGCTGAGGGCTTTGGAATCTACGGAAGAAGTTCGGTAATTTTCATTGTATATGTCTAGTTAAATTAAAAGTGACTGCCGTACGTTTTGTTTCATTTAGATAATTTTGTGTTGCGGCACAGCAACAGCGTTGTATGGTGGACCGTCCGTTCAGCTGACTGATGGCGCGGTTCAGTTTATGGTGAACCTTCTTGATGAATATGGACCGCTGATGGACTTGACTTTCTTCGCAGACGGGATTGATTGAGGTCTTGGCGTACGACCTGTGATGTATTGAATAATCGTGTGATGATTGGTGGGGTAGTCGCTCCAACCAACAGCATCGTCTAGCAGCAGTATATTAGGGTTACATTTGTTTTAAAAAAATAACTTGAATCATTATAGTTTTAAATTTTTTATTTTTTATTTTTACTTAATTTTTTAAAATAAAAATATTTTTAAATACATAAAAATTTAAAAACAAACATAGTCTAGGGTTTTTTTTCCTTGTAATTACTACTAATAATTTATTTAGTCACAGAAGAACATAATAATATAAATAATTAATATTAAGAGAGGAGATGAAATCAATAAAAATAGTAAGAAAAAAGTACATATATACATGTATATGAAGGAGTGAGTGTAACATTATACAACAAAAAAAGAAGTTCAAGTATAGATATATCAATAAATTCCAAACATTGGTTTAGGATTATGCTTAGTTTATTTTATTGATTGTGTTAGTTAAATTGGTTGAATGACCACTTTGTATATTTCAGAGATTTAAATTTCGTTAAATTTGAACCAACAATATCAATTTTAAAAGTGATCGGATTTTTTATATCATTAAATCAAGTGTTACGCTTAAACAAATTAAAAAATAAAATTTATGCACATTTGTTTCATTCAATCAATGATATCTGTATGTTGTTCAATTAAATATAATGTCTAAAAGTTAACATTAAATTATTTAAATTCAAGACAGCATAGGATTCGGAACTATTGATCATAATAATATTCCCGTAGACAAACTTAAAAAAAAACAAGTGATGGTAGACGATTAATTAATTGGCAATCAAACAAGAGCAAGCCAAATAACTACATCAAATTCAAGAATGCTAGAGAAATTATGGCATAAATCAATGGACGTATGAAGCATGATTGCATATTTGCATCTCGAGTATCATTAGAAGCCAACTCGCATGATGGTAGACAATTAATTAACATTGCGATGGTATACGATTAATTAAAATTTTAATTATTGCTTTATTTGGATGCAAATTGTGGTGATACGAAAATTAGTACGAAAATTTAAGAATAATATCAAAAGGAGATACAAAGAAATAAAAAAGTAATATTTTTATTTAGTGGTATGTTTTAAATTGCAAAATTTGACGACAGAAAATTGAAAGCAAACGCGTATCATTCAGTTCAACACTGCCAAGCACATAACCGAGATGAGGTGTGCGATGTGGTGGCCTGTTCTTTACACCTCACTTGCTGTTGGTGGGTTTCGTACATCGGATAAGCCTCCGGGGCAGCAACAGCTACGACGTACGTGTCTGAGTCACGACTGACGAGGTTGTCTAAAAGTGTTGGATTCATCTTGTTGTGCCACTGACCGCCGCGAGGCCACCGAAGCATCATTTGTGTAAGTGTTGGATTCATCATGTTGCAGCTTAAACAGCTATAGTAAAACTTGGTATACCTTCAATCCAATAACAAGTTCTACATTAAGTACTTGCCTGCAAATTGTATCAAGCTGCATCCTTTGCCAACTGGAATTTTGAGAGATACTAATTTACTATTTTGTGAGAAAGGTAGCCCGGGATCTTCATCAGTGACAGTAACTTCCAGTCTTCCAACAATGATCTGTTCTTTTATTATATTTTTTGTTATCTAACCTTTGAAAAGTGAGGTTAAAGACTAAATTTCATCCGAAGTCTTCAATCTTACCAAAGGGGTTTTGTTTTTTCTTCTAGTTTAAGTGTTAAAAAATTTATAAATTATTGATTGAGTTTTAAATATACAATCACATGAGAAATATCATTTGAAGATAATTTTGTCATTATATATAAATAATTTCATTACATTTTCATGTTCATTTGTATTTAACAATAATAAGAAAATAATCAAATTATAGTAGTTTCATCCGTTTCTCATTCTTACTATATACCAACCTTAAAATAATCTATACAATTTCATTTCATTTTTATATTTATTTTCTTTATTTAATTACATTTATGCACACCGTCCATATCATAAAATTACAGTACCCACTGTACCCAAATATGGATCATGTGCATTCATGTCATGAAATTTACTCAAGATGGACTTCGTATGAAATTTTTTCTATAATTTCGTTGTCAAATCTAGGTAACCTTCAAAAGTTTAAATAAAATAGTTATAATCTGTAGCATGTGATATACATATATGTTGTGCAAATTAAATTTTATTAAAATCACAAATAATATAAACTATGGTATCAATCATACAATCAAATTATTTTTCCCATATGCTGTGTAGAAATTAAAATAAATAAATAAATATATGTTTGATAATGTTAAAATAAATAATATTTTAAAACATATAAAACAAATATATTTGAAAATTATTATTTGATTCATATGCATACCTAATTCTACGAGATAAAATGAAAAAATCAAAAATAGTATTTTTGGAAATTGTCTATATGTGGGTTTTAAAAACAAAGCTTGTTGGCATCAATTTCAAATTTTTTATTATAGCTATTAGTTTCTGACTTTATTATGATAATTTATGTTAATTAACTTAAATTAATAGATTATTATATATATGCATTATTAGTCAATAAATAGGTCTATGTTAAATATTCAGACCCAAGTAACATGATAACGGAGAATAAATCACTTATCTATTGAAACATTTAAAAATATATGTATGTAATATATAAATATATGTAGAAACCTGTACACAGAAGATATAGTACAAAACAATGCTGAGAGCCTAAGTCATATAATATACATACATACATACATATATATATATATATATATATAATAGACTATGGCCTTAAATACCCACCTATTGAAATAAATTCTACAAAAATTAATATGGTTACATAAATAACATATAAAATTTGCCTCTCCTCCGGCTCAAAATCATTGAGCCACCACCATATATGATAAGCATTGCTTTGAGTTTCAATTCCCCCAAACGTCATATTGATTAGGTGATTAGGTGTTAAGACCCCAATTGCCATATAGATATGCTGCATTACGAGGATTTATTAAAGGTTTCGGCAACAATGTGAAAATATTTGACGAGATCAAGTCTTATCATATTGATTAGGTGATTAGGTGTTAAGACCCCAATTGCCATATAGATATGCTGCATTACGAGGATTTATTAAAGGTTCGGCAACAATGTGAAAATATTTGACGAGATCAAGTCTTATCATATTAGTGTCATTTTTCATTGTCATCATTTTCTAATTTTATTATCCCACTTGGAAACATGAAATGCTGATTTAGCACATAACTTCTCCCCACATAGTCCCACCCAACACCGTTCAATTCTACATTTAGCATTAAGACAATTTTCAAAAGGTGTTCAAAGTGAGGCTTTAATAAGGTATTTTTGCAAATTACTTGTCTCATGAGTCATTATTTCATGGAGACAAATAAAATACCAAGTGAAAATGTCAATTAGGCATTGGACTAAATCGTTGAATGTGTGATGAATGTTGTTGCTAATAGCCATAATACTTTCTCGGGTTGTTGCATTAATGTGCATCGACCTACTTCAAGATCATTACTATTTTCAAACCTTCTTATTTTGTTCTCTTCTTTTTAGTAGGCCTTCATCGCTATGCCTTTCTTATTTTAGTATAAATATATTTATAATAATCTACAATATTTTATTGTATTATAAATTTAAAAATATATTGAATAAGTCATGCCTCTAATCTAGACAGGCTATCATATCCCTATTTTGAGTCTCCACCTCGCACTTTTCCCTTTCTTTTCATGCTTCACTTTACGGTATACAAATGATTAATAACTACACTATTTATAAAACCAACTTTTTTAAACTATCAGAATCAACATCAATAAGAACTTTAGAAACTTATTTGATATATATTTATTAGTAAAAATTTAATACAGTAAAGTATCAATTACACATGCAGCTAAGTCCCTTGCAATAATAGAAATATCAAAACCATCATTTACACATTTATCACCCTTGCCAAGTGTACCCCAATATAAATAAAGAAGTTGATTGGCAATTAGTGGCTTGTATGGTTTAATAGGTGGAGAAATTACCATCTCCTCCCTTTGCTTTATTTTTCCTCTTGATAATTTTCTTTTCTTTCTTCTTTCAATTTTTCTAAACTTTCTATATCATTACTATGTCATTATCATATGTGGCTTGTTTTGATTGCATGTCTATTAGCTATTTTCCACTTCTCTTGGTCGTCTTGCACTGCTCTCTTTAAAGTAAATTTATATAATTTGTTAGCCAATAGCAAATGTAAATTTCTTAGAAATAACTAAAATTAAACTAGAAATTTTTATGCATTAAAACTGTAATAATTTCAATTAAATGATAGTTGACATGAATATTATAAACACAAATTATGGTATAAGAACCTAAATACTTTTTTCAAGAAAGTTCCCAAAATTTCTCTGTTCTTCCGTAGAATATGTTAAGCACAACTTTAAATCTTATAATTTATCATTATTTCTTGCGTATTGACTTTACTAATATACACAAACACTTAAATAGGCATTAATTAACCTCTTGATGAATTCAACACACACACACACACACACACTTTACTTTCTTTCCTTCAATTTTTATTTATTTTATTATTTTCCTTAATTTTAAATTATCATATTTTAATTTATTTTATTTATCTCTTCTTCATATTTCCTTCTTCTCTTATTTTGAAAACATCAAAAGATTTGAATTTAAAAATATTGTTAACTCATTTATATAATTATGTGCATATATCGAGTATGTCTATATGACTCTAACCACTAATTTACATTAAAAATATAATGCAATCCATTTTTCTTTTACATGAAAAATTCTAGCTAACAAAAATTACAAATCCTCTTATCAGACTTTGCCTCATTAGTTATGAGTTAATTTACCATTCTTTATCGTGTGTCTCATCGATTTAATTTTTTTACGAAAAAAGAGTTATACTTTTCCGATTTAGCTACAAGTAAGTAATTACGTCCATCAAAATTACAAATTGGACGCCTCACACGTTAATTATATTACAATTATATTTGATTCATTGTGCAATTAAAATAATTTAGAACTAATATTACCTTTTACAAAACAAGGTTTATACCTCAGATTTAACGTTAAGATAAGATTCTCATGTCAATACTATATTATTGAATGCTTGAATTCATTTTAATTGTATAATAGAAACTAAAATATTTACTCTTATTTTAAAACATTTTATTTGTTATACTTTATATCTTTTTTTGTGTTTTTCTTCTAATTTTTTCAATTGTAATTATTTTCATCTTTATTTGTTCTGAACATTATTAATTTTTATTTTAAAAATATTTTCTATTATTTTTAATTTGATAAATTTATAATTTATAAATAATGGTACGCTTAAAAGATAAGCGCAATTATTCAAAACACGTGGCAGTCAAATGACCGCCAAACGTAGACATCTAACGGCCTAGGTGAAGTACATGTTTTGTTTCCGTGGGATTCTTCCATTTAGAAGAACATAGCCGGAAAAGAACTGGTCAAAGCAAGTGCAATCGCGATTGATTTCTGTGAATCGGTAAGTGTGTTTGATTCACCTTGATTGAAGTTGGTAAGAGCCAAAGAGAGCAAAATGCCCCAAAGATCCTCATCCAATTTTTGCAGAAGCGAACTTTTGTTTTACCACCATCTCGTCGACGTCAGTGTCCTAAGTTTTAACCTCAAAAAAGAACACAGAGAGACGGAGGGAGAGAGAAAATCCTATTTCCTGATTTTATTTTATTTTTTAATTTCTCAGTGTGTGAAAGTCATAGAAAGGGGGCGTGGGCCGGGTGTGGGTACAAGGAATTGCCGTTCAATGAGAATAATGTTACTCGAAGACATTCTCGAAAACATGTTGAGTCGATTTCTTGACCACTCTGCATTCGCCTTGTGGGCATATATATATATGAATTCCATTGTAAACAAATCTACATGGTCGGTTTTCCTTCTTTACTCTCTTTTCGTCGTGGTACTCTTTTCTTTCTATCGACTGTTTTTTCACAATTTCTCTTTTAATGTGATGTGAAACTGTTCTGCGTGTAAAGTTTGATATTCTTGAGATTGAGGAGGGCCTTGGATGTAGTTTGGCTTTGCTTAATTGAATTGAAAATTTGAATTTGTTTGAGAAAGCCAAAGTTGGGTTTTTGTATGTATGGATCAATTTTTGTTTTGTGTTGCAAACCCTAACTGGCGTGATTTGGATTTCGGGCTTCTTATTTAGCGTCCTTCATACTGTCAATTGGTGTTGATTAGTTGGTTTCTGCTAATGCTTGGCTGTGTGGGTCTGTTTTGTTGTTTAATTTATTGATTCTACTTTTCCTTAATGGACTTTCTATTCTGGTAGTTTTAGCTTTTGAATTTGGCTGTACCTATTTTTTTTGCTTGGTTTTGGGATTTTTAGTACTGTTTGATGGAAACTGCTAGCAGTAATTCTAGTTGTCTTTTTTGACATGTGTTGCTTTTTGGTGAAGGCAGTGCCCAAGAAACCAATATTACATAGTTTAACCTAACATTTTGATGGGATGTGTTGTGTGTCCAATAAATCAATATTCCATTGATTAACTTCTATCATTTTCTGGGATTTTGTATCGCATATAAGGATAATGACACCTCATGCTGATTGACAAGAGAATGCTACGCTGTTTTTCCATGTGAAATGGAGCTAGTTTCAACATTCTAGAAATTTAAGATCTGATACATGTTATTTGTGGTTGTTTATGTTTTTGCTTGGAATTGTTTGCAGGATTCAGTAGCTGGTCTTGGTTGCAAAGTTGTATCTTGCAACCCTGTAATTTCTGAATCAGAATGAGTGACACCATCAATAAAGCTATGGGATCTGATAAACAGCCTGTTGGTTTGCTAGATACTCTGAACATGGAAACAGTTAGGACTATCTTCACTCACACATATCCATATCCGCATGAGCATTCGCGGCATGCTGTCATTGCTGTCTTTATTGGTTGCCTATTTTTCATATCATCAGACAACATGCATACTCTTGTTCAGAAGTTGGACAGCAATATTAAGTGGTGGTCGATGTATGCCTGTTTGCTAGGGTTCTTCTATTTCTTTTCTTCTCCATTTATAGGCAAAACAATCAAACCAAGTTATTCTAACTTCAGTCGCTGGTAGGTCACCTTTTCTTTTAATAAATACAATCTATTTCGTCTGTCTCCATGTTAACCATTTCAAATGTAAAATTAGGTAAATGAATTTTAATAACTTGAATTTTACTTTTCAGGTATATAGCCTGGATATTGGTGGCTGCATTATATCATCTTCCTAGTTTTCAATCAATGGGAGTTGATATGAGGATGAATCTTTCTTTGTTTTTGACAATCTATATATCTTCCGTTTTGTTTCTTCTTGTATTCCATATTGTATTTATTGGCCTTTGGTATATTGGCCTTGTTGCTCGCGTGGCTGGAAGGAGACCTGCAATTCTAACAATTCTTCAAAATTGTGCTGTAAGTCCCTACGACCATCCTGAATAAAATGCAACTTCCTTGGATCTTATTTCTGCCACTATCTTTGTGTAGGTTATAAGTGTAGCCTGTTGTGTATTTTATAGCCACTGTGGCAACCGTGCTATTACAAGAGAAAAGACATTTGAAAGGAGGTTCTCAGGCTGGTTTACACTGTGGAACAAGGAAGAGAGGAATTCATGGCTTGCAAAATTTGTTCGTATGAATAAGTTTAAAGATCAAGTGTGCTCATCTTGGTTTGCTCCAGTTGGTTCTGCTAATGATTATCCATTTTTATCTAAATGGGTCATTTATGGTGAGGTATGGCTTTCAGTTCTTGTTTGATTTAGTTTTACCCTCTGAACATGGCTAATTTTCTTATCCTACTTATGGTTTGTGCCATGCATTTTCTGCAGACTTGTAGTGGAGGTTCGTGTGCTGAATCTTCAGCTGAAATTTCACCTGTATATTCATTATGGGCCACTTTTATAGGCCTCTATATGGCTAATTATGTTGTTGAACGTTCAACAGGGTGAGAGTTGACCGATGGTGTGCTACTGTACTTGATGAATTTCTTTTTGATTTTTTTGGACTTTATTAACTTATTTAGTTTCAAATTTACGGTCTGCTAAGTCCATACTTAAAAAAATCATCAGGTCTGTGGTGTATCATTCTTTTCTTACTTTGTTGCTTCCACTGTAGTAATGAATGGCAAATCATTGAGTCCAGTAGTAGTTTTGGATCAACTAGCCATTAGTGAATTTCTTTTTCAAGTGCATATGGTTTTTCTTTGTTTTATCCAATTATTTCCAAGTAAAATTGGGAATATGTATATTCTATGCACATGGCAAAGGAGACAGTCTTTCAAATGTTATCCTCCTTACCTCCTTTTTTTTGTAGTTTCTTATTCTTCTTCTTATGTTTTTTTTTTCCTCTCTCATTTGATTAATTTGCTGTGTTCATTGATTTCTAACCATGAACAGGTGGGCTCTTACTCACCCTGTGGCACAAAAAGAATTTGAGAAATTGAAAAAACGGCAAATGAAACCTGACTTTTTGGATATGGTTCCTTGGTACTCAGGGTATCTCCCTCTCTCTCTGACATGCAGACACAGTTCTTTGTAATCAAATGGAGACCATCATTATATTGATTTGTGATGATATGATATAGGACATCTGCTGATTTGTTTAAGACAGTTTTTGACCTGCTGGTATCAGTAACTGTGTTTGTTGGGCGTTTTGACATGCGCATGATGCAGGTATATTTAGCATTTCCTACTTGTTTGCATAATTGTTGAGGCAGTTGAATTGATTCATGTTCAATGAGGGAAGTTACCTTTTATTTTGGAAATTTAAAGGAACCTGATACTGTACTATAATTTTGGTTATGTATCATAAAGATATTTCTTTTGTTCAAGAATTTAATGATGTTATCTCTGTCTGCTTAATGTGACTGATTACTTTTAGCAATACATAATATGTTAAAAATCATTTTATGATTACATGCTAATTTTGGGTTTCATTTTTGGTTGTATCCTATTTTTTATTTTTAGGCTGCAATGAGCAGGGTTGAAGATGCAGCTAAGCAAGAGGATCTTTTGTACGATCAGTTTAGTGAACAAGATGAACTTTGGTTTGACTTTATGGCTGATACTGGGGATGGTGGTAACTCTTCCTATAGTGTGGCAAAACTTCTAGCTCATCCATCAATTTGCATTCGGACTAATGATTCCTTGATTAAACTGCCCCGTGCTAACCTGCTCCTTATTGGGGGTGATCTTGCGTAAGCTCATTCTGAATTATTTGACTAATATTCTGTCAGATATTGATTTAGTTTTCAAGGTTCAATAAAATCCCCTCTGAAGCAACACTAAATATTAACTATCCAATTCTGAATAAGTACGCAGTAGTTTAAGGACCTGGTGAATGTTCTGGTAAACTAGAAAATTCTGTACTACTACTTCATGTTGACAGCTTTTGTGAGTCAAGCATGCTAAAAGATTATCTGCATTAGGCATGATGGGTAACAGGATTAGTGATATTTTCATTTCCATTACTTGCAGTTCTTACTTATATATACAAAACATCCCTTCTTCATTTTGATAGTTCATTGCCTCCCCATATGCCATTACATAAACACTTCATGGTACATTTGCCTTGGTCTAGGATGAATAACCTTCAAAAGAATGAGGTTTAATCTTTCCTGTCTGGTTTTGTCCAACTCCAGTATCTATTACAGTTCACTTTAATAAACTCATCAGCATCTAGCTCCCTTTATGGAAAGCTAAAATCGATTTATTAGAGACTCAAATATTTCTGTTACTTCCGATTTTATTTAGATTAATCCAAGTAATCTGCCAAGAAAATTATATGGATGTTAAACCAGGAAGATGGGCTTGCTCGAACATTTTCTCTTGTTAAGGACCATTTACATGGTTATTTCTCTTATTCTTTTTTGGCATGTTCACCTTTCATATTATCTGTTGTCGATTAAGATTATTGCAAGTTTGGAATTTTTCACATCCAAATAGTTTACAAATAGTTTATGTTTGTATTAGGAGCTCTTGCCGCTAATTTAGATAAATTTTTTTTGTTGTTATAATTTTAATTCTAAGGATTGCCTGTTTATCTCTTTAACAAGAATGTTGTGAAAAGTAGTTAACTTATTGTCCTCGTAACTACAGCATGCCTTGGTTTTACCAGGCCATTGAATATTTTTTTGAGGCTTGCTTTTAATATATTGAGAATTAAAGATTGATTCCTTACCATAATTACAAGATCGCCATACTAAAATATGCATTTTCCATGTACTAATTTGTTTAGGTTCATTGTACTTGGACATCCTCCAGATTAACATTTGTTAGATATAGTAATTTGGTATATTTTATGTGATATCATTTCTTTTTTGTTATATGTACTAAACTATATAAATACATGAACATAATATTGTCAATATTTGAGCTATAGTATATGATCTAACCCTTTGGGCATTTGTTGGTGTGTATATGCCTCTAATGATCCAATCTTATTGTATTATTGTACATCATTGTCTTGTCATCTATCATTTAATTCTTCCGATTTTCAACATCTTATTATAGTAGGTTCAATCCTTTATCTATTTTACAATTGTATTTGTCTCGACCTCTAATTAGCTATCACATATAACATTTTGACTTTTATATACTATCTCCTTTCACAGGTAACCTTGATTTCTGGATGTCTAATCTTTTATACAATTGTAGCTGTCTTTACCACACTTTGGCTTTTAGATACATCTCCTTTCATGGGTAACCTTGATTTCTGGATGTCTAAAATTTTGATTGTCAAGCTGTCTATTGGCAACCTCTCATGGATATTGATTTTTTACTGTGTATCAGACTATCAGAATGTCTGCACTTTTAACCGTTCACTTTTTTGGCTGTTTGCCTTTTTTTGTGGATGCTGAATGTTAGCTTCAAGTTAGTGATCCAAGTTGAATATTCTAATAAAATCTCCATGTTTAATTTGAGGGGGATTGTTGCTATTGATTTCTATAATTACAAGATAAAATATATATTTTTTATGTACTAATTTGTCTTAGATTTATTGTACCTAGATGTTTATATTGACATTAGTTAAGTACATTGACTTGGTATAATTTTAAGTAATCTGATTTTCTACTACTCACCTAAACAAATAAGTGGTCATTGCACTATCAAATTAAGAGAGAAATGGTATATGAATTGGGCATTTAGTCCTTTGGGTGTTTGTGGATATAGGTCTAATGGCCGAACCATGTCGTGTTCTTACACCTCATTATATCTCTTTGCCCACAAGTTAACTATTCCAATTGTTGACAAGTAGAGAGGATATTTTCTGAGGTCATCAGGTCTAAGAGTGAATGAAAACTCTATATTTCTAATGTCAGCTGGCAGGTGTTTGCTGATTGAACTGACTTGTTTTCTTGCTGGAATTGACTGTATAATTATGGGACACTGGAGTCTGACCTCCTGAGTTTAAATTGGTTTATAAGTTAGATTATACACTTTATTTTATATTTGCTCTCAGATACCCAAATCCATCTTCGTTCACATATGAAAGGCGCCTGTTTCTCCCATTTGAATATGCACTTGAGCCCCCTATCTGGTACAAGGAGGAACACATAGCTGTCAATAAACCAGAATTGCCTCATGGGGTATCAACACTTAAGCAATATGATGGCCCTCAGTGCTTTGTCATACCTGGAAATCATGGTTGGTTTTTTTCCTTTGTTGGAAGTTTTGTTATTGCCTTGTTATTTTTAAGATCCAGTGGCTGCTTATATTTACTTTTAAGTTGTAACTGCCTCATGCTATATCAATTTTCTTGTTATCTGTTGTTCTTTTTGCTAGTGTAATTTTGATATGGTTTAGCATGTCTACTCTTTTGCAGATTGGTTTGATGGGCTTCAGACATTTATGCGGTATATTTGTCACAAGAGCTGGTTAGGTGGATGGTTTATGCCCCAAAAGAAAAGCTATTTTGCCCTTCAGCTTCCAAAAGGATGGTGGATCTTTGGTCTTGACCTTGCTCTCCATTGCGATATTGATGTCTACCAATTCAAGTTTTTTTCAGAACTGACAAAGGAGAAGGTACCAATTTATAGTATCTGGCTATAGTTCTTATGGCTATGTTTGTTTTCAAAATTTGGACCCAAAACACACACACACACAATTGTTACACTTTTTAAATTTAAATTTTATCTTTTTCTCTTCCTTATTTTTACATAATTATTTACTCAATTATCAAGACAAAAACACCTAAAAACACCCACCAAAATTTGAAAACAAACATAGCTAGCTGCTGGAGTGCTCAATGGATGTGGAGCAATTCATGTATGGTGCGGTGTTGTGGTTTCTCTCCCAAGATTAAATTACTTACTTAAAACTTCAGAAACAGGAGGCTTTTGCATAACTGTTTTTTACTTATAACAGCTAGGGGGTTAGAGCAACTGTGAACTGTAATAATTGTCAATGCCACATATAAAAGGTTGGATGCTACTATTATTGCTTATGAAAATCATTCTACTAGTTCTTTCCTGTTGGTTGTGTTTCTATAAATGCTTATTGACATCTGTTCAAAGTCCAAAAGAAGTTACCTGATATAGTGCAGTATAAAATGAAGTCATGGGCAAAATTTGTTATCCTGTTTTTCTGCTTTTAATTTCATTCCTGGGTTCTATGTTTACCAGTTTTGTGGTTTTATCTGTGTCTTGATTTGACAGACAAAATAATGAACTGTTATACCTTTTGTCCAAACCCTGGAAGTGTTGCCATGTGTATTTCATTTTGATATAAACAATTCACAAACAGGCTATAATTTCTAATTTGATTATGATGCTTGATAGGTTAAAATGCTTTGGGACTCAAAACTAAAAAGCTTTCAGAATATGCCAGTTGATATATATATATAGGTATATAAAGTTGCATTGCTATGTTACCCAGTCCCCTACTGTTTATAAAGAGTTTTTCTTGAAATTCAAGTGATTAATGGTTCTGTGGGTCTGGTATCTGAGAATCTTTCTCCAGAGGACCTGACAACTGATCGTCATTTGATTGATGCTGGGAAATAGAACTTGTTTGCAAACTAAATAAACGAATTGGACTCTAATGAATGAATTTGTACATTTTAATGGTAATAAAATGAAGCCTAGCTATATAAAATATGCTTATAAATGTAAATTGTGGCAAAGGACATTGATTATAGGTTTAACTAACTAGGGCCTTTGATTTCGGAAGTGAAGTGAAGCAGATTTTGGGTTATAGTAGACATGATACTAGATGTTGCATTGAAGAAGAGTACGAAGATGCCCACTCTGTAACAAATTTGAATCTTCTCTTTCATGTTTTCCTTCAATTAATTCATTGACTGCCCATGACTGGAAATGATCACTGGATATCATGCCAACGTCACTTTTACATGTCGTTGAATGTGGATTTTTTTTCAGTTTTAACTTATTTTTCTCATTAGTTTAGATGATTAGCATATTCTTTTCTTCTGATTGTTGTTTGCTTGTCTTTATATTTATGTATTCTTCCAGGTGGGGGAATACGATTCTGTGATCATCATGACCCATGAACCGAATTGGCTTCTTGATTGGTATTGGAATGATACAACTGGGAAGAACATTTCATACCTGATACGTGACCATTTAAAAGAGAGATGTAAGCTCCGAATGGCTGGGGACTTGCATCATTACATGCGCCATTCATATGTTCCATCACAGAAGCCTGTACATGTGCAGCATTTGCTTGTTAATGGTTGTGGAGGGGCATTTTTGCATCCCACTCATGTCTTTAATAATTTTAACAGTTTGTATGAGACATCCTATGAATTCAAGGCATCTTATCCATCTATTGAAGACTCTAGCAGGGTATATAAATTGTATTCTAATGCAACTATTTTATCAAATTTTAATCCTTTCTGATCATGTATCATACTAATTTATGTTGATCATTTCTGATGCAGATTGCTTTAGGAAACATGTTGAAGTTTAGGAAGAAAAATTGGCAGTTTGACTTCATAGGTGGTATCATATATTTTGTCTTGGCCTTTTCCATGTTTCCACAGGTGAACTTCTTACTGGTATTTTGCCATGGAAAAGTGTTGGCCTTCAATTAATAAAAATCTCAGACATCCTAATTGCATTTTCATAGAAAATTTAACTTGGGAATCAGTATGTGGTTAACTAACTTCCTTCCCTTTTCTTTAGTGTAAGCTAGATCATATCTTACAGGATGATACATTTTCTGGTCACTTGAAGAGCTTCTTTGGCACCGTATGGGATGCTTTCATTTATATGCTTGGACACTCGTATGTGTCCTCAGCTGGTGCTTTCTTTCTGTTAGTTTCTGCTATCACCTTTGTGCCTTCAAAAGTGTCACGGAAGAGAAAAATAATAATAGGCATTCTCCATGTTTGTGCGCATCTGGCTGCTGCCTTGATACTAATGCTGCTCTTGGAATTGGGTGTAGAGACATGCATCAGGCATAAATTGTTGGCAACTTCAGGTGACTGTGCCCTAAGTTTGGATATTCATACTATTAAGTCCTAGGAAATAAAATGAATGGATGTATTGGAGTTATTTGTCTTTTGATTTTGGTTTTATGATTTGAAGCTGTCGGGTTACCATCCTCTTAAACATGTCAGTGTTGACTTTGACTATGCATGCATTATATAATGTGCACACATGCTATTCTCACTTCATCTAAGGAATATTGGGGTTTTCTGATATTTGACTGTTGAGTAAATATTGGCTATCTTTGTTTTTAAATTTTGGTGTGTGTATTGATATTTTTATCTCAAAAATTGTGTTAAAAGTAAGAGGGAGAGAAATATAAAATTGAAAAGGTATAATGATTATGTGTATGTTTTTAGGGTGCCAAATTTGAAAACAAACACAGCTTTTGTACTGTATGTGATATCATGTCTGTGATGTTGGCAAGGCGTGTAGTGAATGTGTGCTATCTTTTGATTCAGTTGATCGCCTTTGCTCTCTTTGATGCCCAAGAAAATGGATTATTTGTGGTGTACTTTTTCTCTTAGATGTGATATCATATCCTCTGGGTGATCCCTGTTCTAATTCTATGTGTATGTTTATATTTGTACTAAAGATGTAGCAAGTCCCTTAGTTTTGTAACAGGATTAGTAATTCATTATGATCTCGCCTTTATGCTTCTTTGAAGGCGCCCCCCCTTTCTTAGCTGTTAAAACTTTCATCTCAGGTTACCACACTCTCTATGAATGGTACCGCTCTGTGGAGAGTGAGCATTTTCCTGACCCAACTGGCCTTCGGGCACGCATTGAGCAATGGACCTTTGGTCTTTATCCAGCATGCATCAAGTATCTAATGTCTGCCTTTGACGTGCCTGAGGTATGAATGCTATATCACTACACTGTTATCTGCCTTCCTCATCGGTGTCCTATCCTCTGATCTTCCTCCATACAATCCTCAGGTCATGGCTGTCAGCAGAAATAATATCTGCAAGAATGGGATGATTTCACTTTCCCGAGGAGGGGCTGCAATATATTATGCTTCTGTCTTCCTTTACTTCTGGGTCTTCTCTACTCCAATCGTTTCATTGGTCTTTGGAAGCTACCTTTACATTTGCATCAACTGGCTTCACCTACACTTTGATGAAGCCTTCTCGTCCCTGCGCATTGCCAACTACAAGTCATTTACCCGGTTCCATATTAACCGCAAAGGCGATCTTGAAGTTTTCACCCTTGCAGTAGACAAGGTAAGAAAACCATCAACCTTTGACTTTCTTGCTATGATGCTCCTCTGAATCTTCAATTTTTTTTGCCCCCGTCATCTGTAGCATTTTGCATTATTTACCTTTCCTGCTTCCCGTTCCAAAGGCTGAATCCTAAGCTTTATTTTGTGTGTTGGTGAAGGTACCAAAAGAATGGAAGCTGGATCCAAGTTGGGAAGCTGAACCGAAGCTGCCACAAAACCTCAGTCACACGAGAAAATTCCCGAGCAAATGGCGATCGGTTTCACCTTATCAGGATCCTCTCAACACCGTAAGGATTGTTGACCATTTTGTTATTGAACAATCAGTCAAACCCGAATTCTCATCGGTTAATGGGGCTCATTGATCAAAGGGTTTGATCTGTAACATTAATGTAAATTTGTAGAAGTTGCACTGGAAGTTGGTGTAGCGCAAGTGTATAAAATTATCTGTAGAATCTAAAGATAACGAAAAACAAAAATTAAATGGATAGAATATTTTATCCAATGCTCTCGTTTACTTCACAACCCTACTTAATTCAGTTCTGCAATCTGACTGAAATGCATCGGGATTCTTAGTCTTGCGTTTTCCTCCTTTTGTAGAAATGGTTAACTGAAAATGGAAATCTTTGGCGAGACTTTTATTTCAATAAATCTTGTCCTTATATTAAGGATTTTTCGAAGGAAAGTGCCAAGAGTTGGGCGTCGGTTGGTAAAGCTTGAGATGATCTTTTGTGTATTTACCTTCGGAGGATATGCTTGAAGTCATAAAATGTGAAATCTTATTTTAAAAATGAGTCCTTAAAATATCAAATCTTATTTTCAAATATGGCTGTCTTAAATGTTTATGGAAAGATGTCTTTGTTTCTAAACGGAGGAGTTTGTTAAGCCTTCTTAAAATGAATAAAGGGCTTTTCATGTGTTTTGTTGGAGCGTATAAATTCTTGACATTTATTGATAGATTTTATAATAAGTTTTTTAATAAAGGGTATGTTCACTTTTAAGCATTAGGTTTAATAAATTAATTTATCAAAACTAATCAAATATTCATCTTAAGTGATAAAAGTCTATGATAAAATATGAGTCCAGTATTATTTAACAAAATGTTAGATAAGATAGTTTAATTTAAAAGGTGTGATAAAATAATTTAAATATATTTCTTATAAAGTTATCATATATTTTAATTTATATTAATGAACATAATATTAAATTATTATGTGATTAATTTATCTTTTAAAATAATTTTTTTAAGACTTTAATTAGTTCATATTCAATTTCAAAGATAGGATTAAGACCTATTAAGATTATTTTGTAGAATTAATTTATTACATGTGTTGGGTAGAATTAATTATTTATAATTTTAGTTATTTTATATTAGGTTTACTTTTTATCAAAAGTTTTAATCCATCACATAAAAACATGTAATTTGACTTGATAAAATAATCTGTCTACTCAAATCATTTGACGTGAAAATGGTATAAAGTAAACGAGTCCAAGAAAATGAAAGCACTGGATAAAATATTCCGAACTCTTTAACAGGACATTTTAAGAAATCAAATGCCATATATTATTAGACGTTATCACATCATCGAAGTTACTGATTCGTTCTGAGGTGAGAGGCCTCCTTGTATCTTAACCTGAAGACTTGTATGATTCCTCAGTGGCAACTTAAAGAAATCTCATACCTCTTACCAGTTTCTGCAACAAACGAACCGCTTCTGACGAGTCACTGAAAAAAAGGCAGAAATTAGCAGAGCCTCAGTTCGACAAAGTGTAACTTCATCGCACAGGACAACATATCCAGCGCGTTAATTTGAAACCTTCCACAGCTTTCGCTACCGTCTGCTCTGCTGCCCTCAGATCAGACACGAGCCCCGTCGTCTTGCAAGTGTTTGAGCCTGCATTTGCATTTTTTGTTGGGATGTAATAAAACAAGAGAATACTGAATGCAACAGTGGTCTGAAAAATGTCCCCTTTGCCGTACATCTTTGTGTCTACCTACATTATTACAAGGATGGGTTTAAATTCAATCAAAAATCGTAAGACACGAATTTGACAACAGCTCGTACTTCCGTATGGATAGATAGACATTGATTTTTTTTTAAAACATTGTGAAGATTGCATATCTCGTTTTCTTATTAGCATTGGACATTTCAATAAGTAGCAATTTGGCTGGTAATTTATGAAAAATGGTTACTGTCAGTTAGATCCCATCCCATGGCCATTTGTGTAATAATTGTTGTCATAATATTCATTAAATTTAAAATTGTCATTATTTTTACCTTGACAGCACAATCCAAATCCATGAATAGTTTTTTTGATCAATGTAAACAAATATGTAGCAATTAGTTGGGAGAATCTTGGATTGCAAATAAGGAGGGAGCCCTTGCAATAAGAGTATATTTTTGGATGGCTAGCTAGAAATAAAATGTTTTTGACTGTGATAATGGCAAGCTTTTTTTTGTTCTGAAATGAGTAGCTGAGATAAAAGAATAATTATTTCTAGTGGCAAGAAATTTCCGAAACTCTTATTTTATTATCATGCCCAAATTTTCATTTGTTTATTTATACCATATAGGATATGTGGATGGTAACCATTTTTGTCTTCAAAGTTAATTCACTAAAATGCGTTTTTTAAACTTATTTTTCTTTTTAGTTTTTTATACTTTCTCTTTTTGTTTTTTTTTTTCCTTCTTATATCATTATCTCTTCATTTTCTCCCCTATTTTATAAAAATTGTCTCATATAATTTTTATTTTTGATAACTAATTTTTTTAAAATACTCTATATTTAAGTTTTGTTATCATAATTTTTCATTTGATTAATTCGTTTATATTATGAAAATTTTTAAAATATGACTATTTTATACTTTATCATCATCAATAAAAAATTATATAAACATGTAAAATAAATAATTTTTACTAAATAATAAATTATACAATAAAATATATAATATATTTTGATATAGTTATATATTAAAATGCACTAACATAGAGTGTGTGTAGTACAACGAGTTAAGTAAAATAAATTTTTAGGGTTGGGAAACGATTCCACTGTGTATGAGGGCATCACTGCAAATCCCAAAAGACCAAATTACCTTTACACCCTTCTAATCCTCATCTTGTCGCGAGAGAAGTCTCTTTATAAAGGAAGAAAGGAGAACCGGGGGAGCAAAAATGGCAGGCATGGAAAGACTACATCGAATGTTCGCCGGCGCAGGAGGCGCCCTCGGCCACGCGCCGCCGGATTCTCCGACGCTCGACTCCTCCGAACAAGTCTACATCTCATCACTTGCCCTCCTTAAAATGCTTAAGCACGGTCAGTCTAGGGTTTTATTGGGAGTACCGATTAAATGATTCCTTTTTAATGTTTCTTTTCGGCTGATGTGATTAGGGTTTTGTTGTGCTTGTAATTAATTGTTACAGGTAGGGCCGGGGTGCCGATGGAAGTTATGGGGTTGATGCTGGGGGAATTTGTGGACGAGTACACGGTGCGTGTGGTGGATGTCTTCGCGATGCCGCAGAGTGGAACTGGGGTCAGCGTTGAGGCCGTGGATCACGTTTTTCAGACAAATATGCTCGACATGCTGAAGCAAACTGGGAGGTACCAAATTATCCATGATCTGGATTGTTATTAAAATTAGCGTGCTTTTGACGCTCTCTCTTGGAATTGTTTAACTACAGTGTTGCTTGAGATACTGTTCTATATGCTTCATAGGATGTTTGGATTGCTTGGTGTAGCTTTATGGCATTTTTAAGTAGATTGAGATGTTAAATCTTGACTTACAATTTAGAAATGGAAATGGATACAAGAAGACTAAAATTGTGAGCTGGTGTGACAGAAAAGTTACAATTGTTTGGATCATTTTGTTGGGTGCCCAAGTAGGAATATTCGTAATTTGTTCTCCGGTCATGAAAAGTGGTTAAAGTCTCACTTTGTTATTCTTTTTGAATGTCCAAATGGTGAATTCTTGCCCCAGCAAAAAAGAAATTAATCCTGAAGAAGATTTGACGGTAATTGATTGATTTGTGTTGCAATGTGGAAGATTTGGGGGCCTGATTGATGTATACAGTTGCTTTTCATATGAGTGGGGTTGGGAGCCTCATTTGTATCTTTATAATTTCATATTTCTGTTAGAATAAAACCAACCAATGCCTGTAACTTTGCATATTACTTTTTTGAAAACAGTGGCTTATTTCTCTAATTTGATTTCTCATAAAAGGCTACTGCAGTTTGTCAAATTGGTAGCCATTGTTATTTAGGTGTATGTGTAGATCTTTGGTTATTTCCAAGCAACTAATTTTTTTCCTTTGAGATGTGCAAATATAATTAAGTGGATGTTGGGCTTTGTATGTTATGGTGATGGCTTTATTTTTTAAGTGTTGCTTTTGACTACTGCCAGAAAGTTTTCTGAATGACTTGTCGCTTTGTTCCGAACTTGAACGGTCTTTACTTGATGATGCTGTTAATGAACAAACTATTAGTAATATTTTTACATTCATAGATGAGTTTGATTGTATGATGAATGGTTGGTTTGTTTGAGGTTCTTAGTCAGGCTATATTGTCTTGCTTACTTCTTTGTTTTGTAATGGATGACTACTTGTTTTACACAGAATTCTCAGTTTCTGTCTCTTCACTATTACTGGAAGCACCTTCTCCTTTGATGATTGAAATTTAACTTGTTCTTTTTCCCATGTTACAGACCTGAGATGGTGGTTGGTTGGTACCATTCACATCCTGGTTTTGGATGCTGGCTTTCTGGTGTAGACATCAATACTCAGCAGGTTGTTACTTTTCCACTGTAGTGTTGTCTTCGTGGTACGGTCGATTAATTGATGATGTAGGGGGATGATATCTTTATGGCCTGCACATGCTCATGCTATTTGTGTTGATGTTTTGTTGATCTTTCATTTACGTTTTTAGGACATGTAGGATCTAGACCAAATATGAGCCATGAAGCTGGGTATAGAATGGGGAGCGTATGCCACTATTTGAAAGAACATTATCAATAAAAAGATGATACTTCCCATATTTATTGCTGTAAATTGTTTAATAAGAAACAAAAATTCAGTTTATTTGATTAATTTATGCATAACAGTAAAAAAATACTACGATGATACTAAAAATAAACTTAAAGTGTTATAAAACATTTGGGTTGCTTTGATTAAATTTTCTTTGCTTTTTATATCAATATAAAATAAATGTTAGATTAGTATATTTTGCTTTTATCATATATATTGTCTATCTCACTGAGTAGGCATTTTATATAATATATGCTAATATACCATCTTAACAGTCAAAGTACATATATTACCGATCGATAACTTAATAGTCGTCCTATTTTGCCCAATGATTCATCAAGCATTTCACATCTCATCCTTCAAAGTAAACAGCCTTTAAGATATTTAATAGTCTGGAAACTTTCTGCAGCCTTCTTCTTTTTTTCCCTTCTTTTTTTGCCCACTTGCACACCCAAACTCACACACCCCACCCAAGAGATTTGAAGCCATGACCTTCCAATTGAGGAAATGAGGTTCAAACAGTTGGGGTGCCCCCATGGGGACTTTCTTCAACCTTTTCAATGTGTTTAGTCAATTGTTAGTTCTTACTTCTCACCCAATCTTAAGCTGCTATTTGTTAAATGATGAGAGTATGAATGATCTTTCCTGTTCACATTATTGTATGGGGAGTGTGCTTCTGACGTGACCACACTGCCCTGTTTTCTGTCTTTTCCAAATCAATTTGCACATGCTGAACAAGTCAAGAGTTGCCATTATTTTCTTATTCTGCAGAGTTTTGAAGCTTTGAACCAGAGGGCAGTAGCAGTGGTGGTGGATCCAATTCAAAGTGTTAAAGGAAAGGTTGTAATAGATGCCTTCCGACTCATTAATCCCCAAACCATGATGCTTGGTCAAGAACCACGACAAACAACATCCAACCTAGGGCATCTTAATAAACCATCCATTCAGGTAATGACCTATTCTAAATCCCAGTGACTTTCTATTCAACATCTTTTACCTTTGTTTTCTGATATTGAAGAGTTGATTTCGTTGCAGGCTCTGATACATGGGTTGAACAGGCATTATTACTCCATAGCCATAAATTACCGAAAGAATGAACTTGAGGAGAAAATGCTCTTGAATCTGCACAAGAAAAAATGGACAGATGGGTTGACTCTCCAGCGGTTTGATGCCCACTCCAAAACAAATGAGCAGACAGTCCAGGTACATTGAGATTTTCCTGAGTTTGCCATGAATGAAGTAAATAAATTCGGGTTATTTTTGTTGATGGTGTCTGTTTCTGACCTTTGTTTATCTTCTGCTGGAGTATCAGTTGACCAAAACCTTTTAGATTCTAAGATGTCTTTGTAGGCCAGGAAACCTGACTAAAAACAATTGTAACAGGCTACTTCTCAGTTTTTTCCCCCTGTAAATACTTATGTCTGACCTATTAAAAAGACTATACTAGTTTTGTTTAATGGACATTTTATGGAAGCATTGTATGGAATACTAAGACACTACCAGTTTGTATCAGCTATTTAGTTTTAGATTTGTAGAAGTTTTGGATAGCATGGCCCACCTTGTACATGGGCACATTGTAGTTTCTGTCAAGATTTGGGTACTTGCGTGAGTGCAACGTTTGTCTAAGTAATGAATTGTGGACTGAAATCTAGTGTGCCAACTGAGGTTGATTTATTGTCTAAAGTTACCAGAGTGCGATCTTAGTGCAGAACACTCCAAACCCAAAAGGTCAAATTTCTGGAATATGACTACCGGATATGTTTCTCCGCATTTGAAACAGCGAAACACGTTGTTGTCTTTTCATTTTTTGTATTCTTGGTCAATAATGTATCTCACCCTTGCAGTAATCTATTTCAGATTATATTAGTGGTGCCAAATATTTGAATACTGTGGTAGAATTGTTGTAAAATGCTTAAATTTTAATGTATCACATTTCTTGCTTCCATTCTGATTCAGCTATATTTAATTTTGTTTACTGTTTGCTGCACACAGGAGATGCTAAATTTGGCTATCAAGTACAATAAGGCAGTTCAGGAGGAGGATGAGCTGCCCCCAGAAAAACTTGCTATTGCTAATGTGGGAAAACAAGACGCAAAGAAGCATCTTGAGGAACATGTCTCAAACTTGATGTCTTCAAACATTGTGCAAACACTGGGAACGATGTTGGACACAGTTGTCTTCTAGGTTTTGGACTTGAGAGCAACAAGCTGTGTCAGGCTCACAACACCATTTAAGTCCTTTGAGACAGCAGCCATCTTTAATATGGTGTCTAGGGTTAATAGTACCTTCATTTGTATTAATACAGATTATACCCTTTTGCATTCTACGAACTTCATCACTGTGCGCACTTTAAATTTGAATAAAATTGTTTTCGTAGATTCTTACGGCCTCAGATGGCATCCAGCAAAACCCCCTCAGGGGGTTTGTTAAGCGAACATTTTGTTATTGTTATCTTTAACACTTCATGTAATTGAAACACGTTGATTTTGAGAGTTCGTGGAATTGAATTGATTTTAATTTTAACAAAATTCCACCCTACGCCATGGCTTGTGAAGAGATGAACATCATTCCATCCAAACATAATTCAATAGAAGTAAGCATGATCTCAGGCACATATGCAATCCGGGAAATCCAATGGTCAGATTATTACTACCTAGGCATGCGGAGGCGGCATGTTCCACTTGAAGAAATCAGCCATCCTTCTCATCCTCTCTTGGGCCTTCTCAGTCTTCAAGTCGTGTAAATGAAAACAGTGGCCCTCTCCTTCTGCTTCGTGGATCTCTACCATGCCCAACCACCCGCACCCACCCAAAACTTGAAAATAGATCCAACCCCTATCTTTCACCACATTCTTCTCAGCCACACAAACCAGCACTCGGCAGCATCCCAACCCGGCCAAGCTCGGCCCACTCTCCGCCACTGGATTGACCCACGGGTCATCCTTATCCGGGCGCGACGGGCACACCAAGGGCCACAGCCGGTCTACCACCGCCTTCTCATCTGGATCCAGGTCCTCCGACCCAACAGGATCCGAACCACGAAAATACGGATCCACCAATGCAATTCCCTGAATTTCCATATTCAGCCCTGCGTCAGCATTCCCAGCTGCCATGGCCAAGTGGTGGACTATGTTCCCACCGGCATCGTCGCCTGACAGAAACACGCGTCGAAAGTCTGCATGGTGATTCAAGAGAGGCTCAGGTCCGTCGCCGTTGCAGTGAGAAGCCACCCACCGGAGTGCGGCCCAAGAATCGTGATAAGCAACGGGGAGGAGGTGCTCGGGAGCCCTTCTATAGTGGACAGAAACAGCAATGACTTGGGATTCTGCAACGAGAGCGTTGAGGTAATTGTGGTAGAGGGGAGCAGAGGGTGCGAACAGAAGGAATGCCCCTCCATGGAAATAAACAAGAAGAGGAAGTTTCTGATTGTTGGTGCTAAGTTTAGGGAGGTAGATTCTGACATATACTTCTGTATCAGGGATTATGTTGGCAACATCTTTCGAAGTGACGCCTGTTAGAGGATCAGCGCCTGGAGAGATGGATTCAGTTCCCATTAGCCTTTCAACAAGGCCGTTTTTGTACACTCTGACAAATGGGAGGAACTCGAAGTCAAGCTCATCTTTTGTTGTAGCCATTTTTTGAGAGGAAGAGAGCAATCCAGATGAGAGTTTAGCCAGTGGATGTGAATTCTGTTGTTATCCCTTCAGATCCTTTTGTCTTTAGAGATCAACAGAACTGGTGGGTCAGGAGGCTCTGCCAAATCCCGTCGATGGGATGTCGATGTTCTTGTCCACATTGTAATACTGGGGACGTAAGGCTAAAATATTTGCTTGTTTCTATCACAAATTTATACTCGTAATTCTGGCAATTTTTCTCAATGACGTTGGAAAAATAAATTAACGGTCACGGACGGATAAATTATTTTTTTATCTTATTATTCTGAATAGTAAGATAAAGAGGTTATATAGGATATGTTTGAATGAGTTTCCAATACACAAGTAAGTGAGTATTCAAAGAAAGAAAAATAATGAGTTGACATTGTCATTATCTACCTCTCACGTATTTATATGTATTAAGTTTGTATCAATTCTTTAAAGAGCAAATTTGCTATCAAGAAAGGTCGAAACTTAAGAAAAATTAAGTCAATACACAAAATAGGAGAATTTGTATTTATTACATTAATTAGTTGTAAACCTAATATATAGGATAGTAATTATTGTGAAGGAAGGATTGTTAAATGTGTTGATAGAGGAATTATTTGATTTGGACCAGACCATATAAATGTAAAATAGTTGTTACAAACTGTGTGAACATATTGTGTGTTTCACTCTTTATTTCTTTATTGATTTCATGTTATGTGTTGTAAACATTGTCATTAACAATTAACAATTGTTGTACCAATTAGCTGTCTCCTAAACTTGTTCACAAGAACTTGGCAACATCATTACATTGAATTGTCCACAACACCACAAACAATGAGTTTTCAATCTAATATTCCTCTACGTTTTTTAAGTAGTATCAGAATAAGTCACTTTTTTGTGACTTAATTTTTCAAATCAATTGAAGTTTTAAACGAACAAGTGATTGAATGTTAAGTATAAAAAGAAACTTCGTGATTCAACTACCAGTTCTCGATAGAGACAAGTATCCTGTAGATGAAGAGGCATGAAATGCCATTGAAAATGTGTTGCATCCCCCAACTGTAGAGAAAAGCTTTGATAAAATCAAAGTAACATTGTTGTTCTTTATTTTTAATTCATTTTGGTGTGGGTGTGTTCACAACATTGCACTGCATACACGCGAATGTGTTCCCAACACATTACGTTTGGTAAAGTTAGATACCATGAGAGAAACACAGCATCCTTTCCCATGAAATGGCATCACATAGAATGAATGCTTAGATATCGACATATTGCATCAAAATTTGGTGCTGAATCTCAGCAGTGAATGAAAATGTGTGTGTGTGTGTGTGTAATGCATGTCACACATTTTGAGTGTGCCAAATGATCAAGAAAATACCTGAGGAGCCAAGAATTACCTGCAAAGCTCCCTCATCTAACAATTTTACTACAACGAAGATGTGGAAGGTTACAAAATGTGAAGGACAAAGTTCAACTGAATGCACAACATAAAAACATAAGGACAACAAAATAAGGAACAATGATGTGGGCTTGCAATCCTCAGTCACATTTTTGGTCTTTGTTCTCTTTGCCTCCTTATTTCCACTAATACAAAGTAGCCATACATTTATAAAGTTGCCGCATGGAGTAATGCATATGCCAACTCAATCAATTAGAGGATTTCTGGAGACGTTGGGATGTAAGAGAAATAAGAGACTGAAGCTTAGCAACAGCAGAAATCCTGTCAGGTGGGCACTTGGAGAGAGCAATTTTTAATGAGAGAACAGCCTCGTCAAGCTTCCCCGTAGCCATGGATGCCAGTCCCGCCTTGTAAGCTTCATCAGCCACACGAACATCATATTGGCTAGTCGGCTTTCTAGTATTGTTTTTCGTCTTTAAAATAGGAGGTGGAGATTGCAAAAATGCAGTTGCACAAGCGTACTCAAGAGTGGAAATGGCAGGATTGATCTCAGCCATAAGTGCCTCAGAAGCAATGGATATGGTCTTCACCCCTTCATACACAGCCCATGCATGTTTTTCTTCCACAAAACTCATCTCTGTACGCCAAACTGAAGCACTTAATTGTGAAGAAAAGATTTTGCAGTGTTGAAGGTCACCACGGATAGTCTGACTAGTTTATTCTCTCGTATGCAGATAAACCATGAACGATTACGGTAACAAAAAATCTAAATACAAAAACTGTCTTGCTGAAGTAAAACGTACTCGTTATTCCAGTCCAGCAAAAATCCTTATTGCAGACCGTTGTCTTGTTTAACAGCTAAATATTGTTGTGATCCCCCATAATACATATGAAAATTCAAGATGAAAATGCAGATCTCTAGTCACAAAACAAATCAGAGTCTTTATATCCATATTAACTCATTATGATATCATTGATAACTTTAACATATAAATGAGCTCTAAGAAGCATTAATCTTTCAAATAATAATACCCAAATAAATGAATCTGATAGCTCTCTACCACTGCTGTCTAATTAGTTATCCGTCTGGGATTATGTTTATGAATAATACAGAACAAGAGCAGTGTTTTTCAGCCACAGACAAGCTGGAGGAGAGCAGCCTCCCTCAGAAACTTCCAAAGGAAAATAGAAGTAAATTCAATGAAAACAAACAGAAGGGCCTCAGCCTCCACAACCAGAAACTCTCCTTCAAAATACTATACCACTCAGGGGCTGTCCTTCTGTTACATAACAACTGACAGAAATTTCGAAAGTTCTATTTCTTAGCGAAGAAATGCTATAGGGAGTTACAGAGTAGCCTCTAGATTTTTCTCTTTTCTCCTATATTTTACGTAACCTAAAACAAAAATATTAAAAAACACATACTTAAATTTAAAAATAAATACAACTCATAAGAAAAATAAAAGGGATAAAAGACGAGCCTTTGAGAAATTATATTGCTAATCCTATTCTTCCATAATCTTTATCCCTCTCTCTTCTTCAATTTGGTTGTTCCTTGGTCGATTTAATGGGCCGAAGGTTGAGAATGTACTGACTAGTATGTTAGCGGAAAGAAGTAGCCTTGAGTTTCTATTTTTGTTTCCCTGGGTATCCACATTTATTGCTTAGTCTAGGTGTCGCTTTGGGCTTAGTTTTTCTGTGGCTCAAAATGAACCCACGGCGGACGGGAAACAGTTTCTGCAACAAGCTATTGTGCTTTAAGCCAGCCAAATATTGTAGCTAAAATTCTACTTATATATGGATTTTATAAAAATCAATAATATACTTCAAAAAAAAAAGAATCGATAATAATTTCTTTTCTTTAATAAAGTTGTGAATTTTATTCAAAATCATTGTTTGTATTTAATCAATTTTTAGTTTTCATTATAATAAATAAGAGTGTGAATGAGTCAAATTGTGATAAAGATTTAAGTTCAAATTCAATTAATATTAATTTGAATTGAGCTTGAGTTATCAGCCAAACTGGAACTCTAATATTTTCTAATTGACTCAAGTTTAAGTTTAAAATTGGAGCTCATTAATTTAAAAAAAGTTTCAAAAAAATCTAAATATTTTTTTATAAAAAATTTACTGGCAAACTTGAAAAAATTATTAAAAAATAAAGCATTCTAAAGTATTAGTTCAGCTTTATATATAAAATTATAAAATTAGTATTAATTTAAAAATATTAAAGGGCTCCAAGTAAAATTACATAAATATGGATTTGAGTCATGCAAATATATATTAATTAGCACAATAATATAGTCTGGTAGTGTATTTGTTAATTTAAAAAAGGAATATATCAGAAATTTGTAATTAATTTTATAATGTCATTTTATAAATATGTGCATTAGAAAAAAAATTATAACTTAAACTATATACAAAGTTAATGGAAATTGTATATGTGTATAATATTTTTCCAAATAGATACAACTATTATTATTCAAAGTACATTATGTCTAATTTTATATATTCAAAATAAAAGGACATATAAAAGGACACAAAATCAAAGTATACTACTTTAGATTAAGTTATAAAATGTCATATAATTGCGCCCATAAATTATTTGATAATATAAATAATAACATTGTGCACGAATGGAAAATTGATATGAGATATAAATATATAATTATAGATGTTATGCTAAACAATTATTTATAAAAAAAATAAGAGAGTTAAAAAAAATAAATTGATAGGACTTATTTTTATATATATTTAACATAATATTGGTAAAAAACCTGATTATTACTATTACATGATTTAAAATAAAAATTATTTACTAAATATAACTTTGACACGTTGTATAATATTTATTGTCTATTACTTTGATGATTGTAAATAATTAGAATAGATAAAATATTTTGTTATGTGATTTGTTGGTTAATATTATAAGTAATGTCGAAATAAATATTATCATAAAGTGACACACGCAGCAAAAAAGTAAAGAGACATCAAAAATTTGATCATGTAATTTGAAAACAACTCTCCTACAATTGCAAAACCACACCCAAAAAAATTCCAATAACAAATAATTTAACAAATGTTAAGGGCAACTTGTCCAGACCAGTACATAAACACTTGTCAAACCCAAACTTTTTTTAAAATTAATTTGTTGATGCATTTCTAACTTAATTCTTCTAGGCAACAAATCCCCTTGTCTCCACTTCATCAAGATTCTCTTTTAGCTCCAACTATGGATGTTGATTGGCAAGAGTTCTCTTTCGATGATAGTTTCTTCAATTGATCACTTTGTGATTTTCGGTAGATGGATGAAAACTTAGCAAATCAATCAACCTCTTTTATTTGTTCTTGCTCAAAGATGTATACAATAAAGAACACTTGAACTCTCAACTGAAAATCACTCGAACATAAGTACTTCAAGTAAAATTGTAGAGTAATTTCTTAAGTAAGTAATTTCTCTCAATGTAACATGCTCACTTGGGCATGCAAATGCATTTGTCCTATTAGCCTTTAAGATTGGAAACAAGCTCTCTTGAAATTCGACTGAAAATTTTTAAAATATCTAAACATATTGTTTTTTGTATTGGGATATCTTGCAACATTTTCAGAATTCCTTCTTTTCTTGATACTTGACAGCTCAACAATCTTTCCTAATTGAAATGATCTAAAAAATTTTTTGCAAATCATTCCTCATATGGTCAGATTGAATTGAATATAAATAGTTCAAGATGTGGTCAACTCTAAGATTTATCTATATCTTTATGTATAAGGTACGCCAATTATATCCAATCTAATATGTTATAATCGCATTAGATCAACTTAAATTAGTTAAGTCAGCAGCACGTAATCATATTTTAAAAGGAATAAATTTAGCTGAATCACCTTAACAAATTTAGTAGATTATAAAATAGATCATGTTACAATATCTATTAAAACATATCACCAAAAATTTAAAATTTTCATAAAAAATTGATCTATCATGTGAGAATCATATTGAAAGTTGTGCTAAAAATAATACCAACACTTTCATTCTTGCACACATGACACTAACATTCTCCTCTTTTATCATTATTAGACACAAGACTAATGTCAAAGTAAAATCCAATTTGCTAGATAAGAAAACAAAGGCAATAATGATAAGAGCATAAGAACTACATCATAAAATGCTAACTTTTATTCATATCAACCAAATAAAAAATTATTGCACTACATGATATAACATAAGTTACAATTAAGCTAAGTTCAGTTACATCATCCACTACTACTGGACTAAATTTTGGTAGAACTATTAAGAAAACTTAGAAGACCAAAAGAAATCCATGAACCAAATCAACAAGAACGAGCATAATCAACATAGCCCAACATGGTATCAGAGCAAAAGATGATAATTTTGATAATCAACATCATCAGCAACAAAGTACTCCCCTTTAAAATTAGCAACATCTAGAAAACCTCAAATTTGGAATCACTTTTGTCCGAACTCTCCCATGATACACCAGTGAATAATGGATTAGGTTCAGCAACACCAACAATACTACTCTCCTTTTGGACCACAAAGTGATAAAGGGCATTCAAAGAAGTGTTCTCGTCATCCTCATCATTAAATTGAGTCCCCAGTAGACCAGGAGTAGTGAAAATAGGTTTGATGCCAGAAGACTCTACTTCAAAGCCATGGATTCCAACGAATATAAGAACATGGGATAGGATAGAGCATTGAATCGCTATATGCTCATCAAGCATATACTTCTTATCTTGCGACATTATATCTAAGATTTCAAGTCCTAAAAAAGAGCGAACAGAGCATTTAGAACAGCTTCAACATTATTTGCCTTTGAGGTTGGCTCAGAGGCAGGTGTTGACATTTCAACACTTTTATTTAGATAATTGATTTTCTCTATTTTAAAGAGTGTTGAAGTATATCTCATGGAAGAACACCGTACGGATAGTTCATTTTAGTGATAAAAAACGCCTTAGTCACGTAACACACTAATTATCAATTTAGAGTGATGTAAATATCCAACAGTCATTATTATCTCAATGTGTGATATAATATTATCAAATATAATATGCTCAATGTTCACGTTTAGGTGTGTCCC
Organism: Avicennia marina; assembly: GCA_019155195.1. Classification (NCBI taxonomy): domain Eukaryota; kingdom Viridiplantae; phylum Streptophyta; class Magnoliopsida; order Lamiales; family Acanthaceae; genus Avicennia; species Avicennia marina. Next base: position 2,651,686 of record CM032781.1, on the reverse strand, counting down.
CAAATAGAAAATAAGGATTCCGGCATCTTTCCCAATAATAGAGTTATTAGTGGTTGACACAACATTATAGGTCACTAGCCAAAACAATAAGTAACGAGTTATTTTTATATTATTAATATAAATTTATTAACTTTAAAATTTACAAGATATATATCAAAAAATATTATATAAATAATATATTAAAATATTATATGAAAAAATATGATTACATAAATATTATATCTGATTAAAAATATTTATTTCTATTCACATTGTTTTCTTTTAATAAAATAAAATAAATAAAATTTTGTTCCTTTTACTGTATCATTTTTTGAAGTAATTCATTACTTATTTATTTTTTTAAAAAAAATAATTTCATTTTAACCTTATTGCATTCACGCATATCAATTAGAATTTTTAAAATCAGTCCGGTCAATAAATCGAAAAAATTGTCCGTTCAAAAGTTGTTCAATTAGTCGTCAACCACAGCCGAACTAATAATGTAATCTTTATATTATAAATATTAATTGATATGTTAAAAATACATAAAATAATGAATATTAAGAAAAAATAACTTGCATCTAATTTTATGTATTTTTAATTACTATTAATAGGTTTTTTTTGAATTTTTACCCACACAACCCCCTTACACATGCTCCAAAATAGATTTGAACCTAATGTACATCTCAAAAATGAAATATTGGCATTCAAGCCATTGAATTATTTCCTTGGATACTAATTACTCTTAATACTTAAACACACTACACTCATACAATAAACAGACCACAAAAATAAAAAAAATAAATAATAAACAAAATATAAAAATAAACAAAAAACTATGTCTTATGAAAATAATCAATCGAAATATAATAGTATTTTAAGAAAGCCTTATATGTTCAATATGTATATCTAATTGAAAAATTATTAAATATTTTAAAAGATAGTATGTTTGGTTTATAAAATTCTTCTTATTGAAGAAAATAAATTAAAAATAGATTACAACAAAAAATAAAAATTGATTAAAGAATAAAAAGTATGATCTAAAAGTGTATTAATTCATCTATTGGACCATTCAAATTTCATAAATCATGACTTGATTTATCAGTTAAATTGTAATTTTATTCTATTCTACTTCACTTATTTTCGTTACATCTGTCCTATCAGGACATTTTTTTATTAGTCTTTTTGTTTTTTTTCGCCGGTGGTCCAATCAATTGAACTTCCTTTCCAAAGCACTTAAACCAATTATATAAGTCTAAATGTGGCACACTTTCCTCGGTCAATGGATCGATGTGACAGGTTACGTGTTGCTTTTTTTCTATATGCGTATATATGAGCTAATCTATTAAGGTTGAAATGGTGGTTTTTCCTCTAGCAAAAAATTGACTCATATAAAATTTCAAATCTGAGATGCATCTCTCTATAAGTTAAAGACGACAGCTTTTTGTTCGGTTACTGGTTTTCAAGAAATCTGATGTTTTTTTCTTGGAATTCTTTCTCTGTCTTGGGAGGAAGTTATTGAGGATATGTGGGGATTTGGGGGAAGGTTTTATTGGAGAAGAAAGGAGTGGGGGAAAGTGGAAGGGATAGTTGTGGTGTTTGCATGGATGTCAAGTCAGGACAAGCACTTGAAGAATTATGTCGATCTCTACTCTTCTCTTGGATGGAGTTCCCTTGTTTGCCACCCTCAATTCCTCAATTTGTAAAGTCAAAAATTCATCCCTTCTTTTAGACATCTTCACCATTGAGATTTTGATCCTGTTTCTGATTGTTATTTTTTGTAATATAGTGAAAAATCTTGAGTTTGTTAAAGATTGGATCTTTTCCGGGTTTTCTTGAATTTTGTTTCAGTACATGGAATTATTATTTTTTTAAAATTTTAGTTACATTGGACTATTACACAATCAGCTTATACGTTCGTATGCTAGTTAATTAATTAAGGAGAAATTTTCTAAACGGAACATACATCATCTTGGAGTGGGTTTTCGGGTGTTGGGATTGCTGGTAAATTTTCTTGCACTCCAAATTTAATTTATGGTTGCGAAGTTTACCATGAATAATGTTCTTGGGGTTTGGTGCACTGTGCCACACTTCTGCTGTGCGGCGATTCTGATAAAATTTAAGTTGCTGTATGGAAAGGGTTCTCTCCTTCCCTTATGGAATCAGGTTTGCTGTGATAATTGGCTTTGCAGAAAAGTTGTGCTTCCAAGTTAAATTGCTGCCCAAATGATATGTCATTGCTTGGAGAAATTCTGTTTTGCAATTTGTTGTCTGCTCTAATTTTTTCTGAGACTATGATCTGTGATGGAGGGCAAATGTCTTGGAAGTTAAGTTTTTAACTTAAGATTTCCTAAGGTACTTATTTTTTAAGTTTTTGAATCTGAAGAACGTGGTGTGGAAGCATTATGTCCTCATTGTTGATTTTGGCCAGCGGATATGCAAATGTATTTCAAGACAAATACAGCTTTGATGTATAGGAAAAGCTAACATTATGGAACATCGAGTTGATATTTTGGTTTAGGCTGAGCTACATTGATTTGTTTAAAATTGGAAGAATACCATGCCTGATAGATACATACTAATGCTCTGGATCTGTGTCTGGTTTTTGCAGCTCTTTAAACTGAGCACTTGTGCACTCAAGTGTAATGCTTTATGAAAAATGCATTCTATTCTTTTAAGCTTTAAAAAACATGCTGATATATCCTTTATTAGCAGATTCTTTCCAGAGAAGGCTGCATCATTGGCACTAGAAATACTTAACGAGCTCATTAAGGTCAGCTCTATAAAATTCAATGACCTGTAAGTATTATTCTTCAACAAATTCTGATTCCTGCATTCTTATATCCCTTTGACAAATTAATCAACTCTTCTAACGTTACCTTTGTAATCTATGCCCTGGAAAACCATGAGAGGAATAAACTGTTGACCTGATGCAAAATTGAAGGGGGGCCTTTAAGGGACTAATAATTGTAATGAATTAGTTCTTTGATGCTTTCAAATGGTATGGGTGATTATATACTTTTGGTGCAGCATCATTTCTGTATTTTCAGGTAGTCCATTCTCAATCCTCCAAAAATTACAGATAAAGAAAAAAGGAATAACAAAAGGTGCCAGAAGAAAGAAAAAAAATACAAAGCAACAATATTTGATGTGGTTGGCAAATTTTAGACCTTTGCTGTTTGTGCAAAACGTTTGCATTTATCCACAACGGCTGATCGATTTACTTTATGAAAATTCATGAGCAGGAGCTGAAAATCAGACCATGCCCAATCGTGTTCGCGTCTTTTTCTGGTGGCCCAAAAGCTTGCATGTACAAGTTTCTACAGGTAATTTCTAATCTGGTCAGTTTTAAGAAATCCCTCATACCATTTTACACATTTCAATTTACGAACTCAGTACAATGAATTTCTTGTTTAAGCTATATCAGATAATAAAATCTCACCCCCTTCCATTTGGTGCAGATAATTGCGGGAAGGTGTGAAGAGCAAGTCAATCTGGTATTTTTCATTTCACAAACATCCCTTTGTATCTTGTATTCTTGGTGCTATGCAAATTCTTGAGACTTGAAATTGTCTTCATTGTTTGTGGGTAGTTATATGTAAATGCTGCATTGCACCAAGTTTCTGATTCCATATTGTCAATGTGGTGGTTTGTAAACTTGTTTACATCATGTTGAACTGGATCCAAATTGGCCATGTGGCAATATTTTTCATATCCTCCTTTTGCTAGAATTTTAAGTGCTAACTTTGTTGCAATGGTTTGCTGAACTTGTGGTCTAATTTCCTGTGAAGGATAACTGCAAGCTTGTTAGGGACTGTGTTTCTGGCCACATTTTTGATTCTACTCCAGTGGATTTTGTCAGTGACTTAGGCACTCGTTTTGTTCTTCATCCAACTGTGCTTAAAATGTCACATCCTCCACCCCTTGCATCATGGATTGCAAGAGGCATTTCTTCCACTCTAGATGTACTCTTTCTGAGCAAATTTGAATCACAGCGTGCTGACTATTGGCAGACTCTGTATTCCACAGTTGTAAGTATCTCATATTTAACAGGGAATTACTTCTCTAACTATTTTCTTCATCATTTATTGATATCACGTTAATGTCATCAGAGTATTGGGGCTCCGTATCTCATATTGTGCTCAGAGGATGATGATCTTGCTCCATTCCAAGTAATCAGCAATTTCACTGGTAGGCTTCGAGACCTAGGAGCTGATGTTGAAATGGTTAAATGGAATAGTTCATCTCACGTAGGTATGCCTTCAACTGTCTGTCCTTTTGTCTTCATTATGCTTGCTCCATGCTGTTTATAGCCTCATGATTACAAACAAACTGTTATCTCCGTACTTGCTAGTTTTTCAAAGATTGCAAATTCAGCTGGCAATATTGCTCTGATAGCATTAGGAAAAAGTGGATTTCGTTCTTTTTTGTCTCTTTGGTGACAAAAGCTGTTGGAAACCCTTTTTCTGCTACATAATATTTCTTGATTTTGCTAGTGACTTGACCAGATTCAGTTAGTAGTCATCATCTGAAACAATGTTGTGACAAGCCACTAAAATGACTATTTTGTTATAAACTTGCTACTGAACTGAATGAGTACTTAAGAATTTGTTTTTACTCGTCCTTGATAATTATTTGTCTTAAGACTTTTTTGGCTTGTACAATTGGCAAATCTTAAATCTCAATGCCATAGGCCATTTTCGACATTATCCAGAAGAATACAAGGCTGCTGTGGCTGAGCTACTCAGAAAAGCTGCTATAATCTATTCTCAACAAATACGAACACTTGAAGGCGAGAAGCTAGGCATGGAAGGCTCACATGGTGATTTTTCTGATCCATTTCGAAACCTGAGAAAAGCAGAGGCAAGATTAGGTCAGAGCTTCCCAACAGCTACCCTCAACATGAATGACCAGTTTTTGGTGCCAACCGCTGTAGAGTGTCTGGAGGATAGGGATATTGGGTCTGTACAGGGTGAACGTAATGAACTTTACATGCCATTGTCAAGCCCACCAAAGATCAGTGGCCATGGTCGTCTTGGTCAACTCCTCTTCGACTCGTCTGTCCCCAAGAATGTTGAAGACTGGGATCTAAGATTTTCACCATCCACAATAACAGCAGTGCCATTTGCCTCTGGACGAAGGCACTCTCCTTTCAATCCTACGAAATGCATTCGCCGCTCAAGATTATGATGTTTCTAGTTTTGATAATTTGTTCAAGCACTGTCTACAAACTGTGGTAAACACTCCGTATCAGTGCTAATGATTAGTTTGTGCCAAATTTTCATGTTTTGTGGAATACTTTGCATGGCTTTGTTTTTTGGTTGCAAGTTATCAAGCAGATCTGAATATAGACGTACTTATTGGCTGAAAAATAGGATCGATCCTGTCTAATGAACCCAAAATTCGATTCGCAGCTGACTCCTATCCCTAAATCGATCACATCAATTAGGAAAAAGTTTTTAGACCAACTCATAAATTGGATTAATTTTTCTCCCTGATAACTGGTTTTCTGGGGATAAAATATGATGTGACATTCTTGGGGACCTTTCGTGTGGACTTCTAGGATGAGTAGAACTCCATGTGTGTGATTTGGAGAATGGGTCCACGTGTACGCTTGTGGTGAGCCAATGCTAAGGGAGCGCACAATATATACATGTGGATATGCATAAATTTAGATGAGAGGGAATGTGACTTTGTCTCATATTGATTGGAAAAGCGTTTTGAATCAATTTATATTTTTAATTTGGGTCAACTTTTCTGCTTAGTAACTAGTTCTATAGGGATTGATTAGAGCTTGTGACGTTGTGTTTTGTCTTTTGGTTTGGGATTTTGTAAGGAGAAAAAGATGTAAAATTTTGGTAGAATAATAAATTTTTTTCCTTCATTTAAATGTATGTAATATTAATATGTTTAATATATAATAATGATAAACGATTTGATAATATATAAAGATTATGATTAGTTTTTTGTATATAAATATATAAATCTGAGCGTATATGTTTATTAGATTGTAAACAGGCAAAATAATTGAATTTTATTTTGTGTATATAACACTGAGATAGTTAATAATTTAAATTTTAAATTTCAATAAAAGTTTTGTTGACTAATGTATTTAAATTAAATAAGTTTTAATAAAATGAAAATGGATGAAAAAATTGAAACCAAACATAACATATGATTTTAAACATCTCATACTCAAGCATAGGGTTGATGGTGAATCATACTACTCGATTTGACCCAATCAAGCAACTCGACGACAAGAGCTCAACTTAAGCTCAATTTTGAGTGATCTCAAGCATGGATAAGGTAAGTTTGATACTTGATAGAATTTGAAAGTATACATGTGTGTATGTATATGTTTTTGTGTTAAAGTAGATGTCCAACAATGTACCTAGCCTAGCAATGCAGTGCATATATGACCTTAAAGAAGTTGCGGGTTCTATTTCATGGTAGTGAAACTTTCATATTTTTTGTTCCTTCCTATTTTTCTTATAAATAAAATTTAAAAACTTAACCAAATAATATTTGGTTTGGTGGTTTGAAGGAGGTTTTGAGATCAAATTCTAATTGTTAGTTCCTACCTAACCAATTGGTAAGATAAAAACTTAATTCAATTTTAAATAATTTTAAATTTAATTCGAGCTTTAACTCAACTCGATTTCTTAGTAAACCAAACTTAAGCTTAATTATCTTAGTTCATAGCTTGTGAGTTTTTTTTTTCATTTTTTAAATATTTTTATCGTATTCGTTAAATATTTTATCTATTTAAATAATTTTATAATAATAAAATTAATATATGATAAATAATTCAAAGCATATTAAATTTATGTTTATTAAATGTTTTTATTTTCAAATTATATAATTGTAATAATTGAATATTTTGACCAATATCATGTGAAGTACCCATAAACATAACTCATATCAATCTGTTATTTGAATCTCTCTCTTTTTATAAATTGTTTATTATAATATCTATTATTCATATTTGTGTATACCCATATCAATTTTTAATTAATTTACATTACTACCTTTGTTTCATAATGATACAATTTTTAAAAATATACACTTAATTATTAATAATATTATTTTTATTATTATTTATCTCTCTTAATTTTATACAATTATCCAAACAAAAATATTTAAAAACACAAGTTTTAATTGTAAAACAAACAACAATGATCTAATAATTAATGCGTACAATTATAGCTCTCGTTGTCCCTTTGCCATTTAATCTTAATGAAAAAAAAAAATTAAAATAGTATGTTGTGGTTAATGATAATTGCAGTTATTCAATAGAATATTTATATGCAATTACTATTAACATCTTATATAGTTTAATTTAAAACAAGAAATGGATAATAAAATCAATTAAAAATTTAATATTTATTCATTTTATAAATTAACACACACACACACACACATATCATTAGGCTAAAGTGTTTTGTTAAATATTAAATATTCACATGGCTCAGAATTCTTAAATTTGCTAATATTTTTAACTTAATATTCATATTACAATTTTAAAATTAAGTTAAAATAGTACCCTACCACTCTCTCTATAACCTTTCTTCAAATTTGGAAGTCAATTATGAAAAAGAAATTATTTCAAAAAATTAAAAATTAAAAAGTTTAAATTTGACTTGAAAATATTAAAATTCGATTTCAAGTGAGAGGTTTTTTGTGTTTCTACAAACAAACTTAATATTTTTAGTTCGAGGTCAAGCCCGACATGTTTATCTGTGCAAATAAGGAGTCAGTCATGGGCTCTGGTATAAGATCTGAGCTTCAAAGCTGGTTGACTATGAATGGTACTTTACCATGAAGAAAGTGGTGTTGGTGACCGGGGCTTCTGGTTATTTAGGCGGACGGCTTTGCCACGCGCTTCTCAGTCAAGGTTACTGCGTTAAGGCCTTTGTCCGCAAATCCAGCGATGTTTCGAACTTGCCTCCGCCGACGGACGGCGGCGCAACCGGTGGAGCTCTCCATCTTGTCTACGGAGATATAACCGATTATCCATCCCTCCTGGAAGCGTTCTCAGGCTGCCACGCAATCTTCCACGCTGCTGCCCTTGTCGAGCCCTGGATTCCTGACCCCGCGAGATTCTCTACTGTGAGGCTCTGCTTCCACTTCCACATATTAATTAATCTTCGATAAAGAATACATAATTAATTAGTTAAATAAATAAAACCTAGATTTCATTTGCGCAAAATTGTTGTGGATTTGGGTTTATAATCTGAGAGCTGGCTAGGTTAATGTTGGCGGATTAAAGAATGTTTTGAAGGCGTATAAGGAGACTCAGACAATCGAGAAGATCATTTATACGTCCTCGTTTTTTGCACTGGGATCGACTGATGGGCATATTGGGGATGAGACTCAAGTACTGAAAACTCTTTACTATGCAATTCAAGTCAAAACGATTTCATTGGAAAGGAAATATAATAATTTCTTGTGTTTACTGAGAATTTTTTGCGGTGTGATGTTTCATAGGTGCATCCTGCTAAACACTTTTGTACCGAGTATGAAAAATCCAAGGCTATAGCAGATAAGATTGCCCTAGAAGCTGCAGCCGAGGGGGTGCCTATAGTGCCTGTATATCCTGGAGTGATATATGGTGCAGGGAAAGTCTCTACTGGAAATATGGTTGCACTTTTGGTAAACTGCTTGCCCTTTGTGGTCTAGTAGCGCATGGTTTTGTAATAATTGCTTTGTCCTGCCTGATAATTCTGGTAACATTGTGTGCTAGGAGAGAAAGATACTGCTTAAGTAAGATTAAAATTAGATTGAAGTTTGTGTTTATTCTAAGTACTGGCTAGAGAAGCAGTTATTTATTCCTCATTCAAGATTGAACAGGTTTCTTCTTAATGGAAATTTTGCTATGGTGGATCATTTTCTCAAATTTGGGATGCCATCTCTTCATTTCTATGTGATTCTGCAGATTCATTGTGTTTTTGCTTTGTTTTGATTTGTTAGATAAAATCATTCTTTAGCTGGATTGATAAGAGGGGCTTAGCTTCCATCATGGATATGCATTTGCACGTAATCAAATTTGCAATTTGAATGCTTGTAAATTTTGTTTCAGCTTGTGGAACGCTTTAATGGCCGGCTGCCTGGTTACATGGGCCGAGAAAAGGGGTTCTCTTTCTGCCATGTCGATGATGTAGTGCAGGGGCACATTGCAGCAATGACCAAAGGTCAGCTGGGTGAAAGATATCTTCTCACAGGAGAGAATGCATCCTTCAAAGATGTTTTTGATATGGCTGCGGAAATCACTCAGTCGGCAAAGCCTCGGTTTCACATCCCACTTTTTCTCATTGAAGCATATGGATGGTTATGTGTTCTTTTCTCCAGAATAACAGGGAAGCTTCCTCTAATCAGTCCCCCGGTATGGAACTCTTCCATTTCAGCTGTGCAACCGTTCTTTTCTTCTAATGTGGCGTGTGTGCATTTTTTTATCCCAGATCCTGCATTATCTTTCTCAAGGTTGTGCTGGGATCTGCGACCTGCCTATAGTATCTACTCCTTGCTAATATTCCCATGTGTTTGACGCGTTCTTATTGCGTTTCCTTTCAATTCCAAGTCCATGTTAGGATGTACATGTTTGTTGGGATGAAAATTGATATAAAACTTCAAAAATAGTGTAAAAATATGAGAGAGAAAAAAAGAAAAATTATTTTGATGCACATTATGCTTGGAGAGCGTGATTTTGATGGGGAGGTAATTCTGATAGTTGGATATCCGAGCATGGCCTTAATTTTCCTAGTCCTGAATTTGTTTCAGTTGTGACACTTATGATCTCCTTAATTTTCCGAGTCCTGAATTTGTTTCAGTTGTGAAACTTATGATCTACTTCTGTTTTTTCGCCAGACTGTTGACGTTCTTAGGCATCAGTGGGCTTACACTTTTGAGAAGGCCAACAGAGAGCTGGATTATAACCCTAGGAGTTTGAAAGAAGGGCTGACGGAGATGCTTCCATGGTTAAAGAGCTTGGGCTTAATTAAATATTAACTGGTCTAAAGTTGTTACTTCAACAGTGAATGTTACAAATATGAAGTAAAAGGATATATTTTACCCGTGTAAAGTTGTTACATCAACGTCTCCTTTTCTCCCAAATAATCATTGTGAGGCTCTGTACTTCATGGCATCCAGTTTGCATCCATTAAGGATGTTTTTCTTCACGCCATTAAATCTAGTCTACGAGTTGAATCTTAAAAAGTTGTAGACACCGTCAACCTATAATTTCTGATGTTTACCCCAACTGAAAATAAATGGAGACTCGTGGGCATTCTTATATGCTTCTGGATGAGGAACCGCAAGACGAAAATACATGTTTTGACAGTTGTTCAAGTGGGCTTACAGAAAATTCCTTGATCAACCTTAACTTTGACAACGGCTATTGATCGTTCCTTTGAAGCGTACAGAGATCAAATTGACTCCCCCCAATCCAATGGGACTGGAATATACTGATGTGTTTAATCTTATGGACTGTTTAGAGATGCACAAACGAAGTAATTAAGGTATCCATTATTTTGAGCATGTAAGGGAAGGCACGTTTTCTGTTCTAATTTCTTTTCCTAGGCATTATTATGCAGAAATTAGAGTTGTTAATTAAAAAACTACTAGTTTTGATAATATTTTAAAGTTAAAGTGAGCATTACTTGAACTTGAACAATTCTTTCTAAACTTAATCTCATTACTTGATTAAAATTTTAATTTAATTTTAAGTTTGCAAATCGAGGCAAGTAATGTCGGAATAATTACCTGCATAGGGCAGTTGTAAATAATTTAAATCTAAGTCTTTTTTTGGAAAGGCAAGATGAGATTTAGACCAAATCAAGATTATTGTTTTGTTGTCCTTCCAATTAAATTGGAGACAGTTAAAGTGATTTTAAATATACATCGGAAAAAATAATCCTATTGGATTGACTATGGACTAATTATCCTCCTAATCTTTTTAATTTGAAATTGTGGAGCCAAACATTAGTGCTTTAGTATCATTACCTCGGTAAAATTCGAAAATTAATAGGTAAAAAGTTTAAATGTGAAACATCTCTATGGCGGGCAAAAACCCATATTCATTGCCAAGCACTGAGAAGTGGGATTCCAACGGTCAAGTTTGCCTTCAGCATTTTAAACAAACCAAAACGAGGCTTCTCGCCTGTTTTTTCATCTCCATTTGGTCCTTTCTCCCACGATTTCATTAAAGAGAGCTGAAAAAATGGTGGTGTCTAAGGTGAAGTATGAGGCTATACGGCAACAAAGACTGGAAGAGAATAAGAAAAGAATGGAGGAACTGCATCTCCCTCTTCTCTCTCAAGCCCTCAGAAATGCCTCCTCTCCTAAATCGTCTCCGGTAACTCGTGTTTCTAAGCTATGTTTTAAGCTTACTCAAAAACCCATTTGGATTTTATGTTATTTTCTATGTGGTGAACTGAAAAAAAAAGATAAAGAAGACAAAACCCCGGATTGCAAGGACAGAGCTTGTTCCCGTCAGAAGATCAGAAAGATTTTCCAAGAAATCAGCTCCACAGTACAAAGAGGTTTTCTAATTGTTCCTTTTCTTTAGTTTCTTGTTTAACGTAATAAATAAATAAAGAGATCTTACTTGTGTGAAGTTCTATTAATCTCTGTAAACTCTCGCAGGTTACTTTCTATGAGCGCGTGCAGTTGCCCAGAAGGTTAAGGGATTGGATTATTTACTGAAATACTATGAGACTTGGTATTTATTTTAAGCTATTATTTCTCTCATTGAGGAACTTTGTGTGTGTGTGTTTCAGAACAACACACAGGACGAGGGATTTGTCGAACCGGGTATATGCATCAGATGAAGCAAGGGAATGTGCTATAAAGAAGGCAGAGGAGTTGGAATCAAGTTTGGGGTCTGAGCACCCTACCTTTGTGAAATCAATGCTTCCCTCCCATGTTAGTGGAGGGTTTTGGCTGGTGAGCGTTAATTAGCATCTCATTCTCAGATCCTCCTTCTTGTTCTTGTTGCTGTAATGGTTTATTGCTTACTTGATGATTGTTATTAGGTTTTTGAAGGATTGCATTTTAGTTTAGGACATGGAACAAAAATTATTCCGATAATCTTCTAGACTGCGCTAAACACAGTGATGGAATTTCCAATTCATTATGCTTTTTTGATCTAGCTTAGGACTTTAAGAACGGATAAGAAAAAATATGTGGTTTCCCTAATGACTTTGAAATGCAGGGACTTTCATCTGATTTCTGCAAGAAGAGACTTCCCAGAAATGATGGAGTGATTTCTCTGGTAGATGAACAAGGAGAAGAGTGGCCCGTGATCTATTTGGCTCGAAAAACTGGACTTAGTGGTGGGTGGAAAAAGTTCTCTGTTGATCATGGTTTGGCAGACGGCGATGCACTGGTTTTCCAGTTGATTCGACCAACTGTCTTGAAGGTATCATATGTTATGTGGGTGATCATAATTTCAATGATGCAGCATATAATGGGATTTCACTTTCACACATTTTACTGCCGCCTTTAGGTTTAAATGTGAGCTTACCTTTAGTTCCATTTAAGGTGTTGCAGATTATAACTGCTTGTTCACTACTGCATATTTGTATTCATCCTATATTTATATATTATATGCATGTACTCAGTTGTGAGAGAAGATCCGAACTTTTTCCAATTTCTTTGGCAGAAGAATTTGTGCGGAAAACTATACCACCATCGTTCCTTCTCTCTTCAAAGCAATATCTTATGTTTATCTCCAGGTTTTTATTACAAGGGTGGGGAATTCTGCAAAGAGAGCTGATGATGTAATGAAAGAAGCTTAAAGGACGCATTATGTAGCACTGGATTCCGAAGGTAAGACATCGTTAATGCTGGTGCAAGCAATATGTGAACTGTCAGACTAATCCATGCATATAGAAGAAATCTTGTTCCACTTCTAACAACACTGTATGTTTTTATCTATTTTGACAGGTGAAGATTACTAAGTTACATTCTCTATATTTGTCATCTATCTGGAATTAGTTCGCCAAACATTGAGGGATTGAAAATTTGATTTAACATTTTAGGAGGCGGGCATTAGTTTTTATTATCAGAACAGGAAGGTATGTCACTGACTGCAACCTTTTGACCGTTCGTCAAGTTGGTCCACTGCCTTTTGACCGTTCGTCAAGTTGGTCCACTGCCTTTTGACCGTTCGTCAAGTTGGTCCACTGTATTTGCAAATATTGCCCCAACGTTCACTTATGATGCTGTGACTTAGTTTAAAGAACATTTTGAGGGTGCTTGGGTGAATTCATAGGCTGTTCAAATATCTTATGGGGGACTAAAAAATTGCTCAAAAATGTTTGATAAATATTTTAAGAAAAGAATTTATAGATGTTTGGAGAGTGAGTTTATAAACTTTTTTAAAAATGTTTAATAATTTTTTTTGAAAAAAGAGCTTATAAAATGTTTGGAACTTATTATAATAAGTTCTTTAAACATAAATTGTCTATTTTTAACTTAATTCGTATATTTTATAAATTATTTCATTTTATAAATTAAAAATGACATAAATTAAACTCTTTAAACATAAATTGTCTATTTTTAACTTAATTCGTATATTTTATAAGTTATTTCATTTTATAAATTAAAAATGACATAAATTAAACTCTTTAAACATAAATTGTCTATTTTTAACTTAATTCGTATATTTTATAAGTTATTTCATTTTATAAATTAAAAATGACATAAATTAAACACCCTCGAGGAGTTATGAATCAGTTTAGAAAATGAGATTATTGAATACTAATTGCAATGGAGTTAATTTGTTGTAATTGAGTTAAAGACTGATCTCAGTGGGGTGGTGAGGTGTTTGGACTGGGCCCTAAACCCTAGCTGGTGCAAGTTAAAAATTAGAAAATGATTGTCATTTTTCTTAATAATTGGATTTACATGGTTGTATTGGGTTGAGTTCATGTATGTACAGCCTATTTGATTGTCAAAATGTATATTTGGATGTTTACCATTTTCATTCCGTTAAAATCTAAATCCCCAAACACATTATCTATCGAAATAATTTTTTTATATTTTTCCCTCTCCCTTTTGTATTATTCATAAATTTTTACACTTATTTTCATCCCTACAAAATTAGCATCCAAACAAATACATTTTCTTGAATATCTTACACTGGATTAGATAAAATCAAGGTGGTTATCCTCAACTCTCTCGCCAAGTACTTACTTCTCACCTCTTTTCATCCATTCATATTTTAATCTCTTTTCTTTGAATTATTGGTCATTTCAAGATGTCTTTTTTTTTTTTCTTACACCACAGATCTAAAACAATATATATGTTTTTATAAAGAAACAACACTCAAAAGTTTACACTTATAAAATGTAAGAACCACACACTGTTAAATGTGCCAACCATATTAATTTGAATAATGAGTAATCCCCACCTGGAAAATAAAGCCAAACCTCTTAAAAATATTGAAGAGAAAAGGACATCATCTTCTCATTCATATATTATTATTATTATTAAATTTATACATAAAAACAAACTCAATATATTCACAATACGACTGTGTGGGGCAGATGGGGCATGGAAACACGTAAAGATTGACTTGGCTATATCCCTAATCCTGACGAATTGACTCTTAGCTGTCTGAAAGTAAGTGGATAATAGTGGAGAGGAAGATAGCCACAGACAGGCTGTTGATGGGACAAGTGTGGGGTGTGCCCAGCTAGAAACCACACTAGGTTCCCCTTCAAACCTCGTTACTACTAACTACATCTTCATGTTACTTTCAAATAAGTATACGCTCTGCATCAACATCAATCGTTGTAATAAATTTTGGTTTCACATGCACAGTCACAAAACACAATTGAAACACGGTGATGACATTAAAAACTTTCATGAAACTTCACCAGCCATGCATGTGTGTCCACGTCGTTAGACCTAGACTTGTTAACTTGTGGATTGGGATAGAAAATATGGTTAATTATTATACTATAAGCTATATTTTTAGTAGCAGCATGTGTATATCTGTAAAGATATCATTTTGTTTTAAACACATTTTTCGGTGATTGACGTGTAATGATTTTACTGAGTTGATAATGTCAAAAGTTGGGAGCAATTTATGGTTTTGTTAAAAAGGATTAGGTCTGCACAAAGCATTAAAGCATGAATGATTTGTAAGCATCCGAGAGTGTTGGCTCCAATTGGTGGCTTAGGGTTGAACTCATGTGCCGATTTCTTAACGCTATGTTTGGACCCTTTTTTCAATTCTTGACATCTTAACCAATTTTGCCCTTCCAAGTATATAATCTAACGATACTTTCTTTCAAATTTAAATTTAAATTTCTTCCCTTTTACATGCAGTAGTTAATTATTTTTTAATAATTATACATACTTATAATCAAATCAATTAGTATATCTATACATGCACGCACTCACATTTAGATATATTTATACTTTAAAAACTAATAAATATCCCTATGTACTTTCATATCATTCAATTATTTAAATATATTTTATGCATATATTTAATAAATTATAATTTTCAAAATATAAAAAATTTTATATCCAAACATATTATTCATGGAATACAACTTTCACTAAATATTATCTCTTATCAAAACCACCCTCCCAAACATAACCTAAAGGTACTTAGTACATGGCAAAGTTACGCAATTTAAGAATAATGTTTTTAAAACTAGATCGGAGATAGAACCAGGTATTATACTAATTTATTTATTTGTCTGAATTTAAAAATCAGTTAATTAGTATTATTTATTAATATATATTTATATTAATAGATATTGTTTTAATACAAAAAATTTAAAAATATGTTGATAATATTTTAAAATTACATAATTAATTTGTATAATAATCAATGTATAATTATTATTTATGTCAAAAATATATAATTAATGAATTATTTTTAAAAATCAAACAAATTAAATATATAATAATTGATTTATTAATTCTTAATTAATAACTTATTTATTATTGATAAAATTAACTATATAATCATATACAAAGACAAAAATAAAAAATAAAAAATACTTATTTAAACTATTTTTATGGTATAAAGTTTTTTTCCTTTTATACATTTTAATTTTTATTTATTTATTTTTGGTTATATTTAAATATAATTATTCAATTCCATTTTTTTTAATATCTCCTCTATTTCTTTTTTCCCCTTCCCTTCCTTTTCCTCATTCCTTTCCTTTTTCTCTTCCCCTCTTCTTCTTTTCCAAAATAAATAAATAAATAAATAAAAATAGACAACCAAAAAAAAAAAGAAAATAGAAAAAAAAAAAATCTTGTTGACCAGCTAGATGATTTCCGCTTAAACCAATCTACTTTTAACAATACTGTTTAAGAATGTGTGCGAGTGGACTGAGAAAAATGTTATCTCACTGATTAGTTTCACACAATTTCATCGCGAAGTGTTAATGAAGACATATGACTTAATAAACACGAGTCACGTTTACGGTATGATTAAGATATAAGAATGGGATAAAGATTGGAATTGAATTGATTCATGAATAGAATAAAATAGGAAAAAAAATAGAATGATTTTTTAATTAATTTTGTAGGTAATTAAAATAAACATTAAAATATGGCAAAATTATTTTTATAGTAAAGATTAATATTCATTTTAAAGAAGTATATAATTGTGATTTTACCAAAGATCAAATTTAAAGCCTTTTTTTTTTTCTTCTTCTAATAATAATAATAATCACATTTTAGGATAAAAGTTGATATACAAAATATATAGTAATGCATAATATGAGAAATATGTAATATATTTTATTTTTTTGTTTATATATATATATATATATATATTTATCGTATGTATATTGTTACTAAGTAAACGTTTATTATGTAGTCAAATATATATTATTTTGTTATTTTACTCACTTGCTATGGTATTCGTTGAAGCATGGAGTATGCATAATAAGTATGTCAATTAATTAATATTTTAATAATATGCTAATACCTTTAAATTTTTAATTGATAAGTTATATCATATTTTATTAAATTAAAAAAAGAAAGAAAGTTGTCCCTAATTGAATAGGTAAACTCATGTTTTGGGAAGTAATCATTTGTTTGAGAATGAAATTAACAATGCTCATTTCTTTCCTATTTCATTCTATGATACCTATTTCATCTCATCCGGCGACTTTTTTTTTTGTCAATTATCTAATTCTTATCATCTAGATTGTTAACATTATTGCTATTATAAAGTAACGCTACAAAAATTAAGATTTTAAGTACTGTAAAAATTTTTCCAAAATAGCAACACGACAGTCTAATCAAAAAATCTTACATGGTTAATTGATTTGATTCAAGAGCAAAATTAACTAACAATATTAATCCTCGTGACATCCCACGATTTGCCAGCCTTGCATGTTGAAAGCTGTCGATATTGTATGCATCATAATTAGTTTGCCGTTACATCTATTTCAATCAACGCGGAGGATTTTGTCTCGTAATTGACAACCCAAACGTCAATTCCTGCCCTTAACGCTCCTTCTTGCCCGCATCACAGTCCCTCCATTATTATTATTATTATTATTATTATTATTATTATTATTGTTATTATTATTATTTATTGTTATTGTTGGTATATATTATCCTGTTTACGGTGACTGGAGGAAGGCCTTTTAACTTGAAATATCAAAATATGCGCCAGCAAAAAATTTCCAAAATATTTCATGGGCAACAAAATTCGAGGACTACAGTGAAAGAAGATTTATAACATATATTTGATTTGGCCAAAATCAATTAAATTATTATTATTGGAAAATTTTTAGCATATTTCGTGACCCACGCGTCAGAACTACACTTGGAACCAAATCGATTTAATGTAAATGGCGCCGTAGATTTCGGAAGTCGCATTCTAATTGGAGGTCAAAGTCAAAACATTTGGTTGGACACAAAGGAAAATTGCTGCTATTGCAGGTTGGTGTTAATAATTTTTTATTGTGGGAGTTCATGAATTTAATAGAAATTATTGCGTGATTATTATCGAAATTGCGCATATGGGCATTTTAGCATTTTCGTCTATACAAAAAATGAAGGAAAAAAAGGGATACGTTATCTGTAAAAATTAATTATATTGATGTTACTTGAAAAATAGAACAGACTTTAACTCTTAGATAATTGTCTAAGATTATTACTTTTTAATGAAGGATGTGGTATATATTTTTATGAATAAATCATTTATTTTACTTTATTTTTTGCATTGGAGAACAGAGAGAATTTACAATTGTTGAATTTATTATTACGGGGTTTTTAGCAAAATTTATTAACTAAACAAAATTGTTGGCTATATATAGGATAATTTTTTAATGAAGGAGAAAGTATATTTTTACTATTAAATCTTCTATTTTATTTTATTTATTTTACTTTAAAATTAGGGAATAGAGAATAATATTTATAATTAAATTTATTAAAGAGAGTATTTTAAAAAAAAAGATTAAAAAACAAAAAGGGTAATGCATTCTAAATTGTATAATTATTTATATTTATGTACACACACACACACACACACACACAAAAAGACTTAGAATATTTTTGAGTTTTATTAATATCAAATTTAAACTTTGAATTATTTTTTAAGTTCAATCTTATGGTTTAATTCAAATTTGAGTTTGATTCAACTTCTACAAAATTAAATTCAATAAAATTGAAATAATTATCAAACCCAATTTGTTACTCAATCTTAACTCATTACCACCTCTATTTTCGACATAAAACATTGGGATGTTAGAAAGTTACTTTTTTTGGCCCCAGTGAGACACCTCCTGGCTTTGAGCTCAGTACTTCGGTAAGAAGTTGTGAGTTAAAACCCGAGGGATACGTAGGCGTGACAAAATGTGTAAGTTTAACTAATTCCTCAACTCATTGAGTTATAAACTAAGTAGTTCAACTTAAAACTCAACTGCTTATTGAACTACTTGACTTGTATGGACAAATTTGTGTCTTTTTAATTTGTTAATATTTTGGTGAAGCTAACAAAAAAATTTCCGAGTTCTCTCAAACTCCAATTCAAATTTAGAAATTTTTTTTAAACTTAAACTTAAATTTGTGACTTAAAAAAATTAAAATATACGAACTTGAGTGGCATTTCAACTCTATCACACCTCTGGTAAAAAGAGAAAAATTCTATTTCTACCGTCAACATAATATTTCAAAAATGCATTTTCTCTCAAATTCAGTCAACTTTTCCCACACACAGAATAAATAAATAAACAAACAAACAAACAAACAAACAAAACTTAATTTACGGGAAACCAGAAAAATGTTGTGTCTAGACTATATTTTTACAATTTTAGTCATATTAAAGTAACATATTTTAAAAATTCTAGAAATAACTTCTTCTGTTTTTTTTTTTTTTAACTTTTTTATACTATTTTAAAATTTTTATACTTTAGAAATATAACTCTCGTCCTCAAAATTTACGTCTAAATATTTTATTGTAAAATAAAATTTGATCTCATCGGAGTTGATGTGGTAAAAAAATTATTTATTTTTGTTCAACGCCATTGACTCTTTCCTCGTCTCCGCTCTTCCACGTGTATTATGCGGAACAGCACACCCGACCGTCAACACTTCCATGCAACCTATTATTGTTCATTGCTGATTGGCCGACTAGAGTCGGCACTATTTAACAATACCTTGATTTACATACACATATATTTATATTATATTATTATGGGTAAAGAATGACTCCATAAAGTTTAAGTACATCATTACTCTTAATCACAAAGTAAAAAATATTAAGATATAGAAAAAAGGGTAGACATTAGACTTATTTGTTTAAGATATTTCAAAATTATCTCAGTTGGTAATCAAAAAGCCTTCAAAGTCCAGCAACTAAGTACGAATAAAAGTGAAATGAAATAAAAAGGAAAATTTAAAAGATTAAAATAAAAACCAAAGAAAGATTAAAAAAAAAAAAAGATAAAAGAGATAAAAATATTAGCAATAGCTGCTTTCATTTACTACGGTACTTCTTTTACATGGTAATTTTTTTTTCCTTTCTCTAAATTGTTTCCCCACAAGCCAATACCAAAATTTTCTCCTATTCTCTCCTTCCACATAGTCAATTATTCCACGATTTCTCCCACTTTAAAATTAGTTGCATTTATTAAATTTTTAAAGTGAAAGTTTTTCGAAAGCCATTTACTAATCAGCCCCCATGTTTTCTTTTGTAACATTATAGTGTTAAACAGCTAATTTTATAATTCTAATTCGTGTGACCAAAAAATAACCTTTATTATAGATATATACAAAACGAAGTATCTATCTATCTATATACATATATATATTATATACCTCCAATTCTTACCTTTAAAAGTAGTGTTTTTTAATGAATAATTAATTAATTATTTTGTATAGTATAATGCTTTAATGCAAATTTTATAATGTCTGCTACTATTTTCAATAAATTTATGATAAGGGCCTATTTCATAGAACCAAAAAATTTACAATATAAAGTTATTCAAACGTGATCTGATTATATAAATTGTCAAATTATACATAACCTATTTTAAAGATAAAACAAAATTATTGATGGTCTTTGATTTTTAATGAACGCCACAAATTATGTAATAAATATACCTTGAAATGAAAAACCTGGCAAAATTACTGAAGAAACAAAAAGGGGAAAATAAAAAAAAATTGTTTCGATACACGCTTTTGAGCTATATTTTAATTACTTAACCAAAGCTTTGAAATTAGTCTATTATCAAACAATAAACATTTTAAAAATCTGGAAAGATTTAATGTGCAAAACACAGTCAAACCTTACTTAGTTTGCTTCCACAGAAATGAGAGACAGGAAAAATAATTAAAAATATTTGTAATGGTAGAACCAAACAACTGAAAAGTCTGTTTTTCCTAACCAGTTTCCATAAAACCAAAGAAAATCTCGAGGACAATCAATAAAACAATAATTCCTTCTTCAAGAAAACTATATATTAAGTAACAAGACGAATTCAAGATTCGGCTATGTCTTTCGCCACCTCGTAAAATAGTTGTAAAGTATTCTAATCGACACACACGGAAATCATCTCATATTCAATGAATATATGAGTGATAAAATTTTCAGGATTCGATTAATCTCTACTCGGAACGCGTTGTGCCCACAAGGAAAGTAAAAGGGCCACCTTTTCACAGCTCAGATTCCCATTTCTTTCTTGATGCCCAACAAAGGCGTTTCGGACATTGGGATGGGATGTCAATTTTCAATTTGTCATGCTGCACATGAAAAAACCAACAAACATGTACACCAACAAAAATCCACAAACCTAAACATTTTTTTTTGTTTAAGTTAATGATACATTATAGGAATACTCGGCCCCCAAAAAAGGCAGAAAATTTGCCGGACAGCTTCTTCAATTCAGCCCCCTCCATCGCCATTCTCTGCTTTCTTTCTCTCGCCCCCCCAGCTCCCCTCCTTCTACCCAACACACAGTGAGACGCACGGCAATCGATTTTCTTGGAGGCTGGAATCCTACGACGCCGGGATCTGCGTTTCTTGGTGAATGCGACCCGACTGTGTTTTTCGCTGTTGTTGACTGTCAGTGCGTTTATTGTCTTTGCATCTCGTCGTTTTGGTATATTTGCTTTTTCCTGGGCAGGCTTCTTTTTCTGTATTGGCGTTTTAAACTATGTTTTGATCGACATTGTGCTGAAATTGTTTTTTTCCTTTTTATTAATGTCGGAGTGTAATGATTATTGTGTTGTCTATTGTTGGGTTCCCATAGTTGCCTACAATTTTGAATATCTTCATAACAAATTTAATATTAATAGAATTGTTGATTTTGGAGGGATCGTTGCGATTTAACGTCCCTTCTTTTTTCTTGCGTTTTTTATGGCTTGCAAATTTGTGCAAATGACTTTTTTTCTTTTTAATTAGGTTATTGGTAATTTTGTATGTGTAGGATTTCTTTGGATTTGTGAGGATTGAATCCAGTGGAACCAAAGATAAGGGAAGATTGACTTTGTAGAAAGGTTTCATCTCGTCGAACCTCGGGAAAGGACCAAAGGAGGAAAGGAGAATCTGTTAAATTGTGCTGCTGGGATGTTGTCCAAGAGTGGTGACCACCAGACTGTCCCATTATCGGTGTTATTAAAGCGGGAATTGGCTAATGAGAAGATTGAGAGGCCAGAGATTTCACACGGCCTCGCTAGTCAGAGCAAGAAAGGCGAAGACTTTACATTCATCAAGACTGAGTGTCAACGGGTCTTGGGTGATGGAGTCACCACATATTCTGTTTTTGCGGTATACTGAGTGGCCTTTTTCTCTTTTATTTTCTGTTTGATCCATTGATTTTTTTGTCAGCTTTCTTAGTTATCGATTTGATTCCTTGTTAAGAATTCGATATGGTAGCTAATGTGTCGAGACCGAATTGATTTTACTATTAATAATTTTTTTCCATTTAATGATCATTACAATCTACTTTTAACCTTTATGATACTCCTCACAGTGGATAATATATATGATACTGATCCTGTTTCTTGAGTATGAAACGAGAAGGATAAAGTTGATGTAACAAAATATTGCCGTTATTTCAGCATTTCTTGGCATGATTTTGATGTTTTTCCTTTTGTTAATATTATCTAGAGGCTGGCATTGATATGTGATGCATCAAACAAGTCCAAAAACAGGTAGGTTTAAGTGCGCTAATCATGGTTAGAATGGATGAGGTTCTCACATCTTTAATGATAATCACCCTCTACGGGATTGAAGATCAGATGGGCAATAGGTTTATGTGTTCTAATTCCTAAGGTGCATGCTATTATCTATTTTCTCATGTTTCATGATGACCAATATAGGCATTCTTGCATTTATCAATAGAAATGGGAAATTGTCATTTCATTGCCTTTACATCCTACTTTTCTTTCTTCGTACTGATATATATTTTTAAATTCTTCTTTTCAGTTATTTGATGGCCACAATGGCTCTGCAGCTGCTATATATTCCAAGGAGAATCTCTTGAACAATGTCTTGAATGCTATTCCACCAGGTCTTAACAGTGATGAGTGGATCTCAGCATTGCCCAGGGCTTTGGTTGCAGGATTTGTGAAAACTGATAAAGAATTTCAGGAAAGAGGTATAATTTATGTAACTAGTCATTTGCTAGAACTTGCATTTAATTGAAGAATAGATTTTAAGCAAAATATGACTGCCATGGGCACCATAAAACATGTGATTAAGTATCTACCATTTCAAATTTTTTGGTTATTACTATAATTGTAAAGTTTCCCTGCATCTGACAAATTTTTAGATTAATTTAAACTTACTTGATCACATCAAAACCCCAGCTAGCTTCTGATGGATGTCCGTTTTCAACATAGAAAAGGATCATTGTTTTTGGCACTTGGAAACAAAAAACTTAGCATAACTGTTGAAAACATCCATTGACTATTCCCAAGTCTGATGGGATATTATCAGAATTCATTTTTTGAAAAATTTTACACCAAAAGTTTGACAGTTAAGCTATAAGTAGATGTTCTTGAATATTTCCATTTGTCATTCCCATGTTTAATTGCAGAAGACCTCAGCAGATAAACAAGGCAAAATCAAATTTTTGGAGATAATTGGTGAAGTTTGTTTTTGACTTCACTACAAATTTGTGTAGTTTTCAGCTTTCAGTTTTTGTATGGGAGAGTTAACTTTCTAGTTTTTAGGCCTTTGGGCTGTGATTATATCATAATTGGCTTTGGTCCATGTTAGTGTGTTAAATTATCACATTGTCTCCCTGCATATCACTAGAAATCACGGTCTATCTGCATTTCTGATTCCCCCTCCCTCTTTTCTCTCTTGTATGCAAATGGCTATTCATTTCTGTCCTTGATGTACCAGCACAAACTTCGGGAACAACAGTTACATTTGTGATGATTGAGGGATGGGTCTTAACTGTTGCATCAGTTGGTGATTCTCGTGGCGTACTTGAATCTGCTGAGGGGACAATAAATTATCTCTCGGCTGATCATAGACTTGACTGCAATGAAGAAGAGTGAGTAATCTATTATTTTCTCCTGATATGTAGTATGGTTGGTTCTTTTATGATATCATTTTAATTCTCTGATTTATTGATGAAACAGGAGGGAACGAATAACTGCAAGTGGTGGTGAGGTTGGTCGGCTTAACACTGGAGGTGGCACAGAGGTAATGTTCTTCTTACAACTCAAAGAAGCACTACCTTTTTCTCAAGTCAATCAGAACTCGGGAAGGTATTTAGTGGTAGAATACATGACTGCTCACACTTTTGAAGAACTGTGAGATGGTAAAATGATTCCCCACATGCATGTGCCTCTGCAGTGTCAAACTGAATTCCCTTATCTATTTTCTGGTGTAAATTAAACTGCCCATATTTTGAGGAAATTTGACTATTGGCTATATTGGAATTTTACATGATTTACTTATGAGTTCCATGTGCTGCCAGCATGAATTATTATGGCTGGTGTCTTTACATGTAATTATTTTTGTTGATGATATTACATTGGTGCTGTAAGTATTTTTTGTTTTGGATGCAATTGAGGGCCATTAAACATTAACCTAGGCTTCTCCATCTTTCAATTAAGTTTGCTCTCATGGGTATAATTTTTTATTTCGAAGTGCTGTGGTTCTCTGCAGATTGGTCCACTGAGATGTTGGCCTGGCGGATTGTGCCTTTCCCGATCCATTGGCGATATGGATGTTGGAGAGTTCATAGTTCCGGTACCCTATGTAAAGCAAGTAAAGGTTTGTTTCTTGTCATGAAACCTACCTGCTGACTTTGTGCCATTTTATCTAGGGAGACCAACTGAATATAGACTACTTGGATTGAAGCTTTGTATAAATACTTGGGGTCCTCTCTGCCTGTTTTCCTTCAAAATGCCTGTTGGGGAAGAAGTTATCTAATCGAAATAACAAACCTGATGAAGTATAGCTTAAAAAATTTAGACTTTTGAACTACTCATGATGAGCAGAGCTTGTAAGATGCCTGTCTCTTTTAAGTTGAAAGTCCACAGTAAAGACAGTACAATAAATCTAGATAAACCTTTGTCTATATGGAAAATGTTAATTTAATTTATTTATTTTTGTTTTTTTGGCATTGCATGGTCCATCCTTCTATGCCTGGACATAAATGTTTGGGAAATGGATTTGGATACTCTGAAACATGGATGACCCTTTGGCGTGGGATTAGTGTGGGAAAATGGGCTTGCTTCATATAAGAATCCAAGAAACAAGGAGAGGAATTGATTCACATTCAACACATAAGAAAGACACTGTTGTATGGAAATAGGCATGAATCACCTGTAAAATATAGAAAATAAATTTCAAAATTCGTATAAAAATGAAAAAACTCAATAGAGTGGTCTTACAATGCCCTATTTATAATACAAGAGTCCCAATTCTTAGACACTGGGTATTCCTAACACTATATTAATACTTAAAATATGATAAACCTAGGCAATAAACTCCTATCCAGATGTTAGATAATAATCCCGAATATAAGAGTATTATGAGAAAACGCTAACTGAATAAATCTTCAAATTAAAATATACCGTCCTGCTTGATCTGCTGCCTAATTGCATTGTAGCTAGATAATTGCTTGATTGACAACATTCTACTGAAATCCTATAGAATTTTGGATTGGCAGCCAGCTTGATCTGCTATCTGATTGAGCACCCACTTGATTACAAATCCTCTGGCAGGACATTTCACATTATATGATTGTTGTTGTGTATCACCAAGCCAAGCATGAGCTTCTAAGTCACTGTTATGTAAAACTAATTCCCGTGTTTCTTCCCTGGGTATTACTATGTTAGCTAGCCTCGTTCCTAAAGCCTAATCAAATTGAATGAAGCTGGCATGTATTAATAAAATACGTAAATCATTCTGGGATCTGACTTCCACTTAAAGCAGGGGATAATTACTGTTATTTGTCATCTGAGTTAACGTTGCATGAAATTTAAAACATTTATGGAACATTGTATACAGTCTATGCATGATTGTAAACAAGTGCTGTATTATGCTGAAACATTTCATTTGCCACACCTGCAGCTATCATCAGCCGGTGGAAGGCTTATTATCTCAAGTGATGGTGTTTGGGATGCATTAACTGCAGAAGCAGCTTTTGAGTGTTGTAGAGGGATGCCAGCAGATGCTGCAGCTTCACATATTGTCAAAGTATTTTTCTCACAATCTGATATTTCACTAGGTCTCACTCTATATTTGCTTTTCTAAATCTACTCTCCCTATTCTTGCAGGAAGCTGTAGAGGTGAAAGGTCTAAGAGATGATACAACCTGCATTGTTGTAGATATGACACCTCCAGAGAAGCCTGAACCTCCAAAACCACCTCCAAAGAAGCAAGGAGTCTTTAAGTCTATGTTTCGCAAAAGGCCTTCGGAGTCATCTTCGCATTCTGGCAAGGAAGAATATTGTGAACCGGATGTGGTGGCGGAACTCTTTGAGGCAGGATCTGCCTCGCTTTCAGAAAGGTCTTAATGGTGTTCATTATTACTCTGCTACTTGTACTAATTTACTTGTCTGCACTCTGAACTAGCAAACTGAGACTTCAATTATTTCATTTGTCCATTTGCCTTATAGGTTGGACTCAAAGTACCCAATCTTCAATATGTTCAAGCTGTTCGTATGTGCAGTTTGCCAATTAGAAATAAAACCCGGTGAAGGTATTTCGATACATGCCGGGAAAACCAATCCCAGAAAATTGCGTCCTTGGGATGGTCCTTTCCTTTGCACTAGCTGCCAACTAAAGAAAGAGGCCATGGAAGGAAAACGACCTTCTGGAGGTATATTCATTTTATTAATGCATTCCACGGGAACTTGCTAAATTCTTGCACTTGTATTTATTGCATTCTGTGTCCCTGTTTTAACAGCTGCCAGATACAGTAGTGGAAGTGAATAGAAACCTCCTCGAGCTAGTTTGATTCCTCAAGTGTTACAACTGAGAGGGCCATTTGTGTCTGACGAGATGAATTCCCTTCCCTCACCGTAAGTTGTGAGGGTAACCGAGACCGTATTGTGAATATCTAAGACGTCACAATATATTTGCTTCATCACCGTATGGACCTAAAGATTTACAATTTGTGTAGTAGCAGCAACCTTTGATCACGTCCGTTCGGATCAATGATAAGAGTAAGTCTTCTGTACAATTACTGTATAACGGATCAGATTTGTGCCTCTGAATACATTCACTCATATGCTCAGCGCTTCGGACAGCTAACAACTACCGAAAGCTATGATCATTGTAATATTGTCGCATAGAATGTTTGACTAGAGTCTTAGGATATTTCTTCTCATCAACATCATTAATTTTTTTTTCGTTTTCTATGTATCATTGTTCTATTCTTCTGTGAGGAAGATCGATGTTCAGAATGGAAAATCAGTTCGTTTTTGTCTGCTTATTTATATGCGCATGCCGATTTTGGTTGGAGGTAGGGAAGGAGGCATTGTTGCAAATTGCAAGAGGGTGACTGAAGCAGAAGCGTTGTGCTACGCAGGCACCACGGTCATCCATCGAAAGACCCTTTTCTTTTCCATGCACACAAGAATTCTTGGCCTGTCTGTCAAAGACAGAAAGGCAAGCCAGCAAGCAACGTGACATAGACAAACCTGGCAATCTCCCTATCTTCCCCTAACCTCTCCTCTGCTTTAGACTCCTACATCATGCCCTTTTTTCCTGGGTGGTTGTGTGGGGATGATGACCCTGTCCGGTGCCCACCCCAATAATGCCTCTATGATTGAGATGTCGACCTTAACCGTGCAAACGAAGCTTTTCCCACGACAAGATGGTCTTATGGACCATGGGGTGCATGTGGTCTGGCCCCTCTCCCCCCATTTGTTCTACCAAACCCTGATGCGTGTTGTTCGTCGCACGATATGCTTCTTGCACTGTACAGTAGCAGGATGTGGCAAATATCTAGGTTACGAACAGATTGTCTTCATCAAAACTAGAATTTTATTCCACCTAGTTTTGAATTTTCTCGGCTTGAGAAGCGTGAACGGGGACTTTCGGCAGCCGTTGAGCGTTCATTCTCTCTTGCGTATGCATGTGTTAATCATTGCATCATTAAACTCGAATTATTAATTCGTGATCATCTCACAACATTCACTTAATAACAAAATGCACAAGCATCTCTAATTGCCCATTAAGCATTCTATTTTAACTGCATAGTGAAGCGTGGGCGTCCGGGGAAGACGGAGAAAGTCACAGCTGAACTTGGAAGTTCATTGCATGTTGTCTGTTTTGACGAATCCATGCATGGTGGGGACAATCTCGTCTTTCGAGACAACGAATCATTTGCATTTGCTCTGACATTAGTTGGCACGATATCTACAGGAGGAATCTATGCGCGCTGCAAAGTCATCCGCCAAACTCGTTTATCATAATACTGCTCCACGTCACAGGATGACCAAGTTTTGATTTCTGGGCAATTGTTAAGGCTTTATTTGTTTTTGAATTTTTACGTGTGTTTTTAAAATTTTTTATTTTAAAAATTACATAAAAATAAAAAAAAATAAGATAAAATTTAAAAGTATAATAATTAAACATATATTTTTAAAACCTATAATTTGAAAGCAAAGCCTAATTTTCCCTAGCTTGTCCCATATAATTTAGTTCACTATATACTAAATAATTGATGCCTTCTGTGTATAAAGAATAAAAGACTGACAACGGTGCAGCTTCCTTGATATTTCTTAAGGTGGCTTATTATTCGTTTCTAAGGTTGTTTACAAAATTATTATTAATTCGCCACCAATGTTTCAACACCAGACCATATTGTGTGCCTAACCTTTTGTTGCAATAAGTAATCTACTTATCCGAGTATGTCTCTCTCTCCACAGATATCTGAATTTAATCAAAACCATATTAAATGAAATGCTCTTTCTTTGTTGTAATTAATAGACATAATCGTCAACTAGTCAACAATGCGTCCCAACCATTGCGTAAAGAAATATTACCCCATTAGGTAACATATGTTCGCTCTGACCAGTTTGACTTGTAATTAAATGAAATTGTAAGTTTACAAACAGTTTAACTGTATAAGATAATATTATTAATTTTACTTTATAATATCATCGCATAAATATGTAGCAATGTAAAATGTGGAAGGCCTTAAAGTTTCTCTATGATTGTTCTTTGTTATTTTATTATTCATGCGGATATGTGGCGTGAAATTTTTTGGTCATACGATTCATTTGAATTTTGGAAGTGTACGCCATTTAATGGGAAAACTAAATGAAATGGTAACACCCTTCTCGAAATAGATTTGTGCAGAAAGAAGACATCAAAGCTTGTGAAAGTTTGCATTTGTTTATGTAGTGGTAGGCTGCATCTACTCCATGATCTATGATTCTTTCTTGAAATGAATGCTGGTTTGAACTTCGAAGCGTTAACAAGGCTTACCTATCCTACTCCAATCAAGGAATGACATCAGGACAATTTATCCAACAATTAGTGGGCTTCAGCAACATTTTCCCTTAAATTAAATCAAATTTTGTTGTCTTATACTTGGTTTAATTTGTATCTGTTACTTTCCTGAAACAGTAACTAATAAGTGATTATATTTTTCGTCAAAAATAAATAATTTTTTAAAAGACCCCACTATCTTTGGCTCTTTGGCTTCCACCCCATCGCCCCCACATGGCCTTTACATATTAATTGGCACACTTTCTTGCAAAAGACAGTTTAAACCAAGACCCAGAAAACAAGACAACCCACCCCATCCCCACCCCTCAAAACCAACCAAGCTCCACTGCTTTGTGATTATCCTTATCTCTCAGAAAGAAAATTGGCGAACACTTGTAACCAGAAGAACAAGAGCACAAGGACAAGTGAAGCAGAAAGGAATCATATCAGACCACTCTTAGACTTTTCAATCACCAGAGTCATGGAAAGGCAACTTCAAACGCTTGGAGATGAATCAGCAGAAGAGAATCACCAGCATCCTGAAGGGAAGAAAGAAGTACAAAGAGCGAAACAGCAGGCACACCTCAATCCAGCAGCAACCTCACCACCGCCACCTTCTTCAGCCTCGCCCTCTCCCTCCCATGAGTTCTCCTTCACTGTCTCCCTCCACAACAAGACTAAGTCCAGCCCGCCCCATCCGTTTGCCATCGATTTATCTCCAGCTGATGAAATCTTCTTCCATGGCCACCTGCTTCCCCTCCACCTCCTCTCCCACCTCCCTCCCGTCTCCCCGCGCACCTCCACCAATTCTTCAGACAACTTCATCCCCCCAATAAACGAACGGCGGCAAGACAAAAACTCCATCGATAACAAAATAAGCTCCACAGACAATCGAAGCAGCCTCCAAGAGAACAGAAGCAGCCACGTTTTGGAGGGAAAAGGGAGAGGAAAATCAAAATCCTTCTCCCTGTTTGGAATAACATCAAAATGGAGAAAAGGGTGTGACCCAAAGGACCGTGATCAAGATGATGATAATGATGATCAAGAGAAGAAGCGGAAATCGAAATTCGACGTTGTGAAGAGGTACATGAGATTGGTTAAACTCAAACCTGGGTTTCTTTCATTCAGAAGCAGGAGAGGGAATCCTGAATTTCCCAAGCAACAGTATTCGTCGTATTCGGGGAATTTGCGAGTGAGAAGCAAGAAGGAGATGAGGGGAAGGAGAGGGGAATTCTCAGCTCCAGCATCGATGAGAACCTCTCCTACAGACAGTGGGCATTTTGTGGCTAGTGGAGCTGTTACTCCTACCAAAAGTGACAGCTCCATGGAAGAGTTACAAGCTGCAATTCAAGCAGCTATTGCTCATTGCAAGAAGTCCATTGCCAGTGAAGATAAAATCAAACTGCCATAATTTAAGTACTAGCTTTGATTTTGTTATATGCTATGAAGTTTTCACTCATTGATTTCTTTTCTCGCTGTATTAAATAATAGATATGATATATACGAGTTGAGCTTTGTATGAATGAAGTTCATTAATGTGATTATAGTTCATTGTCTAAGTTGTCATGTTGGAGATGTTTAAATTGTTTGAGTTAGTAATATTGGAACCTATATCTTTCTTGATTTTCATGGAGGATAAGATCTCAATTTTTGGAAATCGAAATGGTTACAAGGGCCTTTTTCTTTATATTTTTATTTTCAATTTTTTGCATTTTTTATTTTTTTTTTTGTTGATTTTAGTTTAGGTATGGAAATATAATTGGATTAATTAGTGATATGCACCTATTTATTTATAGGATTGAAAGGATATATTGATTTTTTTTAATACTTTCTTTACGTCACTTAGCCAAGTTAGGTTGGGAGAGAGATTATTGTTTAATTAGTTTGTTGTGGTCTCATTTCATTAACTATTAATAATAGAATGAAGAATATTAATGAATTATTTAGTAGAATTTAACTATTTTAAATGTCAAATATCATACCAAACTTTACGGATATGCTTCATACTTGATTTGAAAATTGAGCGAAAAATGATGACAATAGCTGGATAGATTTTAAAAAAAACGTGACACTTTCGTTGAAATTATGCCAACTGCTTTTCTCCAAGGTTTAGATTGTTTGAAAAGCAAAATAAATTATGACAATAAAATTATATGAAAAACAAAATGTTTAAATATTTATACGGCATTAAAAAAAAAAGAAAAGAAAATATCTTATTAAACAACCTGTCCCTTTTCTGGGCTATGTTTGTTTCCTAATTAAGATGGAGACAAAAATGTGGACAATTTGGATAGGAATTAAAATTATATTTAATTTGCAAGATTTAGGTAGACATAAAAATTACATATAAAAAACAAACATGTAACAATGATTTAATAATGAGAAAATATACTAGTCATAGGACTATATTAGTATTGATTAGATCATAAATATTTATAATGATTCAAAAATTATTAGTTAATTATAAAATATAAATTATGGTAAAATTTAAATTTAAATTTAAAAGAAATTTGTATAATAAAATATTTTATTTGTAATATTTTAAAGTGATGATAAATAGTTTGAAAATGGAAAGAATATTTTATTTCTTAAAATAATTGAAAATCCTCTAGCATATATTAATAACACTCTTCATTGATTTCCAAGAACAATATTGTGGATACAGGATCATAAAATTATCTGAAACTTACTTGTCCCATCTCCATCTAACGCATCGTCACGCAATTCAAAATTAACTTTAGACTTCTAAATAAATTATGGTAAGAATGGTGGTGATGATGATAATGATATTTATAATCAAATGTCAAATATGCTTTAAGCTGAAATATTCAAAGTAGTTGAAAATAAATTTCACCCCGTTTTCCAACATCAATATTGAGGGGTCCTCGTCGGTGATATTGAAAATGATATCCGAATTATATTCTTGTACAAGTTTCTCACGAAATCATAATTTTTCAATGAACAACATCAATTACATATATGGCAAGAACTAGAGAAAAGGTTTAAAGCAATCAATGTAGTAACAACTTTTGAAGCACGGAAACACATCTCAACCAGCCGAAAGCTGTGGTACAATCATTACCTCGTCTGATAAAATTTATACACAGATTTTCGAGGGTAAACACGTCATTTTCAATTTATTTGTTTTTGTATTTGACTTTTCTTTTCTGATTCCTTCATGTCTTCATTTCATAATATTTGAATGTTGAGTTGAAAGTTATAATACGAATACACATTAGTACCCAAAATTTTGTAATGCACATCATGACACACATAAACTAGAAAAATCCGAAAAGTTGAGACAGATAACACGTTTTTGCAGCTTGAAGCAATATCATATGTCTACGGGCCTCCTTCAATTCAATTCTAAGTGGCAATTTCTAATAGAATTTGAAAATACTATTCGAACTTAATATAAAATTAATAAGTTTAGATTAAATTTTTACAAATACGGGATGAAATTTGATTGAACTTGATGGACAAGAGAATTGGTCGATTTCGTGTTATCCGACGGGGCCAACTTGCAAACTTACTTATATAATTACAATAATTCAATAAATAATTTTATTAATTACTTTTTTATTTTTAGTCATCTTATATTATTAATTATATAAATAGTAAGTTAATTAACTAAAGTTGAAGGTTAAAATATTAGATACATAAAAACTTAAATCTAAATGTTAAACTAATGAAACCCTTAAGCTAAATGTCTACATTGCCATTATGTACGTTGAACTAGCACCGCCGTCCTAAGACTCAAGTCAAGTGTGAAAGTTATAGTTTACTGTTTGGAATTTTTTTTTTTCTCATCAAAATGAATTGTTTTTTTTAAAATCTTTTACGGGTTAATTGATTATGTTCAATGACTTGTGAAATTTGTTTCAATAAAAAATTAATTCATAAAAATAAAGATTGGATTCGAATTGACATTCATGTGTAACATTCTTTGTCTCAATCCAGTCACCAATCCGTGATCCGACCAGATGGTCACGCCTGGTGATTTTGCTATCACCTCTCAACAATCCTTAATACCAAATCCACCTGTTGCAAACTATGCCACAACTAGTTTAATGTACATGCCAATCACAAGCTCCCTCCCTCTAGCATTGTGCGTTGGCAGAACTCTACTTTGACTTCAACATTTTATTTACATGGATTTTTCTTCTCCTAGAATACAACAAAACTCAATGCATGATAAACTAGGTTACAAGTGGGTGATTGCAACTAAAAATCTCTTGAAATGGTCACTCTAAAGTGATCAAAGGCTCACCCAAAGCCCAAGTTGCTCGTCCAAGTAGTTAAAAGTAGTAAAAGTGGTACCTAATACTATTTATGTGCATAATTAAAAAATTATATAATTTAGTAATATTGTAAAATATAATTATTGATCGTTTTGATAAGAAAATATATTCATAAAAAAATTATAAAAAAACTGTGTATGAAATGAGACAAAAAGTAAAAAGTTTAAATAGAGAAAAATTAAAACTAGTAAAATGAACCATGTATAAGTGGAATAAGAAGATTATTAAATAAAAAGAAGAGAGGGTGTTTTAGTGAATAAATACTTGACAACAAAATTAATTACTTTAAATTCCTTCTTCTTGATCTATAGCATATACAGATACATCAGCCCTCCCTTTTTTAAACATTGGAGAATGAAAGTAGTCACAATTATAGGATAGAGAAATAGAGGGAAAGAAGCTGGAGAAGATTGGGAACAAAATTAAATGATTTGTGGGAAATACGAAGAAGAAGAGAAAAGAGAAGGTGGAGAAAATGGCCTAGAAAAGATGAAGATAAATGTTTGGCAAGGTTGGAGAAAACTTGCACATTTGTAAGCTCAATTTACATGACTAAACTATTACTATCTAAATTATTAGCAATTAACATATGTCAAAAATATTGGCAATTAGGGCAGGGGTGTTTTAAAAGATGTATTAAAAGACCAAAATCCCCTTCACTCTTTCTATAGTAGTATAGATATGATAAAGCCTAAGCTGCATGGCGGATTGTGTAGAATAAAGCCTAAGCTGCTCAGCAAGTATATAGAATACTCTTACAGGTTTGTAGGCGGTATTACAGACTAAAAAAATTAGGAAATTAATCTTCATCCTGCCTTTTGTTTGCTTCGAATTGGAATAGGTGGCAGAATTCGACAAATAGATGAAACTTACTTCATTTAGACTACACGTTATGGACAGATTCTATGTATCAAGTCTACAGAGATTTTCTTGATTTGACCTTGATTTGCTAGAGAACCTTTTATAGTTGAATCGGATAAGGATTAGTATTTTAATGTATGCAAGAAAATATACAATCGACATTCCGTGTTTTGTTAAAATTCTAGAGAATTTAGACTGTTTTGGATAAAGAAAAATGAAAATTTTGAATATTTGATGACACATGTTCCAATATAAAAAGTAATAAAAACAAAATTTTTAAAACATGATTAGTATGCGGGAAGAAGTTGAGAATGTAATGAACATTTTTAACTATATTCCAAATCACATAAATTGTATAATTTTTATACCAAAATAGCTACGAGAATAACTATTCATGAAAGAATATTGATTCTCAATAGTATGAGAATTGCATCCCCTTTCGATACTGTAGGTTTATGTATTACTAACATGTTAAATACAAATTTATACTTTTGTTTGATAAAATTATCTTTTTATAATATATTATGATTGTATAATATGTAATTACTAGAATGTCCTTAATTATTTATACTCCCAAAATTTTTATTTATTTCGATCAATTTAAGTGTTGCAAAATATAAGTACTGATTAAATTTTTAATGTACAATTATATAAAAAATTACCACTTAAAAATAATTTAGTCATTATGAATAAGTTCGTAATATTTATATATAAATTTCTATTTGTCACTTATAAAAATGAAATTTTTAATAATAATTGTATTCCTTTCTTACTTTTTGTACATAGTAGCCATAGAATAACTTATATAATATTTATTTTATTTCTATATTTATTACATTCTTAGATCTATCCCACTCCTATTTTATTTTATTTATACATACTATACTAACCATGTTTTTGAAGAAATTCAAGTAGATTTTTTAGAGATCTTTTCTATTAATACAGCTTTTAAACATGAATGAAATTTAAAGAGTCAAACTCATGGGGAATCATAATGACAAAATTACTTTGCAAATATTCTCGATTGAAAATAGCTACTTTGTCGATGTTTTGAGAGAATTCATTCATGAAGCACGATTAAACAATTATCTTGATTATTTGTTTCATAGGAGATGGCAATCAATGTTTAAGTTAAAGTCAAGAGAGTCTTGATTAAAATAGAAGTGAGGAGATTTTGTTGTCTAGAGACATTAGATTAGAATTGCATTTATATGGTTTTTTTTCCATTAATATGGTTGGGGTTAAAGAGATTTAACTTAGGTGAGTATAATTTTAACTAGGGATCTAGTTTGTGATTTGTAAAATCACTTCAGATAGTGAAATATAGTTGAACGTAGCTTCGTAAGCACAGGAGTTTTATCTCTAAATTGTGATGTCTCCCTCTTTTATTTTCCATTGATTATTGCATTGTATATTCAAACATTTCTTGTAATATTAACATGCCAACCAACCAAAAATTCCTTTTTTCAATTAAGGCCAAGGAAATAAAGATTAATTCAAAAGGAAAAGAATTAACCAAGTGGGAAGAAATTACAAGAGGCTTATGAAACTTTCATTAATTAGTACTGGATTATGTCTTTGCCAACTAATAATGTGTTCAAAACTAGGACTGACCTTTTTCCTTGTTGACATCATGATAACGTATTTTTTAACCAAGTGGGAAGAAAAAAAAAAACACATTAATCTCAATTCAAAAGGAAGAGAATCTTGGCACAAATAGTTAACATCTGTTGCAGACGGCTAATGACAAATAAATAAAAAAACTCAATCATACGTGCGGATCTTTGTCACACAGTGCATATGTCGCTGTTAAATGTAAATAAAAAGATAATTGCTCCCTCACATATATATATATATATATATATATATATATTACTTTAAAAATTATGAAGAGAGAGACTCGGAAATGTAAAATGTCAATGATCAACGTGATCAAAAAGGTTGTTTGTCTTGACGAGTGATGAGGATGGAATATTTTTCCACTCTTGTGAGTATATCTAAGTACAAAAAAGAAATACGTGCAATATGGTGGCATTAGGTACTTTTGGCTTCTTTCTTGATTCTACTCCAAGGGGGTTTTTGAGTTCTTTCCATTTGATTAATCATGGTTATGACATCCAAAGTTTTCGTTATGAGTTGTAAAGAAATAAATAAATTATTGATCTTCTGCTTCTATCTTTTTTTTTTTTTTTTTAATAATATTTGCAGTAGTGCTCCCTATTTTTGCTATGTAGTGAGATGGTCAATAGATCATTATATTTAAAATATTTATTTATAATAAAGTAATATTTAAGAAGTAGATTATAATATTAATCATTTAATATCATGAAATAGTCCCTCTTTTTTTTTTTTTTTTATGATTTTACTTATTATCCCCACTCCTTATTTATTATATTTGCTTCTATAGTATTATAAATTATATTATTACTCTTATTTTCATCGGGATAAATCTGCCCCTTCCTTTATTCCTTCTATTTATATATGGAGAGAATATTTTAAGAAGTGAATATCTTTCTTAGCAATGGGGTTATTAAAACACAGATAAGATATTTTTACATAAAATGAAACTTGAAACTGTTTAATTCACTATTTCATTTATTTTATTTAAAAAAATGTAAAAAAGTGGTGAAATGGCGAAAGCATCCACCAACGAGTAATTAATGGGTCGAGGGAGGAAAAATTGTAAAGAAGGGTCGTCAAGGATATGACATTTTTAATTGACAAAAAATAAAATGCAACGTGGCTTCTTTTCCCAAAGAGGACCAAAGAAATGATGTGTGAGAAGAGGACTGAGAGGATCAAATTGATATCCTTCAAAATTTACAACCAAATGGTACAAAAATAAGGTTTATTCGGTCGGGATTATTATTGTGATTATTTGAAAAATAAATGACTAAAACTATCAGTTTAAAAATGATAATTTTTCTGGAAAGCATTCATTTGTTATCAATTAAAAAACTATTTTAAAAAATATATGCAATTATAAAAGTGTAAGTGACATTTTATCCTAGGAGCATCAATGGAGAAGGCCCCAAAATATAACCTACATCCGGCCATACGTGATGTAAAGCTAATATTTTTGCATATTTATTGCGTGTGTAATTAAAACAAATTATACAGAGCATGTGCTAATTCAAACTAATTATCATCAAATCTATAAATGTTGATATTAATTAAAATAAAAAATAAAAAAATATTAAAAAAATTATGGAATTTTGGATGTTAAGACCTCCCAATTAAACCCCCAAACATAGGGCTAAAAAATGGATCTAGTGTTGAATTGTGTAAGATTATAAGTATTTATGTGTGTGTGTGTGTATAAATAGCATGAAACCTACTTGATGACACTTAAGAGGCCTACTTCACCCATTAAATTTCACCATTGCAATGGTAATTTTTCGAAAGTCATTTAAAACAAAGCTATCCCCTTATTAGTTTATATTGGACACAAACTTACAGTATTCTTTTATTCAAAGAAGTCCTTATAATTTCAACCTACCATCCTTCTTTTAGCCCAAAAGCTGCAAAAATAATTTCATAATGCATATCTATTACTAGTATCTATTAAAAAAACTACAAACGCGTGTACTTTTGTGGAGAATCACATTTGAGCTTTGCAGTGTGATAAATAGATTAAATTATGGCTATAGATAATATTGAAAATGATCTTAAATTAATATTGTTATATAAATAATCTTTTATGATGCACTCAAACAGTAAAATTTTAAGAGCATAATGACAACTATTCGTCCAAAGAAAAAATAATTGTTCTTCTTTTCTTTTTCTTTCTTTTAAGCAAAATTACATGCCACCTTTGGCACCTTCAATTTTCATTGTCCTTTCAGATAATTTTTCTTATTATTCAACTTTCAATCATATAATTAATTTAAAAATACAACCAAACAAATTCCCAATATATATAGCTGTCTGAATCAGTTATGAGCTGCTGATTAATGTCGCTGATGCTCTAGTTACAGAAGCCCACTTCGTGAATAATGGGCTACGGCCCACACACATACACAGATATAGTAATTTGGGCCTCGTAAGCCCATACTTTCTTCTCTGATGCTTTGCAGCCTGTTTTCTATACCCAATGCAAAACTCCTAAAATGAATATAAGCTTGATATAGGCATCAAGAGAATATTACACTGCCAAACATATTATCTATAAAAAGAATATTTTTATTTTTCTCTTACTTTTATTGCACCAATTTTTCTACGCATCAAAATTTGTATCCCGGCATGGCCCCTTAACCAACTTCCTCCAGTCCAATTGTTATTTCTAATTGGGTCTTGGTCCACGTTTTTGGATCTCTGAAGTGTCTGTACGTAGCGAAAATGAATATCATTTCACATGTCTTCACCATTTAATTTGAGAATTGCAGACTGCCCTTGAATAATAACTTTTAAGTCATGAAATCCAATTACGAAAATACCATCAACGATTTATTCTCTTTCAAATTGACGTCAAACATGGTACAATGAGTTGCACATGAAACTAAGCTCATTGTCCCTGTTCTTTGTTGGACCACACATATCATATCAAGATATTAGCTTTTACTGTCCTAATATTCTAAAGTGGTGATTGATTATTGGATCGGTATACATCTATACTTTTTAAAAGTGGACGAATACCCTTAAATAATTGCATTTGGTTATGAAATTCATTTACAAAAATAACTTTGACCATTTATTCTCTTCGACTCCGCTATTTGACAACCTCACTCCAAAACAAACGGTTTAACAGTGGCATGAAGCTGAAACTTATGTAATATTTGGATAGAAGAGTAACCATTTATTTTTTCTCAAGGTATAACGGCTAGAATATCCTTTATTATATTGAATTTTTATTTTATTGATTTGCACTTTCCTTCCTAAATTTTTATGTATTATATCCAAATCCTTTATATATATATAGATATCGTTTCTCACTATCAATTCGAAACTTTTATGTTCAAAATTTCCTTAAATTTGTTATGTATTTCTCTTCTATATTTTAATTTATCTCTTTCATTGTTCTCTAACCTTCAATCAACTTTTTTTTTATTTATTTTCCTTTTAAGTTTGTTATATAATCTATATTAATTATTAAAAATTACTCATAGAGATTATTCATTATCAATCTTTTTCTCAATTTTAATACAATTTTTTTTTTTTATCAAAACAATATATATGCATTACATTAATCAAAAGAAAAAAACATTTAATTTACAAAATATTTTTTAAATTGCACCCATGACCAGGATCAGAAATTCTTGATTCACAATTCACAATTGATCTTCTTCTTCTTTTGATTTGGGATAAATGATAACGTCCTTGAAACGAAATGAGCCTTTTCAGTCCTTCTCTATTTAAGTATATTGGCCCCCTATTTTGATTTAATATTCCAAAAATGTTATTATTTGCATTTAAAATTTAGACGTTATAGTCAGTTCCCCTGAGAAGGCTGGAATTGGGCATATTCCTATTTCCTTTAAATAATTTCTGAAAAAAGATTAAAAGGCGTAATCTTCATAAATATTAAATTACTTGAGATACGTATCTAGATTAACTAATTTTTAGTAAAAAAAAATATAACAAGTATTATTGTTGTAATATATTTTTTAAGTTATAGAATAGACAAAAGGAAGGTGGTTTTGAAAATTTAAAAAAAATTCAAAACTAAAAATTTAGAATAAAAATAGATAAGAAATGAATTTTAGGAAAATTTGAGACAGAAGATGTTTTCCCCCCAGTCCCCAAAGTTCCCATCAATGCGTATTTTTTAAGAACATCTTAACCAATGGCAGCTTTAGCTTTCCATTTTTCTTTTCGATTTGTCTATGCAAGTCATTTTTGTTTTTTGGAAATCGCAAACCCTACTGGCCTAGATCTATTTCATTTTTCATGTTAGCAAAGCATTCCCACTTACCTAAAATATCAAACCAACGGAAAGCACGATCGTGAAATTCTTTTACCATTTTTTAATATTTTATATTTAAACAAAAACACTTGCTGCATCTCACCTGCATGGGGTTGATACTCAACAAATGGATCATCTTTAAAAATGATTCTACCCTGCGTGTATTTTACCATTTTAATGTATAGAGTTGTCCTTTTGGCATGTTAATTATGGATATTTGGCAGTGTGAGCAAGCATTTTAATTATGTATTAGGTTTGAAAATTGTTGGTGTGGCATTCACGTGACAATTGACTTGGCACCACTGGGGCAGCAAACGTGGTTGCTGACTTGGTATTGACATGTCACATATGTTGACAAT
The DNA here is from genome assembly GCA_019155195.1 of Avicennia marina. Lineage (NCBI taxonomy): Eukaryota > Viridiplantae > Streptophyta > Magnoliopsida > Lamiales > Acanthaceae > Avicennia > Avicennia marina. The sequence continues at coordinate 2,610,886 of CM032781.1, read as the reverse complement.
GATGTCGCACCAACTATTTTTTAAAAAATATTTGGTATTATCTATGTGATTTAGAAAAATTGTATGTAATCATATTTCTTTATTTTATGTATATGATTTACTATATCGTTAAATGTCCATGTATAGATAGGAATCAAATCTTTAACTTAGAACTTTGATTAGATTGGAAGATTTCATTTATACCAAATTTAATGGTAATAAAATCCAAAAAGTTGGAAAGTATCTCGTCTAAGATAAAAAAGTTTAGTTGGTATTCGAACATTTGTCATAGAGTGGTGCACATATTTTCAAGAATTGGCTTCCCAAACTAGTAGAATTTGTTGATTAATGAAGGCTAAGTTTGAAAACCACTCAAAATTATTTGGAATGGTTATTCGAGTGTTTAGTCAAAAAAGATTGTCCCTTTGTGATGCTTATGTTTTCCATCTATGTCAAAGTGATTATAAGAGTGTACAAGTGTGAGTGAGTGTGACACTATCTGATTTGGCTTCTGTTTAGACCATTTGAACTGGTCATTAGTGCACTGTGCAATGGATGAGGTTGTTTGAGTGCTTAAGAGGTTAAAGTCAATGAGGAGATTGATTAGTTGAAGTATTACTCATTGTCTTGTTGTCCTTTTATTACTTTCGATATAGTGAAGATGTTTTCCTAAGCTAGAGTCTGACAGGCATAGGAGGATCGCTCTAAATTGCATTAACAACTTATGTTCATTTCTTTTTACTTTCTAGGATTCATCCTTAGTGTTACAAAACCAGAATTGTTCTATTTGTGTGGTGGCACATCATCTAACTGGAATTAACAAGTAGAATTAGAGACACATTGCTCTTTTATGACTTGGTTTATAAGCAGGTTAGATCTTGGGATTCTTGGCTAAATCATGAATACTAAGAAAAGAGTCTCAATCACTTGTTTGCCTCTATTTGAAAGGTCCCATTACCCCTACTAGAAAGCTCGAATGAGGGCTTTTTAAAAACTGGTAGATGAAAAGGTATGAAGTTCTATCATCACAAGATGATGTTCTCCTACAACCAAGGTGAAAGGAAAGGATGTTCTTAGGTGAAAGGAAAGGATGTTCTTAAGTGAAAGATTATGCTAGGGAGGAAGAAAGAGCAGCTCTTGGAAACTCCAAGACTATCAATGCCATCTTCAGTTGAGTTGATGAGGAGCCATGCAACAGCTGGCCATATGACCTTTCTCCAATAAAGTTTGAACTTATTTAATTATCAGAGGTTTAATTTTTTTCATTAATTATTTATTTTATTGAACACTACTGAACGTGGGGATTTGATAGTGCGCAATTACCATGCACATGAGGAGCTTAAATTGGAATGATTGGGGGGCAAGTTTTGGCATGAAAATTGTAGAGAAACATTTGCCTTAATAAAAACATAGCTCCAGGAGGGCTATAGGAATTTTGTATTCTCCGACTCAAGAAAAGCTACATTCGGCTTTCCCAGGGAGAGAAAAGAGAGGGAGTGTTCTTTGCACAACTTTGAGGTAATCCCCTAGCTTGACACTCATACTACAACTTGAATTATGCAAGAGAAAACTAAGATTCTTGACCCCTAGGCATGTTTATGTAAATTTTATATGCTTGCATGCTAGTTTTAGATGAACATGTAGGTGGAAATATGTTACCTTCTGCTTACTCACAAGAATCATGATATGGATATTGTGTAGGTAAACTGAAAATGCAACTCACCAACACCCCTTCAATCTTTGTTACCTTTATATCTAGGTATTTTTATGCACAAAACTAACCAAAAGATTCCCTAAAGCTTGTGTAGAAAGGATAGGGTTATTTGTGCCCGGCTGCAACTGTAATTTGTGGTCGCGAGGCCTTCCTTCACAGTCGTGGTGCATCTCCTTGCAGTTGTGAGTCCAATTGCAAATGCCTTTAATGTATGCTGCAGCTAGCTTTATGGGAGCCAAACCTTGCCTTGTGGTCGTAGTGCGCTTCTTCGTGTTTGCGAGCCTCGTTTGTGGATACTGCTGGTATGCACTATGGTTAGTTTCGTGGTTGTGAAGACATCTCTTATAGTTGTGAAACCCATTTTCGTAGCTGCAGCCCTTGATTGTGAGACCTAAATTGGAGCGAAATCATGTTTAAGCTTGGATAATGTCTAATTCACACAATTATCATTGGGACCATATCTAAACATTTGGATAAGAATCTCGTTAGATGTAGGAATCATTAATTACACAAATCAAGGATACAAAACTCCCCAAGTAGTTGAAACTTGACCTAAATAAAAGTGAATTGGTACAGAACTGTGTAGAAAGAATTGTCTCAAGATTAAGAAAGTTAAGTTTCAGTTGAGAAAAGATAGGAAGTCAAATTTTGTTGAATTTAGATTAAATTGAGAATTATTTTGATTGAAAAAAAATCCAAGAACCAGAACAATTGAACCACAGTATCAAGTGAACTGACAAGTGGGTTATCTAAAGATTTATCATCTACCTTATTTTTAAAATTGACTTTATCATATAAATGAACCTTTTACCGTGTAAGTGGGTTTGTCTTTTTCAAGTTAGCTTTCTTGAAGTCTTTACTTGTCTTCCTTAACTAGATCATCTTGGTGGTATACTAATAACAACTTCTAGCATGTCCCCACACAAGCTACACAGCCCTCTTTCTCTAAATTTATCTTTGCCATTATGTATCCTAAAAGGAGAGTACAATGAGGGGGAGTGAATTTGTGTACGTCTAGGCTTTGACTGATTCACTTGGTTTATGATTGGGTGGCTTAATTCACTTGGATGGTGTTGGAGTATATAACTTGACTAGATTGTTGTTTGACTTGACTCTCTATTTCTGCTATTTGGAAATTTTGTTGTTGCATTACTATTATTGTTCTTGGATATGATTTTGCTACAGTTATAACAATTGTTTCATAAACCTCCTAATAATGATCACAATGTTTCAACTTTAGGCTATTATTCTTTTGTTGCTTAGTGATGAATTTTGCTCCTATCTCTTATGCTGTTGCAACACTTGAATAGAATAGGTTACCACTTGAAAAATTTTCTGATCTTTAGATATAGCCACCAAAAATTAAATAGAAAAATGAAGTTATGTCACACAACATTAAAAGAGAATATTGTCAGTGTGGCGCTGATGTGATACACATGTTGGCAACAATGTAGTACCAAGTATGTATGAAAAAATATTGGTATTATCCATGTCAGTTAGGGAAGATACGTTATCTTATTTCCTTATTTTGTGTGTATAGTTTACTATATTGTTAAGTGTCTATGTTTGGATGAGAATGAAATCTTTGACTAAGAATTTTGATATGATTGGAAGATTTTATATATTCTAGATTTATTGATAATAAAATCCGTAGAGTTGAAATGTATCTTACTCAGGATAGAAATCTTGATTAGTGTTAGAACATTTGCTGCATAATTTGGTCGAGAAAATCTATTATCTAATATGATGCACAAATCTTTCGGAATTGACCTCCCAACCTCGTGGGATTTGTTGATTAATGAAGGTAATAAAGCTTGGAGATTGCTCAAAATTATTTGGATTGGTTATTCTAGTGTTTAGCTGAAAAAGATTGTCCCTTTGTGGTGTTTATATTTTTCTATATATGTCAAATTGAGTAAAAAGACTAGATAAGTGTGGGTATAATATTGTTTATTTTAACTTTTATTTAAACGATTGGGTTGGCCCGTGAGTGCACTTTGCAATGAGTGTCATTGTACTAGTGTCTAGGAGGTTGAAATCAATAAAGACATTAACTAGTCGGAGGTATTACTCATTGTCTTGGTATACTTTTACTATTTTGAGCATAATAAAGATGTTTTTCTAAGTTGAAGCCATGTAAATATAAATGATTGTGTCAAACTATACTAACACAACCCTTGTGTTTATTTTTTTTACTTTTTGTGATTCATCTTTGGTGTTATAACATTAAAATTGTTTTATTCGTGTAGTGTCACAATATCTATCCAAAACTAACAAAAACTAAATTGATTTTGTAAGGATCATACTAAAATAAAAAAATGTTATGCTATTATTTACGTTAATGATTGTTTTGGAGGACTGAAAATTTTTAAGGATCCTACTAAAATAAATAAATGTTATGCTGATATTTACCTTAATGATTGTCTTAGAAGACTGAAAATTTTGTTCTTTCAAAAAATAAAAATGAAAAAAAATTGAGAGAGAATTTTTTTGGCGAGAAAAAAGAGAGAGTTGAAGGCTTTGGTGTTCAATTTTTTTCACAATTATAAACACGCGTGTTAATTCCTAAACTTTTAAATTTTATTTCTCCCCCTCTTTTAATTATACACAGGTTTTAAAAACGCACAAAAAACCACATAGTTAAATTTAAAAATAAACGCTACTGAAAATTTTGAAAATAATACAACAATTTCATGCATTTATTACGATATTGACCTTTTTCGCAATAATGGTAATCAAGGGACCGTTCTGTGTCCCCACCTCTTAAAATCTTCCATCAGTACTCATTTGAAGCTCAGCTGACGTGCCTCGGCCTCTGCCAAATCCAGAACTTATCATCCCACTTTTAGCAAGAAAACCAATAAACAATATAGTTATGATCCAATTATAAATAAGCAACAAATACGTATGCATCTAAACAAATAAATAATAAAAGTAGAAAGTCCTGTGTCCTGACCCAATAATTTGAGCTTCTATTCGTTGCGTGCTCTTCTTCAATGGAGACTTCCGGACGCCTTCTTTCTTAAAATATTTCATCACATGTAGTGTTTTATATTGTTTTTTGTTTACGTGTTCTGATAATTTATGCGTGTGATGTAATGATGGTGAATTTTTTTTTTTTACTGTTTTCTGTGAGTGGTCAATTCGAATATTCTACTACGGAATATACCCTCTTGGCCAACTGTTGTTCAAAGCTTTCCCTCCGGCTGTTAGTTGCTTGTACGAGTGTGTGGGTATGTCTTTCGATTTGTTTCGTTTTCGAGTAATCTGCTTTCTGGAGATGGATTGCTTCACCTTGTGTAGATGTTTTCCGTTAATTTTCCTTTCAATTGTTTCCGCTTTTGGAATTGATTATTGAGTGTTGTGCTGCATACCGGTGTATATGTGATTGTTTACTTCCGATCTCTTTTCTTAGGCAAGACAAAATGCCCACTCAGTTGATCGTGCCTCCTGAGGAACGTGGGTTTCTCATAGTTTTGAACTTTATTCTGTTTCTTAATCTGCGGTGTCCTTGAAATTTAAATTCTCTGAGAAAAAATTGACGAGAATTTGAATGTTGGGTTGAATACTTGGGAGGCAGCTTGAAGGTGCTTGGACTATGGATTTTTTATTCTGAGAATTTGAAGATTCTGTTAGTTGGGTGGTTTCCAAGTTTTCTTTAATTCTTGAAAGATGCAAGCTGTGGGGAAGCTAGGTGGCTACATCAGTAGAAGTGTGAATACTGTCTCTGGGCCCTTTCATCCGTTCGGTGGTGCTGTAGATATAATTGTGGTGGAGCAACCAGATGCGAGCTACAAGTCTTCGCCTTGGTATGTTCGGTTTGGAAAGTTTCAGGGGGTATTGAAAGCAAAAGAGAAAGTTGTTACCGTTAGTGTCAATGGTGTTGAAGCTGATTTTAATATGTATTTGGATCATAAAGGGGAAGCTTTCTTTTTGAATGTGGCTGACGTGGAGAAAGGGGAGCCTGCATGTTCTCCTCGATCTGCATCATGTGAGGATGCAGATGGCCAATCGGGAAATAGGTGGCCGGTGAAATCAGATAGTTTCAATGACAATTCTAATTTGTCTGATTCAATTGGCAATGAAAGGAATGCAAATTTTGCGGCTGTGAAAAGGACCAATTCTTGTCGGTCTCAGATTTTAGCCCTTGTTTTTGGGAGGAGATCAAGAAAAGAGGAAGGAATTCTCGAGGAAGAAAATGCATCGAATATTGTTAGGACAGACTCTTTGCAGCGTGCTGAGATTGCGGCTGATCTCTTGGAGCTGAAATGGTCCACTAATCTTGCTTCTTCCAGGCTCAAGAAAGATAAGGCCCCACATTTTGCTAAATCAGATTTTCATGTGACGTCTATGAGTATGGCCTCTGACGTGGCAAAATCTGATTTCAAAATTCAATACTGTGTTGAGAAACTTAATGGCTTGTCAGATACCAGTTTCTCCGGGGTGGAGAATCCTAGAGATACCATCCAATCTTTTCAATATTCTAAAACTGGGGAGAGCTCAGGAGTTGGGTTGGTTCAGTCCACTGAACCAAAAAATAGCCCTATTTACTGTTGCGGATGTGGGGAAGCATGTGTTCAAACTGAAACTGCTCTGAATATGAGTCTGAAGACTGAAACAGAAAGAAATATGATTCACGCATGGGAACCCTTAAATGTAGGAAATTGCTCAAGGAAAGAAGATCGATTCAGTCTCATTCATGAAGAAGAGTTGCCTATAACTGGAGAAACTACATATGGCACTTCAGAAAGTGGTGTAACTGAATGCTGTTCTGAATTAGTTTACCTTCACCAATCTAATAATTCCCTCAAAGATGTGGACACTCAGAGTGTGGCAACCATCTCTGTTTCAGAAGATCCAACGAGTTCAACCATAGTAGAACAAATTGTTCCATCATATGTTCGAGCATCAAGAATCTCACGGGAAGAGAAATTCCTCTGTGGTAATCTAGTTGATTTTGGTTCCACTAATGTCAAAGTTGAGGATATCGGTCATGCTGATCATGAGGGGAATGAAGCAGATTCCTCATTTTTATCTGTAGTTGCTGATGAAGTTAATGAGTCTAGTGAAGCAAAATGTTGCCCTGTTTTGTCATTAGACCGGTCTGTTATAGATGACTACATAAATGACGCTAATCCACCAAGGAGAAAATCAAGATCTGTATCTAGTGATGCCTGCATTAACAAAACTGGCCATGTTCAGTCCGAGGAACTCATGAGAATGGTGAGATCTTTACCAAATATGGAGCCTCTCAATAATCTCATTGCAAGTGATCTTGGCCATTCTTCCAACCCTTCATTGTATCCAAGTGTGAAGTCAGATGCAACTAACAATCACCAATCACATGGTGCTCAAACAATGGTTAAAAATGTTAAAATTCGAAACAATAGCTGCAAGGGACCTGCTAACCCATCCATTGGTAAGAGAGTCCATTTATTGGACAAATATTTATCTTGATGAATTTATGCCATTGTAACTGGTAAAAAATATAGCTACTATTGTAACAGTATTAACATGCTGATATTTTCTTGGATACATTACATGTGAACTTAACTTCTTCAGTGAAGCAGCAATAAAGTTTATGGATATATGATTATCTCTGTTCTGTGTTTGATGTATATGGTAGTCTCTTCTGTTGTTGCTCTGCTCTTTGATTTAATATTTTTCAATTGACAGTTACAGAAACAGTCTGTTGTATATTTAGTCAATGTCCACACAAAGCACTATTTGAATTGGTCATCTGCACTCATTCTCTTCACTGACATTTTCCTCAGTAATTTGCTTTAGTTCACATGGATATAGCTTGTATTTCCATATTATGCTCTCTTGGATGTTAATAACTTAATTCAAGGATGGTTTTTTTTAGAATGCCAAAAACAAGTGGAAATTGCAAGAAACATGCAGATTTAATTAGTTCAGAGATGAACTCCTTTTGCATGTCATTTAAGTTCTATTACTTGGATAGTGTAATTTTAAATATTACAGTAGATGGTTGAACATCAACCAATATGTGTATCTATATATGTGGGTATCTAAGTATTTTTGGGGGTGTTCGTCTGTATGCAGTGGTTTCTTTGTTTTGGTGTTTTCTAATTTCTTTCAAATCTAAATTTTTAAGAAAGCATGCTCAGAATGCTTTGAATTCCTTAATGCCTTCAAGCTCATAAGAAGACATCAAGGCATTTAAGGACCATAGGCATCTAGTTGTCAGAAAATATTGAAGCAAGGTTTAGCCATTGACCGTGAACATAATTTATCAAAAAGAAATTTTCTGATTTTGTATACTAGATTAACATCAGATATTTCTTGCTAATAAGCTTGTCTGTGTTGGAAACAAAATTCCTCATTTTTGGCACCCATGTGTATTCAGGAGAATGAATGCAAACGTTGAGAAGTCCTTGAGCAAGTAATGAAGTTTATAGTATTTGTTATACACTGAGAGTACACAGAGAACTGGAAAGGACATAAAAGAATTTGCTTGAAAATTTAGATAAGTAGTTTTCTTTGTTACCCTTAACTTCACATCGGAGAAGAACTCTCTTGTAGTGAAAAATGTGTTTCTGCCATGTCCTTTTGTGTTGTGAAATGAGAGTGTTCAGACCTTTGGGATTTTTTTTTTAATTTTTCTGTGCCTTACAATATTGAGCCAGAAATTATAATCAGCAGTGACTATCTGAAGTCTTGCAGAAAATCAACCTAGATCTTTTGATTCATTAAGAGCAAGCAGGAGAGGGTGGCCCTTCTCTTTTAAGAGATCAAGGAACATGAGAGCTTCTCATACAGACACAGAGGGGAATGTAAATCCTAGTGACGTCAAGATTCTAAATAACTCTTGTGAGTTGGAGGGGGTAAAAGATGCGGCCAAAGTGAAGGTATACAAGAAGATAGTGAAGACACTTACTCCTACATCTGAGCAGCTTGCATCCTTAAATTTAAAAGAAGGGAAGAATGAAGTGATATTCACCTTCTCAACCGCAATGCTGGGCAAGCAACAGGTTACTTTTGTTTAATTGATTCATGAAAACTTATTTTGAATTGTGTTTAACCCCCATCAACCTCTTTTATCAATTTATGCATCTAACGTACCTGTGTCAATCCCCATGACTTTCTATGTGCGTGTGCTTTATAATGAATTAAAGTTTACACATCCAGGTTGAAGCCCGAATTTTCCTGTGGAAATGGGATGCCCAACTTGTGATCTCTGATGTTGATGGAACCATTACTAGGTAAACGTTTTCCTGATCTCTCCAATTCCCGAGTGATATCCACTTTGGGCATCTAGTTTATATTTCTCAGTGACTTTGTTATGCATCTGTTATCATTCATGCCCGTGCCTTTGTATGGGTTCTGTAATATGCATTTTCCTTGGTTAATGTGTAAATGCCTTCACAATCTGTCTGATACCTGTTGACTTGTTCATTGGATACAGGTCTGATCTTCTAGGTCAGGTGATGCCTTGGGTTGGTATGGATTGGTCGCAGACAGGTGTTGCCAATCTTTTCTCAGCAATCAAGGTCTATTAATTAACATGTATATTAATCTTAGTTGAAAACAACTTATCTTTTAACATTTCTATATGTGGCTATGATTCTGGACTTTTTCCCTCTCTTTTTTTTTGCATTTTTTCTTTTGCAATGTTTTTGCATGTTTGGATTTTATAATTGGTTCTCGGATATGCAGAATAGAGGTGAAGAGAGCTTTTACTTTGTCTACACTTCTATCTGATAAATTGATGATCACCATATGTGCAAGGATGCTTGATGCCGTTTGGTTTTGTGTGGTGCAGGGGAATGGATATCAATTACTTTTTCTAAGTGCACGTTCAATTTCTCAGTCCTTTCATACACGAAAATTCTTGTTAAATATCAAGCAGGTATATCTTTCAGTTAGTATGAACTGTTTGGACATGCGAGAAAAGCTTTCTTTTTTGAAGTTGATATTCACTTAATCAACATGTAACTCAAGAGCTCTTTAGTTCTATGTCCGATTCACCGGTCTCCTTTTGGTGGTTTGTTGTGAATGTATAGATAGTAGAGAACTATAAGTTTGCTTGATGAAAATACAAAATTTTGTTTGTCATACAGATTGTTTATTCTCATCTGATGGACCTGCGATGGAGTTCATTTGTTCTTTCAGGATGGAAAAGCCTTACCAGATGGACCTGTGGTCATCTCCCCTACCGGACTCTTTCCTTCTCTATATCGAGAAGGTAACTGATGTTCATTTAATATTCTGTGAATCTGCTGCTGTGTCTTTCACTATAACTTGGTGTAAAGCTTTCCAAAATGATAATTATAGTAGTTTACTTATTATCCCCTGAAGTGAATTTACTAAATATACTATTACTGTGTATATGTGACTTTACCTGAAAAGGACTTCTTCTCAAAACTGCCTTCGTTTTCTATAAGATAGAAACAAAGTTTCATTTTTGGAAACCCTATTTACTTCTAAAAGAATTTGTATTTCTTGCTCATTCCACCTTTGGTCCGCTATCCATAACTACAAATGCTACGACTTGATTGAGCTGTAAGGGGAAAAGGGAATCCATTTTGAAAAGCAGACCTTCCTAAATACATAATTATAGTAAGCGTTCTGGGTTTTACAATCTCAGGATTTACATGTTTTAATGTTATATGGGATGTTAATTTTTTTCAAATTATTCTTGCACAGCTAATTAAGGATCTATCTCTCAACTTTTTCAGTTGTAAGAAGAGCTCCTCACGAATTCAAAATTGCTTGCTTGGAGGTTTGTTATCTGTTTCTTCTTTTCCCTTCTCAATTTATTTATGCCCTGTTTGGACAATTTTACTTAAGCAAATGCTAAGATAAGTGAGAGAGTCAATATTGTTTGGATTAGAAGATTGATGAGGAAAGAAAATGTTAAGAGCAAGAGAAATATTATCAAAATGAATATAAATTTAGAGTTTGTTTGATTGTTTAAGAAAAATAGTTAGAAAATGAATGTGAAGAAGGAAGGTTCACGTTCTTGAGAAGGCTAGAAGGCCAAATTAGCTTTTCTCTTATTTTTATGACTTTTTTATCTGAGTAAAAGTAGTTTTTCCAAATTACAACAGGCTCTCATGTCTCACAATCCCCCGCCAACCCACACACACAAACAAACCCGACCACCACAAAGAAAAACAGAAAAAAAAAATCTAACTTGAGTTCGTTAAGGGATTCTATGGTCAATCATTTGAACTGGTCAAGATTACTGATATGTACCATGGAACTGTTCTAAGCAGCCAAGTGACAGCATTGAATTTCAACTGAGTTGGATATGAAAAGGACAAAATAACTTACTCCATTGAAGTTTAATGCTAAAGTGGAAAAAGAGTGTGTCTATGCTTTCCAATTGAAAGAAAAGGGAAAAAGAGTGTGTCTACGCTTTCCAATTGAAAGAAAAGGTTTAGTATTTCATGCACCAGACTATAATATACATAGCCAAATGTTAAGTGAAATTGAAGTACTTTTATGTTCAATACTCGGTGTACATATGCTTCTGAGAGTACTGAATAAATATTTTCAACTGTTTTTCACTTGCAAGCAGGAGGCGATATGATCTCTCATTAAATTTTGCAGGACATCAAGGCATTGTTTCCCCCCGACACAAATCCTTTCTACGCTGGTTTTGGAAACAGAGACACTGATGAGATTAGCTATCTAAAAGTTGGAATTCCAAGGGGAAAAATATTTACCATAAATCCAAAGGTACCTGTGAGAGATGTTATTTTAGATTTGTACAAGGTATTTGTGAATGTGATGGCGCTTTCTCAATTTTTTGTGATCATATATGCAGGGTGAGATTGTTGTAAACTGCCACGTTGACACCAAGTCGTACTTCTCTCTTCATGCCCTTGTAGATAGCATGTTTCCCATGTCATCTTCTGAACAGGTTTCTCCAAATTCTAATCCCCAATTTATCAGGGTGTTTTGCTTGTGTATTTTGATTGGACAAATTAGATTTAGACATGTTTGGGTGACCCTATAAGCTCTTCAAAACCAAAATATCTTATAAGAGGTCTAAAAATTTATAAAATGTTGCTCTTGGTATAGATTTTTGGATACTGTTATAAATTTCCTAAATATTAAGCTAAACACTGCCCAAGCTCATTTAAAAGTAAGTTTTCTTCTTGTTTTAAAATTACTCCTTTTGTATTATCTAGAGCAGAGTACGTGCTTTGTACGTATAGCATAAATAAATATTATATTTAGTAATTACATAATTTATTATTTATTGATTATTATATTATTTATTTTTAATATTTTACACAATATTTTATCATTATAGATTTAGATAATATTTGTTACTAAATATGTGTTATCCTTTATTCAAATTTTCATATTGTACATGTTAATTAAATTTTTAAAATTTTTATTGACATTACTATATGAAACATTTTACTTGCAAGTTAGACTATCTTATTAAATAATATATATTTGCTGCTTCTTATTCAAACTATAGCTTATTTCCTTAAGAAATATTCTTTCTATTTAGATATTTTAAATAAGTATCTATAATATGGATCATTATTTGTATGTAGTAAAATTATTTATTTATTTTTATATTTTAACACATTAGTTTATTTTATATTTTTTCAAAATTATAATTTAAAAATTGGCATCCAATTAGATCATAGTCTATCAATTGTTCTTTAATATTTATGTGTTAATTTTTAAATTTTTAAATTTTGTCAAATTAATTTTATTTTATTTTAATTTATATTTCTAATATATCAGTATTATTAATTATAGCATAGTTTTAGCATATTAAAGTGAATTACATAATATTAAATTTGACTACTTATCATGATATTTTTTGTGTGTTTATGAATTTTCATATTTATAGCAATCTTTCATAAAATTATTTTTCTGTAACATATTATTTTGTTTCTCAAAATATCAAATTATTTTTATATTTTCATTGAGTTTTCATAATGTTATATTTAGATTAATCTATTAAAAATTTTTCAAACAAAAAGTATATTTTATCCTTACAATCAAAAGTTTCATATTTTAATAATTGTTTTTTTAATCTTTGTAGCATTATATTTCATATAATTAAATTTTAAAATACAATTAATTTATATCAAATAAATACCATGTATTTAAAAAATTATAGTCAAATTTCACACAATTAAAATAATTTAAAACATATTGTTTATTTTTATTACGGTAGTTGTATTTGATAATAATATATTTTGTTATTTATTTGAAATTTTAACTTGTACCATTATTTATATCACTATTTATTTTATTTTTTTTAATTTTCTTTGATTGATATTTATTTTTATGATTTTTTATGTGTTAATTTATTTTATACTTTTTGAGTGGTATAGTTTTAAATTAATATCCTCTGAAAATTTTATCATTACTTAATTAAAAAAACAATTAAGCACTTCATATTAATATAGAGATACATTCACAATGTCTCAAAAACACATGCTTATGGATTTTCGTATTTACAATATTATTTCTTAAAATTTTCCTTATTTTAAGCATATCAATTTATTTCTAATACTATAAATTTACTTTCTATATTTTAAATGTATTTTAATACTATTAATTCAGATGGGATCTATTAATAAATTTCAAACAATTAATATGTTGTATTTTTACATTCTAAAGTTTTACATTTTAATAATTTTTATTTAGTCTCTATATTATAGATGTAGAAACTTTAAAATAATATATATATAATTAATAAAATTTATATACAAATTTTGTACTTTTAAATTGTTTGTAAAACATTTTCAATTTATTATTAAGTGATATTGTTATGAGTAAGTATCTTCTAATAAATTTATTATTATTTAATTAAAAACAATTAAACACTTCATATTTAATATAAATAACTAACATTTATAATAACTATGTAAGTAGTTTGGATAGTTTAGTATTCTACTAATTTCTTCTATTTTAATTAATCCCTAATAATTATATAAGAAGTTTTGATGAGTTAGAATTTTATTGGTACTTGACTACTAAGATGTTTATAGTTTAAGTAGCATTTTATTTTTACCTAATCAATCTTATTTTAAGTAGCATATATTTTTACAAAGTGCTAAAAGCAAATAATAAGATTTATATTTTTATGAGTAGTATAAAAACACAAGAATCAATTATTCATGATTTACAGAATAATTGTTTTCTTTAAAATTCATAAAGATTAGTACAAGACAAGTTTGTCTTAGTTTCATGTAGAGAAATTATATTTTTAATATAACAATATTTCTTCTATATCTTGTTAATTTTTACATTTATTTATTATTAATTTTTTATGATGTTTTATCATTATAAATTTACTTAATATTGTAATTAAATATGTGTTTTCTTTTATTCAAACTATTATATTACATGTTATATATTAAAGTTTATAATATTTGTATTGCAATGACTGCATAAATGTATTAATTTAGTTTTCTTTTATAAACAATTTTAATTTGACAATAATTATGACATTGTCTTTGCAAAGGCTTGTTATCAATTTATTTAATATTAATTTTCTAGTTTTTCTTTTAAATTATAGATTATTTCTTTAAGAAATATGCTTTCTATTTCGATATTTTAAATAAGAATCCATAATATATATCATTATTATAGTGCAATTATTTAATTATTTTTATATTTAAATACATTAATTTATCTCATATTTTATCACAAATTATTTTTTTCGAAATTGATACGCAATTTTATTATGAACTTTTATACAGTACTAATCGCTGCATAACATAAATATTAAATTTGACTTTCTTACAATATTCTTTTTTGCATATCTATGTGTTTTCATATTAAATCATTCTTATGTAGAATTATCTTTATTTAAATATATCATTTATTTCTGAAGCTATAAATTTACTTTTATATATTAAATGTGTTTTAATAATATTATATTCACATGAATCTATTAATATGTTTTTAAACAAGTAGTGTTTTTATGTTTACAATGTAAATAAAATTTTGCATCATAATAATTTTTATCCAATCTCTATAGTATTGTATCATATATAATCAAACTTTAAATTAAATTTAACTTATATCAAATAAATATCACATATTATTAAAATTTATAGTCAAATTTTGTATATTTAAAATAGTTTATGACATATTGTTCATTTTTTAACTATAGTCGTTTTTTTTATTAAAACTTATTTATTTATTTGAAACTTTTACTCATTCTGCTAAAATTATTTATATTGGTACTCATTTTATTTTTTGTAATTTCACGTGTTTGAGATTTTGTTTTTTTATTACTTTTTAACACATTAATTTATTTTATATTTATTTATTAAGTGATATAGTTTTGAGTTAGTATCCTCTAACGAATTTATTGTTATTTAATTAAAAATAATTAAATATTTCATATACAAGTAAATAATTAATAATTATAATAACTGATAAGTAGTTTAGATAATTTAGGATTCTATTAATTTTTTAATTTTAATTAATTTATAAATTACAATAGAATAATTTTAGATAATTTAGAATTCTATCATTATTTAAATATTTAAATCTTTATATTTTAAATTGAATTTTATTTTTACCTAATTAACCTTATTCTTAATATATATGAGATGTTTTTTATTCTTTTTTAACAAATTGATTTTTTTTATATTTATTAATTACGTGATATAGTTATGAGTTAGTGTCCTCTAATGAATTTATTTTTATTTAATTAAAAACAATCAAATACTTCATATACAAGGAAATAATTAATAATTATAATAACTAATAAGTAGTTTAGATAAATTAGAATTCTATTTATTTTATTTTTTAATTTTAATTAATTTATAAATTACCATATAAGAACTCTAGATAATTTAGAATTAAGTAGTTTGGATAAATTAGGATTCAAATTAGGATTCTATTAAATTTTTAATGTTAACTAATTTATAAATTATAATAAAGAACTCTAGATAATTTAGAATTCTATCATTATTTAAATACTTAAATCTTTATATTTTAAATTGAATTTTAGTTTTATGTAACTAACCTCATTCTTTCTACATACGAGTATTTAACTAAGGATAGAGATGTAAATTTAATAATGCACCAAAAACACTAAGAGGAATATATACTTTTATGTAGTAGTAGATAATATTGATTGTAAAATCATTAATACCAATATTTTATAAGGTACATAATTTTGTGTTATTAAAACACTAGAATAATTTATTTTTAAATAAAAATTTAAATTTAAGTTACAAATTATGACATTCTAAAAAATTAATTTCTCTGGCAACAAAATTGTACATTATTTCTATTTCTTCTATATATTTTCCTTTTTTTAGAAAAAAAGGAAAAATGATTATGACATTGCATCACCCTCAATCCTGATTCTCTTTCAAAATGTGTTTTTCCATTTTTCACCATCAATCCTTATCTGAACTGTATCCATCAAAAGTATGAATAGTTCTAAATATTTTACAACTTTTTTTTTAAAATCAAGACTAAATTGATCTTCTAGAGGTGTTACAGTTTAAAAGTTAATTTTAATTTATTAAAAATTTTAATCAGGTGGAAGTTGACTTAATATCCAATTGTAAATTAAATTATTGGGTCCTTATATGTTTTTTGTTTAACGAGATTACACCTTTTTATTTGTGCTGAACAATTAAAAGTCTTAAAGACCATTTATTTGGTAAACTAACCAAAATAAATATAAATTGTTTTTTTAATTATTAAAATATAAAATGGACGAAAAGAAATAATAAAGCACAGAAATATAATGTTGTTGGGTCATGTGAGTAATGATTCTATTCTCTATTAATTTGCCAGTACAATAACCACCTACTTATATGGGTGAGCACATGTGATAAGTGAAAATGATATCATCTAAAATCAACCAAATAATTTAAATATCTAGGTACACTGTGCATAGACAAATTAGCATATAGAATAGCATATATTTTTATTACAGTGATATTGTTAATATGGTAAGAAATTAATTTTGATTATTAACAACCTCCTCAAATTGTAAATAGGGATGTTACTAGAATGTTTAACATAGGTCACCAAATTGAAACAAATAAATAGTCATAAAAGTAAACAACTAGAGTTGTAAAGAATAAGACAGCCAGAAAGCACGATTATCCATAATAAGTATTTAGTAAATAGCCAGGTAGCTAGAATGTAGCTAGATAGAACTAAAATCACTATTATCTGTGATAGGTAGCTTGTAGATAGTCAGACAGTTTCAAGTGTAGAAATGTAATTAGAAATCATGATTATTTATAACAGTGGATAATAGACAAAAATCATGTATTATGCATGATAACAAACCAAAAGTAAACAAAACCATAATATAAACTAGATAGACAGTTGGTTATAGATAGAAATCATGTAATATACACGGCAGCCAACCAGAGAAATAGATGCAAGATTGAATATGCTCTGTTACCATATAGAAATATAAAAAACGGGTGAAGATAGGCAATGAAGTACGTGAATATAACGTGGTTCAGTTATTTGTCTTCAATCCATGGACAAATACCCAGAGGACTAAGTCATGGTATTGTTCTCTCTTAATTTGGTAGTAACATGACCATCTATTTGTATATGCATGTGCATGTGATAAATAAGACGTGATTCACCTAAAGTCATACCAAATAATCTAAGTACAATAAATTTAGGCAAATTTGTATATAATATATGTATTTGTGTGTGTGTTTACAGTGATATTGTAAATATAGCAATGAATCGATTTTGATTCTCAACACTAATAAAGCTATAAAATATTATGCCTTTAAAATCATACGTGTTCAATAGGTTAAAACTACGCTGATTATTTTATACATTATTTTTTTATGTACTTCTTAATTTCTAAAAAGATAGAAGGGATACACAATGTAGATATAATTCATATTATTTTAAGAAGATTTATTTATTTTTTTTATGTCCATATTGTTCTTAGAAATCAGTGGGTGACGTAAAGAGTGGATTAAGAAGTGGACTGTCAAAATGAAATTGTGTATTCGGACTCTGGAGCCCTTTCTAACACAATTGCCCAATATTGCAAATAATCACATTAATTGGGTTATAAATTTGTGTAACTAAATTCCTTTGTTGGTATCATAAAAGCCCTTGAATTGGAACATTTGCACCAAGCGAAGTGTTAAGAAGCTTATAATTGCATCGATATTCTATATAATGCAAGCATTCTATATATTGATTGTTATATCATGATGACAACTGCATATAAATTTGATACATGTTGATATAATGTTGAATATATTAAATGGACCTTAAAAGCTATGTAATTAAAATATTAAAATATTCGGAAATTCTTGGCATTATAATAACTTGTCAAGTTTTTGTATTTCAATATATTACTTTTTATAATTTAGATAGACATGTGGATAAGTTAATTATGTAACATTTTGTTAAGATGAAATTGGTGGTTCATTCTTTGGATCACTCTTATCTAGAAATTTTTATTCTACCTCATCAATTAACAATGTAATTGAAACAAATTATGCTACAGTTGATTAGGAAAAAAAAATTGAATGTTAGTTTAAGTATAATGTATGCAACAATTAATAATTTATTTACATTTGATATAAAAACCAAACTATGACATAAAACATACGAATAATCAATATAAAATTTTATTCTTCAGGACATCAAGATTTCTTAAAAACACATTATACAAATTTTCATTTTTTGTATGCAAAGCAATAACTATGTACAATTAATATATCCAAAAAATGCATAGAACAATAACAATATAAAATAATTACTAAAAAAAATTAATAATTATAGTAAAACAACATATACTGTGTTAAAGATTGAAAGAATTCAATTTTTAGGTGAAGAGAGCTAATGAAAATCGAAGATAAGAATTACATGATTACAAATGCCCAAAGGGTACAATAATATCATTATCTCTGTTGATTCTCTATTACAAATTTATTTCAATGATTAACTGTTTATAGGTGAGACATTAAGAATAACAATGGTAACAAATTAACATAATCATATCAAATCAAATATTCCTAATTTTGTAGGTATGATATGATTCAATGTAATCAAATCTAATATAATCAAATCATATATGATTTGCTTTCTAACACTTCTATTCATGTTGAATATTCTTGCTCAACTTGAACAATCAAACCAAATTCTTCTTTGTGTTTTCAATCAATAAGAGATCGGCAAGAGCGAATGAAATCAATATCAAATTCTGCTCTCTCAGGCAGACAACAAACCATAAAGTTGCACTCTAGGTAACAAAATAGTCAAAACTCCATTGCTTATGTTGGTAGAGTTCATACTTCAGATTGCACATCAAACTAGAAATTGAGAGCACCAGTCTTCTGGAAATTGAATGTCGTCGATAATGGCGATCGGAGGGGCAACTGATTTGAAAATGATGAACAAAAAGTAAAAACAAACTGGCTTCCAATGTGTGGAAACAAACCTCCAAATCAACAGCTCTCTTGGACGAAAGGAACAAAGTCAAAAATTGCACTTAGAGCAAATTAAACTCTGATGCCATGCTAAATGCTGAAAGAATTAAATCTTTAGATGAAGAGAGACAAGGGAAACACAAGACAAGAATTATGATGCTATTTAGGCCTACATCGATGAATAAATGCTCAATGGGTACAAATATATTCTTTTATCTCTTGATTATCTCTTACAAACGTGTTGCAATGACCACCTATTTATAGTTGAGAGTATAATAATGATAACACTTCAATATAATCATATCATATCGAATACTTCTAATCTTGTAAATATAATATGATTCTATCTAATCAATTTTAATATAATCAAATCATATATGATTTGCTTTCTGGCATATTATAAGCAGATATGATTGTCAAGCAAATGTTCATGCATGCATGTAGTACATTTGTACCTGTGTAATTTGTGTGTACGAGTAATTATAATAACAACTTTTAAAGGAATAGATATATGAACCAAAAATGTAGATGAAAATGCAGTCTTTTCTGATTGAGAAATTTGAGTAGATATTCAGATTATCTAGAGCTTAAATTTGTTTATACTGTTAGAACAATTATGTTTTTTATATATGCATCAAAATAATGATACCGTTCCTAAGGAATTGTTTTGAAAGTGATGTTGGTCTTGACAAATAAAAGTATGTGGATATTGTAATAATTGTTTATCATTGCCTATTCATATTATTCTGTTATGAATGTTTGATTTTTTAGTTTACGTTTAGTCTACATAATCTTAATATTTTGTTGCAAATAATTCTCAACATGCGTAATGGGCAAGCACTATGTTAGTGCTCCTAAAAGTTAAAGAATGGTTGCTTTCCACCTAACGATTTCATGAAATGCTCTCTCTCTCTGTCTCTCTTAATCTCACAACTTCAGATTGCAGGTTTGGTGGACAGCGTTTAACCAATAGAAAGGAGTGCAGTTCTAGCTTGATTTATTCCTATCAATATATTTCTGAGGTTGGATCCCATCTTTATTTCATGAGCAAGGCTTAACGGACAAATTTTGGTTTCAGGAGGATTTCAATTCATGGAATTACTGGAAGCTTCCACCTCCTGCTATTGACCTTTGAAAGTTGAATAATTTGAAGTGATGGCAAGCAGGCAGGTAATGTCTTGGTGGAGTGTAGAATTAAGTTTACTTCCGACTGCTGCATGCCAATTGTTTATTTCTCTTTCAGGATATTCATACAAAATATTTGTGTCAGATCAAGAAAATTAAAGACCATTAATGAATGTAATTTGGTGATCACATGAGTAAATGAGCCACATTCAAGGAGAAGACCTGGAGACAAACTATCACTGCAATAGATCCCTTGTCAGCCCAGACAAAGCAACAGTGCTTTCCATCACTTGTTACAGTTAAAATTTAAGATTTTCCCTTTCTTCTTTCATTGGGATGTCTGGCGCGGGAGTGGTGGAACAGAGAACTTCATTCTGATACATGGTTGTTTTCTAATTTCAGTCACTGATAAAAGGCTTATAGCTTTGTACGAAAGTTTCCCCACAACAGTGCAGGTTTTGTCTGATCATCCCTAGGCGGCCACAAGAGTCGATCTTGGATTGTTATTGCTTGTTGCCACTTAATGGTACAGGTTATTTATGTACCCAATCGCCCCTACAGGCAGCCATATTCTTGTGACAATGTAAAACTTAGCATTGTTATGGGGAAACAATGGATAGGCACATAAAGTTTTTCACCTCAGTCAGATTTTGTATACTGTAAATTTTTCTGTTGAATTCATATGGTCTGTTGAATGTAGTAGTTCAATATCATGATGTAAGTGTTAAGCGGAGATTCCACTCAACTTATTGATGCAAGTCTCTGGTGCCAATACATTTGTTCTACCTGATTCGTCCTGTTGATCTGCAGCATGAGCATACCTTTTATCTTGAATTTCTCCAAAATTATGCCACTCAAATGGATTTTCTTTATCTTCGAAGTTTGCTGTTAAAATGGACTCAAACAAGCTTGATGGATTCATTATTATACATTCAAATCTGCAATCTCAAATTCATCAATCTGGACATAAATTCAAATGTAAAATTCATGAACCAGCTACAATTTAGATTATTTGGTTTAGAGGAAAATGATGTTTGATATTAATATTTGAGTGGATAGAAAAATTATTTATATATATATTTAATATGTAATAATAATTAAAGTGATAGTATATATATTTATAGGGTATAATAAATGAATGTAAATAGGAAAATTGAAAGGATATGTGTTGGTTTGATTGTGAATAGGTATAAAAATTAAAAAATAATTAATTGATCATAAAAAGTAATGTAGGAAAAAATTTGAATTTAAATTTTAATAAAATTTATATAATAAAATATTTGATTTATAAAATTTTTGAGTAAGAATGAATACATTCAAACAATGAACCAAACAAAGATGGGTTTCTGAACCAGCCCTATTGTAGCGTGGGTTTTGTCGTTGTTAAATGGGTTGGTGGAAGGTTCTTTTGTTTCGGTTTATGTTTTTGGGTTTGACCCATTTAATTTTTAAGTACACACATTTATATAAATATAGGAGTGAACATTTCTTACATAACTTGACAAGACAATTTGGACCCAATACGAAATTATCAAGTTTGGATTGAGTTTTCATGAGAGTGGGTTAAAATTGGGCCTAAACTTGTTGAACGAAAAAACTCAAAAAATGAGAGAGTGGATTTTAGATTATCCATGAGGGAGACCTATTGACCCATTAAATTTTTTTATGAACTTGAATATTTGGTTGTTTGAATTGAATTAAATAGTATAAAACAGGTTTTTAGTTTCATACTTAGCCAAAATGAATGATGATTTTTTTTTTTCCGTGTCAGGGTTTGATAGGTTAGATTTAGGTGATCCATGAAAATTGTAAATTAGATTCGAATAAAAAAATTTTGACACATGAAAATAAACAAATTATATTTGGATTGATGGTTGCATATTTGTGTCTTAACTCAATATTGTCAATTTGTGACATGATCCAATTGCCTCCTCTATACAAATGTGCATGCTCTCACTCTGTTTCACTCATAATCTTGAATTGAAAAATGAGAAAAATTATTAAATATTAAGATTGTAACATTTATCACAACTTTATCATTTGGTTTAAATCATCTACAAGGCCCTTTTTTTGGTCGTGTGTTGTGTTGCCAATACTCATTATAACACATGGATGTGTTATCGATTTCAACTTAACTAACAAAAGTTCTTGTTCTTAATAATATATGTACTATTAAAAGTAGCATATTCAATACACGAATAAAATTATTTATAAATAATTATTATATTTTAAAAAATAAAAATAAAATTAATTAAAACTAAAGGTAAAAAGCTTCACAACCTAAGAAAAAAAAAAGAAAGATCAAAAGAAATTAAAAGAGAAAAAAATTGAAAGAAAATACAAAGAAAAATAAGTTAAAAAGAAAATATTTAAAAATAAAAATTTTTATAATAAGAGTAATTATGCAATCATATTGTGCAACAAAAAAAAAAAAAAAAAAACTTTTAAATATATTCTGTGCAGTTAATTTGTAATGATAGAACAATACATTAGGCAAATTGGAATTGGATTCGATATTTCGATCAAATCTACAAAGAAGGAAATGATTCGGACTATCCGATGGATTGATGAAGCGAATCTTAGTTTGACCATGACCTTAGGTAATCAAACAAAAGAAGCAAAGATTCTTTTGAAATCCCATCAACTTATTGCACAGTATATGAATATAATTCTATTTTCCGCAAATTGCATCTGATAAATTTCTAAATATCTTATAAAATATTAAGAAACTTATAAGCTCACCAAGCATTTTCTATTTATTTATTATCAAGAGTAGCTGAATTGACATCTATCATACTAGAGTACATATTATATAAAGTAGTTTAGTAGTATATAATTGATTAAAAATAAAGAAATTAAAAAATATAATAAATTAAAATTGGGAATTGAATGAAATAAATAAGAATAAAATAATCAGTAAAAAATAATGCATAAAAAATTAAAAGTATTTAAGTAAATATCCATTATGCAACCAAATTTTCTTATATATACATAGACAAACTAGCCTTCATTGTTTGCATTTCCAAGTTTCTAGTCTCACAAAAGTGCAATAGAAATTTGATCCACTCCCTCATTTATATGGAATCACCCAATCCATTAACTTATTCTTTATTGTTAGTAAAAAATTCAAGGGTGAGCTCTGTCCCATTTTGTAAGAACATGAATGAAGTGAATATGTTGGTAGTAATGATTCGAATACTTAGCGTCTCGAATTTTTAATGATTAAGATGTGGTGTATACATGGTTTAGGGACGATTCTCCCCAAATGTTATTCATGAATTTTGGTTGGACTTTCAATGTTTGGCCAAAACAAAATGAATTAGATCTCACAGACTCACGCCCTCCCAATATTTGTGCCCGTATAGTGTTAACATGTTATGTAATATGACTTAGTGTGTTGTGTGGATATAGATTTACTTGGTTGAGCAAAAGAGAAGCTCCATGTGTAGTGTAAGAGTGACTGGACCGTGCGGATGAATAAGGGAGTAATTATAACATTCATCTGGTGCGGATTTCCCTCCAAATCCACATGAGACCCATGGCTTTTTTTTCCACATGAGCTACCCACGTGGATGTCCCTGCCACCAACGAGTTCAGAGGCATTGAAAATCCCCAAAAATTGAGTTATCATGTGTGCATTTTTCCTATGAAATTTAGATACACTTATTGCTAAAATTTTGAAAAGTTATCACATTCTAGAAAATTCAAGAACAATTTTGCTAAATTGGTGTAAGTTGCGGGACAAAGATTACAAATTTTCCTTCAATCTACTTTGTACCTATAATTAGTCTCTTCGCACTAATATATGGCGTAATTCCACAAAATTCAAGAATTTAGAGCACAATTATCACATCAAATTCGTATCCGTACGCGCGAATTATCGATAAATATCCACGAAGTCTTCAGCGTCATGGTCCCAAAAGTTGTTGATGTCATGAGTAATGCGTTTTAGGTCATGTGCTGGGATTACACAATTATTAAAGCCCAAGAATCTCTTGCCCACCAGAAAATAGAGTACTGTTCCTAAAGAAAGCAGCATCATTTTATTCTTCTCTTTTCTGTGTTTTTCTTTTCCCAAAAAGGAGACGACATATTTTATTTCTCAAATAGTTTCAGAATTATGGGTAAGAACTTCATTCTCCGATTTTCAATGTTTGGACCCAAATTTGGATCCATTTAAATAATTTCTTCTAAAGATATTATAAGTTAAAATATCTTTTTTTTTTTTTTATCTCTTTCTCTCTTTTATTTTTATACTATTTTTGAGTTTTCCGTACCAAATTTTAATTGACCAAAATTTGGATCCAAACATCTCTGCGCTCAAAAGTTATGTCGCTTTTTGGGTAGCTTGGTTTCCTAAAAAATTAAACACCTTTCACTTCCAGTTTCGTGCCTGATTAATGCCAAAGCTTAACACCCCTATGTAATTTTTGTATTTTTTGGCATTTATTTTGATTCTTTATTGAGCCAATGCAATTTTGTGTACATTTTAACGAGTATCTACTTCTAGAACGTAGGACGATACTTCATTTCTAATGTGCTGTTTCCGATTGAAACTGCGAAAATAAACTACCTTAATTATATATTCCATTCACTTTAATTATACGAACGTTCAAAGAAATTCTAAAATCAAATACCCAAGGTCTTTTTTTAAATTTTATTTAATAGAGAGAAGGCCAAGTGTTAATTTGCCCATCTCTTAAATTTTCCTTTCATTTTATTTTCAAGAAATAAATCCTATTAAATGTAAAGGCATCCAATGAATTGGTGAACTATAAATCCAGGTGACCTATGAAACTTTCAAAAATTGATCTTCAAATATTTAGCCAAATCGTGACTTTAATCAAATTCTTTTGCCTGCAGTTTCTATTTCTTTATTTGTTCTCTTTTTCTCTTAAAACTCGAGAAGAATTCCTCTCCAAGCATTCTCTGTGCATGTGTAAAATTTCAAACCACTCCTTTAAATTATTGGAAGATGCCAAAGTCTTTTCATGCTGAATCAGATTCAAAGATCGGAAAATGCTTCAAAAATGGCTGATCAGATATGATCATATCTTGTCAGAATATTGATTAATATCATTCGACAAAGAAAGATAAAGTTGACCATTAATCTACAAAGCAAAAAAGGAACTGGTATAAATGAAAGGCACTTCATAGTGTTTTCTCCCAAAGCATCCACACAACTAAGGAAATGGTTCAAAAAATATTGTTTCCAACCTTCGAGCGCAAAAGCCCCAATGATGCGGCGATTGACATGACCGTTGAAGAATTCAAGAAATGGTTGGTCAGCTTCGATACCAACAAAGATGGCAAGATTAACGCGAGGGAGCTCGAGAAAGCCATCGCCGCTAGAGGTCGAGGGTGGTGGTTCATGAGATGGTTCCAGGCCAAGAGAGGTGTGGCGGCTGCTGACAAGAATTTCAATGGAGCCATCGACCTCGATGAAATAGACAACCTTGGGGACTTTGCAAAAAATGCAATGGGAATAAACTTGATTTCCTCTAGGTACTAATTGTTACTAGTTGACCTAGAGTCATATAAATACTGTTTGTGCCCAAGCAGGTACTGCGTAATTTATTAAATAAAACTTTTGCAGTGCCTTGGCGTGGGGTTATATATCTGTGCTTTTATGTAAGAATCAAAAGCATGCAACTGATCTCTACAGTTTGCATGAACATGTCTGTGTATGTGTGTGTGATACTCAGTTTCTCAAGTTTGGATGTTTCCTGTAAGTCAGTTGTAGTTCTGAAAAACTGGGATTTTCTTTATATACCAGGAAATATATTGTCTAATATTGTGGTATTGTGTGCTGAAATTTCATGGGTACGCACGTGTGATTGTTAAGCGTATATCAATCAATTTCTCACTATTAAGAGTTGATTAGAAGTACACTCGCAAGAGCTACTGGTCAAAATAAAAAGGAAAATAAAGCATAGTTTATAAGATTCTTAATGAAGGTTTTGATTTGGTTTGTTTATTACGCTACTTCAGTTTATGCGAAAAGGGTAGCCACATTACAGTGAAATTACATAGAGATGTGACCAAGCATGAACTTATTGATGATTTTTAGAAATTGTAATCAAATAACCTTCGAGTATGGGGTTATTGTGGCGTTTTAAACACTAATGTAAATGCTAAATTTCATATTATAAAAAAAAAAAAATTGTTGTAGAATCTCATTACACTGCAAGAAATTGGTTGGATTGGGATGGACATTTGAAATGTCCATATAGTCGTCCTAAATTTGAAAGCGGGAAAAAATTGTTCCAAAGCTATTTAAAAATTAAAAAAACACCATTGAGAATCCTTACCATAGTTGTCCCATTTGTATTTTTATTATATAATTTGTGTGAATTTGTATGAAAATAAATATTTTTGGTGTGTTGATAATTAAATATGAATCAGAAAAAATAAGAAGTAAAAGTAGCTTTCTTGAAAGTTGAATAGAAATATAATGAGTGAGTTAGTATTGATTAATTAATTGAGATAACAGGATATATTTGATGAAACATTAAATATCAAAAGTTAATTATTATTAGGGATGGAGGCTATGTAGTTTTGACCGTTGTATTTAAAACTGGACATGAAATTAAAGGATTAAAATAACATAAATTATTTAGGTTATATAGGTAATTTTATTACCTTAACTGCCAACTTTTTTGAAGCAGCTCGCACTCTAACCTCCACCTTATTTTTCCTCTGTTCTTTTCATTTGTGACAAGAAACTTACCATTTTCTACATTCCAAGATAGAAGCAGCACTTCATTTTCATCGCGCGAAAAAAATTCTGCTTTTAATTTATTAACTTTTCATATATTTGTCTTATATTTTTAATTTTTTTTATCTTTTATTATTCTCTAACCTTTAATTAAATTTCTCCTCTTTTAATTTTTTATATAATGTTATATTTATTATCTATGGACGTCTCTCTCTCATCTGTACTTCATTCTAGAACTAGCATTTTTGCACATCCTTAATTAGTGTGAGCAATTTAAAAATGGTTTTATAAATAAAAGATATTTTTGTTTCGATTAACATAATGAAAATATATTTTGTGCTTAAAAAAGTGCGTTAAAGTTGAGAAAAAATTGACAATTAATAACCAGTATGAATTATTCCGCCCTAACCTTTTCATTTTCTACATCCGGAATTAATGTTGTACTTTGGTCTCGCCTGAGTTGAATAAAAGATTCTCAGCGAGCCCACGTGTATGCATGAAATGATGCATATGGTGGTTTAGTTAATGCCACCTGGAGTATAACAAATTGTCTTTTCTCTGCCTTCCTAAGTTTTTCTTTCTCGCATGAGAGTCTTGCAACCTGAATTATAGTTTAGTCTCTTCGCATTTCCTTATTTTCATCTTTTATTTTCTTTGCCTCATCGCAGGTCTCAGGTGAACGGACTCCGTGTGCTCTTCTGTGAAACAGACTCTAACTTTAATCTTGAAAGGAAGAGGAAGAGGTGTCTATTCCAAAGGAAATGGGGCAGCCTCTCATGGTAGGCATAATCTTCTTCTCGTAGGATGGGTTCTGGCCCTTCGATCCGTCAATTTTGAAGCCCTTTCGGCTACATTGTCTAATGCAGTCAATCCGGTAAAGGATTCGACCTTCAAGCGCCTACGTGATCTGCGGTTCTGGATACAATTTAATCATCCTCTCGACGTGCGCCAAGTGTTGGTTGGACAACCAGAATCTGGTTATTCTCAAGGAAGCCCAACTTGATGAGGATCTTCTACAGTGGATCTTAATGGCTGCCCTTTCTCTATGCTTATTCATGGAATTTCGGCGGGCTTAGCAACTTCAGCGTTGGCAGAGAAGTTAAAGAATAAAATTGATCTATTTATGGACGTTGGCATGGAGCAAAGTGGTCTTCCATGGGACACCATTAAAAAGCTGGTAGATTTGGATATTTTGAAACCACTGAAGCAAGTCCTGAAGATTATTATAAGGGGGAAGGTGTGGCTGTTATCCTATCGCTGACATATCACCGTTTACCAAACTTTTGCTACCTTTGTGGTTGATAGATGCACAGTTGGGAGTGCACAATTTTCCTGATTAAGTAATATAGACCGAGTAAAAATGTCAAATCCATAGAGAGGTTGAATTGGTGTCTTAATGTGTTTGGATGTAAATTACTTAGGTCAATTAGATTAAATGTGATATAATTAAACCAACAATAGAAATGATAATTACCAAGTAAGAAAGTTCAAGAAAACAAGATTAAGTATTGGAACTTTTCAATATAAGATGAAATCTAGGTACTTATATTGTGACATGTCTTATTTTGTTCAATTTCTATTAATTATCAATTTAATTGTTATTGTTATGGTTGCTAATCTTAAAATTTCAAACTTATCTTTCCAAACTCTACTGGAATTTTAACTAAAAGGTTAAACATGTATCTGTAAGTCATCACATCTAATCCCAAGCAAGTATAAATCTCTATGATTAGCAATGTTGTCCACATGCATTCCTTGGTTTCACTCTTGTTATTCTTAAAGAATTTCTGTTTGTGATTGAAAGTCTAGTTAGGGAATATCAATTCTGTTAATTTTTCTAAAACCATAAATCAACTAAGAGTTGACCAAATTTTTGGAAACATTATGCATATCAATCACAAAAAACCTTTACACAGTGTAGGGCTACATGTATGTGATCTGTATGTAAGAATCAAAAGAATTGTAGCTAATCTGGATCTGCAGCTTTTGGATGTTTCCTATAAGACAGTCCTAGTTCTAGAAAACTAGGATTCTATTTCTAATGTGGAAATATAGTTAATATGAATGAATTGTCTAATTATGGGATTGTGAGCTAATCTGCTATATCAATTGCACGCATGAATCTATCTATCTATCCATATTTATATCTATATCTGATGAGGAATTAGTGGTGCATGAAATAATATTAGTACAATTAATCTATCCAAGAGTTCTGTCTAGCTCTCACATGCTAAATGTGTTGACATTAAACATTATTTTATTTGTGAGTTGACTGAGAAGAAGGAAATTGTTATCAACTATGTTACAATAGATGAACAACCTACCACGTTTACCAAATGACTTAATGCTACATGATTTGAAAATGTTTGGCAGGAACTAGGCGTGTGCCTAGTTTACTAATGACCTAACACAATATCATTGTGGGAGGAAAGACCGCCAAACTTGCAGTCTGGATGGGACAATTCTCAACAATCTTAGCCATAAATTCCTTCTTTTTCTAGTAAATTTGGATTTTTTATTAGTCTTGTAACCATCAATTTAACTATTATATAATTGTTACTTATTTGAAAAATTCATCACTTTCACTTTAAAAATAACCCTATCTTCTCTGATCATATCTCTGTAACTATAGGACATTGTCGGAAACTTTTCGCTTAGAAAGAATTTCTTGAAGTTTTAAGTGGCATTGGATTGCACAAGGTAGTTACACAAGTCGGAGAAATGGCCTATGGCGTTTGTGCTGCAATCATCATCCTTACCACTAAAGTATTTATTGCTGTATAAGATAAGCACTACAAAATTTTCGCTTCAGCCCCCCACTAGGGCAACATTACTATATATTTTGGGCACAAAGCAACATGTCAATCTTACATATTTGATCCACTAACTATTACGAATCAAGATGAGTTAGAGACAACTATAGGCTATATCCCATATCCATGTTTGATTTCTAAAATATTGTGAAGGAAAAGTTCAAGGTTGACCAGAAAGAAAATGAATCCGCAAGAATTGTTGATGTCCTGCAATACATAAAGAAGTTTGAAAATTTAAGCAAAGTAGACGACTTGAAGCCAACAGTAGCTACGAAACATATTGCTTATCCTTCTAAATTAAAAGGTGGAATTCAGGAAGTTATCAAGAATTTGGTTGGCATGGCAAGACATTTGGATGAATAGATTTCATCGTTGCAAAAATAGTGTCTAAATGTTAAGTTGCAGATTGCCAACCTGAGGCAACTTCGTAGGCCATGACCGAAAATACACCTCTAGAAGAAGAATAAGAACCTGCTTCTCCAACTTTGAATGAAGCTGGCCCTTAGGACTTTAACATGATGCATGAAGTCTCCTGTCACAATTGTTTATCTTTTGGCAAATTGTTAGCACAAAGGGGGGGAAGATATCAAATGGAGAAAGGGAGATAAGTGCAAAAATTGGTGAATTTTGATGCTGAATTTGCTTATGGATGGTGGAATTTGCTTGCTAGACTGCTATTATTATTGCCTTGATTTTACTGCCCGGTTGTTGATAAGAACTGCTGTTGAAAGATGTTCTGTTTCTGTTGAGACCACTTGCTTGCCATTACTTTTACTTTTATAATCATTTAGTTTGTAATTACGGATTTGAACAGCGTTTAAAATCCTTTGAAGTATGATGCATAGTTGATGTGAAGGGCTAAATGACTATAAATAAGAGCAGTTTATTCAAATGTCTTGTCGAATGACTGCTTGAAACAAGTTAGGAAATGGACATTTCTTGAATTCATCTTCCGACACTTCAATTCCTTTCCTACCATTTGTTGAACAGGTATTATTTTTCGCGGAGGACATTTCCAATATTGTCTGTGTACGTTGTGCGGGACGGTTGCTTTGTTTGCTTTGAAGTTGGGGAGACTACCCCATGAAGGGCTCTTTAATTTATGGTGTTTTGAGTATCCTACCAGCCTTAACATTTCTGCAGAATAAGGATCGAAATTAAAGTAATTAAAAAACGTGTAACACGAAGAAAGGATGTCTTAGTTGCTGTAGGCATCTTAGGTTGTCACAATTGATTGATTAGAAAAGATTTGTTAAGACTAGTAGTCCTGTTCAACGTTGGACCAAGTTCAAAAATTGATTAAAAACAAAACACACGCACGTGTATCATTGCCGAATCTGTTGTGCTTATCCAAAGGGTAAAGATAAGGTGGAGCGGGTTGGGGTTCATGAATCATGCGTGCAAACATATAAAATCATATCCAGTGATAATCTTTTTCACTGGATTTTCCATTTGGAATCGGATGCAGTCTTGAAAGAGAGGCTGGCATTACTCATTCAACAGTATCATGATTCAAAGTGATAAATATGGATGCTGCTTTTTTCGACACTTAGAATATATAACTTTTGTGGACATGGTGTTCGTATTACGGTCTATGGGTAGTTAAATATTCAAGTTTACGAATCGTACCACTTCAATATTTATATGTTTTTGGAAACATGATAAGATGTGCAATGAACTAAATGCACCTGATATGTGTTAATCTTTAATAAGTTATAGTTTGGGTTTATGTTCAATTTAACAAATAGGATAAAAGTCTGAAATAATAGGACATGCTTACTTTATTAGATTGTATTTTAATTCATAGGATTATATTGAAGAAAAAAAATTTGGTATGTATTCATCAGTCTTATATATTTATGTATACGAAATTAGAGCGTAACCCAAGCTATGGTCTCGAGGTTTTTTGGCTGTCAATTTAAAGTTGACACACTTTCACAACTAATTTTAATTTTAAATAATTTATTTTATCACTAAAAACTTTTCGTATATGTTATTAGTTGTTAATTTTTTTCTCAAGCTTGATGTACTTCTTAAACAATATAATTAGCCTACTGACAAACATAAAATTATTTTATTTATATATTTTTTCTACAAATAATTTTATTGATTGCCCACTTAATGACTATAGAAATTAATAATATATAATAAAAATTTAATAAGTCTAATTAGAAATATAACTAAAACTAAATTAATTATCTTTTTTAATAATCTTTTTCAATTTATTTTCCAACTTGCACCTTGATATGAACTCCTAAACTCCTAACTTCTCTCCTATCCTAATAAACTCCTATTTTCTAATGAGACCTTGACTCCATCATATGTTAACTTTCACTACTATTTCTTTAATTAATTAAATTTGCGATTATTAATTTGGTAGCTAGAAGAAACCTTCGAATCAACGTTTTCAGACCCGGACCGGACCGGCCGGTTCGATCGGTTTAACCGGGAACCGGCCATTTGTCCGGTTCAAACTCAAATCAGCGGCTTTTATTAATGTAACCGGTCAACGAGGTCAAAATTTTCCTTCCCGATTTCTCTTCTCGTCTGAGTCGTCTCTCTCCGAGTCTCCGTCTCTCCGTCTCTCCGTCTCGGTCTCGCTTCTCTGTCTGACTGTCTCTGAATCTATTCGCAGAGGAGGAAACATTGCACCAGAGCACTTCACACTCGTCTCTCTCAATCTCTCGGCTCTCTGTCTCGATTTTTCTTTCTCGCAGAGACAGAAGACAGAACCGAAGGATTAGGGCTTTGTCTCGATTAGGAAACATTCTCGCTCGTTCTTGCATCGATCATCGTCGAGAGTCTCGGAACCACCGTTTGCTTTTGCTGGCGTTAATTTTCCTAGGTAATTATGTCTCTTTGTTGATTAAATAATGGTCCGCGACTCGCTTCCACCTCCGCCGCTGCTGCTATCGCCTGGGTGCCAGTTAAATTGGCTGGCCGAGTATTTGGTGGTGGCTGAACTGCGGTGGCCGAACAAAGCACACCGGAAAAGTGATCTGGTGCCAATTAAATTGGAACCACCGCAGTTCAGCCACCGCTCGGAACCACCGGAGCCAGACTTTTTTTTTTAAAATTGAAGCTTTTTTCGGAAGTAATATGCTGTAATTGAACCACCGGAAAAGCTTTTTTCTGGAAGTAATATGCTGTAATCTCGCTTCAGCCACCGCTCGGAACCACCGCAGTAATATGCTGAATAGTTATAAATGGGTCCTGTAAAGTTTCTAACAGCTTTAATTTAGGTGTCAGGCCAATTTTCTATATTGTTTCAGTGTGATTGAGTTTATTTGACTTTGAGATTGTGTTTCAATTATATGGTCCTACACGATGAATACATTTATCAATACGTTGAAGACTCTGAACGTTTTGTTTTAGGAAATTATGTTGCTTATGAACTGAAAATTATTTGACAGACATTTATCAATAAATTATTCTATGTTTAATTTTTAAATGTTTTAATTGATAGTTTTAATTTATACATGTTTTTATTGTCAAATAATAACTTAATATACATATTTTATTTTATAGTCTGATGGAAGGTACAAGCTCTCATTCTACGCCAAATGAGTCTCAATCCATTGGTGATGGAAAAGGACAATCAAGTGGGAGTAATCCTAGACAAAAGAGAGACATAGCATGGAGGTATATCTCTGAGGCAACAAATGCTGAAGGAAGGAAATTTTTTACTTGTGAGTTTTGCTTGTCTATATTCAAAGGTGGAGGTATTAATCGCATGAAGCAACATTTAGCTGGAGAAAAAGGAAATGTTGCGAGCTGTAAGAAAGTTCCACCAGAGGTTCGACATATGATCAAAGAATCTTTGAAAGAAAATAGTGAAAGGGCAAAAGATAGGCGGCGAGGTAATATAGAAATTGATAAATTTGCAGTTGGTGCAAATTTGCATGATGATGGAGATGATGACATTCATGATATTTCACCATCACCAACTCAACATGTATCACTTCAAGGAAAACATCACAAGGTTGGGCAAGCAACATCATCAAACAAAAGAAAAGCAACACTTGGCCTAGAGAGTTTCTTCAAAAGTGGTACTTGTGATCCTTTTCAACCAACTATAAAAGCTTCCTTGCAAAGTAAAGAAAAATGGCATGATACTGACATGGCTATTGCATTATGGTTTTATGATGCATGTATACCTTTGAATGCTTGCAATTCTCCGTATTTTCAAATTGCCATGAGTAAAGTTGCTTCAATAGGTCATGGATACACTGGACCTAGTTATCATGCTTTGCGAGTTGGTCTTTTAAATGATGCTAAAAAACAAGTTGAGCTTATTATTGATTCTTTTAGGAGTAAGTGGAAAGAAACGGGATGTACAATAATGGGTGATGGATGGAGAGATGCTAGACAAAGGCCATTAGTTAATTTCTTGGTTTATTGTGTCACTGGAATCTTATTTATAAAGTCTGTTGATCTATCTGGAATTGAGGCAAATGCTGAAAATTTGTGCAATTTATTTACGGAAATTGTGGAGATAGTTGGCCCAAGTAATGTGGTTCAGGTTATCACGGATAATGCAAGCAATTATAAGGCAGCTGGTGAATTACTTTCTGAAAGGTATCACACTATTTGTTGGTCACCTTGTGCAGCACATTGTATTAATTTGATTATGAAAGACATTTGTGAATTGCCTCATGTCGAAGATTTATCTATTCTTGCTTCTAGAGTGACACGTTTTATTTATAATCACAAATGGCCTCTCAATTGGTTGAGAAAAAGAGAAGGATGGAAAGAAATTATTCGACCTGGAGATACTCGTTTTGCAACTACTTTTATTGCACTAAAAAGTTTATATGATCATAAAGAGGATTTGCAAGCAATGGTAGTCTCTCCTGATTTCAAGAAATGTTTGAAAATTGATGTTGCAAGACAAGTTAAGCAAATTGTTTTAAGTGAAACGTTTTGGAACAATTCAATTATTGTTGTGGGAATTGGAGCTCCACTTCTACGCTTGTTGCGCATTTGTGATTCTGATGAGAAACCAGCATTGGGTTATGTGTATGAAGGCATGTATAGAGCGAGGAAGCGTATTAAAGAATTGTTTAGGAACAAAAGAAGACTCTATCAGCAATACATTGACATTATTGATGCAAGATGGGATAAAATGTTGAGAAGAAATTTGCATGCCGCTGCATATTTTTTAAACCCAGCTTTTCAGTATGAGAAAGAATCTTTTTGTACAAATTCAGAAGTTGTGAGTGGATTGTTGGACTACATTGATACAAGAGTTGACAGTGGAAAGATTGAAATATATAATGAAATATCTTTATATCGAGATAGATTGAAGAGTTTTGCTAGACCAACTGCATTGAGCATTTGCAAATCAACTCGCCCTGGTAAGTTTTAAAATATAGAATTATATCTTTTTGCACTATAAATGCATTACTTTTAATATTCTTATTTAATTTCTTAATAATTTTATCTTGCTAGATGACTGGTGGAAATTGTTTGGAATTGATGCTCCATATTTACAGAAGTTGGCTATTAGAATATTAAGTCAGACAGCTTCTTCTTCTGGATGTGAGCGTAATTGGAGTGTCTTTGAACGTATTCACACTCAGAGGAGAAATAGACTAGAGCATCAGAGGTTAAGTGATTTGGTTTATGTGCATTATAACTTGCGTTTGCAAAATAGGTAAATACAAGTTTGTTATTCATTATGCTTTATTTTAATATGCCTAATTAACAAATTTACTAATTTAGTGTTTCCTTCTTTTTCCTTTTTCTATTTGTTTTAGGGTTAAATATAATAAAAGACATTATGACCCTGTGGATTATGAGTGCATAGATAAAACAGAATTTTGGATTGTAGAAGAAAATCCTCCAGGTGAACTTCAATACGATGATTTAGAAAACATGTTTGAAGAAGAATTACCAAAAACTGGAGAAGAGTCTAGTTCACAGCCATCTACAGGTTTAGTTAAAACTATTTGTCTTTCTTTTTTTCTTTGAGTAATTTTCATTTGTAGTGATTTAATGTTGATTTTTTTTATATATATATTAGGAGAGGAAACAGATGCCTTTATGATTGAAGATATTGATATTGAAAATTTTGGTCCTCAATCTACACTTGATGATGATGGTGATGCTGATGGCGATGGCGTTGAAGAAGATGACTGGAATTAAATTCAAATTTCAGATTGATTGTGTATATATTTTTGTAATTTGAATGACATTATTGTTTTAATTTTCTAAATTTTAGTAATTTGAATGACATTGTTGTTTTAATTTTCTATGGATATTTATCACTATATCATGTGTTTGTCAAATTAGATTGGATGATTCATTTAATGCAGAATGTACTTGTATTATTATTTTTTATTTTGAATTAATTACTTTATGTATGAAAAATTTATACAAAAATATATTATTGTATATGTTAACAGGTATTCACACAACACTCAGAGAAATATATATATGTGTTTATATATATATAATTGTATTTATAGTTTGGGTATATATAATTATATTTATAGTCCGGGTCAACCGGTTTTTTAAATCGATTGAACCGGTCGGACCAGTGACCCAGTGAACCGATAAGCTATCCGGTTCGATCACCGGTCCGGGTCTGAAAACATTGCTTCGAATTGCTGCTCCAGTCATAGGTCAGAATCCTATATCTTGAAAACATTTAGTCCTTTTCTTTTTGTCGCTTTTAGCTCGCTTTTGGTGGATTAATAACTCCCGATGGTTAATTACAGGTGAAAGAAACATTCGTTCCGGAATAAAGACCGCCCACAGTTAAATATATGAGTGTGTTTGTATGTGTGTGTGACCCAAACCATTAGTAATAGATCTAATTTTAAAACAGCTACTAGATTTTATTTGGCATAGGATAGTAGCCATTATGGAATAAATATCTTGTAGTAATTATTTTTCACATATACGATTTATATTTTGCGTAAACAATATTTACATCGAAAATATAAATATGCATAAATATACATGGCACAAAGTAATCTAAGTCATGGTCGCAAAAGTCGTTGATGTCATGCGTAATACGTTATGTGCTATGAGCACATAACAATTATTAAAGCCAAAAGAATTCCTTGCCCACTAGAAAAAGTATTTCCAAAGAAAGCAGGCAACTTTTTATTCTTTTTTTTTTCAAAGAAATCCTCGAAATGTCTTGGAATTCTGTAAAAGAGATTTTCATTCACTGATCCTTCTCCATCCTCAAATGGTTTAATGGATACCATGGTTTCCGGAACAATGGAACTCTTTGCTTCCATAACAGATATCGTGCTAGCTTTCTATAACAATGCGCGATTTTGGTGGCAAGTTCTAGCTAGTGAGGACTAAACAAGCATGTAAAACACGAAAAAAGCTACATTAATTTATATATTTCGATCACTTTTATTGCGAAAGTTCAAAGAAGTTCTCACAACAAATACCCAAGTTACTATTTAAAGAGAAAGCCAGGTATTAAACAATAACAAGAACTAGTTGATGCATTAATAATTTAAAAATATTTTTAGAGCATTTAAGGAATTTAATAAAGGGTATTGTTTTCTCAAAATTAGGAAACGTTTTAAGCACATTATTTTTTTTGGTGAATACATGGCCATTTTTCAATTTTTTCCTTTTATTTGAAAGAAATTCTGTTAAATCTAAATAACATTCAGTGAATTGTAAAACAATAAATCCAGGTGATATAGGAAATTTACTATTAATGATATCTTCTAATGTTAGCAACATCATAACTTTAGATATTTTTGCCCTCTCTCTCACTCTCTTGTAACTAAAGAAGAATTCCTTTCCAAACATTCTGCGTCTAAAATTCTAACCCACTGCTTTAAATTTTTTGATGATGCCGAAGTCCTTTTCATGCTGAATCCGATTCAAAGATGGAAAAATGCTGAAAAGACGGATGATCTGAGATGATTTTATCTATTTCCGGGACACACCGAAACCACTGTTGCCCTTTGTCTTAAGCACAACAATCTAACTACAGAGAGTATTTAACTTGCTTTTCTGATTTTGGTTACATAAATGCTAAAATAATAAGAAGGAACGTTATAGAAGTACCACAAATTTAATTATTTTGTCAACATACCCAAAGGAATAAGATGTGAAAAAGCTATGAGCTTCAAAAATGTTTTACAAATTAAATACAATAGGGAGATTGTTGGCTATAATGATGACACATCGTGGACAATAATAGATTTTACTAGGTTTTGCTAACTTGCTCGACTCTCCAAATTAACAGTGGAACTTTGAAGAGACCCACTGAACATATCCTCAAAGTTGCAAGATCATTTGGATAATGATCGTGAAGAATCCAAATTGATCCTATCTTGTGTTTCTGATCAGTTGGTGACAAAGACAAAAGATTGGAGAGAAATTCGCCTATTTTTTAGCTGCTTGGACATTGATGCACAAGACGTAAATTCAGCCTAGACTTTTTTAAATGTCTTGTTGATTGACTATTTGAAACAAGTTAGGAAATGGACATTTCTTGAATTCTTCTTCGGACATTTCAGTACATTTCCTACCATATGTTAAACGGGTATGGTTAGCGGCGAAGGCCATTTCTAATATTTTCTGTGTATATTGCGCGTGACGGTTGTTTTGTTTGCTTTGAGGATGCAAAGAGTACCTATGAAGGCTCTTAATTTATGGTGTTTTCGAGTATCCTACCAGCCTTAACTTTTCCGCAGAATAAGGATCGAAATTAAAGTAATTAAAATACGTGAACTCGAGGAAAGGATGTCTTAGTTACTGCAGGCATATTAGGTTATTGCAATTAATTGATTAGAAAAGATTTGTTAAGACTAAGTAGTGCTGTTCATTTATTAAAAACACAATCCCACGAGTGGGTTGGGGTTCATGAATAATGCACGCAAACATATAAAATCATATCCAGTGATCATCTTTTTCACAGGATTTTCCATTTGGAATTGGATGCAGTCCTGAAAGAGAGGCCAGCATTACTCAAAAGTTTCATGATTCCAAGTGATGGATATGGATGCTTGCTTTTTTCGACACCTTGAATATATAACTTTTGTGGAGGTGTTCGTGTCACGATCTATGGGTAATTAAATATTCAAGTTTGTGAACCGTGCCACTTCAATAGTTATATGTTTTTGGAAACATGACAAGATATGTAATGAACATAATTCACGCGATATGTGTTAGTCTTTAATAAGTTATAGTTTGGGTTTATGTTCATTTTAAACAATAGGATAAAAGTTTGAAATAATAAGACATGCTTACTTTATTAGATTGTATTGTAATTCTTAGGATTATTTTGAAGATAAAAAATTTGGTATGTATTTATTTATCTTATAGATTTATGTATACAAAATTAGAATGTAACCCATGCTATGGTCTCGAGATTTTTTCCGACTTAGATTTTCCACGTAAAAATATTGTATTCATTTATTCCTGCATTGCTGATTATTTCATTAGTTTGGGGACACACTTTCACAACGAATTTTAATTTAAATAATTTATTTTATCACTGAAAACTTTTCATTTAAG
Organism: Avicennia marina; assembly: GCA_019155195.1. Lineage (NCBI taxonomy): Eukaryota > Viridiplantae > Streptophyta > Magnoliopsida > Lamiales > Acanthaceae > Avicennia > Avicennia marina. The sequence continues at coordinate 2,571,628 of CM032781.1, read as the reverse complement.
TTATTAGTTGTTAATATTTTTCTCGAGCTTGATGTACTTCATTAAATAATAAAATTAGCCTACCCTAACAAATGTAAAATTATTTTATTTATATATATATTTTTGCAAATAATTTTATTGATTGGCCACGTAATAAGTATAGAAATTGATAATATATAATAAAAATATAAGGAGTCTAATTAGAAATATAACTATAACTAAATTAATTATCTTTTTTAATAATCTTTTTCAATTTGTTTTCTAACTTGCACTTTGATATGAACTCTGGAACTCCCAATTTCTCTCCCAGCCTAAGAAAACTCCTATTTTCTATTCAGACTCCTTGACTCCATCATATGTTAACTTTCACTAATATTTTTTTAATTAATTATATTTGCAATTATTAATTTGATAGCTAGAAGAAACCTTCAAATTACTTCCCTAGTTATACGTCAGACTCCTATATCTTGAAAACTTTTTGTCTCTTTTTTTGTCACTATATCACTTGTGAGTAGAATTAGGGGTGTAAATGAGCTAAATTTTAGTCGAGTCGATTTAAAAATTTTATGTTTAAGCTTGACTCATATTAAATCAATTCTAACTCAAGTTTAAGCCCCAAAAAACTAAGTTAATTCGAGTTCAAATTCAAAAATTTTCAAACCTAAATCAAGTTAAGTTCGAGCTCATTATTTTAATTTTTATAATAAAATATAAACATTTGAAAAAAATTACTATATTCAATTTTGTGGAAAAAAATGAAACATGGTCTTAAATAACTTTATAGTTCGTAAATATTGATAGTTTTGAATACTTATTAATTTACATAATAATGTAGTCTTGTTGCAGGTGTATTAACTTATATAACCTTAGCTGAAGAAATATTAGAATTGAGTTCAAGTTTAAATCAGATTCAAGATAGTTCGAGTTCAAGTTGGACTCTTATCGAACTTACTCATCAAGCTCACGAGCCGGTCTGGTCCGACTCATCTCCCACTCTTAAATAGGACTAATAACACCTAACAGTTAATTACAGGTGAAAGAAACATTTGTTCTAGAATAAAGACCGCCCACAGTTGAATATACGTGCGTATTTCTATATATGTATATCTGTGACCCAAACCATTAGTAATGGACTCTAATTTTATAATAGCCACTAGATTTTATTCGGCATAGGGTTAGTAGCCATTATTAAATAAATATCTTATAGCAATTATCTTTCACATATACGATCTATATTTTGCGCAAACAATATTTACATCGATAATATAAATATGCGTTAAATATACATGGAACAAAGTAATCTACGTCATGGTCACAAAGTAGGTGATGTCATGTGTAATACGTTATCGGTCAAGTGCTATGAGCACAAAACAATTATTCAAGCCGAAAGAAATCCTTGCCCACTAGACTGGCATCTTTTTATTCTTTTTCTTTTAATTTTTTTTTCAAAGAAAACGATACATTTCACTTCTCGAAGTGTCTTGGAATTTTGTATAAGAAAGGTTCATTCACTGATCTTTCTCAATCCTCTAATGGTTTAATGTATATCTTGGTTTCCTGAACAACTGAACTCTTGGCTTCCATGGAAGATATCGTGCTAGGTTTCTATAGCAATACGCGATTTTGGTGCCAATTTCTAGCTAGCGAGGGCTAAACAATTATGTGAAGTTAATTATTAAATATCGATTTAATTTAATGTTGACTAATGAAATTCTTTGTGCCTTTCGTTTCAGTTTATATACAATTTCGTTGAATAAAATAAAAAAAGGGGGGGGGGGGATTCATATTTTTGGCATTTCTTTTCATTCTCACAACAAATACCCAAGTTACTGATTAAAGAGAAAGCCAGGTAATAAACAATAACAAGAACTAGTTGATGCATTACTAATTTAAAAATATTATTAGACCATATCCTAAATTTAATAAAGGGTATTGTTATCTCAAGATTAGGAAACGTTTTAAGCACATTATTTTTTTTTGGTGAATACATGGCCATTTTTCAACTTTTTCTTTGTATTTGAAGTAAATTCTGTTAAATCTAAATGACATTCAGTGAACTGTAAAACTATAAATCCAGGTGATATACGGAATTAAAATTAATAAGGTCTGCTAATGCTTACCAACATCATAAGTTTAGATATTTTTGCCCTCTCACACACTTTCATGTGAGTAAAGAAGAATTCCTTTCCAAACACTCTGTGTCTAAAATTCCAAGCCACTCCTTTAAATTTTTGGATGATGCCGAAGTCCTTTTCTTGCTGAATCCGATTCAAAGATGGAAAAATGCTGAAAAGAAGGATATCTTGATATGATCCTAACAATTTCCAGGACTCATCGAAACCACCGTTGCCCTTTGTCTTAAGCACAACAATCTAACCACAGAGAGTATTAACTTGCTTTTCTGATTTTGGTTACATAAATGCTAAAATAATAAGAAGGAACGTTATAGAAGTACCACAAATGTAATTATTTTGTCAACATACCCTAAGCAATAAGATGTGAAAAAGTTATGAGCTTCAAAAATGTTTTACAAATTAAATACAAATGTTTTTAATTAAAAATTCAAAATAAGCTATTCATGCCAAACACGCTAGGAAGCACGTGTTTACAAAAGCTTCAGGATTCATTCAACAATCCATCAATCCTTCATGAAATACACAGCGTTTAAATATCAAAATACTCAAGGTCGTGCTTAAAAATTAATCGAAATATATAAACTAACTTAAGAATAACGGATTACCAAACTTGAGCCGCAGCCATATGATCAACTCCGACTCGTTTGCATCATATATAACGGAACTAAAATAATAGGGACACAAAATTTAATCTTTTCAAATCAAATTTGTGAAGCAATCGTGTTTTTGGCAATGCGAATAAAAGTATTACTTAACTATACAAATTAACTTCGAGGAGTATTTTTCACTTTAGTTATTCTCTCTTTCTTGTCGTATCTCGATATTTATTGATATTATTCGAAAAAGACAGCTAAAGTTTACGAGTAAACTAAAAAAAAAAAAAAGGAAAAAAAGGGAAAAAACCAATATAAATTGAGGGCCATTCATAGTATTTTTTTTCACTAAGCATCTTCACAACTAGCGAAAATGGTTGTGCAAATTAACGGCCCTGTGACTGTTGAAGAATTCAAGGATTGGTTGCTCAACAACTTCGATGCCAATGGAGATGGCAAGATTAGCGCGAATGAGCTCGCGAAAGCCATCGCCGCGAGAGGCCGCGGGTGGTGGCTCATGAGATGGTGGAAGGCCAAGAAAGGTGTCCGGGCTGCTGACAGGAATTTCAATGGAGTCATCGATATCGATGAAATTGGCAACCTTAGGGACTTCGCACAAAATGCACTGGGAATAAATGTGATTTCCGCCGATTTGTACTAGTTGACCTTGCGTTATCTAACTAGCGTTTGTCTCCTAGCAGGTAATGGGTAATTTACTAAATAAACCCTTACACGGCGTAGGGGTATGTGTATGTGATCTGTATGTAAGAATCAAAAGCTTTGCAGCTAATCTTGATCTGCAGCTTTTGGATGTTTCCTAGCTATAAGTCAGTCCTAGTTCTAGAATGCTGGGATTCTCTTTCGATATTTGGAAATATACAATTATACATATATGAACAACTTGTCCAATGATGTATTGTGAGCTGATCTGCTATATCCATTGCATGCATGAATCTATCTATCTATCTATCTATATCTATATCTGTATCTATCTGTCTACACACACACACACACATACCTTGTATTTTTCTGTGCTGAAATTTCACGGGCATGCGTCTATGCAAGTGTGATTATTAAGCATGTATTAATTAGTTAGTTTCTCCATTCGCAATTAAAACTTAAGAGTTGGTTGAAATTATACCGAATATGAAGATTTTAGTACACTCGTATGATAAAATATTAGATGTAATAAAAAGAAAATAGAAGCATGTTTTATAATATTCGAAATGAAGGATTTCATTTGATTTGTTTGTTACAATGAAATTTCGAAGGAATATAATAAAGCAAGAACTCGTTGATGGTTTAATTTTTTGTTATTTTATTTTTACTTTTTTGCATAATATTCACGTGTAGGGTTGTGGGATTTTAAACATTAAGTAAATGATAAGTTGGTTTGATTTTGATATTTTGACAAATAAAAAACTGTCATAAAGTCACAATAAGTGCTATATTTCGTTATGTATAAAATTAAAAGTGTTCATTGATGAAAATTGTTTTAGTACTCATTTATCATTTTTTGTCTTTTCATATAATTAAATAGCTATGTGTACTTAATGATAAATTATTTATTAGCTATTTAAGAACAAAATTGCTATGCATTTAATTTGTTTAATAGTTATCATTAATAATTAATTACCTCTTTCTTTTACTCAAATAATAAAAATACATTAATTTTTACCCTAACTAGTCGAGCAGTTTAAATATAGACAATATTTCGTATATTTTAGAGAATATTTTAAAATATTTATTTATATTTGATATTATAATGTTGCATGGTATATGTTTAAAAATATTTTGATTTATTAATTTATAGAATTAATTTATGTCATGCTACCATTTATTTTTAATATGATTATAATTGTGTTACAATAAATTGAGATTAGTAAAATACAGTAGTTGTTCCTCTATTTTTCTTCTTCAACTTGGCATTCCTTAATCTCTATACTGCAATTGCAACTTTCGTATCAATTCGTTCCCAACGCGGTGTCGAATAGCGGCTGTTCCCTCCGCTTCTCTTCCAGAAAAAAAATAAAAGTGAAATAACTTTTATGTTTTTCCCTAACACTAACCCAAACAAAGCCTTATCATCAAAACACCACAAAATAAGCCGCCCATACTGTTTTTTTGCTGTGCGTCGACCGTGTCGCTCGAAATCCAGAAGTCCCAAGACCTAACCAGCGCCGCCCTGAGCCGCCCATCCTCTTGCCACTCTGTTTGCAATGTCGTGTGCAGATTAAAAAAACAAACAAACACTAGCATCCGTCACCGTGCGCGATGACAGTTCTCTTCTAGTCCTCACCCTATTCCTCAGCAACAAAAAGTCCGTAGTCTGTCGCCGATTTTCGCTATGCAAAACTTGCGCATAAGAGTGATTTTGCGAACGCAACCACCCAGAACCGCCGCCTCTGTTCCTGTACCACAGTCGCCAAAACCCGTGCAATGTTTGTTGCTTTGAGTGCGGCAGAATCGTGAGTCTCCGCGGTTCGGCTTCCAGTGGCCCACCATCGATTCCGGCTATAAAAAGGGTGGAAAGGATACTCGGCTGCGTTGACTTCGGCTTTAGTATTGGTGTGGGCTATGTTTTCTTTACAGATTGTGGGCTAAATTGTGGGATGTGAGTTTGTTTTTATGCTTCAAGTGTGAGTTAAGTTCATAATTAAGTTATTGTATTTGGGCTACACTTGTGGGCTGTATGTCTTTGTGAGTTTGGAATTTCTTTTATGGGTTGAATTTTAATTCAGTGTGTGGATTTTTATTTATGGGCTTAGTCTTTTTTGTATTTAGGTTAGCATGGGTCAGTACTTCAGGTTTTTATTTGAGTTTTTTGAGACTATAAAATCTAAATGGTTTTGAGTTTTGGTGGCTAACGAAAATGCATCTTCTACCAGTGTGGTTTAATATTAATGACTTTTGTGGCTAGTTTTATAATGTTGCGGATATTTGTGTTAGTGTAATTTGTATTACTACTATTGTTATACCCGTGCATTGTAATAAAACATGTCTTTTTGAGTATATGATATATGTGTAGATATTATGAAAGACCTTTTGAAGTTATAGTATTATATGAAGCATGACTTATCTATCATTGTCGAAGCATAACTTCTTTATTGGTGTTTGCTGTGTGATTTCCCTATCATTGTCAAAGCATAACTTTTTCATGATCACCTCCCAAGTCATAAGGATTGGCCTCAAGATTGCGGGGTTATAGTTCGCGGGTGTGAAACGGGGTGCAATGATAGCAAAACACACTACGACCGGTTCTTTGCTTGCGTTAGTCCACTTTACAGTCGCGAAGCCCTGCTAGAATGCACTATGGTTTATCATGCAGGCGTGCAACAATTTTTCACGGTCGCGAGTTGTGTTTTCGCAGTTGCAGAACTGGAAAACTAGAGAAAAAATTAATTTTTCGTTTTAGAACCCAATTTCAAACATTTTGAAACTTAAAACGCATGAATATTTGAGAAAAAAACCTAACAAGATGTATAAGAAGTTAAGTAAGTGTACCTGAATAGAAAAACATAGTCTGTAGGCAATTTTGAATCTAAGAGAGAATTAATCCAAAATACTAAGATTGCATCAATAATACATAGAGATCAAACTCCTATTGTCTTGGTAATTAAATTGGGATTTGTTCTAACTGGCATAGGAAAACAAGAAAATTCAAGCAGTGAGATTCAAAACTAGTAAGTGAGAATTATATAAGTGGTTATCCTATGAATTTTTATAAGTGCCTTTTTAAAATAATTTTATTTTATGAATGAAATTTCTATTGCAAAAGTGGTTATCTATAAGTTTTCACAACTATTTTCTTTAAATAAATTATTTCCTGGAAGATTGATATTTTTACTGAATTTATTTTTAATTATTTTCTAAAAACCTTATATTTTGTTGAAACATATTCTAAAATATTTCTTGAAAATATTCTTGTATTATTTACATGAGTTGGCATAATCTTGATTTTAAAATATTTTATCTAAAAATATTTTGAATATAAACAAGTACCAATTGAGTTGTATTTTTAAACTACTTGAACATGTTAATCGTGTATATTATGATATTGTGATGCAATGCCAATGGAGATCAAGCAGGATAGTGTAAGCAGTTGGTTCCACCGACTAACCGAGTAATAAATGAGATATGTGATCCTCTTAGTTGGGAAATAAATTAAGGCTATGTAGCCTCCTCAACTAGAATTATAAGTTGGGTATCTGACCCTCTCCTTTAGGTTCGTAAAATAAGACAATCGTGAAGCTCACACATGGCACTCATTAACCGAGATTATAGACTAAAATTTTAATTAATGAAACGGTATACGAACTGCTTACATCCTTGGGAATGTTAAGAATTAGTACACTA